>OY764961.1:28031655-29326280 GCA_963668005.1 Melieria crassipennis | reverse complement strand
GTGTATCACAAAACTACCATTCTTAAAAAAAACAAAAAATAAATAGCCTTTGAGAATAGAAGAAAAACAAAGCAACTACAAAAATCATGATATCGCCTTTCCACATTTTATTAATGTATTTTGATAAAGATTTAAATCTAAATTTTAAATCATCTACTTGTGATCGATGCCGTTGATGCTGTCACTTTTGCGCTTAATGGTGGGTATTGTATAAAAAACTATATTAAATAAATTGCTTCTTCCTGATTGTAAAATTAAGTAAACTTTAGGCTTACAAAGCTATAGGCAAAAAATTCAAACGAATTCTCCAATATATCCACAGACTATAATACAAATTTCAAAAACAAAAATCTTATTGCCACAATGCGTCGGCCTTAAGCGGGTAACTAAAATTGTGATAAATAAAGCCAACGTTCCCAGTCAAAAGTCACATGCGACGTATGGAAGTCCCAATAAGCAGTCATATGGTAGCCCATGTTTGTCAACACCACAATGTATTCGAATAGTGCGAACAGTGTATAAACTGCGGAGAAAAGGAAAAAAAGCAATGTTAGTATTGAGATTACGATTTATGCAAATTGCTTAGTTACATATAGACGAAGTGGGAGGGGTCTACGTTTGCATGGTTGGAGGGTTTGAGTGAGGATCAGGCTAATGGTTTACATATTTCTAGGATATAAATTCGTAAAACTCGTTGTAAATTCATTGTAAAGTTAACATTTTCTGCAAGTCTCGATTGAATGTTTGGATCATTGAATGAACTAATCTTTTTATGAAAGTGAGTGTATTGTGCTAAGTCTTTTATAACTTATACAACATATAAATCGCTTTAAATAAAAAAAAAGGGTTCAGCAGAATGTTTTTCCTTACTAAAGAGTAAACATTTTTATGGAAACCCCAGCTGTGCTCTAATAAAATAATTGTTTTTCGAAGGAAGCCTAAAATCGGCTGGAAACTGTAAAATCAGTTAGATTTTTAAAGTGGATTCCCATGAAGAATTCTTATAAGGAACTTTTGGACACATTACTACATGACTTCCTGTTCACCCCAACTATAGCTACACCCTCACCTATTTCACTACCCACTCAAATACATTTAGAAACTTCACACTCACCTCCTGGTTCACACAGCGAATTGTGCCGCAGAAAGCAGTAGCCCGCCAGCAGAAAGGCCGATACATTCATCACGAAAAGATTACGCTTATACTTGACTGACTTCTCCTCGATGGGCAGCAGCGTCGCCGCCTTCCTTCCGTTCTTAAACAGAAAGTACGATATCAGCATGTACACCTCGCTGCACACAATGAACACCACGAAGGCGTTTCGGTGCACCGGATAATTGTCGCTGGACGTCCACAGCGACAAGCTGAACAGGGCCAGATTCTCGATCACGTGCAAAGTATACGCTACAAGCGCGAAAGCGCGTCGATTCCTTCGTATCGTGTCGCGATAATACTGCAAGTACATGCGCGCCAGCGCCAGTCTAGCGGGCAGCTGCAGTGTGATGGCCAGTCGCCAGACCGTCTTCTGCGGCTCATAGCTACCAATCGCTGCCGAAATGGAAGGCAGATAGTTGGACACATCGCAGTGCGTCGCCGTGGAGCGTTCGAACTCGAAGAGCAGCGACCAGATGACGCAGAAGGTGAAGCCACCCAGTGGCAGACTGACCACGGCAATGGCCAGCTTGCCGAACGGTATGCGAAACAGCGGCTTGGGAGCGTTGAGGCGCTCGTACATGGGCAACATGATGTGGCTGCTTAACGTTCTCTGCTTCGTACTACTTTAGCGCGATTGGTCCAGATTCACATGCTTTTCTCGCGGCTGGCGTCCAAATGGGTAAACGACACCGTTGCCACAACGACCAGCTGCAGCACCAACAACAACACCACATCACCCAAATCGCCAAACACCTGAACTATTTGACAGCTCTGCTCTGCACATTCAACTGCTGCTGCTGCTGTTCTCGTTGCTTTGTCCATATTGTTGTTGTTGTTGTTCAACGTGGTGTAAACAAAAATCCCAAAGCTATTCGCGAATTGCTGTGTCGATAAATTCGTACCGAGGAACGATTATCGATTGTGTGCCTTCCACGCAACTTTATCACATGTACGCTTTGTTGTGGAGACTTTTCTCTTCATCTGACAGCAAATGCAACTCTGCTGCGCGGTCCAACCACAAAGTTTGTGTTAAAGGGAATGGGCGCATTGCCTGCACAATTTTCGTTTGTTTTCTACCTCCTCGTATTATCTGTATTCGTGTTTTTGCCAGAGCCGAGAAAAGTTGAAACGCAGAACCACTTTGGTGGCATAGCGACGCAGCAGAAAAACCACCAGTCACCAGTTAACTATCAATTAACCCAGGAAGTTGTGAAAACTTTCAAAAGTCAAGGAATCTAAGTTCAAATTTCCCGTTGAAATAGACATCAAAAGGAAAAATATATACTTCGAAAGAAAATCTTCACATAACTGAAGGGCGACCAACTGCAAAATGACGATTCTGACGAAGCCCTCGAATGAGAAAAAATCCGAAAAAGCTCCCCTGCCATTGACACTGGGCGGACACGATGAGGCAACAATGCTGCACGGCGGAGGCCTTCCGCACGGAACACTGCTGGGCGTAAGTGTCGCTATAGAATTGTCCAGTGCCTTCATATTTCTCGCTTGCATTCAATGACGATTAAGTTTAAATTTTACTTTTGCATTTCGCATTTGCTACACGACGTCCTTCAGCCATCGAACATCCTTGCACTTTCCCTTGGGGGCGGTGCGACGGCTATACGCTGCCCTTGTGCGCATTGCAAATTGCACCATTTCCACACATGTCCTTAGCGCACTATTTGCATTTATTGATTTTTCGACAGGACACAGTGACATAAAAGTAAACAGTTGAAAAAAAGTGGAAAAACAACGTGCAATTAAAATGTGAGCACAGCGGTTGGGTCTGGTGTCGTTCCACGTCGTCGGTTTCAATGTTAACGCTCTGGACGATCCAGTCCGTTATTACAGCCTTGTCTATTGTTGTCCGCAATTTCCTGTTAATCGATAAAATATCCTGTTGGCTCTCGCCCAGCCATCTACCCCCTGTCCATGCTGTCCATCGGCGCGTTCAATCGTTAACCTTGAGTTTTGGTTTGCTCTAATTGATACAACGCCACCTTCTCCCACCCTGTAATATATGTATATCGCAGTATTTACTTTCGAATAAAAAACAAACAAGCCAGTGACGGAAAATGAAACAAGATATTGCTTGAAGCGGTCATAACCGATTTGTTTGTGCTTTTTTGTGCCAACAACATTTCTCCCACTATAATTTTGCTGAAAAAGACTAAAAAAAGAGCAAATCTCCCGCCGCTCAGTTTCGTATTAATTGGTGAACAATGACAAATATTCAGAAAATGATATCCGTATATATTTTTTTTTTTTATACTGGTACCACTAGGCAGGTAGTGCTTGTTATATAGAATGTTAGTATAAGCTTATTATTGTTAGAATAAGCTTATTTGTTGTGAAATTATTAGGGTTAACATAGACTCTAAGGGTATGAGTAATTTTTGATTGGACAAAAAATGAAACGAGGGAAAAATTTTCAAACTTGTTTAAAATCTAAAAATACGATAGTGAAACCTTCAGATAACCAAACAAACGCATTGGTACCCGGTGAATAAGGGACACAACGATTAATCGAGGTTATAAAAGTTTATTTTCTTTCGTTTCATTGTAATTAAGAATGCAATCGACAAAACAAAAGACTTTTGTACGAATTGTCAAACAGACTTGTGTCGTTAGACTAGGGGACGATCATACAGATATTAGATAGTCAAACAGATCATTTAAGTGAACAGAAAATTCGTAAGCTAAAATATAGAAATATATATATATTTGACAAGCTAAGTCAGATAATATGTGAAGCTATAGATAAAAGATCTAGCTGGCAGATGAACGTGTGACAAAGCCAATGTGATTTTTAATGAACTAATGAATCCAATGGATCCCATTAATATGAAAAGTCAACAATGGACCGAATAATAGGCAGCTATGAAGGAGCAATTAGGCTGAAACGGAAGGGGATAGACAGAGATAGAACATGGAAGAATGAAATGTCCGAGTTACAATGAAAAGAAAAACTGTGAAAAGTTTGCGTACATGAATGTGTAAAATTAATGAATCAGCTAATGATGAATGATTAGATAGAAATTGATGAACAACATGATTTAAGATGAAAGGATGAATGAGAAGATGTTTAGTGAGTGAGTTAAGTAAGGGAATGAAATTGAAAATAAGAGATAAGTAAACGAACGAATTGTAATAGAGATGCATGAATAGTTGAAAAGAGAGGTTTCGAATCAAGAGATGCCCGTAAAGTTATATATTTTAAGAGGTTTAGTCTATAAAACAAACAGTCAACAATTGTGCACATTTACTGATGTGAAAACAGAATAAATGCAGCAACTCATAAGCTAACATATGTATAAGTAGACAACTGTCCCTACCTACAACAGTGATGACAATTGTGTTTGTGTGTGGTGATTGGAATTTGTTAGCATAAATACCCCTTTTTTAGTCCACTACACTATTTCCTATTCTCGCAGCTTAGCCCAGCTTCAAGGGTATAACAACAACAACAACGCAAATTCATGGCAGTGCACTACAGCGTCACTAATTATTTACATTTTCCGATTTTTATTTTGTTTTCTATACTTTTGAAGAATTTTGCAATATGCAAAACGCAACAAGCGCAACAAATAGTCGAAAGTATTCACTGACAAACGGAAAACGAGACGCTTGCAATTTAATTTTTAATAGCTAGATAGGCACATATGTACTATACATACATATACGAGAAAGCAGAACAACACAGCGACAACAACAGCAACAAGCATTCATATTGAGCTCAATTACGTTTCGTTGCCTTTCTTTGTTCACCCGGTGAACCGGCTAACCGAGAACCCCTTCAACAGCATTTGTGGTATTCATTTATTTTTTGTTGTTAGGGTTTCAAACTGTTTATATTTTCGTACACCCTATAAACAGAAGAAGCCTTTATTTGAAACAGTTGTAAATCTATTTCGACGTTAGGAAATTTGTTTACATTTGTCACTCAACATTTTATTTTGTTAATTTTTTTACAACTGTGGACATGCATTTAAAAGTTAGCTCACAAATGGTATTCTCTGTGAGCTGAGCTATGAACAGCTGCAAAAAAAACTTGTCACAATTACTTGCGATAAGCAAACACATATATAGTAATAAAGTCACGTTATGGTTCTCCAGTTGCAGTGTTTTTGTTTTAAAGACCTATGTCAATCGGACACTTGACTTGTTTCACTACTGCAATATTTATTTATTTATTTTAATTATGTGGTACAGTGGGTTTTGCTTGCCTATGGCTAGTAGTGGGAAAACCTTTTGATTTCTCTAAATGTGATTATTATTAAATATTTAATAATTATTACTTTGTTAGTTATTCTTTAAATTTTTCTCGGAATCATGCCGTATATATAGATCGTTAGTTTATTTGTAAATCCAATCATTATTATTCAGACTTCGTTTGAAATCCCCATAGTACTAAAAGAGCTTACAATTGTATACATCATGACTCAGCTAATGTAGTTATAAATAGTTGTAATATGCCTGCACTGAGGCAAATATATTATTGCGGTGCTGAATAGTATTTAAACTGTGATAAAATGTATGGCGCCGACAAGCGGACGTACTCTGTATTTAATCTTATGAAAGTATATAGGCAACAGTTGGTTTTATGTTCATCTTCAATCTTCAAGGCATCGAAGCGTTAGCTTTGTATGTGGTTTCTGAATTAGGGAGTTGAGAAAAATAAGATAAAGCAATACTACTTCTAGAGCTGCTTCTATCAGCTTACAATACTTTCTGTTGCTGAGAAAACGTGATTTGAGAATAATTTTGGGGGCTCGTCACGGGATTAATGCCACTTAATGAGTAGATCAACCGAATTAGAAGACGTGCCTTGACCATTTCTGTCAGACATTGAGACTGCTGCTCACTATATAAGGAAATGGCCAACTTTCGAATATTTCAGGCACGTTTACTTCGGCAAGATGACTCAAATGGAGGATGAGCTACTGGAACTCGAGCTGCCGCACATCCTTCGCTTTACAAAAGCTACGGACTGACTAGATAAGATTCGATTTAGAAAGGAGTATTTGCACTGAGACCGGAGATGATCTATTGTGCCCCCTACAGCTTTAGAGAACGTCCCCTAATCCAACCGACCTAATGAAGCTCATTAACTTACGGGGGAGAAGGTGTTTGACATCCTCTTCTGCAAGCCAGTATTGGCCCAGGTGTTGCCTCCTCTGCTGTTTCGCAGAGTCTACAGACGCTTACCTGTTCTAGCCCGATTGTTGCATATGTTTTCTCAGTCTGTAATGGCCAGCCCGGTGACTTAAACTGACTAAAAGAGATCCAGAGTCTCTGGGGGAAACTTCATGCAAGGGTTGACTATTAGAACTGCTTGAAGTAGGTGCGGGTACTTACTAGTCCAAGGAGGAAGGCAATTGCTGGAGTATAATGAACAGCAATACCTGCCTGTGTCCCTAGACACTTCCAACACTACGTGACAATAATTCTACTTTTACTATAAACAGTATCGAAATTTAATTTAGCTAAGTCTTAATAAAATTTCAAATTCTACAACAAATTATCCAAGATTAAATGACCAGTTAAATCACTTTAAACACTTTCGTTTCTTTATTCATTTGAGTTTGAAGTTAGTTATAGGAGCATGACACATAACTAAATTGCCAGAATTATTCTTCTTCTTGTTCTTATTCATAGCAATTTGACTTAGTTCTAATCGCTAATCGCTAATTTATACTTATTTGCATTATTATTAAAATCACTTTTTGCACGTTTTTATGCATTAGAATATCTTTCGAAACAATAAAATCTTTAATAGCATCAGTTTGAACAAGTGCAACAACTGTTTGCTGTTATCAGAAAATTACTCACTAACAGCCGCAGCCGTCGCGCCATCCCTACATTAAAAAAACAGAATTGAGAAAGCAAACGCCCATTGTCGACTAACAAACGCACACACATCGACGATATCTCGCCATTTATCACTTATCTATCTGAATAATAGCAACTGGTGGCAAGGCGCACCGGCCTGGCTGCGCCACAGTATCCGGCCCGGTGGCTGTCTCAATGGTTGTACGTGCACAGCAAAGCCGCATCGGAGCTGGAACTATGCTGAAAAACACATTTCATGCACTGCTGACTCAGCCAAGATAACCCAAGGGAACGTCTAATCTCAGCTTCAACTAGATTCATATGAATTGGGTGGCGTTCTCAAACAGAAATTTGTCTTTATTGCCTTCTGCTCTTTTTGTATGCAATACTGTGTTTGGAAATATGTGTATGGCTTGGGGAATTCTGCGTCTGCGTCAGCGAGTTGGATTTTTGTAAACAGCAACAATATGTAAACTAATTCACATGCAGTTGTTTATATTTCGATGAATTTTTACTTGACGCCAGCACTTTTCATTGATCGAAGCTATTTCTAATTCAAGTCTTTAGATAATTCATCGCAGAGAAGAAACAATTATATGATAACACGTTATACATTTTTTAACATTATATCAAGCAACGCTTCCACAGCACAGAATCTTAATTTAACCCTTTCGGGACTACTGGGGTAATACGTTCTTGCCCCCCAAGTTTTTAATGCCCCTCAAAACAATTATTCAGATTCGAATTATATGTCCGCCCGATAAAAGAATGATTCCAGAATTTCTGCAATATAGTTTTCTAGCCCCAACTTTCATAGCGTGGGAACATATTTACGAACACTACTTTGGTTTTCAAAATTAAGATATCAGCCAGTTAAGTTTACATTTTATTGTTATTGTACTGTCAGCAGCGATATCTGGTCCAACTCTTGGAATAGTTCAAGAAAAAACTGGCGAACTTAAACCTTTCTTTAATATCAATTAAAAACACTTGAATAAAAAATTTGTATATTCTACAAGTTTTGGACATTTTTAACGAGCCAACGCACGGAAAATCCCCAAATAAATTTGTATGCAAAGTGATTTAAAGTCACGTTAGAACTTTTTCATACTTAGTTACTTTTCTGAAATTACTGCAAAAGTTCCAGTATGCTGTTACAGTCTTAAGTATTTTTTCTAAAGTTACATTAGTCCGTACGATTGTTTTGGAACGCGATTTAAATACATTGTATAGTATACAGAAGTTTTTAATTATGATTTAAATGCATCGAACTATTCCAATTGGCGCCTCATAGTAATCTTTTACATAAGTTTACATAAGTGGTGCTTCTTTTTTTCAAAATTCCTCTCAATTTAATCTGATAACCAAGCAAGGAGCTTTTTCTTTTGAATTTCTGTTTTAAAGAGTGGAAAATTGCATAGCAGAAGATGTTTAAAACCTGTTTTTTGTTTAAAATTTGTTTTGCTTGAAATGTCTCATGATTATTTTACTTCCTTCAGAGCTAGTTTCCAGCGGCTTCCGTAAACTTGTATTATAAAAATCTGAGTTATTTCAAGAACCAGGAATTGAAAATAAAGATATCTGCTTGATTTTATTCATATCCTTTGAGCATTAAGTTACTGCTCGATGGGAAACCTTCAATGACCAAAGTTTCTCTTTCATTCAGCCTTTCACAAAAGTTTCAGTCTACTAGTAGTAATTTAATAATTGTAAATTTAAATATATAAATATTGCATATAAACAAAAAAAACCTTTATAATACATTTTCGTAATTGTAGTGAGCCCAAGTTAAAGTCCAATTATTGTCCCATAACAACTGACAATGTATTGCAGTTCCCTAGGCACAAGAACGATAATTGAAACGCATCGAATCGAAGCTATTGCCAAAACATTCTTTGTGTATTTTGTGCCTATGCCTAACTTTACCGGCCTGAAATTCAACGCCCTTCATTCAGTATCTGAATATCGCATGTTGCATGCATACACACAAACAGACAATTGTGCTGCTGTTGCTGAAAATTTCACAGTAGCAACCAAAAAAAACAACACAAAAACATGTACTTTGTCACCTTTGTTTATGCATCGCGGACACGTAAACTGTGGTCGCGCTGTTTTGTTATTAATGCTGCTGTATAATTCGTCACATTCGTAATTTTCAACGATAAGATATAATTGTTTCCATGGGTCAATAAATTGCTTTATTGCTTGTTTCGTGCTATTCGCGCATTATTGCAGTACATAGCCAATTCAGATTCAGCTTAAACCAACTATTTTTAACCGTTTCCTACTTCGCCTCGATCGTTGCAGGGTCGCTATCCCGATGCCGAGTCCATGGTATTCAACCGACAGCCCAACTCCTGCATCAAGTCGATGCTGCTGTTCCTCATCTCTATGGTGGTCATGATGATGGGCATACTGGGCGGCTACACGCTCTATCAGATGTACGCACCCAACCATCCCAACATGCACTATCGCGCCCTCTGCGACATTCCGTACACGTCGAACGACAACACGACGGTGCCACGCCTCTACGAGCGCAGCGACGTATTCAACTGGCGCGATCTGTTCGCGCGCCGCAACGACGACAACACATTCGACCTGGACGATAACTTCTTCCGCGAAGAGATCGAGCTGGACATGAGCGACAATCAGAGCTACACCAAGATTGACGTGCCCGACTTCAAAGACGGTCGCCACGGTCGCTTCATGCACGACTTTAAGGAAAACCAGTCGGCCATCATTGACACCACCGCGAATCGCTGCTTCATCATGCCGCTGGACCGCGAGACTACGTTGCCGCCCAAGAGCTTCATGGACCTGATGCAGAAGATGAGCGCCGGCTACTACAATATCGACACCGACCGAGTGCGCCGCACCATGCGCGTAGTAATCCCGCCCATCACCGATCTGTCACAGATTTCGGAGCGCATCGCCAACGAGTGCTTTGAAATGAACATCTACATGCTGGAAAACTACGTCTCCGGAGGTGAGTTCAAACGATAGTCGAAACGCAAAGCCAAGTAAAACTTATTTACCGTCATTTTTGGTTGCAGTTTTCAAACGCGAGGCCAAGCCCATCACCGAGTCGGGCAAGTTCGCCGAGTTCGGGGGCAAGGGCGTGGTCGAGATCGACCTGATGAACATCGCCGACATCGAGGACTTCGAGGTCCAGCAGACGCAGCCAAAATGAAAACACTTCACTGGCGCGCGTTAATTGCTGCAATGATTTCGGTGCTTGCGAGCATTTTTTGTAGTCTGTAGTTTTTATGATTGTAAACTTGATGCTAAATTTATCATGATAGGCGATTTTGAGAAAAAATACCACACACCAACGCAAGTGCTACAGATAATTTCCACAGTCGGCAGTATCAAACACGAACCGAATGCAGTTTGCCAATTCCACCCTAAACTTGTAAATGATCGATCTTTCGAATTAGGGCTAAATTATTTCCTATCAAACTACAAAAACATATATTTAGGCTCTTTACCATTTATCGTTCTGTGATTTTGTTTCCTGTATTCCGTACAGCATATTTTTACACGTGTAATCTTTCTAATAAATATCCAACAACAACAATCAATGCAGCGCGTCAGGTTAATTGGCAAATTGGTTAATAGCAAAAGCAGCCACACTCAAACGAATTGCAAACGGTGTGCATGCAATTCGCGTGCGGTCAGTCGAAGTGCGACGAAGAATCAATGGTGTACCTAAGCATAAAGTAATTGTGACAAATATTAAAGGCATACAAAGATATCTATATGTATTTCCTCATATGTATTTACCTACCTAGTGCATACAATAAATTCGATAAGATTTTACAGAGGCGACTTTTCGTTGCGCAAACCGCAATTCCGATTGCCCATCAAATTTGCAAACAATGTGCAACAATGTATTAACTCCCAAATTTGTGATAATTTACTGTGTTTAGTTTCAGTGCGTTTGTTTGTTTTCCAATTCTCTGCATGCATTCGAAATTTCCATTGCACTCCCGTTCAAACAGTATGATTTATTTGTAATTAGTGCGCTAGTTATACCGCAAATGTGAGCGCGTAATTTTAATAGGAGAAATTTCGAGGAGCCGTGTAAGTGTAAGACAAAGCCACAGCTATGCCAGCGCGTATCGCCTAACGAGTCGAAGGTCACAGAGAAATCTAATTTTCAATGTTAAACTTAAATACAATGTTAATAAAGTCAAATATTTTGGGTCTTCAGTGTGTGCGTTATTAGTTCACTGCTGCTCTTTGGTATGGTTAAAACAAACCGAGTTAGGAAACTCACATTACATTCAGTGAAGGTCTAGTTTCCACATTGACAGTTTTACACATTGATCGTTTCATAACAATATACCAACAAATAATTCATTACAATGCAATCCTTTTAGAGCTTAGAATTGGTATCATAAGTGCTATCTCATTGGATTGAACTGGGGACTACAAACCGTCCATATTTCGACGCATTAAAGCTTTTGGTTAACTGTTTCGCACCCGCTTTCGTCGGTTCAAACTTTTTCTTGTAGTCCTCTTTCAGTCAGTGGAAAGTACTGAGAAAACGCAAATTGTACCAGGATTTAATGAATGCAGTTACTCCAATATCAAAGCAATGAAAGAAGTTGCATGAAAATTGCATTGAAACAAACATGTCTCTACTAGATGACATTCTAAAAGTCGTTTGTATTGGCACTGAAATCTTAGTGCAAAGTGAAAACTAGGCGAATTCTCACTCGGAAGCAGAAATCACAAATGTGTATTTACAACTCGTTTCATTTATTTTCTATTCAGCTATTAACATGCAACTTAAATATTATTCGACCAGCGCACTTCTCTCAATCACATAAACGGCTTGCATAGCGCCAGCGTGTGGTCCACGCCGAAGGCCACCTTAGTAACTTTGGCGTTCACAGCCGCCTTAAACGGAAAGAATTGATCCTTCTTGTGGCCCAGGCCGAGGTGTCCGAACCGATTCTTGCCCCACATGAATAGGTCGCCGTCCGAGTTGATGGCGCCCATATGAAACACTCCACATCCAATGGAAACTACGTGTGTCTTGTCGCTGAAGTCGTTGCGCCCGAACAATGGCGGCAGTAGATGCTGCGGCCGCGACGTCTGCTCCACGTGCGGCCCAAAGCCCAGTATGCCGTAGCCCCAAGTGTACACCAATCCCTCCTCGTTGAGCGCCATGCAGAACGAACCGCCCGCCGCAATGTCCTTCAGCTTGCCGATGTCCTTGGTGAGCGTCAGGGCACGTGGCGTATTCACCTGCGCTTCCGGCTCTTCTCCGTCATCCAGCTGCCCGTACTCGGAGTTGCCCCAACCGAAGGCGTCGCCCTTGTCATTCAATGCCAGCACACAGTCAGAGGCGCCGGCCAGCTTCACAATGCATTCGCACTCGATGTCGCCTTTGGCCTGCGCTATTTCACCGCAATTCGCGTAGTTGCCCTTGCCTGTCTGACCGTCCGCTCCCCAGCCGCACGTGTACACGCGACCCAGCCGCGTCAGGAACATGGTGTGATCCTGGCCGCACTGCACGCCCACCACCTCGTCGTCGGCGCTGCAAAAGTCGTGCTGTGCGATGCGATGTATCAGTGCGCTGCCGCGATAATCCTCGTCTTCGATAATGTTTCGACCGCACTGCCCGTACGAATTGTTGCCCATTGTAAAGATGGTGCCGTTCTGCGTGACCACGACCAGGTGTGCGCGCCCGGCAGACATGCACTTCACCTGCATGTCCTCGTCCGTCTCGCCCTCCAGACGCGGCAAATTCACCGCCGTCGGATAGATGATCACATCCATATTCTTGGGATCACGTGAACTGCCCTTCGGCTGGAATCCCAGCTGCGAGTCTGTGTTGAGGCCGGTGCCGAACAGTGTATGGCCATCCGAGCGCTGCACCGCAAACGCCGAGAAGCCATAGCCAGCCGCAATGTCGGTAACGTCCGAGTTGACGGAGAACTGTAAGCGCGTTGGATGGTGCACCATCTCAGTGTAGCGTTCCTTGGACTTTTTCACATTTGTCTGCAATCCGAGTGCGCCAGTCTCCTGAAAGCCCCACGCGTAGACGCGATGCTGCTTCGTGCCGGAAATGTTTGGCTCGTACGCTGGCGGAGAAGAGTACCGAAAACTGTAAGTAGATGGCTCTGGAAAATGCGCGAGCTGAAGCACTTACTCAGAATTTTGCTTTTGTCCTGCAGCAACACAGTTCGTTTCGCCTTTGCGGTGTATTGGCGCACAAACACCCACCGTGTGCTTGTCAAGTGTCGTAACATTTTGGGGTTGTGCGTATAATTAGCCACTGGTTCGCTTGATTTCTTTCATCTTAATCCAATTTAAAATTTACTCAGCTTAGTGCGGCGCAACAGCACTTCCACATTCTGCGAACATTTTCTTTGCATACGGACACCCGGTGCTGGCTCAGACTTTAGAACCAGGTGGCAGCGCCAATAAGTTTGGATGTTCGAATCTGGCAATTCGACGCGAAATGGTAAATATTTTCGAAGAGTTTATAAGCATCAACTTTTTCTTTATCTAACCCTTTTCTTAATTTATAAAAACCAACAATTACTAAAAATGGAAATAAACTTACTGCGAAGTTGATTTAAATTTAAACGTTTCACCTCAGTTTAGACTCAAACTCTCAAACAGACCCTAAAACAGATAGTTATGGGGTCTTATTATCGAGTTGTCATGTGAAATTCATACGCACATTTCAATTTGAAATCTTTAATTGTATAATAAAAGAAAATGTAATGATAACTACAACTTGGCTCGTTGTTATTTTCAAAAATCTGAAAATTGTTTCATGTAAAGAATCACACATATTTTTTACAAGCTTTACTGAGACCTCTTAATCCAAATTATTTATTTGTATACTTCCAAAGTTACACTAAAATTCCTTTTATCAAGCACAAAATATTTCGGTATTGAGTTATTGAAGCTTGGCATATCTGCCACTTTTTTCTTTTCTTTTTATTTTCTTATCGTATTTTAGCTTTCAGCTAATAATTTAAATATTTGCTCTTAAATATTTGCCTTGTTATACAAAAAAGTTATTCTTAATTTTCATTTTCCGATTCGAATATTGCTTTCGTATCTCCCACAAGACATCTACTTCGGTAAAAATTTCCCATACGCCATGTTGCAACTCTGCAAGGGTTCCCCAAATCGCCGACGGCAAGTTGCGCCCACTGCAACAACACTGGCCGGCGCTCACAGACAGATGGCGAAGAAAAAGAAATTGGTCGAGTGAAGAAGTTGGTGTCCGTGTAAAATTAAGAACAAATAGTTAAATAGCCCAAATTAATTGAAAAAATTGTTGAAAACCACGCAATCGAATCGAATTGTGCAACTGCAATCTGTGTGTCTGGGAAATCGATTGAAAAGTGCGCTGAAACTGCACAAGTGTTAAATTTCGTAAGGGCCCATTGAAAAAAGTTTCAGCACGACTCCGATTGAAAATTTCGGGTGCAGTGAATAATTAGAAGTTAAATATTTATGCTATTTGTGCTTAATCAATTGAAGTTATTGCATACAAAAAAGTATCGAGAATCCAAGTGTCGTTTGGAAAAAGTGCAACTGCTGGCTTCCTTCCACAACTCGAAACAGCAGTGCGGCTCGAGTGAAAAACCACATAGCGCACGCACAGCACGAAGAGGGCGCAAAAAAGGAATACTCGCGAAATTGGGGAGCGCCGCCTAGTTGGAGAATCCGACCGGAACAAGCAAGCAAGAAAGATACAAATTGAAAATAAACTCAACTCGCGGACCACACCGTAGGGAAGCAAAGGCCGGCCAGTTTTGCCAGCGGCACAACCGCAAACAGAGCAGAGCCAGCGTCATCGTCAACGTCAGTGCCAACTCGTCAGCACATTCGTCATGATGCAGCACTAAGAAGGGCTGGGGCTGCGCTGAAAGCATTTTCCACAAAAACCTGAAAATTGTCTCCGGTAGGTACACACACAAAAATCCATGCTACTCCTTTGCTCCTTTTCTGTTCGTTACACACTCCCAACATTGCGCTCCTTCACTTCTTGTCATTCTATTTTCGATTCGGCTTTCGCCACTCTCTTCCACCACCACCGTCGCCACTGTCACCCGCTGCCACAGCGCCACTGCCAAATTCCATTCAAACTCACCAAATTCAGCCCGACACCGCTCACCACATGCTCAGTGCAACACTCTCTTCCTGCTGCCAGTTTTCCCGGCTAGGCGGGCGTAAATACACAACGACCACCACCGCCGCCAACACCCGCAGTGCACTTTGCTCGTGCCCCAACGCGAACGAACGCCCACAAAGGACAACCACCACGCACGAAATTCACCACGCCACACAACAATTCGCTCCCCTAACTGTGTCGTGGTGCTGCTGCCGCTCAAAGATGCAAATACCGAAAATCTGTGCCGATAGTTGAAAATGTCGCTTAGTTTTCAAAAAGTCTGCTTTCGAGTACAACTAAAGGCACAACTTGAGCCATTTCCGTGTGTTCCCTGTCGCTGCATTGGGAAAACCAGTGCCTGCCTCACCATTTCAACCCTTAACGGGCTCAGATTGCGCCGCACTCTCTTTGGTCGCTTCGTACGCGCACGGCCCACCCCCTGGACTGGTCGCTGGAAGTGCGCGATTTCGGCTTTAATTCAATATTAAACGCCATTGTGGAATCGAAAACAGGCTGCTGCGGGCGCCACTCTTCTCAGCCATTTTAAATATTAATTTTTGCCATGAATTTTTCATGTAAATCGTGCTGCGCCCGCTGGACAAAGGGTGGGGTTTCTTGCGCCACTTTGGTCGATATTTTGTCGAGTACGCAGCTAAGCGTGTGGCACGCGCCGCTCAATTGGATGGCCAGTTTCGCACTTTCGCACTGCACGAGGAAGCCTTTCATTACGTTTTGCTTCCAAAGAAACGGCCAAATTGTTTGTTGTTGTTCTCTAAAACAATAATAGCATTCTCGTTCGCCCAATCGATTTCACACATCGTAAGCCCTGCGTCGCACCGTCTGCGCTCACAGCAGGCTCAAGTTCTGAGCAATTATCGTCGCACACCTTACGGCGCCCGCCCCCGTCGTCATCGTCAGCGGCTGCACTGGCGTTGAAATTTGCATAAACTGTCGAACTATTTGTGTTCTATTTGCCAGCGTGGCCATGTGAGCGGCCGGGCGGGTGTCAAGTCACTTGTCCCTGGCCTTACGAGCGCGCTTGCACTTCCACTTTGCCGTGCGGCCGTCTTTAGCGCATTTCCGAAAAGAAGCAGCAGTCGGGGTGGTTGCATTCGGTTATGTGGGCCCCCGCCGGCCTTTGTTCGAAATCATATTTACTGTGCTTTATTTTTGTGCCCAGCAGTAAAACTGACATATGTACGCGCGCGCACACTCACAGTCACATAAGAGGACAATTGTATATGTAAGGGCAGTTCAAACGATGCGGTCGTCACTCCCCCTTACCCGCTTGCAGTACTACACTGCAAATAATTGTTACAATTTTTTTAATGTATAGTGAAAGAATTTGCTTTTATGTGAACTATTTTTGGTTATTTCACTATGGTTTTTGGTGCTATGCTTTATCAAGCACGATTTGATATTTTCAGAAAGTGTGAAGGGCACAGTATCTCTAATTAAAATTCTATAGTAGAACGAAAATGTTAAACTTTTCATCAAGAAATACGTTTACCATTTGTCGCAGTGAATATCTCCACTTAATCTAATCTAGTGTAATTTATTTTTTAAAGTGCAACTTTTAAATTTAAATTTTTTTGAAATTGTCTCTAATAGTTTTCTTTTCATTGCCTCACTTCACCGTTAGAAGCGTGCGTACTCAAACACATGAGTCCTCCTCATATTAGAGGTTTCGTTATGGTGCCTTGTTACTTCCTTGGACAGTGTATACTTGATTAGTGTTTAACGGCTAGCTTCGACCCGGAGTCTTATCGGCCAAGGGGTATATGTTCCAAAGGCATCCTTACGTAAAAGGAAAGAACCGAGAACTTTTAAAACTGGGCAAATGCTATAGAACTGAGGCACTCGAGCATTTTTTGAAAAGCTTTAGATATACTCAACACCGATGAAATTTCTTAAGACGGAAAAACTCGCTAGCCTCAACCTGGAACAATATTAGCTGCAATATATCACTGGTTTTCGAAGTCAGCAATGTAGGCAAAGGAAACTGATGACCAATTTCGGATTTGATTAGGAAGGTTAGATTGAGTTAAGGTGATAGCCTAGAGAACTCACAATGAACAGTCTGGCCTGTTACCACAAGGAGGAAGATCTCTGAAGCTTTGCAACCCTTATCCCCTCGCTGCGTGGAAGACAGAAGCCACTGTGACTCGCTTATTAACCCTTTCGCTACAGGTTTTTACTGGGGAAAGTTAAAATTTTTAATTTTACGTTTTGGGCTTCTATGTGGCAACATTCCATAAGAAATTTTTTAATTTTTATACTCGGACCCTGTATTTTAGAGTGTTTTTCTATGAGAGCAACCAAATCGTTGTGGCTGTAATAATTACTTAAACATACAAATTTTTACGCATAACGAAAATTTGAATATTTCTTCATTTACATCAGCCAAAATTAAAAAAAAAAGTATCTTAATTGAAATAAAACGTCTAATTTTGTCTGCTTCTTCTTCCTCCTTTACTAAGTCAAGATATATGTACCATTAAAAAAACTTTAAACTTTTTAAACTTAAATATTCAGTTTATTAATTTCGTATTTTTCCTAAAACTTCAAACTATTCTAAAGACCAACAAAAAAATGTATTCTTGCAACCATAGAGGATGCAGACGTCCAACAAGTAGCGTGTTGCCATATGGCAACAAAATAGTGAAAGGGTTAAACAGTAGCTGTCGTTAATGTCGATGGTCATCCGTATAATCTTTGCCCAAAGGAGTTTGCATATTCAATCCAAGAATCTTGGAGTAGTCTATGTCAGTCCTAGAACATCTCTTGATGAAACAGAAAGATACCTGCAGATTCTGTTGAGAAGCGATAGAGGCTCTGTCTCACAACAGGCGCTTAAATTGTAGTGTCTGCTGAGTGTCTAATCTTTCAATTGATTTGGGAATATCCACTACGAAGTTTGCATCTCAAATTCATAAAGGCCTGTCTTGTCATCGGTTTAGATGATTTTCCAGCGTTTCGATACAAAATTTCTCATCCTAAACATGAACAAACGCTGCTTAACAAATCACATTCAAGGCCTGTAAGAAAATAGTTTACAGTGCTGAATACTGTGTTAGATTTATTGCTAATACCGAACAGTACTTTTCAAAGCTATATACATATTTATCGCAAATGTTTATGATTTCTGTCAGTGTGCACTACACCGCCCACTGTACGTTGAGGCCGGCCATTGTGCTCGAGAGTCCTTCCACACATTTTCCAATTGTACTGCAATAGCCGGCATGCCAGCGCACATCCCCACTTACAATTGATGTTTTGGTTGCATCCATATGCCGCGTGGATTTGTACATACATATGTGCGTGCCTATCGTTAAACACACGACTGTATTCACGTGTGTATGTATACAAATATGCATATGCAGACAGATATGTGTATACCGACGAGCAGGTTCGTGCATATATCTTTCGTTCGTCCACAAAATCCACTCGGCAACAAACGACAATCAACAATAAAGGCAAAATTTTCAAAATCAACTCAACGCTCTCGAGTCCAACACCACCAACCACATCCTGTGAGTGCAGCTCCAGCCGGCCGGCACAAAGGGATGCTGCAGCAACAGCGACAGCCGCATGTCAAAGGATTAATTTGCAAATGCAATATCGAGCGCGCAATTTTCATGGCCCTCCCATTTCCCTCGTTTTCTTTAAGTGTCGTCGTTAGTGGACATGCAAACGGACATGAACATTAAGCCCGGACAGCGAGGGCGGCACCGATATCGGTGTATAAGTACTTTACGTAGCAGCTTGTTAATTAAAATTATTCGTGTGAATTTCGTTTGCGCTTTTTCGCGAGATCCGAATCATTTGACAGTTTTTTAAATGGGCATAAAGTGAGCATACAGTTGAATAAGCGGGAACTGTTGCATCTAAAGTTACGAAACTCGAATCAAATCTGTCGATCGTTGACTGGTCGATAGATTTAACAAAAAACGAAGATCTAAGGCTGAAGAATTTTTCCCAGTTAAGGTAGGACAGTGCCGAGAAAAGTGAAAGGCGAATATCATTGTTATTGACATCTTTTGTTGCTTTAAATATGTGGCAGATAGAAAAATATTTAAGTTTTGCCAAAAGCGCTTTTTGTTTTCTTAAAATAAGCATTCGATTAGTTTAGGTTAAACAGGCAGCTGTCGTGTAGCAACGCCCTGAGCTTTGAATAGAATCAAATACTTTCTATCACATCTAAATGATTGAACAGGGCGAAAACAGATTTCGCAATATTTCACTGTGTACATAGTGAGTCCTGGCATAGTTCGAATTCGGTTCTTTTATAAGTACTAAAAGAACATACAAAAAACTTGTTCTCAAATTGCAAATTTTTATGTGCTGTATTCTGCCAATCCAATTTTTTGCAACATATTGAGCTCCATGTTTCTTTCGTCGTTAAGGAGACCGTTGTAAGGAATTTTCCACTTGGTCCTGTCAGTGGAGACAGGGTTCTCTCTTTCTATTATTCCTTGACTTCCTTATCGAATACAGATGATTCGAGCGGCATGACTAAGCCCACGTTGCCACTGGTTGTCTGTGCTGTGCCACATCAATGTCACTTAACATATCACACTGGTCGTGACTTATTCGACGCATGAATTCTGCTATTTCATGAAGCGCCAACCTCATTTCGAAATGTTTTCTCAAATTGCTAAAGACTTTCTAGTTTTTACCTTGCAGCTGTTCCCAAATTTCAAGTTTATTATAATAGTTGCAGTGTGTATTTTTTGGACACACCTGATGTCGTGATCTTTTGTCCAGTTTTCATTTTTCTCTCGTAAGTTTTTTGCTTGTTTAAGTTGATTTATTTTCATAAAACTCATAACCCAGCGAAGCTGCACGCCAAACTTTCATCGGGCCACAGCCACTTTCCGCAAGACATGTTTCGGTGCGTACAAATTCTGCTCGCTGCAAGTTCTGAAACGTGATTTACGCTTCACTTTTTATGCGACCGCGCCGCCATTCAACCAGCAAACAGAAAACGCTCTACGGTCATGCATACAATACATACGCACGGCATGAATACTGAAACAATTACATTTGCATACATTAGCGTCTTTGCAAGTTTTATAAAGCAATTTGGTCGCTCTGTTACTTCTTCAACGACTACAGTTTTGATCTTTTGGCCTTGTTCGATATTCTGCATTGAGGTTTTTCTTTTTCATTCCAGACAAATAACCGTTATGATATTGTACGCTCACAACACACTATTATCAATCTGGTTTCATGCCTGGCCCGATGGTTTTCCTGCTGCTCGCTTCCCCTCTATAAATTTTCTGGTTCATAAACTTTTACATCAAAATTTATGTTTCAGTTTAGTTGCTCAAGTCGCCACCCTCAACCTCAATTTCACCTTCTTCCCACTCTTCCCCCCTACCCTGTCAATCTACTTTGTGAAGTTAGGGCCAAGCAACTATTACGTCTGGCCTGACCAACCGTTGCGGTACGACTCGGTGTCATTTGCAATTTCAGTTCATGGCAACTGAAATTGTCAAAGGCGCGGAAGAGAAAAGACAGGCGGTGAAAGAAAGGGAGCGACACTGCGAATACTTGGAAAGAAATGCCATGAATAATAATTACACGACAACAACACAACACAGGCCAACACAATATCAAACTCGATGTGAAGTTCATTGGCCATCAACGGCTGCACAATAGTCCCAACAACAAACACAATAGCTGCAACAATAATAATGATAATACAAATAAAAACACAAACAAATAGACAACAGTTTGTTGTTTATTGTTGTTGCTGTTTGTGCAATGTAGGGCGTCTCCGCTGCGGTGCGTCAAACAGCTGGTTGTTTCACTAGGAAGCGTTAATGACTCGGAAGTATGTCCAAGTCGCTAACGTTGCAGTTTCGATTAGCGTTTGGCGAAACAATTGTTTCCTGCTCAAAAGAAACCGAATGATATCTCGAGAGCGTTGAAGTGATTGGCCGAAAAGCTATTTTTATTGCTTTTGTAGACATGTGTGGCAACAGTGGCAAAAATTGCCAAACATTTTTTCACTATGATTGTCCATGGAAAATATAAAAACGCTGTGAGAATTTTTCTGCTTAATCTGTTATTTTATAAGAAACGGTGGAAGTTAGCGTTTTAAACTGTTCGTTGCTTATTTTTGTGGGTGAATTGAAAAAAGTGTAAAATCTTGGATTTCATTTGTTCCTGATGCGATTAAAAACAAAACAATGATTTTTTTAATTTTTACATATGTGTTTGTTAGAATTTGATTATGAATTAATGAAAGTAGTCCATTATAGTCTAATAATAGTCTTTTCAGCAAACCTCAGTTTTGCCTTCTAGGCTTTTTATTAATTTTAGCACTCTCTCAAGTTCCTCAGGGACTAAAGTCACAGGTCCCAACTGCAGAAATATTTTTCTGATAAATATGAGTGCCCCGTATTCACTTCATTTACTTCAGAGATGCGAAGACGAGATTCCCATTTTATTAACATAGCTAATATCTGGGTAGACAATTGCCTGTCACGTGGGGATACGCAGATGCTTCTTATCATCACTTATCATGTTAAAAATTTCTTGATTACTCCAAGAACCGGGTTAAGAACCGTTTCGACTGGCATAGTCCCATTCCATTGATCCATTGGCCGTCCTCTGGGTAGTCTTTAGAATACTTCTGAGCCCACAAGTGAGGTTTTGTTTTTCTTTTGGCAACAAGGTATACTAATAATATAATATAACCCTTTTGCTACGACTTTTCCAGGGCATTTGGACAAACTTTATTTATTATTTATTTATTTGTAACTTTTTGGAGACTTTTTTTCGTTTGAGTTTGCAACACCATTTAGTAGTTTTAGGGTCAACTGATTATGCCGTGGGACAACAGTGCCCCTGAAGTTAGACCTACAATGCTAGTGTTAGCAGTGACGCACATAGGATTTAATTTTGGGGGGTTTTGTGCACAACTTTTAAGCTGAATACCAGTAAAAACTATATTTTATACCAGCAGTTTTTGTGTTTTGGGGGTTCGAACTCCCAATCCCCCTCTTTGTGTGCGCCACTGAGTGTTAGTTAACTCTGCTAACATCGGAAACTTTTTATGATACAGTTGCAAAACACTATTAGTACTCTATGATTAAAAATTGCTGTCGCCGTGCTTCCGTCTTTGTTGTTTCTTGCAACGAATTGCAATTTTTCTGCTTTTATGAGCTCGATTTGAATTTCAAGTCACTTTCTAAGGCTGCAACCCCAGTCATAATAAAACCTTTCTTGCAATAGTTCAAGTTCAAAACAGGAAATGTTGTGCTTTACATTTGGTCCTTTACGAAGACTAAAGTTTTCCTTATTGGAGATTTTGCTAACCGAATTTATTCTCTTAGAAATAATGCACATGAAATTCGAACATTCGACTCTCCTCGAGGTCGATTGAACTAACCGCTGACAACCTATTTTCCGTGGCTTCGAGTTATTTATTTCTGTGGCATATATAGTATTTTTGTCACAATGCCAAATGCAAAATTACTGTTGGTGTAATTTTCCCATACTCAATATCCTTGAAAGGCGTTTGTGCATAAATAAAACAATGCATCCAAAAGAGTTCCACCATATTGCAGTGTTTTTGCCTCGCCGCCGTTCTATTCTTGCTTGTCAGCTTTTGCGGCAATTTCCATTTTGCAGCACAAATCAAAACATCCTTGAGAGCGGTGCGCGGCAGCAAGACCAGTCAATAAAAACGCTCAACCATCGGTTGCGATTTTATTGTTGCCATTATTGTATTTTCATCGACTGCCTGGCACTTCATTATGCCAAATAACTTAGTGGCAATAGCGGCGATCCGCCGCAGTGCTACATGTAGTTTACTTTTATATAGTCATTTCACTACTATTTACACTTTCCTCACATTGTTTGCCGCAATGGCGCCGCGGCTAAATTGGCAGAAGAAAAGTATATATATGGGGTTGTAGTGTCAATGATATCCGACACCCGCATTGACGAAGCACGCGGCACGCTACTCAGCTGACGTGACGCACCGAGTAGATAGCTTGCGAGTTTTTCGGGCTTGCAGACGGCACACGAGCTGAAATGGAAGCGTGCGAAATGTTGCGAATGTCGTCAATGAAACAGACGGCTGGAATGCGATAGCGCCGGTGTGCGAGGTCGTCCATGTATGAATGACAATTATAGCAATTGTCATAATTTTATTAGACGCTGTGCGAAGTGAAATGCTCGGAAAATTGTCAATTTCTGCAGGGGTTGGGGTGACGGTTTTGTGCGCAAGTTAATTGAAAACTATCGCGTGGACAATACGACAAAAGCGTATTTTTATACCCATTGTTGGTTGGTCGTTGTGGGAAAGAGAGAAATAGAAACGCATTGTTTGTAGTTTTGTACGTCCGAAACAATGAGCCGTTGACTCATGCACTTATATAGCATTTCTAACTATTATTAATGTCTGACCCAAATCGATTTATCATTCATGCATATTTATCACATTACGCCGCCACGTACACACACAAATCTGCTCGCTGCAGCGTTTCTTGCCTTTTATCTGCCATACAGCACTGCAGCATTACATTTTCTCCGAGAAATGTAAAATCCCTCAAGATTTTGATTAATAACGCCAAAGCGTAAGAATACCGAAACACAAAGCATGCGTCCGCGAGACGCCGGGGAACCCTTAAAGATAAACAATGGCTCGCATCGTGGCAATCCCTTCGCAAGCAAAAAGCTTTCTGCGGCACTGCTGCCACACTGCTCGCAGTTGTTGAGGCGATTGCTGACGTTGTGACAGTGACGCAGCCACGAAAGCTGAGCTGAGAGCTGGCTGCTGTGCTGCTGTGCCGGCATAAAGTTACAGGCCGGTGTAGGGTTTCATGTTGCCACAGTTTTCACACTCAGCCACCACTTGAGACGTGTGAATTTGAATTGTGCGCTTTGTTTGGCCCTTTGCCCTATTGACATTTTGGCAACAGCAGCCAAGTCGTCAATAGTATTGAACGCGGAGTGCTTACAGTCGAGCGGCCATTACACGCACCGCATTGAGCGATCTAGTTGAGCGATTGACTTGCGGGCGAGCTCAGCTGTCGCCCTAATACCAGCCATCACGTAACTATTTTATACTAGACACTTTTACTGATCACTGCTTTCCTCTGCCATGCCATAACAGATTTCATTTGTTTCAATCTATGTAAATTGCCCGCTATGTATCTGTCTGTATGTGCAGTGCCGGATGTGTCGGCACGCTGGTGCCTGCGTACCACAGTAAACAGACGTTGCTTTTTTCAGTTGTTGCTGATTTTTATATGCCCGCTAGACGCCACAGCCACTGCAATGTTTTGTTGTATTGTACAAGTATTCTGTATGTTGCATTGCGAAACCATTCCACATGGTGTGGCATAATAACGTTGCGAATGTTGCTGTTGGTGTTGGTGGTGGTAACAATAACGTCCTTGGCTTTTATCTAGGCAACGGTAAACATTTTTGCTGCAAATCTGTTTGCGCGTCGAGTGTGTATATTTATGTTTACAAGTATTGTAGGTGGGCTGAATCATTACACTGAGCAGCAAAAATGGCTTATTTAAATGGAAATTCGAAATCAAGTTCAGACAGAATTCGTCGACTTGGGATATTTGGCTTTTGATTGAAGTCTTCCTAAATTAGTCAAACGTGTACTAGTTTCAAAGTAACTCATCTTTTTAGTTGCGAAAAATAAAATTTTTATTATTATTGGACTGGAGATTCACACCGTTTAATGTTGCTAACATTGATTTTTGTGCCAGTTTGTAAACAAATACGAAGCCATGTTTAGTTCTAAAGGCTGTATACGAAAAAAAAGTGGTCACAAAGAAACACTCGTTCAACGAAATCAACCATCCGTGATTTAATCGTGTGCAAAATAAAAGAAAATCCTAATTTGTCTCACAAAAGGATTGCAAAATCTTTGAATATTGCCAATTCCACTGTGACAAAAGTGCTTAAACAGTTCAACGAACGTTTAACTACCGAAAGGAAGGTTAGAAGTGGACGGAGAAAGCGATTTATCTCAGAGAAAAAAGCTAAGGAAGTAGTACGTGCATTTAAACGAAATCCTGGACTCTCGATTAGAGATGTGGCTAAAAAAATGGGTATGTCGTATGGATACGTACAGAAAATTCGCAAAGAGAAAGGTCTTCGAACATTCAAAGTTCCACTAACACCGAACAGAAACGACAAACAAAATACAAAAGCTAAAACTCGGTCACGGAAGCTTTACAACATTGTGCACAATTTCGGATGCATAATTATGGACGACGAAACGTACGTCAAAGGCGACTTCAAGCAGCTTCCTGGTCAATTACTTCCGTAATTACGTAACGTAGCTCAAACATTTAAAGAAAACAAATTGACAAGTTTGGAAAAAAATATTTAGTCTGGCAAGCAATTTGTAAATGCGGTTTAAAAAGCAACGTTTTCGTGCCTACTGGTACAATAAACCAAGAGGTTTATGTGAAGGAATGCTTGCAAAGACGACTTTTACCTTTGATACGTGTTCACGAAAACCCTGTTTTGTTTTGGCCAGACCTAGCAACTTGTCACTATGGAAAATTGGCTTTAAAATCGTACGAAGGGAATGCGGTCAAGTTTGTGCCAAAATATGCAAATCCTCCAAACTGCCCTGAACTTCGACCAATTGAAAAATATTGGGCTTTAATGAAAAGGAAATTGCTAAAAACGAAAGGAGTTTCCAAAAATGAGAAAGAACTCAAGTCAAAATGGATTAAGGCGTCATCTGAAGTTACCAAAAGTCATGTATAGCGCTTGAAGGTGTTAAATCAAAGCTGCGATCCTTCGCTTATAATAATAATTAATAATTGACTGGCACGACAGCCCGCTTACGCGAGACTAAGGCCTAGCTTCCCGCAACTACCCGTGTTGTGCGTGTGAATTTGTACGCGGGTTGAAGGGACCTACAGTTTTATGCCGGTTCCGAACGGCAGGTTGGGAGCTTTTTCATAAGCAATTTTTACTCTCAGAGGTTTGCCATTTCCAGCTGAGAGGACAGCCACCGAAAGAGAAAACGAGTTTTCCCGTTATTTTTTTTTAGGTGTTATTACCGGCAGTATTTGAACCTGAGGTTGCTGCCTGCGACTCGCGGTCCAACGCACTAACCAACTGAGCCACGGCGGCTGCCGATCCTTCGCTAATACTCCAACGAAATAAGCAAAAATGCTTGTTTTCCTAAAGCTCACGATATAAGC
Organism: Melieria crassipennis; assembly: GCA_963668005.1. Taxonomy (NCBI): domain Eukaryota; kingdom Metazoa; phylum Arthropoda; class Insecta; order Diptera; family Ulidiidae; genus Melieria; species Melieria crassipennis. The sequence continues at coordinate 29,299,942 of OY764961.1, read as the reverse complement.
TTTTAGGAAATACCTAATTTTGTTGTTTCCTGTAATAAATATAGATTTGACAGTAATTTCTTGTTGACTACTTTTTTTCGTATACAGCCTTTATGTCCCAAAACACGAAAACAATTCTAAAGTTTAAACGATTTTCAGAGGGGATCACAGACACAATTATAGCATTTCCTAGTTTTTGACAAATTGAAGCAGTATCCATGTATCAATTGCCAATTTATATGCCCCCATATCACCAAATATCATTCAACGCAGGTCTTCTTGTTAGTTGTTGTGGTACCAACTGGAACCCTCATACCTTCTTTTCTATTCCTTTCGAATAAGCATACGAAACATTCATATTTTCTTTTCATGCCTTCTTCTCTCAGTGTAGCTCGTTTCAATTTAGAATAACTAGAAAAAAATTCTGAAACAATACCATACCATATGCTGAAGGGTTTGAGCGTTTAATCTTCTAGGGTTTGGCTTAGAGCGCCAATAGTATCGACCACGCACGCATTCCGACTCAGCGGCATTATCAATAAATTGAAATCTACAGCGCATTCGTTCCTGGTTTTGTTTTCATTTCGCGATATTGATAATAAATTCACCGCAATGTTCCACAAATTTGGTCTGTTGACATTCTATTAAATATAGTGATGGGAAAAAAATGCATTAATCGATTAATCATGTGATTAGTTGAAACAGAGCGATTATTAATTGCAATCAATCGAAAGAAATGGAAAATAATCGAATAATCGAATGCTTTTTTAATATTTTAACTTATCCGTGTAATTTTAAAGTATGTTAGTATGTAAATTTTTACCAATTGCCTTATAAAAACAATAACAATGAATTAATAAATGAAAGTAAGTACATATCAAAGGAAAAAATATATATTTGTATTGTATTTGTTCATTGCAGAGTTTAGATATAATAGTTTTGACAGGCGCGAGATCGTGAACCTGTTCCTCTTTTCAGTGGCAGTTGCACCTGCCTTGGAAAAGAGGCGCTCTGCTGGTACCGAAGTTCCTAAAAGATAATCGTACCGACGAGTTATTATATAAAGCTTAGGGTACACCGTTCGCATTTCTAAAAACTGGAGCATTCAAAAAAGCTAAGCTTGTCCTGAACTTGGGTTAAGTCGTTGTCTTTTTTGCGACATTTGTGAGCCAGCGACTTGTGGTGGGCCCATAAATCAAATTCAGCATCGCATCAAGGTGTCCGTCTCAAACTTTTATTTTGAGCGAAAAAATGTAGTGATACGTTTTCTTTCGATTATTTTAGCATCTAATCGATTAGCGTTTCAATTAACCCATTCGAGACCGATTGCACACCGTGTGTGCTACGGATTTCCGAGGCTATAAGACAGCCTGCACACCGTGTGTGCAATAACAGTAATGTGCATAATGTGCAATTATCAGTTATTTTGAGTAAACAGTCGTCGAAATACGATTTTTTCTGGAACTAATGAAATCTGTAAAGTACAGGAAAACAAAATTTGGCATTGGTTTCACTGTGTACCAAAAAATCTAAAAATGATCTGAAATGTATGAAAATGAACCATACAAAGAAAAAAACCTTCACTCCTGGGGACCGTGTTCAAAAAAAATCGTCGTCTCGAATAGGTTAATCGAAACCCATTTTTCGATACAATTAAATCGTGAATTGAAAGAAAAAAATCAATTATTGTGTATCAAATGATTAATTGTCCCATCACTAATTAAATGCGGTCAGTGTGTACTAAGCATTGTGATTCATAATGGGGTAATGACTGTTTCTTACCAATTTTTGTTTCAGTAAATCTTCAGTAATTCTGCTCCACATCTATTTTGCTTTTCCATTCCATTACTGCGTTCACCCAAATATCAGTTTTTTTTTTAACTTAGCTTAATTATTTCTTAATCAAAAAAATGTATGTTTGTCCAATAAACAATAACAAAGAGCCTAAGACATAAATTTTTAATTAAGCTACACAAATGTTGAACAAAGTTGGCCATTTGAAGTGTGTAATGTAACGTCCGTAATGGCGACCTTCACCTTAACTTTTACGAATACTTTTGTGTTTAGGCATTCAAACAATTTTGTTCGACTTTGTTGCTATTGCGGCATCGACGCGGCTATGGTTCACACCAAAAACCAATGACTGGTGCCTCAGTGAGTAACTTGGAGCGTAAAAAGTGAAACCACAGTCGCAGCGAATGGACAATTTGAACATTTAAAACGGCCATTTAAGCTCAATTTAAGCCGAAGTGGCTGTGATTCATCAATGAGGCTTTCATAGGAAACACCAGCAAAAGCTCAAGTAGCAGCTACAACAACAACTACTACTCAACACGCAACAACCTAAGATTAATCCAAAACATGAATGATACATTTAATTGGTTCAAGTAAGTTGTACGCCTGCTATGAGGTCGTCGGCTTTATTGCTTTTGTTGTTGCTGCTGTTGGTATTATTGTTGTTGTTTTGTTCTTCTTACAAAACAGCTGTAACATAATTGAGAAAGCGTTGGCGCTGTTATTTCGGTCTCGGTCTTGGTGTCGACTACGGTTGTTTTTTTTCTCACCCATGATTCAAGCGATTTGTTGCAGTGCAGATTTTATCCAAATGTGGGCTTATTTTCCTTTATGCATGAAAGCGTAACAAGCTGGGCGTAGGGGCTTGCTGGCACTGGCGTGTGTCTGCATCTTATTTCATGTGGCGTATGGCAGAACAAACGTCACCACTGCCCGTGCTGTGTGCATAACAAATTAGTGATACGCGACCATGAAGAAAATAAATAAATCGTTACACGTAACAACAGTTGAGAAGATATCCACTTTATGGCAAAGAGAATTATTTGTATTCCCCTGTTTTAATAATGTCGGCACTAATGAATGGCATTAACATGTTTGTTTTTGTGGAATTTGGTAACCAGTTCTGGAAATAAGTCAAGTATTTGATTTAGCACGATTCGAAACTGTGGATTATTTTAAAGATAGGGACTTGAATTTCTTATTGTTTTTCTATTTGACGCCGTTGAATTCTTTGACATATAGCCAGATTGATATTACGAGCGATTTTTTTGTATAATTACATTCGTGGAGAAATTTCAGCTCACTACTAAGTCTTAATTGGCTATTAAATCTGAATTAGCTATGGAGCGCAACTGTTGGCTTATACAAATTTCACTTCTTTTCATTGGAGATTCAACTATGTGCAGCACTCACTTCTTCGAGCAGGTCTGGATGTTCTGCATGTGGCCTCGGAGATTTGCAGTTTTAACAAGGCCGACCGGAGATATTTGGCTAATTCAGCCCAGTCGTAGAGATCTATAGGATCTAAAAAGTCCCAAGCTGCCCAAGCCCAAAAAGCTGCTTTAGATCTGCTTTAAATGTCTTCAGGGCCTTAAATGTCTTCAGTTCTTTATGCGATTTTCAAGGCAATTTTCAATATCATCAAATAGGCTACAGGGTGACGTTGTTTTTCTTGAGTATCTGCTTTTTAAAAGAATTTAACTTATTTTCTCCTACGCACTGTAAGTTTACGACAAAAGTGAAAGAAGTTATTTGCATTCGTTGACTACTATTTAGACTCTACACCACATGACAAATCTTTGAAAAGTTTCGTCGTTGAGCTAAGTAGCGGTATATCCTGTTTTATCATTAAGTTGCCGATCAATTCTTGGATTTTTCAAATATTTTCTGTTACTTACACTTATATGAATTGTTCCCAAATCAAAACAGAGTCGTTCTTAGTGCTACAATTTGGTTTATTATTTCATAAATTAAGTCAATAGAAACAAAATCTTTACAGACTAAGATAACAGAAATCATAAGAAAACCTCCTGAGAAGTAATCATACTGACGAAAGTATTTACAAAGGGACAATCATTGGATCGATTAAATGTATTACGAACTTTTTTCTGTTTCAAGGTTTATGAGAGAGAATGGGAAATAATTAGAAAAATAAAACTCGAGAAACATTTGTGAAATCTTTCAATGCGGTCACAATGAAACACAGTAAATAGATTTTAAACCAAAGATTATACATCTCAATAACAAATCTAAAAGATAATGGTTCGATGTGATTTGAGGCGTGATGAATAAGTATCTAAAAATTTAGAATATATTTAATATGTAGAAACAATTTTTCAGGATTAACAAATATAATTCTTTTTTGGCGCATCATCCTTTGTTAACCCATACTCCCATTCAATGGTCTGCCTCCCTACTCACAATTACTTTAAAATTGCTTTAATATTGCTAGCAAATAAAGAACCTGAGCTTGTCGCTAATTTTCATTATATCTCATTGCTTTTATTATATTTGAGTCTCTTTTCATGCCTACTGAAGCTGAACTGAACTAAACCATATGTACAAAGAATTATATTTATTTACCGTGTATTGAGTCGGGTTTCGAACCCATGACCCTCTGACTTGAGGTCCAATGCATTAATCACTGAACTAAGACGGTCACAATCAAGTGTTGACACTCTCACTATTCCACAGTCGCTGCTGTCAATAGTTAATTGAACTTATTCCCAGCTTTCTGCAAACAAAAAATGTGTTTCACAATTCCCGCTTTGGAATAAATGTTTCCTTTATATCTCACTCCATTTCTTTGCCTGCCCGATTTGGGTACTTACACACAGACACCAGCAACACAGTGCAACACATGCATACTGCACACTGAGTCGCTGCTGTGGCATACCTTATTTAAAAATTCCATACTTTTGGAGTTGCTCGTATTTGTACTGTGCCGGACGACCCTTGGCTGGCAGGCTTTCTGCTTGCGGCTACAGTTTGTTTGCGCTTATTTTTCCGCTCCTGTTGCCATTGCAGTCGCTGTCGCTGTTTTTTTGTAGACGTTGGCAACAGCAGCAGCCGTTAAATCATAGAAAATTGATTTTCCGGTGCTAAATGAAATGAGGGTTTTTGTCGTTGATTCAATTTTTCTTCGTTTTTTGTCTCCACCGCTGACGCCATGCAATTTTTTTTTTTTTATTTCACCCGTTCGCCCATCGTATTTGGCGCTGCTTCCTTATTTGTTTGTTGCCGACGAATTTCATGCGGCATTGCTTAGCGCCAAAGGCAGAAATTTTCGGGGCGCATTGCCAACTTCACTCACTCAGCACTTGCGACATGCAGAATGCGTCGCAAGTACGAAAAAAGCGCAAGAAGTTGGCGTGAAAGACGGCGTGTGTCTGCGCCGCAGAAAAAAGGAGTGCCTCGTGCCGACATTGCACGGGGGCGGGGATATTGAAGTAGCAATGTGATTGCGGGTATTTTTGGCAGTAATTGTGCAGGTGAATAAATTAAAATTTCGTCTGCCTTTCTCCGGTCACAATTAGTTGTTTTTCTTTCACTACTTGCCTGCGCTACATTCTCAGGACGGTACGTTAAGTGCTGGTCATGCAGGGTTCGAATTTTTGGATAAAGTAGATAGAATTTCACGAAATTTATTCAAATATGGAAATTTTCTAAGATATCAAACTGTGTTCTAAATTACACTATTTATGCATGAAATTAATTGGAAACCGTAGTCCGTAGTCGGTTTTGAGAACGTAGTCTGGACGAGGCTTAAAAATGAGAACTACGCTTACTTGTTCTCTCATATCAAAACCTAACATTAGTATGAAGTTTGTAGCGCCTAGAAATAGACCTATGCACTATAGAGAAGTATGTGTGAAAATATACAAAACCAAAGCAATCCATGGGACATGACTACCGTTTTTCGTCGGACTTGAAGAAACAATATTGGGAATATTTGAGGAATATTCATAGTAACATAGTCACCACCAATCTGAAGAATTTAAGAATTTTAAAAGCGTTAAATTTAGTCAACATATACACACTTTTGTTATTGTTTGGTTAATATAAGTATTTACATATACAAAGCTGTAATTTTTCGTGCTTTTTCGTGCTTGACATATATTCAAATTAAAAAAGTAATAATCTTTAATTATGGAGGTTTTTCTCTTTTATTTGATGTCCATATCTTCATCGGATGACTTATATGTCTAAATTCAAAGTACCCTTTGATATTTTAAAATCCTTTCAAAAATGCTGGCCTTCTAGGAGAAAACTGAAAATACAGTTTTATTATATTCGATCTCTAGTTTGACGTGTATATCGATCAAATTAGTTGTCAGTTTTTGTTTAAAAAAGCGTACAAATTTTAAAACTTTACCATGTAGGAATCAAGTCCATGTAGGAATTGATTTACGGACAGTATTTCTTAAGGAAGGGAAGATTTTATAAGAAGATAGAATATTGTACATATTTATCTAATTGGCCATACGATCCGCAGCAAAAGTTCTCTCCAGGCGTATCTGCTTTGTGCGCGCCTGCTCCAGCTGGTCACAACAAAAGAGATGATGGGACGCCCTTAACTTGGTCCTTGTACCAGAGACGGTCTACTGCGTCGAACACTTTTTTCGCCAGAGCGAAGCAATAATTAATAGAATTTCAGAATTTCGTCGACTAATTTTATCCATTTTTCGCTAGCAAAATGGAGATATCTAGCTTTGTTCAAGATAACTACTGTTTTTTCGGAGAATTACTCGTCTCCTTGTTGACGATCAACTCCGACTTTTTTGACTTACCGTCTTTATTTGTAATTTTTTTAACTTGAATTATTTATTTCAAAAGTACGTCAATTTAGGGCACCTGTTAGTCGAGTAGATCGACTGCCAGCTCCGCTAGACTGTCATTTATCTCATTCGTGGTTTCTTATTTACCATTTACCATGTCGTTTATTTGTACAACGTAAACAAAATATTCAATCAGTTGTTAAGGAAGTTGCCAGCAAACGAAATTAATTGCTGGCTGCCATCCAACTAGTTAATTAGGGTTGTCGTTATTATACCAACAACATTGAAATGAATGTATTTTGTATTTATTTTAGAGTTTCATTTGTAATTGGTACACAATGTTGCTGTCGATAAGAACCAGAAAATTGGTAATTAAATAAAATGTAGGTACACAAAAAATTTCTCTCATTAAAATGTATCCTAATTCAACTGGATGCGGTTTGCTTTCCAGCATTGACCCATACAAGGCAAAGCATTGTTGCTTCTTTTATGTTGGGGGATGTAGAATAGAATATCACAGCACATGCTTCTTGTCACTTCAGTAGGTATACCTTTATTTGTATGTGTGTATGTGTGTGTTTGCTATACTTTCGAATGTAAACAAATAATCCAAAGCCGCTTAGTTATTTGTAAATGGCTTAAGTTGCGGACTTCACGCTTAAATTGCCGGGCAGCACTTAAACAAGTGCTCATTGTCAGACTGCCACTCAGACATACATACACACATACATATACACATGCATCTATTCGCAGCTAACATTACAACCTCAAAGTGCATGCAAAAATCGACTGGCGTGCCATGTCCGTGGCCGCAGACAGCACACGCTGCGTTTAACAGCGGCCACTGTCCACTTAAATGACAATTGTGCAGAATAATGTACACACGCCAACCACCACTAAGTCGCCGTTGTTGCAAATATCTATTCTATTTTCGCATTATGTTGACAATATTTGTGCAATATTTCTATTCAGTTCATGTGCGCATAAGTTTTCCGCGAAAGTACCCTTTCTCAGTGACTAATTTCCACTTCTAGCTGACCAGTCAGCGTAGATTACGGTCACTTGGCATTTTCTCCTGTTCATACGCTAAAAATACTGTAACATTTCAATTCATTTCGCAGCAAGCCAACCAAACAAACGCGAAGACTCCGAGGCGACATGGAGTGGTGGTGTTAAGCGCTTCGTCGCTGATAAAGTGGTTTCTCGCTGTCACGCTGACAACGTCATTGCATACTTCGGTGGCATGCAGTGGCTGCGACCGGCATGGAATGGCGGCATGACGTCGATTTGGCATAAAACGTAAAACGAAAACATGAAACTGCAGTCCATACGACATACACAACAAGCTCGGCTTTGTTTCGCGGCAGTGTTTGTCTCTAATAGCGCAAAATATGACACAGATTTTGCACTCTCAGCAAAAATATTTGCAACTTCCACATGGGACAGTAGCGGCGATTCATGTGCACTAATGCAGTTTTAAAACCAGTACAAGTGCTTTGATTGATATTGAGCGATTGAATTATATCCTGAATTATATTTTACACTCTAATCTACACAGTTAGTTGCTATTAAAGATCGTAAAACCACTAAATAATGATTTGAAAAAAACTAAAAACAAGTAAGTATTTCAGTCGTATCGGATCAAGTTTGGAATATGACAAAACGGTTTAAGTCAGTTAGTTATTTTAGGATCGGTCCAGGGTTTTGCTAAAATGAACAACACCAAAATGATTTAGTGAAACTCGGAATGTGTCATATTTTTCGGTTTTTCCTTAATAAAGGCTACTCCCACTACTGAAGATGTACTACTACTACCGGAGATCTATAGTCTCTGGGTGTGCTATGGATTACGATGATGCATAGTAATCACAACTCCTTTGAAAAGCACGGCACATGTAACTAGTGAGCTTCAGTTCTTGAAAGAAGGTACATTGGTTTATTGGAGATCTACTGCTGTAGATCGGGTTTTAGTACTTGAAGGAAGGAAAAAAAGGAAAGCACCTAGCTTGATGCATTGGTTCATAGACGATATATGTACTCATATCTTTGGCCTTTGTTCTGATCTTGTCTTTATCTCTTTTTCAACTTAATTACGCTTTTTCACAGACGTCAACTCAAATCAATAATAAAATAATCTAGATGAAAAATTCAAAATTAATTTTATAAAATAATGAAATAAATAAAATGACCATTCCACCTACACCTTTACTCTTGTCTCCGCAAGCCTGCTGCCCCAATTCCCTGCTGTATGAATGTATTGCATGTCTTTCTATGTCCAATATTTGTTTGTCATGTCAACTCAAGCTGGCTCTGGTATGCATTCAAGTACTCGAACATCGCACCCAACTCTGTGACTCGCTGTTGCGCAGGCGACGTGACACCCATTTGTCATGCACTCACGCGTGCATGGTATGGTACACGAATTTGTTCTTTACACTTGGTCTCGTCTGCAAGTCGATTTGTCTATTTTGTGTCAAAGCGTCTTGCACTAAGCCACACTGCATTGCGCTCCCAACCGCTCGTCAACCTGAGGAATTTTCGATGGAAAAGTGCGTGTGGCTGTTGCATTTTGTTTTCCTTATTGCCACCAATTACAGAGATTTGTACGTACATATGTACGTGTTTGTCTGCACTATTTAATGCCGTTGCTTTGTTCGCTGTTCGGCAATGCTTTACTGCCATCGCAGCTACTACAAATTATATTATTGTTACCAAAGTTATTGTTGCTGCTGCCGTTGTCGTCGTAAACTTTCACTTGTTTTCGTTTGTTTGAATTTTTCAATCTTGTCATGGCTTTACTTAAATTGCAACTTAGCGCACGCCACGTAATTACCATCAAAAGCATTACTATGCTCTCTTTTGTGTATTTCGTCCACTCGCTCGTTCGTAGTGTTTTTATTAATGTTTTTGCCATTTTTCTATCTTGTTTGTGGCACTACAACACTATTTGGCCGGCCATCCATCTCGGTTGCAACTCTTTGAGGTTGGCAGCTGTTGTACAGATAACTCATCGTTGGTAGACATGATTTTACATTTTAATTTAATGTGAGTTACACACAGTGGAAATTGTGTACACAAATAGAATGCTAATAATTTGGAGACACAACAACTAAACTGATTTAAAATTTTGATTAAGTGAATTCACTTCCAAATTTTGGCAAACATTGTTTGAAAATGTGGTTTATCATAAGCGAGATTCTGTTCAAATCAAGGCACAGGCAATTGCCAAAACACACACTTAGACTTGGACTAACACACACTTAGACGATTTCTTAATGAGCCTTAATATGTCTCCAAAAGTGGCTAATTTTGAAGTTATACAGGTCATTATTGAAGAAGGTGCGCCAGTCACTGACAGAGCCGCTAGCTTTAAGTCTCTTTTCCCTCCTCACTGAAGCGATGATACTCCGTTTGTAGTTTTCAAGACCCAATCTGTTGACATAACGTTCAAAGAGACAGTCTACTGTTAAGATCGCTACAACTGTGTGAGTTAGTGAGTTGAATTGAGCAAGACACCAAAACAATTGGAGAGCTTTAGGTGAAGGTAGGTGCTGTTTTATGATGCACCAAATATCCTTTTGCCGTCTGGAAGCTTCGTCAAGAAAATTGGAGCAAATAGACAGTTTATAGTAAAATCTTCAATCGTTGTCAAGTTATAGTCCATTAGGGTTACCTCTGATGCCACAATGTGACGTAGGGAGACCATTTTTGATAAGCCAATCAATGGTTGAAATTAAATTAATATTGTGGAAAGTGGAACGCGAACAAAAAATTAGTGTATTGGCCTACAACTAAAAACGCCTAGGTTTGAATCTCGGCTAAATTAACACCAAATGTAGAAAATTATCGGTCATTAATTTTCTAAAGTGCAACTTCAGTTCAACTTTCATGTTTGTAACTTCAGTGAGTTGCGCTGGGCGACGATGAATCAGTCAGTCAGTCAAGACAAACAATTATATGTATATAGATTTGTTCTTCGGCTGCTGCTCTGTCAGCAGTAAATCTTCAAGAGTCAAGTAATTGGTTTTGAAAAACTCTCAATATTTATTACATCAATGTATAAAGTCGCTCACTCCGCAGGCCAATTGGGGCTGTTATACATACTCTTTTATAATATTGCATGAATTACAGAGTTTTTACAATTTCCTAACGATTTAAAATTAAAAATAATTAAAAAAAATGTACATGTAAAATTTTCATAATATCGTAAAAACAAAGAGTTACATCAGCGTCCAGTGCCTTTTATAATTGAAATGTAAATTGTACACTTCCTGCACAACTATTATTGCAATGAAATGCAGTTGCGGCAAGCATGTCCTGCGCGCGGCTCCACTGGTCGGCGGGTGGCTGGGGCAGTTTCAAACTTATTTGCATAACTGACATTTGCAACTAGGACAGTTGCAAGGGTGAATGCTAGAGTAATTTTTGCACAGACTGCGCCGAGCTGAGCCAAATTGAACTTCAGCACCTGAAAGGAGCACATTTATTGCCAGCGGCTGTTCGCTGCGCTGCTTGGGTGAGATTGGCGCAAAGCGGTCGCACACATCGTTCGCATTTGTGGGCGAAATGTGCAGCGGAGTGAAGTTGAGTGGAGCCGACGCGCGCAAATGAGGCTCCGTTCATGTGCATGCTCACGCTCGCGCTGACGGCGAATGGGGCCAGCAAAAAATGGGGGTGGGGAAAAGTTTCTTGTTTGCTTTGGAAAACAGTTTCGAGCACAGTAAACATGTTGTTGAACTTAAAACAGCTGAAAGGAAGCGGCAAATGATTGCCGCAACGAGGCGCTATGGAGTAGCGAAAATGGCACAATTGTTGTTGTATGGAATTTCAAACGAAATGCAGAAATTCGAGGGCTAGTTGTATGTCCATTATCATATCATGATTAGCATTAGATTTATTTGGTCTCTGCTGCGATCTGCAAAACACATTCATTCAACGCATTTAGCATTCGACTATTCAACATTCAGCCTTATTTTATGCATTGAAAATTTCGATTGCCATATTTGTATTTATTGTATATTTTGCTCAACTGCTTTTTAAACGCTTCTTAAATGGCTTCATTTTAATTTATTTCTTTATTTTCCTTCTTTTTTCTTCACACGAAACACGCGCACGCACACACTCACACGCTCCACACAACGACCGACCATATTTTCTCATAGCAATGAATTGGCACTCAGTATGCGTAAAGTTAACACAGAGCCACATTGAAACAGTTCTCATTCACAACCAGGAGCAACGGACCTGTCAGCAATAGCAGTAAAGCAGTGTCAAGCAGCTCGCAGCAGCAGCAGCCTCCGTACGCCTCCTGCGCACTTCGAGGAGCTCTGGAATGTTGGAATATCCCCAACGCTTTGCACGCAATATCCCCGATTCCTCAACTACGAGTAGCGTTCCAATCGCACAGCAACAGCATCCACACCAGCTCCACCATCATCTGCAGCAGCAGCAGCCACACGTGCTCATCGGCAGCAGTGGCATTGTTGGCTCCCACTACCATCCGCAACAGCAGCAGCAGCAGCAACACCAGCAGCCGTACCCGGCGGCACCCGGCTCCCCGGCGCACCAGCACCGCCATCCACACCAGCCACAGCCACAGCAGCAGCAGCCGCAACGCCAGCAGCAGCAGCAGCAGCATCCACAGCCACAGCACCACCGTAATCTGTCGACCGCGTCCAGTTGCAGTGCACAGCACAAAAGTGTGACCTTCGGTCAGGTGACGGCGTCTAACGGTGGTGGCGGCGGCGGCGGCGACTACAGCGGCGGCAGCAGCAGCGGTAACTCCAGTTGCGGTCAACAATCAATGGCGGGCAACATGAAGCACGGTGCGTTGTCGATGTTGTTGTTGTTCTTGTTGTCGATTCGCCAATGGCGAATTTGTCACTTAAAAATTTCCCCATCTTTACAGGCAAATCACAAGAAGACGTTTGCTACGTGGTGGCCAAGTACGACTACGCGGCACAAGGTGCCCAAGAGTTAGACTTGCGAAAAAACGAACGCTACTTGCTGTTGGACGACTCGAAGCACTGGTGGCGTGTGCAAAACAATCGCAATCAGTCGGGCTATGTGCCCAGCAATTATGTGAAAAAGGAGAAACCATCATTATTCGATAGGTGAGTGGCGTGTGTCAGCCAGCGCGCCTGCCAATCTCAGGCGACGCGTACGCATACAACAACCACCAACATAATTGAGAAATAAACACGATTATCGCTACTTTTATTGTAATTACGTTTGCTGCACTTTTCTTGTTGCTTTTGTACACACAACTATCGCTTTATGCTTTCTAGTATTGTACGATTTTTTGTCCATTAAAAACGCCACAATTTACACATTATTTTGCTCCACATGCAGTCGGCCTCCTTTTAGTTTGAAACTGCTTCTATTGATATTTCGGTCTGGCAATGGTATTTGCCTACTGATCTAAAAAGTTTTATGGCCATTTGATGAGGTCATTGCGTTGCCACCGATGCTGTTTATCATATTATATTTCAGGTGGTGGTTGCTAATTACTTAAGTGATAGTCGCCTGGTGCGCTGCGAATTCACCTGGTTTACTTATTATTTTTCGCACAAACAACGTGAAGACCAAACCAATGCTGACACGCTTACATGTTCGACGTTGATAGAAGTGCCTTAAATTTAGTTTTATTTCCCCTCACTATTAATTCGTGTACGATGTTTAGATAAGCATAAATTTGAAACAAGAGTGCTTTTCGGCCGGTCTGGACAGTTTGATTTGCACCCTACATTTGTAGCATTGTTATTGATTGATTTTGGGTAGTTGTTCCTAGTATCATTAGAGTGTCATACAGTTGTTTGGACCAAGTTTTCTGTTTTTATTTTCAAATATATTTGTTCCAAACGCGTATCAGTATCCGTAAGATCGTTTTGCCTATGAGTTGTCATTACGCTGGAAGTGAGTATTTGCTTGTTTATGAGATTTATTTCACCCTGTAAAATGCAATAAATTCCACTCAATATGAATTAACCTATCTTGTAGTATAGAAATAACTACCAACTCATTGAAATCCCCAAACCGTTTGCATATTAGACCCGAGCGGTTCATTACGCTGGCACACTTGTATACTCGTACATAACCATTAAAGCGATTGTTAAATTTAATTTAAACAACATAAACATTAAAGCATATTGGACGTGTTGTAACAATTGGCATTTGTTTGTTGTGTTTCCATTGCAGCATTAAGAAGAAAGTGAAAAAAGGCTCAGGCTCGAAAACGCTTCCCAATTGTTCGCCGTCACGACAAATTGAGAGTCCAACGATGTCGCGGCGGCTGCCACCAGATCCATCCGAAGCCATTGGCACGGCGATTGTCAAGTACAACTATCAGGCACAGCAGCCGGACGAGCTGTCGCTGACTAAGGGCACACGCATTCTCATACTCGAGAAATCGAACGATGGCTGGTGGCGCGGCCAGAGCGGCACAGCGGTTGGCTGGTTTCCAAGCAATTACACAACCGAAGATTGTGATAATGACGGCGAAATACACACGTACGCAATGGCCGAGAATGTGCTCGATATTGTGGTGAGCAGGGATATAAAACAGACATGCGTTTTTTCATATTTGTTTACATGTTTTTTTGTTTTTGCACGCACAGGTGGCCCTCTATAGCTTCTCATCGAATAACGATCAAGAACTTTCATTCGAGAAAGGCGATCGTCTCGAGATTGTCGATCGTCCTGCCTCTGATCCAGATTGGTATAAAGCACGCAACAACCAAGGACAAGTCGGTTTAGTTCCACGCAATTATCTACAAGAGTTGAACGACTACTTGGCCACCCCCTACCGCAACAACGGTGGTGGCAATGGCAACGGTGGCGGCGGCGGTGGTGGTGGTGGCAGCAGCGGCGGCGATTCCATCGATCGACGCACCGATGCCATGCCACCGCAATCATCACCACCCATGCCGCCAATGGAACGGCCCAATTTGGCTGGCAAGTCGTGGTACTATGGCGCCATCACGCGCAGCCAATGCGACACTGTACTCAACCAGCACGGTCACGACGGTGATTTTCTTATACGAGACAGCGAGACTAATGTGAGTGCTTTGAAAATTATCATTGTAGCGGCTGCATTGCGTGCTTGACGTGCATTTGAACACACATTGTCATGGAATTCAGTTTGAATGTTTCACACTTAACTTTCACTTCATGAATTTAAATTTACTATTAAAGTCGAGTTTTGTGTTTACCAATGTAGTCAATTAAAGGCGCATGCAGCCAGTGGCCAATGTAACATTGAATGACAAATATTTTCGCTACTTTGCAGATGGGCGATTATTCGGTTTCCCTCAAAGCTCCCGGGCGCAATAAGCACTTCCGTGTACTCGTGGAGAACAACATGTACTGCATTGGCCAGCGCAAATTCCACACTCTAGACCAACTAGTGGATCACTACCAAAGAGCGCCCATCTACACGAACAAGCAGGGCGAGAAGTTGTATTTAGTGCGACCGCTGCCCAAGGCAAACGGCACGTAAACGCCTGCGCGCCTTTTGGGAGCAGCCCAAACACAACCACAACCACTGCTGGAGTTATCACAAAACATATTTAGATATTACCTACAAATATACATAAAATACGATACTATCGATTATTGTGTAAATGAAAGGCGGCTGCGCAGCAGGTTCGCGGGCGCCGATGCAAATGCGTAAACACAAGTAGAGCAAGATATTGTCAAATTATCAAATTAGTGCGAAATTCTTTGCTATTTTATCGTATCGTCAGCTGGATAAATCGCAGCGGCTTCAGTAGACCACTCACTCAAATGCAGACTTTTAAGTTAGTTTTCTATGAATGATCGTAATGCAGAAGCCAACACATATACATAAATACGAAATAAATGACACTGGAAACGATAAGATATGACACATGGAACGCGTAAAACTGTACCCGAACTAGTGTTAAGTTTGTTTAGCTTACTAGTACAGCTTAAATTCTCATCAAATGATTAGGCAGACGTGACAGTCGACTTTATGCTTTGAAGAGACATTTCCAAATACAAACTAACTCACAGACAAATGTGTTGTAAAAAATTACGTACTGAATATGTGAAATGGGATTTGCACAAGCAAATCCAATGAAATCTCATGGTTTTATTTTAATTACAAAAATAAAAAAACGTTAAATAAAATGTCGCAAATAAGTGCAGCTGAGTTCAGCAACGCAGAAAGTGCTTTTTTGTGTTTGTGTGTGTAAGGATGGACTTCCGTTTGTAAATTGGCGAGACATTGTAAATCTTTTGTACTTTTATAATTATTGTAGAATTTCGATACGTTTACGTTCTCAGTGCAGCAGCATAAATATGCCAACATATATTTAACATAAGCACACACACACACACACTGTAAATTTTTTCCTGAAAGTAATTGGATATTGATATGGATACATGCCCACAAGTATGGCAGATATTTTTAAATATTTAGAGAAATGTGTTAATGTAATATTGCAAGCTAATTCACTGGCCTGTCTCTCAATTGCTGATGAGTTCACCATGGTAACGGTTAAGTGTTACCTTATGTGTCGAATCGCTTATTATGGAATGGAAAGTTGCAGGCATCAAATTACAAATTACAACTGTGCTATTCGAAATCATTCACACATTCATAAATGCATTGACACGCCAAAATACGATGTACACATATAAAAATTGTGTGCATTGCATAAATGTATGGAAAAGCCAGATCTGTAAACGTGCATAGCTCTTTCACTACTTTAACCCGAATGTGTCGAAATGATTTTTTTTTGGATTATTGCGAAAACATTTTTTGAGTGATTTCATATGAAGCATACTCGTAATTGAAAAATTACCTACTACGCCAGGCGCTACAGACTTAAACTTCACGGTTTTTGTATAACCAAACAAATGCCCAGCTTAAAGATAATTAGAGAAGCTAATATTTGTCATACGATCTTCATGTTTTAAAATTCACTATGAAATTTTCATTCAGATTTCTAGTGTATGATGCAGTAGTGAAAGAGTTAGTGTGTTGGCGTTCAATGCGTGCCAACAGTGCGTGTTAATTGTGGACTATTTTCATGAAAGTAAAAAACTTTTGAAATTGTGAGCTGAAATTGTAAAGTTTTACTTGTCCCATGCAAACTAATTGACGTTTACGCATCGCTCTTTTCTAATACAAAATGTGTGTTACGCTTAAACGCTTTGCATTTTCTCCACCCACTTTCTCCAATGTGTATGTTTTGCATAATGTCAATAACTTTTTCTTCTCAAACATATGAAATAAGTAAAACAACTGCAATTAAAGAAAAAGCTTTTACAGTTAAAACCAACAAAATGTACACGTAGATTAAAAATCACACATATACACACACACACACACACTCAAATAGTAATGCGCGAAAAGATGCTTTTAAATAAAACAAACTTAAATAAAAAACAAACATGAGAACCTAACAATGAGATTCACCATTAAAATTAAATAATTGATATATATATATTGAAATAATATATAATACATGTATGTGTGTGCGTATTTACACTACAACATATGCGTAGTTAAAGCAGGACAAAGAATAGTGCGAAAGCGCCTGACTTTTTCCTCCCGAAAGTAAAACAAACCAATGACTAACAAAATCAGACTATATTATAGTAAAAACTTTGAAAAGCCCTTCCCACCCAAGAGCAGTAGTTGATTCATAAGCGGACCATACACGACGCAACTTACTGCACAAAGTTTTGAAAGTTGTATAAAAGTTGTTTGCGCGCTTCATGTGCATTAAATATTTAATTGAATTGATGAAAGCATTGTATGAAAGAATGAAGAGACGTGTGTGCGTTTGCTGCAGTACAGACAAATTGGATTGCAAAAGTTGTACAAAATTCACTCAATCGAGTGAAAGGAGTTAATTCATTTCTAATAATGTTGAACATTTGGATCAGCGGGAATTTCTCGGTGTGCCAACCTTTAGAAACAAGCAACACATAAAATATGACGTATTGCAGTGCTCTACTAAATACATTGCGTCGAGCTATGAACTCATTGTGGTTGAACGGCAATTGACAAATTGTTCTGCGCCCCGTAAACTTCCACACATCCGTGAAAAATCGGCACAAGAGACCAAAACGAGACCAAGGCTTAGCTTCCTGCAACTATTCGTGTTGTACACGGCTCAAGGGATTCCATTCCTTCCTGCCTATTCTGAACGGTGAGTTAAAAAGCTCTCATACGCAATTATTTTACTCTCTGAGGTTGGCTTTTCTTTGCTGATAGAGCAGCCCTCAAAAGATAAATGGGTTTTCTGTATGTTGATGTATACTTTGGCGCTACAGAATGGACATACGTACAGAACCGTCGTCAACTGAGCCGCGGTGGCCGCCACTTTGTAGTCCTACAAACAATTTACTTGTGCTACAGACAGTTATTCTTCCAATTTCTACCAAAAAATTTCAAATTTCTAAATTCAGTTTAAGAGGACTAAACATTGACTACTAACACAGCAGACAGTAACGTCCGTATACAATAAAAAAGCCCACAAATTGCAACAGTTGTCTGTCCATTTATCCATTGACAGGTGAGATCGTATCGCCTGTGGGGCGATTTCTCTGATGTTTTCCAGTAATTTCAACAAGGATTCGCCTTAAGTTGAAAGCTGTATGGTCTGCTTTTGAAACGAATTTCATGCTCATTGAACGCATCATCCATCGACACACACACACACACACACTCGCACTCAGTGCACACTTGTATCCTTACATACCGATACCATATGATATAATGCATACCAGATGTTTCTCTACTATCCGTGAATAAGTACATATATGCATTTTTATTAGCTACATATATATTGGTAAATGAATACATACATATATATATATGTAGAGAATATATATATATGACGTAACAACAATTTATATATGTGCTGTATGTGTGAATGATACTCGCCCAGCTGCGTTGTGCTGTGCCCCCTTGCAAGGCGTAACTTGTAGTTGTGGGGCGGCCAGCACTTGCGTATTAGCCAGCCCAGCTGCTTCCTTTTCGGACATTAACATGAGACCCCCTTTCCCCCTTTTCCTCTTCCCTTTGCAGATATAGTTTAATTCTTATAATTAAATTAAGATTTTGTAAAAGGCGCCAGTAGAGAAGAAGCGAAATGATTAGACAGCAAACAAACAAACAGCCACAGAACTGCTGCCACGCGCAGCCGAATCGACTTTCGGTTAACGATATTTTTACACACTTTTACACTGTGTTCACAAACAAGTACATAGTCATTATTTGTTATACACTACATAGCGAGAGTTGGTTTTTTAATTTTATTCGTTTGATACATTTATACGCGTGCAACATGATCGTTAATTTTAATTTAGTTTAATTAAACCATTTGTACAGTTACTTAGTTTTTGGTTTTGTGTGTGTTTTCTACACTTTGCATATGTAATTTAAAGCATTTCAAGCAGTACCTACTCGCATACCTACCGTACGATATCTTCTACAAATGTTAAGATTAAGGCTCGTTGCTGCGAGTGTTTCCCTTCTTCTTCTGGATTCGTGTATTTAAAATGTATTTAAAGTTAAACGAAACAAAATAAATTAAATTAAAATAAAGTAAAGTTATTAATTTATGAAAAGTGAAATGAAATGAATGAAACGAAGCACAGCGAAGCGAAGCGCCGCAAGCTGTTGGATGCAAAGCAAGAAAGCGAGGAAATTAATCGAAATTAGTAACATGCGTAGTTGTATCTTTTTTCTACTTATTTCGTACGCGCAATTTTTTACTATTATAACTGAAACATGAACATGAACATGAACACGAACGTGAACGTGTACGTGGACATGGAAATGCCAATGTGCGCGCGAGAGCATAGCAAAAGTACTGGCAAACATGGAAACGCTACTAGTAAGAGAGAATGACAAGAAATGAACAAACTAGAAATTATACCGAAACGAAAATATAAATAAAATTGCAAATCAATAAATAAATATGAAATAACAACAATTACACAATGCATTTTACTTTCAAACACGCCGCCCCCCTCTAACCCACACGTCTTCATATAAAATTAAAGAACTTTTAAGAGTTTGTTTTTAGTTGTTCGTTTGAAATATATTTTGAAGTATTTATATGCAATTTATACATAATTTATGCTAAATATTTACTTCTGGTTTATGGCTGGGCGGGTTATTATCGAGTATCTCAAAATTTGGTTTTTAATTACAAATATTCACCTTTTCACCGCATTGATTTCTATTAGTAGCCGACGCTCTAGGCGTGTTTTTAGTTGTTAAATTTTCCAAGTATTTAGTTGTTAATTTAATTATTTAGTATTTATTTATTATTTGCAAAAAATGATTCGTTAGTTGTTGGCTTATTATTTCACTTTATCATATTTTGCAGCTGGCTTTGAAAAAAACGCGCAAGCTGCGACCCGTGAGTTTTCAGTTGGGTTCAAGCAAATAAGGCCACTAAAATAACTGCTAAAGGTTATTTTTACAATGCAAAACCTCCATTACAAATCAACTAGTTTATGCACATCAACTGTAAGTTAAAAATAATCAATAATTTTCTTAAAATTATACTCGAACTGCAGGAGCACAACTCGTACTTTTGATTAAAAAAACTGTTTCGATTAACCATTATTTATATATAGAATACTGTGAAATCGATCGAAACTTTAAAAAGTTGCGCACAAGTTTTTCATTTTGTCGAAATCTGAAGTGATATTGTAACCAAAATCGAATGAGACACACATCTGTCATATCGATTGTCAAATCGAAGGAAAGTTTGAAATACTGCGCACTCAACAACTCGCGGCACAATTTTTGTTTGTTTGTTATTTCGAGCGATTTCAAATCCACCCACTCATATCTGCCATATTGATTGTGTAATCGAACTGTAACTCTTGTCAAACCAACTGTTTGAAAAAATTTAAAGTGCCCGAAATCTCATGTGATACCTAACTGTCAGCTGTTAGAACCTCATCAACGAACAGGTGTTTCATGCATTCACTGGTACTCCTCGACCTCGTCGTTTCAAAATTGTTATCAAAGTGTCAGTAACACATATCTGCAAAAGCTTAACATCGATTATTTTGACCTGAAGGTAAGTGTTCACAAGTACTTTTTTTAGCTTCCTATTCTTTTTTATTTCTCCTACTCTTTTTCGAGGATTGCGTTAGCTTGAATTTGAGAATAATCACTATGAAATAATCACCATGACTTACATTTGAAAATAATCACCCTTAAGATTGTCAGTTTTAAACTCTGTTTAGTCTGCACAACTAATTCTCACTGGCTGATTGCAACCAAATTGTAATTATTAAATAATTTTTAAAAAAATTTTATTTACCTACATAAAAAATGTATTTCTTTCGCTAAAATTTGGTTTATCTGTAATTATTTGAGCTTATTTTATTAGCAGAAACATCTTATTGTTGGGGTCTCTCAACATGAGCGTTAAACTGTGAACCGCACAAAGAAGTCTCCAACAATATTCGACCTATCACATTTCAGAATTATTTCATCAGTTCATTGTAAACTATAGTTACTGAAAGTATCCATAGTTTAATGAAAATTTTTGAACGCAAATATTGCAAATCGTTGCCTTTAGAAAGGACGTCCATTACATTTTCTTTATTTTGTAAGAACAACAAACTATGAAAGCTCCAGATATTAAGGTTTCTGTATGCAGTTTGTAATATGTAAAAACAATAGTTTCGGTGCCTAAGACACGTACGTAATTTCTACATTGAGAATATGAAATATAGCAAAGAATTAAGAAATACTGGACACATGTGGCATTGCATTGCGTCTCGAACTCATTGCTGCAAGCGAAATATTAGTCTTAGCTGCCACAAACTAAAAGTTATAAACATAAAGTTTATGTGGGGAGATGAACTACAGTCCACTTCAAATGGAAAGCTTTACTTTAATTCTGTGATTAAAAACGACTGAAGACATCATTGAGTGAAGGTTTTTGGGATATTTTTTAAAGCGTACTGCTCAAAATAATACCTACTTATGGACACATGAAAGTGTGAGATAGAGAGAAACATTGTGACACAATCTGATGGTCCAATTGTTTAAAAAGCAAACATTTTCTACTGTCGGTATCTCTTACTAAAGAGTAGAGGCACATAAGAAGCCTGTTGGCTTAGCAAGCAAAGCTGCACATCATCATCCAACTATAGTAGTGTCTATGTAGTGTTTCTGTCGAAGAAATCTGTATATGCAGAATTAAATAATTTTTTCAAGCAAATTTCGTAGTTAAGAAAGCTATTTTTTTTGTTAGACTCTATTTTTACAAGAGCTAAGAAAGTGAAACTGAGATTGGGACTGATATATTAAGCTATTTTCTCCTTAGCAACAATGAATTATGAATGTTGATATATTTGATGGGTCTGGCTTATGTTGCGATCTATGGGTGCAATGAAGAGAGTAATGGCATCTCATAAAACCTAAGATGGCTCTTTCAGAGAACACAATTTGGATTTGAGCAAAATTCTTTCACTTCAATTGAGCGTATTTTAAGCGCTTTCGGCATGACAGAAGATCTTTTGTTGAGGCTTTCCTCATCTTTGAAATAGACAAAAGCAACAAAATAGATCTTTCAGGTCGCAGTGTGTGTGTGTATCACGTTTTATATGTAATCTTTAATAAGCCAATCTATTTTCTTGAACTCAAAGCAGACATTTTTCAACTATCAGCCCTGTTCCAGAATCCGAATCGGATCGGAAATGGATTATCGGAAATATTTTCCGATGCAACCCTGTTCTCAAATCCGATTAAGTCCGAACGAATTTAGATCGGAAATTTGGTGTTCTGCATTTCGATTATCTGAAATTGTTGTCAAAAATATTCCGTTCAACAAAAAGCTGTTTAAATTGAAATCGGAAAGCAGCAAAACGAAAACAAACAACGAAAATGTAAAAAAATAAATTAAACATTGTGTTGAATAAAACTAATAAATTAATTTTAAATCAGGGGAAAGCATAAGATTGCTGACCAGAGCAAAATGCTCTTGGATTTTATGGAGGAGAATGCAGACATCGCGAAGGATTCTGCAAAGGCGACAAAGTCGAATTTGAAAATAAGTGGAAGCATTTAACGCAGTCGCTGAACGGGCAAGGACCACCAACAAAAAGTGTAACGGAGTGGAAAAAGGTGAGAAGTAAATTAAATAAATTTATTTATAAAATGTTCTTCAATCATAGACGTGGGTTGGTTGGAAAAGTGAGGTAAGAAAGAAGCTGGCGCATAATAGAAGAGAAGCTTTAGCGACCGGCGGTGGACCTTTTAAGAAGCACACACTTTCCGAAATTGAAGAGGCGGTTGCCTTTTCTACCGATTGCTGATAGCCTCCTCCGGCAAGAAATCGCAAAGCCATCGCCAATTTTAATTCTGGCTGGATGGAGCATTGCCGAAGAAAAGGTTTCACTTCGGTCAAGATCACGTTGAATGCTGCTTTGTTAAGGCGGTACTGAGCAATAAACCTTAAATAGGAAATTTTGAACATAACTGAAATAACTTGTACTAGTTACGAAGAATCTGGCACTTCCCTCGAATTGCTGTGGTCTCGCGAAATTCTGCGCTTCACATTTTCAACGGCGGACTGCTCGTCCTCAAGCAATACTGCTAATAAAATAACCGAACTCATTTAATAAAATAAAAAATCTCGCAAAATTTTACAATTGACTTTTCATTTGAACATTTCAAGCAAACAGCTGATTGAAGGTTTGTTTAATTTGCTAAAAATCGGATTCGAAATAAACTTCGAATGTGACACTTCCGTTCGGATTGCAGAACACCTCTTCAAATCGGA
The DNA here is from genome assembly GCA_963668005.1 of Melieria crassipennis. Lineage (NCBI taxonomy): Eukaryota > Metazoa > Arthropoda > Insecta > Diptera > Ulidiidae > Melieria > Melieria crassipennis. The sequence continues at coordinate 29,276,595 of OY764961.1, read as the reverse complement.
ATCGGATTTCATTTCGATTCGAATCCGATTCCGATTCGGCTTCTGGAACAGGGCTGTATATTTCATTTTCGACTATCATTCCTACCTACAAAGCTAACTATTGGAACTTTTCTACGCCCAGCTGACTTCTTAAGCTGCTTAAGAACTCGAAGCATTTTCGATCACATTGCGGTTCTCCAACAAATCTTGTATAAATAGGCATTTACCGACACAGATATCTATTATATCTACGTAGAAATGCTTGAGCAAACTTTCAGCGTCCTAAAATCATCATCAACATTGCACCGGAGGTTTTTTGATGCGTTGGTTAAATTCAAAAGTAAATAAAAAATATGGATTCATCATAGAATAAATCAGTTTAATATATGCATATGTATACATGTGTGTGTGTATGTATGAGGCCATCGTATCATACATATCGTACATTTATTTAAAATTAAACTTTATGTGTATACAAAATAAAATTACAAAATTTGCAAATAATACAAAATAAACATTAAAAGCAACAAAAGCTAAAGAGGATATCATCATTTTTGTTCACTTATATACTTTTTCGAATGGAATACGCATTGTCAGTATGTATGTAGGTATTGTAAAGTTGTAGAAAAGAAAACAATTTGTTGGTGTATTGTAGTTTTCGAGTATTTAACTTAATTAGAAAGGAAATTATACACATGCAAGTAAAGTAAATGAATGCGTGTCAACAATTTTTTTTATATTTATATATATATATATATATATTTTCGTTATTACATATCTAGTTGGAACAAATTTTCGTTTACAACAACTACAACGATGCGCCAATATTAAAAGCAGTGCAGCGAATGCGAAATGCAGACGCGCACAATATCACGAACGATAAATGTAAACCAAAGGATTTGCGTTGCATGAAACCGCACTTGGCCGACCACAGTACAGTGCAGTACGATCGGTTATTACATATCATTATACATAGTTATGTCACTCGTATGTCTATGGACTGTTTTGACATAGCAGTGAATTTTGATGGTGGTTATTACTTTTTAATGAAAAAAAAAAATTATTAGACTAACGTCACTGAGTGCAACCGAACTGATGAAAGGTTCGAGCTGGCGTTGTGCTTAACTATTTCATTGTTAAAGTATTTGTTAAAAAAATACAATGTTTTGTAAGTAACAATTAAATTCTTGTGAAGATGCCAATGTTGTCTGACAAAAATTCGTCAAAATTTGATGTAAATGTTGTTATTGCTATTGTTTGAAGCGCACTAAGTGTTCATAGTGCGTAGATGAGCTCAAAACTAATATTTAAAGAAACATTTTCAAGTGTATAACTTAAAAAAATTGTAAGCCATGACTAAAACTGCAGTCGAGCAGTTGTTCTCATTTTCAGAACAAATCTCAAGCACCCGTGCCAGATCATACACGATGATAAAGTGGCCAACAAATGTATTCTAAAAAAATGTTGCGGACTAAGGCTGGCAATGTCCTGTTGCCTTCGTTAATGGGTTAATGTAAACAAATACAGAAAATTTCAAATAAACGTACGTCAATATTGATTCCACTTTGTTTTATACAATTTTACTTTTCCAATTCTGAAGTTGGCATGTGTCTAAAATAAACAAAAACAGTTCACAATTCAATTTTCACAATTTGGGGTTTGTTCTGCTAGTTTGCTTTATTGGTAACACTACTTTTAGGTCTAACTTTTACGATTTATTTCAAGGCTGTGAAAAAAGTTACAGAATCTCTTCTCAGAGGTTTCATCGAGGACATATTGAAGTATGAGCAAAAAATGGTTTGTTTTTATACAAAAATAGTGTTCTACTTTGCCAAGATATAAACCGAAAATGACCTTGAAGAAATTTTGATCTAAAAGTACTCAAATCGCTTCAATAACGGCTGGAAATTTTTACATCATTAACAAAAAAAAGTTCTCTCAGTTCTCAAGCAAGTTTGAATGGGTTTAGTCCAGAATTTATACATTATTTCCTTCAACTGTTGATAGACAGTTACATTGTCCATTGATAGACAGTGTACATTGTAACTATGGTCCGCTGAAAATTATGACATTTTTAGAGGAGAATTTACATATGCAGGCAAAGGCTTGAAAGCGCGCTTTGCTTTAGACATATAATGAAAATGTTGTATTTAAATTGTTGATGGACAAAGTAACTTTGGTCTTTTGTTTATCAATTATAAAATTTAGAGAAAGCAAATGTACACATGTTTGCGAAAAAAAGGAATTTTAATATTAATGGTTTATTGTTATTTACACACCGAAAAGTAAAAAAAAAAATTACAATTAGTTTTTAGAAGTGGTCATGTATGCAAGGAAAAAATTCGACCGTATGCTGCACATAGTAAAATCTCTTCTCAAACGAATAGTAGAAAATGAAAAATATTTTACATTTATTTTTACTTTGTATTATTGAATCTTTGACGTTGATACCTTGCAGTGAATAAGCAACATGAAATTCAAATTTCATACAACTAAACCCTAGTTAAGCACAACGTCGAGCTCTGCTCATATCCTTTTTTTACTATCGCAAACTGCATTACAAATGTTACTTTACTCAGTGAGTTAGTCTATGCATCACCTAAATAAACTTAAGCGCATTCCATTCCACTCTTGCCGCATTTTACTGAATGTTTTTGCGTCGTTATCGCATAGTTTTCCCTTTAAAAAGTAGTTAAATAATGTTAGTTATTTTGATTTTTAAAGCATTTTAGGTTGATCGTTCATTTTCGCACTTCTTTGATCGTTAATAGCTTAATACGAGTTTAAGTTTTCTTTTGTTTTCTCTTTTTTTTTTGTATTTTGAAATCGTTAAATAAATGTCGCTTAAATAACAAGTTTGTTTTTGTAAGGTTTTAGATTGTGATTTTTCGGTTTGCAATTTGATTTTAATATATTTCTTCAGATTTTTAGGTATATGTATAAGAGCAATAAGTATACTATATATATGCATGTATATATATTTATATATTGTTCATAAAATGGACTAAATTTTGTTCTGCTCCGCTCTTGGTTCCCTTCTCGCTTTCGTTCATTCGGGCCGTTGCCATTTTGCTGCACAGTTGTTCAATCCAAAATTTTCACGCTTGCTTTCCCCCAATTTAAACGTATACATATGTATGTATATGCGGCCATATGCGTATATATGTATACTTCAATTTTGAGTTCGAGGACCATGTCGGCGCGACGAACGCTAACAAATTTTCAAGCCGACGCTGCACACGACGCGCGCTCGGTTCAGTTTCGCCAGTAATCTTCCTTGAAGGTTATGCTGCTGCTGCTGTTGTTGGTACTGCTTCTTGTGTTGCTGTTGCTTCGGTTGAGGTCTCATAAGAAAGGATTGTTTGAATTGAGTGCGCCGGTTGCCTGCAGAATGCAAATAGAATTAATGGTCTTTATTCAAAAGTCGCGTCTTTGTGTGACGTTTTGGAAAGCGCACAACTCACAGCGAATGGATTGTTGAAGGCGCCACCGCCGGTCGCTGCAATCTGCTGCTGCATTGCACCGAAGCCGAAGCCACAGCCGCTAGGACCACTCGCCAGCAGCGTTGTTGGCGGGTACATGACAGCCGCAGTGCCCGCAGTCGCGCCATTGAGGCCATTGTACAACGCCGCGGCGGCGGCCGCCTGCTGCTGCTGTTGTTGCTGCTGTTGCTGCTGCTGTGACGGCGACGCGAATCCAGGCGCTGTCATGCCGTTGCCGTTCGGTATCACTGTCAACTGGCCGAAGAGATTCTGTGCCGGTGCGCTGTGTGTGCCCTGGAAGGGATTCAGCATTGGATTGGTGGCGTTGCCGTTGGTGCTGTTCGACTGCTGCAGACTCTTGAAGGGATTAACGTTGCCGCCGTTGAAGAGGTTGTTATTGTTGTTGTTGTTGTGATTGCTGCTGCTGTTGACACCTGCAACACAAAATTTGTGGAGAGAATGAATGCAGTCTGCTTACGCACACAATTTATGGCACTTACCGTTACCAAAGGAATCGACGACGGTTGCGGCAACCGCTGCCGCCGCCGCTGCTGCTGCCTTGCTCTCGCGCAGCTGCTCGTCCAGATCCTTGAGCGCCGCATACCGATCTTCGGACGGTGTTGAGCTTAATTTGCCATTATTGTTGTTGTTGCTGTTGGAGCTAGCAGATAATGTGCGTTGCTTCATGCCATTTGTTGGTATTGGAAGACCTGTAGGCGAAGTGAATAAAACTTGATTAAAAAGTGTAATTTATTGAACATGAATTATTTCAGTAAAATCTCAAGAAGACACACACACTCTCTCACATACAAAAACGACAAAAGCATGAATAGATTTTGCAGAATTGAGGTGTTGGCAACGTGCAAAAGTCTAAGACGTCCAACTACCACAATTCTGCAAGTTCTCTGGCGCATCAGTTCACCCCACTTTGGCCACTGAGACATTAAATACAGAAATTGTCTGCTTCTATTTGATGACTCGACTGTAGACGAGACCCTTTAGCGGGCCAAAACAGGGCGTCAACCAACACAGTAACAAAGGAAATCGAAATGATTAAAAATTCACCATTTTGACAGATTTCGCTCGCACGAAGTGCAGTCGTGGCGCTATCCGGTAGTAAGTAGTTCGGTAATCACTGCAGCCACCATCCACCAAAAACAATCGTTCGTCACTGTACAGACAGTAGAACCAAAGTGTTATATTATGGCGCTTTGGTGAATTTTTCTTTTATAAACGTGAAGTATAAATGCGAGTACAGCAAGCAACTATGACGCTCTTTGATTAAATGAACATTGCAAATTCTAGCATAAGTCGAATTTTTTGCAGCTATATTTAACGAAACGAACTCAACACAACGAAATCCAATCCAATTTTTGTATATTACGACTACTGCCAACATTACTGCTGACGGCTCCGAAACGGCCGGATCGGTTTCTGGATATTTCGTAGTTTTGGTTGCAATGCATTGGCTAATGCGGTGGAAAGTAAATGATGAGGTACTGAATGTATTTGTGTCTGCTGTGATAATCAAGTTGCATTGCCGAACTTACTAAGCTCATTTGTCTAAGTTAGTACTTTTGTGTAAATCCAGACTATAAATCCACTGTTGACATTAGTTCCAGGATATATACAAGGTGCGTTCCAAAGTAAACAGAACTTTTACAATAGGGACGTTTCTGGTGGCGCCATCTATGTGTGAAATGCGTGCCATCTATGCGTTGGAAAGGTACATCTTTCATTCACATCCTGTCAAAATTGCATGACATTTGGTCTAGTAGAAGCCGAAATATCCCGCTCAATGTGACAGTATGTTTTTAACTTTGGTACGAGCTCCGCACCGGCACCGGCTCACAGAGCCGTAGTTACGACCGATTATTTGACCAAAAATCGCATTTTAACCATCAATCATTCACCGTATTCGCCTGATATGGCTCCCTGTGACTTCTACTTATTCGGTCAGTTGCATTTGCCGATGAAAGGAAAACGTTATAAGGACGTTGAAGCCATCCAAAAGGCTTGTACCAACATTCTGAAGGCGATGCCGGCCGATGGCCTAAAACACTCATTCCAAATGCTTTTGGACCGTGCAAAACGTTGTATCGAAGCAGAAGGGGAGTATTTTGAATAAATAAAAAGAATGATACAAAAATAATCATCCGTTTTCTTTATTTTATAAAAGTCCTGTTTACTTTGGAACGCACCTTGTATGAAGGCGTCAGTTGCGAACGAACTGCGAATAGAGGATCTGAGCCCAGTTTTATCGGTCCATGCTGTTCATAGCAGAGAGCCACGGTTTTTTCTACTACTTCTCACACAAAATTGCAAGTAGGAGAATTTTAGAGGCGACTGGCTTTGTGGTCTTAGAGGAGCCACTGGCTTTGTAGTCTGTTATATATGACAGGAAGTTCGTGGGTCTTTCAATAAGATAGAATTGGGGCGAAAATAGAAGGAATACTTGAAATTCGTTGAAAATTTGTCTAAGTGATTTTGGGCTGATTTCAAAATTTTGTTTGTTTCTAAAAAAAATATATAATTTGAAAAAATCGAATATATATAACCGATTATTTTATCAAAACCGAGCCCAAACCGCTGGAGCTATAACGATGAAATTTGATTGAAAGTTGTACTTTAAAAAGTCAACCCTTAAAAACTCTTAAAAAGGTGCGATTTTAAAAATGTCGACCTTGAAAGGGGGGAAAGCGGGTGGTGAATCTTACACGGACATTGTTTCTGGTCGGATTATTTTAATATTTAGTATATATACATATACTAAAACAACAATAACGAAATACGTATTTCAGCGTTTATCTAAATCCCTTTAAAGTGTGGAAAGAGGGCGGTGAAGTTGCTTAAAGGATATATTTTTTTTTATATCCTTAGAGCTTATATCCATGGAGATGACACAGCCATGAAGATGCAATGCAGATCAATTTATAACGGCGAGATTATCATAGAAATTATTCTTTAAAAATAGACCTCCTTCCAAATTAGACATTCCTCCTTTTTTTTAGAACATATTAGCATTAAATCACATTTTAGCAAATAAATTCCATAATAATGAAAAAATTGGAAACCTTGCTGGCGTGCAAACCTATTTATAAAAACAATATTCCTAATTCGCGGCATTGACTTGGTTACACATTTTGGTCGCAATTTTAACACAAGTGATTTCTGTAAAAAATTCATGTTAGTAGTTTTGAAAAAATTAACCATTTTCCAAAGGCGTAAAATGACGCAGAATTTTTTCCCATCCATTTAAAAAAGACAAAACTTCGTTTTCATTTTCATCAAAATAATAAAAAAGTTCATTTTTTAAATTCGTAAAAAAAAAATGATTTTTGCTTTTGATTTTTTTTTAATTTTGATTTTGGGGTTCCGCTTCTAGAACAATACTTTTTCTACAATTTTTTGTATACAAGCACCAAAATTTTTGTAAAAATATATCCGACTTTGACAAGCTATATCTTCTAATCAAGAAAATTGTTCGATACAATATATCGGATCCAGCTTAATTAAATACTACTTTTCTCAAAATCCGCGATCGTTTTTTTTTTATTTTTGTCCACTTTCTAAGCACTGTGCGGCGGCTTGGCATTTAAGTTTCAAATCAAAAGGCCTGTTAAATCACATTTATTCATACAACACCTTAACCCATACTTAGCCCCTTTAGACCCCGAAATTAAAAAAAACGCGTCTTAGCGGAGGTTCATTTTTCACGGTGTTACAGTTCAAATTTCATGTTTGTAGCTTAAGCTGCTTGTGTTGGCCGATGATGAATCTTAGGAATAATACGAAATTAATACATTGAATATTTAAGTTTAAAGAAGAGAAGTTTAAACTTTTTTAATGCTATGTTTTGATATTTTTAAGAGATATGCAGCCAAAAAAATATATACATACAATAATTTGAACTGATATATCGACCTATTTGAAAGGACGCAGATGGTTCAGATCAAAGTTAGCCTCAGACCACCTCTTACCAGCATTAGAAACGCCAAACCAAAGTGAATATAGGAATCTGATACATGTGGTATATACATATGTATATATATATGTATTAATATGTGTTGTACAATAATATTCAGCTGAATGGATTGTGCCCATATCAAAGACTAAGCGAGGCTTATAATTGCAACCAAACAATTGTTTTAAACGCAAAAATTTCAAATTCAAAAATTTAATACATTTGCCAAAAATGCAACTCCATCAACAAGAACGAGTACCAGTAATGAACTAGACAAATAAGTTAGTCTAGTCCATGAACAAACAAATTAACTAATCAGACTGATAGGCATCACTTTCGAAGTTTAAAACGTAGTCGTCGTGATGAAAACAGTCGGACTTTTCTCTAAGCGAACACAGATTGAAGCACTTAAGCCGGGCGTAGTTCGAGCAGTGTCCCTAAAGTCAAGTTATGCAAGCGTTATTTAGCTACATAACTCCGCTTCAATTCATAGCTGTCGCGCAAACTTCAAACGTCTACGGATACAATGCAACGTAGCTAAAGAAACCTTAAGTATCGCACAATACGATACAGCAACAATTTTAAAGCGGCAATTCGTTTAACATAACTCAACATAACTTAAGGTAAACAAGAATGCAACTTACTGAACGATTGTTTTTGTTGCAATTATCACCATGTTATCCGTAACCATACATGGACATATTAGGTGTCGGCGACGAGTACATGGACATGGGTGCGGACATCGATCCACCACCGTACATGGACATTCCATCGCAACCAATGGGCATTCCCCAAGACACGTTCGTTGGCTGCTCAGGAGGAGCAACTGAACAGCCAATCGGGCTAATACTCAGCGGACCACACTCATAGCACGATTCGCCAGGGCCGTAATTTAACACCGGATACGGACTAGAACACCAACCGGGATTACAAGAGGACACCGGCATTTGGCATTTGTCGCGTGATTTGAGGAAATATTCCTTTGGGTCCTGTAAAAAATCCTTTAGAGACATCCTCTGATTGCCCATCATCATCTGTTGGCTCATCATGGGCGCACTGAGCGCTGAAACCGGATGAGGTCCATAGGACCTGGTGTACAGCGTACAAAACGAGGTATCGCTACTTGTTTCTTTTATGGTGCAACAATTTTTCGGTGGCTTTTCACATGCGCCGCCCACCAATTTGTTGTCGTATTGGTACCCAGCCGGATCACACGAGTTACGAGGCAATGTATTGCCCATCGAAGCACTTAGTGGAGAGAATGTCGTATTTTCTCGAGGAGGGCAGCAAGGACATTCCAACGGATTCGGCCCCATTGGATCGTCACAAGGGCAATCCGTCGGAAGGGAAGGAGGGCAGTTCGTCGGAGGAGGGCAGCTTGTTGGAAAGGAAGGGGGGCAGCTCGTTGAAAAGGAAGGGGGGCAGCTCGTTGAAAAGGGAGGGGGGCAGCTCGTTGAAAAGGAAGGGGGGCAGCTCGTTGAAAAGGAAGGGGGGCAGCTTGTTGAATAGGAAGGGGGGCAGCTCGTTGGAAAGGAAGGGGTGCAACCCATAGGAAGACACATCGGATTGGGCATTGGGCTGCACATTGGAGCGCACATTGGATTGCACGTTGGAGGGCACATTGGATTGCACGTTGGAGGGCACATTGGCTTGCACCTTGGAGGGCACCCTGGATTGCACATTGAATCGCACATTGAAGGGCACATTTGATCGCACATTGAAGGACACATTGGTTCACACATTGAAGGGCACATTGGATTGCACATTGAATTGCACATTGAAGGGCACATTGGGTTGCACATTCCTCTGCACATTTGGTTGCACATTCCTCTGCACCTTGGGTCGCACATTGGATTGCACATGGGATTGCACATTGGATTGCACCTTGGACCCGCATTGCAACAGCATTCTGAATTATTCGAACTGACTTCGCTGCCACAATGACAACTTTGTGTCGAAGAGGATTTTGTCGAACCCGCATTGTTTGAGGGCATTGCACAACACACGAACGATTGCCGTACGCTCGGAAATGTCATCAACGACCATTGATTCCCAGAGTAATTTCTGCAGGCGAAAATCGAGTCCAGGTAACGTCTAGACATTTTGCAACAGTTGCCATTCGGATGTTTCTTAAACATAGTTAAGACGTGTCCCGAGTTTTTACAGGTCGATTGTCCCCTTTTGCGATTTTGGTCGTCCTGTTTGTTTGCCGGTGGCGCATCTGACTGCGGTTCCCATTCCAGTGGTGGTGCATCGTTTCGATTTTGCAGCTGTTGTTTAATGGCCGCCAGCATGTCGGCTTCGGATTCTGCTTCCTGAATTTGCACTGATGACTCGTAACCCGACGTTCGATCCAAGCTGTGTTCTTTACGCCGATTAATCGGGCAGTGTGCCGATTTCGGACGAGCGCTAGCGGCCTCGTACAAAGTAAAGCACGGCACGCTCCGCAGAAAGCGCGGCGCCATGTTGTTAGGGTCGTAAAAGCTGTCTAAATAATTCCCATTCGGCATGTATTCGCAAAAGGAGCGTGTATAGTAAAACGGAGAGTAGCCGAACTTGGATGGCATTCCGCTATAGCAGCAGTGGTTGTTGTTGTCGAACATCTTATCGAATTCGTGAAACGGATCCGGACTCCGAGACGACTTATCGTGATGTGACTTTGGCGCGCTGTAGGGAGAGCCAGACGGTATCACTGTTGCCTGCTTGATGTCATCTATTGGGGCTCTGTGCTCCTCTGAAATGGGGTGAGACGCTGGCTGTAGAGTTGGCCCTAGTGTGGGTGCTAGTGTTAGTGTTGATTTCGGTGTCGGTTTTGGAGGTCTCTTGGGTGGCTTACGTTCAGATTTTTTTATGGGCTGCAATTTTTCGGATTGTTCGGACTCCGATTCGGTAATGACTTTCAGCTCGGGCTCATATATGGGTTGAATGCTAGAGCTTCTTTGTACTTTTGATAAGAGCGCTTCGAAAACCACCGGTGGTACTGTTGTTTGCGTTTGAGAATCGGCAGTTTGATATTTCTTGCCAGGGCTTTTTTCGCAACGGAGCCTAATGATTGCTGTTGGAAAAACAACCACATAAATTTAGTGAACATCATAAACTTGTATTCACTACTTTCGGGCTGTTTAGTTATAACTAAACAGCGTATTTTCGAAAAAGATCGACTGGCTTGTCAAGAGTTTAGAGTTCTAAAAATCACAAAATATCCAGAATTAAGCGATGATAAACGCTTCGAGGGACACGATTTCAGTATCGATTCAGATAATGAAAATGGAATGGATATTAACGCTGCTTGGTAGGGATCGAAGGTACCCAACCTTTGCCGGGGTGCTAAAGTTTATTTTTAGTTTTAATGCCAGAAACTTGGTGACTATTCCGGGAGTAGAATCAGTAGTTGTTAGGAAATGTATTCCGATAATTTAGAACTATGAGCTTTCCTCTAAAATAATGTCAATTCTATAATGTCATTGCATTTGAAGAATTCAAAACCCTACCTCCACCTATAATACTGTACAATGACATGAATGACGCATAAAGAACCATAGAATATGAAAAACCAAACATAGTATAGTAATTCTTGTAACAGATTCTTAATATCTATAACCGAAGAATATAGGCGATCAATCAATGTACGTTGGATTAGATAAGATTAACTTAGACTGGGTTAGATCATAGACGGGTCTAAAATACTGCAACCCATTCGATCTAGTGTGCTGCCCTTAAGGCTTGAAAAATGTATGAATATTGTAGAGATCAAGATCTGTACAGAACCATCTGATGCTACCTGAAGCTAGATCCCTTACTGTGAAATACTTCTCTACAAATATAAAGGAGCTCTGAACGGACTCAGAGTGAAATTACGGCATGGCTTTCAAACATCTTTTTCAACTTATTCTACCACAAAATGTCACGGACAGAGATATTTACTCGTAATTTCTTTATCACGTGCACCCACTCTAAAACAAGAAGAAATGAAGCAACAAAATTTCGCATCTTTAACAAATACGCAACACACACTCGCAACACGCACTCATTAATACCATTCGATCGCATTGAGGAATGTTGGTATGTAAACTACAGTGGGTTACTTACCGGTCGGCTTAGGATTGTGTATTGGTGCACTGTCGAAATTGGCAAAGTTCTCCGTAGTTGACGACTTGAACACTGGTGCACCATCGAAATCAGCAAAGTTTTCAATGACCTTTCGGCAGCAGCGATTGCGAAATGGATCGTCCTCGAATCCGAAGTGTTCGCCGGTGGAATTTGGTTGGCCATTGACGAAACCGCTGGCAGTACGATCGTGCTTGAAGCAGCCGTTGGGGCCGGCATTGTTGAAGCTATAGGCGCTGTACGACTGGGGGCTGGTGCATAGGGTCTCACAGCTCATCTCCGACGCGTTGCCATTAATTTCGACCTTGCTCGGCTGCACCTTGGCATAGCCGTTTGTATGTTGATCGCCCAAATGATAGCCTTTTGAGGTCGGCTCATTCGCGGAGCTGGGATATCCGTTTGTAGCGAAGCCATTGCGTTTCGGCGGTGAATTGCGTTTCGCCGACGATGCTTTGGTCGCACGCGCGGGCACATTGATACTATAATCGTTCGCATCAAAACCGCTGGCGACACTCCTACGACCGTTGGGCGGCGCCACATGCGCCGAAGAGGACCCGTAAACTTTCGACGAATTGAAATCGCCACCGAAACTGTTGTCCGCCGCCGCACCGCCGTTCGTCTGTTGCGGTCGATTGATGTCGTTCATGCCGCCACCAATCCGGGACGCGCCATTCGCTGCGGTGCGCGGTGCGACTGGCGGCGTCAGTCGTATGTTGTGGAAGACGTTGTTCATGTTGTTCGTCGAATCGGTGGTCGTGCCGTTCTTGAAGACATTCGACATCGTGCACGACATCTCCGAACCTGCTGACGACGACGACGATGCGTTACTCTTCAGCGACACTGCGTTCGCTAACGACTTGAGCGGGCTAGCCGGCTCTAAATAATAACGCTTACGCTCATATTTGTCCACCATTAGTTCGCGCTGATCCTGATGCACCGCCCGCTTAGGATCCCACAGGCCCAGCCAGGTCTTGCCGCACTCGTCGTTGCCGTGTGCCTTCAGAAAATCAATTTCGTCCTGTGTGAACGTGGCCATCGAAATCGACTTGACACGATGTGGTGGCGTGAGGCCGCGACTGCAAAATAATCGGAAAAGCACAAATCAAATTAAATATTCAGTTGATTTGAAATGTTCAAACGAAATATGCAGCGAAATAATCGATAAGGTATTCATTGGATATTGATTCATATACGTGGTACATCTGAATTTCGCTTAGTAACTGTAGCAAAGGTACCACGAATTTATGGTTCATACAAATATGATTCTGACCCAGCACTGAGATGGCACCAACAAGTCGATATCCACACATTTTGTCAGAATATCCAATTCGGCGTCAGTACAAGAAAGTAAATTGTTCAGCTACGCGGACACCTGTGGCACCAAACATTAAAATTGCATTTCCAGAAACGAAAAATTCACAGCTGGCACGCAAATAACAGCGAACAGCGCCAATTGCAGGAGGCAAGAAAAATGTACGCGGGATAAGGATGAAACGGAACAAATTTGCAGGTAAAATACCTCGAGGAATTTCTGCGTTCCAAAGAAACAAGTGGCAGAGCGTGAACGAGATGAGAAAATTTGAACAAAACTACTAGCATGCATAATGCATATTTGTAGCAGACAGCCAACAGCAGGACGAACGACAGAAGGAAGTGAGCGACCGAAGTGGGTAAGGGAGCAAAAATTTACGTACATAAATATTATAAATTTTTTTGTAGGACGCAATATATATTGCACTGTGCCAGTAAGGAAAAATTTAATTAAATGAGCAACAATTTAAGAGCAACTAAAAATCCATTCGGATTCTCAGATTACAGAATTATTTCTTTACATTTTGAGGAACCATATAGCACCACGAGTACTGAGATCTTCATTTGTGCAAAGTCTACAAGTTTTATTTTATAACTATTTCAGCATCATGAAGCCACAGCAGAGATCGATTTTCTAAAAATTTCTGTTCTGACTAATTTCTGATTCGTAGCATCCTTCACCAATGTTGGTGCGCACAATAAATGCTTTTTTCATACAACATCTTAACACAATTTAAAAGATTTTGAAAATTCATTCATTCATTTACATTCAAAAAAGCTTCAATTTACTTGGATGTACTTTTTCTAAAAATAAAAAAAACTGTCAAAATTTACTGATTGAACTATCAGCGATTGAACTTGGGCTCAACGTTGATAAGTCAATCAGTCAGTCAGTTATGTATGTAAGTAGAAAGTTTTAGTTTTTATTTATATTTTTTTTTTTAGTTTTTTAAAATATGTCAGACAAAATTATATTAGTTGCTTACGAGACTTGATATTTCCGCCTAAAAATCGATTTCAATAACTTTACGGCTAAAAAGATTAGTGATCAACGCTTAATTCTGAAACTCATTGATTGTTCGAAGAAAACTTTCTGCACTCAAATCGATTTAACTGACTTAACAGTAAAGTCGCAAAGTATTTTAAAGTCTGGTCAACAAAAACAGCTAATGACAACACAATTTTCAATCTTCCGAATGACAATTTCCAGATACTGTTTTCACAAAATTTATATACATACATACTTATATCTGTTTATGTTTGCAGTCAATTTAGTGAAAATGCTGAAAATGCAAGCAAATTATGCTGACGTTTCGCTTTGACGGACGCGTTGATGGGAACCAGCGGCTGTCGGCCACGTTTGCATACATTATACACATGGCGGCTGACAATGAGTCATAACTGTAGTAACTAAATATTTACAGTAGCAATAATCCGACAGTGGCAAATTTTTGCTCTGAAGCCTTGAACCATTCAATTATTTTACACAGCGAAAAATTTACATCACGAAATAATCAAATTTCTCATGCAATGTAAATATACGATGTACTCGTACTTAGTTCAGTGAACTTGTGCAGGAGAATAGAAATAATTTTTTTTATTTCTTACATAAGAAATTTATTTGTTGTAGAAATTTTCACAATGCGTGGAAAAAAAACCAAACTGACGACACGCTGTGTATGAAAGCGCAGTTGAAGTGTTGAGCGAAGACGAATGTTGGCATTTGTGCTGACACGGTCAATTGCACAATAGCACAGTTTATATACTCACATATGTACATACGAACAGACGTATACAATGTAATCTTTTGTGTATATATATACATATATACTGTGATCTTTTGTATTCCTTTTCGTTGATATACAAACGAGAAAAGATATATTACAAATTTTGCATACAAAATATCAAAGAGCAAATTACGTTGGCACATGTGGCGAAATGTTTTATGTATGAAACGAAAACTATAAAACTGAAGGACCTACAACAAAAGAACCGTAATTATATGGCATTATACATGAAATTCTCACGTAGTTTGATGAAACAATTTTATGAATAAGATATAATTTTTTTATAACCAAAGCTGGCATATAATATCTACTTATCTCCTGTCTAGCAGGAATACAATGCCGAAAACTCAACCCAACTCATGTCAGCAGACACAGAATTTTTTTTTAGGAACTTTGGTTTGTTTGATACTCTTCAGTAGCTCTAAATGGTAGCGTCAATACATTATTTCAATCTTAATACACACAGATTTCTCTTGATTCACAAACGATAATTTCCTTTACAGAACTTTCACTCTACTTTAGGTTCTATGTGGCGCACAAACATGAATACTGTCAAGAAATCATGTGATCGTCTTAATATAATTTTTAAAATCTTCAGCTCTGTTACTTTTGAAGATAATTAACACATTCGAGTAAACCACAATTTGTAACAATTCATACTTAGTGAGTCAACAGAGTTAGCACAGCGAATCAGCTTCAAGCGACAACGCTAGTTTGAAGGTGTGATTCGAATGAGCAACGAAAGTTTAGTGAAACTAAAATTCAATGCGATAATTTTCGACCTTCAAAAAGAAGAAAGAATCATATCTCGAAAGGTATAAGTGGAGGAATTTCTGTTGTAGTTTGTTTTTTTTAATCTTCACAGGCATGACTGCAAATCCATGAAGAAAGCATAACTGCAAAATCATATCTCGAAAGATAGAAGTGGAAAATCTGCTATAGTTTATTGTGATCTGTTACGCAAGACGAGTACTAAGCGGCAGATACATCAAAACAAGAGTTACGGTAGATCGAACTCTATTGTCGCGTAGCTAAAGCTGGGATCTTAAAAGATGAGTTCGATTTAAATTCGATTAGATTAAGTTATACTGGCAATCAAACAAACCATGTGTAGGTTCTTTTAAGATATGTCAGACCTATGACTAGCTGTCAGAATTTTCGTTAATGAATATCGATAACTTTGGTCAGTGCTCGCATAAAGAAATTTAGCAGTAATGTCCCTTGTAATCTAGAGAAGGATATGTTTTACTATTTTTAAGAATTGTTGTAGGTAACCTATACGTTTTTTTCATATTATTTTTATCATGTTTTAATGCATGTTTTATGTTTCTTAAAATCAACAAAATTCGCGGCGTTATAAGTTCTTTTATATCAAACCAATAAAAAACAACTCACAAAAATAAACCCGGAAGCAGAATTGTAAAAAAATTATGAATTTGACAAAACTTTTGACTATTCCAAACCTGATGTTTGATCTTTTAACTTTTTGTCTATTTTCCAGATCCAAAAAATAGATTTGAGGTTATTCTGATTACACCGTGCGACAAAAATTAAAAAAATTGTTCACACCGGAAAAAATCTATATGGGCGTGAAACTAGAGACCAAACATAGTAAAACTGCGTACTCAGTTTTTCATTTCTACATCCTTTGTCCTTTGGAAGGGTGCGGACATACAAGGTAAAGTCTCTGATTGCGTTCAACCTGGCGAACGCCAGAACGATCCTTGTCCCTGTCCAATCCAAGCTGATGCACAGCCTCCGCGCGGCCCTTCTGGATAGCTATTTGGCATCCGCTGAATAGTGAACTAATGTGTGCAGCGAGTCCAATCCCCAGGACTTAAAATTTGGGTTGTGCGCAGGGTTTGGTGCCCGCCACGGAAAATCATCTACCAATGAAAGCCAAAAAGCAAGCCTCGGAAGGAACCCACAATGTTGACGACCACAGCAAACGATTCAAGGACCATGATTTGAGGATATGCACCTGGAATGTCCGGACCCTCTATAGGGAAGGTGCCTCTATCCAACTGGCGGAAGCCCTCACGAAATGTAAGGCTGACATCACCGCCATCCAGGAAATGCGATGGACAGGACAAGGTTGCTCCAAGCGAGCAGACTGCGATATCTACTACAGCTGCCATGCGGAGAAGCGCGAATTTGGCTGCGGATTTGTGGTCAGCAAGAGACTTCGCCACCACGTCTCTCGGTTCACTCCGGTGAACGAACGGCTGGCCTCGATCCGCATCAAAGCTAAATACTTTAGCATCAGCCTAATTTGCGCGCACGCCCCGACGGAAGAGAAGGACGATGCGACCAAGGATGCCTTCTATGCGAAGCTCGAGGACGTCTACGACAGGTGCCCGGCCCACGACGTCAAAATTGTCCTCGGGGACTTCAACGCAAAGGTCGGGCGAGAAGGCATCTTTGGCCCCACAGTCGGGCAGTTCAGCCTCCATGGGACCACTTCGAACAACGGTCTGAGGCTGATCGATTTCGCCGCGGCACGAAACATGGTAGTTAGTAGCACCAGATTCCAGCACCTCGATATCCATAAGGCGACCTGGTTATCCCCCGATCAATCCACCCGCAACCAGATTGATCACATTGTGATTGATGGAAGGCATGCTTCTAGCATTCTAGATGTGCGCACGTTCCGAGGACCCAACATCGACTCGGACCACTACCTTGTTGCAGCCAAGGTACGCATGCGTCTTTGCGCAGCGAAGACCGCACAACCTAGTTTGCGAAGAAAGCTGGACATCAGTAAGCTGCGATCACAAGGGGTAGCCGAAGCCTACTCCGCTCAACTCTCTAACCAGCTCGGTCGCTCCCCCTCTCCACCTGATGACATCGGCGGATTATGGGCTCACTTATCCCACTCTATGCGCGAGGCCGCAGAAAATGTCCTTGGTTTTCGACGCCCACCACCAAAAAACCAATGGTACGATGAAGAGTGTCGCGCAGCCACTGCAGTGAAGAATGCTGCCTACAAGAAGACCCTGCAGTCGGCCGCCACGCGAGCCATGACAGAAAAATACCGGGAGGAGAGGAAGAAAGAGAGGTGCCTTTTTAGACGCAAGAAACGGGAGCAAGAAAGGCGCGAGCGTGAGGAAATCGAGGAGTGCAGGAGCAGGAATGACGCCCGAAAATTCTTCCAAAAAGTTAAGCGTCTCACGGAAGGATTTAAGCCCGGGGCATCTTCTTGCAGAGACGAAAACGGGGATCTGGTTACGGATGCGCAGGGTGTGCTGAGGTTGTGGAAGGAGCACTTCACCAAGCTGCTCGCAGGCGACGAAAGGAACAATACCGCCAGTGGTGAAGATGTCCAGATGGCACCAATCGACGACGACGGTGTGGATGTGCCACCGCCCAGCCATGACGAGGTCCGGGTCGCTATCCAGCGACTCAAGAACAACAAAGCTGCAGGGCCGGATGGGCTACCAGCTGAATTGTTCAAGGCCGGCGGCGGTGAGCTGATTGGGTGCATGCATCAGCTCATTTGCAAAATATGGCTGGAGGAACGAATGCCCAACGATTGGAACCTCAGTGCCCTTTGTCCTGTGCTGAAGAAAGGCGACCCAACAATATGCGCCAACTACAGGGGTATCAGCCTACTTCCCATTGCATACAAGGTCCTGACGAGCGTACTATGTGAAAGATTAAAGCCACTCGCCAAGGCGCTGATTGGACCTTATCAGTGCGGCTTTAGACCTGGTAAGTCCACCATCGACCAGATATTCACTCTACGCCAAATCCTGGAGAAGACCCATGAGAACCAAATCGATACACACCATCTCTTCATCGATTACAAGGCAGCATTCGATAGCCCGATAAGGGATCGCCTATATGCCGCATTGTCTGAACTTGGTATCCCTGCAAAGCTCGTTAGACTTTGCAGAGCGACGTTGAGCAATACGCGCAGCTCCGTCAAGGTTGGAAGTGACCTCTCCGACCCCTTTGATACCGTTCGAGGTTTCAGACAGGGCGATCCTTTGTCCTGCGACCTCTTCAACTTCACCATGGAGAGTGTTCTGCGCAAGGCCGGTGTACATCGTAATGGCACAATCTTCAACAAAAGTGTCCAGCTCCTTGCCTACGCTGATGACATTGATGTCATCGGGCGTAACAAGCGAGATGTCACCGCTGCATTTGCTGCTATCGACAGAGAATCTGCCAAAATGGGTCTGGTGGTAAATGAGGGCAAGACGAAGTATATGCTGTCTACACGCAGGGACTCGCAGCGGCTAGGGTCTCACGTCGAGGCCGACAGGTATACCTTTGAAGTTGTCAAGGAATTCGTCTACCTTGGCACCGCCATCAACAGCAGCAATGATGTCAGTCTGGAGATAAAGCGAAGGATTACTCTTGCCAACAGGTGCTACTACGGTCTCGGTAGGCAATTGAGAAGTAGAGACCTCTCTCGACCGACAAAACTTGCACTCTATAGGACGCTCATCTTGCCCGTGCTCCTCTATGGCGCTGAAGCATGGACAATGACACGAAACGACATAGCGGCCCTTGGAGTGTTCGAGAGGAAGGTACTTCGCAAAATCTTCGGCCCTGTTCGTGTTGGTGACGACTATCGCATACGAACCAATAACGAGCTGTATGAGCTGTATAAGGACATGGACGTAGCGCAGCGAATTAACATCCAGCGGCTACGCTGGCTCGGTCATGTCTGCCGCATGGTCGACGAAGCTCCGGCGAAAAAGGTGTTCGATGCGATGGTTGGAGGTCGACGGCGAAGAGGGAGGCCATGTCTCCGGTGGAAGGACCAAGTGGAAGAGGCCCTGGTATCTCTTGGTGTGACCAACTGGAGAAGGCGCGCGCGAAGCAGAGGCGCCTGGAGAGAAGTTTTGCGGCAGGCCGTAACCCGATAACGGGTTGTTATGGCCAGTTAAGTAAGTAAGTAAGTAAGTAAGTACATCCTTTGTCCTTTTAAAGGGACTTCAAAATTTTGAAGGGGATACACAAAAATATATAAAAAATACTTAACCTCGTTCGAATATGGCGATATGTATATGAAACAGGAAAGGCTCAAGAATGTAAATAATATTGATTTTGTAAATATTTGTAAAAAAAAGGATATGAAAAAGGTCCTTTGAAAATTTTAAACCTTTGAAAAATGCTGTCGCACGGTGTTATAAGTATTCGGGTTATAGTCGCATATGCACTTGAGAAATATCTCTACATTTTTGTTATTGACAAGTTCACTGTTGTACGGTCGTAGTGAGAAAATGCTATGTGGTCAATCCAGGAGAAAGAAGAAAAAACTTCGAAAAAGGGTAAATGAAATGTTGTTATTCGGCTCTCAAAACTCCATGCATAACACTTCGTTCAATAATGTGTGTGACTGACACATAGATGGCGGCACTAATACTAAATCAATCTTTTTTTTCGAAATTGTGAACCTTTTTAGGCTTACTGTCAAAATTATATGTCAATCCGACCATTAGTTTACAAGTTACAGTGCTTTAAGTGACACTACTTTTGAGTTTTCGAAAAAAATGAATTCAAAGCAATTCCGTGTGCTGATTTATCATTGTTTTTTAATGAAAAAAAATACTGTTCAATGCCAGGAATGGCTGGAAAAACATTACTCGGACTCTGCTCCATCAAAAAGAACCATTCGTAAGTGGTTTGCTAAATTCCGTACAGGCCATATGAGCACCGAAGACGATGAACGCAGTGGACGTCCAAAAGAGGCTGTTACGGACGAAAACATCAAAAAAATCCACAAAATGATTTTGGAAGATCGTAAATTGAGGTTGATTTGTATAGCTGACACTCTAAAGATATTAAAGGAACGTGTTGGACATATCGTTCATGAATATTTGGGTATGCGAAAGCTATGTGCAAAGTGGGTGCCGCGCGAGCTCACAATCGACCAAAACCAGAACGTGTCGATGCTTCGGAACAAAAAAAAAAAATGGTACTGAAAAGTTGGAAGATCGCTATAATCGGTGTATCGCCCTCGATGGCAACTATGTTGATGAATAAAAACGAATTTTGGCAAAAAAATGTGTTTTAATAAGTTAGTCACACACATTATTGAACGAAGTGTTAGGTGTCCTAACGAAAGTGCAATGACATTTTTTTGTGGCAGTGGCGCTTTATCCTTTGAAAGAAACCTCAATTTTCTCAAATTCTGTCATTGTACCTTTTAGAAAGCGCACATCTTCCCAGGAAGGCAGCACTCACCAGTTGGGAGCCTCTGATTTACATACAAGTACGACCTACAGCCGCAGTAATACGAGCATATGTGTGAAAATAAACCACTTAATGGCGGCATACGTCAAGTGTCACATTCGTGGGGCCATGGGGGCGGAATTAACGTCACACTGTGAGCACGCGCTACACGTGTGTGTATGTGATTCTGAGTGTGTGTGCGTGGGTGTAAATTGTAAACTCGAACATGACTCTGGCCAAACTCCATGACTGCATGTTAAAGGGGTAGCACAACTAGACAATCGCTATGGTGGCGATAAGTTGCCTAACAAACAACGGCGCCAACAGTAATCAATACAAAATTTAAAATAATGGCGCTCGAGGACAACGGTGATGCCACCTGCGGTGCTGTGCAACAATGTACATATATCTGAGTATGTAAATACATATGTAATGTAATGTAACACACATACATCTATATGTATGCATAATTTCATTATGTGCGCTTCATTTTCAAAATTTATTGCCAAGCCTTAAGGAACTTTTGTTTGTATATTTGTTTGCTTGTTTAATTAAATTTTAACTGTTTGCTAAAAATTGAAGTGTCAACAAATACACCCGCAGTTAGTTGATGAATGTTGAGTTCCTGCTAACTCTTACGACAGACGAACTTTGTCCTTTAACATAAACACAAATGTCGCCTGCGCTTGCACACAATTTGTAGGAGGGTTTGTGCTCACTGAAGGCAAATTTACTTGCAATTATACAGTACAAATAATACAGAATAAACACACACACCAGTGCATGTATGTGTGTGTATGTACTTATGCGTGCACTCACTACCCCACTGACGTAGTGGTAGCTATTAACCCATCCAATGCTGCCGCTCAACTATGCATGCATACTTGTTAGTCTTAACCCCACGCGCTGTGCTGTAAGTGTTGTTTACTATACGTTCTGACAGAGTGTCTGCTTTCAATTTAATTAAATTCCAGCCACCATTTCAGCCATCAACCATGCATTGCATCCAAAAAGACCAATGAAAAGTTCTTGTAACTGACTTTGCCCATAAAGCCTCAAGTCTTCACGTTAGGCCTTAAGTTGCGTTAGCACCCCTTCCCCGCACACCTGTTGCTCTGTACAAATTTTACACATAACTACGCTCCACCGTTTCCACATTACACTCCACTCTATAGGACACTTCATTGTATTCTTGTATACACAGCGCCTGCGCCTTGTTTGATGAAATTAAATTTCCGCATTTCATTTTCGCCCAATGCAATTATGCGCTGATTGAATTTTCTAGCGCAGCGCCACTGCTGAACTGGCCATTTGTTTGTAATTGAAAATTTAATTGAGAATTTATTTACTCTGGATTGTTTACATGACAGGACAGCAACAATCAATATGCTGCCGAATTCCTGTTGTGCTTTCGAGAATGCCAGTAAATTGTGCGTTGAATAGCTGAATGCAGTTAGAGCAAATAAACACACAATGTTGCAATATGAAAGAGTTAATTTAATTTAAATTTGGCAACAAATTTAATATGTTAAATGTCATTAGTGAAAACGGGTCGAGCAAGCACAAACCACTTAAAATTTGCATTGGTTAGATTGGATTTAATTTGCTTGAACAACTCTCGGAAAATCATCTATTGAGAAAATTATGTTGTTTCTAGGAAAACTGTAAGTTTGAAGCATAGATTGTTAAAATAATTTATTAACACCTTGCAACAATTTATCAGAACTCGGCTATTAAAGGCGTCAATGTGTTTTAGACGGTGCGAGAGAATGCCATCAAAGTGGAAACAAGTCTAGAAAACTCTATAATTGAGCGAAGCATAAGCATCCGAAAGGGAAATCTGATAGTGCGAGAAGAAATCTGATAATTAAATTTCGTGCCAGTGTGTTTGAGAAAGAAAAGATCAATAAGACATCAAATTAAATTTGATAGGAACTAAGGATAGGAACATCTCAGCAACCACTAGTCCAATATTTGAAAAGTTTGGTTTTATATAACATGTCTTTTATGTAGATTTTAGAATTTATTAGGAACAAATTATAATACATTTTCAAGGGTAAGGTTTCTAACTTTTTCTGGAATACCCCTCATGAGGGCTTTCATTGTTCCTTCGTTGATTTTCTGGGTAGAAGCCAGGAGCCATTTTATCCATTCCTCTGAAGCTATTTTATCATTAAATACTCAATCATTGCTTTAAATGGGGATTTTTCATGGCTCACCTGATCAAAGCAAGTTTGATTTGAATTTGTATTAAAGAAGTTATTAGAAAAATTGCATGTCACAATTTTTAACGACGCACTCTATTCATTTTCATAGTGATGCAAAATGACATGAATACTACAGCATTCAAATTTTTAACCCAATTTTTATTCATTTAGTTTTATACAACCTTATGTTTTTGCAATTAATATACATTTAAAAGTAATGACCAACTGATTCATTAGGTACTTTGATGTTATTTATCTTTTCTCCGCGTATTTACAAATTTCCTTAACACGTTTGTGGACCTGAATACTATATTTCATTGTATGGGGGGTTTTGCGTACAACATTTGAGCTCAATTTAAATTGAAACCATATGTCTAATCAGATTTCGGATAGTGCAACTAGTTTCAAAAAACCTGCCTGTCTATAGACAAATCAGTTCAAAGGGCAAGGAAAACGTTTTCGAATTCTTAGATTAAAACTGTACTGGTTTGTCATTGTCTGAGTGGTGGTTCTATGAGGGCGGATTGGTTGTTTAATGAATGCGCAAAGATTAACTCTTTCAGACCTCAGCCACAAGTTAGTGCTATATTTGTTTTTTTGGATGTTTAGCAAACTGACTGTTATTAAGACACCAATCACGACCTACATGCATTATGATGCTTCAGTATTAGTTTCTTTAAGCAAACTTTTATTTATTAATCTATTTTCCAGTTTAAATTGGCCGAAACCAAATACTATTCTTCTTTGATTTTAACTAGGATTATTAAATTTAAAACTAAAAATATTTTTAAAAATTCAACTCAGTACTTAACTCTACACACAAGACATTCTTTAGTATTTGTGGTCCTCTTCTAAACCCACTTAGCAGCAATCAAGTTGAGAAGCTGGTAGTTACGTTTTAATGCGCTACATATGTGCAACAACAAAAATAAAAACAACTCTTATATTGTGCATATATATTTAACCAACTTAGTGCCTTTGTGCTTGCAAGTATTTCATTTTGCAACACTTGTGGCGCAGGTCAAAGTGTTTCACGATAATGCATCGCTTCGCAGATTGCCGAAAGTGTACGTTACGAGGCGTCGCGCCAACTGCGCACAAGTGGTTACTTAGTTAGTGCTGTGTTAGTTAACGCTGATGGTGTGAGATGTTGCAGTGCTATTAAGCGACCAAATTACTATAAATGTTGGCATGCAGACTTACATACTTACAGTACATACAGATGCACATACATGTATGTGTGCATAATGTCTATGTGTATGTGTGTGTAGTTGCTTTTATTTTCTTTCATTTTCGCAAGTACCCGTTTCGGTGGTAAAATGTTTTTTGCCGCCGCTGCTTTTGGCTGACTTTTTTCGTTCCGTTGTGTGCATTGTGTTCGTTTGTGTGAAACTACCGCAAAACACCACAAACTCAAACAAAACAAAGCCGGACGTTCATGGCTGAATGCTTCACTGCCTTTTGGGCGGATTAAACATTTTACTATTTCTCGATTTTCGTCATTTTTTAACGCTGCGCGTTGCCTTGTTTTGATTGCAGTTTTTCTCATTTTTGTTATGGTTTTATTTGGTTTGTTTTTGCAACAGGCTCTTTCATTTTCATTTCTCAACTTCTCCCATTTTCCCCTTTGAAGCCTGCTAACTACATTGAAATGGGTTAAATGAAACGAAAAGCAAAGGCGGCAAATTTTCAAAGTGTAAAGAATAGCAAAAAAGCGAAAAAGGAAAAAACATTAAGAGCGGCTATTGCTATTTAACGTCAAATGCTTGAGAATGGATATCCGGGCACAAGGAAAATGTCAGAGCGTTTTCTGAGCTAAATGGCGGCGATTAATGGACAGAATACAAAACGAATAAAAACTGCCAACGAATTGAAAATTTGTTCACTGTTTAAAGCGAAAACTGTAAGAGCTGTTCAGATCTAAGTGGAGTAATGAATCACGTAGGCAATGTACGGTGAAATTTTGTGAAATTTAAAACTGTGGCAATCGGTGACTATGAAAATAATCATATTTCGTGTTGATAATAACAGGCAGCACAAATGTCAGAGTCAGACCAGTCAATAAATCAATTCAATTTTTAATAAATAATGAATACAGTTATTTGAATATGCAACTCACAAGTTTTCAGATATTTTTTGTTAAACAACTTTTGGGAAAATTTGAGGGGGAAAAATGTTGTCACAATATTTTTAACAACTGGAAGGAGGAATTTCTGAGTGTGGCGAAAAAGCCTAAATGCGGGAAATATTATAGCGATTGTTGCTTTGGGCTACACATGCAATAATCTTTATTGATTATCTTTAAAATTGGAAAACAATGAAAATGAGCAGCAATAAAGCATCGATTGAACAATCCAAGGGAAACTTAAAGCATTTGAAAAGAAACAAAGTATTTCTCCATCACGAGAACTTTGATACCTTAAGCAATGATAAAATTGTGCGGATTTGACTCTGAACCACACCGTAATCCATATTTTACAAATTTTTCCCCTTGTGGCTTATCTGTGTTTCCAAACATAAATAAACGGCTCGGCAGTAAGAAACTTTTATAGAATGAGAACACATCGTATTTGTTGGAATCAAAAACTTGGAATCAAAGGCATCAAAAAGTTGGAACATGGTTGGACTAAGAGTATCGAGCTACGAGAGTACCTTAAAAAATTAAATTAAATTAAGTTTTGTTTCCTTATTTGGGCTCATTACTACTTAAACTACACCCATATGCACAAAAAATCAGCTCGGAAAACTAAAATTTATGAAAATTTAAAATATATAATTTCTACAGGACTTCTTGGAATCTTAAAGGGTTTAATAAATTAGGCAATAATTAAAAACATAATATCCAAATCTTTCATTCTTTGTTATAAACGAATTTATTTTGGTTTGAATTGCTTTTACTTAGGAAGTAAAGTTAGGTATTTTAAAGTACTTGACGGACGAATTTGTTGGAAGCCTTCAAAAAGTTGGAACATGGGTGGACTAACCCTATCGAGTTAAAAGCAGACTACATTTCAAACTAATATTAAATCATGCCGTAAGTGTTGTTCTACCATCTTTGCTCACAACATTTCAAAAGGCACAAAAATCCGCTCAAAAACTCATTAAATTGCCTACAGGCCTTCTTAGACCCTAAAGGCTTTAATAAATTAGACATCCACTTTAACATTGCTTTTGGCTAACATTAATTTCTACTACCACCATTTGTTCTGCGACGAAAAGGTGTCCTTGTCGGCGACAAGGCAGAGCGCTCAATTTGATTTCTTATCATTTCCATTTAATAATAAGCAGCTTTTCGATTTAATATTTTCCCTACTGTGCAGTCCGGACAAGCCGATTACTGTGGCCTCCACTGCATTATTTTCGTTGCGTGGCAACAAAATCGCATTTGCGCAGTCACTGTCCACCAGTTGATGGCATTCGATTATCGTTGTCGACGCTGGAGCGGTGCGTTGCCTAGCAGCACAAGCAACAAAAGCCACCCAATCGAATTTGGATGACATTATCCACAACGCAATCCATCATGGCCGGGGACCAGCACTGCGATGTCGACAAGACAAGCGTTGCCACCCACTTTGCCGGACAACCTGTACGGCGAGGTTGGTTGTAATGTGCGTGGGACAATTTTCAATTCCATTATTCAGCTTAACGACTAGAAAGAAGATGACTGGAGACAGAAAATTGCTGCAGGTGTTGCATGCATTTAATCGCTTTTAATTGTATTATAGCGAGTGGGAGTTGTATTGCTTTAAGAAATTCGTGTTATTACTTTCGATCTAATTGGGATTATTTGTGCTATTCAAAGGCTTTTGTTGTTACTAAAACGAGTAGGCTGGCATCGAGACTCCATAGTTATAGTTTAAGAGTTTTCAGAAACTGTGAAAAATTATGTTTGGATAAATCGACTGTTCACTCTACATTCAAAAGTCCATCAAACACAATACAACGTTTTGTAAAAGAAGCATCTGCACTCTGGTTGGCTCAAGTCTGGTCTAGTCTAGTTTTATATTCGATACGTATAATACGTATAAACCGATCTATAAATTTTGTAAATTTCGTAGTTTCACTTAGAAACTATAGGAAATTGTGTTGGGATATACCCACTATTCAATTATATTGAATGGTCCACGTAACACAACACAACGTTTTGTAAGAGAAGCATCTGCACTCTGGTCGAGTCAAGTCTAGTCTAGTTTAATTTTATTTTTGTTAAGTACAAAGAAATTAATTCGTTTTAAAAAGAAACCAATTAATTTACTAAATTTCATATATATTACAAAATATTTCATTGCACTTGTGAAGACCCTCCGGCATTAAAACACGCACACAATTGCTCTGAAAGGGTTATTGAATGTGTATAAAAATGGTCTCGCCAAGCACAATCGAGTTAAATACGAAAATGAGAAATCGAAAATACGCGTAATTGCAGCTTTTGTTGTTCGCCTCTGCGTAGACAATCGAAGTGTAGCTAAATTTTGTTTGCCAATTACTTCAAGGGCAGCAATCAGTCAATCAAGCGTTTGCAATACTTCTTTTGTTAAAAGTGATCTCTTTTAACAAAAACTTGTATACACAACAAAGCATTTTACACTTAACTAATGATTTCAGCAACGTGTGTACGCGTTGAAATCATGAAAAGTCACAGGTTCAAGCGAAAAAAAATCAGCTGGTGAACTCAGCTGCGTTACCACTTTGCCTTCAACCCAAAAATTTAATTTCATATTCAACAACGGACTTTATGCACTTCCGCTGTTAAATGAGTCATGACTCATGGCTGAATCTCGGGCACTGTGGTTGCACAATAAACGCAGCGTTCCACAGTTCGGTTCAGTTGCAGGAAGCCCGCTTAATGTTCAGTTTCCTTCTCTATTTCCCTCAAAGCGATCGGCATAAATTACCGCTCGTGCAAACACCGGCAGCGCAATGACGGATCGAGTTAAAACTTAACGCTTATTTGCGCACATAACATAATCCAACTGGCATAAGGCAGAACAACAACAACAACAACAACAGCTGTAAGACAAGATACAGTACCATATTAAAAGTAAAAACAATATAAGAAACGCGACAGCAGAACTGAAGAACGGAACTGCTTGACTGTCATGACGGCTTGACTGAAAATAATTACGTTGCGGTCTGTTTATTTGGCAAGAAATATGGCGCCGACGTTGACGGCGGCCGGTCACATGGACAGCATTTGCGGCCGCCGTCGCTGCTGCTGCCGTGAAGACAGCCTACACACCTACCGCCGTTTGGGGGCAATAACCGCCAAGTGCAGCGCAACCCACGCTTTGCGCAGCGGCAATATGGAAATTTATTTGTTGTTGGAAATGCGGCTGAAAGTCAGGAGAGAAAATAAACCAGAAATGTGCGTAAGCAGTCAGAAACACAGAAAGCATTCGGCCAAAGAAAAATACAAGTTTAGTTGGATAGAATTGTTAGCGGCATCAGGCCAACAGAGACACTAAAAAAATTAACAGACCACAACAACAATAAAGCGGTGACCATGCAGCCATACGTTGTGTTTATGTGTGGCATGAAAATTCAATTTCGAGGGTTAAGCAGAAATTTCGCAGTTCCTTTCGGCATGAATGGGCGAAGGCACACAAAGTAAACGTGCAGAAGAAAACCAATTCACTGTCTCAATGCGATTCTTGAGAAAAAGTGCAAAAATCGCATACAAGCGAATTTGCTTGAAGGCATTTACAATATTTGCATAGGTAGTCTACACGCTGCGAACTGAACTTGACACAATTCTCGTGTGACTGAAACCAGCGCATTAGGTAAGAAGAATACAACGACAACAACAACGCCATCAAATGAAACACCATTGGGCACCTGAGCGTCAAACAAGAACCACACTGGCAACGACAATGCATTGTCAGATGAATGAAGCAAAATGGCAGCAAGCAATGACATTTTCGAATTACCTGATTCATTCAGTTGGCCATTGCTGGCGTGCAATTGCATTGTGAATGAATAGAACGACATTTGCTAGACACTGAAAGGCAGTGCAAGTCTACAATGAATTGTCATTTGGGTGGCATAAGTGCGAGAGATGTACTAAAGAAAATGTGTGGGTTGATGGGAAATTCGGAATTCACTGTCAGAGGCCGATTTGAGTCAGGAAATCTTTCATCAAGTTTTAGTTTTGAATCAGAAATCGGTATGTTGTGGATTCAAATCATTTTTCATAACATTTTAGCATCAAAAACAGTAACCAAATCTTTAAAGCAAATTGTTTTCTCTTAACAAACGTTTGAAAATCTTTCATATCCAGCAACTTATTACCTACGAAAAAAATTAGCAAAACAATTAGGCTCCTTAATTTTTATGTTTTTATGCAGAAAACTGATACGAACAAGAAACATTTCTTATTAACACTTAGCATAGAAATCAGAGACAACTACCAAACGTAGGAAAACAGGCCATTTTTCTGCAAAGTATTTAATCAGAAGCGCTTTTCTCACGCATCACTTAATTTAACAGTGTCATTTTCAATTAGCACTCGTGCAACAGCTAAAACAAAAGCGCAAACTTCAACCTCTGAACTATTTTCCCCGAATTATCACTGTGCATCAGCTGGCAGTCACGTCGCGCCATTACATCACCAATTATGTGTTTACATCATCTGTTCAAATTATTTCCTGTCCACTCACTGCTTGCTTCAGTCTTTCTAACTTTTTAACTTTTTTGCTCATATTACTTCCTGTTTACCGACTATTTCCTGTGAGCAACAGGAAGGTATGAAGGTATGTTTTCAACATACCTTCAACAAAACTTACCGATTGCAGTATTTTGAATTAAATGTAATTTTCTTTAGCACTTACGAGCTGGTAGAGAGTTCGAGTCAAGCTTCAACCGTTTATAAGAATCAACGCAACGCTTTACAATAAGCAAAGTCGAGATTAGAGATTTCCGGCGTAAGAGCGTTTAGTGGGAAAAGGAAATTTCTTTGTATTGATGTATTGTATTTTAATAGAAAAAAACTTAGTGTTGCAAAAATTTTCTTATTTCAAAGCAGAAAGTCAGTCAACTTCTAACGATAAGAATGCTTCAAGAAACGTTTTACTAAATTTTAAAACATTCTCAATGTTCAGTGTTATTTAATTTATTTGTTAATAGTAGGTACTTTCAATTACGATGGTAAAGGTTTTCTCGAAGGTTTGCAAGCTTAAAATTATCATAAACAAAAATTATGCGGTTTTGATTTAACCTTTGATCGGTTAAAGGTTTACAATATTGAAAAAACAATCCTTAGCGTATCCAGAGATACATAATAAAATATCTTAATGTAGATAGTTATACTAAAAATACTCATATTGGCTAGATTCTCTTCTTCTTCTTAATAAAAACACTGCATAATAAATACTAATGGTCCGAACACATTAAAAACGACAGCAACACGGCCACACAACTTCAAGACGCCGTCGACTTTGACCGTCGCCGTGTAGTCAGCTATGTGACTACAATAAAAGCGGCAGCAACGTCATAGCAATCAAATTATAAATTGCTAGCGCACTTCCTTTATTAACCCTTTCAATACGACTTTTGGCCAGTGAAGATATTTCTGTATAATTGAACTAAATGTGCTGTAAATAAGTAAAAGAACATGTTTACATAATTTCAGATTTTTTTTTTATGCACAAGGGCACTTCTGAACGTATACCAAGTATGAATTAGTTATGTAGGCTAGACTGTAGGTTGCTAACCAAAACACGTGTTGTGAAGTACTGACTACAGACTACTGTTTAGTCCCATCCCAGCACTTTAAAAGCAAATACGTTATCTGGGACTTATATATCCCCGCAGTATTGAAAGGGTTAAGCATTAGTCTATATAAATTTTACCGTTGTACAATAAATTTAAATGGCAATGTGTAATAATTTTTAGAAGTATTTAATTTTAACTGAAATACTAACAAATAATTGTTGTGCAAAGTACACCGAAAAATTAAAAAAAAATACTTTATTATTATTATATCTGTTTTTAAGCAGTGATTGCTTTGGTTTTGTCGCCCAAGAAATCGAGATTAACTAGTTCGGTGTTCGTGTAGTCGTGTTGTCGTCAAAATAACCGTTTCCCTACGAACGTTCTGATTCTATATTTTCTCAGATGGAGTCTTGTCGGTGCCGTCGTCTATGTGTTCGGGGCATAAAGCGGCAAAACCTGACACTTTGCTATGCTCAGTGCAAATTTACACTGTGCTGCAGTGCACGTTAAACGCGTTTGAGGATTATGTCTTATGACGCGTCCGCTGATGAAGAGCCTCACTAAACCAATGGCAGTCGGCGCATAATTCACGTTCTTTGCTGATTCCAGATTCCATAGAAAAAAAAACTATATGAAGAAAAAGAAAGCAAACATTGAGGAAACGTAGCTGCTGGTAGCAAAAAGAAAATAGCAAGTATGCATAAACTTGTGTGCTAAGCGTTTTTCTTCTGCGTTGCGTTTTCTTGTCAGACGGTCTCTGCGTTGTGCGCTTTTCTTGCATGACACATTAGCATTGGCAGTGCTACCGTCTAACAATTTCCCAGCACACACACCGACACACATGCGAGCGCACAAACCAAGCAGCAATGCACAAAGGAAAAACGACCTTGGACCAAGGCGCTCGCAATGCATTTCCAGCTGCACATAGTATGAATGCCTTGAATGAGAGTGTGTGGCTGTGTGTGTGTGTGGAGATTGCATTGCGAACGAACCGCGCCAACTGCAAAAAGTTCTATGGGGCAATGGAAGCCAATGTCAGTCGCACAGATTTTGTATGGAATTAAATTGGTACAGTGACGTGCACGGAATCGGTGCCACCACGGTTGGGCGCCACTGGAGCAACACACGAGACAATATGGCTGCAACAATGTTGTCAATTCGTATGCGTGGCAGCGCGACTTCAGCGAGGCGTGGCTACTGCCAATCGTTCGGCAAACGCGTCGCATCCCAACTCGAGGCGCTTTTAACGTTCATGAACTAATTAATGCCACACGCTTTCAAACGCATTTCCATACAAAGCGTAAAGCGTAGAAGCGTTTATCAGAAACGACGCAGCGTGTCGAATGAACGCAGGAAATATTTACGAAATTCATTTCGAATTGTATGAAAACTTGATAAGCGTTCAAGTTCAATTACGTAGTGGAGTTTGTTTTGGTTTGAATTTGTCTTGTTGTTGTTATTGAATTTAATAAAACTTTTTTGCGACACAATGTTTACAAATGCGCGCACACAGCTGATAAGCTTTTTTACGGCGAATTGGCATTCGACACGGAAATTGTTTGGTTTTGTTTTGATTTTGTCTAATAACACTGATCAACAAAGAGAAACTTTGTGCATGTGTAATGACAAAATGGTTTTCTAAACATAGAAATGGAATTATCATTTTTCAGTCAATTGAAGTTCAAATAAAAAGTTAAAAAAATATAAAATTATAAATAATATTTATTATTATTATTCTATTATTATAATAATTTTGTATTAAAATTTTTCAATCAATTGAAGTTCAAATTAAAAATTAGAAAACAAAATATAAACGTTCATGGCTACCAATTTTTTAGGATATATTTGAAGTATTCAACAATTCTTCTCTTCAATAATTTATTTACTTTAGGCACGGATATTGCTGGTCCACTGGCTTTATTGAACAAGAATATTGTTTACCAGTGTAATTTGGTGTCCAATAAATTTGCATAGTTTTTACGCTGAAAAGATTTGCAAACGCTTATCGCTGTTGGGGGAAAAACAGACATTTATCAGTTGCAATAAATATTTTTTTTTGCAAAAAAACGACGGCACGGCCGCTTCAAAAGCATCATTCAACAGCGGTGAACTTAGAATTTTTGCATGGAGAGGTGATTCAATGTTTAATTCCGCACCTGAAGGTCAACGTCGCTGACGATTAAATGACGCTGTCGCATTTCGTGGCACAAACAGTGACGGCAAATTGAAGGTAAAAAATAATGTCAACAATCAAATAATTTGTGCTAGCACAACGTGGTAAGTGAAATCACAAAGGCAAAGTCACACTCCATGATTTGATAAGTAACGTGAAATGAGCAAAGAACAGCAACAAAAAGTTAGCAGCGCTGTAAGATCGCTGAGAGAAGAGTGAACGTGATGAAAAAGTCAAAGCCAGAGGTTGAAAAGTTTTTAAGGAAATATTACTACAAGTTTGACAACGATTATAAAACTTCATATAAACACATATATGAATGTACATATGTACAGACACATACCTATGTATATGTATGTATATAGCTCATGGCCAACTCAAACGGCCAACTGTGAGCCAGGCTGAATCATTTTATATGAATCACAAGACAGCTAAAGATCTTTCATAATGTTAGTTTTTATGGTGACTTTAGTTAGGTTAAGTAGAAGTGACTAACCTCTTTTTAGCGCGCACTTAGGTTCATTTACAGCATTTCTTTTACACACTTACTAATGGTTTCAGTGGCGCACACAGAATTTTATTTTAGGGTTGGCGTACAACTTTTGAGCCCAATGCGATTTGAAACTATATTTTGCACCAGCAATTTTTGTATTTGGGGGGAGATTTGAACCCCAAAACCCCCAAGTGCGTCACTGAACGGTTAGCTTACATACAAATGTCATTCTTAAAAGCAGGTCTACGATAAGGTATAAGTCTTAAATGGAGATCATAAAAGCTTAGACGTTCATGAAATTCTGTCTGATACCAGAGATTTCATGGTATTAGCATTAATTCTATGGTCAAAAGCTCTTAATTAAAGTTAAAGTTCATAAACAATTTGTTTTTAAGGAAAATGCTAGCATGTTTACTTAAGTCTTAAGACTTGTTGTTTTTGTTCTTCACTTCTATTGCATTTCTGTACTAGTTGGCACAAGTAAAACCAAAAAATGTGTAGAGGTGCTTTATCGTGTTTGGTAAAACTCACTTATATGACAGATAGTAGGTTAGTAGATAAATATATAGGTATAAGTGGCTGCTCCGGATAGCTCACTGAGGCCATAAATACCCATTCTTATACAACAATGTCTGAACTTTTTCAAATCTTCCAACTCAGAACTAGTTTCAGTTTCTAAAGATGCGATCTCTTAGATCGATCGATCTCTTAGATTTGTAGAAGAAGAAGTTAAACAAGTAGGTCTTCTCCTAGAAGATGCATATAAGATGAAAAACAGTTTCTTTCTGTTGCTAATTCATAGCCCTTTTCGAAGTTTTGGTGGATTCACAAAAGCCGACTTTAACCTTAACCCTGGATAATTTCATGGACTAATAAAATTTATATATTTTTACTACTATTCACAAATAATAACCGCTCAATAACAATAACAAATAATAAACCGCTCTACAACTACAAAACTACAAAAAAAGATGACCACAACTTTAAAAACGGTGTTAATCTATTCTGTCTTAATCTATCCAAGCAAATCTTTAGATAGAGCAAAAAATAAAACTGGGAGTAGCCGGAATTCATTCCTAAGATTCTCTTATTTCTAACGTTTGACAGAGTCACTGTGACTAGTTCAACTGTTGAAATAAGTTGTTCCAACAGGACAACTTCGCTTTCACAAAGACCTCACACACCCAGCTCATCATGTAAATCATCATCATGTAATTCAATTATTTATTTGTATGAATGCGAAATGAATTTTCTGCATACGCAGATAAATGCAGATTGAATTTATTAATAATATGGCGAAGCACTGGTCGGAATAATTTTCACATTTGCTGCTGTGCAAAGAAATCTGTCAACCGCGTGATTACGATTGCGCTGCCAGTTGACAACGTAATAATGACAATGCTGATGTTGTTGTTGATTGCGTTGGCAAATTGACGTCGCAATGACGCAATGCAATGCACGAGAAGCAACCAAACGAAGCAGCGACGAAATGAAAACGAAAATAAGCCTGCATAGAGTTCAAGGCGACCTGAGGACATTGCGTGCTCAGCAGACTCTGCCTTCATTCTGTTCGGTGGCGCTCGCTGCGCGCCAACACACTTCAAATTTTATCCTTGATAAAGAAATAAAAATTTAAAATATTTCATTTTTTGGATAATGTCTTTTTCCGCTACAATTTAACGGCAATTTGCACTTGAAGCACATTGCAGATGCACATAATCGGCCGGAATTATGGTTGCCATAGGCAAATCGATTTGTGTGACCCGACTGGCTGTGCTCAATTGGCATGTGCCAAGGTTTTTCGTGGCCACTTTTATAGTAACAACAACAATACCAATGAGCGCACAACAATAATAGTTGCAACAAAAATGCATGCAAACAACAAGCATTACAATAACAACAACAGTCATAAGTGCGGACAAGTACGTGGCGCTCTCACGTTGTTGTCGACATAAGTGGCAAACTGGCTAACAACAAGATACAAGTTGCAAGATGCAGCAGCAGCAGCAGCACCAACACTAACAGTAAATGTCTAGGAAACAACAAGCTGAAATCAAGTAGGCAACGTGTCACAGTCAGGTTTGCGTAGTGTCGACCATTTGGCACTCGGCCAGGCAGCAGCCAACAGCCACGAGGACTCTACTGGAGGCAGTGAAGGACATGGCGCACTGGGGACATGGCAATGGATATGTTGATAGGCAGACCAGTGTGTGCGCTGTCCATGTGTGTGCGTGTGTGTGTGTGTATAAAGTGTCTGGTGCTGTAAGTGTAGGCGGAAGCGAATTGGCACTGGTGAAAACTGGAAATTCGTTTAAAATACTCAAAACTAAAAACTAAAAAAAAAACAACTTTGAAAACAAACTTTGCGTGAAATGAGAAATGTCCATAATTGCATAACGACTTGCAACAAAAAATAAATGTTACAATTAACTTTAAAGTTAAAAGTAGACTGCAACGTTGCACGAATAGGAGATCGAAAAGCTTTTGGGTTACATTAGGCTAGACAAGGCTAGAGGTTAGGTTAGCAGTGCTATTTGAATTAAGAGTAAGGCCCATGTTGCAGTTGAATACCCATGAAAATATCAGAATTCTAGATGGGTTTTTTTTCACGTTTGTTGTCAATATTGCACAAACGAAGACGAAAATGCTTTAAGTTTAGTTTAGTTTGTGCTATTTGAATCCTGACAGCTGTTTATAAAGTTTAAAGCTCGTGTTGCAGTTAAATCCCTCTAATCTATATACATATAATTGTTTGTCCTGACTGACTGACTGATTCATCATCGTGCAGCCCAAACTGCTAAAGCTACAAATATTAAATTTAAACTGTAGATGCATCTTTAAAAATAAACCTCCGCTTAGACGGGATTATTATAATTTCGGGGTCTAAACTTGGTGAAAATACTCCAATAATAATTTAATTAGTTAGTTCTAGTTAGATCAGATCGAGCTTCAAAAACTAAAAGCTCAAAAGATAAGGATTCATTTTGTAGATAAATTCTCTAAAACATGATAAAGCCAGACAATTTCTCATGATCACTGTGAGCAATAATAAATTAGAAAACGCAAAAAGTGCTTTGAGGTTATGTAAGGCTGCCTTAAATGAAGGGCACACTTTGCTAATAAAGCTTAAACATATTTCTATTTTAGTTTTTCCTGCTAAATGAACCATTTGGAGGTGTTTTGGACCAAAACAGAAAAGATCAGCATCAGACTGTAAAATCCCATCGAAAAACATTTTAAACTCAGATGAGTTTTGACGACTATCGATCAAATAGGTTGAATTGGCAGTTAATAAGAAACTCAGGTAATACAAAATTCATTGTAAGACTACAAAACAAGAAAGTGGAGACCTCTCAGAAAGTCTTCACCTCTTCAGTGAATGGCAACCACAGCATTAGTGGAAACTCAGATATAAGAAACATGTTTTGGAACACAAATCTACACTAACTTGACCTGAAAGCTAAAGTGTTACAACTTTATTCAATACAAAAATTAATACAAAAAATGTCCACTCATTTATATACACAATGTATATAAGAATTCATATACTATATAGCCAAATATATAGAACAAAAACGAAAATGTTTCGTAAATGACCAAACAACTTGCATCCGAATTCGCACTTTGCATTACCAACTGGAAATTTCTTATACGCGTTCACTGTTGTCGCTAAATTGCACGCCACATATTTTTTGGCAAACATCGCAGCGGACAATGTCCTCATTTTGTTGTGCTTCACCTATACAAGTCATTGTATAAATGTGTGTGTGCGTGTTGTTGCAGTAGACGTATTCGCACATACGAGAAATATTTGAAAAAGGAAGGAAAGAACAAGAAACGAGAAAGCTACGCTAAGGAAATACCAAAATGATTACTGGTACAAAGTCCAACATACTGAAGCCAGGAATTTTGTCGCAAGCTGCAGAAAGATATCATTGAAAATAAAACAAAAAATTACAAAATTGTGAAATAAGAGCAGCATTGTTTTGCTGGCTATAATTTGTTGCTTAACATTTTCAAAGTTCCAATGTCAATGTGCAAAGTTCACGCCTTTCATGCATAAATCAATGTTTCGTTGAAGTGCGGCAATTTAAAAAGATTACACAGTGTGTTCGAATTTGATTTCGCCATGTTGGGTTAGTTTCGAAAGGCATGAACAGGAAATAGGTATTTCACTTCCACTTTGATATATCTATAAATATGTACATATATACATATGTACTATATTTCATACTATGGATTACTAAAGTGCCAGGTGTGATCCTTTAGCTGTGGATTCCATTATATTAAACCTTATTTAAGATTATAATCCATATCGTTCAAATCACTTGCTCCTCCAAATTGAATTCAGAATATCCGATAATACTGTATTTGTTATATCTGTTACGCAAACGCGCATCATGAAGTGTGGGCAGCTCAGATATTAATACAAGAGGCGAAGTTCTTTTCGATTTTATCCTCTCCACTAATCTTCACATATGTAATAAAGGTAAAGAACCTACCTTTATTACTAGAAACCGGCAAGAAGTTCTCGATCTCACTCTTGCTTCTCAAACTGTATCGAACCGACTGAGTAATTGGAGGGTATCCAAGGATCAGTCCTTCTCGGATCACAGATACATATTATGGGAGATCTTGGATAATGTCCCAAGTCAACCCCTCTTTAGGAACTTAAAAAAGGCCAACTGGCCTCTTTATTACGATACGGTCCAGTGCCTTCTCCCAACTGATATTCCAGGACCGCTCGACAGTAAGGATGCACTTAATGAGTCAGTTGAGTCATTCACGTCGATGCTGAATACGGCCCTAGACGTAGCTTGCCCATTGAGGAAGCTGTCCACGCAGAAAAGATTCAGACCCCCTGGTGGTGTGCTGAAATCAGTGAGCTCCGCAGAGCAGCCAGGAAGTCATTCAATAAAGCAAGACGGTCCTGCACGGACGAAGTCTGGCTAGAATACAAGCTGGCTCTCAAAGCCTATAAAAACAGGCTAAGAAAAGCTAAGAGGGAGTCTTGGAGAGACTTCTGTGGTAACATAGAACTTACTACCGAAGCCTCCAGGCTCAGGAAATTACTCTCTAAATGTCCACTTAATACCTCTTACCTCCAAAAGGAAGACGGGTCATGGGCTTCTAGTAGTGAAGAATCACTTGATATTCTGCTAGACACACACTTCCCAGGTGGCTCTAGGGACTTGACGGACCCCTGGTCGGGAAACCGTCCACCGGTCTCAGAAGTCGACCTCATTGTGACTAGACAGAAATTGTTATGGGCGGTAGATAGTTTTTCACCCTACAAAGCGCCGGGGCCAGACGGCGTTGCCCCGATAGAGATTCAGGTCACCAAGAACCTAATTCTTCCATGGTTACAGGAGATCATGAGGAGCTGCCTAGTCCTGAATCACATACCCAGTATCTGGAGACATGTGAAGGTAGTTTTCATACCTAAGGCTGGCAAAAGCTCGCATGTTCATCCAAAAGACCTCAGACCGATTAGTCTCTCCTCTTTCCTTCTCAAAATCTTGGAAAGGTTAGTGGATATTCATATTAGGCAGTTGTTGGTCGATCGACCAATCTCGCCCTCACAACATGCGTACTGCAGGGGTAAATCTGTAAAAACCGCTCTGCACTGCTTAATCCATACCATAGAGAAATCACTTGAGTGCAAAGAATTCACTATGGTATCTTTTACGGATATTGAAGGGGCCTTTAACAACATCAGATCGGAGGCCATCACCGACGCACTTGCAGACCTAGGTGTATGTGTGCCGCTAGTAGCACTGATTGAGCAGCTACTTCATAGCCGCGTCATCAATGCAAGTCTTGGTACCGCATCTGCACAGAGATCTGTAAAAAGGGGGACACCCCAGGGAGGGGTCCTCTCGCCTCTTCTTTGGAATGTAGCGGTGAACACACTGCTAATACGTCTGGAGAGGGCGGGGTGCCGGGTGGTCGCCTACGCAGATGATGTTGCTATTGCGGTCTCCGGAAAGTTTCCTTCAATTATCAGGGATGTGCTGCAACATGGCTTGAACATCCTAACAAATTGGGCTATAGAATGTGGTCTTAGCGTCAACCCACATAAAACGGAGCTAGTTCTCTTCACAAATAAACATAGAATACCTGATATTGATCCCCCGCGGCTGCTAGGGATCGATCTGAAATTCTCGGAAACCGCTAAATATCTGGGACTTGTGTTAGACAGGAAACTTAACTGGAAACCCAACGTCCTGGAGAGAGCTAAGAAAGCCAGTATTGCCCTTTATACATGTAAAAGGATGATAGGCAATGTATGGGGTACAAGACCTCATATCGTACACTGGCTGTATACCGCCGTTGTTCGACCTCTATTGTTATACGGGATAGTAGTCTGGTGGCCTTCATTGGCCAAAAGGTCTCACTCCCAAATACTTGCTAAAATTCAAAGGTCCGCAGAGTTATGTATAAGTGGGGCCCTGCGGACTACTCCCACTAATGCTTTAGACGTTGTGCTCCACCTAATCCCATTGGATATCCTGGGGAAGCAATTGGCCGCCAATGCTGCCATCAGGATGCGCGCCTCTGCGCAATGGAGAATTGGGCGGTACGGGCACTCTTCTATTCTAAATTATTTCAAAGGCATATCTCAGAATGTTGACTACATGACAGCCTGTCCTTTGATAAGGACTATCATGTTTTAATCCCATCTAGAGCCGAATGGGAGCTGGGTGCGCCCCCTGCCAGCGGTGATATCCATATTTATACGGATGGATCGAAACTGCTTGGTCAGGTGGGCTGTGGCCATGAGTTGACCACGCTCGGTGTCCCTCTTTTAACTTGTAAGCTTCGTACTCATGCGAGCTCTATACACGATACGAATTTAAGATGGGTTGAAGGCAACACAAGCCTCCTTGCGCGCCAACTTTGGCCAACATTAAATACTCGACGTTCTAAAGAACTCCTCTCACTAAACAGAGCCCAGATCAGAACCATGATCGGTGTCCTTACGGGTCACTGCCTAATCGGTACCCACGCAAAAAGGATGGGGCTGTTTTCAAACGACTTCTGTCGCAGCTGTCTGGACGAGGAGGAGGAAGAAAATATTCCTCACTTCCTATGTTACTGTCCTGCTTTATCCAGAAGAAGGCAAACCCACTTAGGCAACTTCTTCTTCGGAAGTCTAGAAGATCTAGCTGATAAGACCATACGCCGTCTACTAAGCTTCGTTAATAGCTCCAAATGGTTTAACGAGTGAGCGAAATGATGCTCGATCTCATGTGGTATCACAATGGGCCGCCTGGCCTAAGTGAGCTCCTCCTGGAGCAGCCACACCTACCTACCTACCTACCTATATCTGTTAGGCTGATGAGTGATTTCGTCTGTAGCCCTGAACTTTGGCAAAGAAAATTAATAGATTCTATCTCTTCTTTATTCAGACAACTCCTACATAAAACGCTAGAAGGAATAGTGTCAAGTAATGACATTTGTGACCACTCTTACTGCAGGATTGTCGAAGCCTAAAAGGACATTTTAGAGTCCATAAAACCGTAGTGGACACTCACAGCGAAGAGATTCGTTCAGCTTCTTTCAAATCCACCTTAGAGCCTCTTTTAAACGATTTCTACTATTTTATTCCCTTTAGTAATGTATGGACAGGAACCCAACAGACAAACCTTGTCGCACTCTATAGCCAATTTTACTACTCTGGGTTATAACGTTTTCATGGCAACCTAACTAGCCACAGAGAAAGCAATTTTCGATGCAAAATTGTCAAAAATTGTTTTAATGCAGGAATCACTGTTCATGGAGCTGAGGGAGAGAAAGTCAACCAAGCGAGCTAAGTAACGAGGGAAATCATGAAGGAAATGTATGAAACCCAACAAAAAAATGCATGAAAAAACATAGACTTCTGCATACCTCAGAGCCATCCATTTAATTGATGTTATTCATCATAAATAACATAAAATATTCAAATTGAATTTTCCATTAATAGCAAAAATTTAAAGATTTCTTCAACTTTCTTTGGTTTCTCACTGTTTGGATTGCACTGTACAATTTTAAAAATACATAAATATTCTCGCAATGTGCGGCCGTCAGTCGATATTTGGCGCCTGCTGCTGCTCGTTTTGTTTGCACGAATGCTATATGCATTGCTATATGAATAAATATCGATCTGGATTTAGGCGTTGCCACTGCAAGGCTATAAAAAGTTTAAATTCTCAACTGGGCAACTCACACACAGTCGATTGTTGTTGTTGTTGCTGTTGGTGAGTTTTTGCATTTATTTTTGAGCTAAGGCAAATTGAAATTAAATGGCTGAAATTTTGCTTTTGTTTTATGGCCAAAGCATTTGGAAAGCTGTCGCATCAAGCGCAGCAAATGATTTCGCAGTCGCCATAATTTATAGCGCGCGCCATCAATGCATTATTCAGATGATATACAATATATACTACTATATAGATAGTATGAAGCATGCAGTCAACTGTCAGATATGAAGTGAAAAATATTGGCGGGTGCAACGTTGGTCTGAGAAATCGACATGATTGATTTTCTTTATTTCAAGGTCACTTTGATGCAGTGTAATCAGTTTAGTCTCTTTTAGACCTATTTTAGGCAATTTTTTTTTAAATGAACTCAAAATAGAACAGGCAGACATAAGTATTTGCTAATATTGCAAATGAAAAGTCTAAAAGCAATTCAGATCAGACAACAATGATTGAAATTCAATGTAGACGCACATTGACAACATTTGACAAATCCATTCTCAACATTTGAATTTTAAATAAAAGTGTAAGAGTCAAGACAGCCAATAAGTTCGAACACAATGATCCCAATTTAATAGAGAAATCCATCTTCATCAATTGAGTTTTGGATAAAAATGTGAAAGTTCAAGACCGCATTACATGAATTTCAATTTTGAGAGTTTGTTAATTTGGTTGACTATTACCATTAAGTAAAGTTGAAGTTGAAGATATTTTCAGTGTAAAATGTAATGAACGATTTTAGCTAAATTGACTAAACCAATGCGTTGCTTTAACCCTTTCCGACATGAAAATAAACCCGTTCTGTATGAATTGTATGGGCTGTATTCCAATATATTGGACATTGTGACTGAAAGGGTTAAAAAAACTGATGATCTCATAAAACTTCTGATTTAATTATAGTTCTTTGTAATTTATTTTGTCATGAATGTATATTTGTTTTTTCTTCATTTTTTAAACATAAAAGTGTAAAGTGTTAAAAAATAATTGTAAATCTTTGGTTTTGGTCTGACTTTGTTTGTTATTTTTGTGTATGCTTTTTAGACCTATTTAGCCTCTGTTTTTTTGGAAGTTATTAGTCATTTTGATTTTTTGATTTATTTGGACAACAGTTCATTAACTTCTTTAACTTTTTATGATTCTATGTATGGACACATTGCTTTTCTAAATTATTTATGAGATGTAGAATGCTTCTTACGGACTTGAATCATTCTGTCAGCACTAAAAGATTTAACCATAAACAAGCATGAGGAACGCCAGCCTCATTTTGTCCCCACGTGAGTCATGAAAAAGCTTCCTACTGGGGTCTTTATGAGTGCATGTGCACCTACACACTATAGGTATACATATGTACATACATATATAATAGAAAAATATGCAAATGAAAATTATTTTTGCCAGAAACAAAACGCAATATTTACAAATGAATCACAATGCGCTTCGCAGCAACAACGACAACAACGCACTTTCACGTCTCAGTAATTGCAAAAAAGTTGAGCGCAATTGAAATACCTTTTGGCGTCTGTTGCACGCGATCACACCCACTTTAATCGTTAATCGTTGAGCACATCTGCACATTTTACGCCCACAAACACATTTTTCCAATCAGTGAGCAGCAAGACGAAGCAAATGAAAATGAAACACAATAAAACAAGCTACCAAATGCACAACAACAACAACAAATCAATTGCACTCAATGGTAGCAATTGGCGATTTTAATTGAAATGAAATGCGCTGACGTTTTCCATGTGCGGCCAATATTTAATTTCGTTTCGCGTTGCTTTTCACTTGTTGCAGCAAAAATTGAACAATTTAATGTTAAGAGCGTCCAGCGAACATTAAAGTGCACGAACACACACACACACACACATAATGCGAAATTTCATTTCGTTTGCAATTTGAAGGCCCAAACACGTCATTTACCAGCCGCAACTCAGCTCGACTGGCCTCCTGGTCCTAATCAGCAGACCATCCACTAACGAGTCGGCCGGTTGGGCAGCCAAGTACTCAGCAACGGACAATTAAATTTATGGCAGCGCTGACCACATAAATATTATAAAATATCACCGCACACGCTGCAAGTGATCGTGTTTTGCGGGTCGCTGGCG
This sequence comes from Melieria crassipennis, assembly GCA_963668005.1. Lineage (NCBI taxonomy): Eukaryota > Metazoa > Arthropoda > Insecta > Diptera > Ulidiidae > Melieria > Melieria crassipennis. The sequence goes on along the minus strand of OY764961.1, from coordinate 29,232,851 downwards.
TAAACGGTTACAAGGGTAAACTTTCTAATGAGCACAAAAGCGATGCAACACTGGTGGCCAACTGTTGCGCAATAAACAAAAGCTACACGCGCTCGCCAGTGCGACGTGACACTGGATCTGTCTGTCGGGGCATCTGTAGTGAGACTCCACAAACCGGTTGCAATTAATTTGCGCGATTATTCAAGAGTCAGCGAAATGTCAGCGTTTGATAAAAGAGGGAAAAAATAAATATAAATAAATCAAATGGAATGGAAAAGTAACAACTGGGTAATGCCTCTGACAATGACGAGAAATCGAAAATTATTGCGCAGGTTCAAAGTTTTAACTTTTTTATGATCATGGCATAAACTTGTGCTATACGACTACTGGTTACTTTTACAAGAAAGTGAAAATGTCACTGTGGAAATGGGCCTAAGACAGTAAGAATTTCAGAAAGTTCATACATGTTTCACTGGTCATAAATTCTTAGTAAGAGCAGATAAGGAGTTCAGTAAAAATTTGATCCTAGATAATAGCTTAAGAGGTTTTAAATTTACTCCCTTGAAGCAATGAAATGACCTCAAATAGACTAAAGAGGATCGTCCAAGCCTGTACCTAACTATGGCGGGATAGTGACTCGGGCTAATAAATATTTATCAGAAAAGGTAAATATTTGTGTTAATTTTTTATTTATATTTATATATTTTTATTTATATTTATAAACAGTACTTTTCGTTTATAACGAACCCGTTTAAACCGATTTTTCGCCTACAACTAACCAATTTCAAAAGTACGCGCTGTATGTTTTCGCTTATTACGGACCCCTTTTAAATCGAACTTTCGGTTAAAACGAACCATTTTGCCCAGTCCCCCGAAGTTCGCTTTAAGCGAAAAGTACTGTAGTTTTTATATTTTCTTTACTGCACCAAGGCGTAACAATAATGATTACGAGTAGTGGAACGAATCGATACTTCAAGTAATAAGTAGTCGATTCTCAAAAGAACAGGACACGATTTTTGAAAGCAACGATTTTGAGTACTTAAACAGACAGAAACTCATTATGAAGCAGTACTCAGTATTACATGAATACTTGTATTAGGTATTGAGAAGTAGTCAGTATCAAAACTTGCAGTCAGTAATGGAGAATACTCTACAAGTATATCAGTAGGTTTTTGTACTCGTTATCAATGATTACTCAATACCGATACTTGTGCTCAATATAGGAAATCACTCAGTAACAAAAAGCACTCAGTGCCAATACTTGTACTCAGTGTTGTAAAGTACTTAGTATCGAACAATACTCAGTATCGAAAAGTACTCAGTAGCAATATTTGCAGAGACTACATTTTCAAAAGTACTCTTTTTCGAACAATACTATGCACTCGAAAAGTATCGAATCGATACTTGTATTTATTATCAAGAAATACTCAGAATTGATGCGGAAACGAAAAGTACTCAGTATCTATACTTGTACTCAGTGTTATAAAGTACTTAGTATCGAACAGTATTCCGATTAAAAAGGTACTCAGTACCGATACCAGTAGGTACTAATTATGTTTTCAAAAGTACTCAGTATCGAACAATATTCAGTAAGTATTGTATTAGTTTGTACGAATTACCCAAAAAAAAACATAAAATTGATAAAAGTTCTTAGAATTGAATAGCACTCAGTGTCGTTATTTACACTCAATGTTGTCAAGTACTCGGTTTTCTGAGTATGCAGTATAAAACAGTATACAGTATTGAAAATTCGGTATCGAGTAGTATTCAGTATCGAATAAATACTTGTAGTCAGTAGTTCAAATTATACAATAACGATTTTTAACTCAGTATCAAAAGGTACTCAGTCTCGAGTCAACACTTGTATTTTGTATCGAAAAGAAATTAGTATGAATTAGTGGCACACGGAATGCGAAGTTTGGCTGGTTTAAACCCCCCAAATATCTGTTTGTTAAAAAAATTGGGGAAAGCAAATATGGAAGCTCCCCCAAAATTAAATCCTTTATACGCCCCTGCTAAAGAAACTGGTACTTCGTATTGAATCACACCAGCTTTAAAAAAGTCTTTAGTCAGTCGTGTCACACAAAATCAAAAGGCAAGATTTAGCACGGCAAAATAACAACAAAGTTTTTAAAAGTTGTAGCAAATCATCAATTTTTTTTAAAACTACACAATACATACAATACTACTGTATTGGAATCTTTGTAGTCCTCCAGCGCCGCAAATAGGAAAATTGGACTCTCCCAATACGACCTAACCTAATCAAAACCTAACCTAACCTACCAAAATAATTACAAATATTGTTGTGGTAACTACTACTTGATTCTTAAAATTATCGATGCTTCCCAGCACTCATACAAAATTACGGACTTTGCAAATATAAATCGTGACTATCAAAAATTTGTATATAGTCAGGTTAGTGAAACACGCTTGTGTCACCTTTGAATGTATCTTTACGACTGTTTATTAAAAAATCTTTTTCTTACATTCGAACAGGTACAGGACATAAGTGCAGAGTAATCAAATAAAAGTGTACATAAGCTTATTCCTAAAGACACAAATGCAGACTTATTCCTAAGAATACAAATTCACATTTCGTAATTTAACTATTGTTGACATAATGGTCACGAACAATCGGTTTCATGTTGCGAATAGGTGCAGTGGCCGAAACAGTAGAATGCAGAAACTTGCAAACAGATGCAACTGCACAAATAAAATTAGTCTGTATGTGGGAATGTGTTCATGTTGTGTGGGAAGGTATTGGTAAGTGAGTGCAGGGTGTTCATGCGAGTGGTCCCCATGTGACTATATACTTAAACAAATTTATATTTTTTTCTGAACCTCTTTGTCCTTTTAGCAAAATTATGACTCTTCTAAGTACGAGTTGTTATACAAAAATGTATTTATACAACTTTTTTAGCCATGGGGTTACAATGTTTCAAAGCATTTATTTTTCAATTTAACAATTTAAATGAGGTAATTGTTATATGTGAGGCCAATGTGAATGTTGCTGACAATTTTTCTTTGCAATTTTGCATTCATTTGCTGTCAGCAGCTTTGAAAACCTATCAACGACTGCATAACACAAATAACAATTTGATTTCAGCTTAACAAGTGAACAACAACAACAACTATTTTAAACTGACTTCAACAGACGTTGCGGCAATTTTCGAAACTGCTGCAGCAACAGCAGCAGCAGCAGACAATGCAATACATTAGCTGCAACGGAAATCACGCTTCACAAATCACCGTAACTTTGTGTGGAAATGCAAGGAAAACTTATGGCTGGAAAATTTAAACGTTTGCCAACTGCAGTTTTCTTCGCAACTGCACAGCGGCCATTGTTGGCGCTACTTCAGCTGGAAGCGTGTGCTGCGCTGGCTGCGTTTGCAACGAAAGCGTTCGCCGCTCGGCGCCGTTGCTGGTGGCAGCGTCTATTCTGCACGTGAACAAAACGATTTTTTGTGGCTGTGGCGGCCACTGCTGCTGCTGCCTACTGCTTTTAGCTGAAAGAAAGTGAAAGTTTAATGTGTTGGGGGTTTTGCTTTCTTTCTACTTGTCTTTTGTGGTTGTTGGGTTTATGTTTTTTGTTGTTTGGATTATTTTTTTTTTCATTTTGCACCCACTGCAATTTAGCTGACAACGTTGCCACACAATGAAAAAGTAAATTTACAAAACAAAATCCAAAGCGCGGTGGTACGAAGGGGTTGTTTAAGAAAATACAAGCTTTAAGCAAAAGCTGTGGCAAGCGGCACACACACACACACACTTACACAATAAATGAGGCTACTAAAGCCATAAAGCAACAAACGCATGCGCTGCGCATACGTTAACCTTCAAGCCATGTGCTGGGTTGCAGTTTGCATGTGTATTTGTGTGTGCGAGTAACATAAATGCTTAAAAGCGAAATAAAAAATTGCATTAAAAAAAATCATTATTTGCATGACATTTTGCGAAGCACGCCGCTTGGCCTCATGTGTCGTTGTGTGTGTAAATATGGGCTTCAATTGTCGCATATGCGCTGAAATCTTCACTGCGGCCAAATAAAAATCCAACGCCAGCGAGCGCGAAAAAGCCACCACTGCCAAAGTGCTTTACAGTAATGTGCAAAATGTAACGAACGCCACGCCATGGCGACACAGTGGCACGTCGGTACATACTAGTGGGTCAACACTTAATTAACGTTTGTATGTTTTTGCATTTTTGCGCTGTTTACCTGTGTTTAGCGTTTTTGCAAGCGGCTGCCACCAGAGCACTTTGCCAGCGCTTGTTGAACGCAACAACTGTTCCACTGCTGCCATTGTTGTCGTCGTCGTGTCACCCACCCACGCACACCACAAATTTCCATAAACGAATTCACATTCAGTTTTGCATACTGACGGCTGAAACTGTTGCCACAAAAGCCTCACAACACATTTTTACATTTTTATTTGGAGAGCTGCGCGCGTGTGGTGAAAGTGCCAAACGATTTTCACAGCTGCACTGCGATGCAATTGCAATGAAATAATAAATAAATAAATACAAAAAAATTCAAGTGTTGCATACAAAACTGAAAACTCAACTCAAATCGCCTACGTCAACTTATAAAAACCAAATTATATATTATAAAAATTATTTCTAATAGCAACTTTGAGAAGACAAAGTCAGGCGCCAAGAATGCAAAAATGTGTGTCAAAACTGCAAGCATGCTCATAAAATTGTAAAATATTACTTGCAAAGTGGAACAGACATCAATTCGGTAGCGTGCAAATTGTTTTAGGAAATTGCAAATGAGTTTCCAAAATGCTTCGAATAGTCAGATGTTTTAGTGCATCAGGGGCCAAGAAAACAGAAATAAAAATTGGCACTAAAATATATGAAACCAAGAACCATTTCAGGAAATTGTTAACAAGTTTACAACAACATTCGGACAGTCAAATGGGAAATGAAAATGTAAATGAAAATCCACAGTTTTAAATTAAAATCGGTAATTAAAAATATGAAAACTGAATGAAAAACGTTTGCATAGACAAATGCGAACTTAAGCGCTGCTGAAGTTGTCTTTTTAGTGCAATTAAAATTTTATGGAAAAACCAAAGTTCCAAATAATAATTGTTTCCTCGATTGAGTAGAACTGGCACTACTAGTGGTGTGGATATGAAAATCTACTCTGGTGCTCATCACAACTGATTGGAATGGGAAGAATAGGAGCTTGTTCAAAGGTAAAGGATTTGACTAGGTAATACCAACGGGATGAGAAACAATTAGAACGAAAATAAATGTAGAAAAGTTTAGAAATTTATAAAAGTGCGGGACCAAGTCAGTTAGGAATCGAACCTACGACCTCTGGGATAGCAGCAGCGTGCACTTCACACTTCACGCTCGAGGCGGCAATTAAGAATTGGCCAATAAAATTATGAGACCAACAAATTTATCCACATTCCATTCTAGACGCTGTTTAATAAAGTATATTTAAGAATATTTTTTATTCCACTTAGGTCCAATGATGAATGCAGGAAATGCAACCGGTCACCGGTCACTTTTACGTCGACCCGCAACACTAAGGAGCTCTAACTGGTACCGCTAAGGGCCCATAAGGGTCTATGCTTGACCATTATATCTAACCTAGGCCCAATGATACTGATCTTTCGGTTCAGAAATACCTATAGATAAATGATGATAACATGTGAACAGATATCCCTTCCCATAAAAAAAAATGCACCGCCACAGCTCCGGAAGGAACAACGTACGGCATAAAGATGGTTTTAGTGAATTAAAGTCCCACAACGAGTCTTCCAACGCTTTCCACCTCCGGTACCATTTCTGATTTTGATCACATGTGGTTAATAACTTCCGTAAGAAACTAAACAAAAAATTTAGAGGCGGCACTCTGGCCATTTGTCTCGGGCGGCATATAAGCTGTGTCCGCCACGGTCCACCTCTATAAAAAAAGAAAACAAAAACAAAAAAAAAGATTCGGAAGGTCAGGTTTGAAGCGAAGACATTCGATGATATGAGATTAAAAATTCCCAGAATTTCACATCACTCTAATTTGATTGTATTGAATTGAATTAATAGTGGTAATTCTACCACTGTGCGATACTAGTTTTAATTATTTCCTAGTTTCATATATAGTTTAAATATTCTTTTAATAAATTTCATTTCATTAAGGTTTCTCCTACTTCCAAAATTATCATTCAATAAATTTCATTTCTCTAAGGTTTCTCCTAATTCCAAAATTATTAAATGTTCTATATTTAAGCAACCTATACTAGTCAATTCTTATGTAAATATTAACAAATGAGAACTGACAAACGGAATTAACAAATCTTGTCAAATGTCACACATGCCATTTTTGTTGTCTTTTGAATTTCAGTGGGGAAAAAGTTCATAAGCTCCAGCAGAAAAACAACAAACAAAAGCAATCTGCCGCTGCTTTGATGATTTGTTAGCACATTATTTATTTGTGCGCCTAGTGACATGGAAATATTTCCTGGGTACATGACTACTTTTCATAGAAAGCTCTATATTATTTAATTAATTAAAAAAAAACTCTGATTTCGTGATGCTGTAAACGATAATTTCTTGTTAATATATAATAATGAAAGCGTGCAAGGCCACTAATCAAATAATCTTTGGGGTAATTACTTCATTCGATTTATGATTATTTGACTCAAATTGATTGATAACCGGACTCTGACTGTTGATAACAACGAGTACAATTCATAAAGCGAACAAACAACGCATTAGGCTTTGCCTGATTCCTGCCTGTCCTCCACTTCAGCCGCTGTCGCCTTCCGCTGTGCTTTGGCAGGAGCTCAGCCACATTCGCCACACAGTCTTATCATCATTAGCGATGACTTTGTTGGCGCCCAGTGGTAATGTTTTAAAGCTTCAGCGTCAAAGTGTTATTAGCAAAAGCGATTAAAGTGTTACCGAATGCCACTCACTTCCTTGTACACACAATCGACAGTTTGATGTATGGCGGCGTTTGGTTGCTGTTGTCGTATCCATCAAGCCGCCGCCCATACAGTAAAGCAAAAAGCCAACGTCACTATTGCAGGCGCGCGAGGCGGCCGGCCCAGGTCGAAATGACGTTTTACAACTTGTACGAGTGCTAGGCACCGGCCGATACAAAATGTGCTCGTGCGAACGGTGGAGCCAAATACGACAAGCGACAGCGACAGCGAAAACCGCAAAATATATGGAAAAAGAGTACAAAAGCAATTTAAAAAAAGTGTATATAGTATACAAAACTGGTTTATTGTTGTACAAGTGTGTGTTTGCTGCTTTGCCAGTAGTATTCGAATTTGCACTCATTGCGTATACATTTAGAAATACTTGTTTATTTTGTATGTTTATAATTTGGTTTTTTACAATAAAATTTTTCATTTGCTCTCCTTCCCTTCTAAGCGAATGCGGCTAATTTGTAAACATTTGTTAATTGATAAGAAAATACGTAGTAGGTAGACTGGATTTTGTTGAAATCGTTTGAAAAATTAAATAAATATATATAAAGTTTGTCGGCACATGTGTGTGTCGTTTATGAATAAGCCGTTTGTTCAAGCCATTCGTCCATACTGAATGACGCGCGTTCCGTGGAATTCGAAGCGTGCACTTTGAATATGTCGATGTAGCTCTTTGTCTTCACGGCACACATCAAGAAGTCGTCGAACGCGATTTTGCCTTCGCGCGAGCTGTAGCGCCGACCCAGAGCATTCAGCACACGGTTATTGAGGCGATAGCCGGCCGAGTTGAGGGCGTCGCGCAGCTGGAAGCTCTCGATGGTTCCGCTGTGGTCGCGATCGTAGATTTTGAAGACCGCCTTCCATTTGGCAATGTCCGTCAGCAGTTCCTCGAACTCTTCGAAGCCCAGGTTGCCGGAATCGTCTTTGTCCATCATGGCCACCATCGAGCGGCAAGCGTCTTTGGAGAATCCCTCGCCGTCTATCATAACATCGCGCAGCGAATGATCAAGAATGCGCTTCAGTTCCATCCAGTCCACCTCCATATCGCTGCCGGCGATACTTCTGAACAGGCGTCGCAAACTTTCGCGCTGCGGATCTTCGGCGCTCGGTTGCGGAATGTCCGGCTTGACCCTGTCGTCCACATCGCAATAGCCCACCGAATCGTCGTTCTCCTCCATGACGTTGTGCGTTTCCGAGAAGACGCGTATGATGTATTCGCCCTCCTCGTTGGGATCGAATGTTGACGGCACAATTAGATAGTTTCCGGGCGGCAGCTTGAAGCGCGCGCACACCTCACGTGTGTTGATGAAATGCGGCGAGCGTGCCACAGATGCGCGATATTTGAAGAAGTTCAAGCCTTGCGGGCGCGTCTCCATATCGCGATCGGTCAAGTGGTATATGGCAAAGCCGATAGTAAGACACTCCATGCCTTTATTGCGTCTCGATCGGCGATTCTTTTGCATCAATGCCACAATGACGGTGCACTTTCCATCTTCGTCCTCCTCGTCGGGATTAGTCAGCGATATAACGTATTGCGGATTGTGCCAGAATGTCTCCAGGAAATTACGACAACCGCCTGCGGTAACGCCCGCCGCCCATTCGCCTTCAAACTTTTGCATTTCCCACTTGCGTTTGCCATCATGCTGCTGATCGTCGGTAAGCGAGTCCGGCGACAAATTGCATATCTCAACACGATCGAAATTGTTGAGAAAGTCCTGAAATGTCATCCAGAATTCACCGTCACCATCGAAGGTCAGGCCGATTTCCTCCTTCTGCTCCTCGGATATGTAACGCCATTCCGGCGAATTATCACCGAAGGGTCCATTCCATTCGGAGTCATTGCCCCAGGGATTGCGCAACCGTATCATTGGTATCTTGCCGCGTCGATTTGGCGTATTTATGTCGATCATGCAAACTTTCGATATGGAATAGGCGTGACCACGAATCAAACCTTGCGGTGTCTCCGCCTCAAACACATTCGGATCCGGCTCTAAGGAGCAGCCCATCAACGAAGTACGATCAAGTGCTTTGTGCACTATGTTGAATAGATTTGGTGGAGCCTCTTTCAGGTCGTACCACTCGGTAACACCGCCAGTAAAGTCCTCCATGGCTTCGCACGTAGTGCCGCCCTTCAGCGCCTCATACGAGCCATGCAACTTGGCATACGCCTTCTCCAGCAGCGCACTCCAGAACTCATTCTTCTCGGTCGAATGCATGTACATCAGCTCGCCACGATACGTGGGCAGGCGGTCGTCAATCACTACTTCTATCCAATCGCCATACTGCCAGAAGCAAAAATGAAAGATGCCAGCATAGTTCTCCTCGAAGTTCTGATCCGGTGGCACAACGCGGAAAAATAAATTAGAATCGTTTGTAAGATTCGCTGCGGCCGCCAGCAGCCAGCAATCGCCCAGTTCACCTTGTTGCACGTCGAAGCGCGAATAGCCCTCCACAAAGAACTGCGGGTCGTCGACAATGTCGTGCGGGCGCAGCCACTCGATATAACGATCCGGCTGTCGCGAGAACATCAGTGAGTCATTATTAGCAGGAAATTCTGGATCTTCGAACAGTGTGCCATTCTGCACACAGCTCCCGCGCAATGACTCAAAACCTTCGATCTGCGAACGCGGCTTCCAGTCGCGCGTCTTTTCGCGCATCCAGAAACTATTCTCGTTCTCAGGCACCTTCACCGACGAGAACGGTATCTCCGGAATGCCCACAGAGGGCTCCTCTTCCGCTGACGGCAGCTCATCGGTGGCAGCCGGGCCAATGCCGCAACCGCCGCCGCCGCCATACGTAGGCATAGCACCATCTGGTAGGGTCGGTATGGTCGGATAGAGACTGGATGGCGACGTGGGTGGCGGGGTGCTGTACGGCAACGGCATTCCAGTTGGCATCGTTGGGTAGGGCAACGCAGGAGCGCCACCAGCGGACGCAGCTGATGGATACGGTGCGGCCGGGTAGGCGAGCGACGAATACGGCTGCGGCATGCCAGTGGGGTAAGGCACAGATGATGGCGATGACGTCGGAGGGCCCAGCGATGGGTACAGCGGCGCAGTTGGCATTTTCGGATATGCAGGTGGCATTGGCATGCCATAGCTGTAGCCAGCAGCGGGTGTTGGTGGCGCTGACGGATACGGCAGCGACGGATAGAGACCCGTGGTCTTCTTCGCATTTTGCTCGTTTTTGTAGTAGCCCAGTGCGGCCAAATTTACCAGGCCCAGGCCGCTCTGGTGATAGTTCTTTGGATAGTAATTCTGCGTATTTAACATTTTTCCTCTTTTCGTGCACTATTCTACAACAATTTGACACAAAATCGATACAACCGAAACAATCGAGAGATTCGCGGACAACACAATGTAACGTTTCACTTCAACGGCGAATGCTCCAATACACTAAATGGAACGCACACACCGACAGCACAACAGAGCTGCCGTCGGCAATCGTAAAATCGTGTTTTCACTGCTGCGTGTTGTGTGCTGTGCGCTCGGCAGCGTTGCACGGGCTCGTACTTGACTACCTACATACCATTGCGTGTCACCTATTGCGGCTGCTGCATTGGCGCACCGAGTTCTCGCGGTCCGGCCTATTTCGTTGGTTTTGTTCGTACTTCTTGATCCAGCTGCACACGAGGGCCGCTAAACGTACAGCCGCACCACGCTCTAAGGCACTGAGGCACACTCGTGAAATTGAATGCATATATTTCAAAAAGCAGGGAGTTAAAGAAGGAACACAAGAGCAGGAACAGAAAATTTAGATTTTCGGAAAAATGCCAACAGCACAAATTTCAAATTCAGTTACACAAATTTTTCTATCGATTTTTTTTCTTTCTACACATATTCGATTTGTCAATTTTCGAAGCTACACAAGTGCTTTTTCGCCTCGGCTCCATACATTTTCGCATTTCACTGCTGCTAGCAAATGCAACTCTGGCAATCGGCACCGAAATACGAATGAGAAATGCCACTGCAAACCCCACCACAACAACAACGCTTGTCCCCACGAATGGGCCATGGCAGCGCTCGGCTGTTGTACGGCTGCCAGTGCGCTCGTGTGTGTATGTTTATATATATAAAGAATTATTTGTGAGTCACTGCCGCCGAGTCGGCGAGCTGAGTGCTGCACAAAGTGAAACCGCTGAAAACGCCAAATGCCGACAGCCACACGAATGCGAGAGTGGCCGCAGCGTTTTATAGAATTGCACAACAACGCAATTAGGTTTCATAAAGAGGTAGCGAACTAAATTGACTCGACTTGGTGCCATATCTTTGAAGAAACCCAAGCGAACACACACTGCGATTCGTGAATTGGCAAGTCACTTTCGGATTTACACAGAGACAGAGAACGATGAGTAGATGCGAGTAAACAAACATACGGATGAAGTGTAGTTAAAATTTACCTTGAAGCAAGCCTCGTTAAATCATAAAGAAGCGTCCAACCATAGTACATCAATTGGTTTAATTTGACGAGCAGGGAAAAAGTGCCAGTTCGGCCCAGCTAGTTTATTTGTGGGTTAGAGTGTTTATGTAAAATGGTTTGTTTTTCTATTGTCTATTTACGCCCGCAATGAAAACAAAGACACATTAAACATTTACCTGGAAATTCTTTGAGCAATCAGATGGCATCAGCCGACCGATTAGTCATAGCCGACCGAGTAAGTGATGAGGTGAGACTGTTTAAAAGCTCCGATGTGAAAACCAGCTCAGCTATTGAGGCAATTAAAAATTCCGCAAGCAATCGCATGACAGGGGATTACTAAACAATTCGAGACACACTTAGTACGATTTTTCCTTCGTGTTCACTGTGCTAGGGAGCATAGGGCCTCAAGAAGATTAATGCTTTGTGTTGGTGAAGGTTATCAATTAAAATTCAGCCAGGGTTGGTGATTAGTCTATCGCTAGAAGTGCTGGGTGATTGAGCTGCCACCCAGTGGTGCAAGCAAGGAGGGGTTTTAAGGGTTCAAAACCACAAAATATTTGTAAGTTACACACATTTTGGGTGGCAAATGTGGTTCCAACTGGTATCGAGCTCAAATGTTGGGTACGAAACCTCCCGCCCCCCTCCCAAAATGAATTCCTGTGCGCACCACTGCTGCCAACTATAATAGTCTATCATAAGAGACGCTTCCACTAGGAGGAGTTAACCCATTAAGCCCTGAGCGTTGCGTTTGCGCAACGTTTGGGAATTTCGCTATATTAAGTAATTCATAAAGACATACGATTTGAAAATGGGTAGAATTGGATTAGAATTGATCTTTTTAGATTCTGCCATACTCAAATTTCAAATTTATTTAAATATTCATACTTTTTTTCGATCCAAATCCAAAGGTTTTTTTGGGGAATTTTTAAAATTCAATCAAAAATACTTATTCTTCAAACCTAGAATGCAACGTTGGGCCTAAACACTGCCAATTTTCAATACAACACAACGCGTGAAAATGTCAAAATCCAGCAGCTGATATTTTATTGGCACATTTTATTTTCCGCAAATGTTTGATTTTGTTTATTTGTGAAATGTTTGCGAAAAACATGACAAAAAAAAATATGGTATGAATTTTTTGCTTGATTTTTTTTCTTGATTAGGTCAATTAATAAGATTGTGTAAAATTTTATGGAAATCGCACAAGCCTTTCTGGGGTCAGGTTTTAATGGGTTAATATCAGTGGTTCGTGTCTTCGATGCGAGTGTCATTTTCCGTAAGTCCGTACTGGCACAGTGTTGTTGTTGCGCTGGTACGGCTACTGGATATGAGGATTTGCTGCATGTTGCTCAGTGCGAAGCAAAGGAACTTTTCTAAATGAAATAGATTGGATTAGGTAATGTTGATGGAATGAGAAATAATAAGGAAGGAAAAATTGAAACATTTTGAAAAGTGTTTTGCAAGCCTTAAGTAGGAGGTGAACCTACGACCTGTGGTATTAAATCTCAAGCAAGTCAGCTGAAATACAAAAAATTTTAGCAGTAAATCAGATTACTAAAGTTTAATCAATCTACTTATGTATTAAAAAAGCTGTTGTGAGACCGTGGAACTGAAATGTTTGAGGTCCTCTAATTTCTGCATAAAATATAAAGGAATCGCTCTGTGTTGACAAGTGAAGCCTAGACACCCCGTCGAAATTTGTCGAGGTTTTCTTGACTTTTTGACTTGCTTCATTCATTGCGATTATCTCTCACAATATTCATAATTTTAGAGATTCATGAATCCATTTATGCATGTGTGTCACGACATTTTTTACCAGTCAACCTACCCGCCTAACTGTGATTGCAATGAATTTAGGTCAATTAAATATTTAGAACTGAACTCACAATTTTCAGTCCATTGTTAGAAGCACTTACCGCCTGCGCACTCGGCGACCTGATTACCAATAATTGCACCAAAGTGCAGTGGAAAGAAGTCAAACTGCAATAATCTCATTTTCCAATGCATATTACAGAGAAATTTAGAACGCGAGAAAAGCAACGTCTGGCCACAGCCATTGCAGCACAATGCGCAACGACCAGTGAACAGCTGGAACGGCAGTCGCAATCGCAGCGATGGCATTCAGCATAGGGCAACAACACCAATGACAATGGACAACAGCAACAACAACAGCATCAGCAATAACAGCACATTGCCGCTTCGCGTAACCTGACATTAAAGTCTAATTTATTTATAAAGCAGAAAATTGTACACGAAACTCGTTTAACGTTTTATTAATGAACAGAGGCAACAACACAAAGCCAACGCGGAGACATGAGCGCTGCCAGCTGAAAAAGGGCGCTACCCAAACACCACAAAGTGAATTATAAATTGCAAGTATCATTGTGTAATTTTTTTTTTCGTCAGTTGACTTTTAGCTGCCATTAAACGTCAGCGTGGACGAATTGTCGCTTCTGGAGTTGGTAGCAGTGACAACGCGAGGACAGCGCTGTACGGCGACAGTGACTAGCAAAATCTAGTCGGTTGGCAGTTGTCATAGGTGCAGTGTGACGTTGGCGGAATACGGCTGTCAGTTGGCATGTTGGGTTGTGGCTGTCAAAGTGGCGATGTCATGCCGATGTTGTGTCATTAGCGGGCGCCCATTTCACACTATGGAACCCACTTGCATAAATAGTAAATATTCATACAGGCACACATACAGTCTGTGTCAAAAGTAATGGTTGGAGTTGGTAGCAGATTTGTTGGTTATATCATACAAAGTTTGAGCTTTTATCTGTCCTTGGAGTTTATATCTTTTTATTATCTATTTTAAACAAACTCAAACTTCTTTCATAGGACATACGGTTAGAAGAAACAAAGTCGTATCGCGATTATCTCGGCATTCACAAATTGTAATAAGAAGTTATGAAAACTTGAAAGATAAGATTGGTCGCATGAGTCATAAGAGGATCACAAAAAACTAAACAGGCCGATTGTACAACACTCTTTTTTATATCATATTTTATTAGGATCATAAAGGATTCGACTAACCGTGAAAATCAATTATCCGAAAATGATAAAATAAAGGAAATGTTTGTGTTTGTTTGAAATTTGTGATATCCTAATTTAAAGTGATTACATCTAAATGCGGATTAAATTTTTTCCTCTTTTATTATAAACATTTGGAGTTTGGGTCTTGGCTACAAAACTAAATCAGATTAAAAAAACGGTTTAGGTCAAATGTAAACAACAACAAATTGTCATTCCTATTATTCTTTATGTTTATTTAACAATTCCAGAAACTTTTCACACAGACTGTATGTACATATCGTAGAGATTTCAAACAATGCGCTTCATTCTGTTCGCTTTATGTATACGAATTATTGTCAATATTTGTGGCGTCAGTGTGACAAACATTTTTTGCCAACGCCGATTTTTCATTATTGAAATATGGTAAGTTTTTGTTGCGTTTTCATTTGTCGCGTATTTTCGCGTTTTTTTTAGGTTTTTGTACGCAAACGGAAAAACGCACAACGCGCACATTGAATAGTAATGCGAACGATTCACGTCTCTTCAATTGTTTGTCCTAACGCAGCTAACACTGTCCGCCGCGCTGTCTGTCCCATTGTGCTTCAACATACAAACGGCTCTACCCAGCCGACTGCTTTAGTAGCTGACTGACTGGCTGTCTAAAGTGTCTTTTTGTACATTTGACTTTTGTATGCAACATTTGTCAGCGCGCAACATTCATTACTTTTGTGTGTATGTGTGTGTTCGTAGAGAAACTCGTCAACGTTTTGTACGCTTTGCATTTGAAATGAGACCAACTGCGAAATTAAATTGTGTTGATTGTGTGGGCGCGCACAAAACACCAGAAAGAGTGACATTATTGCCACTACAAACCACTTCCACCGCACAGCCAGTCCATGCAATCTAATGAAAATAATTACATGTGAATCTAAACAAAGGCATTTTCGCTGAAAGAACAACATACTCATAGCAAACAGAGTGCATACAGACAGACCCACAGGCCGACAATAAAAGTGCTGAATAGTTGGTAGATGAGCGCAAACAGCGCACGAATTAAGTAGTCGAGTTTTTTCCCCCCTCAGGCATGACTGGTTAGTGACTGGTTGTGGGCGCGGTGGAGGAACTGCAAAGCTATAGGTCACGATGTGGCGTTTTGCAACAACAACCATATTTATTATTTCAATATAATAGATCTTCCTATATATGCATTCATTATTGAACCTGTTTGAACAGCAGCAATGACGTGATTTCAAGTAAGCCACGTTAATAACGAGTAATTTCCAGCTTTTCGAATTGATTGAATTATTATCAATTAGCAGTCAGATGTAGATATTTTTGATAGATATGGTAATGAAAAAAGCGTTAATCATGCACCTAGAACAAGTTTATCCAAAATAATTCTACAGTATGAAATTTGATTTGTGGACATGAGTTGAACGGTTGAATGCCCAGCATTGACGGGGGTAAATTGGAGCTGTCACTTGTTCAAGGTTAACAGATTGCATTGTAAAAGAGGAATTGTCCATTTGTAATTTGAAATTATTTTAATTTCATACTTTCTAAATCAAACAAAGTTTCTTATGTAAAATTGTAGTCCAAGTCTAATTTAGTGCCATTGTTCCCAGGCAATTACTAAAATAATTTGAAAGCAGATAACTATGGCAAGCAACCGTTGTATTTGTAGTGAGAATACAAACAATTTTTTAGTTCTTCTTAAAGTGCTTTCACCGCAGGAATATTAAAGGCATAATGAGAGACACAATTTTTTTAATTAAAAATTGAAATATAAGAAAGAAAATAACAACGCAAGAAGTACTTTTATACTCATCAAAGGCAGATAAAATGTATTGAATGAATGAATAATTAAGCTTGATCTCTCAAAGAATAAATACAGAAGAATCTGGAAATTGTAGGAATTAGAAAATTGAAGACTGTTATCTACGATAGCCAATGGTCAACATTGAGATTCGAGTTGGTTGGAACTGTAACCATATGAATTTCGACTAATACCCCGAACGCAATGGCAGCGACACGACCACATCTGTCAAAATATAGAAACACTACGTTTTTATGGAGAAATATTATTAACGATCAAGAGGCCATTAGATTGATTCCATAGGATGATTAAATTGTCATCTCTATACGGGTTTTGATATCTTAATGATGACTAATATGTCCGAATGAACCTACCATGCGGTTCATTCAAGTTCATGCAAGTTATACAAAAAGGTCCTTAACGACGCACTTTTAAGGGTTGACACGCCTCCCAATGCTCGTTACTCACACTTGGTATATCTCTTAATTTAAGGGTTGACATGTCATTCAACTCTCAACCCAATCTTTTCCTCTTCTGTTTGCAAGCAAAAGAGCGGCGGTCCTTTAATAAATCAACGAGTATGGGTTATCAAGGAAATCAAAGAAGAAAATAATAAATAATAATGATAATAATAAAAATAATGTCGAATTTTTAGCACAAATATTAATTTTTTAGCCTGTAAACAAAGAGTTTTTATGGACTAAATATTTAATAGATAAAATCATGAGTTTCAACTGGACTTACATATTTCTTCACTTAAGCTTCAAAACGAAATGAAGCACAAACTTTTCTCTCAAGCAGTGTTTTTAACAATTTGTTACTCAAACGCTGAATTTCTGCTATTTATGCTTCAAAGTGCAATCAACTACTTCAATCAAAACACGTTCCGCACGCTTTTAAAAGGCCAAAAATTGCGTTTCACATAGATAGTTTGCAGTTCAGTTAATGCAAATTATCTTTAGGGGTGTTTTGCGTATTTTGTTCTACGCATTTAATACAAATTTCATTTAAAAAAATTACATTAACTAAAATTTTGCATTTCCTAGAAAACCCAACAGCCAAGGGGGCGTCGATTTTTGAGAGACGCAAATCATAAAAGCCGAAAACGCTGAACACTGAGACCAACAACTACAACAACAACAATGCATTGGCGCATCAAAATTGCAATATCAGCGAATTGGTTGCATGAAAATACTACACGGCGCAATTTATTTTACTGTGTGACGCCGTGCCGCCCGCCGATGTTGTCTGTTGTGTGCGTCAGCCAGCGACTTGAAATTATTTTAAAACAAAGACTGCTCGCTGGGTTATTATTCAATTAAAATAAATTTAACACTTAACGGCACTCTTAAAGGGCAAACACTGCAAGTGCAAGTATGCAACAGTCGAACTGTGTATGTGTGGGTGTGTGTGGGCGAGTGTGGCACAGGAGTCAAAGACATCGAATGCGCGCTGTGATAATTACAATGTGCACTTTTGAGCGGTTATTGACATTAAAGTATTCAAGGAAATCTCACGTACATATTTACATACTTGAAGATGAGTCGATTTTACTGAAATGGAAAATTCCGTGTGATTTTGCGAATCACAGCTGATGAGTTTTTGCACACATGACCCAGTGAGAAAATTACTGCAGACATGACAAGGTCCGACGATTTTACATGAGATCAGCAAAAAATGTTGTTACTATGAAAACTATATATTTAATAACTTTGTGGTATTGAGAAGAATTTATGTATGACTGGCATGACAACTTACAGCGCGTCAAAGTCAATTAAAGTCCTATAAAGTACCTACAGTAGTTTGCCCATCATCTTCTCATACCAAAAGCATAAATAAGGTCTTTGGATTCTCATGACACGAATAATATAGTGTAACATTTTACAACCCAAATCGGGCAGAAGGAATCTTAGATGCGTAGGTAATCAGTGCATATTTTTTTAAGATATTAATTCTCATTCCCAACTACCATTCTAGGATTAATGACAACTATTTTCTTGGAATCTAGAAGTTTTTCTTTCCCAAGAAAGTTGTGAGAAAAACTGTCGATACGCGAGCTATCGGAAGTTATTGTCGTCCATTAACATTTCAATGTCGGCCTCGATAGCTCAGCGGGTAGCGCGCTGGCTTCTCATACCGAGCGCCCCGGGTTCGATTCCTGGCTTGGGCTGTAAAAAACACTCATCTACTTCTGTCGCTATCCACATGAAGGGAATGAGAATTACAAGAATCGCACAAGTGCGCTCTTGGCAGGCAATGGCAAAACCTTCAAGTGTGAAAGAAAAACTGCCCATCGCCGTTCGGATTCGGCGTTAAACTGTAGGTCCGCTCCCCTCCTTTTCCCCATCCGTTTGAAATGTGTGGTGTATCACATGTTGAAAAAACAGTGTTGCATACGCATTTCAAACGGGTGGAATCTGTGGTATCACAACGGGCCAGAGGCGGTCACCTCAACCTAACCTAACAATTCAATATCAGGTCTAAAAAATATATGTTCCTTAACACTAGAAAACCCATTGCGGTCATTTTGATGGTTTTTCATTTTTTGCCTGTTTTATCTGTATTTTCTTTAGTATTTTTATCAACTTTTGCTTTGATGACTTTTATTTTTTTTATAGGGTTTTACAATTGGGGTTCTAGAATTACAATTAGCCAAATCTGAGGCGTACTTTTCGAGATATCAGCGGATATAATATGTAGTCTTTGTAGGTATGGAAAACTTGCGGTCTTTCTAGTGTTAATTTATGCGTATGTAATTTTATGAAAGAACTGAAAAGTCAGAACAGTAGAGTTAACCTTGAAAAACTGACAACGGTTTCCTGCAAACAGTTGTCTCAACTTTTCTTCCCGGCTATTTTGATAAGCTACAAAGTTAAACATTGAAGTTAATCTGATACTTCGTTTCAGAACGAAAAAAACACCTCAGTTTGAAGACAAATAACACTGCACAACACAAAAAAAAATAACAAGGTTCTGACATCGGATTCTGGTAGAGGGGACTAAAAAAAATATACGTGTATCGGCATTTTGAAAGTTTACGTCTGAATTTTTTTTTAGGGGGGTCAAAGTTTTCCCCTTTTTGCTCATTCTCATGGTGAATCGGCATACGAAAACCATGTAACCTTACATTTTAGGTATATGATGGGTTCAGCAATTCGATGTAAAATACTACGAAGAATATTTTTGTGGAGCATTTTAACCCTGTAGCTACTATTTTTATGGGTCAATTTGACCCTTTTTTTCTAAAATGCCAAAAATGTCCTGTAAAACAGGACTTTTTAAGGAAAAAATGTACCACGAAAATATTCGCCATAAAATTCTACTATAGGTCCCTGAATACATCAAATCTCAGAAATTAACTTCGACGCCAGAATTAAGCCGAAGCTGAACGCCGATACACGTATAATTTTTTTTGGTCCCCTCTACCAGAATCCCATGTCAGAACCTTGTTATTTTGAAAAAAATTTGATTTTGTTGTGCAGTGTAATTAACAATGGTACGGAAATAATTCTCAATCTCGTAAGAGATATAAGTAGGGATATGATAAAGGAAAAGAATAGAGAAAAGTTTGAAACATTTCTGTGGCTTCGTACCTGAAAGGCAACAAAGCATCTGATTAACGTAAACTTCGTAGAAATGCAACTCCCTATTTACTCTCCCCGGAGAAAGTCTTCCTGTACCTTCTCGTGGACGTTAACCAACCTTTTCTTGCCACTACGGACCTTACGACAGTAAACTTGTTAATTCTAAAAATCGGAAGCCATGCTGCTCAACAGTAACAAGGCCTGGTGAATCCTGATCTTAAACCTTAGTTTGAAAGAGTCTCAATTGAAATTACATCCAGTTGATGTTTCGTCGGAAAGTGAGATTTGTTTCAAACTTCAAAGAGCTAAAGAGATTCTATTAGTCTTTTCTAGTTTGATGAATAGTTTCAAAAGCGCAAAGACAGTGTGAATTCTTCTAAGCTGAGCGTCGGAAACCGCACCTCGAATTCTACGTTATTGAAAAGTCTAAAACGGGCAAAGATAAAATGGATGGATAGCTCTTTGTCAAAGAGCTCAGCTCGAACTCCAGGCAGGTAAACGAAGAGTCTAGAACGCATAAAAACAAATTTTGTATAATTAAGCGGATCAGATTTGGTTTAGCACAATTAAGCCAGATTTGATTTATGAAGATTTTTGAAGAAAGTATTTGCTTCTTAGTAGTTTTAACTCGTCCTAGGTAGCACTAGGAAGATGATCACAAAGACTAAGATAACAAGTTTTAAATTTTTATACTCAAGCGACTATCGTATGACGGATTTTAGTCACAGATTAATTTGAATCAGAAAGAACTAAGTAAGAATGCTCTGATTTCCTAGCATAATGCTTAAGCCAATAAAATTTAGCTAGTTTTTACGTGTTTATATTTGACAAACTATGTAATACGGAAAAACGAATTTTTGGTCAAAGGTTAAATAACAGAAGTTTAGCTGGGAGGCGAAAGTGTACCGAGAGTTGTTTCTTCTTAGCAATTTTCTTTGCAAACTCATCGAAAGTTTCGTTTCTCATCATACTGGTGTGATCTGGGGCAGATAAGAAAGAATCTGTTATTCAAACTAAGTCTTTGAAGAAGAACAAATTTTATTTAATATAGAAGAGTTAAGAATGACTTTGAAGTGAGTAGAATAAATTCAATACAGAATTTAATTTAGAAGAGTAAAGAATGGTCATGAAGAGAGCAGAAGCTCAAGACTTGTAAAACTGAATTGGAAGAATTGGAATTAGAAGAATTGAGAATGACTGAAGAAAGTTGAAATTTTTAAAATGGAAATTAATTTAGATGAATTCAAAGTAACTTTGAAAAGATTTGAAGCAATTCAATTTCGAATTGGATTTCGAAGAATTTAAAATAGTTCTGAATTGAGTTCAAAACTTTTAATTGGATTTCGCAGAATTTAGAAAGACTTTGAAGGGAATTGAAGACTTTAAAAACAGAATTGCATTTAGAAGAATTTTGAATAACTTTGAAGGGATTTTAAGTTTAGGATTTGAAACAATTAAATTCCGAATTAGTTTTAAAAAAATTTAGAATAGTCTTGAAGAGAGTTCAAGACTTTTAGAATTGAATTGGATTTTGAAGAATTTAGAGACTTTGAAAGGAGTTGAAGATTTAAAAAACTGAATTTTTGAATAACTCTGAAGAGATGTTAAGCAATTCAAATTGAATTTAGAAGAATTTTGAATAACTTTGATTTTGAATTGGTTTTAGAAGAATTTAGAATAGTCCGGAAGAGAGTTAAAGACTTTTAAAATTGAATTGGATTTAGAAAATTTGTAATAACTTTGAACTTTGAAAAATATATATATTAATGATATGATTTTGTATATTCATGGGAAAAGCACTTCATAATGTTAGCCATACGGAAAATGTATTTATTTTTTAATTCTATTTTTGCAGCAGCGCCCGTAAGGGAGATGTCTTCCCTCAATGCTTCTCTCCTTCTTTCATAAGAATTAACAAGAAATCTTACATGATTCACATCTCATTTCCATCAAAGAGCTTTTGTTCAACACCAAAGTTCATGCGAGCTTTTCAATTTGAATTTTTCGCAACGGGGCATCATTCTAGGCCCACTTAAAATTGTCTGAGTTATCTTCCTGATTCGATGAGTGTTCTCGTTTCATAGGTTTTGTTATTATACTTTTTATTAATAGATTTGGAGCGGAAAAATCACTGACGATTGCTATTTTTAAATCGCTGTACTATACTTCATGTATGTATTTATCAACAACGCGATGAACAAAAAGCACAAAAAGCCGACTACGAGCAAAACATGGGAACATAAATAACTGGGCGCTGCGTCAGCTACGCGGCATCCAGTGACGCAGAAGACACTCGCACCAGCGAATCACTGCCTCCAGCGAATATGCGCCCATTTCACTTGTGCTATTTATTTATTTACAAAGATAGCAGCAACACGCACACACACACACACACACACACGTGCGCGCTTAATGCGAGCACTTTCAGCTCACAGCGCAGTGCAATGATGCGCAGAAAGCAAAATTGTTCAATGAATTTTAAGCTCGCAGTGATTTTTACATCGCCAGCAACGACGTTGATAATGAACGCGTAGAATCTGTCAGTCGCCTTTAATCCATTAAAGCGAAAGGTTCGAAATTTCTTTACTGAACTGTAAATGACCGCTAATGAATTTGAATTAATTTATGCGCGATTTGGTGCGCTTTTCTCTGCGGCAGCGCTGCAGCCGAGGCACGCCCAGCTATCTCGCCGCTTCAGTTGAACAGCTGGCACAGACACTCGCTTACGGTCGCAGTCGACCGCAGGTACAGCAAAGCAACAACAAAGAAAGAAAAAATACATATTCAACATTTTCACTGAATGGCATTTACCACAAATTGCCTTCAAATGCGGCGACTGTCTGCCGCAGTGGCCGCCCATCTGCATGCGGCTGTGTCGGTCTGGCAGCGAAATTTTATCATAACTTTCTTTTCAGGTCTGCTCGTGCGTTGTCAGAAGCTCAGCCGTTTGGCCAGCCAGCTGCCAGCTGCAGCGTAGCCCCATCGATTCAATTCATGCTTTACAGCACAACGAACACATACACACACACAACACACACACACATATGCGAACATGTGCGCCGCGCAACGTGTGCAGTGACGACAGCAAAAGCCAACCGAAATGCGCTTAAATACACTTTAAGCTCAATGCACCGCGCACTTGCGCGCTTATAAGCACTTAAGCACTTTTATAAGCACAAAAGTACAAATGTAATTTTTCGTCGCAATTTCAATCGATTTTACGACTGACAAACAAATGGAAGATGTAAGCGTTACGAATTACTTAACAATTTTTATTGTTGTTGATTATATTGCCGTAAGGGCACTGTTATGTTCGCTCAATAACAAAAGAAAACAAAAAAAGAAAACAATAAAATATCATTGCATTGCACTGCAAGTTTAGAGCCGTCAACTCAACTATATTCAATAAAAAAAGAGAGCTTTGAGAGAGGTGCAATGACAAACCTTTCAGAATGAAATAATTATCCGTGAAAAGAGCATCAAGTAAGGTTTGGCAATTGAAGCATAAATTGATTGTAGAATTTTCTATCGATTATAAACTTAACAACTTTTTATGTTAATCGACTTTAACTATTTTAATTTCACATGGTATGGAAACGAATAAAAAAATGGAAGGTTAATGAGTTTCGACAATACACTTTCACAACTCTAATTGTATGGGAGACTCCCTCTCGTGGTAAAGTGCTGATTTTTTATTAATTTTGTATTTTTTGTACTAGAGAATGCTGCTGATCGCTGAATAAATCATGCAAATCGGTTTAGTAGTTTCCGAGATACGATGTTTCCTCGCTTACTTAACTACTACATTTACAAGTGTGGAGCCAATTCTATAGAAAATGGCCCGTTTTGTATGACAGCCACCTAAAGACTTGGAGATAGCGGGTAGGTATGTTTGGAAGAAACATTCGGAAGGGAAAATAAATGAGTGTTGGTCTTACATTCGACAGATCTGGGGCCAACCTAGGAACAGTTGGAGCCTATTTTATAAAAACGATCATTTTGTATGGGAGCCTCATTAAGGGTTGGAGATAAGGTATAAATATGTTAGAAAGAAATGTCCAGTAGGAAAAACTAATGGGGTCAGTCATCGATTTTAATCCTCTAAGAGCAACTTCTGAGCAACTGTGGAGCAATTTGTCAAATTTTCCAGCTTTTTTGTGAACTTTGACCTCGATGTGACGCCATTTCACCTCACAATTTTTTGGCTCATCTACTTTTTCACCAAACTGCATAAAAGGACAGGTTCTTCATTATCGAAATCGAAAAATGGTGCACCAAATCATGTTTATTAATCATACAAAATTACACCTGAAGCAGCTAAACTCCATTTAGTTCTAATTCGCACTATTTTATGGGTTTATTTTGAATTTTTTCTATTCTGCATTAAGAATCGATGGTAAGAAGCGATCCCATCTGAAAAAGTGAAAGTCGATTTCAAAAAGTTACATGTTTTAGCAAAATTCGATTGAAAACAATTAAGTAGAAATCATAGCTTAAAAAATATTTAAACGCTGTGAAAAAAGTAAAACAATGCAATAATGTCTTCGAATTTTCAGACAAAACAACTACTTACAAAGCAAAAATAGTGTTTGGGTAAATTTTTTAGCGTGAGGTCTATAAAAGAAAATGTCAAAATCTTGATTAGTATTTTGATTGATTCATAGTCTTACACAGACTGCTATTTTTGCTTTGTGGCTTTTTTTTCGTCTGAAAATCTCGAAGACCTTATTGCAATGAATAGGAGTCATGTGTCTCTTATGAACTTTTTACTGTATTCTACAGTTAAAGTGAAATTTTTGATACCTTAACAAATAACAAAATTATAAGAAAGACTTTTATATATGTAACATATGTCCCACTTTTTTAAAGGGTTAACCCCTACTACAGTCTACAAAACTATAACCTTCAGCATAAAGTTTGTATGTCAGTTTGATACAACAACAAAGAAAGGTTCAAGATGCAGAAATCTAAAGCCTCTTTGCTTATAGAATTGACTAGGAACCTTTCTCCTAACTAGTAGGAATCTTCCTATAATCACTCACATGTCCTTGTGCGCCCTACAAAAGAGCATACACCCCCACTGTAGGCCTCAAAAATACGCCAATTGCACAGTTTCCTTGCCATAAATCAGCATTATGTGTCAGCTAAGAATAGCACAGTTTCAATTTCATTCAATTCAGATTTGAAAGTACCTCATCAAGAGATGCTCACGTTCATGCACATGAGTACACTGTGCACAGACATTCAAGCAAACGTTTGGCTGACGGACGCGCGCAGCTTTGTGAATGATCACGGCCGTATCACGTTGTGCCCAGTTCACGTTTCACTCACATTTTCTTCTATCTACACACAGCAAATGCACAAAAATAGTTAAAGCAAACAGCCGCAGACAGACAGGCAGATCGTCGCCTGAGAAAACAAATGTCGTATGTCTTACCAAGCTTAATGGAACATACGACATTCGTTTTCTGAGGCGACGAGATGTATGCAAATTTAGTGGCACAGTAGACGTCGCTAAAATGTGGTCTAATCTGCGCCGAGACGCGCTGATGCCAGCCGTTTGATAGTCGCACAAGACGTTTCCACGTACATAGATTGAAGACGAAATTGTCGTGTGGCGCTGGAGCTCAAATTTTCTATTGTATTGAGTGTAATTTCAGCGCGGGTGCGTATGTATGTATGGGAATGTACATTGAGAAATATTTCTATATACTAGTATATATGTTTATATATAGACATATACATACATATGTAATCATATGGTGCGGTCGTACGCGTAATTCAAGGCGGCGCGCCAGGCTGAATTCATTCATGGTCTCTTGCCTGCGCGATAAACGCTCTGTGTGAAATTCTAATGCGCAAATGTAAATGTCGTCAGTGTAAGTTTACATTATCTCGGAGGTATTGAACAAGGCGTTGCTTACATTGCCCGTCCGCACTGCCACATATGTACATACATATGTATGTATGTACATAAGTACACGCATAGCTCAGCGTGTAATCAACTGCGCAAAAACGTGATTTTCCATATTTCTACGGATTAAACGAGATGAGATTTATGGCACTAACACTACATGGCCACCCAAAATTATTTGAACGTAATTGGGTACTCAGAAGGTCAGCTGTGAGTGCGTTGATTTTTGTGTCCATGAATCATGAATGTTATATACATAAACAAATTCTTTTGAAGGATTTATGGTCAAATTAGTGGATTGCACAAACAATGCGTCTTCAACCCAGATATGCCGGCCGTACTGCATGTGGTACACCTGCTTAACCCGAATTCCCAGAATTTTAAAAGTAAACCCAGAAGTGAGACTGTCAGGCTTAAATGTTACTGTAAACATTTGTTAAAAAAGTACAAAAACTGTCGAAAATGTTAAATTTATTTATATAAGTATATATAATTCTAACATTCCATTAGAGGATTACATAAAATAATGGAATCGAAAATCTTTTGGATTCATCACCATTTGAAATCTTAAGTGAGACTGTGAGAATTAGGGTTCTGGGAATTAGGGTTAAAGATGGTGCAGTAACTGAGCTTTAAATTTGCTAACCGATACCCTGAATATAGGCGTAGTTGCATATGGGACCTTCGGCATATCTGGGTTAAATTAGACAATAAGGTTCATCTGACTCGTTCTCGTCGCCTACCAGACTACTGCAGCATCTTTGAGGTTGAAGTAATGGTATGGAAATAACTTCAGACATTACTTCCACTTCGAGGAGTGTAGGCCTCATAACCTTTGTCTCACGGAGCTATATAGCAATCCGAAAAATGGCAGTGGCCCATAAAGTTGATAGCAACTCGGTAGTTCGGTACCAACTTGACTTGACTTGAGAAAAGAACCAGGAATTCAAAGTACTGGTCTAACGCCTTGGGTCTTAGGTAATTGAAAATCTTTATTAAGGGTTATAACTCAAAATGGAGTGAAGAATGATTCAGACTGAGGAAAGACCAGCTTAGACAAATCACCGGTCTTCTAACTGGGCCAGTACCCAGTTAGAAGACCGGTGATTGAGAAAACATATGCATACAATCGGCCTAAAACAGGTTAAGTTCTGCAGACTCTGCGAAATAGCAGAGGAGACTCCTGAACACATCTCACTGCTCTGTAATGTGGCATGTCGTAGCAGGATGCGTCATCTGGGCCAGTTCTGGCTTGCAGAAGAGAACATCAAGCATCTAAACTCCCCCTAAGTTACTAAGCTTCATTAGGTCGGTGGGTCTATAGGATGTTCTCTCACAACTTGCAGGGGGCACAATAGATCAGTTCTGGTCTCAGTGCAACAAACACCATTAAATTCTATTCTATATTACTGCTTACAACAAAAATTAGTTACTATCAAAAATAATCTGTTATTTACGTATAAAAGTGGGTATCATACGACCCCTTAACTAATTATAAATCACATAGAAACAGTTTGATCTTCTAATCATTTTGTTGACTGATATCAGGAAAAGCCAGTAGAAACCCACATAAAAACTTGCACTTTTATTTATCTCACTACGCCAGGATTATGAGAAATATCAGAGAAAAGTATTTTTTTTGTTGGTTTGTCCCGGATTGAAGCTGTTGATTAGCTTCAGGGGAATAAAGGAAGAGATTCACAATGGGCCCTTTCGGCCTCCGAGTGAAAATGAGGTCTGTGACGCATTTCTCTACCTCACCTAACCTAACATTTTTTGTTTCATCTTCATTGTCGAAATAGTAATATTAAAATATTAGTAATAAAATATGTTTGAAATTAAAGTTAAACATAGCGTTTCTGTAATATTTATTTAGATTTGCAAAAACATATTTTTAGAATTTTCAGAATTTGCGCTATTTTTGCTACACGAACCCAACTGCAATTAGCTTGTTTGACGTGTGAAATTCAAAACAAAACTAATCTCTACCTATCGTTGACATATGAACAGTGTTTACACACAGATAAGCACGTGTAAAGTTACATACAAATATTACAGCCATCGAAAAAGGTTAACCCCAAAATATAAACTAATGATTTATTTTTTGAATGTGCCTTGCACAGCTTTGCACAGCGGAAATTTAGTTGTACGTGTGTGTGTGTGTATGTGACGGCGTAATTTCCAAATTGACCCACTGACTATCGGCGCATTCGTTGCGCCGCTTTATTGTTTATACAATTTCGCTTTGAACATTTCCGCACATTTGTCGATAAGATTCGCTTCATGTTTATGGCAGCGGAAAAATTGCAAACAAATGCATTAAATGTTAATTGACAGATTTGATAGTCGTTTGAAATGGCTGCGGCCAAAAAGTGCGAAAAATAATTTAAATATTTAGCTAACGACTGACGTAACGGCACACCGCAAAAAAAATGCAAACATAGAGCGAGCTGAAGTGGCGCAGAAATATAAATAAAATTCGTTACGAATTGATTACGCAAGTTCATGGAAATTCAGGTTAAGATGTCTGGCTGGCTGACTGGCGCTTTCACCGCGCCATTAGCATTGTCAGTGGTAAAAGTGTTGATGCGGGTGGCTGGGCGGCAGAGCGTTGCGGCTGCAGTGTCCACTGCGTTGCCGTCAGGCAAAGTGTCAACGTGGTTTTTAGATTTTGCCAGAGAATTTCATTATGCGGCAACTGGTCTGCAGCGGGCGCATAGTTTGCAAATATCAACATCGAAAGAAACAACAACAATGCGCACAGCAGTAAAGAAGACAACAGCTGAATGCATTAATTCCAAGAGATTTCGCACTGAAGTCGACTTGATTTGGAAAGTTGTTGGTGCCGGTGTTGCTGTTGCTATAGTTTAATGGGCATTATTGTTGTTGTGCTTGTTATATTTGTAGCTTCCCTTGTTGTTGTTGTTGTTAGAGATATGTACTACGACAACAACAACATCAGCAGTTTTTAGCTTAAATGGCTTTACTTTTAATTGGAAAACTTTGACTTTCACACAAAAATAATTTTGCGTTCACTTCTTTCCTTCGCTTCGCCCTTCGTAAATACTAGTCGAAAGTTTGGATTGCTAATTTAATTTGTTTTCTACAAGAATGTAGCAACTTTCCAAGAAGTTGCGCGCATATCCGCAAAGCAGCAAAGTACTTAAGTCATTAGCAGGTTCAAAATTTTACAAGTAATCTGACAAGTTTTTTAGGGATTCTAAAATGTTCACAAAGTAAATGACATTATATGGAATTTTTTCTAATATTTGTAAAAATACTTCTGAATAAATTTTTCATATTATGTCATTTAACCCGCACTGTCATTTAAAATGCACCGTAATGGTTGCAATTTGCCAACTTTGTGCAACAGACATTAAACATTCACGCCACCGCTGAGCGATTGCAGTGTTCTTCTGGCACGTCTTCACCGCGAAAACCAATAAAGTTCCTACGCAATCAGCAGCTTCAGACGCTGGAGCCGCATCGCACTTTGCATAAAGGTTGCCGCATTCGCAGCCATGTGAGCTGGGCAGCCGCTGTGCCCACTCTGGGCTCAAGTGCCACTTGCGCCCAAGTGGCTACAAAGTCTGACGCTGGGCACGGCAGCGTCGACTCTCGCTGCCGAGAGTGTTTTTAACATATTCCACTTGTGCTGGGTACACTTTGTTGAGTTGTTTCCTTTCGTCGCACCGCGACTGCGCCGGTTTCAAGGTGAAAACGCTTAGGAAATGACTAAAATCCATTTGTAACTTTTGCTGCCACGTTTGCTGACGTTGCCAGCGAACGGCGTGCATGCCCCAATGATTGACTTACTGCTGCGCTAAGTGCGCGACTTGGCATCGCGTGTGCGTATCTCGCCGACGTACACAACTGCAATGCAGATAAGTAATTAGCACCGAGGAGTGCGTACTGATTTTCTACGGACGATGAGAACTTTATAAATGCATTCTACAAGCAAGAGAAGACACTTACCTGCAAAGAGAAAATAGAAAGAGAAATTCTGTTTAGAATTATGTAATGGCAGAAATGTGTCGCGTCAAGTGCGACTAGTATGAAAGCAAATTATGTACTTAACCTTCTACTTATTTACTATTTAAGTACAAATTTTCATTGGAAGGTAATAACGAAAATCACACGAAGCCAAAGTTTACTCATAACAAAGTTTACTCACAACATTCTCAAAAAAAAACAAAACAGGGCTCGTAACTATTAAAAGCAAAACTTAAGAAATTGAATAAAACTAATATTTTATGGTCAACAGCTGATACAAAAGATTGTATTCATTACAAAGACCATTCCGTAGCCAGTGCAACAACCATTTCATTATTTCCTCGAACAACATTTTCTTTTTTAGAAAGTTCCAAGGTAAAAGACTCATACAAGTAATCGACATTTCGACAGAATCGATATTTAGCTCTTGAAAACAGAGTGTCAGTAAAAACAAATTGACTCTGATGTGGATTAGAAGCAGTGGCGCCCGCAAGGGGGTTCAAACCCCTCAAATATCTGTTTGTTACAACAATTTTGGGTGAGTAATATGGTTTCAAATGGTATTGGGGTCAAATGTTGTGTACAGAAAAAGAGAGTTTCTGGTCCGCACTGCGCAATTGTGGAATAGTCTATCTGTAAATATTGTTTCATCTATGATCTTGATGGGTTCAAGACAAGAGTCCCTAACCACTTCACTCTTTACCCTATTCCCTAACCTATATATGCTTCCTAAACCAACGCAATTCCTCTGCGCAATTATTAATCTTAAAAACAAAAGATGGAGTCGGAAATGGACTTCTGTAAATCCGAAAACTAGGATTGGATTATGCAATTTGACAGTCAAAGATGTGCTCGACAATTGGGAAACTGCAAGAATCCACTAAAGGTGAATTAAAACTACCAGCTATAGACAGTTTCGATTGGCTTAAAAGAGGCCATTAGACAATGAAGCCAAGAAGGTTCTTAGTCAAAATCGAAGAACTCTGGGATGACAACACTAAAAAAGGATACACCACTAGAAAGACCATTGCTGTCATTTTGATGGGTTTTCATTTTTAAATGGCTGCATTTTCTTAAAAATTTTGTTTATGAATTTTTATTTTGCTGGCTTTTAGTTTTTACATCGAGCTCTACAATTGTGTAAAGAATTTGCCATATCCGATATGTATTTACATTTCGAATTATCAGTGAATAAACCTAGAAAGACCAAATGCTGTAATTTTGACTACAAGCAAAATAAACAAAGATTTGCTTGAAATTATATGAGAGTAAAGTATCTTTTTTATTTTATAAACACATGATCCAAAAGCCATATATTTCAGTATACGAAATGTTAAGGATATATACAACATAACATGATATATACCACAAAAAAGTTTCCATTGAGAAATATTCATATACGATCATAGATAGTACTAGCGGTCATCCGCTGTGGTCTTTCTAGGTCTGAAAAATGTTCGGTCCTAGTGTTTACACTGTTCAATCTTGAAGTGAAAGCTGCCTGTAAACTAAAATTAAAGACCAAAAAAAATTTGTAGAAATCAATGGTCAGTGTGTGGCATAAAAGAGTAGAAGATTGTGCTATCTATGAAAGCGGATGTCCTATGGACCGTTAGTAAAACAACCTACTTAAGGGGGTCGTCTACGTACAAAGTTTTAAAAAATCATTTTTTTTTTTACATAATTTTCATTTGGAAGACGTGAGGAATGTTATTTCCAAAGGATTTGGGTAAACTCTTCACGGTTATTGAGCTGTAGAGCATTGAGCACGCTCGCTCACGGTGTTTCCGCGCGCTCTCTGTGAACTTTAAACGCGTTTTCCCGAAAGTCGTATTTTTCTAACTTACTTGCACGATTTTAAGAAAAGTTTTACACGCATCGATTCGATTTCTTTTTTACTTGCTCAGAAAACATGTCGCTATGTTTAGACACGAGCTTTTAACAAAATATTGTTTTTTTTTCATTATAACAGGCAATAAACATTTCAAAAAAGGGGGAAAAATAACTTTTCTTTCAAAAATGTCCACCATTTCGAGAGATTTTTGAATTTTACAAAAAGTTCGTGTCTAAACGTAGCTGATGTAATATCGATTATAGATTAGTTTAATTTTCTGTTGTAGGTTACGTGGTTGGCCCAAAATCGTGCAGGGAAATTGATATCAAAATTCTGATGAGGGCACGTTCAAGGTCATGCTGCACTGGAATATGTAGAAATATAATTTTTATGACCTTGCCACTTGAAAGATTACGATTAAATAAACAAAAAACAAACAACAACAACAAACAAACAACAAACAAAAAGTGAGTGAATGTCTTTTTTCGTTCCTTCGTAATAAATCTTGAAAAACAGGCTCGAAAATCAGGCCGCTACGTAGACGACCCCCTTAAGATAAATGTGACAGCTAATATTTAGGTGGGAGGTCCATAGTTAGGCCGAACATTGGATAGTTCAATACGAAGAGGGAGATGAAAAGGGAACCATTGAGCGGTTAGCTTCGGTCAATTCGCCGACAGGAAAATAGACGGTGGTTTGAGCCGGTAAAAATCTGGATATAAACCGATAAAGCAAAACGTTAATCAGACTCCAGATTGTGAAGTTCTACAAATCAGTAAGAACTCGTTTACTACTGTGGCAAATGATAAATTGGGTTAAATGAAATGAAGTGGTTATCTGAGTCGAAGAAAAGGCCTTTTCTGGTGCCACAATAAATAAAAGAAGCTCTTCTTCCTCCTAGTTTGATTGTTGGTTGTCGACCTCAAGTTAACCAATAAGCTAAATGAACCTTAGCATGTTGCTTATATTTACCGATCCATACCGATAACCACAGAAATTGAGGAGATTTCCGGCGCGATTACCTCGCATCATCGCGAAAATGTATATTTAATTTCAAACTGTTTCAACGAGTACTTAAGAGAATCACTTTATCGTTTAATCAATTCCAACTCATTTCTCTAGAAATTCTAATGGACAACGATTTCAAGCTTGATGACACAACAAACAAGCCAAGGATCAGACACTCATGTTGCCATTTTATGGCTTAATTAAAATCCTGATAAAATTCATAGTTAATTTGTCGCCAGAAAAGGCTCCATCGTTAATTGCTAATGAACGTATAACATGTCACTAATTGGCACTTTATTGCACTACAAACACATTTCGTGTGTATGTAGTATGTGTAATCGTTAACAAGGCGTTGTTGTTGCTTCGAGTAATATTAGCCTGATTGACGTAACGAAATTATGAAATATCAATAAAGATTACGAAACAAGAAAAACGCCGTCAATATATCATCATAAAAGTTATACAAAGTTTAAACCTCAATGCACCAAATGGTTATAAAGCATTCTTCGAATATTAAAACCAATTATTTATTGTGCCACGCAAAAGCTTGCCACACAAATTTGCGAAAGCGTGGCCAAATGTTGGCGGCTGGCAAAATTCGTGGGCGTTCAACAACTCAAACGCACACTTGTACGTCAAACATAATAAAGCACGCTTAACGTGGGTGGCTGGCTGACTGACTGGCGGCCCAAGTGCCCGCGCGTGGCGAGATTGGAGTTTGTCGTCATTTCAACATGTGTGGGCGTGCAAAATAATACAAATTGACATAAAGGACTTGCGCAGCCATTTAATGGCACTTCCCGTCCTGCTGACTTGTGTTATTTATTTTGTATTTTTCCTTCATTTCTGTATAATTAGTCAACAACTTTGGCCATAAAAACAAACCAAAAGTTAATATTGCAATGTAAAGCAATAACATTTGTTGTAGGCTATTTTTAAAGGACTTGGCAACGGCATCGTTGAGAACAGGGAACAGAAATTAAAATTACATTTAATGCTTTAAGGTTTTTATGGGTTTGTCACGAAGTTGTGAAGACTTCAAGAGAGATTTGATCCTTTGATGCGGGTTTTTAGGATCAAGTTAAAAGTAGTAAAATAAAGAGGAGGTTGAATTCAAGATATAATTTTCACTAATCAAGTATTTCATGCTAGATCCCATTTTGATCGCAAAATTTGGAACAAGTAAAGGAGAAAGCGTTCAGCTAAACAAAAATTAAAAAGTGGGCGTGGCGCGCCCTTTTTGCTGATTTTAAGCGACCCTTTATTACACCTGCAATATACATTTGAACCAAAAATTGTTGATATTTTTAAAATAAGTAAAAAAGCGCGGACCATGCCCATATTCCCTTCCACTCTCCCAGCCACTCTTCTTTACTTAGTTAAATTCAAAATTTCAGTTCCAATGGAATTGCTGGGGTTTCTCATTCAAATATCACGATGGGTTCGTTCTTTTACTAAAGAATTGAACGATTGAACGCCATTCAGATAAAAGAAGAAGAAAGAAGATTTCTGAAAAGATGAACATCTGATAAGACCAAATCAGGAGAGTAAGGTGTTAGGTTTTTGTAGGCTCTCGTGCGAGATGGGGTCGCAATATGGAAAACGACTCTTCTTCAGTTGTTAATAGAGTTAATAGATCATTTTATTTCTGTTAGTTGTTCACAATGCCGATTCTTGTTGATCTATGTGTTTTCATTAAACAGCTCACAGTGGATAAAATTCACTCATCAAACCACCAAATGCACAACATATCTTTTCTTGGATGGAGACCTGGTTTTGCAGCTTAAGACGGGAGCCTGTCTTTGTCTTTTGCACTGAATGTTTTTATATAGAATCCCCTTCCCATCACCTGTAGCATCCTATTGAGAATAGCTTTGTTTTACAGCCTGCACAGGTGAGAAGAGTAGATTTGTTGTAAGTTCATTCCTGTCAACTCGTTTCGCCACTAGCCGAGTTTTGAAACTTTCCCCAATAGCTTTTAAGTGCCGGTGAACAGTTCGATGGGTCGATTAGAATGTTGCTGTGGTATTTTTCTTTGAATGTTGGCGCAGCTTGTCATCAACGAACTTTTGCAGACACACAGATATTGCTTTATTCTCAAGACTATAACTCCCAGCTTTTAACTATCACATCTATTAACCCTTCATAAAATTTTTTTCGATGAAACATGCCTTTGCTTCTAGTTTTCTACTTTACCGCGCGTCTGATCTCTTTGACTGATGTCAAAAGAATAACACATCATCGATTTCCACTACGAGAAAATAACCGCATTACTTATAAGAGGACTCAATATTTATAAAAATTTGCATACAGTCTGAATACGTTCTGTGCAACAAAATCCATAAAAATTGGTATCCTCTTAGAATCTCCCCAAGATTTCAAGCTAAGCTCTTACACAATGGTCCATGCGTGGCTTTAAGCTTGGAAGATTAGATCGATTCCAAAAGAATGCCTATTTTATGGATGTGAGACTGCAGACTTCTGAAAAGATTACATCTGATAGGACCAAATCAGGGCAGGACAATCAAACTGCTGCAGTTTGTGGAATCTGTTGTGCGGGAAGAGCTTAGCTCTTACATAACTGTCCATACGCGGCTTGAAAGGGTTAAGGTTCCCAATTATAGAAAAGAGTGTTGTAGTTTTTCCCAAGTATTTTGCTATATACTTGTCAGTGTTGTTATAACGCATGTAAAGTGTTCATAAAGTTTTCTATTCAAGTCTTCTTGGTATACATTTTGTATATGCAATATACTTGTATATATTTTTTTTATTATATTATAATAATTTGGTACACATTTTTAATATATTCCTGATAATAATTTATGTATACAAATATGCATATTTTTGAAATAAAAATAGAAATTACTTTATAAAAACTGTATGTCATTTCCAAAGTCCTCCAAATCCTTTGTTATTAATCTATTGTTGTAAACGCAGAATATTCATTTTCAGATACTGCATCGTGTATAAGTAGAGCAAAATAACCGCCCACACATAATTTAAAAGCAAAGCCAAACGCAAACTGGTAATGGGTTCCAGTCATTCTGTACATGGCAGCACAGATTTATGCATAAAGCAATGGCTCGATTCTGAAAGTTTCCAACAAACCCCACACAAAAGCAATGAAATATGGCATTATTGGCACAGGCCGACAGCAAAAGCCAGCTTGAAATATTCCAAATTTGTTTTATGTCTTTCGCTCTTTTCACATTTCAGTTACTCACTGCCCATTTATTTCGCACATATTTTTCAGCCCACTGGCATAGCAGACTAGCTGAATTTTTTTACATTTATTTTTATTATTTTATATTATAATTTTATTTCATTTTTATGTTTGCAGCTTCAAATACTTGTAGTGTGCAACCAAGTGAGTGTGCATGTGTGCTTTTTCGTATCTCCGCATTCTTTCGTACAATATTTCAACACTTTGGTTGCTGAATTGCAGCG
Organism: Melieria crassipennis; assembly: GCA_963668005.1. NCBI lineage: Eukaryota > Metazoa > Arthropoda > Insecta > Diptera > Ulidiidae > Melieria > Melieria crassipennis. The sequence goes on along the minus strand of OY764961.1, from coordinate 29,196,901 downwards.
TCTGGGCTCCACTTCAGCTCAGCCTACATGCACACATCCCACAAAACCAGGAGGAAGTGGAGTAGTTTGCTTTCTGGCAGCCACTTCTTGGCATTTGTGCTGCTGCCGTCGTTGTCACCAATACCAGCGTTCGTGTGTATGTGTGTGTGTATGTTTGTGTGGAGGCTTTTAACACACTTCTCAAGCGTTGGAAAATAAATATAGAAATCTACTGTTATGTAAATACAAATATCAATGAACATACATATGAACATAAGTATGTATGTATGTATTTCGCAAGTTACTGACGCTATAAATGATTCTCCTCATATTTTCGGCTCTATTTCACACAATGCCTGACTGTGTTGACAAAACCAGGAATACAATGCAACGAACTACTAAACCGTTTCACTGACGCTCAAAGTGTGTACTTGCCACTGATACACTGATTTTTTCTATAGCCTACAAATCCTTTGAAGCTGTCAAAACAAACACACACGCACACATAAACAATTTTCTTATTTTCCTAATGCCGCACACACGGCACAGACAAGCCAAAAGCGAAAAAGTCACTTAAAATTTCATGCTTGTCAAAAGATGCAATGAATATTGCATGACATATTAACACCATTGCACCAACCGCTTTAGCTGACATGAAGTGATTTCATTTTTTTCTCTCTCTTTAAATTTTAGACTAAGATTGATCGATTGGTGTCAGTTGGTAAGCCGCCATTGGGCGAGCCGGAACCGGTCTGACCAGCAGCCACTCGCTGTGAAGCAAAGCAATTTCAACTAACAACTATCGACAATTTTTTGTTACCATTTAATGACTCGGCATTTTGCCGATAAAACTGCACAAAGAAAAATCATTTGCTCGAAACATGAAAATCACACATCATAAAATATTTGGTTGTGGTAGGTGAAGTTTGTTATTAGAAACGTAATCTTGAAGGTTTTCGAGGAACAATCAAATTTGTGGGGACTACGTGTTTCATTGGTTAAGTAAATTGATTAAAGTAAAAGAAAGTAAAATTTCATCAAATGCTGACACCTATGAATGGTTTCAGAAACTAAAAAATTTGAAGAGAAACTTCACAGAAGACAAAACACACTTGACAGATCTCATTACAGCTGAATGAGAACATTTTCACTGCACTCAATTCCTCAGAATGCAGAGCAGCTATTAGTGAATTCTGGAACGATTCTAAATTTTCGTTGCATAATAAATATTTCAATATTACGTAGAAATGGTTATTTGGTGGATAACTTCAGAAAAAAGCTATTGTGGGTAATGCAGCAGTCTGGAAGTTCTGAATTTCAATCTGGTTCATAAATAGAAAAGCCAACGAAAAAAACAAAATTTTGTAAAAAAAAGCCTTGTAAAAGCAGCTTTAAACAAATTAAAAGCATCAGATTGGAGGACGTTTTCAAGTGTTCAATAAAGAACAACTGTTTGGATAGCCAAAAAAAATTTGAAACTATGCTAGAATTGTAAAGCTTAGGTTCGATTTGGAGAAAAAGGGAACACAAAAATTATTAACTTAAGTAGTGTGATTTAAAAATTATGATCGCTAGTTTTTCGCTCCAGGTGAAAAAATTAGAGCCATATAGGAAGCTTCGTGGGTTAAAAATGTTTCCGATATTTTGGTAACATTTTCCTCAGTGATACAAACATGAACAAATTGAAGTTTTGGTGCAAAAATAAAACAGCAACTTTTCCCAAGAAGACTGTTTAAAAAACATCAAAATATTCACACATGTAAAATATTTTTTTTTTAATTTTATTACTTTTCTTTATAGCTCTAGTTTCCAAGTGGATCTATGGTTAGCAGGGTTATCAACTAACCAAATTTTCCCCGAGACAGTCCGATTTTTTTAAGCTTAAACCGTAGTCGGTGCAAAGCAAAAATATGCGGCTTTACGAAAGCTTACCATGAAAACCTTGAGCACCTAACTCACTAAAGTATAAGCATTTTTTTTATGGTGTAGTAAAAAGTAATTCATTATTCCATTCCATTATTCCATTATTTTTGCACGAAATTGAAGACTTTAGTTAGCATATTTAGTTAGAATGATCTGATTTTAATCAAATATGCATCGTTTTGGTCGATAACTTGTTGCCATTTTGAAGGTAATTAAGTCGGAAAGTTCCAAAAACTGTTTTTGTCTATGTCAAAATTATTTGACATGGATAAAAATAGAGGGTAATCACTTGGTGCCTGGTCCGAACTAGAAGGTGATAGAAAGAACCTTCCAACCAAGTTCCCGGAGCTTTAGGGAAGTCACTCTCGATGTGTGTGGCCTGGAGTTGTCCTGATGGAAAACAATTCCTTTTCTATAAGCCGAAGCTGGACGCTTCTGGGCAATTCTTTCCTTCGAACAGTCCAATTTTTTATAGTACAGGTACGAATCAGGAATTTGATCGTAGGAGAGCAGCTGATAGAAAACGATTCCCTGCCAATTCCAGCAAATAAGTATACAGCAAAACCTTCCTGACCATCAATCCTGACTGGACCACCGTTTACGCCGGCTCACCACGACCGATTTCGATTGAAGTTGTCGTAAGTGATCCACTTTTTATTACCAGTCATAGTTCACTTTAGAAATTGGTAGATTTGGTTACGATTCAGCAGCAATTCGCAAATGGAAATTCGATCCATGAGGTATTTTGGCTTCAACTCGCATGGTACTCATACATCGAGTTTGTTCTTGTATCCAGTTTTATTCAAGTGGTTCCAAACGACTTTTTAGACAATCGAATCTTTATAATTAATTAATAATAATTGAATGGCACGACAGCCCGCTTACGCGAGACTAAGGCCTAGCTTCCCGCAACCACCCGTGTTGTGCGTGTGAATTTGTACGCGGGTGGAAGGGACCTACAGTTTTATGCCGGTTCCGAACGGCAGGTTGGGAGCTTTTTCGAAATCGAATCTTTAGACAATCGAAAAAGTGCTTATATGCCGATTAGACTAAACGAATTCCATGATTTTTTTCCATGTTTCCAACAATTGGCCTTTCAGAGCGTGGTGCGCCTTTCACATCAATATTACCGGAACGGAATCGAGGCAATCAAAATTGCGCATGTTTGGCTGATATAGTATCAGGACCAGTGGCGCATACAAGATTTAATTTTGGGAGATTTTTCGTATTACTTTTGAGCCCAATAACATTTGAAACCATATTTTGTACCAGCAACATTTGTATTTGGAGGGTTTGAACCAACCTTCAACATAAACACTATTCACATTTTCATTCGTCTAACTTGTGTTTTCGTCTTTTCTGAAGAAGAACTGTAAAATATGTCGTATTATCTCTTTCTCTTCTCATTACTGGTTGCCCATCTTTGACAGGCGCTCAAACAAAACTGAGTCAAGCAGTGATACAACTGTCTGAGAAATCTTTTGAGTAGGAAATCTTATTCTTTTAACACTTCTGTTACCTTAGGGTCATTTTCGAGTAAAATTTGACTTTAAGGAGCCGTAACTTTCTTATTTCTGGTAAAGAATTGTTTTCCTTTGGACTCAGTGACTAATTTTATGCCATTTGAATATACGCTAAATTTCATTTTATTTGCAACACTGGTTTTCGTGCAAATGAGCAACTATAAAAATTTGACCTTAGGGTCATTTTATGACGCATAGTACTGAACGCAAGAAATTGGTCGATGCGATGTGAATTTTATTAGATTTGGTTTCAAAGTGTCGTGGATAAATATTTCTGGGATTTTTGTTTTGTTTTGTGTTGGTAAGAGGGCGTGGCCCTAGCTATACCACCCTTTCTACTATGGAGTAAAATCGAAATTATGAGTCATACAACATTGCAATTTCGTGCCCATTTATTTTTGGGCGATAACCGATTAATGTTTATTATCTGTTATATATAATATAATTATCCAAAAATTAGTTACGATATAGTTTTAACTTCAAAAGAAATCGCAAGAATTAAAGTGCCCGAGAAAAATATTAAGAACCTGGACATGGTCTCCATGTTGAACATATTTGAGTCCAGTAAGGCCAAATAGTCGCTTTACAATAATAAAAGTAATAACTAATTGTTAAAATCACATTGTCTTAACTTTTTTGAACAAAATACAAATAAATAAATCGGGGTCATTTTATGACCCAAGGGTCAAAAGTGCGAGTTTTTCCTAGGGTAACAGAGGGGTTAACAACATCTAGCGTAAGCCGATAGTAAGTACTAACTAATACAACGCTACATACAGATTACTAAAGACATTTGTAGGAAAAATAATTGTTTTCTTTTTACTACACTAAACAACAACAACAATTGAAAGATCCTTTGTTTAACAAATTTCAATAACAAATGATAAAGAATTAAAAAAAATACATAAAAATGAAAGCTTTCCATTTTAAAATAAAGTATATTCTCGTATTTTTTTTTAACTCAAACGATGCTACAAAGTTTTATCATTTAACACACTAATCATTTAATACTGTATTTTTTTTCTTTTAAATGCATGCACACCTCATTGAAAAGCTGTATGTAAATTATATTTTATTAAGCACTTAAAACTCAAACAGTATTAAATTTTTAGTAAAAACAAAATTCACACTCACAAAATTTACATACAGCTTTGTAATGAGGTGTGGATGCACAAAATATATTCATATATGTACGTTTTTGTTTGTTTTTTTTACATATTTTCAGTATAAAGATTGTGCAGCAAGACTGGCAAGCGCCACCGGTAAACGATATTCAAATGTGTGCAGTGCAACCAAAAAAAAAAATCCTTCAAAACTTTTACGGTAAATTATTCGTTTTCAACTTTGCAGCATTGCAGTTGCTCAGCACGAAATTAAAAGAGGAAAACTTTTGTTTGCCATCACCACCGAACGTATTTGAGCACTTAAAATTAGTGGCCGAGATTGCTGCAAGGCAACGTGCATGATTTATTTTCAAATTGGCGCCAATTCATTTGCAACACTGAAAATTTTGTTTATTTTCAGCAATGACATTTCACAGCTCGCGCAGCGCCAACTACAACAACAACCAGTGAAAATATAGTGAAAAAAATTTGCAATAGGAAAAGTTCAAGGGAAATCAAGTTTTCTTCGTCTATTTTCAATTTCCATGGAACATTGTGCGGCGCGAGGTGAAGACATTTGCTTCGATGGTACTTTTATAGTTTTTGCTCGTCACGTGCACGCCGGGAAAATGCGCTTACGACACAATGCGAACATAGCCCATAGCATACTTTGGCTTTAGGACATTTCGTGTAGTGCCAATAAAATGGGGAAAATGTTCTTGCGCGTTGCGAATTTCGCAGCTCCCGATATGTGCATGTGTGTGTGTGTGCAAAAATACGATGTGTGTACGATAAGTTGTTTGTGGTGTGTGCGCATCACTCCAGAGGGCAATGATTCTTTAATATCATCGCGCACAAACTCAACAGAAATGTTTAGCATTCAGCGGAGCAGTCGAGGAAAAGCAATAAAAGCGAAGCAATAACGCGCCAAGCACAAAGAAAGCTAAAGACAAATGAGACATTGTCAAGTGCGGCAGCCTGGGCGGGTGGTAGCGTGCACAATAGTTGAGTGCTGCATTTATGACACTGTAGGCGAAGTACTTAACCCTTAATTGACAGCTGAAGTAACTTGTTAGTTTTAAAACTCCTTATTAATCGAATTAGTTGCAGAACATGCGAGTGTCACTAATGAACCTCGATGTATTTCTGAAGGTGCCACCACTTAAAAATCTGTCAATGATTGAAGGATACAAGGTGGTATCACCCTTTAGGAAGATTTTTTAAATAATTTAGTTATTTATTATTATTATTATTATTATTATATATATTATATACTATTATTTATTTATGTTAAGAAATTATACAGCCAGAACGATATGGTTGCTGTTATAGGACAACACTCTAAAAAACAGGGTCCGGTAACAAAAATTAAAAAATTATTATGGAATGTTGTTGATATAACCACACAGAAAACTATATCGATAAATTTTAAATTTTAACTTTCCCAAATAAAAAGCGAAAAAGTTAAAGGTTAAGCCACAATGGTATAGAAACCCACTAATGAATATTTACTGCATAAATGTCAAAAACACAAACCGACTACAAGCTTTAAAATGTAATTAAATTGTTGTAGATAATACAATGCAGTACATAAGACATGTGGTATTTGCCAGAAGTTTTTGAGTTATATACCAAATTGCTTATAGTAAACAACATATCAGGTAAAAGTTTCGATTACTTTTAAGTTTTTCCAAATGAATCCAGAGGTACGAGGTATTTTTCGAAAGAATCCATTCTCGACACAAGTAACCAAGCGATCGCGTTTCTAAAATTTAATAATTTCATAAATTTAAAGTCTTTTTTGACAAAGAACATTCAATCAAACTTTAAAAATGTATGATATCTGAACGCAATAATAAAATCATAATCATATGTAATCATCACGTATCATAACTTTTTGCAATCGACTCGAAAAATCTCAGAGAAAAAATGCCAACGTTTTCATATTCATTCAATTCAGGGAGTACAAATACGAGTCACATATCAAGTGACATATTGGACTTGGCTATGCCCTCACATGGAAATGAGTACGCTAGGTTGTACAATAACTTCGTTTTTAATTGTAAAATTCTACTAGTTATAGAAGCAATAACAATAAAAATATCAATTACCAAGCAGACAGATTGCAGCTCAATTGAGGCTCATTACTGAAATTGCTATCGAGACAACTTGAACTTTGAATGCGGCTTCTTATAGATATGTACTTACTATACATACACTGCCACATAAGAGTATGTAGATAAAACTTGATTTGAATTTTGAATGAAAACATAACGAATTAATAGATGAAACTTAATTTTTGAAAAGCATCAGGACTGATGATTCATGAGAGAGTTTTTAAGGAAAATATTAGCAAAAAATTTAAATGCTAGATTTTCCATTCCAAAGCATTGGAGAACGTTACTATTATAGAATAAATATTTCAGTATATGTTTCAAAAAGAAGAAGAATATTCTGTATGAATGTTTAAGGAAAATGTTGACAAAAAATTGACATACTTGGTTTGCCACTCCAAAGCTTTACAGAATGTACAGGGTGGCGCAAAAGTTGTCACCCAGTGTTCTTTGACTGAATGAATGAGTAAATTCATACTATTCATTCATTTAATCATTCATTCATTCATAAACAAATTGGAGCCAAAGACTGATACTGGGAGAAACACTGGGAGAAACATTTTTGCGCGACCCAGTATTACAGATAATATTTAAATAACTGTGGTAAACATTAAAATCCTGCACTTTCACTGATTCTTTCACAAAATATTATATAAAAAACTATACCTTTAATAGATATCCAACCCCTAGCATGGATTGTCAGTAGGTCTTTCAATCTCGGGATTCCCGATCCCGAAATCCCGGGATCACAGAGGCTTTTTCCAATCTCGAGTCCCGGGCTTAGGGCCACTGAATCCCGGGATTTTTAAAAATGCTTCGGTATTGAAAGCCTTAATATGCAATAAGCTCTTTTTGCTTGCTTGTTATTATTTTATTTTTTTTTAATAACTGAATGCAATGTATGCAAATGTGTTTAATGTTTCAACTACCAGATTGATTTAGATATAAGATATTATTTTAGATATAAGATACTTATATAAGAATTTTTATAAAAAAGACTGCCAAATAAAAACGCGATGTTTGTTTTAAAATATAGCTTTACGAGTATATTCACAATAAATAAATGGTCTTTGATTTCTGATTTTTCTTTCTTTGTATATTGAGAACGAAAACATTTTAGTTAAAAAATTTATTTTAACAAAGTAAAAATATAAATCTCGATGTATTCCGGGATCCCGGGAATGCAATTTTTAGAATCCCGAATACCAGAATTTTTAAAAATGCTTCGGGATCGAAAACCTTAGTTGTCAGAGAAGCTTTTTCATACTTCAGTGAAAATAAAAACTTTAAATTACATTAAAAGAAACCTTTCAAGGCATCACATTCATCGCGTCATACATTTAAAAAAAGTGAAAAAGAACAAAACTCTGGAAAAAGTTGTCACCACACTTTTACATTGTCAATGACTGATGACTCAGTCTTTTGGTTGCACTTATTGGGGGAGCTATTGTATATTTTTCAGTAAACTCGAATTTATGAGAATTAATTAAAGTTAATTTTTTTTGTTAATGCCAATATTTGTTTTCCTCATAATCGTTAAAATCGTTTACATAGTCAATTTTATTTTTTTAGTTTAACTTAGGAGCATTGGCATCTTTACAACTATTAGCCGCTTACTGGGTTTCTATCAGTCAATAGTCTTATTGTTATTTTATTCAGAATGAAATTGAAAAGACTAAGCAGCAAAGTCAACAAATTTCTTTTGATAATCTTACTTGATAAAATCTACCATAAATGTTTTAACAGAATGTATCTATAAAGATACCAGGCCCCCCAAAAAATTCCAGCTTATTTACTCGTATAAAAACAAATCTCGTGTGATAATAAGAAAATAACAAAAGTATTGTATTTCAATCCAACAACAACAAATAAAAGTGTCTTGAAAGAAATGCGAAGTTGTAAGAATTTCATGTTTGTACAATAAATAAATGTTGGCAATTTGACAGCACCGAACAAAAATTAAATGCTGCGACAGCAATACTCAAGTTAACAGTACGAAGCACAAATACAAAGCGACACAATAAAGAAAAAAAACACACAATACAATAAATGGGAGGGGAAAACGCAGTATTGTATAAATACTCGTACTGGCAACGAAATTTCAGAACAATTTCGCTGCAATAAAATAGTTGGTTTTATAGACTTTGATTTTGATTGGGTGATGATTTGGGGAAAACACTCAATAAATTTATTAAAGTAAAAACAAAAACAAAAACATGTCAAAGTTAGACAAAAGTAAATAAATAAATTGACCATGCGCCAAATACCCACATTCCAAAAAATAGAATCTATATATTTATATATATTTGTGTAATTTGTTAAAAAAAATTCGACCTTATTTGTTGTATTTTTGTCTAGGGTTTCTTATTATTTTCTATAATGACTAAATAAAAAAAACGCAGAGTTGTGTAAAAGAATGACTCGACAAAACTGCACTGCGAAACGAGCAAAAAGCATTGCGAAAATCATCTATTGCGCAGTTTAAATGCCTTTTGGAGCTTTCTGGCACGTTTAATTGCAATACTAGTAGTTTGTTTATTACGTATTATTACTTTTTTTTTATTATTACTGAAATGTGTGTTTAGCAAAAGTTATTCCTGAAATATTTGCTAGTGTGAAAAAATAAATAAAATGTGTGTAAACAATCAATAAGCGAAAAACTAACACATAAATATTTGTTATCACAAAACTGTAAATTTTAAATCAGTTCGCTATAATCCGTTTACATTCTTTTTTTTTTTATTTATACACTCTTAACCAACCAAAAGCATGCATTGAATATTACAGCTTTATGTAGATTTCGAACAGCGGTTGGGAAGCTTTTTCTCTCAGACATTTGCTATTTCCAGCAGCCAACAAAGGAAAAGCTGCATAATTTTGCTATTGATTGACAAAAAGGGCACAAACCCACACCCGTTTTATAGACCACGCCCAAGGGAGCTACCTTAATAATGTGTAATATCAAAAGAAAAAAGAATGGTTCAGGAAATTAGTATTAACACTAGAATGCCCGACAATCTGACATTCCTAAAATGCCCATATGTAGTAATTTTGACTACAATATTGTTTACTAACTTTTTTTTAAATTTTATTGGTTTTTAAGCAGCAAATATGAATAAATGTACAGGAGATTAAACTAAAATAAGCATTAAGTTTTTTTTTTTTATGGTTTACAAAGGAAATTCATCTAAATAAAATAGCGTACTTTACACATAAATGGGATAAAATGGAATGGAATTTGGAATTTGTGAATGAATTTTATGAGTGAATTTCGAGTTGAAAAACTTGGGAATTGTCGCAGCCTACTATGATATTATTTTTTTTTAAATGTTTGCAATTATTCGATATTTCGCAATCGAAGATGCATATTTGTCTATTTATCAGTAAGATTTGCTGAAAATTTTATATAGGTAGTCAAAATGACTACTTTTGGGCATTTAAGGTAAATTTTGCAAAATTGGGGTACACAATTTATTTACAATATTTTTAATTTATTTGTTCCATTTAGCTTTAAAAATTAATAAAAGTCAGGTAAGATATTTTTTTTGGAAAGCGATGCAACAAAAGCTATTTACAATAAAAGACATCAATGTAGTCAAAATGACTACCTTGGGCATTCTAGTGTTAAAGCTATAAAAACTGTAATAAATATGCAGAGTTTTATTTGCGCACTTACTTCCTGACCACTGAAAAGTGTTTTCAACACTGCACTTTACAGTGTTTTCATTAATCGGCCGTAAACCGTAGTAATTTGAAAATATGTTTTGTGTGTGTGTGTGTCTGTCTGTAAGGCGACATACCACTACATTCGAAACCGCTTAATTGCAAGTCGGATAACTGAAAAGTTCGCTTTAGTAAAATAGAAGACCAGGCCCCATTTTTATTTTGAATTTTTCCTGAAAATTATTTTGTTTAACTGAAACTTAGCATAACAGAAAAACTCGGTTAAATGAAAGAACATTTTTGGTTCAAAACATACATTTCAACTACTTCAACTCCGCCTAAGCGACAAAATTTCGTGCCTCATTTTATAATTTAAAAATACTGACCTGCTTTTATTTGGCCGTATTATTACATCCCTGATAAGGTAATCTGCTGAGCTGATTTTGTTAGTTGGAGCGGTTGGCTCTTGAAATTGCAAGGACATTCGAAAATTTCGGAAATTTCCGAAGTAGACTTAAGTAATTGAAAGGAATTTCGCTTAACCTGAGTTCGCTTAACTTAAAAAACCGATTAGCTGCAACTATATGCCGGAAAAATCTATTTGCAGTTAAGCGGACTCGACTGTATGAGTTCAATGCGCTGTTCAAGTCCAACGCAACAACAAGCGAGTGCCAACGAATATTAATAAAATTTTCCAATAACTACAATTTAAAAAAAGAAACATGAATGGACACTGGTTTAGTGTTCATTTTCTGCTTATCAGAAAATAAATTTCATTTCGTATTTCCACAAATTTATGTCAAATCCGTTCAGCAAACAAAGTCGGTCAAGTCTAGCCCGAAAAGTTAACAACACTTTAAAATTGTTGGTTTTTTGTGGTTTTTAATTAGATTCATTGACAATTGCTGTGACGGCGACATTATCACGACTTTTAATTGTTCAAGTCGAATGCCAGACACATTGAACTAGAAAAGCCCCGACGAAATCGCAGACGCAGCAAACACAACAGATTAGAACGAAAACAACGAAAAACTAATTAAAATATTTACAGTTAAAATATTTCCGAGAAACTTGAGTGACTAGAGAGTCAATACCACACCGCCCACTCGAAGGCCGTTTCGGTTTATTAAGTGAGTTCCTTCAATAAATTGGGCATTGTTTCGGGCCCAAGATTCAAAATATTATATTTTGACCTTAAATACAGTGGAAACAATTTAGCACAGTGGATGTTCTACAAACAGAATGTTAAGTTTTCTGCCTAAGTATATCCAGTAGCTGTACTTCCCTTGAGCTAACCTTTTCCAATAAGAACATAATGGCGCGGACCGGATATTCTAGAAGACCCTTAAAAAGTGGGGAAATATTGGATTGGATCCCCCTTTACGTGAGCTTTCCAACTTACTTCCTGCCAAACTAACCTACTTTCTTTCTATGTTCTTGTTTTTCTCTTTTTATATTCTGGCCTCAATGAATAAAGTACTCTACTCCATTTGATGAGCACTATGTACTATCCTAAGGTGACAGTATCCAGCGATATAAAGGTACGGTAGACAAAATCAATTCTGCATGGATAAGGTCCAGTTTCAAGTAAGAGATTTTTTAATTTTTAGTCACATTGTCGTATTAACAACTGACCCGTTCATTGAACAAAACGACTAACTCTATGAAACAAAAAGTTGAGAAATTCTATGAAATATTTATGTACATACATAGTTATTTAGAATTCTTGTATTTCTTATTTAATTGCCAATCAAGTTTGGTGGTTTGATTGCGCTAAATAATCTTTATTATTCAGGAAGTTCATTATAAATTTAATTTGACAAGTTATGACTATACTAAATAAATGCTTTGACATTTGAGTTGAAGATTATTCAGTGAACGGCTCAACTGATTCACCGCCCAAATGTGAACCAATATAATCTATAATTCGCGTGTAGATTATACAAAAGCACATATCGCTAATTTTTTAGAATAGTGTCATAAAAAAGAAAATATCATATAATTTTTAAGCAATTATGCAGAAATGATTACCTTTTTATGCATCTTTTTTATCTTATATCGAAAATTCATAACGATATCTTTTAAACTCTTTTTGACTCTCTTTTTTCAGTTATGACTATTCAGGAAAACCAGCGACATGTATTGTAATGATTATGGGTTGGGCCCAAGCCCGACATGTACTATATTACTTAGTCCGTAAGAACATTTTGTTCATTGACTGAATTTGAATAACAAATAAAGAAAAATATTGTATATGTTAACGAAGAAGCAGCTGTTGCTTATGATAATTTGTTTGAAGTTTCATTCAAACCAAATTGTGTCAAATACTTATAAATAGTGTGGCACAAACAAAAAAATAGTGTAGCAGTTCAACTAATAACACAGTGACGAAGAATATACGAAAAACTTATCCCAAGTTTGCACAATTGCCATATGGAAAATATGAATTATAAGCTGACTCATAGCAAAATATTTGAAAAACTGCTTGAAATTGAACTTATTAATATTTGATTAATATAACCAAAATAAAATTAATGAAAAGAAATGATTATTTCTCTTAAATGGATCAACAATATTTGCTACATTTCATACTCGTCCAATATTTTAAATACATTTAGTTAGTAAAAACTTCTTCTTGAGTGGGCTATAAGCACTACAAATCAATTATTTACAAACATATTAATTTTTATTATTGCAAAGTGATTTCTAATAACTGCTAATCGGTGCAAGGATAATTGAAATAATTTTCATGCATGAGGTGGTAGAGCGACCAACCAACCGACCACCAAGTATTGATTGCATTGACGAAACACTAGAAAGTGCTCACAGCAACGGCAAAAGTTAATTGAATTTTCATGCAGGATATGTTTAATGAAATGCGATACAATTCAATTTCCTGGCAATCATGTACAAGGAGGTTGGGCCAAAACCATATGGTTGAAAATAATATGAAAATTGATACTGAGATTAACTTAAATTTACTGAGAGACGAACATTTACAATAAACTTTTCATGCGATTTTATAGACAAAATATAGAAAAACCTAGAGAAAATAACGTAAAAATAATAGACATATAAAGATGACAGATATGTAAGAGAGAGCTAGTTTTATAGCGAGTTAGATTTAGGGACTCGAGAACTACTCGGCTAAAATTAAGTAGAACGAATACTCGCATCTGCGCAAGTAAAATTGTTTCTGTTAACGAATCAGTCAATGGGACAATACATCATAATATTTGTGAATTTTTCTGATTTCATCTGTTCAGAAGTTTGCAAACGATTTAAATGGATCAATCAATTCAATTGCAGAAATTTAAGCACAGTAATTCAATCAAAACTCCAAGCATTGCTATCACAATTTCACTGAATCACTGAATAGGGATGGAAAATGTTGGAAAAAACTTAAATATCTACATAATTTAGAAAAAACACTGCTTTATCTCTCACGAACTCGGCGAACCAAAACTGCTTTACTTATGGAATGACCCAATATTTAGTTTCATTTGGTTTTATTTGATAGCTTCTCGCTTGGCATTTTAAAGTCAGTGAGATTTAAGTTTTTGAAATCTCGATTTAATTTTTTTTAATTTTCTAAAGAATTATTGCATCCACTTCAGAATTACTTAAGTCATAGTTTATTGACAGATTTTTATGATTTTTTTTAGTCATAATTTATTGACAGATTTTTATGATTTTTCCTTACCAATGAAAATTTTGCGATAGGTATACATTTTTACAAACATAAATTTTTCGCAATGGTTTTACTATTCTTGCTTGTGTGACATTTTTAATATTTTTTATTTGTATGATTTTTCTTTACTAATAAAAATTTTGAGATATACAATTTTACAAACATAAATTTTTCGCAATGGTTTTTGTGTTCTTGCTTTTTTGACATGTTTAATATTTTTTTTCTGTTCATTTTTTCAATATTTGTTATTTATAATATTTTCTTAAAATTTTTAGTGAGGAAACCCCTTTTATATTTGGTTACGAACCCCCTTTTTAGTATTGTTAGTTTTTTTTAGTTTTTTTAATGAATTAAATTATTTTAATGTGTTATTGAAAATCCTATATTTAACCCTCTGCAGCTGATGTGGTAGTCTGACAGGTTGTTTGACACCGCAAAACAAAACTTTGTGCATTGCTTCGTAAAATTCAAATTTGTGCCAATTGAAACAAACCACATAATTTCAAATAATCGTAACATTTTAACTTTACATTGGATTATTTATTCATTCATTCAGTTTGTTTCAGAGTGTCCATCAGGCCATCAAATCAGTAATATTATTAAAATTAGAGCACATCAGTTGCAGAGAGTTAAATATAGGATTTTCAATAACACATTAAAATAATTTAATTCATTCAAAAAATTAAAAAAACTAACAAAACTAAAAAGGGGTCTGCCAAACAAATATAAAAGGGGTTTCCTTCGAAATAAGCGGTTTTGATTTATGGCAATTATTACTATTTGTAAAATATTTCCTATTGTCGATATCGACTGAGCAGCACAATAGCTACAGAAATATGCCAATATTTCCATGCAAGTCAATTGGAAAATTTTGCTTCTCGATTATTATTTGTATTCAATTCTTATGCATTTTTCTCAACACTTCCATACCGAGGCAACCATTGAAGCATTTAATTTAACACAGGCAACAAGCAATAACTATGGTTAGTCTGTATAATTTAGTAAGCGAATGTCCAGCTGCATGAACTAATAAACAATTGACATGAAAAGTAGAAATTAGAGAAAATTGTGAGGAAAATAATGTTAACACTTTGATTTTGCGACAAGCAATAAATCCTTTTCACTTCAAGCTTTGCTCATTTAAAATTTAACACAAAACCGACGCTGGCAACAAAGCACGAACGCAACGTTAATCTAGCATTGACGCGCCGCCAAGCTGACAGTATCGATTGTACGATTGTAGCATAAAAATGTTAGTCGTTCGCAGCGTGGAAATGTCAGTACTGGGACGCTCACTAAGTGCCTCATCGCATGTTAAGGTACAAAATGCAAAACAATAATCGAATGGAATGGGGAAAAATAGCAAAGAACAATAACAATAACAACAAAGAATACAATATAACAATTGTTGCTGGTGCACGAATGCGATAGCAAAATATACGTAAAAACCACAACAAACCAACGACAAATACCAGAAGGTGCTACATCGTTGGCAGCAATGGCCAAAACAGCAACAATAACAATGGTAGGAAAACTGCTAACGGAGACAAATTAGGCGCTCACTTACCGATAAGTAAATAGTGAAATGTTAAATAATAGCAATTTTATGGCGAAAATATGAGGAAAGTAAATTAATGAGGAGCAAGAAAATCACAGAGTGCGCGACTTGAAACGGAAGGCAGTTTTTTTTCTTTGGATGCAGAAGTGTTGCTTAACAATTAATAATTACTTAAAGAAAGGTATATATATACAGTAGTGAAAGTGTATTAGGAATTGCGATCCTCGCATTTCTTTTAAGATATCAAATTATTTCTAACACTAGAAATTGATTCCTGAAACCGTAGTCACAAAAATACATCTCGCCATATGGTAAGAAAATAGCAAAAGGGTTAAAGGTAGAGCTCGACCGAAAATGACATTTGAGTCGATAAATCGACCTACATTATTGACATTCGGCTAAAAATGAAGCCAAAGGTGAATAATAACCAGGGAAAGGATTTTGTGGAAATTGCCTTTTTTGTTTGCTGCTAAATAGAGCATTTCTGATTGAAAATTAGCACGAATTAGGTCCTCCTGATTAGAAATATACCACTTTTATTTTGCCTTTTTTTTCCTTAAAAAGGCAGTTTGCCTTTTTCATTCATAAATGCCTTTTTTAGTGCCTATTTTACCTATAAATGCCACAAAATGCCTTTTTCAAGATTTGTCGAGCGCCTTTTTGTTTTTCTTTCGTTTTTAATATTTCCCCCTTTTGTTTCGCAAAAATACCTTGAAACTAAAAAAAAATTAAGTGGCAACATTGCAATTTCGTTAACTTATCGATGCTTTCACATTGATTTGATCATTTTTTTGTTGTGCAGTGGAAAATTTAAAGAAAAAACGAGGTATAAATATTGTATGTTGCATACGTCAGATGAAATAAAATTATTAAAAAATACATACCGTTTCCCCTTTTTTTAGATTTTCTAGTATTTTTTTCTTATTTTTAAATGCCTGTTTTTGCCTTTTTAACAGTTTTTAATGCCCTATTTTGCCTTTTTATGCAGTTTTTAGTGCCTTTTTCTGCCTTTTTGGCAGTTTTTAGTGCCTTTTTTGCTATTTTATTTTGCCTTTTTTATAGGTTTCTAGGTCCACAAAATCCTTTCCCTGATAAAAACTTACGTGAATTATGAATGTACTACACTCTTCAATTTTCAAATTTTGATTCATCGATAAAAAATGAACTGTCAAAAGCAACTAGCAGTTTAAACTTAATCTAACTGACAGTGATCTAACAGTTTAACCAAGTTTGACTGAAAAATTCAGTTTCGCGTTTAAACTAAGTTTAAGCTAGAAACAGAGTTAAATCAACAATAATTTGACAGGAGCTGTCAATAAATTTGACTGCTGATTGTTAAAGAGTTTCGCTACTTATAATTTAATTTCATTTATAGATTTGTGTACTGTCTAAATATTGGAAGTACAGATTAGTTCGGTTCGTTTTCAAAAGATGGTTCTGGCTATTTTGAATGTGTGGGGGTAACGCTACCCGAAAGTGAGTGCGGCAACGCTGCTTTTTAGCTGCTTAGCACTTTTGAATTTAATTGAGTTTGTAACGCAGTTGGGCTACTTTTGCTGTTCCATATCGAGCGATATGTACTCAAAAAATGTTTACCTTCCTGCCTGTATTTTGACCGAAGCCGATTATTGGCTGAATGTCGCCGAAATCGAAGCCGGAGCCGATTAATAGGTCGGGCTCTAGTTAAATGTAACCAATTTGTATGCTTCGATCGGAGTCGTGGTTTGTCAGTGTCAGGATGTAATTAGACTGAACTCGTCCGGAATCCTGGCATTGCAATCCCTATTATGTTCACAAAAGTTATGCATAAGTATACATATGTGCATGTATTATGTATTTGCAACTGCAGACTGGCGCAAATTCTATAATTAGCCCACATACAAAAATATGTAATGTGCATACTGAGTGCAATAAATTGCTGCCGCTGGCTGTAAGCCAAACTTATGTAAGTGCGACCAGTTTGGAACGCGCATAACCGCTAATTAGTTGAAACGCGCTGAAGCGGCGGCACTTGTACGGAATGCGCGCCGCTCCGACTCACTGTCAACATTTTCTACTAATATTGATGTATATTGCTGGTCCTGCATCGAGGCACCCACCCACCCATCGCCGCCCAACCACCCACAATTCGACCATTTTCACATTTGCGCGCCACTCGGCTTCGCATTCAGTGCCGTCGTGTCAACGACATGCGACGCGGCCGAGTTGTTTTAAGTGTGACATTTGCAAACAGCATCGTTGACACAGCGACAATAAGCCGCTGGCATATGACAGCGCTGACAGCGCAAGGTGTTGCGTTCGTTCAATTTGTGTAGCGAGTCGGCGGTGTCAACCGGTGATTTGCCGCTGTCAGTGCGCATATTTCAGCGGCAAACGTGACTCACTTATCGCTGCCAGCAGCCAAGCAGCTGAATTGATTGCTGCTCGTGTGCAAAGTACGTGCCCGCTGGCGGGCCGCTGTCCGCTCGCGGCGTCCCGTTGTCTTGGCGGCTTTGCGTGTTATCGGAAGGGACTGACGGCGAACTTGCCCAATGCTGTCTTCATTCGCGCAGTGCCGCATTATCAGTTTATCACTTTTATTGGCATTGCTTTGCTTGCCGAACCCACTAACGATTAAATATTGACAACTTGGTCAGTTGGCCGCAGCGATGGGATTGAGTCAAGCAGAATATTTGCCCGACCATTCGAACGTTGAGTGCTGTGACAAATATTTGTTTGGCTTTTAAACGAAGCGCAAACGACACTCGACGCTGTTTGTGAATAAAATGTTATTTGCCTTAGGATTCTTAAGGCAAAGAAAGTGTGAAGCCAGCCGGTGTTGACACTTTTACGATGAATCATAGATATTACATCTGCAATTTTTTACTACCTTAACTAAATTTTTCAAACGAACACTAAGTATGAATAGTTGTAAATGGATAGTGAAATCAAATCAAA
This sequence comes from Melieria crassipennis, assembly GCA_963668005.1. NCBI lineage: Eukaryota > Metazoa > Arthropoda > Insecta > Diptera > Ulidiidae > Melieria > Melieria crassipennis. The sequence continues at coordinate 29,178,410 of OY764961.1, read as the reverse complement.
TCAATTGCCAATGGAGGCCTTAAAGTGGCATTCTATTTTCAAACACTTTTCTTTACTCTGCCCTTTTTGTACTATTTTTTTATTTTTCTTCCTTCTCTTTTAAATATAAGGATTGCATTGAATTGCCAATGAATTGTTAATAATTCTAGGTAAACCTTGTTATCAACTTGTGGCATGCAAATGAACTAATTAAATAAACAAATAAATAAAAACAGGGTTCAAAAATCTTCCTCTTGCATCGCTCTATTCGTGTTGTTATAGACGGCATAACCTCGAAAAGGCATTCCCTTAGCGCGAAAGTGCAGCAGGATTCCTTATCCTTTATCAACAACCTGTTGCCTTGGGCGAAGAATCCCATCTAATCGTTTGCGGATGACAGCACCATTTGTCATTCATACTCCTTTACAAAGCGCCCCAGCTCTGTAGAGATTGAGAGAGAACGGTGCCTTATGAATGACACACTTATCAACGATTTACAAACAATCCCCAAGGTGGGGTCAAGCGAACAGGGTCGATTTTAATGCTCGCAAGACTCAATGTTGCCTGTTATCTCACAAACGAGTCTCCTCACATCCAAACACATCCCTGGCAATGGATGTGAATATTGCGGAATCAGCAGCTTTTGATGTTCTGGGCATGCCCATTAAGAACGTTCTTCGATAGAACGATCATATTTTTGGAAGAAAAGAAGCAGCCAACTACTTCAACTACTTCACTTCGTCTGATCTGCGCATAATTTACACCACCTATATCCGACCAAAAGCGGAGTATAACTCCTGGACCTTGTGCAAAACCATGCGATTAAGCTTATAAGGGCAGAGTAGAGTATCCAGCTCTATTGACTCCTTGGGACCTCGTCGAATCGTGGCATGTGTGGCCTTACCAATACGTGTTTTCATGTTCTCAAAATTTTGCTGTATTTGATAATAAATGAAAGTATTTTAAGACATCTTTATAATGCAGTCACGTCAGTGATTACTTCTATTAAACTGATGAAGACTGTGGGGATACCTTTGAGCATCACCCCTGGACATGTCCAGTGCTAGCGAGAATGCGCTTCCGATACTTGAATCAGCACTTCCTTAACTGTGTAGAAGACTTGAAGAGGATACCCTCAGGTACCATCTACAAATTCACCACAGCTACCAAGAGGCTCTCATCAACTACTTCAGTGAACAGGTTACCTCATAGATCACGATTTAGAGGATTGTGCCATAGTTTTTCGACAAAACTTATAACTATTCTCAATATAAACAAAAGCATTCTTTTGGCATCTGCTTTACGAGTAAATGAATTCTCTTAACAGAAGCTTCCAACACGCTGTTTAGTATCTACTTCATTTAGATAAAACTTAAAGTCAATTGTCAACATTTGTCTTAGAATATCAGAAATAAATCCATACAAGCTCCGTTATGTTGGAGTCGCAGTCTTTGCTGAAGGACCTCACTGAAGCACAAAAGGATGGCTCGTTTTAACATCACGTTGGGATAGAACTCCTTAACTTTTGTGGTACCATGAACCACGGAGATTTCAATGTGAACTTTGCTATCTTCCTGTTATCTAAAGTTGAAAACCCAGTAAAGCTGGTGTAAACCAAAGAGTCTAGGAAGTTGTGTCTTTCCCAGGCAGAAACGAACATTTCACATGAAAATCTATTAAAAAAAAGCAGTCATAGCCGAGTTATAAATGCGTTAGATTGCACATAGAAGGTCATTAGTTCCAATACCAGCTCGAATCAGACTAATTAAAGAGATCTTTTCTATGAAAGGTGCACTCTCACAAACACAAACTTTACTTGGTGTAATGAAACGTCGATATAAAACTGTAGATCCCTCTCAGCGCAGACAAAGAGACACGAACACATATTAAATGCCAACTTACGTACTTAAATGCCAACTACGAGCTTCAAATTATTGTATAACGTATCTTAATTAATTTATAACCTACCACAATGGGTGATTAACTGGAAGTGACAGCTATGGGACCAGCGATATAACCATTCTTATTAGGTCGCAAACCAGCTTGCACAGGTTATGAAGTGTCTCTCTGATAAGTCAGCAAGATAGAACCCAAAGTTGTTTTTCAATCCAAATAGGTTGTCGTCTTTCCATTAATATGTTTGCAACTTTTACATAAAACGTTACAGGTAGGTAGCTGCCAAATAATGTTCAAGTGTGTGTACCAAAGATCCAATGACCCAATTCCAATTTGATCCAATTTGACCATCAAACCATTCAATAAACGTGTATTGTTTTATCACGGAACAAAACAAGTTTATGCTTAATTGTTTTTAATTTTACTACAAATTTACTATTTCCCAATTTTCTTCGTGTTTTGATTATATTTGTTTGCAATTAATTTATAATAATAAAACTTGAACATGACCTTGCATTTTTTCATAAACTTTTTAATACCTCCAAAAATTTTATAAACATTTCATGATAGTTAAAAAATACATCGTTTTTCATCCATGTTTTCACTGCGGTATCACAGTGTAGTTTTACAAGTTGTGAACATACTCTTAGCGAAATAATTAATAATAATTCTGGTGAAAGAAAAAGAAAGCAAAATGAATCAAACAGCCATCAATCATGATTTTTCATAATCATGATAACGATTATTTCTTAATGGCCATTGGGCTTTAATTGAATACGGTAAATGAAGAAAAAGGCAGGAAATGTTGCATTAGATTGCCCAACAAATTACCAAAGAAAGCCGTAAATATTTACTACGCAGAGAAAATTCATTCATTACCATTACTGAAATGAAATGGGACCCGAAGTGTTTGTGGGCTGTGCCGGCACAACAAGTTTAATTTTCAGAAGACACTCGACGCAGTGAATCGCTGCTGCATACATATATATGCTACATATATATGCGGATATTGCGCACTTATGACAAGTATAAATAAAATAAAACGCGCCTAATCAAGCCTCATTAATAGCAAACTATGCGACAATTTAACCCCAGTTGAGTGGGTCAGGCCGCATTCAGCGACCGTAGACAAAGTGTTAATGACAGTTTCAGCAACTGTCAACAACGCTGACTTCAACTCCAAAGCGAACTGCAAAAACAAAACGAGCACACTGAGACTAATAGGAAAAAATAACAAACAACACATTCAGTCAAATTGTTTGTTAGGCACTGCGCTCGTAAGTACACAACGCTGGCCCATTTGCATAATGTGGCAATTTTAAATAAATACCGACTAAAGGGACGCGTCATGGAATTGTTTGTGTGCGCCCTGTGCGCAATAAGCTGCTGGCAATTTATAGACTTTCAAAGCGGCCAACAAATCAAGCTCGCTTGCGTTGCGGCCGCAGCTGTTGGCTGTGAAGCTGAAGCGTTTGGAAAGTCCGTAGACAGCGAAGGTGTCGTTAACTTGTAGGAAAATAATTGACTTGACTTTTTTCTTAGGTTTTATTATTGTTTTTCTATATTTCGGTTTTGTTTGTGTGTTGCTTCGTTTTAAGAAATCGAAAGTGAACGGCACACATCAATGGCAGTGAACTTTTGGTATTACCGCAAAGGGGCCAATCGGACCGCAGGAACAACGGCAGCAGCGCAATGCGATTAACGCCGGCCGCCTGCTTCTGCCACTTTGTCTACTTCGTGGCTGGCAGTTTGTCGACTTTTTTAATTCTTCTTTTTCCAGCCAGATTCCTTGAAATTTTCTGTTTGCTTGCCCATTTCACATTTCACATGCCGCTTGCACGTAGCACTGCACCAAAATATGTGCATGCATGTGTGAATATGTGTCTGTGTGTTTGTGTGTGTGTGTGTGTGTACTTCCTACTCGCACACTTCGTGCCAGTGGCTGCGCTGGTTTGTTGGCCTGTTGGCTGCTTGGCCTGTTCACTGCTTGGTCCGTTGGTCGTTGACGGCTTCGGCCGGCATTTGGCGTCCAAAGCTAAATGTTGTCTTACTGGTTTTCATTGCTCATTTTGGGCCACCTGCGAACGGTTAAGTATTTGCACGGCTGTTACTTCGCTGCTTCTTGATTTTGTTGTAGTTGTCTGCACTGTTGTTGCACCGATTTGGTGCTGCATTTTCGTGCGCCACACGGCCGCATGGTGTGCACAGCGCCTGCATGAGGGTCTATGGTGGGTTTCATGTTGCCGCCATCCACCCCCCCTCGATGGCTACGGTATAAATTACAGCGCTCTGCATGCCAAAAACAAAAGCAGTAATGAAAGCAACAACAAATTACAGCGGCATTTCTTATTTTTTATGCATCTTTTTTTATTATCCATTGTTGGCATTTTTCTTGGACTTTTAAGTTCGTTGCGCCTGGGACTGTGAGAAGAAATTCCTTAGCGGAGTATGCCACATTTGACTGTCGTTTCAGGCGCTACGAGCGTCAACTCGACGCTGGTGTTCGCCTTTCTTTGTTGCTGCTTTAATGCGCTGTGCACATTTCGTTTTATTTTCGCACAGTTTGCTCGTCGCCTGGGCGTGCGAGCCAGTTGTATGGCTTATACAAAAGTTTAAGTTACTTCATTGAGTGGCAGCCAAACAAATCCACACACACACACACACACACACACAAAACTTGAACGCAGATAGACAGACGGACAGTAACCCAGCCAGTCGGCTGAACAGACGTAGGAATCCAGCAAAACAACGCTGCGATGACTCATTCTGTGTTTTGATTTCGCGCAAGACAAGAGACTTGCTCGCAATTCGAATGGCCGCCCATTGAAGCGAGAAATGTGAATACGAAAACAGTTTTTTTTGCAACAAAATAATTTACAATGCTAAACAGTTGAAATTACAAAAGCAAATGTATGTTATTTGCGCAAACTAGAACTGAAACGTGATGAGTTTGTTTTGGGTGCAATAACAATTTCAAATAGAAATTACGTCCCGCTTTGTGTACTTTACTTTGTTTTAGTTTATTTTCTGATAATGGTTTTGCGCAGGAATTGACTCGATAAGAAGCTATCAAGCCGGCAGATACAGTTTGAATCACCAAAAACAATGATGACATCAGATATTTGGAAATGACGCCATTAACTCGGTAATTAATGTATTTGATTTGTCCTTTGCAGGAAAGTTGAATCAATGATTCATATTTTCGAACATCAACACAAAAAAGTTAAAAGTCTTGGGTATTCTCTTTCGGCGGGTTTACGTTGAAAAGTCATTGAAGAACTTTTTTTATGGTAAAAGTGATACTGGACCAGGGGCGTAGCCAGAACTTTGCCATGGGGGGGTTTTAAAAAAATTGATGACCAATTTAGTATTACATGCTTTTTAAAGTAAACTGAACTTTTCAAAGAGGGTATTTTGTGGTGGTGCCACCCAGTGCATTGGAAATTTCATGAAATTTGGTTCACTGTGAGCGAAGTTATTGCGTCCGAAGTAAAAGTTTGTTCTTGCCAGTGGTACAAAAATTTGATACTAATTTGCAAAGAGCAAATATTAAGTTTTGCTTTAAAGTTGGTAAGACTTTAACCGAAAAATTTAAATTGATGAACTAAGTTTATGGTGATTATCGTTTATGCCGTGGCAGACTTCATGAGTGGTACACGCGATTTAAAAACGATTGTCAGGACATAAATAATGACCAACGTCTTAGCCAACTGAAATCCGCGACCACCGTAGATTCCATAAAAAATCAGCCAAAATCTACTTGAAATTGGATTCAACCTTCGCTTTCCTTATACCCACCCGAGTGATATTTTTAATATTCATGTCTAATATCTGCCATCTGTATTTATCCAATGTAAATAGTTATGATTTCGACTTACTGAATAAATTCGAAAGTCGTTTTCAATAACATAAACAAATATTTTTTTGAAAATATTACTCATGTTTTGTTTTTATTTTTGCTATTTTGTATACCGAATACCCACACAGGTGATCCCAGGTGCTTCCGCCACCATTTTGAATAAAACTCACAATAAAATAAAAAATAAAAAAAATTGCTCAATAAACCCTCTGGAAAGAAATCTTTTAATATTTTCCTTAGTCGCAAAATGAATCGTTAAATTTAGGCATTTTTTTCGAAAAACTGACTATCACCCGAGGGCGATACTAAATACTGAGGTATGGAAAAAAATTATTTATTATTTACTTATTTATTGCGACTGAGTGAGTTTATGGGTACTGGTAAACGACGCATACAAAAATCTTTGGTAAGGCGAAGGTTACGCATTTCAATAACATAAAAGTATCACATTTTAACTGAATATTTGGCTATCGAGAGACGGCATCTCAACGATAGACACTTGTGACTGATTTTTTGACTAAAAGACGAATTTAACCATCACCCACTCCTCGTTTTAACCTGATGCGGCATCTTGCGACTTTCACCTTAGAAAAAAAATGCATTTACCGATTAAACAAACGCGTTTTGATGACGTAGAAGCCATTCAAAAGGCTTGTACTGACATCCTGTAGGACATTCCAGCCGACGATCTAAAACACTCATTAGACATGCTTTTAGATCATGCAAATAGCTGTACTGAGCCTGAAGGGGACTATTTAAAAAACCATATCGGTGTTACAAAAAATTGTTGATTATTCTTTTAAATGTTTAAAGCTAAAAAGACTTTTTTACTAATGTGGGAACGTATATACCATGCATAGTGATTGCAAATTTTAAATAATTATAGGCCATGGGGGGGGTTCTGACACCCAAAACCCCTCCCTTGGCTACGCCCCTGTACTGGACGCTAAGAAAAACCATTGTGCAGCAAGGGAGCCGAAAAAAAAAAGTTTGATTCTATAAGAATTAGTTGCGTTCAACACCAGACGGGACAGCGCAAAAAACACAAATTCAAATCGAGTTAGATGAAAAAGCCTTGATGAGGCCCTGTGCTCTCAAGCGTATTGAACAAGGAAAAATAGTGTAGTGAAATCTTACATAGGGCTCACTGTTTCTTATTATTGGCTATACAACCCGTTTTCGGATTTTAGTCTGTCCTATGAGATCCATTCTGACAGCACTACTTTATGAAAAAAGTTTCAAAGTTCCAAAGGACTAACGCAGTTTGGTTTCCTAATGAAAACATGGCCTTGTGTTAGAAACGATGACCTATTTAATTGTTTAAAAAATTTGATCTATAATTATTCAATCGAAAGCTGAGTTCTTTTTGCAGTATATAAATATGTATGTAAGTATTAATAGTTACATTTCAATTTGTATATAAATAAAAATTTTATTCTAAACAATAAACATTAACAATAAATAAATCAACTTTGGGTTTTTCATAGTACATGAACAACTTTCAGCCTATATTTTGAAGCTAGAGAGTTTTTCTTTTTTTCGTTAAGGACTTACAGGCAGTTGAATGATTCTGACAAGGTAGTTTTTGTCACCTTCAGTTTCGACTTACTCACGTTTTCCGTGGGAAATTCAAAAAAATTAAAAACTGAGTTGCAATTTTCTCACCTCCTCAAAACATTTTCCAATGACTTTCCAATAATTTTCATAAACTCACATTTAAATTAAATTTTTATTTCTCATTTGTTGTGCTATTACATAAAATTACATTCGCATTTTACTGGTGCTGCACTCTCGGTGTCGCTGATTTTGTTGAATGTACAAAGTTTCTACAAGTAAATTGTAATGTTGTACAATTTTGCAGACAACTGTTTACGTTCATGGAAATGGCGTTGTGTGAAATGCAACAGCTGTGATCCTGCGGCAGCCATTAAAGTGCAGACACACACACACACACACACACATTACAGATAACCGTAAACACAAATAAATCAGTTTCAGTAAGTCAAAACAGACTTACGACCGCCACTACTGAGCGGCTACTTTCAATTTTCTCTTCCCACTTTCGTACATAAAAATTTGTAATAAATCACGCACGAGGTTAGTAAAATAAGATGTGGGCTAATATGGCTCATTAAGGGTTAAGAGGCGTACCACACTTATTTCTGGTTGTAAAAATGAAATAAACCAGCACATTAGCATGAATAATGATAATTTTTGTATGGGAAATTTGTATGCTCTTTATTTTAATATAATTTTTAATATAATCATTTTTTATATCTTAGTCTAAAATTGGTTTAAGGTTACAAAATCACTACACCAGAAAATTTAATGAACCAGTTGGCCCTCAAAAAAATTGTTAGATCTCTTAAAAACAGTGCAATATTTATTTTAAAATATTTAATGCAAGAAAATTTAAAAGCATCCGACGAGTCTGAATTGTGTTGACACAACACTTATAATTTTCACTCGTAATTGTGGATCAAATGATCCAAAACTTTTTTTAAGTGCAGGAAGTAACAATTTTAGAGATACTAGTGGACTTTCATTCAACAGATTATCAGATTCTTATGGGCTAAAACTTCGCCTGGACGGGGATTTGTCGAAGCGAACCGTGTCTTTTTTGTTCCCCCAAAGTTTGTGTTTAGTCATCTGGATTCCGGAGGTCTGCTGCAATCATTGACTTCCCTTTGACATTGACTTTTAGTATATTTCTGTGACTAATGATTCACAACCCATTCGCTCCAAGGTTAAATACCGTTGCCTTGCAATTCAGCGTCCTCTCAGTTTTTAGTTGGATTCCTAAAACAATTCGGGCCAAGCTTTATTTTGATATCTCAGCCAAACAGACACACGGACTATGAAATATTTGTATTGACTTTTCTACACCGGCCACGCCTCTCTCAGAGTGTTCCCTCTCAGAGTGTTCCCTTTCAGAGTAAACCTAACCTGCCACCTAAGTATAGAGTACAACAAATCAGAAACACTGCGTTTGAAATGTGGTGCAGCAACTTTCGTAGCATAATTGAAGCAAACTCTGCTTCAAGCCGCAGCGTGCGGCATGTTTGCAAGCTGAGCACTGAGTTTGCTGGCCTGTCTCGCCGGTTTTAGTTATTTTTGCCTTGACAATTACAGCACAAGCTGCCGGCGACATTTTGGTGAATTGCCGTCAGCTGACAACGCGGCAACTTGGAAAACTGTTTGGCCAAACAAGGAGGAAAATTACACCAGAAATTACAAAAACTCGCTCGTACACCGCTGTGCCGGCCAGAAAACCGGTTTTGATTGCTCCTAATAGGAGCGCGCAGCATGGCGGAAATGTCAATCTTTGCGCTGCGCTGCGCTGCACTGCGCCGGATTATTAATCACTTCCGCGTAAACCGAATGAAGCGACTCCAATGGGAAGCCAGCCAACGTGGTGGCACAGCAACAAGTCGCCGTGTACGCACCGCTGCAGCCGCTCCGCATTCCCGCATTGCGTGGCACAGTGTTCCACGGTGCTCCGTCGCAATCGCTCCAGCTGCAACTTGTACACGTTCTAAATCTGCGTCAACCTTCTAAATCTGTGCCAATTCATGCGGCAGCATGTGAACGCGACGCGGTGTGAAATCGCTGCAGCACTCCCTCCCCACGCCCTGGACGAGCGCGGTCGCTATGTGGGCTAATGCCGCGATGACATATTTGCGCCCGAGCGTGCGCCGTGCACCGCATTAGCAGTGCAGGGGGATTGCGGTCGGCGGCGGAGCTGCGCGGAGTCGCTTGCAGTTGCATTCGCTGGCAAGTGCTGCGGCATTCAGCTTAAGTAAATTGGGTCATGCGAGCGACTGTAAACAGAACGCACACATGAGCGCAGCGAACATGGGCACCTAAGCGATTCGGCATGGAGCGTCAAATTGCTGTTTTCGCTACGTGTGTGTTGTTGCTATTATCGTTAGTGGTGTTGCTGTTGGTGTTGATATATTGGCTGCAGTGGTATCGAATGCACGTGCTTGGCACTTGTGCATAGATACGGTTGCCGAGTTAATATTTGCAATGAGCAACTGCAATCGAATGCTGCACGGCATGCGGCTGGATGTAGGTAACTACATTTAAATAAAAATGCTTCCCTCTCCAACATTCAAACAAAACCATCAAAATATCTTTGACAAATTTGTGCGGAAGTGAAACGCTTATAAGACAAATTGTTTTGGCTTTTCCCTCAATTGCAAAAATTCACATACAATGAAGAACAAACAAAAAGAAAAAACAACTTTAAGCCTTCGAACCTTTCACTATTTGCAGACAATTTCTCGAAACCGCAAATTTGCGTTGCTATTTCTGCCATTCGGCGCGCCGCTTCGTGTGCACGACCATGACTTTGAATTAAATATAAAAAAAAGAACTAAGTAAACCACAAACAAAACGAACTAAAACATAAAAAAAGATGGCAATAGTGCGTTGGTGTGCCCATATGCCACGCCAGTCAGCCAGCCACAACTGCAAATACCTCACCCGCGTTTTGATATGCAAATTGTAAGAATTTCTTTTGCTTTTCGGTGGCCCATACTTTCGGTTAGCGGCGCATGTTTTCTACATTTTCGATGCTCATTTCAATTGCGGTCACACACCCGAAGCCAATACAAATTGTCAGCAATTGCGCGTACGTACGGAAGCCAACTTCGGGAAAGGCGCAAACAAACAACGGCACCAAATCAAGCACAAAGACCCAACACAGCTTTGGAAAGAGTCGCAGAAACTTTCGCTTTTCGGCGAAGATTCGTATTTGGGTTTTTTTTTTGTTGAAGAGGGAAAGTAGCAAAAATTGCCAACAATATTTGTTACTATTTCAACAATGAATATGAAAATGCAATGCTTTAGTTAAGGGAATTTACGGGCGTGTCTCTTTGATTCTTCGAATCCAGCATTACAAAAGTGAATGACCTCATTGATCTTTGTTTTGGCATTCAATTAAAACCAATTAGGAACTGGCGTTTGTGCATTGTTTGCGTCTGCCCAGCAAAGTCTGACTGTTTTTTTGACAACGTTTTTGCTCGCCAGCAGTCAGTCGCCTCGTGGCACTTGCACCCAAAGTCCAAGCACGTGTTTTGGTGATTTGTTGACAGCAGGTTCAACGTATTGTCACATAGATAATGTTTGAAGTGTTGTGCTGCAGTGACTGACATTTTAATGAGAGTTGAATCGAACAACGCCGAGTGAAGTCGCTGTGTTGATAAGCGCCACGCCGACACATGTGCAGCTCTGCGTAGGTGATGTGATGGGATTTATTGTAGGCTTTCTTGTTAAGCGATAAGTCATAGTTAAATTTGTGACAGCCTAAAAAGTTGCTGGTCGTTGATTAGGCTAAAAGTGCATTTGATATATTGGTGAATGTTAATCATCTTGTGTCTGAATTTCTATTAAACTGACATTAAAACATGTTCAACACATTTGTTAATTTTGATTTAAAAAAGTTACTTTCGTTTCGAGGGTTTTTATTGAAAATTGAAAATTCAGCAAAAAACTAAGTACAATAATTTTTCATCGCATTTGAAATATTTAAAATTAACTTAAGAGCAATGTCCGGTTTTGAGGCAGGGAATTCTAGGAATTCTTTCCGAAACACATCGAAAAATTAATTCTAGGTTTGTGTTTAACACATTGCTGCCGGGTACCAGTTCCGCCCATACGATTTTGATAACATTTCATACACGACCTAGAAGTGACCCAAAATGATCAGAAACAAAATTTCAGCTTTATATCTTTGCACGTTGCTGAGATATTTATTAGGTATTTTGTACCCATTACGCGGCAATGTTAGCTTTTTTCCATACTTTGTGAAGTGATCAGCTAAACACGTGAACAAAAGTTGTATTTTTTACAGGTGAGTAAGGAGGCAGATTTTTGTGAAGTTCAAAGGCCACTACGTTTCGCCACATTTTCCACCTCCGCAAAATTTACGATTTTTGGAGTCTGGTAACTCTAGCTAGATGGCGAAATTTTAGGGTGACCTTCACTAGGTTAAGGTAGTTTCATCTTTAACCTAACTTTGACTTTTTTGTGATTTAAAAAAAAATCAATTTTCATGGGTAAATTTTTACCCATTAGGCAGCAATGGGTTAAGTAGGACCCGAAAGTTACATACATCGATTTTATTAATATACTAAAAAGCAAAATGTATGTATCTTTAAAAGGCTAAGTTTTAATAGTTTGGTTCTAGACGAACAGCTGGAATAGGAAAGACGATAAGGGGGGATACAACATGAAGGAGGAAGTAGTGAGACTCGAAGCGAATTAGGACCATTTTCCCTTGCCTTGACATGGTTGATGCACTGTTTTGCATTAACTTTTGAAAGTGTAAACATTTTTAAATGAATGAAATAAATTGTATTTGAATGACATTGACACGTAAACAAGTCTGGCGAAAGCAATCGAAATTGAATTAAGGGAGTGTTCCCGTCTAGAATGCCGATTTTGGAGCTACAAGGCAACATGCAATATTCTGGTTTTTTGCTTGTTGTTCCTTATTATTTGGAGAACAGAAACTCATATTTGTGTCAAAAAATTTTATTTTCTAAGTACAAATTTTCAGTGGTCAATGTGACCTTGTTTTCACTGCTGGCCGATAAGAAATTTCGGGAACCAGTAATCTGAAACAGAAATGGGTATGCAATTATTAATCTGCAATAAATTCCGCGGATGCTAAACCACAGTTTTAGTCAAAATGTTGATTAGAAACAAAATGGCGGCCATATGAAAAAAAATTGTCCAGTTTTGCCACCTTTTTTTACCTTTAGAGTGCTTGAAAATATATTTAACAATAATTTTTTGATGAAAACTTTGGTTTAGCATCCAATGAAAACTATCTAGAACATTTTCCAAAAATTTCAAGTCGATACCTCTCATAGTTGCTGAGAAAAGTTATCGGCCAGTACAAAAAATGTGGTTTCGAGAAAAACGCGTTTAAAGTTTCGACGAATGTATCAGCGGAGCAAAAAGAGCTGAGATTACTTCAATTAACATGCAAAAAAGTGGGTACTGAGTTTGCGGATTGAAAAACGACTTTGGGGGGTGATAGTATATAGTATAAGGTACAATAAAACGCCAAAAAAAATCGATTTTTTCAAACTTCTACCCGGGAACACCTCCTTAAATTAATTAATTAAATGATCAAGAAAACCCTGCCAAATGCTAAAAATCGAATTGATTTACGGAGTGACTCAGCCAAGTGACTATTCGATATTTCTTAACAAATATGAGGGGGCACAGAATGGGCCTGTGAAGTCTACGGGGAGAACTCACTCCTTTTTCCTAACCTAATCTACTTCTAATCGCTCAGAACTCTTATAGTGGGCCGGGTTATGCTGTAGATTATCGATTTTTAAGTAACTCAAGGCCGACTGAAGTATTCTTAGTTTTACTACAACACTCTTACTTCTTACTTTTTAAATATTTCTTTTAAATCTTAAATATAGAACCCCTGTCAGAGTTTTCAACTAAATACAATCCTTGATCTCTGTACACAAAGACCATTTTTTTTCGTGCTGCCTTTTTCACAATTCATTAGCCAAATGTGCTAATTGCGTTCCCAACGTAGAAACGCTTTGGAACAATTTGCAACAAAGATGTGTTTTTTTTGTTTGTTTGCAAAATTGCGTCACAATGTCTTTGTTTATATTTGTAGAACAATTAGCACTGCGCAACCATCCATAGAACTTAAACAATGTGTTTGTGATGCTCGAGAAAATACAATCGCAGCAAAATATAACAGAAGGTAGTGCTAATGGATTTTGACGGATTGGAATGAGTTGAATTTTTAGATTGTCAGCTGGAATAGCTTTGGCCAGTCCAGCGTTTCAAAAGAGCCCAATGAGCGCGTTTGTTTTTTCCAAGATTATTGAAAGAAAGAATGAAAGATTTTGGCGAGTATCTTGGGTTGGGTTGTGTCTTACTAAAGATTTGTCTGCTTAAAAAAGTGGGGCTGTTGAAAGATAAGTGCCCGAATAGCAATGAGAATCAACCGATTTGGTTTTTGGCAGTCAGGACCACGTCTTCCGTGTCCAGCTACCGCAACATTCATTTTTCCACACACACACACACACACACCAACAGACACATCAGAAATAATCAAAGGAACATCAAACTTACAGCATGCCGGAGCAGCGTGTGCACACGAACGAGCCGATCGTCATGTTGACATACGTTGGGCCCTTTTGGCCGCAGTCGAAGCACTGCCGATTGCCGGCGCCGCTGGTCACCAGCTCGCGCAGCTCCTTCAGGTACTTGTCGTCCTGTTTCTTGCGTACGACAGCCATGGCCTGCGCTTGGATGTGCGGCGAGCGGGTCAGCTGCTGGCGCTGGCTCTTAATGTTGGTGCTGTTGTCGGCCTCCTGCTGACGGATAGTGCTGGGCAGCGCTGCCGTTGTCAGCGCAGCGGTGTGTAGCGATGTTGCGGATGGTGTGTCGCCGTCGCTGTCTGACGCCGCGAAACGTTCCGTATCCGATGGAGGGGTCGGTGCGGAAGTTCGATTCGGATCCGTGGCGTTGGAATGTAGGGAAGGAGCGTTGTAAATGAAAGCGAACTGAATTTTGATCGCTTGTACGGAACGGTTGTCGCGACGAAACGGAAACTGTGGGTGGCTTTTAACGTACGGGAATTTCAAATATTAGCGCATCGAGCATTCGAGCACAATTCGCGGCGCGAAAGGAACCACTGCCACTGCACTGCGCAGACCCCGGAGACCACGCAGCCGTCTGCACTGCGAGAAACGATCGCGCGGTTTCTGCAACTGCCACACGGTCGCTGTGTGTGCGGCAATGACTCAAACAGCCACCACTGCAACTACAACTGCATTAACGAAAACAACAACTGCAACCGCAGATAGGCAATAAATATATATATTTTTTTTAATTTTGTTGTTGTTGCTCTTTTGTGGTTTGCTTTCTGTAATAATTTCCACACTTGGCACCTTTTGCACTTTTACGCAACGAAGAAACCACTTTTTTTTTGCTAATTGAATTGAAATTCCTGCGCGCAACGCTCGCTGCGTCCACAATTGTTGCTGTCGCTGAATTTCTTCGCTGTTGTCTGCTCGCTGCTGCTGTGCTTTGCGCTTCTGTTTCGTTTATTTTCCTTTTTCGGGGTTTTTGTTGTAGCTGCTTTAGTAGCAAAATAAACGCACCGAAGTGGACAACAATAACAAGTCACCAACAAACAACCACTTCTGCTCTATTCGCTCAACTGAAAGTATCTCACGGATTGGCAAAACGTCAGGAACGAAAAGCAAAGATAGCTGCCGCCAGTGTTGCCGCATAGTATCTACGACTAGGCAACACTGCTACTATTAACCCAAACGAATATCTACGAGCCGAGCTGCATTTCGAGTGCAGTATTCAAAGTGCAGTATTCAGTGGTCGCCAAACTAACAAAAGAATGGGGAAGTGTGGGATCAAAAGTTGTGGACAGTTAGTTCTTGTGGACAGTTAATTGGTGGTAAGTGGGTTGAAATTAATTTGATGTGTAGCTTTTAAGGCGATATTTTAGTTTAGAGGCTCGATTTTGAGGTAATTTTACAGGCGTAATAAAGAAAAAACAGTAATCATTGTTACCAACCATGTTTTTATCAGTTTTTTATTGTTACGTGATAAAAATTACGTATAAAAATGCATAATAGTTGAAAAAAAATTCAACATTGAAGCCGGTAGAGGCCGACAAAGTGGGTACTCAAGAAAAACGGTGTCTCCTGGTACACGTGATTCCAATCCTCCTGGTGATTTGAAACATAAGGAATAAGGTTAATTCTTATAAAACAAGGATGTGGAATTATATAGACATAGCCGATTTAAAAAAAAAAATTGTTGCACAAAATGGAGTCTTTCTGAAAATAGAGGTAATTGTTTGCCTTCCTTTTTTCAACTTTGGTAATTTTTTTAAAATAGTAAAATAAAAAATGAGAAAAACCCCTACGTCGAGACAATTTTGATACTATTAAGAATGTCTGTTACAAATTTCAAGTAAATCGGTGCATTAGAACTTGAGATATCATGTCAACCGTATCGAAAAAAGTAGTTTCGAGAAAAACGTGTTTAAAGTTTACAATCTCATTTCGGGCAGTGTGACTGGCGCGTCACAAAATTATCTATAACTTCGAAAATAACTCGAATTTCCGTAAATCCTCTTAAAGGCTTATTCTTAAAGATCTAAACTTTGAAAATATTAAAAAAATCGATTTTTTTCGGATTTCCAGACTAGAACACTCCCTTCAACGGTAAAGGAAATGTTTGATTTAGTTTAGATTTTTAGTTGCAACTGTTTAAGTGGAAATGTTTTCCTTTTAAAGTGGGGACCGTAGTCAATTGTCGTAACTCAGTTGTTAGAGCGTTTTGTCTTTCTGACGACTGCAGCGGCGCCAATGCATCCGTCAAAGTACAGAATCAATCGTTTTTATAGAGACGATTATTTAACAGTTTGTCTGTAGCCGTCCTTTGAACTATTTCATAAGCGAAAAAAACAGATGTTTTTAGTTTACTGGAGAAAAATAAAATGGATATAAACAAATGCTTAGTAGAAGAAGAGGAAAAATAGTCAAACAACCAAAAATTTGTGATTAGGCGCACAAAAAACATGGTTGTACTAAGTAATTTGCAGAGTTGTTGATGTGAATATTTACTAAACTAGCTACAACTAAAAATATATTTCTTTGGTTAAAGGTTTCTCGGTTTCTCGTAGACATAGTTGCTTTCGAAAGTAACGCAATCGATTTGGCGCCCCAGCCATTCCATCTAATTAAATCTATTTCTTTTTCCCTATGATATAATTCTACCTAAAAGATTTGATGCGAGTCTCACAAGAATTAAACAAAATGCGCTTAAAATTAATAAATTTGTTCGCAAATATTGTAAATTCAAAAGTTTTGATTTGCTATAATAGCCACCTAAGGACTACTGTTCGCACAACAACACTGCCCGAAGCGGCAGTGAGGCATGTGTCAGAAATTTGCGCGACTGTCAAAGTATGACCAAACAACTTGCAAAAAAATAACACTGCAACAATTTGCTTATAAACAATTGAAACTTTTTGATATTAATTGCTTACAAGAATAGAAAAATGTCTGAAGCAATTTTAACACCGAGCGTCAGCCCCGGATTTAACGCTCAGCTGCGCTGCGACATTGGCCAAGTGCCCACCGAGTTTGTGTTTCACCGCTTCACCAATCGCTGGTTCCTGCTCATCACGCAGTACGGCAAAATTCCCAACCTATATTCGGTCAAGTTCGACATTGACGCGAACGACGAGCAGCTCAAAGTGGCACCAGTGGTAGGCGGATATTCTTGAAATGTATGTTCATGTAAATAACTCGAGATTTTTCTCGCCTTAGGATCATCCCGAGTTCCACATCTCGGTGCCGGTGACAATGAAATGCAATTTAGGCGTTGATAAAGCAGAAGTACGCGGCGGCGTACAGTTTCTTGTAAACAAAACCAAACTGAACCGCTGCCCCACTGAGATTCTCATTTGCCTAGGCCTCAAGCAGGTAGACGGCGACACATTGCGCGCCGTGGCCGAAACACTGGACCGAATCATAACGTAGCAACGTAGACGAATTGCCCACCCACTCGTATGCTCGATTGAATCGAATAAATAAAGCCTGCAGTTTCACCTTTTTAAGTAAAAAAACACTACAATCTTTTATTTGTACAATAAAACGTGTACAAACACGAAAATACGCCACTCTCACAGCTGGCCAGACATGTCGCACTTTTCTTTACATTAAAAAAGGTTTTTTTTCGGATACGGAAGTGCCGAGCTTCAGCGTTGCGCTTAGTCGAAGAGACCGAAGCCCATGTCATCGTCGGACTCCTCGGGCTCTTCCTCCTTCTTTTTCTCCTCCTTCTTGGCTTCAGCAGCTGGTGCGGCATCAGCAACAGCAGCGACACCACCAGCAGGGGCGGCAGCACCGGCACCAGAGCCAATGTTGGTGATCAAGTCCTTGACATTGATACCCTCCAACGCCTTGGCGAACAGACCAGGCCAGTAGGGCTCCACCTCAACGCTGGCAGCCTTCAGAATGGTGGAGATTTTCTCGCCCTGCAAAACAACATCGTTATTAAATTAATCATGAAATAACAATGCGACAATCAAAATTGTGATAAGCGCAACAGACACAAAGCGCGGCACTAAGTGATGTTGAAGATATTTACAGATTATTTATGGTGCTTTGCATTTGTCGCAATTCCCAGCAATTGGGTATACTTACAGTGACAGCGACATCGTCGTCGACCAGAATGAGGGCGGCGTAAACGCAGGCGAGTTCAGCTTTGTTGGACATGTTGCGTTGGTTTCTTCCTTCAAATATTGGTGCAAGTCGCCAAAAATTAGTATTTTTGTTAAAATTTGGCCTTAGCTCAAGACGAGAACAAGCACACCTGACAAAATCCTAAACCGGAAAGAAAGAATGCACTTGAAGTTGGTTGCGCTACATGAAATGTCAAACATTTCAAATTGGCAACGAGTGAATATGAAAGTAACGAGCGAAATGTGCCGGTCAGAGGAAATTTCTTGTCAAATCAGAACAGAGTTGTTATAGTTGGAATTTAGGCTTAGGTAATATCTTTTGAGCTAAAAAATGTTAGTGTGATTTGAGAATTATTCAAGCTGTGCATGATTACTAAACTCCGGCGACTTTATACTCTTTGCTGTCAATAACTAAAAGTAATGTAAAATAATTTCCAGAAACGTTATAAATATATTTAAATTTGAATATTGTATGAAAAAACACAAAATATTGAATTTATTTTTGAATTCACGTGTGGAAGTTACAATGGTTTAATTGCATCAGAGAGTTTGAAGCGAAATTTTCCAACTCAGAGTCCACATTAGCCAATTCGAAGACAAAAACATAGGAAACATCTCTTTCAATTCCAGTGGGTCGCCACAGGGTCTGAGTTGGCACCGAGGAATGTGCATACCTGGAGTTTTAAAATCGAAAATTAAGTCTCCAAACGAAGTGAATAAAGTTTATTGTAATTTGTCTTGCTTAAACGTTACATTTCACTTTAAGAGTGTGCTTATGCTTTGCAGAATGTGAATCGAGTGCGCGGAAACCGCCACAGGCCAGTTGCCGCGCTTGGTTTTGTTTTATTGTTGGCTTCAAATGCACAGAAATCAGTTGCAGAGTGCCGATTTAACTTAACACTACTTTACTGTAAAGCAAGTCAGAGTACAAATAAGTGAAACCTATGCGCTAAGTTTTAAAACTTACTGTTTACACATCTCGCTTAAGATTAGAAAATAAAAACGGCCGTTTTACATCCTTCACTGCAGCGCGTAGTCAAAAGTCAATAAATCAAAATACAAATACAAAAAGTCCTCCTCAAAGGCTGCTCTTTTCTGGCCTCCATTTCCCATCCAATCGCCTTTGCTTTAGTAGGCAAAAGACTTGCGCGTCAACGGCGACGATGCCGATCAGAACTTTCTCAGGTCCAGCACGAATACGCTGCCGTCCGAGGCACTGGCGCCCACTTTGGTGCCCTTCGAGTTCCAGCACACCTCGAAGATGCCGCCGGTGCCTTTGTAGCTGTGCACCAGCTGTCCGGTCTGCGTGCTCCAGATGTGCACGCACTTGTCGAAGCTGCCCGATGCCAGGAACTTTCCGTCCGGGCTGAACGCCACCGAATATACCGGCTCCGTGTGCTTGGTCAGCGTGTGTATGCAAGTGCCGCGGTCCACGTCCCATAGGCGCACTGTGGAGTCAAATGACGCGGAGGCAAGTATTAAGTTCGTGTTGGGATTGAGCGTGCCCGGGCCTGTGGGAGACCACTTGATGGTGTATATCTCCTTGGAATGTGCCTGCAGGTCATGGCAGCATTTGTCCTGCTTCATGCTCCAGATCTTCAGCGTCATGTCGTCCGAGCAGGACGCGAGCAACTGACCCTGCGGACACCACTTGATGGCGTTCACCTCGTTGGTGTGGCCCTTGAACGTCTTGATCGGATTGTCCACTCCCAGCTTACACACGTGTATGCGCTGGTCGGTACTGCACGAGGCGAACGACACGTTTGTCTGCCAGTCGACATCCAGTGCGGGCGCGTTGTGGAAGGAGAACTGTTGCGTGCACTGGCCGGTCGAAGCGTCCCAGATTATGGTAGTCTTGTCAACGCCGGCTGACAGTATGTAGTTGCCGCGTTTGTTCCATTTCAGCGCGAAAATCGGGCCCTTGTGCTGGCCCAGTGTGGAGGCCAGACGGCCGTCTGTCTTCCAAATGCGCGCGTAGCCATCGTAGCTGCCAGTAGCCAGCAGCGTGCCATCACACTGAAAGAACACAGATTTAAATTAGCCGAGCGTCAACCGAATGCGCTGTCCCCAATCACTACTTACATTCCAGTCCAGCGATGTGACGTCCTTGTTGCTGGGCACCTCGGCACCTCCCTTCTGTATGCAGTGGCGCAACACCAGCTGATTGGGGCTGGCCATGGCGTCGGACATGTCCCAGATGCGAGCTGTGCTGTCGCCGGAGCCACTAGCCAGCAAGTCGCGGCTGGGATTCCAGGCGCATATGAATACCTCGCTTTCGTGGCCGCGCAGCACAGTTGCCTTGGAGGCGGGAATCTCAATGCTCTGGTCAATGTCCATGGGCTCACCGCCCGCGGATGCGTTGCCACTGCCGCTCAGTGACTGTGCAACGTTGCCTGTGCTACTGGGCGTGGGTCCTGAATTGGTAGTGTTGCCGGTCGATGCGGTGGTGGCGCTGGTGGTCGGAATCGATGTGGCAGCGGCTCCAGTCGAGGCAGTGTTGCCTGCCGCAGCCGCCTCGTTTGTGCTGGCCGACGTGGCCGCGCTGCTGCTGCCATTTGTCGATGTAGTCGACGCAGCGTCATCGGCGACGCCCGTCGAACTGGGTCCTCCTTCGGACGCATTGGGCTTCTTTCCCGCTGCAGCTGCAGTATCGCTGCCACTCGCAGTTACTGTTGCTGCACCGCCAGGGCCCACTGTCGTCCCTGCGGAGGCGCCACTCGCATTGCCTGTAGCGCCTGCATTCGAATCTGTTTCGCTCGAATCCGCTGCGGAGCTGGCTGTGCCGCCATTGCCCGATTCAGCACCGGCGGCTGCGCCAGCGCCAGAGTTGGCTTCAGTTTTCACTTCTGCTTTCACGCTACCCGGAGCGCCTGCGGCGGCATTGCTATCTGTGCCCGTCTTGCCGGACTCTGTCTTTATGGCGGGCACCTTGGGCGGCTTCACCTCCGGCATGACGGCATCGATCAGGCTCAAACCCTCGACGGGCCGGCCCGTCTCGCCGTCCTCGCCCACACTCCACTCGACCTCCGTGTACATGAGGCCCTTCTGTAGAATGGTCAGCAGTGCGGCCGGCGGCACGAGGGCGCCATTAATGTTGCTCTGCGAGATGTGCGACTCCACGCCAAATACAAACGCCGAGTGCACAAAGCCTGCAAAACATGCCAATCACAATGCTGGTCTAAGCGGCGCACCGGAAAATATCCACTTACCGGACTCTTGCAGATATCTGTAGACTAAAAAATTAACTTCGTCGCTAGAGAAACTCATGTTGTGGCCGTCGGCGCTGTGTCGTTCGGATGGTACTCTTCACTAGTTGCAAATCGCAATGGTGCCGCACTTTGTGTTTACTGCCTTCAATATGAAATTTATTTACTGTTTTTCGTTCACTTTTTGCATATTTTTATGCTATATTAGCATTACTTACCATAAATCAATGCGTCAGCACCAAAGGACACAAAACATTTGGGGAACAATGCGAAAAACTTCCTAAACTTTTGACGTCGCGACTCGCAAGTGTGCCTAATTTTTCTGCGGCGGTGCCAGATTGCTTGGCTACTGTCAAAATTAGCTTCAGATGGCATTCTAATATCGATAGTTCCGATTATTTTACTAGTATTTTATCCTTGACAAATAGGAAACAATTGTTAACAATTGCAACTGGGCAAATGGTAAAATTACTGTGGGTGAATGTTTTTTTACAGTTAAGAAAATCACTAAGTCTCTAGCATTTTAACTTATGCCACCGATATAAGTTAGCTTGATTTCTAAGAAATTTCTCCTTGCTGAACATTTTATGCTCCTGAAAAATTGTTTAAAAACTTTATATCAAGCCAAAGTGTTTACGATATGTTTATTACTAAAAATTTCTTTTCCATCAATATCTCGCTTCTATTTGATTCACATGTCACATTCACCGGCATATTCACTTTTTACATGAATTCAATTTCCCACTTCAAGTGGCATCTCTTAGTATTGTGTCGATGACGATCCTAAGCGAATGAGGGGAGAATGCACGGAACGAGCTGACAGCTTGAACTCGTTACACTGTCAGAAACGAGCCGGAACCGAAACGGCGACTTGGCAGCATTTGCAACCTAAAAGTCAGCGTAGGGAGGAAAATCAATAAAAATTTTCATTTGCTGTGCTAAATGTTTGTGCAAAAAATTCGCTGAATAAACGCGTTGAAAAATAGAAAGTGCTTGCTCCGTAACACAAAATCAGCGCAACATTTAATTCGAATAGATCAGCAATTGAAAAGTTGATAAATTTTGCAACGCCCATCGAAAGTGAGTACGCGAAAAGCGCCCGTGGAAGAAATCGAAGAAAACTTTTTGAAGAAGCCGTCGTCGTCGTCGTGTCGTAGTCGTTGCCGTCGCAGTCGTTGTAACAATTGCAGTCGCAGCAAAAAGGGGGCGACTCCGGTGCTGTAATCTTAGTTGGGGGATAAGTTGATAAAAGAAAAATTGCCCCGCAGGCGAAGGGAAACGCAAACGTGGAGTGCTGCTGCAGCAAGTAAGCGATTTCATCAATTAAATACCTAACGACTTTACACTGAACATGATTTCTGTTTGAATTTTTTCGTCTTCGTCATCGTTCGCCACACTAGCAGCCACAGAGTATACAACAAAAAAAGAATTAGAGAAAAAAAGTTAGCAATAGAGTGCGGCCAAAGCGAGCAGCCGAGAACGAAACAAGTAAAAGCGGATTGTTGAAGAAGGCCGCAACGCATTGAATCACTGGAAAGCCGGCATTAGATTGTTTAAACAAAGAACGACTTGCGTCCAGCGCGGCGCCGTCTTGTCAGGTGGTGCAACAGACGCTTTGCTGCGTGTGTGTTTGTGTGTGTATGTGAGTGTTTTTGATGATGTGGGCCCACACCGGCAGGGACCACCGGCTGGTAGTGATCGGGGAAAAGGGGCGTAGCGCTGGCTGAGAATCGGCTGCAAAAGCGTTTCGTATGCAAATACGGTGAAGGTTAGACAGTCACAGATTACAGTAACCAGTTTCATAGTGTTGGTGCAAAAAATTACCAAAAATTAAAGAATTGCAATTTTTAATTGTCTTCGATTTTGTAACCTATGCGGCTACTGAACTATCTCACTTTAACAATGTTTGTTATTGTAACACCGAAAACGTGGTTAACTAAATGCGCTATGAACAAACATGGTCAACCGCAATTTTAGTGCAAGTATAATGCTGCTCGTTTTTTATTTTAACGGTTCACAACAACTGAGTGTCCATGTCGTTGTAGAGATTTGCTAGTAAGGGAAATGCTGGTCTGCACTGTCTGGTGACGGGTTAAGGACTCGTTGACTCCCATCTAACTCTAACCTAAGATGCTCGATTTGGGTAGCAGTCCAATGATGAGAATGACGTTTGTTTTTGCCAAATTTTCAGTGTGTTTGTATTTTGCATGAACTTAGTAAGTCTTTAATGAAACTATGTATCTCTAATCTTGTCGTGTTAGAACTTAAATCTCAGTTCTGCTTATTCGTGAAGCTAATATCCGATATTTTCTTTCAATATCAATCGATTCAAAATCATATTAACGCTAATTATGACTGCAATCCATTGTACTCCACTTACAGCCAGCCAGACACAAACCAATTCCTCCCTAGACCCTATTCACATTGTGTCTGTCATTTTGTCTAAGCGCTGCCATGGTCGTTGACACCATTTAAAACTTTACATACATACAGACATGCATTATGAGGAATGTGTATATGTTGTCGCAAGTACGAGCTGTACATTTATAGTTGGCCGCAAAGCTTCGTTTCCATTGTACTTTCTCCTGTCTGCCGCGGTTCTTCCGCCGTACTGCGTCCGCTCGACTCTCTGCGGCACGCAGCGCACTTTGTGACCACAATTTCTTCGTCTTCAATCGTCTGGCTCTGCCTTGTCCAAGTCCGCTGAGTCGCACTTAATTCAGCCAACACTTGCAGTGACCCGACTTGAGCATAAATTCATGCTCATTTCTTCATTTTACATCAAACTACAGCATGCTGTGGGTGATAAGCATGAAATAACGACGCACCAACAAAACATTCGTTCATTGTTTCATTTATGTTTTTTATTTTGATTTTTGTGTTTTTGTTTTTATAAAAATTGGAATTGAAAGCAGAACAAATAATGTTGTTGATAAAAATAAAGCTTTGAGTTTCCGCTGAGGTCAAAACAAAAATCGCATATGTGTGAATGTGTGTTTGTGTACATCGTATCGCCGTTGTGTGCGCCCTACGTTCAGCACCAGCGCATTCGAAAGTTTGTTAATTTCCGCGTTCGCGCACATTTTTGCTTCCATCGATTTTCTGTGTTGTCCATGGGGCGGTCGCTTGGCCCACTCAGAACTGTGCTGGCTGTCGCCCACATGTCGGCCCTCATTTCGACTGGCTGCCAAGCGCCCACTGGACTGGCCGTAGCGGGGATTGCATTTTTTCGGCGTAGCTGCAGATACAGTATTTTTGTTTCATTGTTTTCCGCTTGATTTCGTTGAAAATTTGCGCTTTTTAATTCGATTATAATTTGCTTTGTTGTCGACCGTTTGGCCGAAGACGACTGCTTTTCGTTGCTTGCCTCATGAAAGCGAAAGCATTGAGGCATTTGCGACGATTGCAATTTCAATTCTGATTGGAGTGGCGCCGCTGGTGCTTCTTCTCTCCCTACTTTATTTAGCACACTTGACATGAACGTTTTGCTGGCAATGAAATGATCTAATGTCTGTTTAAAAATACTTTTCAAATCAACAGGTTGAGTTGAACGCACTGCATCGCACCAGGAGTGAGTCCGCGTCTTATCTACGGGCGCACAGCATCGGACAGCCGAACGCGCGTGTAAACAAGCGAGCGTGCGTCGCTATCACCGTCGTTTGGGATTTCGCTGGCGAGCTTGCAGCGCCGCGCGCACAAACACCTCGAGCGGCATCACAGCGCACATTGCGAAGCGTTGGCAGTCCGATAAGAACGCCAGCGCCACCAGGAATTTTCTTCGCCCCGTGTCTGCCGAAAAGCAACGAAAATTAACAAATTAACCACCATGGCACCTGTGCGCGGGGACGGCATGAGAGGTCTGGCGGTCTTTATATCGGATATAAGAAACTGTAAGTTGACGCCAAATCGAAATCGTGCTAACTTTGTCGCCGCTGTGGCCATTGTAACTGCTGTTGTTGTTGCTGTAGTTGATTCAATTATAGGGGCGTAAATTTGAGTTGCCGCCGCAGCAGCACCCCAGCAACGCATCGGCGGGCAGCGCTGTCGGGCATTTGTCAGATGACGCGCGTATTGCCACTTGTTGGCGCTCTCGCAAACGTCAATTATCATAAATATTGCGTGCATTGTTGGTGTTGTGATATGTAGTGACCACAAACAGTGACTGGCACTGCTTGGCGCCGGCCCGGGTATGAATTTTTTAATGAAAATAAAAATGCTGGCGCAATTCCACGCTGTGCAACAAAACATCCCGATCGCGCCGATTGCAATTGTTACAACAATTTGAGGTTCCAGTGGTGTGTGGTGCAGCGTGCAGTGCTGAACATTTTTTATTGAAGCAAACAACGAATCTCTGAGACTTGTTTTGAAGAAACAGTGGTGATGGAGCAATGGACTTGTTTGGGAGCCTAGAGATCGAAGTTTAGCGCTTAGAACTTATTGTTCAAATATATGATGGAAGGGTGTGATAGCCTACACGCTGCGTGTCACTCGTGCGCGACTTTTGCTACACCCCCACAAATAGAAGATAAACGCTGTAAAAGTACATATAGAAAAATTTAGCCGGACGTAGACTTTGTTGCATTCCACACACTTCAACTCATAAGATGTTAACGTTGAGTAAAAAATACAGTTGCTAGATGTAAATTGACTTTCGATTTCATTCAACATAAGAATGAAAATACAATATTTGTGATTCTCAGATCATTCCAACTCCCAGTACTAGAATACAAAATCTGTAAAATATTTTAATCGATTTGGTTGGAAGTTTGTTTCAGTTGTTAAGTAGCTCTCAATCAATTTTATAAAACTTAAATTGTAAGAAAACTTTGTAGCCTATCACACTAAGATCAATAACATGCTTCCTAAGTGGATAGGGTGGCTTGAACTAGCACTGCTTTTGCTATTGCAATGCGCTCTCTCGAAACAAACTGCTCTACCTGGGCTATAATTGATTTGTATAAAAGGTAGAAACTCACAAAAACTTCCGAATATTCAGGGGTTTCATTGGGTTGGCATTCATTCATCATTTGGTTGGTGTTTGATTAGAAATCTTAACAACTCGAAAACAAAATCATTGGTTTTACTATTTGCTTCAAGTAAACAACTCTAAAATTGCACTTTGAAAACACAATAAAAGTGAAAATATAAATATTTAAATAAATATGACTTGTCGTCCCTTTCGTTACAATGTTTTCACCATAAAATTCCTAACTCGATTTGCATGATGCACATTAGTTGGCAATTATTTTATTGCCGCTTTACGCTTAACCATTGACACGATTCTGTTTGTCTCGCATAAATTGTAAATGCAATTCGCATGGACGCTTTCGTTCTGCTGCTGTAATGTTGTTGCAGACGTCAGTACGGCAGTGTCGACACTTATTGCCACCACGTAAACGGCAGATAATTAAGTTCCAATAGTAAAATGAGAATTTTCACAGTCACCGTCAGCAGTAGTCGCATCGTCTGCCAGCCACCCAACCACCCACCATCCCCCAGTCCTTTGCGCTCCGCTGCTTATACGAGTAGCTGGGCTGTGTAGCATGTTGCGACATTGCACGCCCAATTCAGCCTTCCTGGCTGACGGCTATTTAAACGGCGCGTAGTTGTTGTCGCTGTGTCAAGTGACCTTTGGTTTGAACTCGTGCGCACACCAGCAGCCAGGCAGCCGCTTCTCGCTACAAACAGCAACTGTGTGAACTGCTGCCGTGCGTTGCAACAATTCAGTCGAATTTGTGCAATGCTCGTTTTTCGTTTGCTTGTGTTATCAGCAAATTTGATAAGACTTTTTAAGGTTGAGTTTAAAAATGAAAATAAAATGAATATAATTAAATGAAAAATTGCAATTGTAAGTGAAGCAGTCGGTAATAGAGAGGGGAACTATTTTTTATCAAACACCATAAATGAAATTCGCAGCAAATTTCGGAGCAAACGGTGATTTAAAGAAGCATTGCTGCTTTTTCTACACCAGGTTTAAAATTTAACTAGATGAGACACACTTTTCACTTTGGAATCAAACATATTTAGTTAGGTGCAGTTAGAGAGTATTTAGTTAGTGAGTGATTGATCCGAATTTCAAGTTTAAGCTAACTGCAAATCAATGTTTTCTTTCCACAGCTTTTTTATCAGATAAGATTATAAAAAAATCTGAAAGTTGTTACTAAATTATACACGATTTGATTTAATTCGTGTCTAGCGCACAACTTTATGAGTCTTTTTTAAACTCAGTTGACTTTCTTTAGAACGACAATATGTATTCATAAGTTTTATTTAAACTTAGTTGCGAGCTTTTTCCGTGTGTTCAATTTATGTTTTTTTCCATGTAATTAGTAAAACAAGATTCTGTTTAATGATGGGTTATCAATACATAAATACATGAATTCCTTTTTTAGCAAAGATTACACTGCAATTTGATGTTTTAAAATTCGAATTCCAACTAGTTTTCTTCAAAAACTTTACTAGAACTGGTAATGAGATAAGCGCAATTTCTGTTCAAAGTACTGTCTCAGAACGTCAGGAAGTTCTTAAAAGATTCTTATTAAAGACTGAAATCTTAGTTGGTATTCTTAAGCAATTTGTATTACTGCCCATTGCCTCCCATTTGCTCTTGAAACTGATTTAGATTTCTATACTTTTTAAGCTAATGAAGTCATGACATAGATCGAGAGAATGCATATAAACAATTAACATTGCTAATTAGTTATAAATTAAATACATTCGTTGTTTGTTCGAAAAATTGGCAAATATATAAGTACTTTCAAGTAGTTTTGATTTCTATCTTGAATGGGTCCACTCAGCCAACTCAAGCGCACTCACTCAACAATTTCATAAGATGTCAACCAGTTTTTAATCTGACTAGTTTTTAGTGAAATTAATTACATGTTTAACTATTTTAAACAAATACCACAATCGTTTTATGGTAACAAGTAAGAATTATTAATTTTACTAGCCGATATTTTATTAATTAAACTATGAAAAAGTTCATATTAGATAAATGGACATGCTAGACTCTCTGTCCAAAAATACCAAATTATCTTAATCTGGACATTAACATTAATAGTCTTCAATGATAACGCAAACCATAAGTAAGCAGATTAGTTTATTTTAATCGCAGTCTTTGGTAGTAATATATATTTGGTGCCAATATATCCCAATCTGCCTAAAGTTGACTCTGCGGTCGGTATTTTCGGGTCTCACCAGCTTCAATTTAGTCGATTGATACGTCTGCCTATTCATGACTTCCACTAATTGCTCCTTTTTGCCCCTCAAATGGTTTACACACATCTATTCAAAACCATTCACTGAACGTGTTATGAGGTTAAAACCATTCTTACACGCCCCTAAATAGCAAAGATAATTTTTTTTTCAACGCACACGCGACCAGTCAGTTTTCACTCCCGCTCTCACGTCTAATTATGTCGCTTCACATGAATCCGCTATGAATAGGCAGACGACACACCTAAGTGCCAGCACGCACTCAACCAATATCGATGCGGTTAGCACTGACCTTGTCACTTTATTGAAATTCCTGCAATGACCCACATTGTGGATTTTTTGTTTTCAGTCTTCTATCTTCGCCGTTTTCTATTCTTCGTAGAAAAAATATGAACCTGAAAATATCGCAAACAAATATATAATCGGAATATTATAATGTTTGTGTTTTTCGCAGGTAAAAGTAAAGAGGCCGAAGTGAAGCGCATAAACAAAGAGCTCGCCAACATACGCAGCAAGTTTAAAGGCGACAAAACCCTCGACGGCTACCAGAAGAAGAAATATGTGTGTAAGCTGCTGTTCATATTCCTGCTGGGCCATGACATTGATTTCGGCCACATGGAGGCGGTCAACTTGCTCTCCTCCAACAAGTACTCGGAAAAGCAGATCGTAAGCCCGATTCGTTTGTTTTTTTAATGTTTGTGTGTAATGTTTTTTTGTTGATTTGATTTTAGGGCTACCTGTTCATCTCCGTACTGGTGAATACGAACAGCGACCTGATTCGATTGATAATTCAGTCGATCAAGAATGACCTGCAATCACGCAACCCGGTGCACGTGAACCTGGCCTTGCAGTGCATAGCCAACATTGGGAGTCGCGATATGGCCGAATCGTTCTCGAATGAGATACCAAAGCTATTGGTATCAGGGTGAGTGTGCCCGCATGTATAGCAAAAAAGTCACATGCGAACATAATTTATTTGCGTTGAATTGCAGCGACACAATGGACGTTGTGAAGCAATCGGCCGCTCTCTGCCTGCTGCGGCTCTTTCGCTCCAGCCCGGACATCATACCGGGCGGTGAGTGGACTTCGCGTATTATTCATTTGCTCAACGATCAGCACATGGGCGTGGTGACCGCCGCTACCTCGCTCATCGATGCGCTCGTGAAGCGCAATCCGGACGAGTACAAGGGCTGCGTGAATTTGGCCGTTTCGCGTCTGTCGCGCATCGTCACTGCCAGCTACACGGATCTGCAGGACTACACATACTATTTTGTGCCGGCGCCGTGGCTGTCGGTGAAACTGCTGCGACTGCTGCAGAACTACAATCCGGTCACCGAGGAGCCGGGTGTGCGGGCGCGTCTGAACGAGACGCTCGAGACCATACTGAACAAGGCGCAGGAGCCGCCGAAGAGCAAGAAAGTCCAACATTCGAATGCCAAGAACGCGGTACTGTTCGAGGCCATCAATCTGATCATACACAGCGATAGCGAGCCGAATCTGTTGGTGCGCGCCTGCAATCAGCTGGGCCAGTTCTTGAGCAACCGCGAGACAAATTTGCGCTATTTGGCTTTGGAATCGATGTGCCACCTGGCCACGTCCGAGTTCTCGCACGAGGAAGTGAAGAAGCATCAGGAGGTGGTCATACTGTCCATGAAGGTGAGTTACGTTTGCATGCAAAGCTGCACCATACTGATTGCAAAAAGTTTAAATTGATTTGTTGCTCAGATGGAGAAAGATGTTTCGGTGCGTCAGATGGCTGTGGATCTGCTGTACGCCATGTGTGACCGCAGCAACGCCGAGGAGATCGTTCAAGAGATGCTGAACTACCTGGAGACGGCCGACTACTCCATACGCGAAGAAATGGTGCTCAAAGTCGCCATTTTGGCGGAGAAGTACGCCACCGATTACACTTGGTAACTACGCAACTCAAACTATTTGAAGTCATATTAAATGTTAATTGATTTGTCTGTTTTTCAGGTACGTTGACGTCATTCTCAATCTGATACGCATAGCAGGCGACTACGTATCGGAGGAGGTGTGGTATCGTGTCATACAGATTGTCATCAATCGCGAGGAGGTTCAGGGCTATGCGGCCAAGACTGTGTTCGAGGCACTGCAGGCACCCGCCTGCCACGAGAATATGGTGAAGGTGGGCGGCTACATTCTAGGCGAGTTCGGCAATCTGATTGCCGGTGATTCGCGTTCGGCCCCGCTCGTACAGTTTAAGTTGCTGCACTCGAAATACCATCTGTGCTCGCCCATGACGCGCGCTCTCTTACTCTCCACCTACATCAAGTTCATAAATTTGTTCCCTGAGATACGCACCAACATTCAGGAAGTGTTTCGTCAGCACAGTAATTTGCGTTCGGCTGACGCTGAGTTGCAGCAGCGTGCTAGCGAATACCTGCAGCTTAGCATTGTTGCGTCGACAGATGTGCTGGCCACCGTTCTGGAGGAGATGCCATCATTCCCCGAGCGCGAGAGCTCAATTTTGGCCGTGCTGAAGAAGAAGAAACCAGGACGGGTGCCCGAGAACGAGATACGTGAATCGAAGAGTCCGGCACCGAATGCGCTGGCACAGAACAATGTGCACGTCAACCACAAGTGAGTCAAGTGTTAATAATTGCAATGTAAAATGAACAGATTTATACGCGAACTGCTCTTGCAGGGTGAATAGCAATGCCAATGCCGATTTATTGGGGCTGAGTACGCCACCTTCCAACACGGGCATGAACAACACCTCGGCCAGTGGCACCTTAATCGATGTGCTCGGTGACATATATGGCAACAACAATGCGGCTGTGTACAACTCGAAGAAGTTCCTCTTCAAAAATAACGGCGTACTTTTCGAGAACGAAATGCTACAGATTGGCGTGAAGAGCGAATTTCGACAGAATCTGGGCCGTCTGGGCTTATTTTATGGCAATAAGACGCAGATACCACTGACGGTTTGTAGTTGCATTTCCACATAATTGTGAAAAAACTAACTAATACTATACATATTTCTTTAGAATTTCTCGCCCGTACTGCAATGGAGTGCGGACGATTTACTCAAATTGAATGTGCAAATGAAACCGGTCGAGCCCACATTGGAAGCGGGTGCACAAATACAACAACTGCTCACAGCCGAATGCATTGAGGACTACGCGGACGCACCCACAATCGAAGTGAATTTCCGTTACAACGGCGTGCAACAAAAGTTCAGCATAAAATTGCCACTGACATTGAATAAATTCTTCGAGCCCACGGAAATGAATGCAGAATCGTTCTTTGCACGATGGAAGAACCTTGGCGGGTACGTAAACGAACTGTGACTCCAATGTGAGTTGTATGACTGCATGCGAGTGGCGTTCGGCATTGTTTAAATTAACATTTCAATCTTTGGTTTTTTGGTGATATCAAATTTTGTAAAGTTACTGGAAGAACTTTAAGAAATTCATTGGTCTGTAATAAAATAATTTCCTTATGCTTGCAGCGAACAACAAAGAGCACAAAAGGTCTTTAAGGCACAACAGCCGCTCGATTTGCCCGGTGCGCGCAATAAACTGATGGGCTTTGGCATGCAACTGCTGGAGAACGTCGATCCCAACCCGGATAACATGGTGTGTGCTGGCATCATACACACGCAATCGCAGCAGGTGGGCTGCCTAATGCGATTAGAGCCGAACAAACAGGCGCAGGTCGGTGGAGTATGGACTTTTAATTGAAATGAATATGTTTTTATAAAACTTCAAATAATGTGTTTTGTTTTCTGCAGATGTTCCGATTGACAGTTCGCGCCAGCAAAGAAACCGTCACCCGCGAAATTTGCGATCTACTCTCAGACCAATTTTAAAGCTGCAACGAGTTTCGTAGTTAAGTTAAAAAACAAATTAAATTAAACTGAAGACATTGTTTGTGCTTGTATACTGTTCTTATGGTTATCCTACAAAACAAGAAAGAAGATGAAAGAAGAATAACAAAATCACAAATTTTCTCTCTTTAGCACAATCCAAACAAAGAAAAAGAAAGAAAGAACAAAATTTCAAATAAACAAACACTTTCTACCAACAATTCACATATTCGCTAAGCAAATATCGGAATATCAGCTAGATTGAAACACACTAAAATTGCAAAAAAAAAACAAATAAGAAAAACAAAACGACTTTACAGGTCGAACTCCAATCGACCCAACCAATCAAACCCACTTGTAATGTAAGCAAAGACAAAACAAAAACAAGCAAAGCTGTAGTAAATGTGTTCCCTGTGCATGGCAACGTCCGTTTCCGATTAACAGTTCACTGGCCAACGCACCCAGTCACCCGTTTAACAGTCTTCTGTGCGCGCGCACATTGCCGTTTGACGTCGCGTTGCATACAGCTGCAGACATGAGACTTTTTCCCTGTGTGAACTGTATTAGTTGCCGTACGGTTGGTTCATAAATGTAAATGTTCAACTATTCCATTGAAATAACAAAAAATCACTAACTATCGAAAAACTGGTGAAAGTGTGAACATGTTTTTGCGATACACATAAAGTTCATTTAAAGCTCAAACTATGTGTTGCCGCGAGCAGAAATAAAGTTTTCATTCGTTTTCGATTACTGTACAAGGTGGTTTTTGCTAACGATATTACCCCTTCATTGGGACAAAATCACATATACATACATATACATATGCGTGGCGTAAGCGGTGGATCGCGCAACTTCACTGTTGTCAAAACCTAAAAACCTAAACCTAAGCGAAATTTGTTTATTATCAGTAATAATTGAGAATCGTTATGTTATTGCAAAAGAAATGAATACTACCATATAACACAGCAAATACATATATATATATATATACACTATTGTGCGCGCACATTATGCGCCGAGGCGGCAGAGCTGGAGTGAGAGAGAGCGTGGAGCCAGGAGAGAAATGAAAATCTCATATTAGACAAATAATCAACTTAAAGATGAAAATAAATTGTTGAACAAAATTTTATTATAGCGAAACCAACACATATTGTATTATTTTAATAATATTAAAGCTACACACAGTTGCGTAAGATTTCCATTTTGTTGCAAAATTACGTCATAAGTTGGAGTAAGCGTTAAATTATTTAGTTTTCGTACATGGTTTTCGCTTTTTTACAAGCCGTCGCAGCTCACAGAACTGTACATGGTTTTTCGGCAGTGCGCTAAAGTCAGGTTGGCGCAGTTTCCAATTAATTGATAATGAGAACAAAATAGTATTAACTGCGACCGAGTGTGCAAAGTTGTTAGTTGAGCCATAAACAAAATAAAACAAAAATAAACGATAATGAAAAATACAAAATGCCGAGTAGCGCGCGAGGCGATGGGAAACACTACAATCCAAGAAATAGTTTTAATAATGAATTAACTATGCAAATGTATAACTTGTAGTTAAATATGTTTTTCCTCTTTTTGTAATAAGTAAACCCCCACCCCCTGTAAAACGAGCACTCTCTAACCGTTGCATTCTAACAAAAACAACAACAACAACAAAACTCGAACAATAAGTAAGGTTTGGGCAGGACGCGCGCAGCGTCGTTCGCTACTTGCAAGCTGGAATTTAACTGTACTATATAAAGAACTAAACTTTAAACTATAAAATACAAATGAATACAATAAAATGAAACAAAAACAAAACGCTACTTTAGATTGAATGTAGAATAATGAATAAAAGTAAAACATAATTAATTGCAGCATGTTATGTACAGTTTGTCACTCCCCCCAAACACACTCACACACACACACACCCAGCTAGGAACCCGAAAGTGCATCGAGTGTACTGAATTTATCTCATGAACATTTCGTTTTACTCTTTTCACTTCCACAACTCGACTTTGATTTTTTTTACTCGTCCTTAGTTTTACAGCAAAATAATTATGAATATAGAAAACATGAAAGTGAAAATAGCAGCAAAAACTTGTTTGACAGTCAAAGAGAACAGACAAAACGAATGTTTAAATACACTTTATAAATAAAACATACTCGATAAAGTTTATGAATTATCATAAAAAATAAAATAAAACCTATATTATTGTATATTTAAAGCATATATAAATTTAATAAAAATATAATTGAAACAAATGCACACTCGATATTTGGTTGGTGGGTTCCCCAATTTCTTTGATATTGCGGGACGCGGAGAGAATTCTAATCGCTTCCAGCTTCACCTTCACGCTTCCTCCACCCTCACCTTGAATGCAATTTTCGTGACATATTTACACTCAAAAAATTGATTTTTTTCTTAAGAATTTTGAACTGAATCCGGTTGGGATATCAAAAGCTTAACATTTTTTTATTTAACTCTATGAAAATTGTGAAATTCGTGCACTTTTTCCTATTTAACAATTAATAAATACAACTTTAAATGACTAAAAAATTAAACAACTTTATTCATACACACAAAACACATCGCACTACATTGTCATCAATTTGAATCTGGCATTAATGTTCACCGAACTCAGCTCGGTTACCAGATACTTGAACGAGAATGGAATCTCAATGTGACCCATGGTAGCGCCTTCGCCGCACAGCCGGCACGTATCGGGCATTGACTGCAGTTTGCCGGTTTCGGTGCGTTTGATGATCTTCATGAGCGGCGCCAGTATGCTGCCGCACTTGTTGCACACCAGCGAATGTGTCTTGTCCGAGTTGTGGAAGAGTCGATCCTGCAGCAGGAATGCAGCACCGTGCGATATCAGAGCATCACGTTCCATTTCACCGAAGCGCACACCACCGCCTCGCTTGCGGCCTTTGATCGGCTGGTGTGTAATGGCGTCCACCGGTCCAGTGGAACGTACCTGCCACTTATCGAACACCATGTGACGCAGCCGCTGGTAGTGCACAACGCCAAAGAAGATGTCAGCCGTCATTTCGCGGCCGTCCACGCCCGAGTACATGCGTTCAGTGCCGTAGTAGTTGTAGCCGCCGGACTCCAGCAGCTTGCCGAAATAGTCGATGGCTGTGTGCTTCTCCGAGAAGCGAAACGGTGTAGCGTCGTGAACGAGGCCGTGCAGAGCGGCGCTCTTGCCCGCCATCGTTTCGATCATCATAGCTATGGTCATACGCGACGGAAAGCCGTGCGGATTGAACACAATGTCCGGTATGAGGCCGGTTTCGGTGAATGGCAAATCCTCGGCCGCATACTTCTGTGAGCAGATACCCTTTTGGCCGGCACGCGAGGCAAACTTGTCGCCGATTGTGGGCGGACGCGGAATGCGCACCGTCACACACACCATGCGACGTGCGCGCGGATTATGGTTGCCGCAGTAGCGTACGCTGTCCACAACGCAGTCCTCTTTCTCGTCCATCTTGACGACTTTGTAGGTGGACTCGTCCGAGTCGTAGTAGCTGCGAGGGCGAGAGTTAAAGCAACATACTTTTAAATTACTTATCATTCCAATTGAAGCGCTTTGTTTTAATACCTGTAAAGCGGACAGCCATGTGACAGCTGACTACCCGCCTGTGGCAGGCCGTCATTGTCCAGATATTTGACCACTTCCGGCATGTGCGGACTGCGCGCAAAGTAGCTGGTGCCTTCCAGTTCGATAAATTTTGACTTGTAGATGCTGCCGTAAGCGAAGCCTCGATCGTACGCCGCCTTGTTGATGATCATGGCGTCTTCCATGTCGTAGCCGGTGTAGGATATCACCGCGACAATGGCATTGGTGCCCATTGCAAAGTCATCGAGCCCCATATTGTCGTGATGCACGGGCCGAAACAGCGGCGTGCCGGGCGTCTGCAGACGGTACAATTTGTTGGCTGCCTGTTTGGGCCAGTTGAGGCACGGCGTGCCCATTGTTTGCTTACCCATCTGACACTGGTACATATTTCTGTGCAACGAATGGCATTTGTAAACTGAATTCGAATCTCTGTTTTGTTGTATCAAACCTCGGAGACTGATTATAGTCGGGCATCGGAATCAAATTGGCCAGGTTGCTCAAGAAGTCCGTCTTGGCCAATTCCATATGTGTGGTGAAGCCGGGATAGAACTCCTTTGTATCAATAGCAATGTCCATATAGACCTGCTCCAATGAGCCAATGTACTCGATTTTGTTTAGTGCCAGGTTGCGCACTGGACGCATTAGGCGTGCTGGACCTACGAACAGAAACAGCCCAGGAAACTGGCCTTTCATTTTGTATGGGATGTAGGCGATCTCCATCATTTCCGGCAAGCGACCTTCAATTTTCAGACAGCGTAGCTTATTCACAATTTTATCAGCGTCTGCTTGGCGTATATGACCCAGCAGTTTGCCCTCCAGGAAGACTACAAACCATTTGGCGTTGGCATCGAAGAGTCCAGAATCCACCAGCAACATACCCAAGTCTACTAGAATTTTAGGAATACCCTGAAATCACGGAAATTCGTAATCAAAAAAATGCATTAGGAAAAAACCAATTTTACAATGCATTTCAACCTCACCTCAACCAACTCCTGCTTTGGCATGCCAGAAACCTTGCAAGTCACCGTCAAATGATTGAGCAGTCCACAAGGCGCACCATCAGGTGTGTGCACAGGGCAAATGTAACCCCAGGCGTCGGGCAATAACTGACGCGCTTCGGTTGTGCGCATCGTGGTGAAGTAAGAGCCACGATGAACAGCGCGAAAGTGCGACATATAACGCATGCGATTGATGTTCTCGGCCATGACCACCAGGCCGGTGTTCTGCATTAGACCCAGGCCTGAGCGCGAGGGCGCATTGCCGGTGGCAAGGAACGACTCCACAGCACTCGAGACACCTCCTGCTTGCCGCAGACAACTGGTCAGAATACTGTTTGTTATGAGTGCATCTGGTGCTTCCAGTTTCTTCATCAAATTTTTTTTTACATACTGCAACCAGAGGTCAATGCGATCGAAAAGATATTTTTGGTACAGGTGACCTATAACGAAAAAGGTTATGGCAATTGTGTGAAAAACAAATCTGATGTTTTATTTAATTGCTTAATTACCCGGTAGCAGCACCTCCTGCATCATTACCGAATCAACGTTTTCGATTTTGTAATTTCCCTGCGCACACTGGAATAGTTTCTGCACCATAAAGACCAGCGCATCGAACTTCTCCTTTTGGCTATTAAGATGTATGAGAATGCGTTCGTTCAAAATGAAATCGGTGACATCCATCTCCGTCTTCCAGGGCGGCACCTCGGGGAAGCGCGAACGGAATACCTGTCCCAGGTAGTGCTTGCAGTCGACATGCGTGTGCAGCCCCTCGCCGTGCACATCCCTCAACATGGTCTGCACGCAAGACATGTAGTACTGGTCCTTTTCGTAGCCGCGCACCAGATGCTTGTAGATCTCCTCGTCCGTGAAGTCAACCAAGCATCGCAGTATTAGGCAAATTGGCACATAAGACATGTTCTTGGCCTGCGCGAACATCAGCTTCGCCGTGCCGTTGTTGAGAAAGTGCAGCACGTTATTGTACGACATCTGATCGTCGCGCACACTGCGCACCAGTATGCCCAGTTCGCTGAAGTTGACGCCGCGATTCTTCCATGTGCTACGCTTCACCGCAATCGGGTAGTTGCGGCGGCTCATCAGCAACATGCGTATGATTTTTTCGTTGCCTTTGATGATGAAGATGCCGCCCCACTCGGAGTCGTGCTCGCCGCGCTTCACCATCTGTTCTGGCGTGAGTTCGTGTAGATTGCACGCTTTTGACTTCAGCATTATGGGCACTTCGCCAACTTCTGCGTCGATGGGCGCCTTTGTCAGCCCGTTGACCGTCCAGCCCACACGCACCGTGCACATGCCCGAGTAGGAGGTGTGAAGCTGACGCGCTTCGGTGGGAAAAATGGAGCGTTCCCTCACATTGATCACGGTCAGCGGCAACTTGGGACGCGCAATCTGAATGTCATCGATGCGCAGCTCCACCTGCTCGCCGGCCGGTGTATGCAAGCAGATTGGCGGCATGCGCTTGGCGCAGTTGGCCAAGCCGCTTGTGAGCATTTCATTGAAGGAGTTCACATGTGGTGCACCCAAGTTCACCAAGTGCTGCAAAGGGTATGGAATTAGTCGCGGTGAGTCAATTTGAATTTCTTGCGTGCTTACCTCATTCAGTTTTTTGGGAAACTCTTTGAATTCCGGCCGACTATTCGTCAATGTGGGATACAACTTCATTTTCTCTATGAATTTGTTCAAAATCAATGAGAAAAATGTGCATTAAAAGCACAAAACCAAAAATGTTATCTCCGCAGTGTCAGAATTCGGTGTGCACGTGTTGGGGTCAGCGAGCTGTGCTGTGCTGTCTGGCAATCAGCTGTGCGGATTTGCTTGTAAACAAATGTGTGAGGTGGGGACATTTGCCGGCTGTGGTGAGTTGCGCGGTGCCAGTGAGTGGCATTGGGGAAAAATCATTCAAATTCAAACAAGTAAAATGTCAAGTTTGGCGCGAAAATCGTGAATAGGAATTCATTGCTGAGTGAGCACATGAATAATCTTTCTTCAGAATTACTAATAAAGAATATCTAATGTTTGTTGCAATGAATTTTTTTCAAGTTCATATCGCTCTCTACTATTAGGTCTCGATATTTTGTGTAGTACTGTGATTACTGGGACAAAATGCATTGGAATTCAGTGCCATGGCTCGAACGGAAATGTTCAATGTGACTAAGAAAAGTTAATTATACGGCACAGAAATGTATATATAAATACATAAATGAACGTAAATGAGTTTCGGGGCGAATATAAGCAAATTTCTTTGTCATTGTAACGGGGAAGAAATTTATAGAACACTTCATAACATTTTACAGGATGGTTTGGGAAATAATAAAGCGATGGGGATAGCGATCCAGTGGCATCACAATGGGCCTAATTTGGCCGAAGTACGCTCTCGTTGGGAAGCCGCCATCTCTACCTGCCTTATGACATTGTCCAAAAGGGGTTAAAGTTGACTAAAGTACTTGGTCGAGTTTATTTTTAGTTGATTTAAAAATTGTGTGCAAAGTAGAAAGAATGAAATTGAAAAATTGAAATTGAATAGTTTTTATCACTAATGGGGGGGTTCAAATACAAATTGGTAATTTTTTGTAACGTTTAGAGAAATTGGTAAATTATTCAAAGTAATGTAAAGACTTAATTTTGGCTTCATCGTAAGAAATAAAGCAGTGCTCGACTAGGCCATGAGTCATTAACCGGCACAAGTGGTAGTCGGAAGAAGCAATATCTGGTGAATAAGTCGGGTGGGGTAGCGTTGAAGTGTCTTCAAAGTTCCCTTGACGACTTTTACAACATGCCATCAACAACATCACATTGTGACACAAATTATG
Organism: Melieria crassipennis; assembly: GCA_963668005.1. Taxonomy (NCBI): domain Eukaryota; kingdom Metazoa; phylum Arthropoda; class Insecta; order Diptera; family Ulidiidae; genus Melieria; species Melieria crassipennis. The sequence goes on along the minus strand of OY764961.1, from coordinate 29,138,733 downwards.
TTTTGTTGGCACAAAAAGTTGACATCGGTAGACCACAAAGAAAGTTGTTTGCAATACAGCGAATTTAAACATACTGATTTTTTGAGGGAAATGATGACTATTTGGCATGAATATTGTTGCAAGATGGTTCGATGCGATTTAATGTTAGCCACGCCAAAAGGCTAACACTTAATTTGACCCGTTAATTTTTGCTTCTAAATATTATTGTCCGGTTAATCTTGAATACGTCTATTAATTCTATCCTCTTACCATCGAAAAAGAAGTTTAAGATTCGTGTTCAGGACTCGAAAAAACCCGCATAGTGACTTTATAATTTAAAAGACAACTTTAAAGAGTAATTTCTACGGCACACCTCCTTAACCCATTATGAGCTACTTTGATTTATTTTGTTGAAATGTAATTCGAAACCGACCGAAACTTACATTTAAAATTCAACTTTATCGCATTTTTTCTGTTTTTTTTTACAATTTGCATTGATTTGGTTGACTGATTAATTTCTTAAAGTAATACCAGTACAATCAATTTGATCCACGCTTCGCTTCAATATTTGATCTTACACCAAAATTTTGTATTTATGTTCTCTTTTATGTTATTTTCGAGATTTGTTGTGCTTATGAGCGAACTTCACCTTTAATTTTTCGAGTAGAACTAAATTTGGTGTGTGTCGTTGTTGTCAAAGCTACAGCCTCCCCCCTCACCGCACACTCTGCAGCAACTTGGCTGGCACTGCACAGAAGACGTGCAGCAAACTAACTAAAAGAAGAAATCGGCGTTATTTTGCCGCACACAGCGGTGTCAGAAGATTCTCTTAAAGCTCGCGACTGCCGCACAAAGACGACACGAGGAGCTGCCGTATTGTTCATTTTCATTTCGGATGCACTGGCAGCATGTCGAAAAAAATTGCATGCTTGCTTGCCGGCAGTCAGTGGGTGGGTATGTGTGTATGTGTATGTGTGTGTTGTTCGGTTTGCCAGGCTGCATAAAACAATTTCCACTGCTGTGTGTCGCTGGAGCAGCAGCACTTCGAAAAGTGCAGTGGCGGCGATGGCGGCGACAGTTGCAGCATTTTACAGGAAAGCACATCGGAACAAGAAGTAATAATAAAGAAAATAAAGCAAAGCAAAGTGAAGTGAAGAAAAGAAAAGGCAGCGCAACAAAATACGCGCACGTTAAGTGGAAAGTGCGCAAGTATTTCCTCATTTGCGAGAATCTCGGAAAACGCTGCTACATTTTAATTTGCCACAGTTCGGGCACCCGCAGCTGATTTCGGTTCGGTGGCATTCGAGTTTGGCAGTCACAAAAAATATGCACTCGAAAATTAAATTTCCGCAACAAATAACACAAGACAGCAACAAAATATATGAATATGTATGTTTGTACGCAGCAAAGGGAACGTGCGCGGCACGTTTCCTTCTCGCCCTCGAATATTTTTCTTCATTATTTGAAATTGTGAAAAGTTCCACATTTTCTGCCACTTACAGAATTCCTTTGACACTCGAGCAACGCACTGGCGAAAGTTGCAGGCGCAGACGAGGGTGTGACGGTGTCGCTAGCCGGGTGACGTTTCACTTCTTCTGGCGTAAAACTTTATAAGCCAATGTTGTTTGGCTTACTTGTAGATCAATCAAATAAAGTGGAACAAGTGCAGCGGGCGTCGCATTGGCGTCGATGAAAAGCTTTTGCTGCGCTGCATAACGCCACGATGGGTGCATAGAGTACGTACATCACTTGACATTACAAGCAATATTGGCACATAAAAGTAATTGAGAATTTTGCATATTAGCTACAAAAGATATAAAATAAAGCAATAAAAGTGCTCAATAACACTGTAAAGTAAAATATTAATAAAGTCGCACACTTTAATGCAGACACGACTCACAATAACTGGACATAGGTGAGGTTAGGTTAGGTTAGGTGGCAGAAGAGGTTACAGAAGGGGTTACAGAAGGGGTGTGTGTGACATGCACTTCCACTCGAAGACCCTGAAGGGTCCATTGTGATTCCTTTTATTTTGAATCCGGCGTCCTTTCCTATCTGTTGGGTTCCCTGTAGATCCAGCTGGGGATGGGGTCTTTTGAGAACTATTTGGTCATGGCCCATTTGGCCCATCTTGTCTATTGAACAAACTGGCTCCAAGTGCCCGAAGCAATCGTTCCTGTAATAAGACATAAGAAACTATATTTCCGAAACACTAAAACGCTGAATTCAAAGTAAAAGGACTAACTAAAGCTATAGGAGTGTAGTCGCTGAATGTTGATACATGAATTCGTATTTAAAGTATTTATTAAATTAAAACAACATTCGAGATGTATTCATTACCAGCAGGGCCCGGCGCCTTTGCACGCTAGTCTGAAGTCAATGGGTCCAATAAAAAATGCTTCGCTTAACCATTTATTGACTCCGTCAGATGTTGATGGAAAAACAGAAAAATATCTGTCCAATTATTTCTAATTTGAAGTTCTTTCATTTGAAGTCAATAGGTCCATTCAATCATGTGCCCCCATATAAACCCGAAAGATGTTGATTTAAAAAAAGTGAAAATTTGAAACACATGTACAGAGTTTGAAATAAATTGGCCCATTAACCCATTTTCGGCCGCTACCAGAAATAGCCAATATTTTTGTAATTCCTTTTAAGGACTTACATTTAGGACCTTAATAAAGAATATTTTTGGATTTTTTTTGTGTTTTTTTTACAAATTTTTTTTATAAATTAATAAAAATTGAATTTAAAATAAAAACAAATATACATATATGCACATAGTTTTAGTCAAATAATAATCAAGCATGAAAACAAACAATTGTTGGCTTAAATATGTACATACATGACGACTTCTGGCCAATCGTCGATTTTTCGACCACTGAAAAGTACGCGGTGCTGAGAAGTAAAAATATTTTCATAACCTTAGGGATATCAATTGATTGTGGTAATTTGGTCTTTAGGCTTCGTAAATAATCAATAATAAATCAATAATTTGAAAAGGTTATATATTTTTCAGAATATTCAAAATATGACTAAAAAAATGCTTTTTTCGTGCCTTCGCCAACATCTTTAAATTTATCGTTTTTAAAAAAAATTATTATTTCGAGGGGTTACCAAAAGACCAAAGCTATTTTCTGCATCAAAAGTTCAAAGATATAATGTCTAAGTGCAGAGCTACTATCCTTCAAAGTGGCTGGTCGAAAAATCGACCAGCGGCCGAAAATGGGTTTTTTATAAAACCCATCGTTGACGTCAGATTTTGATTTTCGAAAAAAATGAAAGACGCTTATTGTTTCACATGTGAAGTGCTTTTACTAAGTTTGAAGTCAAATCTTGCTTTCCCATACAAACCTTTAAGCCTCGGTTCAACCCATTAGATTTTGATTTTCAAAAAAAATTAAAATGACGTGTCTTATTATTTTCCATTTTAAGTGTTTTCATCAATTTTGAAGTTCAGTTCAGGTTTTTGTTTTATACTTTTCCCGTATACAAACTTTTCCCGATTTTCGAAAAACTGAATAATACGTGTCGAATAATTTTTAATTTCTAGTATTTCATCAAGTTTGAAATCAATAAGCAAATTAAAACACGTTTTTTCATACAACACCTTAATACATGTTTTGCCCACAGTTCAAATTTCATGTTTTTGTAGCTTTATCTCGGCTGGACGATGATGAATCGGTCAGTGAGTTAGTTAGTTAGTTCAATCAGTCAGGAATTATACAAGGTGGTGCAAAGTTAATCATCCAATTTGGTTTGTGAATAAGTTTTTTCCTAAATAAAAAACAAAAATGATTTTGAGTGATGGTAATTTTTTTTGGACAATTTTTTCTGTTAACCCTTTCGCTATTTTGTTGCCATATGGCAACATGCTACTTTGCGGACAATTGCATCCTCTATGGTTGCAAGAATAAATTTTTTGTTGGTCTTTAGAAGTTATGCAGTTATGCAGAGAGCACATATCTCGTAAACGAATCATCTGACTAACACAAGTTGCCCGTCAGTCAGAAGATAATACCTTAGCCTTTCCAAATATACAGATTGTCCAAATCAGATAAGAGTTGGGGAACTTACTGACGGTGAAAGTTATAAAAAGTGAATTTTTCGACCAATTAAAAAAATCAAAAATTTTCGAATGTTTTTTTATAGATAAAATAAGTTATCTCCTTATTATAATTGAAAATCTAAGATGAAAGATATATTATTTGAGCAAATATCAAGCCTAACATCAATAGAATTGAGACGTGAAACTAGAGATCATTTATAGTATCCTGGTATAGTCAGTTTTTCATTTTCTGACCCAAAGTCATTTTTAAAGGACTTTAAGATTTTATGGACATACACATATTTTTTTAAATATTTGTGCTTGCGCAATGATGAGTATCAAATGAAAGAGGAAAATTGTCTGCTTTTAACTATTCTATTACTACTACTACTACTACTACTACTACTATTCTAGTTTCTATTTTGAACTTACTTTTTATTAGAAAATACTTTTGTTTTTAGGTGCACGCGATTGACCCATTTTTTGTCGAGTAGTTTTATTGGTAAAAACTAGTGTCCGACCGAAACCACTTTTTTTGGCCGAAACCGAAACCGAAACCGAATATTCGGTTTTTTTTTAATATTCGGCCGAAACCGAAACCGAAAATTTCTAGTTGAAATAAAAATCACCATATCAAGCACTTTTTTCAACAAACGAATTTTACATTAAGGGAAGGCTCCCCTGGATTTGGGCAAAAATAAGGCAAAGTTTGTAATTTTTTTGTGGGATAATGAAAAGGCGTACAAACTTCCGGTTTTGACTATTAAATTCGTCTATTATTTAGGAGTTTAAAAAGTTAAAAAACTTGATGAAATTCAAAATGGCGGCTACAAAATGGCGATTTCCGTAGGCCTCTGCGCGCCAAACATCGCTCGAGAACTGTAATCCTGCAGCCTCTTGTAGTGGACTGAAATCAAAAAGCATTGTCATTACTTAAAGATAACAAAATTGTCTGTGCATTGAACTCAGACTCAAAAAATTTAAACGAAAAATTCTTGCACAATGAATATTTGAAGTAAAAAGTTAAATTTTTTGCACCTTTTTTTAATTTCAACCACATTTAAAAATTAAAAATAAATAACTATTTATGCAAATTTTTAGTTCAAGGCATACAGAAAATCAAATACATTCGAGCAGTTTTTAGATGAAGAAAATCGGATCATTAGATCAAGTCCGGGGATTTCAGTTAGATTGGAAAAAATGGTTTCGAGATAAACGCGTTTGAAGTTTTTACAAAGTCAAGTTCATCAAGTTTTTTAACTTTTTAAACTCCTAAATAATAGACGAATTTAATAGTCAAAACCGGAAGTTTGTACGCCTTTTCATTATCCCACAAAAAAATTACAAACTTTGCCTTATTTTTGCTCAAATCCAGGGGAGCCTTCCCTTAAGTAAATAAAGAACAAAAAAACAAACATAGCATAAATAAATAAATACTTATTAATAAAAACAATTTATTCATTTTTTAAAAACGTAAACAAGAAGAAATCACCCTTTCGTACCTTACTCGATAATATTCAAAATTAAATAATTTAATATTATATGCTAAAAAAAGAAGTTTATTTACATTGGTGGCATCTAAATTACTCCTCCTTTTACTATATATCTGCTACACAATAAAATGTAAAAAATATTCTAGAAAGTTTCGGTTTCGGCCATTCGGCCATTTTTTGGCCGAAACTGAAACCGAAACCGAAACCACTTATTTGGGCCGAAACCGAAACCGAAACCGAATATTCGGTCGGACACTAGTAAAAACAAATCGACACAATTATTAAACGCTCTTGCGAAGCGCACGCTTCATTGCTTGTCTGTTTGTATACAATAGCTGTCTAGTTCACAAATGTCAAATATGATTGACGTTCGACGCCATTTGCAAAAATTATAACATCTTCCGATAGGGTGATTAACTTTGCGCCACCTTGTATGTATATATTTAGTTATATAATTTAAAGTCAACCTAAGGTCATGCCTATCCGTAATAGTCACTGACTCAGTGAGTGTGAAGAGCTCACAGGCGTGGTATACTTTTAGGCAGTATTTACTATAAATTGGCCTTATTAATAAATCAGCATCAATAAATGTCCTTGCGACATAAAACACACCCATCACGATGACGCAGTACTCAAATTTGCTGACATTGTTGCATTTGTTGTTATATATAAAATGTTGCCTGTCACCATTTTAACTTTTGTTCATTTTGACATTCGTTTATTTTCCACTTGCCATAAATAATGCAACAATCTTACAAATATTGTGGTGGAACAACAAAACGAACAACAAGTCACATTTGTTGGTACGGTAACAGTTTAACTTGCGCACAGCAAATGCCACAAAAGCCAGACACCAGCCACCCACCCAGCCAACAACGCACAACAGACACAGCGTGGAGTGAGCTTAACAGAAAAACACGTCGGCACTCGGTGCTTGCGCTTTTTCTTTTTGAAATGCGTGATACTTGCAAGACTTTGGCTGGCGGTCGTGTGAGTTGATAATTCGGTGCGAAAAGTTTCTGCGTACGCGACCGCAACGCACACGTAGCACGTACGTAGCGCTACACATTTGGGCGCTGCACGAGTACTTCATGCTGCATGCAGTGCTGGCGCACGCATGTTCGGCAAACGGGAAACAACAATCGTCAACAAGCAGCAAACAGTAACAACTGAGCAACAGCAGCCAACAACACTAATAAAAACAGGGCGCCGCTTTGAGATCTTCTTATGTTGATGAAGTTGCTCAACGTTGCCGGTTTTGAGTACACAACAGCACCTCGTCCGTTTGTGGCTCCTCTTGCCGCTGTGCCAGTGGCTGGAACGCGTCGTCTGTGTTGGGGCCACAAATTGTATTTGAAAAGCGTCTAGATTCTTTATTGGAGCAGTATTTGTGATGTATTTAGCTTTGGTGGGTAGTGAAGGACGCGAAGGTGTGAAAGAAGCAGTGGGCAACTGAGTTGTGACAGTCGTATGTCGATTATGACATTGAAAAATTTAGCCATAAGGCGTTATTTCTATGATCACTAACGTTCAATAAAACATTTAAGGGAGTCAATACGTGTAAACGGTATATTTTTTGAATCGCGCATACGCCGGAAAAAATTAATGCAATGTACAATTTTTGTTTTTTCATTCTTTTATTAAAAGGTAGCAGTGCAAGAAAAACATTTTTATTTTTTGGCGTGCTCAAAATGGCGGCGGTGGTGGGGGTCCAACGTTGGGCCCAAATTCTAGTAGAAGTTGTGCCGGCGCCCCAAAAATCATCTGAAAAAATATTGCTATTAGTTATTATGAGAAAATATAATGTACCTTCTAAAGTAACAAGAAAAATATTATTTCGAATAAATATTTTCTCGAAAATACAAAAATATGCTCCAACCGAAAAAATGACCTTTTTTTCTTAATTTCCCGAAAATGGCGCCGCGGATATCGCCAAAAACATTGACATTTTTAGTTACTTTAGAAGTTCTATGTTTCAAAAAGTTGCTGCCCAAATTTTAGATCAGTGGGACTAAAACTTGCCGAGATATTCTACTTCCATAATAAAAAACCAGTGTTTCGAAATAATTTTGTTTAAACTTCGGGCGTTCGGCTTCATGCGGAACGAATTGACCATAAATAAAGCGCTGCTGCAAGGGAACGGGTCATCAGAATTAAAAACCACTTGGAGTCTATTTCACAAAAAAAAAAAAATTTTTTTAATTTTAGAAATTTACACGTATTGACCCCTTAAAGCTTAAGAAAATTCATAGAAAAGTAGAAATTTACAATATCAAGATCAGCGAACAATTGACTGACGAATACAGCTGTGTATACTTGTCTGCCGTTCGCCAGATGATTGGAAGATATGGAAATAAAGACGGACTTTAATATTTCATATCACATTTTTATAAAGGCTCAAAGAAATGGTGCAATTTTTTTATAGCCTCGAAAACAGTCTGAAAGATGGAAAAAAATAGTGGCTACTGATGAACAATATTTGGTGTGTACCATATCTGTGTGGTGTTTACTTGTAGATTCTGTGAGGGAACAGGAGCAACTTCAAACCATAGCATTCTTCACTGTGATGTTGAGCCTTGCAGCAGACGGCGATGCCTGGGCCTCTGATTGGCTCAAAAAGAAGGACATCATCCAATTGATCCATCAAAAGCTGCAAAAGTAGAAAACTTTCTTCTAGACTTCAGGTCCTAATTTTACAGAAATATGTTCACCATTGTTTTCTCCACGGAAGTCGTGAACTGAACTGTGGACTACGTCAAAGTTTTCAAGGGAGTTTGAATCACAGACTTGCATCCAGTTCGATTAATAAACGCCCTCTCCATATAGTTTCTTTCTTCATCTTATTTCATCTTATTTTATTGACATGTTTACATGTGCAAACACTTTTCTACATCCGCATGTAGACAACTCTTCAACGACAATTTCGGTCAACGCTAGCTTTCGATATGTAGGCAATAGTTCGTGCGTAAAGCTCTGCTAGTGATTTCATTTCGAAAGTATTAATAATGAAAGTTCTTCTTCGTGTATGTCGTCGTATAAGGATGTGTGAATTTTTCTCTTAAGTACACACACACACACACATTACAACTTCATCGTTGCTGTTGTTGTATAACATGTTTGCCATGCAGTTTTAAACACCAGCTCAACTGCATTTTCTTTATAAGTTTGTAATCAAATTGTGTTGCTTTCGTTTGAATTTAATTTACCGCTTAGGTGAAAATGTTTTCTAAGGATTTACTTGCGTTAACTTGAAAATGAAATAAAATCGCTTCGCTTTGCTTTGTACAGCTGGAAAATATTCCTTTTATGGCAGTTGGGCGCTTTTGTGTTGCGCATTTCGCTTCGTTACGCATTCTGAGAAAGTAATTTAGCCCGCAAATTGCTAAAGAAAATACGTTACTGCATTCTATTTGAGGTTATGCAACGTTAGCAGATGCGGAGCAAATAGGCAGATAGATAGGTTAGGTAGGTACTTGTAGGTGGGCCGGATAGGTCGTTTTGGGTAGTCGAGCAGAGAAGATTTGCAGTCAAATCTGAACAAAAATCAGGTGACGAAATGTTTGCTAATAATAACAATAATATTTTTTTGGTATTGGTATTCACTTGTGTCACGCCAAATCAACCCTGACCCGAAAGGCGAAGAGGGAGAGCAAAAGGAAAGACGTAAGCAGTTGCCCGTCAACGGTCGCGCAGTATTGCTAGATCAGGAGATTCCCTCCTAGATATAGGAGATTCTTGGCCTTTTAGGAAAATTTTTAGGAGGATGAATTGTTTAGGAGAAAGTTTAGGAGATAATATTAAATAATAAATAAATAATATATTTTTAATGTTAGGGGATTTTTCGGATCCTTAGTGGATTTTTGGGAGATTTTTGGATAACGAAGTATGATCATTGGGAACACTGGCAACAACATATTTTGGCATCTATTTAAATAGTCAAAACACGTTATTGTGTTAAAAATTTGTAAGCTTACAAAATGTAAGCTCGTTCTATCTCGTTCTCACTTATTGCTGTCACAATGAAATCCCGTAAAAAATGCCACTTTTTGTTTAATTCATTTGTTATATGTTTTGTTTTTGTTAAATTTTTGTTGTTAAGCTGAAGATGAATAAAAAAAAGGCGGCATTATTTTTTATTTATTTATTTTTTATGAGAAGTTTAATTCCTTTAAAATTACGAAAGTTATAAAAAGTGTGTTTTATAAAAAGTTTTTTTTAAACTTTCAGTATTTTAGTATTTCAGTATTTTTTTAACATTTAGGAGAAAGTCATTTCAGGTATCTGGCAACACTGCGGTCGCGATGAAAGGCAGCGCGCCAAGTTCTTTTGTGACAATTGAGCCCATTAACTTAGATATAACTTGTTTTTCTGAGTAAGAAATTTTTAAATATTTGAAATATATTTTTGTTCATTTCGTTCAAACTCTACAACATAATTTCATCCTTTTTTTGTCGGCTTAAAACTGTTTCAAGCATAATTTGAGTTCTGTATTTGAGACCTGAGTTGTAAAATCTTAAACAAGCAGATTGTTTTGACCAAAGAAGTATGGAAATCCTATTTAAAATTTGTCGAATCGTGGTCGCTTTTTCATCAGTCTTAAGTAAGGAGTAATGTGAAGTTATCTTGAGAACCAGAGAGACGTAGGGACGGACATGTGTACAAACAGACGCTCTCATAAGTTAGGAGTCTATAACTCGTTGGTAGACGTTCTGAAAATTTTATCGTATAGATAAATTAAGCCTGAACCGATTAGTAGACCGAGTACAGACGGACATACAAATAGACGTTCTGAAAATTTGATGGTTGAGTCCGTAGCCTAGAAAGACGAAAATAAAGTAATATGAAATTTGAAGTTAGGAGTCTATAATTCCTCTGCTTTGAAAGTTATCTCAAGAACTAGCGGGTTGAATATAAATGCACAGCCGGAAGAAGGGAAATGAGATGTCCAGACTGCTATAGTTTTATATAATTAAAGAATGAAATTCTAAAAATTTGTTCAATATTACAGAAAGGCCAAAATAAAATAAATAAATAAAAAAACACAGCACCAGACCCATCCAAAAGATTATAGAGATTATATAAAGATATATTCATAGTAACATGGCATACTTTATGAACTTTAAAGTCCTTCTAAAAGGACATCGGATCAAAAAATGCAAAACTGAGTTGGACTATGAATGACCTCTAAGTTCTTACGCACCCAAAAGATGATATAGGTGTATCATCTTTTGGATGGGTCAGACGTACTGTCGCACAGTGTAATAAAATATCAATAATTTAATTTTAATAATTTATAGTCTGGACGGTGCAAGATGCGATCATAATTTTTACAGATGGCTTCAAGCTGGACAGTACCTGGGAAATTAAATATCTTTAAGACTCCCGGACCATTGCAGTGTGTATCAGGCGGGTAATTCTGAACCAGAACCAGAAGAATACGGAAGAAAGCAAATATTCAGCTTCTTCGATAGTCAAGCTGCGCTAAAAGTTTTGGACTCGTATATAAACGACATATTTCATTTAGTTTTTAAATGAAGCTTTTATGGAGAATCATGACTCAATTGGCCTAACTACTTCAAAGTTCGAAAAAGTAAGGTAAAGTAAATAATTTCTCAGGTTTTTTTTTACAATTATTTAAAAATTAACATCAGAGGAGGTCGAAAACACTTACGTTTGTATAGATAAACATGATTTAGTGAACATAATGATTTTAAATTTGGCGCAGTTTAAGGAACAATTTGAAACATTAAATATTCACAAAGACAATTCTAACAGTTCCATCACAATCGTGATCTGAATATAAGCGTTGAATTAATTCGAAATCAATTGCTTTCGAATCTTAATACTTTCGTTGTTTTAAGCGCACATTTTAGTGAGTTGTATATGCAATATTTAAATTTAAATCATATTATGAAATTCGCAGCAAACTTAATCTATTATATACATATTTTATTTGCATTTAAAAACTGACTGATGTATTTTTAATTTGAGAATGCAATATTAAAGTATTAAAACGAAAATAACAGCCGCATGAAAAGTGACGGCAATCAATGTATTTGTTGACGGTTCAGAATGAGTCATTGGACGAAAACAAGAAACCACACTGACGTATCACGCAACATGCGATGAATTTTCACTCTTGTGAAATCTGGCCAAGAGCGATTCGCTCACTGCGAACCGATACAAAAGACCGGCGGCGTTTGCAATAAACACGCAAGTCGGTTCGCCCACACTGCAAGAAATGCCTTTTATCGACTGTTAATGGTGGAAAATATTGCAATACGGCCGCAAATGTACGAAGCTGATGGCCTGCGGCACATTGCTGGCCATGTGCACATTAAATATTGGCAGCAGTAACGCAGACAAAGGAGAACTTTTCCAAGTCGAAATCAAGAAAACATCACAGCAGAAGCCGCCACAGGGGCAGTGAACTTTCAACGTTGCGTCTTGTTGTTTGTTGTTGTTTGGTTTTTAATGCATGCACGAGTAATTATGGCATTTCGTTGCATGCCAAATTTAAGAAATGCATTTCAGGTGCTACGACACGAGATGAGGCAACTGATGCTATGTGCGCCTGGAAATGTGTAGCTATGCAAATATTAATTGTGACATATTTGCCAAAAGCACATAAACACAAATGCAGAAAAATAGACAAATTTCTGCGAGAAAACAGCAGTCTTATCGCATTTGCGTGATGACGATTTGGTTAAATATAAAAATGGCGTATGTTAAGTTGGCAACTGACAGCAGCCAGCAGACAGACGCAGTCAGTCGCCTCTTTGCGAAATGCTCATCATTTGATTTTGGTCTCATTTACGGGCCACACTGCCGTACAGACCGATATGCATCTGTAAGTAAATATGTATGTATGCTTAAGAATATTCTTGCCGTCATCTGCCAGCAAAGTGCGCACAGCTGCTGCGGTTCGACATGCTCTCAAGTGCATGATTTTCAAAATCAAGGTACAAAGAAGTGAAAGAAGCGCATCGCTGCTGCAGATCGCTGTCGTTGTTGCTGCCATGTGACGAGTTGCCGGTAGAAGAAACATTAAAATGCAAGTTCAGTATATTTCTTTCCATTGTTTGGTGCCGCCAAGGTTTAGTTAAGGAACTTACGTAGACCTGGTTGGGCCCGTTGTGTATAGAATAGCTGTAGCCCCATAAACTAAACATTCATTTGGATAGGAGAAGGAATCCATGTAGATTTCTTTATGAAATAAGCAAAATTTCATTGTTGAAAGATCAGTAAGATTAACTATAAATAAGGCTCCGAGGAGGCCTCTCTCTTTCCTGGATAGAACAGATCTATATGATGTGTCAGACGTTCTTTTTTCATCTATAGATCTCCAGTTGCTTCAGTGATCTTTAGAAGCGAAATATAGTCTTTGGGCATGTCTCCGGATACTCCAATGACCAGTCAGGACTGAAATCGTAGACGGAAGTCTTTTGCTCCCCAGGGAAATGCAGTTCTCCGGTTAAGAAGGCACCAGATATCTGTATAGAGTTTGCACGAGTCTTCAAAATCTGTTTGTCCGGAGAAGAATATGTTTGTTTAGATCATCAGAACAGAAACCAAGTCATGAAGCATTTGTGTTAACCAATAACCAGTTGAACTAATGTCGTGGAAACCAGTGTATCATGCTTCTGGGACAGAAGATATCAAGGGTCAAAATCGTCCTAAAAACGAGTATTCCTCTATCCAGAGCCTGTCAGGTGAAAAATATGCAATATTATTTAAATTGATAGTAAGCCTGATAGATCCAAGCAGAGCACTGATCGATTCAATTATGTCTGACCACGTAGGTGTAATTTCTGGCCATCTGGTCAGCTTTATAGTTTCTGTTGATGCCGCATCCCTCGTAGATGAAAATCCTCTTGTTCCAATAGGAAATTTTGAGCTACGAAGCATTGGTTTGGGCAACTAATTACGCGTTAATTACTGTCTGAGAAATTTTATCTTTCGGCACGCAACTAACAACAATATAGCCAGGATGGAAAGGTCCTGCAATTATGGAGTAGGTCAGCTTACAAACTAATCTCTAACCTTCTGCAGAAAACACCGCCCACAATTGTTGGTCATTTTGTTGTGGAACCTTCCTTAAAAGTCGAATGCCTTCGATATCCCACTGGAAAGCGGAGAAAATCAACGAAAAAGATTTAAAAGAGCTTCTTTTTCTCCCATATGTGGCACAAATAGAACTACTACTAGAACTACTACTACTTCAAATCGGGAATTTCCCTCAGTAAGAGTCCTTAATCAGTCGGCAATCTACAAAGTACTGTCTATCTAACCTGTCCTCTCTAACAGAACATTTTGTAGGAAAACAGCATTCAAAACTTGGGATAAAGATTGAGCAGTCAATGTCTTTTGAGGTTAAGGTTCCTGTACAATAAGCCTCGATTGACCGTTGTCAGTCCTAGATCAAATCTTGGGGACTTTGAATTGGACATCAGCAATCTTTGCTAACTGTCTAGTCAGAAGCCTTAGTGGGTTTACAATGGATAACCCCAGTGGAATGAACAAAAGCAAGTCTTCTAACTTTTCCAATTTGTTCACTCAGCGAATAGCGCTGGACAAGATAGCGCTGGTAAAGACTTACTTACTGAACTAACTACTTAAGTGCCCTCTTATTAATTAACTAAAAAAATTTATTGAAAATGAATTATTAATTAACTAGAAAAGTTAAAAGAAAGCAATAGTTTTTATTGAACATTTGTTTATTGCTTTGAACCATAGTGAACTAGTATATTTGTTCAATGTTTGTAACACAATTTCATAATTGATTTGACTTTTAAACGTCCAAGTGATTAATTTCCAAACAATAAATAATTTTGCAAATTTGGGATTCTTCTTTCGCTCATACAATTTTGTACAATTGTTGGATGCCAACACGAAGATAATTTGTCTTTCATCACATAGTATATATAAATAGCAAGTAGAACAACTGTCTGTAGGTGCTCACTTGAAGCTTGGAATTGGTAGCTAAAATCATATACAGACCGTAGAAACAATGCTACTTTGTTATTCTTTTGTCAATTGATCTTATTTGATATTTTCGGTGCCAATAATGGTTTGAAATCTAAGCAGCAATCGATAGTTTTACTATTTGTGAACAAACTGCTTTAGTCAACAACTGACATTTTCTCATCCAAATGGGTTAAGCTTTATTTATTCTCATCTCTTGAATAATTCGCGAGGGCAGACGTGCCCTTTTGTTGCTCCGCGGTTTTTAATGTTTTTACTCGTTTGCGCGTGATTAAAAAAAAAAATGTTTACATAAATGTTTAGTGTGCCGCGTATTGTCCGACTGCCGCTGCTGCCGCGTTGTGGCCTGCCGATTTCGCCCGTCCAAATTAATATTTGTCAAAATAAAATTAAACGCGTCATGCACTTGCAAGTGCTAAACTGCAGTGCTAGTGCCGTTACGTTCGCTGTCCGCTGCTTCGACCTCTGTCCGCGTTGTGTTGTTGCTGTGTTTTTTTTTCCCGTGTTGTCTTTTTCCTCCGTCCGTATTCAGTGGCGCTACATGCGGTCTTGTTCGACACTGAGAAATTGACTGTTCTGTGGTAAAGGCATAACACTTACCACAGAGCATAATCAATTTCTTAGTGCGGCAGATCTCATTCCCGGCTACTTTCCTTGTCCTTTAACCCACCCAGGCCATGGTGCTGGACAAATTTCGCATAGCCTTCTGCAACGTGCGCGGGCTCAGGGCGAACTTTTTCGCTGTATACGCGTTTGTTAACCTCCATAAACCCCATGTAATGGCACTAGGTGAAACCCAGGTGTGTGGGGATGCAGATCCACTGGATTTCCACATTCCTGGTTACCACCTACTGCCATTATTCTCTCCTCACAGGGGTCTTGCCATTTATGTGTGCAGTAATGTTGCGTACCAGTGCCAGCAACAACTATACACGACGGATGCCGAATTTAGCTCCATGTGGGTTAAATTCAATATCCAGTCGCACATTCTGCACTTCTGCTTCCTATATAGAAGCCCGAATTCAGGGAGAGATTTTACTTACAACAAGTTTGATCTTCTCTCTGATTCTATTTCTCGTATTTTGGAATCGTATCTGAATAGTGAAATTGTAGTTGCTGGTGATTTCAATATTCATAATTCCAATTGGCTACGCCATTCCAGCCACACAACTCCTGAGGGCTTATTTGTCGAGCTCTTTGCCGAGTCTAATAACTTGACTCAAATAGTGCATGAACCAACGCATATCCCCTGCGTTGTGGGGCAAGCTCTCAATACTCTAGACCTTTTTCTCACTTCACATCATGAAAAATATGATGTTGAAATGCACGCACCTCTTGGTAACTCGGACCATTGCACCATTTTGGCGTCTTTCTCATACTCTTCTATCCGCAATGCTTCGCCCTTAGCCCCGAAGCGCCTAGTGTGGATGTATGATAAAGCTACCTGGAGTGGACTTAATGAATTTTTCGCCCACTTCAATTGGAAATTGTGTTTTCTAGATAGAAACATAAATGCCGCAGCCAAAATGGTTGAAGAAATTATTTTATTGGGAATGCGGTCCTTCATCCCTAATAAGAAAATTTGCATTAAACCTAAGGACAATCTCTGGTTTAATGAGACATGCAGAATTGCTGTCAGGTCTAAAGAGGAAGCTTTCAGAGCATGGCAGGCAAATAAAAATGCCGCCACTGAACAGCTGCGTAAACAGGCAAGAAATAGATGCAATGCCATCCTAAGGCGCCAAAAGTTTCTGCACGAACAGCGCCAAAGGAAAAAAGTTCTTCAATGCCAGCGTGGTAGTAAGAACTTTTGGTCATTCGTTAAGAAGGTGAAGAACCAAACATCGTCTTCAATTCCAACTCTCCTTAACAATGATCAAATCATCACTCACTCGGTTGATAAAGCTAATATGTTGGCTAAAATTTTCGCAGAGAATTCTTCCCTGCCCCCCAGCGATCAACCACTACCTGTAGTCGAGAACGTATCTAGCTCTATGCCAGAAATTCATTTTCGGACACGGGTAGTTAAAAGAGTGCTTGCAAATCTCGATGTAAATAAGGCTTCAGGGCCGGACGGCATTCCAGCCCTTGTTTTGAATAAATGCGCTACTTCGCTGGCTTGTCCATTACGTAAACTTTTCAGCATGTCATACACCACTGGTGTATTTCCGACATGCTGGAAGGTGGCAAATGTTCAACCAGTTCCCAAAAAAGGCAAGACTACTGACCCTGCGAACTATCGACCTATAGCAATTTGCTCGGTGCTTTCCAAAGCAATGGAAAGCATTGTAAACTTCAACCTTGTGAAATATCTGGAGCACAATAGACTGCTAAGTGACCGCCAATACGGCTTTCGGAGACAGCGATCGACGGGAGACCTTATGGCGGTCCTCACCGAGAAATGGAACCATAGCATTCTAAACCTCGGTGAAAGCAAGGTTGTTGCATTGGATATTTCCAAAGCCTTCGACCGGGTGTGGCATAAAGCACTCGTGTCAAAACTTATTGCTTATGGTGTCGGTAGTATCTTCTCTCGTTGGATTACGAGCTTCCTCTATGATCGCTCTATTCGTGTTGTAATAGACGGCATAGCCTCGGAAAAGCATTCCCTTAGCGCGGGAGTGCCGCAGGGTTCGGTCCTTTCTCCAACCCTTTTCCTTATCTTCATCAACGACCTATTGTCGTCGACGAAGAATCCCATCTACTCGTTTGCGGATGACAGCACCATTTGTCATTCATACTCCTTCACAAAGCGCCCCAGCTCTGTGGAGATTGAGAGAGAACGGCGCCGTATGAATGACACACTTAACAGCGACCTACAAACAATCTCCAAGTGGGGTCAAGCGAACAGGGTCGATTTTAATCCTCGCAAGACCCAATGTTGCCTGTTATCCCACAAGCGAGTCTCCTCACATCCCAACACATCCCTGGTTATGGGTGGTGTGGGTATTGCGGAATCGGCAGCTCTTGATGTTCTGGGCATGTCCATTAAGAACGATCTTCGTTGGAACGATCATATTTTTGGCGTGTCGAAAGAAGCAGCCAAGTGCCTCGGCTTCCTAAAGCGGTGCAAAAAATATTTCACTCCGTCTGATCTCCGCATTATTTACACTACCTATATCCGACCTAAAATGGAGTTTAACTCGCACCTCTGGGCGGGGGCTTCAAAAACCCATTTGGAGTTCCTCGATCGGGTGCAAAACCGTGCGATTAAACTTATAGGGGACAGTAGGGCATCCAGCTCTATTGACTCCTTGGAACATCGTCGAAACGTGGCATGTGTGGTGTTATTTTACCGGTACTTTTTCGGTAATTGCTCAGTGGAGATGAGCAGCTTGCTGCCATCACTCCGGGTATTCCCCAGGGCAACCCGTTTGAACACTGGCGCCCATGCATTCCACGTTGAAACGATGTTCCAGCGCACTACGCACTACAGAGAAGGTTCGTTCCTGGCCCGTACAGCGCGATTATGGAATGGTCTCCCTGCAGATATTTTCCCCAGCACTTATGATCTTGATGGGTTCAAGGCAAGAGTCCACAAATTCTTCACCCAACATCCTTTCTCCTAACCTATATATCCTTCCTGAACCAGCGCAATGCCTCGCATTTATAGGGGTATCCCCTGGGCGTTGGCTCGTATTAAAAAAAAAAAAAAAAAAAAAAAATTACTCTTGCTTATACATAGTTAGATGTGTTTGTATGTTATAAAAAACCTCTCGCTTGATATAATCTATTAGTAGATTCCCATTAAGTGCTGTAATAAAACTTGTGAGAAGCTGAAATTCTTTACAGAATTAAATTATTTTCAGCAAACGTTCGCTGTAAGCTTTGTGTAGCGTCCAATTGAAGCTGCACTCAGAAGATATGACAAACTAAAACGACGATTGCGATCAGAGAAGCTTGTTCGTATCTATGTACATATGTATGTAGCCATGAGTTCTCTGTAGTTATTCATGCATTGTTTTTCAAGTTTGCATCAGTAAGCAGTTTTTTCAAGTTTAAGTTTACTAAAAGCATGTGTCATACTTCATCAGAGAATGGACAGTGGCGTTGTCGGAATTTTAGAAAAACATAAAAAAATCAGGGAACTGGGGAAAAATGCCAAGAAAATAATTTACAAATATACGTAGTACACATATTGTGTTTTAATAGGTTTTCTATAGTTTTTAAAGTCGACATTTTAAATGCACTGAAAAGTCTAAGTTTCTGACTAAATGCAACGAAAGCGGAACTATTGGATCTATTAAAGTTTATCGAGAAGTCGATACGATGTATGGGTTGATCCAGGTAACTGACTTTTGAATATTTTCATAAACACATAACTAGCACGTCGATCCGATTCCAAGTTGGGTTGTTAACATTTTTAGTTACTATAGTTGGTGTTGTGTGTGGTGTTGGAATTTTCAAAGCTGTTCTATTGAGAGGTAAAACCTTGAAAGAAAAACGATTTTCGTTAGTTTTCTTCATGTTTGGCGTTCGCTGTGACGGGGGGTCGTAATTGAGGTCGAGCGTCACCTTGGAATGCGGTCCAAAGCACTAATCAACTGAGCCAAGACAGCCGAGACTGTTGCAGAGTGCTTCACAAATATAAATTGGCATACAATGGGTCTTTTTAAGTTTTTGCGTGGACCTAACCTCACTTAACATATCTTAACCCTTTCAATCACAATGTCCAATATATTGGACTACAGCCCATACAATTCATACAGAACGGGTTTATTTTCATGTCGGAAAGGGTAAACATAAAATAATATAACCTGACTTAAACTAACTTAACTAACTTATTGTACTTTAGTTAAATGTTCGAAATTAGGATCATAACTTTTTCTTTTGGGCTACGGCGTGAACCCAACCTGACCTAACCTAACTTTCCCTATTCTATATTATAACCTAACCTAAAATCTAACCTAACCTTAACCGCTGCTTTCCCTACATTTTAATTTCAATTAAATTTAAATTTTCGAAACTCGATTTTTTTCAATTGTACAAAGTTATTCACAAATTTGTACATATTTGCAAGTTTGGCAACTTCCAATAAAAATCCAATATTTATTGGAAAAGTTCCAACTGCGACAACGCACCTGAGTGCCGGTTTCGACATTTAAGACTTGTAAGCAGTCGTTCGCATTCAACGCTCAACCTTTGGCACGCTGGTCGCTCTGCATTGTGTTCGACATCGTTAGCAGTTCGTTTGTTGATTCGAATGCAATTTGTGTGTGTGTGTGTGTGTTTATGTGTGTGTGTGCGCGTAATGCAGAAAGCGTATTTGAGTTGGTACGGTGAGAAAAGCCACAGAAAGCGCCAAATACGAAATTTGCATTCATTAAAATTTCGACGTAGAAATCATTGTTTTCGGCGACGATGCTGTGCGCTTTGTTATTGTTGGCTGAGCTGTTGTGGTCGTGATGTTGTTGTTGTGTTGTGGTTTATTGTTCGTCTTGTGCCTGTTGTTTTATTGTTGTTGTTATCATTTTTGGCATACCATACCAAGTGCGCAGTGACAAAGCAGAAGGCAGACATAGAGACAGGCGGGCCAGAAAGTCAGCCGAAAAGACAGTCGGCCGAATTGCAATGAAATGATTGAAGTATTGCGGTCGTGTGTCAATGCTTGACAGTGCGCTGTGTAAATTCTGCTGTGCTGTGTCCGCGTTGTTGTTGTTGTTGTTGCAATTGGTTTGCACCATTTTGCGGCCTTGACGATAAAACTAACAAGCGGCAAAATACCATGAGGATTTTTGGGATTTTTTTATTTGCTGCAAATAAGCAATGAAAGTGGAATCAGCGTATTAAAAAATCAAAAAAACAATAAACAATTTATTCATTAAAACATAGATTAAAAAAAAATGCTATAAAAGCCGAAAGGCGAAAAGTGAGATGAGAAAATGTCTGTCAGTGCGTGTGCGAGTGTTGCGTTTGACCGATTTTTGCGCGTTCTCGATGTTCGGATTTCTAAAATGTTCGAAAATAATTTCAAAACTGCGTCAACCAGCGGGCGAGAGAGCGGCAGAAGGAACGCGATGTAATCCGTGCAGCCGAAGTGCGATTTGCTGGTTGCAGAAGTAACGAGTTGTTTTGAAAACGTCCGCAAGAACCCGTGTCCACTAAGCTTCGGGGTTCTTGCCGACTAAAAACCATTTCCTGTTCGAAGAAATGCCAAAGCGGGTCACATAGTGGATGACTTTTGGTCAATATTGGATCATACATTATGACAAGATTTTTTAATACAAAAAATTTAATTATAATTAATAGTTGATTAAATCAGTGGCGGATTTAGGGGGGTGTATTGGGGGTTGAAACCCCCCACCCCCCCGAAATATTAGGATCGACTTTATAACTACATACAAATTAAAAGGCATTTTCTGAATATTAAAGAATTACTTTTTGAAAGCCCCCCCGAAATATTTTTCTGAATCCGCCGCTGGATTAAATTATTAATTATAAAATTTTAAAGTCATAAGGATAATTGTGCTGAAATGTTAGAAAATTCAACAAATTTTTACCTTTAAATTTCTATTATTTGCTATAAATTGATGAACAATTTTTTAGTTCCATAATTTTTCGCTCACAAAACAGCAATTTTTTGAGGTTACGTTTTATTTTGTTTCGACAAAATGAAAGTTATGTGGTAAGTTATATTTGTTGTTATATTCACTCGGAAATTTGTTATATTCAAGTAAATTTTTAATAAATTTAAATAGATTTGGCCCAAACCATGACCTTCTAAAAAAGTATTGAGTAATGTTAGGTTTCCGTGAATATCTTTTAATTGTATTTTATGGCCACATTTGAATATCTTCAAGTGAATATCTTCAAGTGTGACTAAGACTTATTTGATATGTTAAATGATATAATACTTATAAAATAAATGCTCTTAAATGCTTTAAAATTCGAACTTATAAAATAAAAAATGCTCTAAAATTCGAACTGGCAGTTCGCTGGTGGTTGCTTAAGATTTCTTGAATCGAATTGTTAAATTGTGACTGTGACCAATACGACAGTGACAAAGATATGCCACTAGCAAAATTGCGACAAATAAATGTGGTCTGTAATTAAGTTCTCAATATAAATCAGAGCCTTTTAACAATAACCGACCACAATCTGCATAGAGGAAATTGAAAAATAGGTCGAAGTTGTTTTGAAGATGGTTCTGAATATGAACTCAGTAGCGTTGATGAGGTTTCACAAAACTACAAAGTTGACATCGTTGATATGCTACCAACGATTTCTTATTCTATAGTCATTGATAGTGCCAATTTTTTGTTAAAATAGAACAAAAAATGGGAGAAGTTCTTCAAAACGACATCGCAAAACTTATCATAAAACTTTTTACAATGAAACTTGTCAAAATTGCATTACATTCAAGTTCATTATTTAGGTTGGAACGAGTAACGGATGCAAGGGGTATTCTGGGGGTTCAAAACCCCCCAAATATTTGATTGTTACAAACATTTCGGATCACAAATATGATTCGAAAGGTATTGGGCTTAAAAGTTGAGTACAAAACTCCTCCCAAAATGAAATCCTGTGTGCGTCACTGGCTGGGACATAACATCTAGCAAGTTTTTAATGCAAATCAACATCGTACGGTATGATACTTTCACAATGAATCGCAATTAAAACAATATTTCAGTGGAAAGTTTGGGGGTTAGAACACCCAAGCCCCGTTCGCTGTGTGCCTTTGTTTGAATATAAGTATTGCACCTCACATTGCGAATATTTCTAGTAATTTATTTGTTTTATAATTTTTCTACAACACTAAAATCATCTGATTAGCAGCCAAAACGTTTCTTCTTCTTCTTTAAAGCACATGAGCACAAAGACAGATCGTAAAACATTCAAAAAATAAAAACAAAGGCAAAAACAAAAGCAATTTCAAAGAAAAACATTTACACGTGAAAATTAAGCGCACGAAATAAGAAAAACCTATAGAAAATGTTGAAAATGCTCGCCGCTCGTCGAGATCGCGAAGAACGAAAACAACGAAATTTTCTTTTCTGTATGCAGAACTTTTAAAAATAGCCCACACTCAGTCAGTTTTTCACGAGAATTGCTTCCGATAAGTTGCAACTAGCTAAACGTTTAGTGTGAAAATTTCGTTGAAAATTGAAGACAATTTCACAAAGAGCAAACAACTTTTACTAAAAACAAATTATTAGAAAATCTTTCAAATTAACGAAGAAAGTGCAATAAGTGAGCAATTAAATATTAGTTCAAGCTGATGCCCCATTTTCGAATTGCTGCTTTTGGAAAATATATAAAAATATATATATAAAGGTCGAGCAAAGAAATCCGTCCATAGCGAATATAAATTTTTGTGTAGAGCGCACACGAAGTACTGGCGAGAAAAGCAGAGATATTGTGAAATATTGGCAAGAAAATTCTTTGATTGCGAAACTGCGTTTTCTCCGCGGACTCTCAGCAGTAGACAAACCCATTAGCAGGTCTTGTGATATTTACATTAAAAACGGCAACGGCGACGGCGACGACGACGTCGAAAGCTGCTTATTTGTTTCGAACGCAGTTCGTGCCGTAACTCCACATCTCGAGGCTCACAAGCAGAACCATCATCGACGCAATTTCCTTTTTCGAACGCGCATTTCGCAAAAGTGAAAGTCCAACACACACACACACACACACACACACGACATCAAGCATACTTGTAGCGCATTTGGTCAGCCGGCGTATTTGTTGTTGATTTGCGGGCACAGCATCCATTAAGCGGGCCATCACACGTCGACTAACCTAATACGCGGCAGCGATTCTTTTGTTTCGCGTGAGAGGTGGAATATTCCCCTTGGCACGAACGCGTTTTGCGTCGCGCCTAGCAGCACCGTTGCACGGCGCGAGTGCGATCTTTGGCCGACTGCAGCGGCCTCTATAAATCTTAGAGCTCAGCCCGTCGAATGGGCAGTATAGAGTCGACACTGTCCCCGATGGAGGAACAGCAACAGCAACCGGAACAACAGCAACAACAACAGCAAGAAGAACCGCAACAGGAACAACAACAGGACCAAGGACACGAGCTGCAATGCAGCGCTGAATCACGCGAGAGCATCGCCTTGTCGCCCGCTAGTCCGCTGCCGCGACAAGGACGTCCGCGGCGTCAGCGACGCGCCACCGAACCGGCGAATACGGCGGCAGCGGCCGCCGCAGCGGCGACCGTTGTCGACGATCCCTGGTGGTGGGAAATCGAGAATGAGAATTTAATTTTGGATCAAGTGCCGAACGTGACGGCCGTCTACGGCGAAAGTGAAAGTGAAAATCGAAATGTGAATACGCGCGCCGACGGTTTGGCAAAGCTGCGTAAAGTATGCGATAACGTCAACGCGACATTAGGGGGCGCTGACGATTGCAGCGGCAGCGACCAAACCGCGAGAACGGACAGTGCCGCAATGCAGCGGGCCAAAGACTATGCGGTGGCAATTGGCGGCCGCAGCAAAATCGACGAGATAAGCGAGCGCGTCGTGCGCGATCTGGCGGCCGTGTCGAATCGCGAGCAAACGCTCGACGAATTCAAGGAGGAATTGCGCATGAAGCGACAGGCGCGCCAGAACGCCGTCCAAGACCTGCGCGACGAAATCGTCACACTGCGTCAACAACTCGCCGAGGAGCAGGCGTTGACGCGCAGTTTGCGCGGTGGCGGCGACAGCGACGGCGGCGGCGGCGCAGACACGGCCGTGCCCGATGGCGCAGCGGCATTGCCGAGCAATGTCGACGCCACCGATGATGCGAAGGCACCGGCTGCCGACGCAGATGATGCGGACCCAATGAGTCGCGGTCGCCACGCCAACATCGAGCTGGCCAATGCGCAGCTGGCGTTGCAATTGGCGCAGTCGGAGAACTTGTCGCTGCGCACCGAGCTGGGCGTAGTGCAGAAGCAGGTCGGCACGCTGAAGGAGGTCATTGCGTGCTGCAAGCAGATGCTGTCCGTCAAGGAGGAGCAATGCACCCAGGTGAGTGCGAGTCGGGGGTGGAACGGTGGCTATATTTGTGTATATAAGTATGTGTAATTTATTTTTATAATTAATTAATTTTTTAGGCATATTCGCCTTGTCGACTTTATTTAAATAAACAGAAAATAAATATTACTAATGTAAATTTTTCTACGAAAATATTTAAATTGGTTCAAAATGGAACATATTTTCTTTCAATTGTCTACGTTTGAATCTGTTTTAGTGACCTAATCAATATATTGTTTGCTGGTATAAATTTAACCTCAGGTTATTGACATACTGTACACTCGCAGCTCCGCACTAGCAGCAGCTTCTCACCCTGATTCTAAATTATAAATTAGTCTGTATTTTTCATTTGAAAATGTTACTTGCACTGATAAATTCGAGTTTGTGGTCGAGTAATTTTCGTGCAACCGACCATCGCATGCATGTTGTTGTGCAACATGGGCCTACTAAAACATATAAACATGACACACACACACGCATATACATACGCAGTATACCGTCTGTAACTCCGACAATAAATGTTACTCATACGCCAACGTGTTTCTGACCCATTTGCAGTGGAATTGTGGGTGAAGTTGCACTGTATTTTTCAGTTATATAAATAAAATTTCAATAAAACTGTCATTACTCATAACACACACACAAATACACACTTACACACACATATACATACTTACATACTTACATACTCACACTCATGTTCACGTGCATGCAGTGACAATCGAATAGCAAAAAGCAATAACCTTGTCAACGAATTGTAAAATGCATTTCACTTGGCTCCCACCCACCGACGCGTGCATCACAGCGACCGCACCGGCAAAGAGACAGAGGCAGGCCGACAGACGGGCGGACAGCCGGGCAGGCAGCGGCGTGATATGCAGCAATTTGTCATACTCGATTACGATAACGAGACGTCATCATAAACTCGCTCACACAAATAAATACGTACATACATATTTATGTAGCAAGACTCACTGGCTGGCTGGCTGGTTGCTTGGTTGGCTGGTTGATCGCGGTAGCGGCAGCTGTTGTTATTGTCGATGTGCCAGCATGCACAACATTTTATTATGCAAGCGTTCATGCAGCTGCAGACAACAGCTGATGCTACTGTTGTTGTTGTTGTATTTACAATATTTTGAATTTCAAATGGCAAAAAGACGCTGCAGAAAAAAAGAACAAGCAAAACACCGCACAGTACGAAACAACGCTGCAATTTATCTCGGCAGTGCACAAATTGAGATGCATTTGTGCTGAGCGCTTAATAAATGACGAAACTTGACAATGACATTCGTATGAAGCAGAAAAAAGAATACGTTGCGACAATAAATAGCCAACAAAAGCACAAGCAAAGCAAAGACATAATGCAGGTGCAAAGCATCAGGCATCGATTTTCCTATGTAGCAGCAGTTGATTCATGCAAAATTATTGGGTGCCAGCACGATCGCTTTATGGCGAAATGTTTATGAGTGTTCATCACGTCAATGCAACAACAATTTACTCGGACAGTAGCAGGTTTTTAATTTATGGAATATATAGACTTTAGACTGGACTTTACCTGGACAGACAACCAGCAACTAGATTGTATATTTTTATAAATACAAAAATTATAAATTTTTTATACAATTTTAAACTAAATTCTTTTAGTTTTTTGTTATAAACTGTACCTCAATGTTTAATTAAATAAATAAAACTATATAAACATATTTTTATTATGCAGGAAAAATAACAATGATCATGTAATAATCATCAGTTATACTCTTTTTAATATAAAACTACTACTTAAGTAAAACTACTACTTCTACTCGTTCTTCTTCTTCTACTACAACTCCTTTTGTTACTACCCTAACAAATACTACCACTACTACTATTATTTGTACTTGTACTTGTGCTTGTGCTTGTACTTGTTCTTGTACTTGTACTTGTACTTGTACTTGTACTTGTACTTGTACTTGTACTTGTATTTGTACTTGTACTTGTACTTGTACTTGTACTTGTACTTGTACTTGTACTTGTACTCCTACAGTTACTACTACTTTTACTACTACTTTTACTACTACAACTACTACTAATATTCCTACTGCTATCCCTACTACTAGTCCCACTACTTTTTCTACTACTATTTCTACTACTATTCCTACTACTATTCCTACTACTATTCCTACTACTATTCCTACTACTACTTCTATTACAAGCACTATTAGTACTACCTATACTACTATTACTTCTACTATTTATTACTTCTACTACCACTTTTACTACTACAACATTTACTAGTATTACTTTTTCTACTACTATCTACTACTACTATTACGAGTACTACCACTACTACAATTATAGTAATGATTCTGTCAAAAATCCCGTTAAAACTGTTTCCTCATTGTGTTATTACCTCAGTGCCTAACCAACCACATTTTCGCACTGCATCTTACAACACACACACACACACACATATTCGCACACACAACTTATAAACACAACTTACAAACTAAAAAAAAAAAAAAAAAAAAAAAAAAACTTATAAACGTAAATTTAAGTTCTGAAAAGTATTGACAGTTTTGAGCATCGAATATTGCAACATCGATATTCTTAGGTAGCATTTGTTTTTCGAAGCAAACGATTTTCTACAAAGACTTTATAGTGTTTGTGTTTTTAACATAAATTGGTTCCATGCCATGGAAAACCTTTTATTGCAATTGGCAAAGCTATATAACTTTTTTAATTTTCAATTAAACATAAAATTTTCAATCGATATCTCATAAACAACTATGAAATATTATCTGCATACTTTTTCTTTTAATATGTTTGTATCCAAATCGTAAAACAATAAACTTAAATATGAATAGATTAGTTTAGATTCAAAGAAAAATGTTTTGACAAAACATCTGTTCAGGCATTAATGGGTTAATTGGCTTTAAAAGACCTTAATGCAAGTATTGATTTAATTCTTAGTAATTTTTAATACTGGGACCATAAATCGATTCAATGTTAAGTTATTTTCTATATACAAGATTCGTGTACAAGACTATATTTGGTATTGAGTACAAGTCTTGATTCAATACTGAGTACTCCTTTGACTCCTTTTTCCGTATTTTCCAATATAGACTACGAGTACTGATTAGATATCAAATACTTTTCGA
This sequence comes from Melieria crassipennis, assembly GCA_963668005.1. Classification (NCBI taxonomy): domain Eukaryota; kingdom Metazoa; phylum Arthropoda; class Insecta; order Diptera; family Ulidiidae; genus Melieria; species Melieria crassipennis. Next base: position 29,111,132 of record OY764961.1, on the reverse strand, counting down.
TAGCGACTACAAACATTGATTCAATGAGTACTGAATACTTGACACAAGCATCCCTTAGATACGAAGTATTTATCAGAAATGGGTACATGCATTTGAAACTCGGTACTTTTAGATGCTGGGTTCAAGCATCGATTTGAAACTGAACGCGTTTTAGTACTGAATTTAAACATTTAATAGATAAGGAGTACTTATGGGTACTGAGTACAAGCATTCTTTTGGTGATGAGTACAAGTCTCCATTCAAAACTGAGTATAAGCAGCGGTTCCATACTCAGTATTATTGATACTGAGTACTTATGGGTACTGAGTACAAGCATTCTTTTGGTGATGAGTACAAGTCTCCATTCAAAACTGAGTATAAGCAGCGGTTCCATACTCAGTATTATTGATACTGAGTACTCGTATGGATTAGTAAATACTTTTCGATACTGACATGAAGCACCGATTCAATGAGTATTGCGTACTGAGTACTTTTCGATATTGGGGAAAAGCATTCATTAGAGTACAGAGTACAAGCATTGATTCGATACTGAGTACTGTTCGATATCGATAACGAGTGCAAGTTTTGTTTCAATGAAAAGTCGAATTCGATACTGAGTACCTACATGTAGATACTCTACTGAGTATTCGACTATGAGTGCTTTACAAAATAGAGTACTTTTTACCACTTAAACTCATTACGAATCGAATTTTTAAACAATCGATTCTCATGACAATCGACTACTTACTACTCAATTTAGGTATTGATTTTGTTCAACACTAACTCAATTTATCCACATTGTCGTTAAGCGTGAACTACTTTTATTGTTATTGTTTTCAATTTTCCATTTTTATGCTTCATCATTGCAGTTGAAAGGCAAACTGCAGGAAATTGAAACTACATTTGGCGAACGTGAGCTGAAAATAATGTCGACCAATTTACGCCAGGAATATGAACGACAATTGGGCAATATCCGACAACTGCGGCAGCTGTACGAGGAGCGACAGCGCATTGCACTCGCCGAGCAGGAAAATCTGCAACGTTTGATCTCGATAAAACGCGATGAATTGCAAGCCGAGCAGGAAAAGTAAGTCAAAATGTGCCAACACAAATATTTTTAACAGCCAAGTTGTGCTTCAGAGCTGTTTGGAGATGAAGTGCTTTGGCACCGTTGTAACCTTTCAATGTAGAAAAACATTATTTTTAATGTTTGCAATGTGGTTAAGGAAAAAAGGGGAACAAGTATTGAAAGGAAATTGAAATAACTTCACAGTTTTAGGCGCTTTTTAATTCCAACTATTGCGAAAAGCGGATATCAGTTTCAATGGCTGAGTTATGGTTTATTTTTTGCTTTGTCACTGCCACTGCCGGGCAATGGTGTCACACGCGCTGACAGCTGACAGGCCGAAAAAAGTCAATGACAGTTTTAGACCATTTTCGATCGCGTCCAAGCAGCACAGTTTATTGTTTTTGTTCGCTGCTCGCGCTCGCCGTTTGCGTCATGCAAGCGACAGTAAATGTGTGTCTCGAGCATTTCATTTGGAAATATTTAAAATGAAAACTGAAATATCTGCGCTATAAGCGGTGCGTTCCAGTTTATTTGATGCTGCTGTTGTCGTTGAGTTTTGTGTTTTTGCTCTCAAAGTTGTCAAAAAATGATCACACAGCAGAAGGCAAACAGCCGGCAGCGAGCAGTGAGCAGCGCGAGCGTGTTAAAAATAAATTCCTTATGCCACACGCGACTTTTGTGTTCAATACACACACACATGTATAAAACATATTCGAAACCAAATTGAAACAAGAAAACAGTTTTATGGAAAATAGGCACGTTTCGGCGTTGCTGGAGCGGCGACAGCGTGCACCGAGCAGCGTCGCGTCGCGTCATGTGGCATGTGTTGCTGTTGAAAAAGTTTCTGTTTTTGTTGTTGTATTTGCAAAAAACAAAAAACAATTATTGTAGAGTTTTGCAAATGAAAATATCACAGAGTTGAAACTGAAAACAAACACACACATACACGCGCAAAAAATTAAATATGTACGTATGTACGTATGTGAAAATGTTTCGAAAAACAAAAAAAACACAAAAGTTTGTTTGTCTTGCTGCATGTGTCGTTGCCGCTGTTGCTGTTGCTGTCGTTGTTGTTTGTGGTGCGGCTGTTTGCTGTAGCAACGGCCACACGTCAATATGGCAAAGTTCGGATGATTACAAAAAAGGGGAGGCGCCAGTTTTTTCCGTTCCATGACAGGCGCGAAAATTCCTGCTGAGAAAAATTTGTTTTTGTTTAAAATTCAAATTCAAAACAAAATAAAAACCAAACCGACAACAAGAACAACAAAAAAATATTGAACATGTAAATGTTGCCGAAGTTTGTTGTGTTTTCTTTTTCTGTCAACAACAATATGCGTCCATGTGCTCGCTTTAACTACGTAAACATTAACAACAACAACAACAGCAGCAGCAAAAGCAATTGCAGCTGCAACCGACGCACACGGCGGCACATCGCCGCAACGAAGCCAAACATGCCGCAGCGGCTTATGTTGCGGCTTTCATTGTCCCTTTTTGTTTTTGTCCTTTTTGTTTTTTGTTGCATTGCTTTTGTTTAGTTTTATGCTTCGCTCCGCCCTTCTCGACTTTTACTTAAAATTAATTTACAAAAAGTGCAAATTGCATTTTTTCAACTTTGCGGCATTTTTAACGCGCGCCAACTGTAGATGGCGCTAAAAATGCTGGCCGGATGTGCGGAAATTGTGCGCGCCGCTGGTGTTTTCTTCCGGCGGTTGCGCTCGTAAATATTTACGTTGCAAAAGTTTAATGAAATTTGGTAGAGAAAACTTGTAATTAAAAATCAAATTTTCACAATTTACATGCGCAAAATAATTGAAATAGTAACAAGGTTTCGTATAAATTTTAGCCAAAAGCATAAAAATACACAGATCAACAAGTTATTTAATGAAATTTTAATGAAAATAAATTTTTTTACATTTGTGAATGTAAAATTTAATCAAAAACATTACAAATACTTTTAAGATGAATTTATTTAATTTGAGAGATCGAAATCCTCAAAGACATAATGAGCTCAAATTCATGAGTTTTTGGATTCGTACTGAACAAAATCACCTTCTCTCGGAGGATTTATTGACATCAGCCTTCTATTGAGTCCATTTTCATAATTTTCATTAAATCAGTTACGATAAAATGTTGCATTGATGTCGAATCGGAATAAACATAAAGACTGGATGTGGCAAAGGCCATTTATAAAATGTCTGCAAAAAGCCGAAGAAAATTGGATCGAAAATTACTAAAAGTAGCCAAATATACTCAGTTCAACTTGTTAGGGGTTGAACGGATCTTTTTTCAAGATTTTTTGAGAATTGCTATTAGAAATCTAATGTCGAAAAATTGGGCAAAAATGGTTCTTGACCTACAATTGTTTGAACTTTCAAAAGCTGCTTTAAAAATTTCATGAGTAATGCAAACTGAAAAGTCATGGTTATTTATTTAACAAAAATCATTATTTTTTAAAGGAAAATGTATTTCTTTCAACTGCAATTCAATCTAATAGGTTAAACCAGGTTCAGGTTGCAGCGTAAAAAAGCTTACTTACATACTAAGGTCCTAGTTGACTGATTGTAAAATCAATTCAAAAGAATAAACCTGAAAAAACTGTACGTTCTTTGAGTACAAGAGTTGACTCCTCAATAAACTGAACCATTCCTTGCTGTAAGATTGACAAGAAATGATGACACATGGTAAAAAGTAGCCGCTTCTATGCTTAGACGAGGCAGTGATACTTACATAAACTGTCGGACGTTCCCTTCTTTATCATTTAGTCCGCAGTTTTCTAGTAATAAAAGGGAATCTCAGTCTTTGAAGGTGTTTACCAATGATGTAATGACTCGATAATGTTGAAAACTGTGTTAAGACATGAAAGTAGTTTGTTCCTAATGTACCTAAAAGATGACCATGTCTTTTTGGGAATTCTGCTCGGTCGGAGGCAGTGAAACATAAACTGTAGGACTTTTTCTTCTTCATCATTCTTCTTCAACTTCTTCATCATTTAGCCGAAAGTCTCAATTGTAGCAATGAACCTGAATCCCAGTCCTTGGAGTTGTTTTTAGGACGTGAAATTTGTTTGTTGCAAATGCAGATAAAACACGATCATGTCTCTCTGAGTATCATGCCCAGTTTTTTTGCTCTACAAAGAGATTGTTCGCTTAGCCAGTCAGAGTCACAAAAGAAAACTTCTTTAGACAGTTTCAATTTTATGATCATAAATTCAATGAACAATGGCTCCAGGGTTGGTGTATTGATTCATAAGTCAACTTCTGATCTATAGGCGACTGCAGTATATGAAAAATATTCTATTCGCTTTAGAGGATCGGCTAAAAATCCTGTGTTCGTACTCTTTTTCGACTAAGTTTTCTACTCAAACATTTTTTTATCTCAAATATTTAGTGATTGGTCTATGAACTTGAAGTCAATGGTTCAAAGTGGTACAGAAATAGACTTAAATTTAAATTTAAAATTTAGATTTGAAAATTTAACCCATATCTGGCATTAAGCTCAGCTTCGTTTATCATTAGAAAACATTTGCTCTAAGGTAGATTTCCTTAATAGTAATCAAACAGGATTTTTAGATCCTCTAATTTTAAATACTACTTATTTTCTGCCGTCTGGTTGTGTCTGAACAAAAGTTTATATGAACAACACAGGATCCACGTGTGGTTGTATATTCTAAGAGATAAGGAAAGCGCTTTTGATAAAATTCGAATATATCTACTTTTTTAATCCGAATGTGCCGGAATTCTTTTTCTTTCAAACATTGCGAAAACATTTTTTAACGATTTATTATGAAATACAATTGAAGATTACACTTTTCGAGTACATGTTTAGTGTGACCATATGGTCACGTTAGGCGCTACCGGGTTAACTTGGTTTAAGCTTTGGAGTACACACTGAGTTATGTGGACCCATACTTCTTCTTTAAGTGACAATAAGTAGCTATTCCAAAACCTGTTTTTGCCGCGAATTTTTTAAGTATTTGAAAAACTTAAGAGGTACCTATAATATTTTTAAACTTTTAAAAGAATGTGCATCCAAATTTTTTTTTTGTCAAGAGGAGAAGTTGTGGATCAATAGTTGTGGCGATCAAATGTGAATAGGGTCTAATTGACCCAGAATGATCCCGATGACTAAAAAAATTGGTGTGTTCTCCGAAAGTAAAAAGGATGTTTATAATTTGTACTGCTTGAGTTGAGTTTTGTAAACATTTAAATTAGTTCGAGTTCCTTCGAAACTCTGTACAATGCAAATAGTTTTCATTAAAAATTGTCAATCGGCCTTATGCTGAATATCGTCTCACTCATCGTTGACGATCGTCTATGAGTATCGTCAAATCTATCGTTTCGTCAATGCTGCAGTATGCTGTACAAGCAACGTAGACGAAACGTTGTGAATTGAATAAACACGGAAACTCTATGAGTGAGAAATTTTTTGTTTTGGGTATTTCATGAAGAAAATTCTGTCACTTCATATGATTTTTGTTTTTATTTGAAAAAAAGAGCTTTGTGCAGCGTTCCCATGGACATATCTATTATGTATCAGTTTCTTTTGAACCCGGCTAAGTTTGTAAATTTGCCATTTCAATTGGTACATTGGCTCTAGAAGCAGTTTGCTTAATTTGCTTTTCTATGATTGTTTTAATCTGCTTCAACTGGGTGGAAGGATGACGCCTCGGTGAGCAGCGTACCCGCTCTGGCGAGTTCGTCCGCCTCGCAGTTGCTTACGATACCCCTGTGTCCTAGCACCCAGAAGCCTCTAGCTAGGGTGTTTAAGGATTTTCGGCAGTCCAAGACCAGCGTTGATGAGATGGTCGCCGCTGCCAGCGACTTGATGGCTGCCTGACTGTCCGAGTATATGTGGACATCCGGTTTGCACGCGTTCTCGCGCATAAGCCATATAGAAGCCTGGTAAATGGCCAAAACTTCTGTTTGGAAGACACTGCAATGATCAGAAAGGCGGAAGGAAAGGCGAAGCCTCAGTTGACTGCAGAAAATACCACAGCCAATCTTGTTCGCCAAGTGTTATGTGACCACTAGCAAAAACTACACCCTCCCCCCCATTGCAAAGGGCAGCCATTGGGAAACAGGAGATCCAAATTTCATTTCAGTATCGTTTTAGTTTCGTCAGCAAAATTTTCGACGATAGAAATATTTGACGATAGACGAAAAGCGAAGGCGATAGCGATGACGAGCATAGCACTCCGTCGTTAGCTGACGATACGACGATGAACAACATACAAAAGTAGACGTATCGTCATTTTTTCAGACGATGACGATATTCAGCATAAGGCCGAATATTTATTTAATTAATTCATTACATTACTGAAAATATTTCATACTGATTTTCGCCTCATCGCACAGTAATTCGACTTCATACAAACGCGGGACAAAATTAGGAGGAGTGGTCCGTTCTTCATAAAATTTGGTATACTAGTTAACCATGGTCTGCTGAATTGAAATCTCCATTTTGTTTTTCTTAAACTGTTGCAGTTTGGCAATGCCTGAGACTTAAATTTGCAAATTTCGTCATTTTTGGAAAGCTTTAGCAACAATTTCATTCGCTAAATTTTTCAGATTTTACATTTAATCGGTAACGTCAATATTGATAATTGCGACGAGTAACAGAAATTGTCTTAGGACACCTTAGTTTTGCACTAAAAACGATAACAATAGACGTATGTTTTGCTTTTTTGCAGTTTTATTAATTTTTCATACTGATTGCATACTTTTAGGGATGAACCAATTAAATTTTGTCGAAAAATACATGTTTAGACCACTTTTCAAATTGAATTATTTTCTGAGATTGGAAGATATCGGAGGATGTGTTTACATTATTCGACAAAGGAAGAATGCTTCTTAAAATAAAAAAAAATCCAGGAACATACTTTCACATACTTTTTAGATATTTTCCTCTAAGTTTTGTCGATTTTCAGATTTTTAATTTAAAAAAATATTTTGAATTAAAAGTGATATAAAAGCCTCAGCTTTGCAAATTTTAAGAAAAAATTAAAAGTGAAAATGGCCACATCATTTCTTAATCTGTATTGAAAGTTTTAGCAACTTCTTGGCAACCATGTATTTTTTAAATTTGTTTACTCAATAGACTAAAAAACAGAAAATATGTGCTTACATTTTTTTGTAAAAAAAAGTTTCAACTTTGAGCCGCTTTTGCACTGACACTAAATAATTTTTTGCCCAGAATTTTTGGGGTTTTCTTAGTTGGAGTTTTACCTTTCAAATTACATACAAATAATTAAATTCTGAGACTATAAATTTTTTGAATTTTGTCTATGGAACGAATCACTGTGCATCGACCTAATCTTCGTCACCCACATTTAAATTCAAAAATCCGCTTAGCTCAGATCTACATAAAATTATAAATTTATTTTAATTTAAATTTAATTTAATTTTTTCTAATTTAATTTATGTTTTAATTTAATTTGTTATTTAATATAATTTACTTTTTTAATTTAATTTAATTTTTTAATTTAGTTTTATAAATTTATAATTTTATAATACTATAATAATATAATAAAATATAAACTGTCAAAACAAACTATAGGCGTCGAAGTTTAGCATCACAAAGTAAAATCAATTTGTAATATTGTCGTTATTAACACAATTTTTCACTCTCGATCGCATTGCAGTTGTAATTAAGATTTTACTTTAAATGTTTTTATTTGATTTTCTTAAAAAACTGTAATCACTTTTTGATAGCAATGTTGTAGCACTTTAAAATTCACATTTACACTTTCGATCTATTGTAGAACAAAGAATTTTGAGGAACACAATCAAACACTGCTGAAGGAAATTGAAAGCACAAATAACGAACTGGCAGCGCTGCGTGATGAATGCAACGAGCACAAATTCGAGAAGAAGGCACTCAAGGAGGAAATGGGCGCCGTCAATACGGTACGTAAATGCTGATTTTTGGCTGATCATGTCGAGGGGGGGCTTGGGTGGAGAGGGCTCGGCGTGCGAGATTTGTGAGAGGATTTGAAGTGAACAGTAAACTGGAAAATTGTTTGCCGTGTGAACGCATGCAGCCACACAAACACACACACACACAGTTATGCCTTGATGGTTTTATGCGTGGCATGTGTGAGGCTGTGTGTGTGTGTGTGTGGATGTTTGTGTGCAAAATACATGCTGACAAGACATTTGCTAAATCAACTAAGCGGCGCTGGCAGGAAATTTGACGCTATGTGTATTTTCAGCAAAAATTCACAAGTGTCGAACATTTTATTGAGAATCATCGAGTTGATTGAATTTTATGCGAAAAAAATACAAATAAGTTCAATTGTGTTAAGTTACAGGGTGCTATAGTTGATGTAGATGTGATTTAAGAGAGGTGAGAAGTAGTTGAAATGAGTTTGTGTGATATCTGAAAATAATGCGAAACCTCAGTTTTATTTAATTTAGTTTACTGCAGTTTTAGCAGCTAATTTACATTTTTAAATGAAGAAATCATGCGGTTACTATGTATTTGAATGATAAATTTAATATCCAATGATAAATATAAACAAATTTGAAATTAACTAAAAAATATTGGAAGCCAAAGATAACTCACACATGTCATTGAAAAGTGTAACATTAGCAGAATTCCATTATTAAAATTTGATAATAAATTAAAATTTCACTTGAGTTCATTCTCAAACATTTTTCAAACATTACCGAATTATTAGAATTCATTTTTGCAAGCAATGAAATCTTCAAGTAGATGGATTTACATATTTTTTCTTAAAATTTCATTTATCCACTTTTGCCAGTTACAACTCGAAGCTGCTTACTTTGCTTCTGGTTTGCCAAACTTTGCCGTCTTTCAAATCCAGCCTCGAAGTCTTAAAGGCTTTTTATGAATTTGGTTTCGAAGTAATAAAATACCCTGAATGCAACCCTGCGCTCTTTTGTTAGCGTTGGCAAAATAAACTGAAATTATTTGCACTTAATTACAAAACGTTCACAGGCTCTCACACCCACCCACCGGCCCGCACACTCGTACACATAAGTGGAGTGCAAATGCTGGCACAGCCAACACTTGAGCGTTGGCAACACTTGCGCAGCCCATTAACGGCACAAAAGCGGAAACGTTTTGCGCTGCAGATGAAATTTCTTTTGTTCTCATTATTTTGCATTTACAACAAATTAATTACACTCTTCTCGTTCTCGCTCGCGCAGCTCTTCAGTCAGATGGTGATGGGCTTCAATGGTAAAAATAATTTAGATATTGATCGACTGACAATGATGCTGGAGGAGAATCGCACACTGCTCAACGACATGGCGACAAAGGAGGCAAACTGCAGCGACGGCGCAACGCTGCCCAAATTGCTGTTCGAGCTGGTCGAGCAGGCGGCGGTGAGCGGCAAAGGCAGCCGCAGTCCCACGCCAATGCAATTTTTCACATCAACTGACGACGACGACTACGAAGAGGTCAACAATGAGGATGTCGGTGTTGGTGAAGCGGCGCCAACGCAGCCCGATGCCAATGAGGCAGATACCAATGCAACTACAACTGTAGCGGCAGAGACTGCGACGACTGCACAAAGCCAAGAAACCGAAGTCGATGGCACTGCTCTGGCCGCTGTCGCCGTCAGCGAGCAGGGTGCCAGCGCCATCGAAAAAGACAATGTCACCGTTGCCGCAGCCGTGACCGGTCGCCGGCATCACCGTAAGAGCGCCGGCAATCGAATGAAGTTGCCAACAGCAGCGACAGCGGCCGAGGCAGCGGCGTCCATGCTGAAATTCCACGAACCGGAAGTTATGGGAAAAGTTGCATCAGCACAAGAAATTATTGGTAACTTGCCGAAAGTTTGGAAAGTGTTAATGGAGCTCTTAAGTCACCACAAAATCGAGCAAGTACAATTCGAGGAGAACGGCGCCAGCGAGGACTGCTACAAATCGGTGGAGACGGCCAACGGGCCGAAGGCCGAGCTGAGTGTCAGCAAGACGTACATTAAGCTGAAGGTGAGTGCCGTTTAACATGCACACACACAGAGCGCTTCTGCGGGGAAGGAGGTGTTGACAAGCATGCTTGTTAGTGGCCACATCCGTCCACTAAGTGCAGCACCCGCTGGCCGTTCGTTTTGCTGGACTTGGCGCTCGCAGTGAAGTGTGGCACGTTCGGAGTCGGGTGCGGGGTGACGTTGGTCAGCATGCCGCCGCATAGTTTACGACGTGCTGTAAAGTTTCGGCATTTTTCACTTAAACATTTTATGAACTGTTGAACGTACTTGTGGCTTGATTATTTTTGTCGGGCTTGAGTAAATTATTTTGGTGTGCGCGTAAACTTTATCGGGCGTTTTCAGTTGTTGGGGTGTGGCGCGGTGCGCAAATGAATTTATTGGCCATATGCGTTGGCCGGTTGGGTATCACAACTGGGGAACTTTGCTTGACGAAAAGTAATTGCGGGAAAATGCGGCACAGTCTGCAAGACAAGCGCGCTGGGATCTGACGTGAAAAATTCCAGCAAAAACGGGGGGTAATGAAAATGTTGTTGGGTAATAAGTTGTTCGTTGTTTAATAAGCTGAAAGCGCTGTGAAAAAGTATGGAGTTCTATTAAATAATCGGTTTTTAGATGATTTTGGGAATGTTGGTTAGGGTGGCTAATGTATCCGATATCCAATTAGCGCTAATGCACCGTTTTGAAATGAATCTCTCGGTATGTTCTGTGACTAGTGTTGAAAACTTTACTAGAAAACCGAATTTTAATTCCTGTATTTAGTGGGTCATAACAACACCTTCCCGGTTTTTGACATGTTTATGTTTTCGAAAAACTTAATTTAGTCTAGAAATTTTTAATGCGGAATTCCGGCCCATTCAGATCTCCAGAATGTGGTCCATTTATTACCAAAAGAAGTTTTATAGTCAGGTTGTAGTCTTTTTAAGTGACAGAGCGAACAGAGAGTTTCGGAATGATCTAGAACACAAGAATAAAAAAAAATTCCTAACCTCAATAAAACCAAGAAAAATGCCTATAAAAAGGATTAAACGCGTTTTTCCCAATAACAAATTTCCCAAGCTGCTTTTTTACTGCTTCCTTCACATTAACCTTCAAATTAATCATTTACATAACCTATGTTTTTTGGTGCTCTCTATTGTTTAAGACGATTTATTACCACACACTTGAAATCGTTTGTGTTTTTTTTCTCTCTTTCTCGCTGGCTGCGCGCTGCCGTGTCGGCATGTCAATGACAGGACTTGATATTGGAGAAAAAATCGCTAGTGAAGGAAACTAATCGCCTGAAAACGTTGAACAGTCATCTCGAGTATCGGCTGAACGAGCAGGAGAAGCGGCTGAGCACAGTCAGCTTGGAGCTGACAAAAACTTGGCATCTGGTTGGCAAAATGCAGCGTCAACATCGTCAGCTGCACACACAGGAGCAGATACTGCGCTACCAGCTGCAGCAGAAGCGCCGCTTGCTCAGCGAGCTCAAAGACGAGCTGGAGTACTGCCGGCGCAAGTGGGCGGCCGCACGTGCCAAAAACGACGAGAGTCAGGAGCAGTGCAATGATTTACGGCGCGAGTTTGCACAGCGGAAGCTCGACGACGCCAACAATTCGGCCGAGAGCGGGTACAGCGACTCGGGCCCGCCTTCCGACGAGGAGGAACGCGCTGCCGGCGCCGCTGTGGCGACATCTATCAGCGATGCGGCGGCCGAGGCGGGCGCAGTTGCGGCTGGCGCTGGCGTCAACTGTCGGCGCAGACATTTGAAGGAGATGTTCGAGCACACGCGCAAGATTAAACGCATGCAGAGCACATCGCCCGGACGTGCGGGCGATGCGACGGGCGAGATAGTGTTGCGCTGGAACAGTGCGCCGCCCACGTGTGGCTGGGGCGGCGATGGCGGGCACGGCGCCGGCGTGGGCGATGTGCAAACGGTGTCCAGCCGCGGCGCTGTACCCAAAGCGGCGCACAATTCACGCTGCATGCATCGCTGTCGGCGACCACACGGCGACGCGGAGGAGGAGGACGCCGAGCTGCCAGAGGTTGATGCGCTGCCGGCGGATGGCGAACAGGGCACTGAGCGTGCCTCGCGCATTCTGCGCCTGGAAGAGCAGTGCAAGTGCCTGATTAAACAGGTGCTGGAGACATCAGACAATCGGGAGCGACTGGAGGTGCAGTTGTGTCGCTTTCAGGACGAGATTGCGCCCGCACAGTACCCGGTGCCGCTGAGCGAGTTTGTCAATAAGAAGCGCATTGAGCGCATGACGCGCGCCAGCTCGGCGCCCGCCTCGGCCGGCACGCTGACGCCACGCGAGGAGGAGTACACGCGCAAACGTTCCGAACGCCTGGGACGACTCGAGGAGGAGAGCCGTCAGCTCATGTCGCGCATTAAGCGCACATCCGATCGTGGTCACTATCTGCGCTGCTCGTTGGATCGGCTACGGCGTGCACCCAGCCGCGAGGGTAGCTTCGAAAGCAACACCGAGGAGGAGGACAGCAAGAAGGAGGAAGTAGCGGCAGCTGCAGTCGATGTAGAAGTGCCAGTTGCCGTTGAGGAGCAAGTATTGGCGCCAGCACAGTCTGAGCCTGCGGGCAGCAGCAGCGAAGAAACAGCAAGTCCACTCACCGCCGAGGAGGAGGCCTACACAGCGCGTCGCGCTGCGCGGCTGCAACGCCTCGAAACGGAGAGCAAGCAGCTGATGACGCGACTTTCGCGCAACGCCGAGCGCGGCCACACATTCGAGAACCGACTGGACACACTGCACGAGCAATACGGCAGCGATAGGCCAACCCCAGCCGCACATGGCGCTTCGGCGCCAAACGCACCCGACTCGCCCACCATGGAGCAACGCATTGGCAATATCGAGAAGATATCCAGCAATCGTGAGCAGCGACTGCGCATACTCGAAGAGGAGGGAAAAGAGCTGCTCTCGCGGCTGTCAAACACTTCCGAACGTGGCACGCGCATGATTAATCGCATTGCGGAGCGCGAGCTGCAGCGGCAGGCCAGAATCCAGAGCGATACCAACGCGACCCACGATGACGATGAAAATAGCACCGATGACGCCAGCAATGCGGCCACCGATGCAGCAGCCGTTGCTGCCGCTGGCGCACTGATGCCAACACTCAAGAACGTTGCCTGCACGAGCATTGTGTGCGACGAGTTGACGGACAGCGTCATTGTCACGACCACGCCCAGCCAGATTGCAACGCAACAAGGCGCCGTGCCCAAAACGCAAAAATCGCAGCCGACGGCGCAACTGAATGCGGCCGTGCGCGCGCAGGCCGCCAAGAAGCAAACGAAATCAGAACCGAGCAAGGCCGAAGGGGACGCCGGCAATGGCAGCGAAACGCTGGAGGACATGGTGAGGCGCCTGCGGGAGTTGCCTTTTCCGGAGGAAACACCAAACAAGAAGCAAGAAGACGAAGAGCCATCAACCGAGCCAAAGCAGTAGTTGTCCACTATCGAATTATATATTTTAAGTTTAAGAAAAGACTTGTTTCTCGTGTTCAGGAGTTAAAGGACTTTTTCAAATACTCTTATTCCTATATAAAGTTAATATATAAATTTTTTGTATTCAGGTTTGCAAAAAGTTTATGCAGTTTAAAAGTTGTCACTAGTCGAGCTAAAAAGAAAAAATAAAAAAAATAAATAAACAAACTAGGGCAACAGCTAAACGATGTTATCTCAGAGAGCGAAATTTATGAAAATATTTACTCAATTTCATGCTTTATTATTTGTATTGTAATCTAGTGAACGAACGTTGTGAATAAAATTTTGCTAATAAATTTTGCTTCTATTTATTTGGAGATGGACATGTGATACGCTGATGAGAATATAAAACGTTTCCATAACTTAACCGTTAAGTTTAAATTTTTGGCCAAACATAAACTTTGGTAATGTAATTTTTCAATTTTTATTTTTTTGCAAGAAGGAAAACTTCAGAAGAATTTGACTTTTGACTTACTGTGGCGAAAATTAAATACATTTTTTTTAACCGAAAAGTCAACTGACTCTAAACCATTTTCTTAAGCTAACTAATCCAAGTTGTCGATCTGAATTCAACCGCTCAACAACCTGGAAGCTTGAAGTTTTATGATACTCATATTGCAATGAGTTTTTTAAATTTCCTGAAAGTCTCAATAATATCCCAATACAATAAAATTTACTTGGGAATTGCAATCCGAACTAATTGTAAAATTTTTCAGATTCAAATACAGTTTTTCAAAAAACATACAGGTGCGCATCTTTTTCACCTTCGGAGAACACACATATTTTTTTAAACACTCTGGGTCAATAAGACCCTAATAACTTTTAACTGCCCATAATTCCATAACTATTGAACCTTTCGACTTGAAAAAGATTTTGGGGTGTGCCTTGAACACTGTTTTAGCAATTTGTAAATATTTCAGGTACCTATGAAGTTTGTCAAATACTTAAAAAAATCACAGGAAAAAACATGTTTTGGAACATTGTCACTTAAAGTAGGAGTGTGGGTCTACATGACCAAATGTGCTCTTCTTCGCAGATGGGGATCAGAATGTGAAAGTTGGACTTCTGCCCGAATTAAAACAGCCAAAACTCTTGACCTAAGCTTTTGCATTGGTATCTTCAATCTCTCCAATCTTTGCTAAAGAGAGAGATTTAAATGGGATTTATACCGCTTAATGTGTACGTTAATAAATTTGGGAAGGAAGCTCGGCCATTTGTAACACGTATCTGGAGGACGATGAGACTGCTGTCCAATGAGTTTTGCTGAGTGCGCAGCTCAGACGTCCCTTTAGCAAAATTACTATTACGGAGAATGAGCTACTAGAATTTGAGCTACCGAACATAATTTACTTTACAAGAATACCAGATCGGAAACTTGATGACCAAAGCAGCCTGATTGAAAGTTGCAAGATCATCCGATGGAAGCATTTGCCAGATTTACTTCACGGGTACTTGATAACCAAGGAGGAAGACAATAGCCGACACTGGACAATGGACAGTAAAGGCCTGTGTCCTTCCGACACTATTTACTTATAGTGTTATCCAATAATTAAAATAAAATAGCAAACTCATGGAATCCGCTAGAACTGAGTTCCGGAGGTGGGCAGTTGAAGACGTATTCAGACGTATTTATGTATACAACTGAAGTCGTGCTGTTCATGTGAAGATGTACGAGTATTCGTAAGGTTTTTTGCTTTATCACTCCTAAAGTGAATGGAGTGGCTCTGAACGTGGGTAATTCAAATTATAATGGAAAAGGAATCTGAAAGGGAGGCAATGAAAGCAAAGAGGCACTGCGTCACCGGTTTTTTTGCAGATTGGCTAGGTTTGCCTAATCGAAACTACCATTGTAGTTGCTAAAATGAGGATGAAGCTGAGTTTGTGCAGCTTTTGGAACTCCACGTCACCACCATCTAACAGTACTCGTGTCCTGACCTGATAAGTTCTGCACCACTGGGAGACATTGTCAGATTCTTCCGAAGCTCAGATTAATTTCAATTACTACCGAACCAGTGTTGCCAGATGCTTGAAATAACGTTCTCCTAAAAGCTTAAATTTCCTCCGAAAAATAAAAAAAATCTCCTAATTTTGTTTTTTAAATTTTTGTCATTATAAACTAAGGAATTTAACTTTTCATAAACAAATAAGAATAGATTTATTTTATTATTATTATTTATTTTATTTTATTCGCCTTCGTAAACTCCCTTCATTCCTTGCAAAAATTATGCACTTAAAAGCGTACACATTATTTAAATTAAATTATATACTTTAGCTTTCAATGTTCAAGGTTTGAGTGCAACTAATGATGTCAAATCTTTTTCCTAAAAATTCTTCTGAAAGGCCCAGAATCTCCTAAATCTAGGAGGAAATCTTCTTATCTCACAATACTATACGGAACACTGGATAAGTTCGGTTTGTCACACTCTTTTGTCACACTCTTTTGTCATACTCTTTTGTCAAACTCTTTGGTTGTCAGTTTTTTTTATTTCAAAATAATCGTAAGTGCTCTAATGACCAAATAAATTTCACGCCTGAAACCATGGAGGGCTCAGTGCTCAGCCCACATATTTGTAGTAAATATGTCAACAAAATAGCAAAACGGTCACTAAAGATTAACCAAAGAAGCAGAATATGCACTCTACAAGAAACTCTTAGAAAAAATGACAGCCACATATTCCATAAAAACACATGTTTTTGTTTCAGTTATGCCAATCCTTATGGCGCTGCGCAGATAAATGTTAGTAAAACAAACAATTAACATTAATGATGCCTAATAGAATGAAGACAAATAACCTCAAACAATTGCAAAGATAACTTATTCTCTATAATTAATGTACTTAATGGCACTGCAACAAAAAGTAGGCAAATAAACAGACAAATAGACAAGCAGAGTGAAATCATCTTTCAAGGACAATAACAACAAAATGCGTCACGTTAATAGACCAGCGGAGCAGGCAACAAGCACAAAATGCGCAAAACAATGCCAACTGACTGGGTCGGTTTGCACGCATAAGGAGAGCCTAATTAAATGACAGCAGATGAGAAGACAACAACAACAATGCCAACATTTGTGCTGCGCTGCAATAATAACTAAGCAAACGACAATAAACATCACATTACAACAATGCCAACAACTAAGTAAAGCAACTAAACGACTAACTAACATAATGAAGCGCGCTTGCGGCAATGTATAAGAATAACAACAACTACAACAACAACAATATGTGTATGTGTCATAGCCATGCATGACCAAAGTGCGCTCGAGGACATCACAACGCATCACAGCGAGTCGCATGGGCGCCTTTGTATGTAGTGGTGCGGCCGTGGCCATTGTTATGCGTGGCGCAGCGTTGGCGCTGAAAACGGTAACAAGCTCATTTGTCACAGAAAGAATTTATTAAAATTATTATCGGGATGCTTTCGCACAGAATTTGTAATGTGGTGCCGACTCCTTTCTCTCTGTACTCTTCCGTCCTAACGAAAACCAACGGCAGCGCTTACCAGCCGCCGACGCTGACTTCCCTTTTTAAGTGCTGCCGTTTTTGCACCTTTTCCTACCCCCTTTTTCCGCCTTTGCCAGAGATGGCACATTAAGATATGCCGCTTTTATTTGTTGTTGTTGCTGCCGTTTTTGGCTTACGCTACAACAATTTGTTAAAGTGCGTAAGCAGCGCTGCCAACGCGGCGCACCGAACCGCACTTTTGTTTATGCTGATTATTGTTATTGTTGTTTTAGTTGTTGCTTTTGTTGTTGGCAACAGCATCATTAGCCGAAACTATGATAAGCGTGTACTGCGTCCCGCCCACCATACCGCACCAGCCGTGCCAGGCGCTTCCAGGCGGCCAACCTGTCTTTATAATTCGGCTGTTTGTGTTTGTTTTGTTGTTTGTATCTGTGCTCGGCGCAATTACTTTAAGTATTCCCAAAGGATGAGATAATTAAAATGTTTAGAACCCTAATAATTTTTGCTTGTAACTCATTAGCTCGCAGTTTTTTGTGTTTCTTTCCAACGAATGCCGAGTTTTCATTTGCGTTTTAGATTGAAAATTCAGATTTGGGGCGGTGGTTTTTTTTGTTACGGTCGTTTTAAATGTTTGATAGTTTCATTTTAATGTAGAAATAATGTTTATGGGTTCGCCAAAAGCACTTCAGTTCCATAAAACGAAAATTATTTACACAGTAATTGTGAAAGTTTTTAGAGTCGAGCAAAATTCTTCGAAATACTAAAGTGAGTTAAAAAATGTGGAGAAAAAAAACCAAAATATTTTAAGTGGAGGCAAGTTTAATAAAATTGAGCCAATTTGAGTTAACTTAGGCAAAATTTCAATAAAATTAAATTCAAGTAAATCGAGTAAATTAAATCGTTTCCAATTAAATTGAATAGATCAAATGAAATGAAATCAATGTATTGGCATCACCAATCACCAACGATTATAATCATTCAATAATAATTCATAATAATCAATTGTCATTATAGCATTATTTAAAATCAAATTTATTTGCTCGAATGGTCAAATCAAATGAATGAATCAGTCAGTTTGGCCACAGTCAAATACATCAAATAAAGTAATTAAATAAAAAAATATATAAAATTAATTCAACGGCATTTAATTATGTCACTTCAATGATAAATAAATGACATCATGGCAAATATAAAACTAATGATGAATGATTTGAATAATGATGGACTCAATCAAATTGATTTGATTGAATGGACGAAATCAATACATTGGTATAAATTAATTAATAATATTAATTTATTTATAATATTAATCGTTTTATAAATTGGCATCAATATAATGGAATTAATGGCATCATGGCATCACTACGATATGATTTGGTATACTGGTATAAAAAAATTATTTTATGGATTTAATTGATTTAAATGCCTATTTAAATTTTCGAAACATCCGATCAATTAAAAAATTATTACAAATTTAAATCTACAAGAGTTAGCTTTCATTATATAAAAACAATATATAAATAATTAAGATAATTTTTTTTTTTAATTTCAGAAATTTTAACCCCTTCCGGTCAATTTCCACATTTCTTGAGATAAAAATTTTTCCTTCAAAATATTGACTCTTATTGGACATTTTAGCAATAAAATACAAAAAAATTTCAAAAAAATTATTTTAGTTGAGAATTACAGCTTCATCAAATTTGGTCGATATACTTATCGTACAATGGTCCGCAAATCAATAAAAATTGACGAATTTTTGGTTTCGGTTTTTTAAGTTTTATGAACAATTAATTGATTTTTTTGATAGAAAACATAAATTATAACAACAAAAATCAAAATGTGATTTAATTTTGATCGAAAGTTATATAAATTATATATAGTAAAAATTTTTTCACATTTATTCGGCATTATATAACCATTGTTGTTGTTGCAAAGCCTTTTTCCTCTCAATAAAACACAGAATAAATTAAAATTCATACAGTTTTACACAAAGGCACTGAATACATATAGCCGATTTCTCTTATAGTAGTGGGAGTGGCAGGTACGCATGTCTAACCTTACACAACCCGTTTCTGCCTAGTAAAACAAAAAATCGTTAGTAAATCTTATTTTTAATCGAAAATTGCCGAATAGTCGAATTTTCTTAGCCACGTGGTTTACAAATGGGCGTGGCAGGCATACAAAAGCAAAAAATCTGTTACCAAACCAATAACTTAAAAAAAATTCAAACATAACTTGCAACCTTTGCTGTCCATTTGTACGATATATCGTACAAATTCAAATTTGTACGATATATCGTACATTTGATTTAAGTGCCATTGTACGATATATCGTAAAATTTTTTTAAAGACTCGGGAAAAATGTTTAAACTCAAAAAATTTTAAATTTATTAACTTTTATAAATCAATTGATATTTAAACTTTTAAATGTTTATATTTTTTGTTACTGAAAAATATTACAAACCTGAAATTTTCCCTGCAGAAGCTTCGTCGCTTGTTGCTTGCTAAACTTCTTGCAAAGAACGTTTTACAAAACAAACAAATACTGTGTAACCACCACCACTATGATTTATTTTTCTAAACAGAATGATAAAGCACAGCCTACTTAACAAATATGAAAAAACCGTTTCATGAAATGTGCGCTCGCTATCAAATGAAATTTCCTAGAAAAATGTTATTTTAATTGTACGATATATCGACCAAATTTCCGGAAAGGGTTAATTTACTTGAAACAACAAATAAAAATTAAATCAACAATTTAACTATTTACATCATCTAAAAAACTGCAATCAATTAAGGAAAATCTAATCAACATACAAATCTGTGGTCAAAAGCAATAACCGCCTAAGTCGAAAATTGCTGTTTCGAGCAATCTCGTTTTAAAGTTTTACCGCGTAGTGTGTTCATTATGGGAATGCGAATAGGTTTTTATTAATAACTTTTTAAATTTTAAAGTTACAAACTCCCCGATTTTACACAAACGTAGAGCACAGTTAAGGGAACATGGTGGCATCCATAACTCAATTTCTTCTTAAGTCGACTTAAGCGGTTATTGCTTTTGACCACAGAAATATTGAACTATAGGTTAGATCATTGAAATAACTTAATAATTCAATTAATAATTTTAATTTATTTAATTAATTAAATGATTAATTAACCTACCCAACAAACCAAACCAACAAACCAAAATAACCAACCAAACCAGTTCCAAATGAATTAAATTTCTTTGTATCATATAACTTAATTGTAATCGAATTAAATTTAAACTTTAAGTCCATTCAAGTGAAATGATATAAGTCGCGCGAAATTATTAGAGGTAAGTCACGGAAACTTCAATTAAACTCAAATGAATTTGAGCCCAAGCAAAAAAGCCAAGATTAAGTTAGTTCATTGAATTATATAAAAATAATTGAATAAATATTGATTGATTTAATGGATTAAAATACAAATCTGATTTATTGAACTCAAATCTATTTAAGTATATTGAAACGATTAAACATAACGAATTCAAAACAAAATTAATTCAATTGCATTGAATCATTAGATTTAACTTAATTAAAATAATTTCGATTACTTAGTTGAAACCAAAATTGCACGAATATAAGTCATGCGAAATTATTTGAGTCAGTTCACTTAACCCATATCGGCCCAATGTTCGATTAATCGAACAGTAAATTTTAGCATTTTCCAAAAATTTTTTTGGGCTGTGCTTTAATTTTAAACGCGAACTTTTTGCATGATATGATGGTATGATGGATTTTGTATAATACGAAATCAATATATCCATTTCTCACAACTCTTTCCTGTTGTAGGAATTCCCCAAACAAAAGGTAATTTTTGACATAATTTTAAAAGTATCGAAAAACATAAAAAAACAATAATATTTAAAAAAGTAAGTATGCAGTCTTGTTAAAAATTGATCAAACTCTTAAAAACATATTTGCACTTTTCGCATAAAACCAATATTATAGTCAGAATATATATGGTATTTATATTCAGGTGTTCGATTAATCGAACGCTGGGCGTTAGTTGGCACTTTTTTTTTTAAATTCGAATCAAACGATTTTATTTGAAATACCTTAATCGCAGTAACCTGGTTGCCTAGCAACAGTTTTAAAGTGAACATTGCACCGTCATTTGTCTTATTTATGTATTATTCATGGTGAAGTGAACTTGTTTAGTCAGAGCAATAGTGAGTCGCCGTGCTCTTACAAAAGCGGAAATGGTGGCTATCATTGAAGAATGGAGTGATGATGAAACAGAAATTGCCACTATTGCCATTGTACCACCTGAAAAAGTGGACGAAAACACTGATGAAGAAGATTTTGATGATGATATAATACCAATGAATGAAGTAAGTGTATATACCATACATATTGTATATGATAAACCAACACTTTTAATAAAATAGCCTGAGAATATCGTCGATTGTGCTGGAACTTTTGAGATAGATGTGGTTGAAAATAGTACTGGTGTTCATGTGGAAAGCGAAGTTGGGGATATGTAATTTATACAAGCATCAACATCATCTTCATTAGAACATTCTACAAAAAAGCAACGAGTTGAATCACTACAAAAGTCAACAAATAACTATAAGCCTTTGTCAGCGCTTGGTAAATCAAAATGGGTACACAGAGGAAATCAGGAAGGGCTATTTGAATATGATAATGTCCCGCTAGCGGAATCACTCCACCATATTCAAAACAAGTTGGCTGATAGCATCAAAGATAAAACACCTTATGAGTTATTTGCACTATTTTTTGATAACGAGGTATTTGAAATGATTACCGAGGAAACAAATCGTTATGCACAACAAAAAAACTCAACTTTCCGCCTTAGCATTACCAATTTGAAGCGATTTCTTGGTATTTTAATATTATCAGGATACCATACTCTACCGACAATTCGTGACTATTTGTCAAATCACCCAACTTTAGGTGTGCCTATTGAAAAGTTATGCATGCCCAGAAATCGGTTTTGTGAAATCAAAAAATTCATCCACTTCAACAACAATTACAACTTGGACACGACAGATAAAATGGCCAAGGTAATATTTTAGATTTATTTGTTATGGGATTAATTGCTTACATTACATTTCTGTTAAACTAGGTCCGTCCATTTTTTGAATTAATGAACAAAAAATTTTCACAATTCGGTATTTGGGAACAAGAGCTTTCTGTTGATGAACAAATGGTTCCATATTTTGGACGACATCCTTGCAAAATGTTCATACGTGGTAAACCCATTCGCTTCGGCTATAAATTATGGTGTCTTTGTTCAGCGACTGGTTATCTTTATAATTGTAAACCATATGCTGGGTTAATGGACAACTATGATAAGCAACTTGGATTAGGAGCTGATGTAGTTCTTCGCCTATTAGAAAATGTTGATTGCCCAAGTCGTCACATAATTTATTTTGATAATTATTTTACATCTTATTACCTCCTATGTTTGTTATCTGAAAAAGGATTACGCGCAACAGGAACTGTAAGAGCAAACCGAATTGGAGGTGCTCAACTAAGAACTGGAAGTCAATTGAAAAGAGGCGACTATGATTTCCAATTTGACTACCGTAATAAGATTTTGATTTGTCGTTGGCAGGACAACAGCGAAGTAACGGTTGCAACGAACTTCGACCAAATCTTACCAACAGTACCTGCCAAAAGATGGATGAAACAGAAAACAAATACTGCTGGGAAAATTGTTGAACCTGGTCGCTTTGTCAACTATAACCAACCGCAACTGTTGAAAAATTATAACGGAGGGATGGGTGGGGTGGATCTTCATGACAATGCTGCGCAGAACTATTATATTGCTATTCGATCTAAGAAATGGTATTGGCCACTATTTATATCTGTTTTAAATTCAGCCATTGTTAACGCATGGAAACTTGATTGCTTCAATCGTCGTTATCATAAGAAAAACATTCTTCATCAAAAAGATTTTCGGGTGGAGATTGCTTATTCCCTCATAATGACCCCGGATGAAGGAGAATCATCTTATGATATCGACGAAAGGAGTTTATTTAAGGCTCCATCAGGGTCTTCAAAGGAGACTCAACCAAAAAGCCTTCCCCGAACAAAGGGGCAACATCTTATTATAAAAATAGAAAACAATAAGAAATGGAGATGCAAGGCTTGCCATAAACCTAGTTCGTATTTGTGTAAGAGATGTAACGTTGCACTTCACACTCATTGTTTCGAATCATATCATTCAGAAAAAACTGTGAATTTATAGTACTGGTCAATGGTTAGTTATTTATTTTGTGTAAATTCAATGCATACATCAATCATAAAAAAAAAATGCCAAGTGGCGCCCAGCGTTCGATTAATCGAACACCAAATATCACCAACATTTTTTTTACCCCAAATTTGAATTCTCCGACCTCATTTAACCTTAAAAAAAATATTCATTCGAATATTCACAAAAAAATTTTGTCTGGGCTTATATGGGTTAAAATTCAATTCAGCTGAAATACAATTTAATTTAAGCAAAAAAGCCAAAATATTAAATTAATTGAATTCATTTTGATCAATTCAATGAAAATAGAATTTAACGGAAATAAAAAGGAATTAAAGCAAATAATAACAAAAATAAAAATTAATTAATTGAGTCAACATCAGACTTACTTATTGATGAATGAATTAAGTTAAATGAGATACGATGTATCTGAATAACACAATTTACTGCAATCTAATTTAAATCACTTCAATGAATTCAATTAAAAAGTCTAATTCAAAGTTCTATTTAACTATCCAAATCATTTCTAACTCAAATATTTAAATTTAATTGACATTTAATCATATTATTCATATTATAAGAGGTTATATACAAAGTTGGGGCTCGAAAAATCCAAAAATTTTTTTGGCATTTTGTGAAAGTACATAATTTTGAAAATATCTGTGCAAAATTTCATCCAGATCGGATCACTGGTTGTCAAATTACAGCCGTTTGCAGCGCGCTGGTCCTATTCATAGGCACTTGGCGCACAAAACTCTAAACGTGATTATCTCGGAATGCGTTGTTTTCAAAAGTACTGTAGCGGTGAACGTGATATCTCAAAAACTTTTTATCCGATTTTCGAAAAATTTTTTTTCAAATATTTGTATTTACGATCTCGTGTACTTGAACGATTCATTTTCCATCCCAAAATTTTTAACTTTTTGCAATGAATTTTTTTTTTAAATTTTGACCACCAAAAAATCAATTTTTTCTGTCAGCGTTGTTTTTTTTATTAAAAAAAAAATTTTTTTGGGAAACCAAATCGTTCAAGTACACCAGAATACACTTTTCTTAAGGGGTTATATACCTTTTTCTGTAGGGAAATACAGGGTTTTAATTTTTTTTTTTTAAGCATGTTACCATAGTTTTATTCAAATGCAATGCAAAGTTTATAAAAGTACATGTCCTTATGTGAATTTGTATAAAATTTCAAGCGAAAATTCGAAAAATTGGGGAAGTTACAGTCCTTGCCGCAGAACTCCTTTTGTTAGCAGTGGTTGACGGTGAGCATGAAATCGAGGTAACGGCTCGGCGAAAAAAAAAAAAAAAAAAACTACGTTAGTACATAGTGTTACCTTGTTCGTGAACGAAGGATTTAAAAAAAAAAAAATTTTACAGTTACAGTGCTATTTTTTCCAAAAATGTCGATTTTTTAAGGTCGAAAAATTGAGTTTTTTGCCAAAAAAAATAGAAGAATTTGTCGAAAAAAAAATTCCTTCGTTCACGAATTAGCTATTGTATGTACAATCAACCCCTCAAAATTTCAAATTGATCGATGTAGTGGTTAGCGGGATATCGTGCTCACCGCGATGGCATTCTTTCAAAAATACGATTCCGAGATAATCGCATTTAAAGTTTTAGGTGGACATTAAGTAGTCATGAAACTGCGCGCTATGAACGGCCGTATCTTAGGTTCTAGTGCCCCGATCTCGATGAAATTTTGCAGAAAAATTGTTAAAAGTATGTACTTCAAAAATAAGTCATAAACAATTTTTTCGATTTTTGAGCCACAAAAAGGTATATAACCCCTTAAATAATTGTTATCCTTTTTTGATTTCAGTTGAGCGGTTCGCCTTGGAGAACGTTTACCGCAAGCCTCTGCAAAAAAAAAGCGCTGCGAGGCATATGTCATAACTCCGACAATTTTCAAAATTTTCTCAAAATTTAAAGTGTTTTTATTTCTTCGATAGTAATACTAGAACATTGTATTTTGCTTTATCCAATAAAACTTGCTTAAAACCTTTTTAAAAAATCACAAACTTAGCTCACTTTTTCTCCCTAACTTTGTATATAACCCCTTAATCATTTATCCGTTCATTCAATAAAAATTAAAATAAATTTCAACGTTGAAAATCAATTTCAAATAATTTCAAATCAATTAAATTTAAACTTAACTAAGCAATTATTCAAATAATTAAAGCAATTTAATTCAAATTGAATTGAAACAAAGAATGAAAATTACAAAAAGGGGATTGAGTACCTGCGTTGGTTTCAACAAAACTACAGCCAAACTGCCTGCGAAGGATCTTCTTAATACTTCAAGCCTTCAACTCAAATTGCATTGTTTTTCACCACAGTTGTCTTCTCTACTTTGTGCTCTCATGTAATGCGCAGTCGAAATGACTTGTGAAAAACTGTCCGTTGTGGCAGCTGCGGCATTTGCGTTCAAAAGCGCAACCGAAATGCGATCTGAGTGGCTTTTAAACCTTTTCCACAATTAAAATGCACGTCCCTCAATGCCAGCCAACATGATATACGATCATACAGATGCAGTTTGTGTGTCTGTGTTGGTTGGATTTTCCTTTGATTTAAGTGACAATTAAAGAAAATCTGCAACCTTTAAGCACTCGAATGCGATTTCAAGCAACGTTACAGTTTTAATTTGTAATCTCATTTTATTCACTTTACGCAGTATTTTATTTAATTCTGTTTTCTTATTTCTCTACTGTGCAGTCGTTACGCGCGCAATTTCGCTTTTCAATGCTGGCCAGCCCATGCACGACGACAACATCATACTTGAGATTAAAAATAATTATTTTGTGCCCGCGGATAATGAGTTCGAGGTATGAAGATGATATCTCATGTGCGCGCTGCCATGTGGCACGAAATGCCATTTCCAGTGCCGGCACTTGGCCGCCGGCAACGTTGGGGGCGGCGACGTTGGCGGTACAGAAAGTGCAGCAAAAAAGCTACAATTTCAATTAGGCTGCGACAGAACTCTGCACGTGTGTACATAGATACATAAAGTATTTATATGTGTCTCCACCAAAGGGTTCAATCCCGAAGCATTTTGGATGTTCCGGGGTTGTGGCAATAAAAAAATTACAATTTCAAGATTCCGCAACATTTCGGGATTTTTAGGATTTTATTGTATGTCATTCCATTCAGCTGGAAATTGAACAAGCTTGCAAACGACCTTACACTATTTGGAAGAATTTTCGAAATTTTTTATTTGAATTCTCTATTAATCAGAGTTGCGTAGAAATCGAATATAGTTTCCAACTATTTCTTACTTATTTTTCAAATATATTTCTTATATAAGTATTTGAAATTGGAACAGCAATTCAGAATTCCATAAAAGAAATCGAATTCCCGTGATTTCGATATTCGGCCTGTCGAGACTGAATGTCCTATTCCCCGCATATTTCTACATGCGTTAAGTTTGCAGTCGCGCCGTCAGCGTTGCCGCTTAACGCCCACGGCTTGATATTCCTTTATGTATGCTGCTGCTAGTGCATGTGTGTGTGTGTGTGTGTGTGTGTGTGTGTGCAGCATTAAGCCGCCGCAATCTTTTGCCAAGTCTGCGCATTTTTTTCACCGGCGCACTAATTTAATTTTCCTTTACGTTGCTGCACTTTTTCAAGTCGAACTCGAACGAACGATTTTTTTTTCGCTACATCTTTGTAGAGAAGAGACAGAGACAGAGACAGACCGAACAAGTGAACCAGCAGAGCAAATTTTTTTCAGTTGAATCTCATTAAGGTGGCAAGTTAAAGTTTTGGGGCACTTTGAAGTTGCAAACTTCACAGAAAAAAATTAAAACCGATTTAACGAGAAACGTGTACGTTGAAGTGTATGGAAG
Organism: Melieria crassipennis; assembly: GCA_963668005.1. Classification (NCBI taxonomy): domain Eukaryota; kingdom Metazoa; phylum Arthropoda; class Insecta; order Diptera; family Ulidiidae; genus Melieria; species Melieria crassipennis. Next base: position 29,084,106 of record OY764961.1, on the reverse strand, counting down.
TGATTTCAAAAGTCGTTGACTGGCTGCCATTTTCAAGTGTGTGGTTTTAGCGGAGATTTGGAGACACACACACACATGCATTGAACTTTAAGTAGGAAGTAAGTTATCAGAAATTACTTAAAGTTTTGACTGTCGATTAAAACTGTTCATATGTGAGTAGGTTTTGTTTATGCGTTGACGTTTGAGTGGCATTCAACCAAAAGGGTTCTAATCGACAATTAATTGCTGAACGGTGTTAACTTTTGGTTTTTAAAACTAGAAAGGCCGCAAGTTTTCCATACCTACAAAGACTACATATTATGTCCGATGATATCTCGAAGAGCACATATCGGATTTGGCTAATTGTAATTGTTAAACTAATTGTAGAGCTAATGGCTATATGTCATCAAAGCAAAATTTGATAGAAATGTTAAAGCAAATACATATAATTAAAAATGAAAAACCATCAAAATTACCGTAATGGTTTTTCTATTGTTAATTTAGATGAATAAATGTAGTTTTTTATTTCTAGAAAAAGAACACATGTGTGTTTTCATAACACACAAATATGCAAAATTTGATGATCGAGACGTTTCGATAGAGAACAGGACATTGTCTTTTCAGACGTCAAGTCAACAGATTAGGTCTTGAAAGTTAGGATTATTGCCTCAATTGTCAAAATGGAGAAGTGGATGAGACTATAAACCACCTTCTATGTCACTGCCTGGCGCTCTTTAGACAAAGGAACAAATCCCTAGGCTTTCCTTTCTACAAAAACTTGGACAATTTCAGATCAACATCAGAGGTTTGAGTTTCATGATAAATCGAATTGGCTCGTGTAGGCTCCCTGACTTGCAGTAAGACGTATCACTTTTCCTTGTGGTATCACCCTGGGCCTATTTTTTGACCAAAGTGTGCCTTGCGGTACAGTCCCGTTGTCAGGCAGCCACTTTAACCAAACCTAACCTAACCTAAGTACTTTCGTTTACTGCACTCGATTTGAGAGTTGCAGTTTTGTATAACTTTGTTGCTTAACTTGAATTGAATCTCAACAATGCACATTGATTCGTTCCATTCAAAATTTATAGTCTCAAAATTTAACGATTTTGATGTCATTTGAAAGGTAAAACTCCAACTCAGAAACCCCAAAAAATCTGTGCTAAAAATTAATTAGTTGAAACTTTTTTCACAAAAAAATTTAAACACATATTTTCTGTTTTTTAGTCTATTGAAATTGTAAAAATACATGGTTACCAAGAAGTTGCTAAAACTTTCAATATAGATTAAGAAATTATGTGGCTATTTTCGCTTTTAATGTTTTCTCAAAATTTACAAAGCTAAAGCTTTTACTTCACTTTTAATTTAAAATATTTTTTAAATTAAAAATCTGAAAATTGGCAAAACTTAGTGGAAAATATCTAAGAAGTATGTGTAAGTATGTTCCTGGATTTTTTTTTTAATTTTAACAAGAATTCTTTCTTTGTCGGGTAATGTAATTATATGCTCCGATAGCTTCCGATCTCAGGAAATAATTCAATTTGAAAAGTGGTCTAAACACCTATTTTTCGACAAAATTGATTTTATTCATCCCTAAAAGTATGCAATCAGCATGAAAAATTAAGAAAACTGCAAAAAAGCAAAACATACGTCTATTGTTATCATTTTTATTGCAAAACTAAATGATCCTTAGACAATTTCTGTTACTCTTTGCAATTATTAATGCTGACGTTACTGATTAAATGTAAAATCTGAAAAATCTCGTCAACACACTCGTTGCTACAGCTCACCAAAAATGACGAAAATTGCAATTTTAAGTCTCAGGCATTGCTAAACTACAAAAGTTTAAGAAAAACAAAATGGAGATTTCAATTCAGCAAACAATAACTAACTAGTATATCAAAATTTATGAAGAACGGAACACTCCTTCTAATTTTGTCCCGCGGTTGTATGGAGTCGAATCACTGTGCAATGGTTTACAAAATTTTACTCTTCAGTTGGTCAATTGTTGTCGGTTTGTTGTCATAAGCCAACGTCTTAAAGTAGCTTTGAAGAAAACTTTTAGCGTCGTTAAATTGCACGATCTTAGTGGCCATTCTGTTCTACACGCCATGTTCGTTCGATGCTCAGTTTGGTTTCAGCCAACATCGAACACAGAATGATAGGGACTTGTCTACACTCTCTGTGGGCATCAAAATGGGACTTTTGAGGCCTCAGAGTGTAAATGTTGAGAAACCAACAAGCTGCCTGTTTTTCCTTACTTAACCTAATCTAACCTAATGGCCATTCTACATCGCTTTTTCTGGTTAAAACGAATTCAAGGTACTTTTCTTGCAAATAATTCGAATGTAACGCTCGATGTGTGACACGTTGCGCTCCTTTGATGGAACAGCATGGCGTTCAGGTCCTTGTAATTCAATGGAAACATTGGAAACGTTCCCATATTTAATTCTGCAAAGAGGGAAATCTCAGCAGTTATCGCTTGACTTTCCTTGCACTTTTGCAATGTCTCCTACCCCCACTTTATCTCTTAAAGTTTTTGTTTAAGGATTCACTCATCAAATTTCAAATAATTTATGCTTGCAAATTTATACAAATATGTTAAACATTATTTTGAAATGTTTATCCTGTGTTGCTACATGAATCGTTATTGGATATTGAAAGTATTTTCTGTTATATTAATAAATGCCAAAGTTTAACAAAATGATGCAATGATATTTAAATCAATTCGATGAAAACGTTTTTGTGTATTTTATTAAATCATGACCTAATCTAGTAGCTAAATCTGGCCTTTTGAAATTCTCATTTATTTGTCTTTAAACAGAATTTTAGCCATAACGAAAATCTCAAATTGTTTGCATTGTGCAAATTGTGTGGATTTATGAAAACTAGACTTGATAGTCATTTTCGCATTGAATGTCATTTTTGTTGGCCATTCAATTTGTTTAAACTGCTGCAATTGAGTTAACAGAATTTTTAACGAAAATTTACAAGTTGTTTGACTTGTAGTTGTGAAAGTTTCTTACACCATTTGAATTGCCTTCGCACACACACACACACACTGACTGGCATTAAATGTGGCCACATTTTTTGCACAACGTCCAAGGCTTTCTTTGCTGTTCTGCGGGAACAAAATTTCTTAACTTAAATAAAAATCAGCCATGAATCTCCATCGCCAAACGCAGCGACAACGCGCCAGCAAATCAGACGACACACGCACTAGCCAGCGCCGAGGGGCCGGGAGAGGTGTAGCTCAGTTTCCCCTCGACGACGGAATTTTCAAATTTTCGCAGCTCGCTCTGACGACGCAGCGTTGCGTTGTTGCCGCTCGTCTGAAACTCCATTGAAATGTGTTGTGAAAGTTTTTGAACTTTTTAAACTACCGAAACGAAATTGCGGCAATATGCGTCGTGATTGCGGCTGCCGGCGCCCGCAACATTACCAGCCAACGCGCTCGCTGGCTGACTGGTTGGCGCGTGTGCTCGGTGACGTTGAGGGCGAAATGGGGTAAGCGGGCAGGCAAGACTTGAGTTGTTGGCGTTGCCGGCTGTGCGGTTCGAGGCGATGAAGATGTTGGCGGCTGGCTGACAGTGCAAATTCTGCGCACATAATCACGGAGGTTGCGGTTCACGGCGGGTGGTGGGTGACGCAAGTAAGAGAGTGGGTGGGGCGTGGTGCTTGCGCATTATGCGTGAATGGCAATAATTCAGTTGTGAGTTGTGAAAAAAGCAATAACAACAAAAAAATTAAACGAAAAATCTCGCTCGCTGCGTGGCGGTCGCTTTGTTGCTGTTGCTCGCATAGTTTTCGCCGCATGCCTTAAACGTTTGCTTGATGCGGATGGCAGCTGAATGAATGCCTATCGTCGTCGCGGTATGACTATAACAACAACAACAACAAATATGGGGCGAAATTGCTGCAGTATCAGCCTCGGCACCAGCAGCGACAGCGTCATAACATTTACATAATATTTTGCGTCAGAGTTGCGCGATTTTTCGACACGCTACATACACATTTGGCGGCATATTACGACACTATCAGCCCTGTTCCAGAATCCGAATCGGATCGGAAACGGATTTGATTCCTACCGTCGCGACGGTGTTCTACATTTCGATTATCGGAAATATTTTCCGATGCAACCCTGTTCTCAAATCCGATTAAGTTCGAAAGAATTTGAATCGGAAATTTGGTGATCTGCATTTCGATTTTCGGAAATTGTTGTCAAAAATATTTCGTTAAACAAAAAGCTGGTGGAATTGAAATCGGAAAGCAGCAAAACGAAAGCAAACAACAAAAATGTATGCAAATAAATTAAACATCGTGTTAAATAAAACTAGTAAATTAATTTTTAATCACGGGAAAGCTTCAGACGGCTGACTAGAGCAAAATGCTCTTGGATTTTATGGAGGAGAATGCGGACATCGCGAAAGGATTCTGCAAAGGCGACAAAGTAGAATTTGAAAATAAGTGGAAGCATTCACCGCGGTCACCGAACGGGCAAGGACTACCAACAAAAAGTGTAACGGAGTGGAAAAAGGTGAGAAGTAAATTAAATCAATTTATTTATAAAATTTTCTTCAATCATAGACCTGGGTTGGTTGGAAAAGTGAGGTTAGAAGGCAGCTGCCGCATAATAGAAGAGAAGCTTTAGCGACCAGCGGTGGACCTTTTAAGAAGCACAAACTTTCCGAAATGGAAGAGGCGGTTGCTTTTCTACCGATTGTTGATAGCTTCCTTCGGCAAGAAATCACAGAGCCGTCGCCAATTTTAATTCTGGCGGGATGGAGCATTGACGAAAAAAAGGTTTCACTTCGGTCAAGATCACGTTGAAGGCTGCTTTGTTAAGGAGGTACTGAGCAATAAACCTTAACCCTTTGCAGCACGGTGGTAAGACGTATATACCACCTAGAATACTACAATTTTTTTCAGTTTTCAAGTTCTTGTGACTCGGCTTTTATGATTCTACATTGAAATGTACTGTATTTACATGTTCATGGTTCAAAATTTTACGTATACGGTATACGGAGGTTTTCGGAGTCGCTGATTCCGAATTTATTATTAGATTTTCGAAATTCAAAATTGCGGGTGGAATATGTAAAAAAAAAAAATTTGATTACATATTCGTGATCAGCGACCCCGAAAACCCCCAGGGCGACTATTTTCATTGAAAAAAAGTTATCTGAAAAATGTATGCTTCAAAGGGTTAAATAAGAAATTTTGAACATAGCTGAAATAATTTGTACTAGTTCCATTGGATTGCTGTGGTCTCGCGAAATTCTGCGCTTCACTTTTTCCACGGCGGACCGCTCGTTCTCAAGCAATACTGCCAATAAAATAACCGAACTCATTTAATAAAATAAAAAATTTTACAACTGACTTTTTCATTTGAACATTTCAAGCCAACAGCTGATTGAAGGTTTGTTTAATTTGCTAACAATCGGATTCGAAATAAACTTCGAATGTGACAATTCCGTTCGGATTGCTGAACACCTCTACAAATCGGAATCGGATTTAATTTCGATTCGAATCCGATTCCGATTCGGATTCGGATTCTGGAACAGGGCTGTATGAGTGCAATGTGGATCAGCGAATATGACAGGAAGGCTCTCAAACGAGCGCATTTAGATCAAATTAGACCTATTGTGAATCACAATTTGTAATGTAACTGGATTACTGGCCGCTTCGAATTAGTGAGTCGGTCAACATTCTGAACAATCTTTATGTTTGAGGTCCTTGGTTTCGACCTCCAATATGTCAACAAGATTGGCGCTATGATATTTTTTACGTATCTTGCCAAGAGCAGAACAAAGTAAGTGAAGAATAGATTCTTCCTCCACTACATCTCGGCAGCTTTGAAAGAAATCTTTCAACTGTAGCTTTCTAGCGTTTTCCACCAAAGGTGGTGAGTTTTACAGACATTTGATGCGCTTCCAGGCCACTTTTGGCCAGATATGTGGCACTGCACTGTTGCACTGTCCTCTCTGACTCAAAGTGTCCTTCATCTCGCATCGCACTGACACTTTACTAAATATTCTTCTTCTTACATAAAAAATTCCATACTTGCAAATTTCTATAGAGTGAAACTTTTTCGGCCTTAACCTAACTTAACTTGCCGCAATTTCTTTCGTTGCTTGGCTCGTTCTCCTGTTGCTTTAAGGCAGGTTCTCACCTTGTGGATCCGAAAAAGTGCACTTTTTTTAGGAATTTTTTTTGAGAAAACCGTTAAAGATACAAAGCTGAAAATTGTTTCTGGATATGAACACACATTTATTTAGAGAATACAATTTTTCAAATTGAATGAATCAGAAAAAGGAGGCCACGGGGCGTCCATCAGTGGCGGCATGTCGGCGAGGAGGTGTCCCGCTACCGGAAGTGATTCCGTCAAAACCCGTCATCCGAAACACAAAAATGGAACACATTCTTAATGTGTACCGTATTATCTATTGAATGAACTAAGATCATGAAAAAAAAGTCAAAATTACAAAAGTTATGAGGTTTTGAAAAAAATTAAGATTTTCGAATTTTTTTGTTCACTTATTATTTTTTTAAATAAACAATTTTCAATATTTTTGGCTGATCGTGGTTCGTTTATTAAAAAAAAAAATCGGTTTTTTTTCCCCACAAGGTGAGAACCTGCCTTAATGCGCGCATTATTGTTGTCTGCAATGTTGTTGTTTTGGTTAGTTGCATTTTTGATCGACAAGATAAAAGCGCAGAAAATTGTGTCTGTGCATAATTTGTGCGTTTTGTTGTGTTTGTGTTTTTTCTTCGCTTCAATGTCGCATGATGCACACAGCTCAATTTGCACAACAACTTCACTAACGGCATTTCCGTCTACTTTCCACCCCTCTGCCCGCACTGCTCAAGTTTATTGCTAAAGCAAATATTATTAATTTTGTTAATGTTTACTTTTCTTTCTTATTAATTTCGATTATTGCAAATTTCGCTCGCAATAGCGAAAAATTATTTCTGCTAGTTTTGTCTAAGACGAGCGCACAAGCGCGCGTCCTTCACACTTGCTGGGCGTCTTTGATGTCAGCTGCCGGCTGCATGGAGCTGAAGCGCACGCGGAGTGCATCACTTGTGCGCAGCGGTGTGAAAGGGGCGCGCGTTCGCTCATTTGAAATTCCGAAATTGGTTTTTTATGCAAAGAAAAGGTTGCTGGCGGGTGGCGGGGCGCGTTCGCACATTTGCCGCGGCAACCTTTGGCGCTGCGCTATCTCTGCGCAGCGTTATGGTGAAAAATTTTAATAGCTAAATTATACGGCAGCGGCATTAACGCTCGCGCTTGCGTGCATTTTGCATTTTCCATCTTCGTCTGCATTCGGTCGCTTGTGCGCTGTCGCGCCGTCATCCACCGCAGGTAGTCTGCGTTCTTCTGTATTAATCTAATCAGCAGCGGAAGTGCGCCGCGGCGGGGAGTTTATGCGAAAAGTGCATAATTTTCTTGGGCGCCTTTGCTCGCTTTTTGGCAGAAATTTTAATTTTTTGCTGTCGAGCTGCGTGCCGCACTCGTAGCGCACGCCCGCACACACACACACACACAACCCCAGAAGTTTTCGAAATATTTTGTGGCATTTAATTTGTGTCAAGGATAGACAGAGATGGATGGGGACGTTGGCAAAAGTTTGCAACTACTTACTTTGGTTTAGCGCGCGGCGTCACAAGGTGCTGCGACTTTCGAGGAGTCAACTGGTTGCTTTAATGTTGCCCATTAAATGTTTAATTATTTCAATGACATGTTAATTGACACAAATATGTGGCACGTACACATACAAACGATGGCCAACTGCAGTTCTGTGGAGAAGTACTTTGCTCTGTATTATTTATTTATTTTTAACAAAAAAATTGAAATGTTTATATTTATTTTCATGTTTCAAAAATAAAGTTTAATCACATTGCAATACAACTTTATTATCAATTGAAATAAAGGTTTTTGCAGTACTCCAGTTAGTTGGGGAAATTTTTGTTCAAGCCATGACATCATTAATGTTTTACTTTAAATACTGAAATATGAGAGAGTTGTCTGCATAAACACAATTTTTTTGCATAACTTCACAAAATAAGCACACAAAGTCTAATACTTTTGGAAGTGAATCGACACTAGCACATCCCACATGACGTAATTTCGCTTGCAATAAAACGAAATAGGTCGTGTTGAGTTGCTTCTGGTTGGTTGGTTGGCTGAGTGGTTGCTATCACAGCTAAGTAGCACAATTAGCACATAAAGTAACCTTTTGGTAGCATAACCTTATTTGCATTGATACTGGCTGGTAGTTTAAATACACTTTGTGAGATCCAGAAATTGTAGAAGCCTTCTTCTCCATGGTTGAACTTGTTCTAAGGTCTTCCGAATTGAGAAAATTTTTGCTAAAGCGTATTTGCAACTGGGCCGCGTATACCCCAACCGGCCGCGTGCTGGCTGGCAGCATTGAGATTTGCGACGTTGGAATTTTAACGTTATCGTTGTTTAACGATTTATTTTGTAAAGTGCCAAAATTAAACAAGACATTTATAAGATTTCAGAAGACATCTTTGAGGGTTATGGGCTTAAATTAGACAACAACTGTAAGAACTGCGCCGAGGGACATGTGAAGGATTGTGAAATATTTTCTCCGCAAAGAACTAATTTTCTGGCGTATACTTAAGACTAAAAGTCATTTGACCAACATTAAAAAATTATGTATTTCATGTCTTGTTTTTCAGAAGGTTGAACCTTTTTATAGAAACTGGCACACCCATATCTACCAGGTTGCAAGATCACATCTTCCTCTCTTCTAATCACTATTAGTTATATACTAGCAGTACCCCGCTGCTTTGCAGGCAAGTTTAAAGTTAATGGGGCAGATAAATAAAGTTTTTCTTAACCCTTTATTGATCCCGTCAAATTTTTATGAACAAATAGTTATCAAATTATTTCTTATTTGAAGTGATTTCACCATATTTGAAGTCAATTGGCGCATTAAGTCATGTTTCCCATACAAACCCTTAACTTATCGTTGACCCGTCAGATTTCGATTCTCAAAAAAGTGAAAAGCACGTTTCGAATTATTTCGCATGTTAAGTGCCTTCACTAAGTTTGAAGTTTGTTTCTCAATACCAACTTTTAATCCATTGTTGACCCCGTTAGATATTGATTTTCGAAAAAATGTCGAATTAATTTCGAAAAAGTGTCGAATTATTTCTCACTAAGAGTACTTTCACTAGGTGGAAGTAAATAGGCTCTTTAATTCATGCTTTATCACAGTTTCTCCATATAAACCTTTAACCCGTCATTGACTCCGTCAGCATTTTATTTTCGAAAAAATAAAAACACGTATTAATTTTTTTTAAGATCACCAAGTTTGATCTCAAAAGGCTTAAAATAAAAATCAGATTTCTTCATACAAACTTTTAAACCTTGGTTCACCCCGTTAGACTTCAATTTTCAAAAAATAAAAAAACGTGTCAAATTATTTCTCACTAAGATTATTTTCAACAAGTTTGAAGTCAATAGGCCCATTAATTCATGTTTTTCACAGTTTCTCCATATAAACTTTTAACCCGTCGATGACGCCGTCCGATTTTAATATTCGCAAAAATGAAAAACCCGTATCGAGTTATCTTACTTTGACCAAGTTTGAGGTCAAAAGGCGTAAAAAATCATGATTCACCCCCTTGGTTCACCCCTTTAAGTTTTGATTTTCAAAGAAATGAGAAAACCGTGTCAAATTATTTTTGATTTCAAGTGTTTCCACCAACTATGTGGTGAATAGGCCCATCGGTTCATGGTTTTCCCTTATACGCACCTTAACCCATTGTTTATCCCTTTAAATTTTGATTTTCGAAAAAATAAAAAATACGTTTAAATTTCATATTTGTATCTTCAGCGGCTTGGACTGGGCGGTGATGAATTAGTCAGCCAGTCAGTCAGAATAAACAATTATATGTATAGAGCTTGTTGTTGTGTCCATGGGTACAGGTTCCTAGACATTACTGTCCATTGTAACCTACATCACGCGCTATATGAAGTCGATTTTTGTGCCTAGTTAGTGGCCTATAATTCGCTCTCTTTTATTAAGAATACACATCCCACAATACACATCCTTCTACCAGCTAAAGCCAGACACTCGCACACAACCTTCAGATAATTTCCTCGGCTCGATTTGCTGTCCATTGGCACCTTTAAGGCTGCCCCAGACTGCCTAGAAGCCTCGATAGCCTAGCGTTAGTGCACAAGCCTATTATCCCAGAGGTCGTGGGTTCGACTCCTACCTGGGGCATGGTCCCGCACTCTTCCAACTTTTCCAATTTTTCCTGTCCTCTAAATATTTCCTAGCCCAGCAACATACCCCAGTTCAACAATTCCGACCTTCAGCTAATCCTTTCCCACTTACTCCCATGCAATATTACGCGCAATCATGCGTTGTGCGGCTGTAAAAAGAAAACATGTAAGAGGAAGCGGGCATTAGCGAAAACAGCGCATCAAACCGATCTTAGCAAAGTCCCCAACCATCCTGCAGTCACCTCCCGTGCACAACAGATGACGCTATGAGCGGTAGCTCAGAACATGGGAGGCGGTAGATAGCAGCTCCATCACTTAGGACTACCTGCGGCAGGCCTATCACCTACCCTGGCAGGAAAACACTTGTGGAGGTCCTATGCTCCCGAGAGGAGTGAACAACACAAAAAAGAGACTTCCTACAGTTGGTCTGCCCATTCCACCTATCACTGCGCACTGCGGTCACCTAACTGTCAACCAGACCCTTGACCCTTCAATTGCTTAGTCCAAAAACACAAAAGTCTTATCTGACCTCTTCTTATCTAAACCATCTGCCAGTACCGACATGTTCCCTTACCTACATATATCATAGTTACTGTGTTACTGTGGGCGCATTTGTTGACTTATTGAATACGTTCGAGATAATTTAAACACAATATTTTTTTAAATTTTAAACTTTCATAGCGACAAATTAATTTATTGAATAACACAGTGCAACAAATTCAAAAAAATTTCGAGGGACAAGGTCAAACCCGTCTCATTCGATAGAGGACCTCACTAGATGAAAAAGTGTCAAGGGATTTTTTCCGGGATGTTCGAGTTTTTTTTTAAATGCAGTTTAAAGATGGCGGCTTAGTGACCCTTTCTGAAACTTTTAAAACATCATATCTCTTGACTCAAATGTCAGAAAGGAATAATTTTTACGTCAAATGAAAGCTAATGACATGAGGTCAAAGAAAAAATATCCTTTTTTGAGAAATTGTATGAAAAAGGACATTAAGGACATTAACTAATTGTTAATCCTTGAATATCCTGGAAACCATGCGAGCTAAATTTATATAAGTGACTTCTGGTAAAAAAGGATTCAAAGATCTATACTGCATATTAATTTCATTTCAATCACTTTCACTGTTAAGCCACTACAGCGTTTCAAAAATTATACACTGCTACATTCATGTTTTTACGTACAGAATATCTCGTAGCTGCTCACTAAAAACATCGAATGTAGTAAAGCACACTTTTTAATCGTTGTAGAGTCTTAACTGTAAAAGTGAGTAAGCAGTATAGATCTTTGAGTGCTTTTTTACCAGAAGTCACTTACATAAATTTAGCTCGCATGGTTTCCAGGATATTCAAGGATAAAAATTTAGTTGATGTCCTTTATGTCCTTTTTCATTAAATTTAAAAAAAAAGCATATGGTTTCTTCGGCATCATATCATTCGCTTTCATTTGACGTAAAAATTATTCCTTTCTGACATTTGAGTCAATAGATATGATGTTTAAAATGTTTCAGTAACGGGCACTAAGCCGCCATCTTTAAACTGCATTTAAAAAAAACTCGAACATCCCGGGAAAAATCCTTTGACACTTTTTCATCTACTGATGTCCTCTATCGAATGAGACATGTTTGACCTTGTCCCTTTTTTTTAGAGTTGCACTGTGTAATTGTATCTTGAAAGATGCAGTTCGCAATTGAGGGTTAAGCTGTAAATTATTATCCGTACAAATGCAATTATTCAAAGTGCATAATTTTAGAGGTGCATCTAACAAATAGATAACACAAGTGTTGTTGCTGTTATTGTTGCATGCGTAGTGCTTAATGTCACTGTCAAAGTGCCGCAATGTAAACACTTCGGAAATGAAAGGCGCGAAATACAGGCACACACACACCCACGCTCACACACACCAAACTATAATAATACCACTTTGACAAGTAAAACGCCCATATGAAGGCAACAACAAAAATGTCAACAACAGCAGCGTCGATGCAATAACAAAAACAACAAGAACTTCAGTCGGCAACAGTTTCAGCAGCGCCGACAGCCAACGGCGCTCCTGATTGCTTAAACACGTTGCCGCAAGTGCACACACAGACACACATAATTTATATGTATTTTTTAACCCTTGGATGACCATGCGACATGTGTGTTCCATATGAATTTCTGCCTGTTTTAAATATTGAAAATATAAATGCGTGGACTTCATGTGGAACACATGTCTCACATTGGTCGCGTAAGGGTTAATCGCACGATGCAGGCAAGTGTGTGCGTGTGCGTGCGTGTGTACTAGTGCGCATTAAAGCGACAGTGTTTGTTTTTAGATTTAACTTTTGTGCAGTGGCGTTTAGTGGAGTACAGTGAAGTGGAGCACAGAGAAGTGGCGAAGAGTTAAGTGGTGTGGCGCGGCGTGGCATGCAGCAAAGTCGAGTTCGGTTTTGTTAAGTTGCAGCGCAACGGCAGCGGCAGTCGGATTAAGTGTCGCCTTTTGCTGTCAAAGACTGTTGCCGCGGGCCAACTTGAAGCATTTCGCAAATATGCTTAAAAAATTTCCACATTTGCTGTGTTGTTGCTGCCTGCGTTTGTCTGTGCGCGACGAAATTATCCATCGTTGGCGCCTATGTGTGCGTGTGTGTGTGTGTGTGCAATGTGTTTGTGCAAAGTGCAAAGCCAAATATGACACTTGCACTAACTTTTCCCTTCCTGCCGTTCTCCGCAATGCTCGTTTTGTTGTTACAGCACCAAACTGAATTTCGCTTCTGTACTTAGACATTTCCACATCTTCGGTTTTTGTCGCCGCAAGTTTGTTCCTCTCTCTTTGCACTTTTCTCTCTCCATTTGTCCTAATATTTAGCTTTCTGTTTTTTGCTTACATTAATTACGAGCACTGCAGTCGACCATTTGAATTTTTTGCCTTCGTCACCATGCCAGTTTTGTTGTTGATGTTGTTGTTGTGGTTGTTGTTCCCAAGACATATCTGCACAATCGGCAGCCTTTGAAAGTTCAGAGTTCACAAAGGATTTTTAAGGCGATTTTTTCAAGCATACTTTCCGGCTTTCTTACTTGTATTTTCTTGTCTTTATGTGCGTTGCTTGGCTTTCGTTTCGTTTCGTTTCGTTGCTGCTTTTGTCACTTATCATTAACAGCTTTCGTCTTTATGCACTTTTCTCACTTTGCACTTGTGTGAGTGAGTGTTTGTGATGTAGCACATTCGGTGTTGAATTTCGGGTGGAGTGGCCATAGGATTTAATTTGCCCTTGGATATTAAAATATTGTAAACAAAATTTTGTAAAATTTTTTATACATATTTAAAATTTTTGTTTTTGTAAACATTGTTAAACGGGAATAGCAATTTTTGGTGCTCCATATGGCGCATCAATAGCAGCGAACTTTTCATTCTGCGGCTGTGGAAAAAGAGTGAAAGGAAAAAGGAAGAGTTAGCTTCTTTCTTCTTTTTGAACGTACACTCGCGTGGAGTAAACGAATCATCTAAGTGAAACAAAATAAATAGTCTTACGTCACGAATTAAATGTTACGTATACGCTTCGTTGCCGAGAGTATCAGTGATTGGTGTTTACTAGTCCGACCAACACTGATTTTTAGTCACGTGAACTAATCCTTCGGCATCATAAGAATCTGCCGAATCTGCTGTAGCTGAAGCCGCAGCCAGATACAAATTCAAATCTTTGTTGTAATAATGTAATTTTGATCTAATTCTAATCAGATTCTTCACATCGTCAATTGGTGGCAATATCTCTGCATTTGATCACTAAATGTGATCACACAGCATTTAAAAGGTCAATATGACAGCTATTAAACACAGTTTACTTCATTCATTTGTAGTCAATAAGCATTCTTTTTACCACTTTGAAAATGTCAACTTTTGTTCCCAAACAACTCCATTAGCGGAATGTTTTGGCTTTTATATTAAAATCATGCAAATTATTCCACATTGTGTTTATAAATATTTTTTAAAGCACTTTAAAACCACTAACGAATTGTGTTGAATTAAGAGATTTATTTAAATACATAAAATCATCGTGATGAATTCTCATCAAGTGAGAGCGAAAAATTTTTATAAATGAAAGTTTTGAATATTTTGTTCATGTTACAAAACGAAAATGTTTCGAAAACAGTCCCTTCAAAATTGTATTCTCTAACATATTATAACAACAACTCTACAACAACAGTAACCAGTTTAAAAACAACGTACAAAAGGATTGGAAGGATGAATTGCTCGAACGCTTATTTGGGAGCAACGATGCCTATAATGTCTCTTTCTGGAGACCTTAATTTGAAGAATCGTGGCTGTACGCTATGCTCGATATGTGAGCATCCAGGAAATTGCGTGAATGTAAGATAAACAGTTACGCTATGAAGATTGTCAAGACTGTGGAATCTTTATCGATGAATTTGTTTAGTTCAAACTTGAAAGGTTCATCTGGATTACATCTTTGCAGATCTGCTAATGTCATTATGCTAATGCAGACAAGATCTCTGTTCCACCGGAGGATGGACTGTTGTTCATAGAGGAGATGGCCGAAAGAACTCTACAATGTCCTTATTACAGCTGGAGATTGTGATTTGTGGATTACCAGACCAATTTAAATGATTTATTCAGCACTGGACAATATGATTTGATTGCACAAAATACAAAATTAAGTATTAACAATTTTCCTTCAGAGGTCGCCTCCCGTACAAAATTGTGAAGGTATCAACTTTTTGGTTTCAAACAAGCAAAAACAAAATATATTGGTGATACCTCTTTCGGCTCCCCACTTGACATATGTATAATTGGGGCATTCCACGCGAAGCGGACAAGTAAAAAAACTCGATGTTTCCGATTTCGGTTGGCATGCAGTACTTCAAAGCCGATTATGGAGTCATAAAATTATATATTAAAATAATTAAACTACTGCATTTCTTACTTCATTTACTGATTTTCAGTCTAGCTCCTAATCCACTTCCACGCCCATTATAAAAGTTGGCACCAATGTTCTATACAATATTAGCAATTTATATAAAAAAAATAAAAAAAAAACGAAATGGTCGAACTTAGTGAAAATCAAGGAAAAAAAATTAATTGTTTTTTTTTACGAAAAATTTTTTTTTTCTTTTCCAAAAATACAATTTAAAAGCTCAGTAAATGAAGTAGGAAATCCAGTGGTTTAATTATTTTAATACCTATATAATTTTAACCGGTTGTCGAAAACTTCAAAGTCCCATAACTCTTAAACTAGTCATTATATCACAAAAATATTTGGTACACATATCAATAATACGTATAGGTAGAACATACTCAAATATTACTGAAATCGGAAACATCGAGTTTTTTTACCTGTCCGCTTCGCGTGGAATGCCCCAATTATTATACAAGTATAATTTTACTTATCGCATTCTTTGATCTTGCTTACGGCCCAGAGTTTGTGCCTCGCATTTGAGTAGAAGATCGGATGTTCTATTCTGCAAGATCCGACTTGGTTTCAAGTGTCGTCTCTACTACTGTTTTCACCTCCTCTGATGGCTGAAGTCTGAGATGGGTCAGGTATGCCGTACCAAAGTGCTGAATGGATGAACCCTTAATTTTTGCCACTCTAAGGTCATCACAGTACTAGTTTGGAATAATGAAAATATCTCCCAGCGCATACATCTATCATTCAAAATAAGCTAATCAAAGACACCAACCCAGTGGAGCACACAGGATTTCATTTTGCGAGGGTTTTGTGTATAACTTTTGAGCCGAATACCGTTCGAAACCACGCTTTGTACCAGCAAGTTTTGTGTTTGGGGGTTTGAACCCCCAACCTCTGTGTTTTCCAACCACTCCTTCTACCTAGCACGAACCCAGTAATCAACTTTTACATAAACTTGCATCATCTAAGACTTCAATAGATTAATCACACACCCTGGCACAACTTCAATCGATTAACGAAATCAACAGAAAACCTTGTTGTTGCCTTGTTGAGCCGAAAATATTGTTTTATTTTTTTTAACAACAAAAAATACCTCTGAAAATTACTTTTATGACTGTTTTAATCTCCGCTTAGCTTCCTTTATGAATGGTCACCTTAGCCATTTATGGCAGCGCGTTTTTAACAGCTCTTGAGTGCACCAACCCGAGCCGATCATTGATTTACGACCTTTTCGCCTGCTCATTTTGCATACCTGGCAGCCTTGACAGTCGCAAATGCTCGACAAGAACAACAGTAACAAAACCAACTCAACACTCGAATTTTTTGTGCTTACTTAGCGTACTTTGGCAAGCGATAAGTACGTAATGCGGCCGAGTGAACTTCGGAGCGACAATGGCAGCGCTTTGGATAACCCGACAGCTGGACACAGTGGGCGGTGCAAATAATTAAGAACCTAATCGCGCCGTAATCCGTTAATTGCTGGGGACAACGGTGCATTAGTTCGGCGATAGGTTCGTGGCTTGAACGGCTAATGCCGTTGCTGTTGGCATAACGAACCGGCTTACAACGAGCGACAACGACAACGGCGACAGAAAAAACTTGGCATAAAAACTTTGAACAAAAAAATGCAACAACAAAAAGTGTACTGTAGTGTAGTGTAGTGGTGTTGCAGCAAATGAATTGCAACAAACATTGTCGTATAAATACCAAAGTACACAGAGCCATTCGCTGGCGGTGCTCTTAAAAGCTTTGCATAAAGAATCAAGCAGTCACCATACGCGGGGCTGGAGCGCAGTGCAAATATGGGGTTGCGAAGTGGTGGCGGGCAGGGGAGCATGGCAGCTGCAACTAAAATGGCAAAAGCGCTGTCAGCGAAACAACCTGTGGCTATAGCGGCGCAACAACAACAATTGAGCACAACAATTGAACTCACGCGCCGACACAGCTGAGCGACAGCGGTCGCAGCAAATGTTGTTGCATTGTCGACCTCTCAGTGCAGTGTTAGCAGCAAAAAGGTAAAAGCCATAACCCTGCGGCAGTAGCAAGAAAGTCGCGAAAAAGAGTCCAAAAAAAGGAACAATAATACAAAAAGGCGAAGGGGCGGCAGCGAAAGCAGACAACAAAAACAGAACGGCAGCATAACAAGATGACTTAATGCACGGCTTGTGTTCATGGCGGCAAATGCAAAAAATCAAAAAGCATCAAAACACCATAAGAACAACAACAACAACAATGACAGTGACAATAGCGATAGCAGCAAAGCGCAGCCGAGCACAATGCGCACACCGCCAACAAAGACGAATCTCCTGCGCCGTGGATCACACGAAGTGGGCTCATAACGTTGCGTTGCGTTCAATTCCGCTCCGTGCCGTTGACTCCGCTCAGCGTCCCAACCAACGGTACAGAGTGTAACAAACGTTAAATTAAATTTTTTTTGCCGCCTTGGGCCAAAAACGTTATTTCTGCATATGGCGCGGGAGTGGGAGGCGGCGAAATGCCAGAAACAAATGTGAAGAATTGTATGTGTGTGTGTGTGAGTGCGTGTTGTGGGTCGTGTGTGTTGCAGGCAGTGCATTGCGCGCATAATGGTCTGCGTGTAATGGTATTGAGAAACTGCTACAACAACAACAGAAAATCAGAATCAGAAAAAACGCGCCAACGACGAGCGCAGCACAGAAATGAAAGCGAACAAAGCAAAATTGGAGACATCATTGGATGGGCGCTGGTGAAATGCTTCCTGTTAGATTGTTAGATAGTGAAGTGTTGCCTTTAAGGCGTATAAAAATAAGGGAACTTCACTCGAAATGTTGATAATTATAATCTTTATGAAGAGTAAACGCATTTGGCAACATTCATAAACATTAAAGAACTGAATTTGCGTAAATTTCGAAAATTCATAGTTAATTTAATTTGTTTTCAATTACTTTAAGGTTAACATGGTTTCTAGTTATATATTTTTTTCTGGCTTAAATTATATTTGAACCAGAAATACTTTTAAAGTTGTTCGGTTTAGTTGTCGAAAGGATTTTTTTTAAATTGCGACAAATTTGTTTCTATCGTTTTGTTGTGCTCGAAAATGCATTTATTTCAGAACAAAATGAAGGGAAAGATCAATAAAAATATTTGTTATCGCTTGCTTCTACTTTTTCCCATACCTCAGGCAGTTTTCGCCCATCTCTTCACAGTTTATTTAACCCTTTCGACCCCAAAGTTGCCTGAGAGCAACTTCACCTATTTGTCATCTTATAGCAAAAGCTACGATTGATTTATGGGTTTAATTTAAGTAGGCACTAACAAATTAATATTTCTAGAAGTGAATTCAAAGCAAATTACAAAAATTTTACTGTTATCCCTCAGATAATTTCCAATAACTTGCAGCGATATCAGGGAAAGTTTGTGTTCTAATTGAAGTCTACGAATTGGGCGCGTTTGATCAAAACCCTCTTTCTTTAATAATGGTTAAATAAAATTAAAAAGTGATAATTTTGTATTTTTCCAAAAATATTAAATAATTTTTCTGTAGTTAAAAAATATTGATACAAAATTTATTTAACCCGTTTTAAGCTAAAAGTATTCAAAAGTAAACTAGCTCTAGAATTGTAACAAAGAGGCGTGGCGACTTCAAATGTCGTGTGCTAACTTCTAAGAAAAGTGTTTCATGATTCAAATACTAAAAAGTAATATCGAGAGACAGGGTAAAATTCGGGGTCGAAAAGGTTTAAAAAAAATTGTCCGTTTTTTGGGGCAATCCAAGTTAGAAGGCAGTTTTGGATTTCTGCAAAAGAAGTAAACTGGTGACCTGCCAAATCGTGCTGCACTCGTCGAAACAACTAATCATCAGAATGAGCAAAGTCCGAAAAATACAGCAGGTGCGATAAAATATCACACTTGAAAGTTTCCAAATATTTGTTTTGAAGACTTTTGCGACATGAGGCCGAACATAGATATGCAAAATCATAATTTTTTCATATTTATCTTTGCTCACATTCCTACCCTTTTTTCGTAATGCACGACTTATACGAGTCACTTGTAACCTACATCAATTGCCCGTAACTCTCTTTTGGTCCAATCAAACGCACAGCATGACCTTAGAGTCATAACGATACAGGATTAATACTCTGGGAAAATGTAATTTGTATTATAATTAATATTAAAAAATATATATTAACAATCAAAATTGGACGGGGACACTTTGCCCTTCTTCATCCAGCTATGGTCTTTACTTAAAGAAAATTGAATTTTAATTAACGGCAGCTCGTCACTTTGTAAGATCATCAATATTATTGTAATTTCTTGAACTGATTGCATATAGAAAAGAAATTTAAATAGAAATGTGAGTTATTGTCGATCGGTGTGTAGAAAGTGGACACAAATTCAAAGTGTAATACAAAATTTTCGTTTGCTGGTTCATATGAATATGAAACAATTATGTTGAATTGTTTTCAATTGGAATAATTTTTTTTAGTTTGCAGGAAAATGTTATGACATAATGGATAGCAGAAATTATTGTTCAAAGAAGTGGTAGCACATTTTCAAAAACGGCCTTTTTGTCAGGTGCTCAACCTTATAGAGGAACTAAATTATATCATAACATGAAGTTTAGAAAATTCAAACAAAACAGACAAAAACATTTGTATTAATTTTTTCCCTTAAAACCAAAGACTGTCTGAGTTAGAAATGCATTTCCATTAGAATTTTCAAAACTTTTTGCACCCATTGCCCGCCACGCATTTGGTGCTGTTGCCAAAGGTTTCTTATTGCGGCAAAAGAAAACCGCAGACGCACGTACAACATTAGCAGCGAACACATCTACTCATGTTTACATATGCAAATATGCAACCAAACGCACGCAAACACACACACACGCGCGCGTACCCGACAGGCATACACTCACACGCGCACTCACACATACATACGCAGGCAATCACCTATAAAAACACAAAACTAAAAAGTGCAACGCAGCTGCAACAGGGGGCAACAAGTTTTAAAAATTTATGGAAAAATAAATGTTATGAAACTGCCAAAAGGACGCGCTCCTTTGGCATGTGTCGGGTTGTTTTGTTATTTTTTTTATTATTGTTGTTGTTGTTGCGCTGCCATAGTGCATTGTACGCCGACGCAGGCAATATCAAAGAAAAACATATACAAATAGGTTGGCAGGTTTGTTTTTACGCTTTTGTTGCACTTGCGTAAATTGAAAAATTGTTTAGGTGTGCGTGTGTGAGTGTGTGTGTGTGTGTGGGTGAGACGTTTGAGAAAGTGGTATTGCATATGTTTAGATCTATTATTTCCGCTCGCTGCTGTTGTTTATTGTTTTCATGTAAACAAAACGAAATGAAATGAAACTCTTAACGTTTGCACTATGAATGGGATGGTTAGAGTATTTTGTGTGTGTTGTCTAATTGAAGGCATTTCGATGGTAAACATTTATTTTTAGCAATTAATTACAGTTGTTCGCATTTGGAATTAAAAATAATATTAAGAAGGGTTAGAAGGAAGAGTTTGTTGAAAGGCTTAGGAAGTTCTAAGACATCTAATTGCGATGAAAATATTCATTGAATTCATAATATCCGTAAAATTGAATAATCCCTACAACAAAATTCTCGCAAAAGTCTAAATATTTTTTCATAAAATTCAATAAATATAAAATTAATTGCAGTTTTTGAGAGTTAAATTGAAATTCTGATAAAAAGATGCAGTTCGTAAGTTATTATTCAGAAGAGAATAGGGAGGAGAATCTAAAAAATTAAAAAACTGTAAGGCTTGCGTCATTAAAAAATGTGACATCGAAAAATTAAAACATCTCAGCAACCACTTGTCCAATTTTTGCAAAGTTTGGTTTTATTTAACATGTCTTTTATGTAAATTTTAGTATTTATTAGAAAATAATTATAATACATTTTCAAGGATAAAGTTTCTAACTTTTTCTGGAATACCCCTCATGAGGGCTTTCATTGTTCATGCGTTAATTTTCTGGGTAGAAGCCAGAAGCCATTTTATCCATTTCTCTGAAGCCATTTTATCATTAAATACTCAATCAATGCTCTACATCGGCATACAGTATTCAATGACAGAGTTTTCATGGCTCATCTAATCAATGAAAGTTTTATTTGAATTTGGATTATCGAAGTTATTAGCAAAATTGCATGTCACAATTTTTAACGAAGAACTCCTTATTTATAAGTTTTTCTAAAAATGTTTATAACTTAGTATCCACTATTCACAAAAGAATATAGAACAAAACCCTTTTGTCTAATCTGACAATTCGTTAGAAGTGGACACAAAATGCTTAACAAAACTTTTTACGTAAAAACAACTTAAAAAAATACAAAATCTAATTTTCATATCTTACCATAGTATGTTATAAAATATTAATGAGTACTTGAAAACTTGTAAATTTAAGGAATCCATGAAACAAAAATCTCGCAAAAGTCTAAATGTTTTTGAACAAAATTTAGCTTAAATAAACTTAATTCTAGTTTTGGAGAGTTAAAGAGAAATTCTGTTAAAAAGATACAGTTTCGTAAGTTCTTATTCTGGAGATTCTAAAAAATAAAATAAAAAAAAATAAAACAAAAATGAGAAAAATAGGTTAATGAAGAAAACAATTTGTAAACAGTGTGTTTATAACTTAGTATCCGCTATTCATAAAAGAATATAGAACAAAATCTTTTTGCGTGCCCCCAAAAATTTAGGTTCTAATCTCACAATTCTTTAGAAGTGGGCACAAAATGCTTAACAAAATTGTTTACGTAAAAACATCTTTAAAAACTTTCAGAGAATAATTGAACATCACTGCTAGGCTAAGAATCTAAGAATCTTAATGAGCATTTTGAATGGTCGTTGAAGATTACGACATATTTTGAGCGGATTTGGGTAGCATCCGAGGTTGGATATAACTTCTGAAACAATGCTCCAACTGATCACAAACTGTAAAGCTTTAACAAAAGATAAAAGTGCCTCAGAGAACATAACTTGGACTAGAGACAATTCCCACAACATGATGTCCCCGATAATTTAGACATTTTATAGATGAGATCCTCCTTTTATTTGAGCTATAAGGGGAGCACAATAGATCCAACAGGTCGCAGCTCAAAACACTTTCCTACATAAATACTTTTATCTCATTCTTATTTTAGTAAAAAAACCATATTTTCATATCTTAGTATAAAATAAAAATGAGTACTTTAAAACTTGTATTAAAAATTCAAAGCCATGTCTGTCCATCTGTACCTGATGGTAAGATTACAATTGTATTAAGTGCAGTAAAAAAAAATTCATTATTCAATTGCATGAAATTGGAGGATTTATTTCACATAGTTAGAATGATTCAATTTAGGTCAAAAATGCACCATTTTGTTGTTGTAATTCTATCGTGCTGCTCTCAATGAAACCCTCGTCCCTATTAGCAAGAAACTGGTACAATCGATTTCAAGAAACTCCTTTTGAGGCTAACTTTTTACAGAAATAAAAATAAAAAATGATATCAAACAATCACAAAAGTGGCTGAGAAGCTTTTTTAGTACTAAATATTATCTTTCCAACGTAGCGTAACCCGATTGCATTTGTACAACGCGAGGCATAGATTACAAAATCCATCTATTGGAAATATAATAAAGTTATTTTTACTACACTTTATATGAATTCTGATGCAGTGGTCTCGTTGTTTTCTTTCAATAAAGTACGACTAGGCTTTTTTTCCTTAGAATAAAATTTAAAAAAATTTGTTTTTTTGTTAAAATCAGAAAAACTGCCCTCAAGTTACTTTACCGGGTTTATTTGTTTATGTTTAAAATTTACGTTTCAAAATTTCGATACTAAATTTCTTAGTTTTCAAAATTGTATAAACAACTTTATTCTATATACAAACTTATTTGTAGAACAGTGGAATAATAAAGCCCACTTTCAATACGACTAATTTCAGCTTGAAGATATAATATTTACCAACCAATAAAACATTTTTCACTCTGACCAATTTTTGATTTTTTCAGTAAACAATTTTGCTCATTCAACAACATTCTGGCAGTTTAATTTCTTGAAATTTCTATACACAATTCTTGTGCGCAATTCAATTTCTTAGAATTGTGTATAACGTTGTTTGATAATAAAAATCATGACATTATGGCGACCGAGACATAATTCTTGCAAGTTGCGAAAGTAATCGCTCATACGCACCGTTGTTCAATTGAGCATTTGGCAGTTCTTTTCACCACAGCGAAAGTATGAATTAGAAAAGTGCAATGCAATAACAGCTGCAAAAGAAAAAGACATACAGCGAGACAGAGAATAGACAGTCAGACAGGCAGATAGACAGACCGACAGTTTGTATGGCAAGACAGTTGAACACAGCGTGGTTTGCAGACTGCACCAAATTGAGCAGCGCCAACAAACAAAATCGAAATAGCAAAATGGAAAAGTTGGCTGCGCTGCCAGCGATAGCAATTGCTGAAATTGCCAATCGCATTCATGCATTCACAAACTTATTGAACAATTTTAATTCAATTTCCCTGGCAATTTATTAAATTATGTTGCATTCAAAAGCGAATTTGTCACGAAAATCGAAAAAGCCGTTGCGGCAGCGCGCTGCTCCCGCTTCAATACGGTCCGACTGGCAACGTTGTGGCGCTGCAAAGAGGCAACGATGCGCTGTGTGTGTGTGTGTGAGTGTGCGACAGAAATATGAAAAACTTTAGTAAATCCAAACAAAAAGTTGGTCAGCCGAGTGCGAAGCAACAGCGCCGCCAACCAAGAGGAATGCAAAGCTATAAGGAAGAAGAAGAAGCAGGGGACGCGGCAAAGAAGCGCAAAAGTGGCTGCATTGCATGGCTGGAAATTGGATTGCAGCACTCCGAGCTGAGCTGAGCAGAGCTTTGTGCGCGCTGTAATGAATGAGCTGCAGTCGCCGCGAGGCGAGGCCCACCAGACAGACAGAAAGCCAACTTGAAAAGCGACCGGCCGCACGATGTCTACTACATAGTGGATTGTGGGCATGGCACAAGGGGGGAACACTGCCGCTAGCATTTGCTGCGGTTCGCAGTCAATCACTATAAATCGCGCGCTGCCGAATTGGCCGCCAAATCGCAAACAATTCAATTGCAGTTGCATTAAAATTTATTTAAGGAATCAACCGTGGCCCACATTGCAAATGTTTGAGATTTTGTTTTTTGTTTTTTACGCACAAGTTTCCGCTGTAATCGCATGAGGACTTTTAAAGGATTTCGTTTTTGTAGTTGCATTTTTTGAACTTTGAGCTGCTGGCAACGAAAATTGTAATTCGCATACGTCGCTGGCAAATGAAAACTTGCATCAGCCAATATATAGACAACGTTTTTTTTGCTGGCCACTGTTGCAATGCTGGTGTTGTTTGTTGTTGCAGTTGTCGTTGAAATTACTTCACAACAAAATATGAAATTGAATTTCAATAAATAAAAGCAACAGCCAGTGTTGGCAAGCAGCATTAATATTGCACACAAATGCAAACACACACACACACACTCGCACACATCCATGGAGACAGACAATAAATAAGAAAAAGCAGGTGTCGTGCTGCGTCGGGAAATGGGCAAATGGAAAATGGGAAAAGGTGCCACTGTGCACTGTCGCACTGCAACACTGGCGCACACTGCACCGGCTAACACTGGCAGCTTTTGGCAGTTCAAACGTTCTGCATGTGATGAATGAATTTCCATTTTGCATTCCACAAAAGGTTATTTTCCCCCGTGGCCGCGTGCCGTACTTTTTGCCGCGCTCGCTGCATGGAATGTGTCAACGGAATCGCAGCACAGTGGCAAAAGAAAATGTGCGCTGCACAAATGAACACAATACAAATGCAATGTGGTAGCCATAAATAGTTGAGATGGGGTGGAAATCTCTACGGGCGCAGTGCGTTGCGGCACCTAAGGAAAATTTAATATGATTTTCGAGTTATGACACGTAGCAACAGTAATGGCAACTGACAAAGCAACACCGAAGCAGCAGTCGACACACAATCGAGGTGAGGTGCTGCATTAGTGCGGAGGAGTGTGAAGCAAAGGAAAATGACCCTTTCGGGAATGTGCAATTTTCTTTGTAAGATACATTAATGGAAGTATTAATGGAAGGGCGAGGTCAGTGTCAGGGGGGTGAGTGTTTAGTATAAAAAAATACTAAACAGCTTTGTATTTAATAAAACATGAAAAGTACATAAAAACATCTTACGACATACGGGTCGTATAAGTAATTGTTATAAATACGCAAAAGCTTGAATTGTGGTACGGGGCGTATGAGTAATATAAATAAATAAAGGTAGCCTATACAATTTCTAGTCCAGTTATGAATGTAATTTTTTGGTTGCGTTTTGGTTTTGTTTTTTTTTTAATGATTTCAGATTCTTAACGGTTGTGCAGTGAAATGTGTTGACAGTTTATGGTACCTCGGCTGTGTAGTGGAGACTGACGGCAGGCTGTGTAAAGCAAAGGCTGCGTTTGGGCGTTTACAAACAGTTTGGTGGCAGATCCCCGGCACACGAAGCTGTGAATACTTGACGAATGCGCGAAATCAACTCTGTTGTATTAAAATGAAACAAGGTTGGTCTCGAACACCATCCAAGTCTCTGTTAATAAGTTTTTATGAATCATTATAGGTATGAATCATGATAAAAAAATTTATTGATTAATGGTTCTTCTTGTATTAGGAGTCATGGTCATAGGAGACTTATGAACAATATTTCGTTGGTAATGAAAACATTCATTGAATCATAATTTCTTCAAATAATACGGTGAATGAATTCTAATTCATTGACAATTAAAACGTTAAATGTATCATGAAAAAACAAGAAATAAATTTTAATTAGTTATTGTTCCTGAATTATGATTACTGAGGACTGGGAATCATGAATTATATTTGATTGATAACGAAAAAATTCATTGAATTATGATTCCTTTACAGTAGAAAAATCTCAATAAATATTGATTCATGAGTAATAATTATACATGAGAAATGCAGAAATGAATGGTTGAATCATTCAATGGTTATAAAAAAATTGATAATAGAAAAACGCAATGAAACTCAATGGACGAATTCAGTGAGTCGTGATTTATTGACAAAGAAAACTTCAATGTAAAACTTCAAAATGGAAAAATTCCATGAAGCTTGACTCATTGACATGGCATGATACATAAAATAGTCATTCACTGGTTAAAAAAAAATGTAATGAATAGTGATTAATGAAAAATAAAGAAATTTAGTAAATTATGACTCATTGATCACGAACTTAATGAATCATTTTCATAAAAAATGAATGACGAATGAATCATTGGTAGTCGAAAATTCAATGAATCAGTCAGTAAATCATATAAACTGTGGAAATATTTAGTAAATTAAAAAAAATTCATGAATCATTTGAACACGTCATAATTCATTCATAATCCAAAAACTTAATTAATAAAAATAATTAATTACTAAAAATGTAGTGAATCCTGGAAAATGAAAATAATGCCATGAATCATTTGAATCATGACTTATAGCTTATGAAAATATCATGAATTCATTGACAGTGGAAAAATTCCATGACGCTTGACTCATTGACATGGCATGATACATAAAATAGTCATTCACTGGTTATAAAAAATGTAATGAATAGCGGTTCACGGAAAATAAAGAACTTTAGTAAATTATGACTCATTGATCACGACGCTAATGAATCATTTTCATAAAAAATGAATGACGAATGAATCGTTGGTAATCGAAAATCCAATGAATCAGTTAGTAAATCATATTAACAGTGGAAATAATTAGTAAATTAAAAAAAATTCATGAATCATTTGAACACGTTTCAATGATAAATAGTTAATGGAAAATCATGAGTTGAGAGTTTAAAAACTGAAGTGAATTATAAATCCTATCAATGACAAATTCCATAAATCATTTGAGTCAAAGCACATGGAAAAAAATCATGAATTCATTGAGAGTGAATCGTGATGATAGTAATAAAAATTTAGTGACTTATGGACAGTGAAAAAATGCCATGAATCATTTGAATCATGACTTAAAGTCTATGGAAAAATTATGATTTCAATGACAGTGGAAAAATTCCATGAATCATAATTCATTCAAAATCCAAAAACTGAATTAATAAAAATAATTAATTAATTCAAATTTAGTGAATTATGGACAGTGAAAAAATTCCATGAATCATTTGAGTCATGAGTTATAGCTAATGAAAATATCATGAATTCATTGACAGTGGAAAAATTTCATGAATTATAATTCATTAAAAAAACGCAATTAATCATGATTCATTGACAATGGAAAAATTCAATAAGCCATGATTCATGGGTATGAATAAATCATTACTTATTGAATATAAAAATTTAATAAATTCATATTAATGCTATAAATTCTATTAATTTTGTCATGAGTTAAAAGCATTAATGACTATAAGAAAATTTAGTTATTAATGATTGAAGTAAATCAGTAGCATTCCATAATGATTCATTGAAATTTGTGGCGGCTGTAACTGAACGAATCTACATTGACTGACAATGCCGTCTTAATCCATTGCTGCCTAATGGGTAAAATTTTACCCATGAAAATTACTTTATTTAAAAAGTCACAAAAAAGTCAATGTTTGATATCTCTCAAAACCATTGATAGGTATAGTTAGGGTAAAGATGGAACTACCTTAACCTAGTGAAGGTCACCCTAAAATTTCGCCATCTAGCTAGAGTTACCAGACTCCAAAAATCGTGAATTTTCCGGAGGTGGAAAATGTGGCGAAACGTAGTGGCCTTAGAACTTCACAAAAATCTGCCTCCTAACTCACCTGTAAAAAATACAACTTTTGTTCACGTGTTTAGCTGATCACTTAACAAAGTATGGAAAAAAGCTACCATTGCTGCCTAATGGGTGAAAAATACCCAATGAATATCTCAGCAACGTGCAGAGTTATAAAGCTGAAATTTTGTTTCTGATCATTTTGGGTCACTTCTAGGTCGTGTATGAAATTTTATCAAAATCGTATGGGTGGAACTGGTACCCGGCAGCAATGGGTTAACTGTGTCTCATTAAGTTTCATTAAATTCATAAGCAATGAAACACGGAATTCCATGAATCATTGAGACACTAATTAAAAATATATTAAAATTAAAAGCTCTACATAAATCGTTGGTGACTTGGTCCTTCCAATGAGTTCTGAATTTAATTATATTCTTATTTTTTGTCAGTTGAAAGCTTCTTAATCTCATATTAGTTGACTTGGAATTTGGGCAAACCATGCTTCCACTACCACACTTACAATTTTTTAAAATTTTTAAATACATTTCTTTTCTACACCTCAGCGCATTTTCAGTTGATTTGCATTCTAAGTGACTGCAGGTGCAAGTGTTGAGCTATTTGAGTCTTTCGTCAGCTGTGGCCGCGTGTCTGCACTTTTCCGCTCGCTATAAAAAGATAATTGCAAATTAAGTATACGCTCCGTAGCCTCTCAATTATTTTTGTTTTTTGGAAAAAGCAATTACACTTTCTCAATAGTACAGGGCGCATCATGATCGAGCATTTTCGTGCGGGCGGTTAATTGAAAATGTTTTATTTTATGCACTGCGGTGAAAATTTGCCACAGGCAACAACAGCATCAGCGGCAGCCGGAGCGTCACGTATCGGTGCTGCGGCAGCATTTAAAAGCGCATTGAAATGCAATTTCAAATTTCTATTGCCGTATTTAATTCCGTTGCACTTCAATGCACTTTGCCCGCCAACAGTTCAGCCAGCCGCCGGCGGCGCGAAGCGATGGCGCGCGCTTTGTTCGCATGCCGCATGCGGCACTCAGCTGCAGCTGCATTTAAACTACTCATCAAGTTTAAGCCATCAGGCGAAATTGTGCTGTCATCCAATCGTAAACTGGTAAACGGTGCGCGCTGCAGGACGACGAGCGCTTCTTGGATCGTTTTCTCAAAGGAGACGCAAGTGTGCGCTCGCTGGTTGTGAGTCTGTGTGCGTCTGTACATGTGACATTTAGATTGCATATTATTGCTAAATTCTGCGCCTCTCGCAGTGTGCTTTTGCCATTTTTGGCGCTTTCTTGTTGTCTGTGTGCTTTTAATTAAATTTAACACAATAATGTTGCAATCGAATTTACAACTGCGGCAAATAAATAATTTAAGTCCGATTAAGTGCGGTAAATTTTCATTTGCGCATTGAGCTGGCAGTGAATTTGGTATGCAAGTAAATGGGAGACTTGGGCTCAGCTTTAGGCAAGCATTCATGTTGTGTGTGGGATTAGGGACATGAATGGAGGATTTTCAGAGCTCAGCGGTTGGTTACTGTCAGTTGAAAAGACAACCGCTAATAGAACTTGGCAAGATTTGGTATTGATTTGGATAAGAGAGTTGAACCCAATACAGCAACCACTCAGTCACGGCAACCACCAAAAATTTTGAAAATGATGTATTGACAACTCAGAGCTGACTACAAATCGTGCTTAGTTCTCTAACGTTTAAGTAAGCTACGACTATATGAAAATATTTTTTTGATATGAAAATTTCCACCTTAACTGCTGCAAATTTCTACAACTAAAAGCCAACTTGAAATATCCTTCAATACTTATCTACCGCGACAAAATACAAGTTGCCGCTTCGTTGGAATTTGTGCAACAAAACACGGCTATTGAATGCAATTCCAACGTATATCTGCAGTTAATTCCCTGCGGTTAAGCTAATAAAGTGAGGGCCAGCAAAATTCTATTATCAGCGTGGCGCAGCATTTGCATTTGCATTTTATGCTAAAGAGAGTCATTGTTCATTGTTCTCGTCGTACAGAATCGAATGCTGGAGCTTATTTAACACTTGGTTGCCGCTCAAAGGGAAATTATGTTGTGTTGGTTTCTTTGGGTCAGGGCGCTACGCGAACGCTGACGCTATGCTTGGCTAAGGAATAATGAATTTGAATGCGAGTTAAATTTCAGTAAAGAATAGTTACAAGTTTCATATTGAAGTGGTAACTTAATGGGGAATATGAGAAACAATTTTTATTTTTATAAGTATACAGTTTTTGTAAGAAGAGGAATTGTTAAACATAAACCTGAAAAATGATTTTTTTTTTAAATATTTATTAATTTTAATGTCTTCGTCCCATCGAGTCATTTAACATTTATTGATCCAGAGCGGAATTCAAATTTTTAATTTTCAGTTTTAGTTAGAGTTTCGACTTAGAGTTTAGACTGTTTGTGGTTTGGGGTCTTTACCTTTATTAATCTTCAATCATTTCAAGGTATCTTCTTTGGAGTAGACATTTTTAGCTCTGAGAACTGAGAACTTGAGTGCGATGAATAAGTAGTCGATAACAGTGGTGCATGCAGGGGAAGGTTTAGTGGTTCAAACTTCCCCCACAATATCGGTTTTTACAAAAAATGTGAATGAAAACTATGATTTAAAAATATATTGGGCTCAAAAGTTGTATACAAAACACCTCAAAATAAAATCATGTATGCGTCACTGGTCCAGGAGATTCGTCAAGATTTTTGGAAATAAAAATTGTCTCTGCTTAAATAAATTTATGTGATGGTGTACGTATTTATGTAAATCGCTGAGTAGTCAAAAGTATGATTGAAAGACACAATTTCTAGCGCAGATAACAAGGAGCTAGAGATCTGTTCAGTATTGGACTGGAAGTACACTAAAAGTCTGTTCAGCCTGAAAAGGGATAAGAATAGAATATGTCAGACATATGACTTTTGCCAATTTTGTACTCGGTAGGAAGAATAAGAATCTGTACTTCATCTTCTTTGTACAGGAAGCACATTGGTTTAATTTATTTACAGAATTTATGTCACTAATGCAAACTTGAATGTCCTACAATCCTGTAGTATCACAAATAATCAAATTGGACTTTCTGTGCCTTTAAATATGTTTCGGCTTAAGGCAGCCTTGTCCCCCTGATCTGCTAATCTAAAAAAGCTAACTTTGGCTTTCATTTTCCGAGCACCAAACCCTGCGCACAATCCAAATTTAATTTCCTAGGACACATTACACACATTAGTCCACTCTTCAGCGGGTGCCGAATTGCTATCCAGGAGGGCCAAACGGAGGTTGAGAGTCAGCTTTGATGGGACAGGGACAAGAATATGTTTGGCTTTTGTCAGGTTGAACGCAATCAAAGTCTTTGATTGCCTTACATGTCCGCTCCAATTCTTCTAAATACATAACGAAAAAATTCATTAATGTAACCTATCATTGCAACAATTACACATTAATGTAATTTATGTCTTCGTCGCATTAATACAAATTTCCCGGAAATCAGCAATCATTTTTAATATCCCCCTTTAATGCAAATGGGCAATTCAATCAAATCAGTTTGACGTAATTAAATTTTGATTTGCTGTTAATGCTTCCGAACTTTAGTGAGTTTGATAAATTTCGACAGCAATTCGCGGCGCTTTCATAGTTGCTAATTTAAGCATTTAATCTTGAAAAATTTTGGTTGCTGCAGGATTTTGGAATTTTAAGAAGATATTTTGAGGAAAAAGTGTTTAATTTTTTCCGACTGTAAATTATAAAAAGACACACAGATAATTTTTTTTGTTAAGCTGTCTTTTGGAATGTTTCCAGATGCCTTGGGTTCGATTTCTATTTGGCGTGGTCCTGCATCTAAACTTAAAATATTTCCTTCTTCCTAATTGTTTTCCATCTCTTTAGCATTACCCAGTCAAATCTCATAGCTTTGAACAAAAAGCTATCGTTCCCACTCTCAGATGGACAAAATAAGCAGCTCGCAGCAGATTTTCGTTCTAGTAGCTTCAATAATGCAACAACAAAACCATTGGCAGTGATGATTTGGACTAACGGAAATATGTTGCTTATCATAGACACCAACCTCTACGTCTTCCAACAACACCTCTTACCTAGCAACAAAGTGTGCATAGATGTCGCTCTATGCAACTCAGAAATAAACATTCACATATGGAGGCGTGTCTCTTTTAGGGAACGACAGACGGCAGCCCTATCACTTAGATCAGCTAGCAATAGGCTAATCCGCCCCTGGCAGAACTTCAATCGATTAACATTGGGTACCAACGCAAAGCGTCAGACTTGTTGCGGCCCTAAGATCCCAAGCGGAGTGAATATGGGAAAACAGTCGTTAAGAAAATGTTAGCTTAGGAAGAAATTTTTTTTAAGAAAAGTTTTGAAGTGAGATGTTCCTAACCTAACCTTACTTAACCCTTTGCGAACCATTGAAATTTTTTGCTTCGACGAGATTAATCACGAAAATGTTACACATTCAATTGTATGATATTTTTTCTTTTTTAATTTTTTTCACAATAACGGGAAAACGATTGGCGAACGACATTCGTTCGAATGTCGAAGGACATAAATTCAAAATTGCTTCTAAATTCAAAATTTACGCACAGTGTTTTTAAAGTTAGCACAATTGTGTATGCTGGGTCACAAAGGGTTAACATAATCTGACGTAACCTAACCTAACTTCACCTAACCTAATTTAACCTAATCTCGAATCTAACATAACTTAATCTAACCCAACGTAATCCATCTAACCTTATCTAACTTGAACTAACCTAACCTAACTGACCAAACCTAACATAACCTATTAAAAGAATTGCAATGTCTTTGTCAAATATGGATTTCATATTTGAGTAAACTGAGTAAAAATCTCTGCATCTCAAAGTTTTAGTCCCAGAATTTCACAACCAAAAGATGCCATGATTTGATAGAATTTCAGAATCTCGAAATATGGAATCGCGCGACTGAATTCCCTGCCACCAATGTTGCACCCCAACAATTAAACGTTACGTAGCGCTCCGTTTGCCCATCACTGACCGGAATTATGCAGTTTTTGCTTTTCCTTTCGTTGATGATTTTTTCATTTCAATTTCTAATAAAATGTCATAAAATCGTTTGGTGCATATGAAATGTTCGTATTGACCCGAAAAAGCTTTAAGCATTCAATTGGAAATTCAATTTCCAATATTGTTGTTGTTGTTTTTGTTGTTGCTGCCGCTGCATGCTGCAGCTCATAGATTTTAATATTAATTTAAATGCAGCGCGTGGGCGTGAGCGTGAAATATTTTTTGCAGCTGTCGTTGTGGTGCTGCGAGATTGCAACGTGCAATATTTCAGTGAAAAGTGAATTTTTGGCTGGCCAGCAGTGCGGGGAGAAATGTCATTCAGTGATTTTGTTTGTTTTTCGCTGCAGTGTTATGATGAAATGTGATATTGAAAAGCATTTGCATAATGTTGGCTCTATGAGGCGCAGCAAATGAAAGTTTGATGTATGTATGAAATGATGAGTTTGATTTGAATTTTGTTCAAGGGAATTGAAAAAATGCGGATTGCTGTGCGTGATTATGATTTTGTATGGTTTTTAGGTTTCAGTGGCAGTTAGTGGTTGGTGTTTTGGAGCGAATGTGGGTTTGATTCATAACAAGTAATACTGGTAATATGTAAAGTATGTATATATGTTTCATAATTGGATCATTACACCTAGAAATTATAATTAAAATTATAATTAAAATGTTTGTTCCTTCATCTGGTGTCGCTAAGGATCTAAGTGGTCTATGTGTGACCTTTGGCGTTAATACTAACCATGAGTAAGATTTACTCTCTTGCTATTTATTATCATCATAAAGTTACAAATTATTATGGTGGAAATGGAAATATATGAACTTGTGGTTTATATATTTTTAAATTTAATCATTTTGAAATTTTAACCTTTTTCAATTCCACTACTTTCAACAAAAATAAACCTTTACTTTTTATCTAAGAAAAAGAATGCAATGCAAAAATATCTAACTGATAAAGAACAACAAGAATAAGAAGCAAGCAAAAGAAGAAGAATCAATTTTACTATAATATCGGGTGTTTTTTTTAGAGGTTTGTTTTTCGAATAGAGATAAAACTGGCATTTTGTGGTCAAATCTGGCAACTCTAATGTCATTTATGTTCAGTTTGGTTTGCCATTTCATCATGAACAGGTTGACAAAAGAACAACGCTTGCAAATCGTGCAAATTTATTTCGAAAATAATGGTTCAGTTCGCGAAGTTTACCGCAAGCTCCGTCCATTTTATGGTCGACATAATCGTCCATCAGAGCAATTAATTCGGTTAACCATGGGTCGTTTTCGCACTACGTTTACTCTATGTGATAATACGCATCCGCAGAGACGTCGAACAGTGCGCACCGAAGAAACAATTGCCGCTGTAGAGCAAAATGTTGAAGAGGACCCAGTCAGAAGAGGAGTCAGTTACCGTTAATGGAGACCGGTATAGAGCCATGATAACCGACTATTTTGTTCCCGAATTGGATGGCATGAATGTGGATGAGTTGTGGTTCCAACAAGACGGCGCTACATGCCACACAGCGCACGTCACAATCGATTTATTGAAGGAAACATTCGATGAGCGCATAATTTCGCGGAATGGACCTGTCAATTGGCCACCAAGATCGTGTGATTTGACACCATTTGATTATTTTCTTTGGGGATATGTGAAGTCGCTCGTCTACGCCAACAAACCAGAAACGTTAGGGGACTTGGAAGCCAACATTCGTGGCGTTATTGCCAACATACGGCCCCAAATGCTCGAAAAAGTGGTTGAAAATTGGACCTGTAGAATTGGCTTTATCGAGCCAGCCGCGGCGGCCACATGCCCGAAATCATATTTAAGCATTAATGGCATAAAATTATCCTTCCAATAAAGCCAAATTGATGGACATTAAAACGATTTTCTTGTGTTTTATTTCAATTCGAAGTTCTATACCTCTAAAAAAAACACCCGATACAAGCCAAATAATAAAAAAAATTATTGTTTGTAAAATATTTAGTTTAGTTTGCCATTTCCTCATGCATAATTTTACGTTTGACGAACGTGTGGAAATTATTAAAAAATATTATTGAAAGTCCAACTCAGTTGAACATTTCGGCAATTCGTTGAAGCGTTCAATAGTTTGGGAGTGAGTGATCTCTTTTGTACCATTAAGCCTTGTACCAGGCAGAGATTGATGTGAAGTGGAAAAATTATAGCTGCCGTAGCGGCCGGTATCGAAGAAGATCCCGAATTGTCGATTCTGCTCAATTGGATTTCACTGTGTCAACTTACGGTGGGCGTTCATCAATTGGCCGCCGCGTTCATGCAGCTTGACAACCCTCGATTATTTTCGTTGGGGCTACGTCAAGTCTACGCTTCTTAGTCTACGCTAAGAACCCAATCACTTTGGACGAGCTCAAAGCCAACATTCGAGTCGCCATTGCCGGAATAACGCCGCACATATTGGACTGAGTCATTGGTCATTGGACTGAGTCATTGGACCGAACGTTTGAAGCTTTACTAGCGAAGCCGAGGCTGTCATTTGAATGATGTGTTCTTCTATACATAATGGCATGAATTGAACTTTAAAATAAAGCCCTCATAATTTTGATATCTCTATTTATTTATTTTAATAACATTTTTAATATTTAATATTTATACTATACTATATTTGATCGTCTATCATACACTCACCTCATTCAGCGCTCGGGCGTCATCAAGTTCGGGTTGGGTTCCATCAAGGCGCGTTTTCCGGGTTACCGTGAACAAGCTACAGAAGGAACAGCTACGAGTGGTGCAAATTAACTTGCATCAAATCCAAAGCAGCAACCCACGACTTGATGAGGTTCATAGAGGAGGAGGATATCGATGTGGCCCTGATTCAGGAACCGTGGATTGTAAGATCCAAAATTTCTGGATTGGGGTCAGGTCGATACCACTGAGGCCATAACAGAAGCACTTCGTGCACATAGTGTGGAAAGCTTCGTTATCGATTGGGTTGAAACTATGCTGCAAGACAGGATAATCAACTCAACGATAGGACCGGCTTCCATCAGAAGGAGAGCCACAAGAGGTACACCCCAAGGTGGGGTGCTATCCCCTCTTTTGTGGCTACTGGTAGTAGATGAGATTCTTAGAGTCTTTCAGAGAAGACGCATTAGAATGGTGGCTTATGCGGACGACATCGTCATCATGATACAAGGCAAATTTTTGCCAACAATCAGTGAGCTGATGGAATCCGCATTGGCTGATTTGTCAGCGTGGGCGAGGGATAACGGCCTTGGGATAAATCCCAAAAAGACCGAACTAGTCCTGTTCACCAAGAAAATGAAGATTCAGGAATTCGCTCTTCCCTGTGTGGACGGGCATCCCCTGAAGCTATCAAAGGAGGCCAAATATCTTGGCATTATTCTGGACTCAAAACTTTCGTGGAAGCGAAACATTGAAGAAAGAATGAAGAAAGGACTCAATGCGCTGTATGCCTGCAGGCGAGCCTTTGGTAAGAAATGGGGATTAAAACCGTATATCATCCATTGGATGTATACTGCGGTAATTAGACCCATCATTGCCTATGGTTCTCATGTATGGTGGCCAGCCATGGACAAAAAGAGCTACCGAAGCAATCTGGAGAAGGTGCAGAGACTTACCACCTTGGCAATCACAGGGGCGGCAAAAAGCGCTCCACGGATGGCCCTGGAAATGTTTCTGCACCTTCCCCCAGTGGACCTGTTCGTTAAGGCCAGCGCAGCAAAGACAATCCTCAGGTTGAGGGAGTCTAACCAGCTGAAGCCAGGCAACTACGGACATTCCAGCATTCTGCATGCTCTAATGACTAGCTCTACCGGACGAGGTCTTCTAGATAAGGCCACTGATTTCCTGGTAAAGCGCAGTGACTTCAAATCGAAGATCCCCATCGATTATCCCTCCAGGGACAACTGGCAACAGCCCGAGGTGGAAGACTCCGCGGGAGTCTACTTTACCGACGGCTCGAAGACAGGGGATGGGACCGGTGCGGGTGTCTACTGCGAAACGCAAAATGTCTACTGGTCGTACAGACTACCAGACTACTGCAGCGTTTTCCAGTCGGAGGTATTCGCCATAATGAAAGCAGCGCAGCACATAAAAAACTCGGCCCTTAGTGTGGCCGTCATTTGTGTTGATAGCCAGGCTGCTCTAAAATCAATTGAATCCACCGTGGTGAAATCAAAGGTAGTACTAGACTGTCGGAAAGCACTGGTTGGCATAAGACAGTGCAGGGTCCGTCTGTGCTGGGTTCCCGGACATAGTAATATCGAAGGAAACGAGCAGGCGGACGAATTAGCCCGTGCAGGGTCAGCGATGCCAGCCAGCGAGGCGGTCAACACTATACTACCACCGATCTCTGCCACGATGGGTTCGATAGGGGAGTGGCTCACACGAGCTACAAATAGAGCCTGGACAACTAGGTGCGACTGCAGGATTGCACGTACCCTATGGCCGGCGCTCAACGCGAGAAAAACTAAGAGTCTCTTGCTCCTCGACAAGCATGCGATACGCATGGTCACGGGGGTAATCACAGGTCACTGCGCCATTGGTGTCATGCTATGCAAATGGCGTTTGGCGACCGACGATTTATGCAGGAGTTGCTGAGACGAGGATGCAGTAGAATCGGTCGAGCATCTGCTATGCCACTGCCCATCACCGCAAGGACGACGGCTCCAGACTCTTGGGGCAAGGTTCTTTGATGGGCTCGCGGAAGTAGCAGACGCACAGATTACTGATCTACACAATTTTCTCGCCAAGACCAAATGGTTCCCAAAAGATCCCGCCTGGATCTACAGGGATCCCAACAGATAGAGATAGGCACCGGTTTTCGGATTCACAATGGACCCAACAGGGTCTCCGAGTGGAAGTGCTTGCCGCACACACCCCTTCCGTAACCTAACCTAATATTTATACGATTTTTATTCACAATTCTTTTCTTACCGCTCCTATTTGGTCACCTTTTACTTAATCCTCTAAGGCACACAAAAGGCACTGGCACGTTTGTGTTAGATTTCAAGATCCAAACGATGTTCATTGTAAAGTTTTTAGGAGTATTTTTTTTATGGAATATTTTAACCCTCGAAACTCGAAACGTTTTGTGTGTATTGTATTGATGTCTTTTTGTTAAAATATTTGAGAATTTTATTATTTCACAAAAAGTTTCCATAGACGAAAATTTCATGCAGCAGTTTCGTAACTCACAAAATAGAATTTGACCGAAAAAAAAACGTTTGAAACTTTAACATAGTTATTCGAGTTTTCCAAATTTTTTGTATTCTGTATACGGAAAAAATAGATACCTACATATTTTATTGAAATCAATGGAAATGACTTGAAATTCTAGTAATATACTTAAATATAAAAATATTCATTCATTCTGAGATTTATTTTGATTAAGTCCTTTAACCCTTTCGCTATTTTGTTGGCATATGGCAACATGCTACTTTGTGGACGTCTGCATCCTCTATGGTTGCAAGAATACATTTTTTTGTTGGTCTTTAGAATAGTTTGAAGTTTTAGGAAAAATACGAAATTAATAAACTGAATATTTAAGTTTAAAGAAGAGAAGTACGTTCTTTTAATGGTATATGTTGCCATAGTAAAGGAAGAAGAAGCAGAAATAATGAGATAACTTTTTAATTTGACGTTTTCTTTCAATTTAGATACTTTTTTTTTAATTTTGGCTGAAGTAAATGAAGAAATATTCAAATTTTCGTTATGCGAAAAAAGTTTTATGTTCAAGTAATTATTACAGCCACAACGATGTGGTTGCTCTCATAGAAAAACACTAAAATACAGGGTCCGAGTATAAAAATTAAAAAATTTCTTCTGGAATGTTGCTAATGTAAGCACATAGAAGCCTAAGACGAAAAAAATTTAAAATTTTAACTTTCCCCAGTAAAAACCTGTAGCGAAAGGGTTAAACGTGTGTTGCGTAGTGCTAATCACTGAGGTTAATATAAAAAAACTCGTCTTAAAAGAACATAAATTAAAAATAGTTAAGCTCATGTGACGTCTTAACATCCAAAACACTCTCAGTGCCATAAATTTAAGCACTTTTATTAGAAATTTGTTTTGGTTAAGCCCATACAATTTAAAATGAAGGCAACAATTACTTTCATCCTAATAAGTTTTTAACTACAAACGCAAAATTGAAGCACGTTGAAGCTTCTGCTGCCTAAGTAGTCTGCCCCGCCTCCAAGCACAACGCAGTAGTTGCCATGTTGTGCATGCTGGGGCTTCACCTGCACATGCGCTGCCATTTTCCGTGGTGCAAGTTTAAGCTGGAAAATTCTGCGTATGTCTGCTGCACATTGCAATATTACACAAGATGCATGACTGTCATTATTCCATTCTATTTTATGCATTTTTCCTCGCGTTGCGCTCCAGCGTACGAGTGAGTGAGAGTCAGTGCTGCGGTGAAACGCAAATAAGGAGTACAAAATACAATAAAAACAAATACATGTAGGAGTACGAATATTTGTGTCAGTCTTGGTTGACTTATTTGTACCCTAATCTATCAATCTATCGTTTATTCTAACGTCTTTTTTGTACTAAGGAGTTTTAAAAAATGTATTTATAGCTCTAGTTGTATTAAATTCAACGCCCATTTCTGGGTAAAAGGGCAGAGAACCAACAAAGTACAGATAGATGAACGAATAGGCAAACCTATAAAGATATATATAATCCCCCATGGATTCTCTACACAACTGTTCCTGTCTTTCAACACCAGCCACGCCCCTTATTGTACCAAAATCTCTTACAAAACCATATCTACCATGTTGCGGCCATGCAGCGTACACCGGACAATAGCAACAACAAAAGCTGCACGCTAAAAAGTGGCTGGCAGTCAAGCAGCACACAGTCAGTGCTGCGTATGCCAAAAGATGAATTGCTGAAAATTTGTCATAAAAGTGCCTCATGCTCTGCTGCAGCTGCAGCTACAGCTTCATTCATTCTGTGTTGTGCGTTGTGCGCGCCGCGTGATTTTCCTATGCAACAAATGCCAACTACAACTACAAGTTGTGCAATTTAAATGAAATGCTGTTGCGCTTTGATATGTTTTGTTGTTGTTAACAATATTTTTACTTGCGGTGATTATGGTTGAAGCGGTGCGGTGGACTATCCATTTGTGGCATTTAGCTCCCATTGTTTGCGCTTCCAATGAACGTGAGGAATGTGAATGTGTGGTGGAACGGCAGTGACAGTGAGCAAATGGTTAGAATTTGTGGCTGCTGCTGTTAGTAATTAAATTTGCGTGAAACCCTTGCGGCAAACTGGTGACTGGTGAGGAATATTTCCAGTGCTAAACGATGTGAAGCACGTTTCGAAATGAATGGGAATGTGAAAAGACTCAAAGTTAATTGTGACATATAATAAATACTATACTATTAAAATCCATGAAATTCTTTTCTTAAAAAGCAATACCTTTTGTACTGAAAATATTTGTGAAAGTCTTACTTTTAGGCGTAAAATTGTCTAAAAAAAAGCTCCCAATCAGAGTTTTCGGCATCAAATTGTGGGTCTCTTTCATTCGAATATAAATTCCAACCAAATTTCAAGCCAGAATTTAATTTGATAACTAAGCTGTCCAGCATTGCTACCAGTTTCAGAAATGTGTTTCAGCGTCTTAATGATTAAAGTCGAAAATATATGATTTTTGCTATACGGGGCGTATGAGTAACATATCTGTGGTCAAAAGCAATAACCGCTTAAGTCGACTTAAGAAGAAATTGATTTATGGATGCCACCATGTTCCCTTGACTGTGCTCTACGTTTGTGTAAAATCGGGGAGTTTGTAACTTTAAAATTAAAAAAGTTATTAATAAAAACCTATTCGCATTCCCATAATGAACACACTACGCGCTAAAACTTTAAAACGAGATTGCTCGAAACAGCAATTTTCGACTTAGGCGGTTATTGCTTTTGACCACAGATATGTTACGAATGAATGTTGCCGTATCCCAAGCGATACAATTTAAAATATTCTGAGCTGGTTTTGCCAGGAATGACCAGTTAGAAGCTTAATTGGCCCACAACAACATCATTACGGCTCACAAATTTCGCTGGCCAAATAAAAAAAACACAGTATAGGGTCAAAATTTCTCAAGTGGGCCACTTTAAAATCGATGGTCTCAGTTTTCGTTGAACAATACGGTTTTCGATCGGTTTGGAGGTAAAAACGACACCCCACATAAACATGTATAACTTTTGACCTAATGCAAAATAATGACTTTTTTTTCACCAACATTTTTGTAAGGGATTGTAGAATTGAATGAAATGAGTCAAAATTTTCTCGCTGGCGGAGAAGTTTCATTAATTTTCAATTATTTACAACAAATAGGATTTTTCAGCTAAATAATAATTTGTTGTGAAGAATTTGTTTTTCATGGCAAAGTATATTAATTGACAAAAATTTTGATGTAGAAATCGTTGAGTTTCGATAAACCGTTCGTGAGTTATGAATTTTTGAAAAAAACATGATCAAAAACTTTAACTGTAAATAACTAATGAAAAAAAAATTTATTTCAAAATTATTTTTGGTGTGTCGTTTTTACCTCCAAACCGATCGAAAACCGTATTGATCAACGAAAACTGAGACCATCGATTTTAAAGTGGCCCACTTGAGAAATTTTGACCCTATAACAACTTGACTTAAAAAGTTTCTGGAATTCTCCTGAATTCAAAATTGATGTTGTCCCCTTCGAAGTAAGCGACAGGAACTCACTTATGTCAGCGCTTAATTTAGTTCTCAAAGCATTTGTGGTAGTCGACTTTCGGTATGTTTAGAGTAGTCTTCGATTTTTGTATTATTTTTTTTAGACTGATAAAACTCGCTTAATCAAGTGAATTCTATGGTGAGAGACTTGCGTATTTGTTATTGTAGCTAAAATCAAACCAGGCACATATAAAAAACACTGCGTTGATTTCACAAATGTCAATTTGGGACTTTGAAATTCTGATGAAGTATTACTGATAAATGTGTCAAACCACAAACAAGTAAAATCGGGTAACTGTGAGCGCGACACGGTGGTAATTTTAGGATCTCTTTGTTCAAGGTGCTTGTTGAAAATCTGACAACATGGCAGGCGTTGACATGCGCTGCCTCTTGTCAACATCATTGGGGGTCACTTTGACTCAATTATAACGAATACACAATTTTTGGGCTTGCGTTGGTTTAATTAATTAGAACACCTCTCACTAAAAAGGGACCAGATGAGAACCATAATTAGTGTTGGGGCGTTCAATGTTTAATTGGGACCCAGGCAAGAAGCTTTTGTTTGCTTTCAAATGACTGCTGTCGTAGTTGAAAGGGCGAGAAAGAGGAAGAAAATGCACTTCCTTTTCTATTACTAACTCTTCTATAACTAATTCTTCTACAACTTCTTCTTAGCTTTTCTAGTGGTGAATACAAAAGGGGCGTAAAGGTTGGGGATTTAAACCCCCTCAATACAAAAATTGGTGATTGCTGTGATCTAACCGATGACTATTCAAATGTTCTGTCTACTAGGCTTCGTATGGAACTCAAACTGGTTCAGTGAGTGAGTGGACTTAAGTTCGATGGATAATGTTAACACAATGGGACTCCAAGGCCGAAGTGGACTCTGCCTTGGGGCAGCCACTCCTACCTGCATTCCTATCATATCTTTAGGCTTGCTTCTGTTTTTAACCTTGTCACAAAAAACTCCGAGCATTTCGCTAACATATTACTTCCCAAATATAGTCACAACTTTTTTGTCTTCGTTGGTTGCTGGAACTTTTTTTCTGCTAAACCTTGTATTCGATTAATGCTCTCATCTTTTTTTAACGTTTTTTCCACTCTCGAAACTTATCTTTGTTCAAAATTCTTACAAAAAATTAACTCCCATTTACTTAAAGAAATTGAAATAAGTTTTTTTATGCACTTCTGGCTCTGAAACCATTTGTTAATTAAATATTTACTC
The DNA here is from genome assembly GCA_963668005.1 of Melieria crassipennis. NCBI lineage: Eukaryota > Metazoa > Arthropoda > Insecta > Diptera > Ulidiidae > Melieria > Melieria crassipennis. The sequence continues at coordinate 29,041,199 of OY764961.1, read as the reverse complement.
AGTGTAATTTTCTAAAAATAGTTTATAAGGGCTGGGGGCGGGGGGGGGGGAGGTAAGGGTTTAGACTTATCTTATTGTTAAACATTTCAAGAATATATTCTCAAAATTTTAATAGTCTCAAATTTTTATAGTCTCCAGACTGCTTTTTCAAAGTCTGTGTTCACTGTCATTTAAAAAATACTAAACCAATTCATTTGAAACTTGGTACACATTTTCTACATATACATTTTCTAAAATACATCCCCCCGACGTTTATTAAAAAATTGTTTTTTTACATTAAGCAGTTTCCCACCCACAAAATGGCGGAATTTTTCGTGGAAACTAGCAGATTACAATTTAGATGGCCACCAACAATTTTTAAATGAAAAAAATAATAATCGGAGAACTTTGGGGGGAGGACTTGATAATACTTTGACTAAATTTTAATGATTTTTGATTTCAGATAATTTCCGACCGAGATACAGTGAACACCGCCAATTGTATTTTTTCAAAGACGTTCTGGGGCAAGCTCTGTCACCGGCTCGTTTTGTAATATTTCTGCATGAAAAAATTACAGAATATTGTTAAAAGTATGCTTAATCATGTACAAAAGGTTTAAATCAATTTTATCAATCCATACTTTAAAAAAAAATTCATAAAAAAGTGTTTTTTTTACGCTGAAACCCCCCTTAAGGGGTTAGGTCCACTCATGATTTTCAAAAAATCGATTTTTTTTATTACATTTTCTAAAAGTATAACATTTCAAAAGCATTCCCTGAAATTTTTAGATCAATCGGACTATTATTCGCCGAGATGTACTACATTGAAATACATCTCTTTTATATAATTTTGAAAGATTTTAAACTATACTCAAAACTTTAAACGCGTTTTTCTCGAAACCACGTTTTCGAAGCCGGTGATCACTGTAACTCGAAAACGGCTGTATTGATCCTCTTGAAATTTTAACGACTTATTTTACATATAATTGTCCTCCGGATGGACGAAGGATTTTTTTGTACGATGAAATTTTTTTTTTATAGCCGAAAAAGTGACGAAAATTTGGGTAAAAAAAAAAATGTTGACTTTGAACGTCCGCCATGTTGCGATAAATCAAAATATGAACAAACCCTTCGTCCATCCGGAGCATTAACTGATTTACTAAAGATCCCCGTTCATTTTTTTTGGTTTCCGATGATCCAGACTGCTGCAATCGTGATCACCGCCAAACGTCTTTTTTTTTGGTGTCTCAGCAAATTGACTATATCTCTTAATATTATGGACATTTTGACATGAACATTTTTTTGTAACTTCTTGAAATGTGTATCTTTAATGTACAAAAAGATTTATTCATAAATAATAAAACCCGTCTTCAGAAAAAATTTGCAAAAAGCGTTATTTTTTTGCCTTACAAGTGGACCTAACCCCTTAACAAAGATATTAGAAAAGCTAAATGCCATAAGTTTTAATGACACACTTCTTATTTTAGTTGTACTACACTTTCTTTCCCATTTGGATGTCGCCGAACTGCCTCTGTTCCTTCACTGCCAGATAGAATAAAATTGTGTGGGACAGAAATTTGTGAGATTTATGTGGCGTGAGACACCTATCTCTTTCCGAAATGTCTGGAAGATGACGAGATGGATGAGAGGTCCAGATTTTCGCAACTTCAGTTCTACGTGCTTCGACTGGATACTCATTATGAAAGAAAAACTCGTGTAATTCAAATTAGAGAATTTTCTGCATTCCACTAAACTGACGACGAGTCTAGTTGATGTGCATAGGAAGCTCGAAAAGAATCAACATCGAATGCAAAATAATATTCAAAATATTTTCATTGTCATTTAACCGACCCACTAATTGTTCTTTTTGTTTTTCAAATTTCGCAAAGTAATATTTCATAATTAAAAGTTAAGTATTACGCTGCCCATTCAGATATGCCAAACGCTCAAAGCGAAATGGCAATTTAATCGTCCAGCATGTTTCGGCTAAATTAATGTTTGTGTATTACTTTTGCATTTTCGTAGTCGTTATCATTTTTATGGCATTTCCAATTGTTTACATACGTTGGAAATTTGCGCGGCGACAACAAAAATTCTGCGCATTTTGTGCACTTTATTGTAGATGTCACATTTGCATTGGCAACAAAAACACAGTGCACCCACATGCGAGTGGCCGAAAAATGCCAAACCAGTAGAAATCCACTTCCGTGCCGGATTCAGTGCGACTCGGTTTCGGCTTTGGCGAGATTTGCGTGGCGTTCGGGCAACTATGGTTTGGGTGGAGTTTGGCTGGGTCCTACCTTTCCGTCGACCTCCAGCAGTGGCCACTATCATATTAAGCGCCGCAAATGCTCAAAAACTGCACTGCAACTAATTACACGCCTGAAATGCTATAAAAAATAGCAAACGTTTTGTTTGCCCGGTGCTTTTGTCGATGTGCGTTGGTCTGCGTGTGTGCAATGTGTGTGTGTGTGTGGTTGATGAAATTGTTGGCAAATGGTTTTGCTGGTTCATGTGAAGTTTTTGCGTCAATTGACAACAAAAACAATTCATATTTTGTAATTGAAGTATCCTTTGGCAACTAATGAGCAACAACCAAAAATGTGCTTGTTGGTATGGGACCTAAATTTTTAGGTGCTTAAACTTGTTGTCATGTCACTCTGAAAGACAACTCAGAATACTAATTGAATATATTTTGATATATTTTGTGGGTACACCGATTCAAGCTCTTTTAATGTCAAGATGAATCTTCAGTAAGATTCTAATGCAAACCGATATAATTTCATTAAGATTGTTTGGAGGGATGTCTACCATGTGGGTTCATTCAAAGTCTGAAGGGACTACCAGTTTTATATCGACTTCGAATTGAAAATTTTATGTTTTTTATATGTTTGAAGTCAATGGGCCCAATAAATCAAGTTTCTCTTAATTCTTTGTTGACCAGTTACATTTTTATAAAAAATACTTACTAAAGTGCTTTTATCATTATGGTTTTCTATACAAACTCTTAACCCAACGTTGACCCAGTCAGATTTAAATTTTCGAAAAAATGAAAAAAAATGTATCAATTTATTTATCATTTCACCAAGTTTGAAGTAAAAAAATCCATAAAATCAATTTTAAAATCAAAATGCTCATTATTTATGTGTTTTCACAGTTTCTCTAAACAAACTTTTAACCCTTAGTTTACCTTTTTAATTTTATATAAAAAAAAATTAAAAATATGTCTAATAATTTCTCGTTTTAACTGCTTTTGCTAAGTTTGAAATCGAATAAAAAAAATTGAGAACACGTGTGGAATAATTTTTGATTTCAAGTATGTTCAACAACTTTGAGGTCAATAGGCCCATTGGTTCATGTTTTACAACGTCTTTCCGCATACAAATCTTAAACCATTGTTGACTCCGTTAAATTTAGATTTCCGAAAAATTGCAAATTAATCAAATTATTTTTAATTTACAGTATTTTCAGGCAGTTTGAAATCACAATGCCTATAAAATCACGTTTCCTCATACAACACCTCAACCCATTTTTTGCTTCTTTAAAACACGAATTTCCAAAAAATCCCGTCTTAAGGAAGGTTCAGTTTTCAAGATGTACCTACCGTTTAAATTTCATATTTGTAGCTTCAGCGGTTTGGGCTGGGCGATGATGTATTAGTCAGTCAATAAGTCAGGAAAGACAATTATATGTATTTAGGTAAGTAATCTAATTTTTTTATTTAATTTTAATCTAATTTATTCTCAGGGCTTAGAGCCTCAGAGTAAGAGGGAGAAAGGGCAAAAAGGTTTCCAATTCCAAGCTTCAAAAATATTCATTAACTGAATTAATAATAAGTCACGAAAAATTTATATTAGTATTTTTTTCGATTTATTTGTGTTGAGAACTCGAACTTTTAAAAGCGTTTTTTACATGCATCGAAAACGAAAATTGTTTCATGGTACCATAAATTATTCTACAAGGTGCGTTCCAAAGTATCATAAATGGGACTTTTAAAAACCGATACCGAATTAATAACTAATATATAATTATTCTATTTATTCAAAATAGTCCATTTCTCAAAACAGCGATTTGCTTGTAGAACGAGTGTTTTAGATCTCCTTCAGGATGTTGCTATAACACTTTTAGATGGCTTTAACGTTTTCAAAACGCTTTCCTTTCATAACCAAATGAATTTTTTTCGAAAAACTCTATGTCGCACGGTGCCAAATTAGGCAAATACGAGGAGTGGCTGTTGCAATGTTTAGTATAAAAATCAGTCACAAATGCCGATCGATGAGATCGTTTGAGTAAACTTGTGCAGCAAAAATTGTGCACACACAGCAATAGCCAAATTGTTCAGTTAGAATGAGATAGTTGATGTTTAGTAAATGCTTGAATGCAAATTTGGAAGTGTCAATGAAGATTTTGGTTAATTCTTGATGATTTTGTGAATTCATGCACAGATTTGATGGAATCAGTGATGATCGCGATTTCCAAATCTTGGCCACGATTTATGATCTCACGATCGTTTTTAAATCGCATATACCACCCAGAATCTCCGCTGTGAGATAAACAATCATCAGCATAAACTTCTTTCACCAATTGAAATGTTTCGATGAAAGTTTTAGCAAGTTCAAAGCAAAACTTAAATAATATTGGTTCTTTGCTCGATGCTAATTTGTATACACAAATATACTTTCACTTCAGAGTTATTGCATACTCAGCTTTTAGTGAACTAAATTCATGACTGAGAATCAGAAAAGGATGTATGTACTTTTTTAAAGCAAAAACTCACATGTAGGTATCGGCATCATGAATGGCCCATTTCAAAAATGTCTGAAGTTTTTTGAAAACAAACGTTTGAAAGAAACCGAGATTGATTTCACATTTAAAAATTGTAGGCACTTTGAGAGCTAATTCAATACAAAATGTTTGTATTACATGAGGGCCCCATGAAGTTTTGAATATGGTTTTGAAATCAGCAATAAATAGTAAGTACTGTTCTAGGACTGTGTTCGCTTACTTGCGATTGTAGTACTTTCGCCAGTTCAACACTGCTGTTGATATTGCCAAAGTTATTTGCTCACCACAATCAATTTTTGTCCACTGATTAAGCACTTTTGAGCCATAGTGCAGTGTGCAGAGCGCTTTTGAAATTGCACATCAAGTGTGTGGTGGCTGTCACAACAGGCAAATTGAATGCATGAAAACAGTGTTGTGTTTGTAGTGCAACTCTTATAACACGCAATAACTACATATCTATGTATGTGTTTATTTAACCGTAGTTGTGTTTTTGTATGCGTTTGCGAGTGTGTTGGTGCACGTTTTGTGCACTTCAACTAAATGTTTGTTGTTTTTTTTTGCCCAGTTCAGTTTTATTTCAGCTTTTGGTAATTCAAAATTACCAAACAACCGAGTAGCGTTTTTGACCGCACGCACACACACACACACACATACACGCACACATGGTCACACAAACACATTCAAGCGAGCCGCAGAGCGCAAAGCCAACACGCATCGGTTAACCAGCATTTTGCCGTCGCCAGTGCGTCGTTGCGGTGAAAATGCCAATGCAGGCGGCGCTGCAGGATAACAATACACTTGATGAAGGAATTTTTTAATTTCGAGATTTCGAAATTTGTGTGCGGCTGCATACTTCTGTGTGTGTGTGTTACAATATTTACACTCACGCACCCGATGTCAGTTGCGGTGCTGCACATTACCTGTCCGCACTTACACACCCACACACAGAATTTCATTACGCTTTTGGCTAAATGGGCTGCGATGATTGTTTTAGTGCTCGTAATGACTTTCAGTTTTCGATGAAACATGTATTGCTTACAATGATATGAGGGTACTAGGAAATATTTAATAATTTTAGGTGAGCAAACAAAATTTTCAAGCGATCAAAGTCGGCACAAAATTGCCGCAACTGCAATGCTGGGATACCAGCATTGCTGTTATGAGGCAATTTTGATGCCAGAGAAAATGGATTTCATACATTAGGAAAGTGGAATTTATATTTTCCAATAAAATCTGTGCTCAAAATAAGCAGTTTGGTTCTTGCAAGGGCAGGTCTCACAATGCGAAAATGGTCAGTGCTATCTGACTTTTCTAGGCGTGAGATGCAAGTAAGATACTTATTGATGCGTTAAGTGGACTTATGCCATATTTTTTGGTCATAATAGCTGTCACCAACGACTTTCATTTCATTTAAAACCAGTCCTTGCGCAAATTATTTTCATATCAAGGTTTTTGCACCGTTTCCTGTTTTGAGACCTTTGGCTGTAATTTTCAAAAACTTTGAATGAATTTTTTTTTTTTTGTTCAAAGTAAACTCATTCGCTTTTAATTTAGCGAGTTTTCTATTACAAATACTGGCTGCTTTGTTTGCCTCAATCTGAATCTTTGCCATGGCTTTTAGGTGCTCCGCAGTAGTTGATTGACCGACTGCCAATGTAGTGGCAAGTTTTGGTTACGCTCGACGGAAGTCTGCATGTAATAGTGCTTTCAATTTGTTGATTGTGAACTTCTTTTTCGGTCGTCTATAATATTTGTCTTGCACAATGCTAGGTATGTTTTATTTGAAGAATTTTTACCCAGTTTAAATCGTGTCCATTAAATCGTGTTTCCTCATACTATTTGTTAACCCATTGTTGACTCCTTCAAATACTGATTCAAATTGTTAATTCTAAAATAAACGGGTCGCATTATTTGTAACTAGTATTACTTTCCCTAAACCTTATTAAATAATTTTCTAAATTATTAATTAATTTTATCGAGACAACCAAATAAATTGAAACAATTTAATTCTTAATTAAGGGAGTGTTCCCGTCTAGAATGCCGATTTTAGGCTGTTTTTCAAAAAATTTTTTGGAGCTACAAGGCAACATGCAATATTCTGGTTTTTTGCTTGTTTTTCCTTATTATTTGGAGAACAGAAACTCATATTTGTGTCAAAAAATTTTATTTTCTAAGTACAAATTTTCAGTGGTCAATGTGACCTTGTTTTCACTGCTGGCCGATAAGAAATTTCGGGAACCAGTAATCTGAAACAGAAATGGGTATGCAATTATTAATCTGCAATAAATTCCGCGGATGCTAAACCACAGTTTTAGTCAAAATGTTGATTAGAAACAAAATGGCGGCCATATGAAAAAAATTTGTCCAGTTTTGCCACCTTTTTTTTACCTTTAGAGTGCTTGAAAATATATTTAACAATAATTTTTTGATGAAAACTTTGGTTTAGCATCCAATGAAAACTATCTAGAACATTTTCCCAAAATTTCAAGTCGATACCTCTCATAGTTGCTGAGAAAAGTTATCGGCCAGTACAAAAAATGTGGTTTCGAGAAAAACGCGTTTAAAGTTTCGACGAATGTATCAGCGGAGCAAAAAGAGCTGAGATTACTTCAATTAACATGCAAAAAAGTGGGTACTGAGTTTGCGGATTGAAAAACGACTTTGGGGGGGGTGATAGTATATAGTATAAGGTACAATAAAACGCCAAAAAAAAATCGGTTTTTTCAAACTTCTACCCGGGAACACCTCCTTAAGTTTATGGTTTTTGCTGTTCACATACCTCAATTTACCTTACACCTCAATTTAGCTGTTGCCGAAAATGTGATCGAACATGTTTTTGTTTTTTGACGGAAGAAAGGGGGTTTTCTGTTTATGTATAAAGAAGTCCTTAAAAAAATTTACTGAACATTTAGTAATATTTATTCAACATGCCTACTGATGCACACAATTTTTACACGAAAATTCAAAGCAAAAAAATGTTAACAAAAGTCTTTTGCTTCTGTCAATATCTCAATTTCGTTTTGGTTCGGTCTATTGTGAATTAATTTGTTTATCGATAACAGCACGACTCAGGATTATATGGCAAATCGAGCTCAATTTATGGAAAATTGAGTGCTAATTGCAATTAGCTCAATTAAGATTTTTGTATGACAAATTGTGTTCAATTTAGCAGGGACCGTAAAAATTATGAGCTAAATATAAAAATCAAAATATAAAACTTATTTTTCGATTTTTATTTTCCGCTCACCGAATAAAAATTATTTGTTAATTTTTTTGTGTTGATGAGAAAATAAAAATTATTTGTTGAGTTTTATTTTTTTTGGGGAAAAATACAAATTATGCGGTGAGTTTTATTTTCCCTTGCAGAATGAGAATTATTTTTCAGTTTTATTTTTTCATCACAAAATAAAAATTACGGGACGAGTTTTTGTTTTTGATTCAAAAATAAGCCTCATGTGGTAAGTTCAATTTTTCAAATTGTATTCTGATGTAGTATAATTTTATTGTATTCTGATGTAGTATGTATTCCAATGTAGTTAAAAATTTTTGTTTTTAACTTTAGAAGTTTGAATTCGGCAATTATGAATCTGTTAGTCAATCAGGACCAACAATTATAAATATATAAATTGTGTTCCCCGATAAATCAGGATCAGTTAAGTGCATGATATTCTTAGCCACGAGTAGTTTAACACTAGAATGCCCAAGGGAGTCATTTTGACTACCTTGAGGTCTTTTATTGTAAATAACTTTTGTTGTATCGCTTTCTAAAAAAATATCTTACGTGACTTTTATTAGTTTTTAAAGCTAAATGGAATAAATAAGTTAAAAATATTGTAAAAAAATGTTTACCCTAATTTTGCAAAATTTACCTTAAATGCCCAAAGGTAGTCATTTTGACTACCTATATACAATTTTCAGCAAATCTTACTGATAAAAAGACAAATATGCATCTTCAATTGCGAAATATGAAAATTTCAAATAATTGCAAATATTAAAAAAAAAATATCATAGTAGGCTGTGACAATTCCCAAGTTTTTCAATCAAAAATTCACTCACAAAATTCATTCACAAATTCCAAATTCCAAGTTTCATTCCATTTTATCCCATTGATGTGTAAAGTACGCCATTATATTTTAGTGAATTTTCTTTGTAAACCATAAAAAATAAAAATGAAGTACTTATTTTAATATAATGTGCTTTTATTCATATTTGCTACTTGAAAACAAATAAAATTAAAAAAAAAGTCAGTGAACAATATGGTAGTCAAAATGACTACCTATGGGCATTTTAGGTAGGTCAGATTTTCGGGCATTCTAGTGTTAAGAAAAGGACTTTGCTGTTCCTTCTACTTAGGTAATTCGTTTACTAATTTAATTTATTTGTTTAAATGATCATGATCTTTTGATTCACAATTCACCAGTTCAGCAGCAGTTTTGTTACTCTGAACAAACACAGTGTTTTGGAACCCAAATAAGTGGAAGCTTATTTTATTTTACCACTGATTTCAGCTTCACTTTACATTCTTGAACAATTTTTGATGTTATTCTTGCATTTTCCAGATTATTTGCTCAGAAGTGTTGAAACAAATTGTAAAGAAACCGTTGCGAAGCAAAATTAATAAAACATAAGCCTATAAGTATGCAATAATAAAACAATATAAAGAGTTGAGTGCCTTACTGGAATGAATTTTCGCCCAAATTCAAATGAAATATTAAAATAAATATTTATAAAAAATATCTAATGCATTTTCCTTTCGACAGATAATGCATAACAATTGTTTGCCTATTTCAGCACTTGAAAGCTTAACGAATATTTGCCGTAACATTTCAATATTGAATGTTTTTTTCCATTCATGTTTCTGTTTGCTTCCTTTTATTGGGTACGATCTGATGCAATTAAATTACAAACAACGGAAATTTATTAATTTAATTAATGCATGAACACACACGCAATTAGTTGCGGTTACCGATGCGCACATCGACACACGCACACATGCACAGAAAATGGCCAAGGCGTAATTTCGCTCGTGCCACTCACACTAAGGACGACACTTTATTTACGCAACGTTTCCGCGCTGCAAACAGGTAAACTTACCGCATTTGCAGCATTCAACAATTAACGATGCGCTGCCACTGTCGAACGCTGCCAATCGCGCAATTTCTCAGGAAAAAATCAAATGAAATTCTCTTAAAAGCATCTCGGCGACATTGAGCTTAGCGTGTTGAATGGCAGCACTTTTGCATAAATTTGATGCCTTTTAGCATTCGCTGTAATAACTAAGGTGTGTAAAAATTGTTAATGTTGTTGTTGTTATTGTTGTTCAAGCCTGTTCGAGCAATACGGCATAAGGACACTCTAAGTGAAAACATTGCCTCTGTAGGACACTTGAACAAATGAGCTACTAAAGCGTTTCCTGGCAAAGAGTGAGAACGAAGAGAGAAGAAGTAAGAGGGAGTGGCATTGGCAGCGTAACGCAGCTGCTGTTGGGGTTGGCAGTGTATTAGTGTGAGGTGTATGGGGGAAAATTGGTGCATTTATTTTCTATATATATACAAAATATATACTTACTGGCTGACCAACAATCCGCCCAGCAACCGACGGTAAATTATGCAGCATTGCAGCAGCGAGTGCTGGTGATACATGGCGACGGCACCGCTGCACTGGAGGCAGCAGCTGCAGTACGGTCGTGCTTTCTTACAGTTGCTGAGTGCTGGACAGAGGTGTGTGTAGAAGGGGGATATGTGCTCTTCAGTAGCCCGAAATCAGTGAAAATTTCAGACCATACATTAAAAAAAATATCTTGTAGGAAAAGAGGATCATTTTTTGTTTGATTGGACTATTTTTTTGTGTAGTAAAAAGCAATATTCTGTAATTTCTATATTAAAATAAAAAATTCCCCTCAGCGCTCTTAGGCACATTTCGGCTGGCATGACAACGACTTACTTAAGTATATTCATTGAATTTTAAGGCGAAAGCCTGGAGGGTGTTTGCTTATTTTTAGATAAATTTCAATGCCAGTGTGCTGCAACACTTCGGGCCATATTTTCATAATGAATTTACAAATATGGCTTCTCAAATATTCAGAATTCAACCTTGTCTGCATAAACAAGATTTATGGCATTGCTCTCAAAAAAGTTCAATGGAGTCAAATCTTGAAGGTAAGCTGACATTGCCAAATTTCACATCCTGGGAATTTCCATTGCATAGATGTAGTAAGTGTTGCTGCTGAAACCACATATTATCCAAATTAATATTTTTAATTTCAGATCATAATGAGTCAATAAATTGAATCGGTTAATTTGGTTTCTTTGCTACACTTTCACTAATTACGATTATGGTTTCGGTAAAATCTGCGTTGTAATGATGAATGGGCCTTGAATAACACTTTTTATTCTTTTAGAATTTATTCCCCTCAGAATACGGACTGTAGTGGTTATATGGAGAACATAATTTAGAACATGAGACCCTTTAAAATTCCACTATCTTTAAAATTGTACTGTAGTAGATTTCCTGGTGGCGTCTTTCTCACGTCCACTTGACAGTTCAAGAAGCTTAGTCTCATGAATTCGAATCCTTATATGCTAGCGCTGGTCATTTGCAGAGGAGATGTTCCCCACTTTCATCTCATACCCTATTCAGACAGTCAGCTAAATTGTGCACTCTAGACTTTTTCTAAATTTATTCTTAATTTATTTAGATCTAAACTGAGCTCAATTTGTCATACAAAAATCTTAATTTAGTTAATTGCAATTAGCGTCAAATTAACCATAAATTGATTTCGATTTTCCGTAAAAACCTGTGTCGTTATCGATAGAAACCCTGGCTGTTATCGATAAACAAATTCATTCACAATAGACCAAACCAAAACAAAAATGAGAAACCGACAAAGGCAAAAGACGTTTGTTAACATCTGTTTCCATTGAAATTTCGTTCAAAAATTAATCAGTAGGGATGTTGAATAAATATTACTAAATGTTCCATAAAAGTGTTAAAAAAATTTTTTTTCTTCGATAATATTATGAACAAATTGAGGTGTAAGCTAAATTGAGGTGTGTGAACAGCGCTAAACTCGATTAAGAAATAAGCTGCCTCAATTTATTTGGCTGTCTGAACAGGACATTATGTTCTCCTGTTTGGGTCTCTGCAGTTTTTTGCAAAAGTCTTTTTACAGAAATTAAAGTCTGTTTGCATGTAGATCAATAAGGCAGTGTTCAATTATGATTCCGACTGCTACCGCTATTGATGATTTATTAATTTATTATTATTATTGGATCTGTTCTGATTGATCATAGACAAAATCTGACTTGCAGTGTTTGTGTTTGTTTGTGGAGCCATCGTGTTTTTGTTCTCTTTAGATATTCGGTTCTTTCAATTCTGATCTTAGTTAACATGTCGATTGTTGAGAAGTGAGAATTACTGCTTTATTTCTAATCAAAAAATACCTGGAATTATCCAATCAAACCAATCACAAGCTTCGTATTTACTTGATAGGGTTCCTTGATTTTTTTCTTACTCCCACGACTCAAGTTACCACTTCGCTGAAAGCGAAGCGAAAGGAGAGTTGAAGGTGATTCCAAGATCAGCTTTTAGAAAGTGTTTTCAAAATTGGAGGAAGCATTGGAATAGGTATATTGCTTGCAATGGAGATTACTTTGAATGGGTTCAGATGAATGCTGTATTTAGTGATCCGTGAATATTGATGAATAATTGAATCTTTTTCGTTTTATTCAAGAACTCAGCGTATTGTTTGATCAGAAGGTATGTCAATAATTCGTTGAAATTGTTGGTTGACTGTTGGGTTGTCTGATCTACAGAAGTCTGTACAAAAGAATCATAAGTTTCTTTTGTACAGGAAAAAGTGTTAAAAGCCGAAGTATGAGACCTAAGTTACCCACTAAAAAATCTCTCTTTCGCTCCCATCCCATTTTTTCAATAGGGGTATTCTCGATGTCTTGCACGGAGGAAGAATTCGTAAAAATGCAACCGTGCAAGACTGGAAAATGCTACACATCGAGAACGCACAAAAAAGCACACATTGCAAATATTGCAAAAATGCCGCAAACTTTCTCCAATTCTTTTTAATTTGGTTTTCGGTTGATCCATTTCTACCTGCAAGCAAGACATATATGCAAATTATATAAAAAGGTTGAAATAAAACCAAATATAAAGAAAATACGCTTGCGCACACGAAGAAAATTAAATGGCTGCCGCACAATCGCGATGTCACACACAAAACAAGGGTTTTTGCGTAGCATGACATGCAAAAAATGCAAACTGTTTTTGCTTGTATTTTGTTGTTGTGTCGTTGCTCGAAATGCATGGCCATGTCAATTATGCATTTCGTGCACGATGTCAGGGCTATGCAAGACATCGAGAATACCCCTAATGTGTCGCACATGCAGTTGGTGAGGTTCGCCGCCGTAGATCACCAAAATACTGATCGCGGTGAGCATCGCTAAAACGAGGGTTTTCCAGAGGCATTGTTGCTGAGCGTTCGATGACAGACTCGAACAAAGAGCACAAAGAGGGTTCTACTTGTATTGGAATCTATGAACGTACTTCTTAACACTAGAAAGACTACATATCATATACGCTGATATCTCGAAAAGTACACATCGGATTTGGCTAATTTTTCACAAAATAAATTAAAAAAATATATAAAATTTTTCACGATACAAAAATAAAAGTTCACGATACAAAAATACTAAAGAAAATACAAATATTCAAAAATGAAAAACTGTCAAAATCACCGTAATGGTCTTTTTAGTGTTAAAGCAGCCATGCCCACTGAGTACATATGTATCTGGTGAAGGTCAAGTGACGGTTCAGCTCGCCATGCTTTCTCTTTGTTTACCCTCCAGCAATTTGCCATAGCCACTTCTGTTGCTCCGAACTGGTGCGGGAGCTGACCACTGACCGGTGGAAATGCATTCACCACGCATGGACTGCCTGCACCTTTTGCCGTCGCTACTCCCGGCGCCGCTCTACAGAATTGTTGTTGTTGTTGTGTCGATTCGCAGCAGCGAGTTTTGTCGCTGCAGCTGACAGCGTTTGGCCGTGGCGGCGGTCTGTTGCTTTTGTTTACTTACAAACGCGGCAAGGCTGCGGTGTATGCGCTCCTAAAAGTATGCAAAGCTGTTTGGAGATCGTACTTGCTACGTGTGTGGGTGCTTTGTTGGTGTGGCTGGGCAGCAGCAACACACATAGCGATGACACACACGCCCACACATAAACTTCCACTCACACACACGAAGTCGCGCCCTCGCACTTACTCACACTAACACACACTCGCAGCGCGCTTTCAACGTTACTGTGGCGCATTAAATATGCTTTTTATGCGAGTGCAGGCGCGTGTCCCTGTGTGGGTGTGTGGCGCGGACAGCAGACGAAAGGGCAGCAAATATAATTAGTAAAATGTTTCGGCTGCAGCAGGTTTAATTAAATAAGAAATAATGGTCAGTTGAAATGAGAAAAACTAACGAGAAAAAAAACAAATTGTACTTGTATGCAAGGGAAGGCGTGACGGGGGGGGCGGGAGGGGGAGCCAGCGGACGGCAAAGCAGTTATTACATAATTGAAGTGGCGACTTTAGCAGCGCTGCCACCGAACGCCACAAAGCGCTTAGTCACATTTCGCTATCGCGCAATAAAGTAAAATCAGCCGCAAAGTATGCTTCAATTGAATGCCGCGCCGAAAATTCCACGTAATTGCTAGAAGTGGTTGGCTGCTTGTTGGCGTATGTTGCATAAAAAATGCTAATGCCAATGAAAACAATTACCGCAAAATTCAAATTTAACTTGCAAAAAATTAAAATTAAATAAAATATCAGCAGCAGCAGCAGCAGCAGAAGAAGAAGACGCTGAGCAAGAGGCCGAAGATGGCATTTGCATGCGAACAGCGTTGCCGCGTATGTGCGCCAAGAAGTTGCAGATAAATGGCCGCCGGGTTTGTGGCGGTTTTTTTGCATAATTAACTGCTGCAGCGGTAGCTTGTTGTATGCAAATTAGGCGCGCGGAACGCGGCGAGCGTCGCACAATGTTGAGCGAACATGCGTGCAGCGCTGGTGGCTAACACGGCCGGCAAGTGGGGCATAATTTACGTTGCGCGGCAATTTAATTACCGAAAGAATTGCCAGTGCCAGCGGTTTTTTCGCGGATTGTTTTTGCTCGATAGCAAAAATGTTTGTACGGTTTTTATAATGTTGCCGTGCTGCCTGGCAATTTGCAAATGAGTGATGATTTTTCGCTTGGCGGACTTCGGTGCCCGGGGCCGTTGAAGTCGTTTGCAGTTGGTTTGGCGCTTGTTAAATGGCAGCCGTTGTGCGCGAGCGCCGCTCCATTTGTCTATTGGCGTTGAATCAAATTAGAATTTTTACAAATTTTACATTAAAATTTTTGCTTCACCAACATGAATAAAAAAAATAGCTTTCGATTTTGAGTGGATTAATTTGTTGATTTGAATTTATTGCCGCCGCGAGATTTTTTATTCGCTCGATCGGTTTTTAATTTAGCAAGCATTGTCTAATCTAATCAAAAAATCAAAAATGTTCATGAGAGGCAAAACAATGTTGATCCTGCAGAAGAACAGTATTTTTTCTGTTAAAGAAGGGTAAGCTTAGGTAAATGACCCTGTGGACCCTATTGCGTCCCCGGCGATACCAGTTAGTGCTCCTTAGTGCTGCCGATCGACGTTAAAGTGATCGATAAGAATGTTAGTGTTTCTAGCAAAGTTCAGCAGTGACTTAGTGTCATGTTTGGGGACATCTTCTAACTCAGAAAAGTGGCTCTGAAGTAAGTAAATCTTAGTCTCGAGATAGTCGAACAGGAGCAAAGAATGTGTCCCAGGGTTTCTTTGGCCCCATTTTCTTTGCATTTTGCATTTAGCCGCTGTTATGCCTGCGATGACTCTGCAGTTCTTTCTTGGAAGCGATAAAACAAATCTCGCATGCGCTTCCATGAATTGTCCGAGTGTGCGATGTGATAAAAGTGTGAAGAGTAAATTAAATACTGAATTAAATAATGAGCAGTATTTACCAACGATTCGTTGTTACAGCTTGACATTTTTCGAAACACTTAACTGAATTTTTAAAAATTTGACTGGGTTGTGACAAAAATCAAAAAAATTTCAAAACACACGAAAAAAATCGATATACTCGCGAAACTAGGCGCCAAATGTAGTAAAACTGCGTTTTTAGTTTTTCTCTCTGACGTCGGGATTTTTTTTAAAGTACTTTGAATTTTCAAGGACATGTTTATTTCAAAAATTTTTGATAAATTTTTTTATAAATTGAGCGCATTGCAGAATAACAATATGGGTATCAAATGAAAGAGAAAAATCCTTAGAATCTTAAAAAATTTAATGTTTTGGTGCAAAAGGACGAAGAGGAATTGAAAATATCCTTTTAAAACTTTATCCTTGAATATATTTTGAAATTTCCAATAGCTTTTTTTGAAAAAAATATATCTTAAGGACTAATATGTACACTATGACATCCTTGATTTTCGTCCTTCTCACTTTATTAGTTTATGATATAGAGTTAAAGTTAACCTGATTTGGGTGACGGCACACAAAAACATCCACAGTAATGATTGAGCCGATGAGGTGCTACGGCAAGGATCCGTGGAAGCTCATTCAGACGTGCGAGAACTCTCTTGTTAAAGCAAACAATATATAGATGGTTCAGGATGAAGTCCTGCAAAAGGATCCGCGAATCTCTTAAATAGAGGAGGTCGCGATGTGGCTGTGCTCACTGTGGGAATGACGGGTCACTGGTCCCTCACTCACAATGGCCTCCGGCAGAATCGTCGCATTCCTAACTTATATTTGGAAATTGTAAAAGTCTTACAAATGTTATTTTATAAAATATGGTTTTTATTTTTTATGTTAATGCTAATACTATACCAATAATTCCCACGCACAAAATTTCGCAAGTTTCCTCAGTAAAATTTCCTGGTAAGCCACGTCTCTGCAAAACAACTGAAAAGACAGTCGTTTCTAATTAGTTGCACTAGAAATGAAAATGATTTTCATTGTTTTACTAAGTAATATTTGGTGAAAGTTCGAGAAAATTGGCTTTTTTCAATAGAAAGACAATTTTATAAAACAGAATTAAGAATCCCGTTTTTGGTCATTCCATCTCAGACTTCATGTGGAGTATTTTTCATATCTTTATCTACATATATACAAATAATGATTTGACCTGACTGACTGACTGACTAAATCATTATCGTCCAGCCCAAACCACTGAAGCTACAAATAGAAATTTGAACAGTAAGTCCACTGTCTATTGTCCTTTCCTAAGATGAGAGATGTTGAAATACGGGGCTTTAAAGGGCAGAACATGGGTTAAGGTGTTGTATAAAAAACGAGATTTAATGGGCCTATTGACTTCAAACTTGGTAAAAATACTTTGAATCAAAAATTATCCAACACGTATTTTTCAATTCAGTTGGGTTCACTTTCGTATTCGAGAAGACTGCGAAAAAAATTAACCGATGGGTCTTTGACTTCATAATTGGGGGAAACACTTTAAATAAAAAATAATTAAACAGGTTTTTTGTTTTTTGTTTGTTAACAATGTCTGTTTTCAGAAATTATTGTTATTTAGTAAAACCACTTCAAATGGGAAAGATTTAAATCGTACTTTTATTTTTTTTCGATAATCAAAATCTGACGGAGTCAACGATGGATTAAAAGTTTGTATGGAAAAATATTAATTAATGGGCCTGTGGACTTCTACTTGGTGAAAGTGCTCCAAATGAAAAATAGTTTGCTACGTTTTTTTCACTTTATGAAATCACAATGGGTTAAAATGTTGTATGAAGAAACATTATTTAATATTTCTTCAAATATCGAGAAAACATCTGATTTATTGGGCCCATTGACTTTTGACTTGCGTGCATAGCCACTGGGACCTGATAATATAATATATACTGCTTCTTTAACTAAAATTAGCCAAAACTTACTCAAGCACAACTTTAACTTTAACCTTAATTCGTCATTTAAAATCTAGTGTAATCAGAACTTGTGGAATCCAAACTCAACATAAGATGTAATAAGCCTCAATTCATGGCCTGATTATATTTCATTTTTATTCTTTTTGGCAAAATCTACACAAAGTTGTGTCATTGAAATTCAATGCGAAAATCTGTTAACTGAATCACAAGCCATTGCAGATTATTTAATTTCACACAATTTCAATTTGTTATACGTTTGCATGTGTGTTGATGTGCCTAAAAGTATGCAAGCACCACCGAAGAACAGAAATCAAAGCTGAAAATCAGTTTTATTACATCACCAAAGAACACAAAGCGACAAAAGGCATTAAGGTGGCAAGTAGCATATGTGCCACACATACACGCACACACACACACACATTTGTGTGAGTTTGCATTTGTACGAAATGGATATCGCAACAGAAAGACAATTCAATTTCCTAAATGTTGTATTTATTGTTTCCTTATTGAAATAAATGCCACATTTCATTCACGTCTCCGCCTGCACCCACGCCCGCACAAATCACACACAAACACACTCATACATACACCTCAATATTTACAACACAGCACACACATACGAGAGGCACACTTGCGAGGCGCATTGACAATAATATTGTTTAGCGTATCCTTCGGTGCCGTTCGGCTGCTTGTGCCACTTGGCTTTGACTGCTGCTGGCTGCGTCGCAGTGTCGTTCGCTGGCGCGTTTAATATTTTATTTCGGCATTGCGCTATTATGTTTGGCTTCTAGCTTTTATGCTAAAACAATACGCTGCCGCTCAAGTGGGCGCCGCGCACAATCCAGTCGAATTTATTTAAGCGTTGCTTATGGGCGCACGGCAGCGTCATTGTCGCGCACGTCGCGTCGCCATTCGGCTGTTGATAAATCCTATGAATGCTCTGAATTTTATGAAGCAGCAGGTAGGCGGCGGCAGTAAAAGTGGGCGTCGTTGGTGTATTAGCGGCGCCGCGTTCAACTGATTTATGAAATTCGCCCGAACGGCAGGTGAAGTTGCAATCCCTTCGTCAGCCAATAAGCGCGCAGTGTGGGTGCGTGTTGTGTGAGTGTGTGTAAGCTTATTAAATGCGAAAATTATGCAAATTATGCCAAAGAATAAAATTCATCTCACAGCATGTGCGTATGCGTCTGTGTGGCTTTGTGTGTGCGTTCGCCTACAAAGTTACTCGCACACCGGGGCGTATGAGTGCTTTTAATTAAACGCATGCAAAATGATTTAATTTTTCTGCCCTTCCACAGTGTGCGTTTTTCGCCGCTTAAACACTTCGGAACAAGCCAAATGCGGATATACGCCCACACGCACTCTCACACATTCAAGCACATACATATATTTGTATATATATTCATGTATGCGTATGCATCTGCAGCTGCAATATATGGCGTGGTAAATTTATTAATGTTAATTTCTGAAGTTATTACTTTATAGGAATGCGTTCGCGGAAATGTGCTCAGGCGTGAACGTGTCTGTGTGAGTGTACGTGTGCGTGTGAGGTGGAAGTTACTGTACGTGCTGTGAGTTCTAAGTGTTGTAAGTTGGACTTCCATACACATTTATGCGCACTCTGATTGAGTGGAGCTCTTGATTAGTGTACAATATTTATGTGTATATTTCATAGGCCAGCCGAAGGAAAATATGGCTCTGGCTGATGAAGTGATAAGATGCATTTGTAAGCGAATTGAATTAAGTAGGGTAAATCCTTTGATGAATCTTTTATGATAATTCAAGTGAAAATCGTGAAATATCTGCGGTCATATATCGACATCGACATCGATTAAAGTCATTCATCAAAGTAAAATTAAATCATTCATGGCTATTATTTAGTAGGGACAGCTCAGCGTGGCATATTAGAATATGTGGCATGGAGGTAAAACTCTCTACTAAGCTCTTAATTAAACACAAATAAGGAATATGTGAGAGTAAAACGACAGCAAGACACAGCAAAGTGGCTTTTCTGCACATTTTGTTAAGTAAAACCTTCTTGCCATCACTGAAATGGAATATTTTACACCAAACGCCATATTGTGCAGGCATCCATCTTTCTGATTAAGTACCACCTATTCTAATTGCTAACGCATGGCCTGGCATGACATCGATTATATTGTTACGAAAAGGGAAAAAAATTGGGTTGATTAGGACGCACAGTGTTGCGAGTAGTGACAAAAATGCCAAAATGCAATTGTATAAGCCCAAAAATCTGAGTATGAGGTTTTGTTGGAAATACTTCAATTAAGAGAAATCCCAAGTTTTAAGAAAAAATATTGGATAACAAAGAAGTTATACGCTCTTAAAGTACGCTCTTCCAACGTTGTATAAAAATTTTGTACAAACAGCAAATTTTTGCTTTGACTTTGAGGTTGAATATTTCAAAATAAATTATTAGCAGGCCCCTAAAAGTTACTATTGTCGTAAGTCTCATATAATTTAGGTCTGGGAAGATCAAAATTTTGCTGATTACTCTCCCTTCTGAGCTGTACCGTTATGATGAAAATGAAGTAAAGAAAACGAGTGAATAAAAAGTGAGTTCAAACTTTAAAAGCGATTTAAAAAAAACGCTAAATATCACTTTTGAAAATTTTTGATATTTTGTTTATGCAAGTATCTACATTATGCTGTACAATTTTTAGCTGCGCATATTTGCGCGAATGCAAGTTATTGGCATTTTTCGGTAAAGAATTGATTGCAAATTCGCGATATTTTCAACGTAGCAGACCGATTGCTATAACCGATAATGCCGATAATGCTCTGCTGCTGATGGAAAAATTTGTTGCAGATAGCTTCGGAAAATCAATTACGATTACTATTATATTCGAAATAGAGGGTTTAATGGAGTTTCGGCACTCCACTTTGATTTTTTTTCGTACAAACCCAAAAGTTGACAACTTAACTACTTCACTTTTGGCCGCCTAAGCGGCCGTTTTATTTATTGAAGGAAAGATTAACTATTTACACAAGATTATTACGGACTAAAAGTTGAGGACGTCTGCGCACGCCGGCAGCCAAACCAGGAAGAGGCGGAAGCAAGGAATGGCGGACAGAAGTCCAGGGTTGCATTCGCAGGGTTGCAACAGGACTTGCCAATCGTAGTGTTGCCACATCGGTTACCCACCTGGTGGTGCCGCCACAGTACTCCCCTTCTAGTGACGGAGTCACGATGAGATCTGTAACCTCACCCGCTTAGCCCGTTTGTACGTACGCGGTGTGGGATGTGGCGCGTCTTCTTTGGATGATGAGCGGTAGGTGTTGGATGTATGCTGCGCATATGCTCCCGGATGCTGCTGAGAAAGACACGCAGGTCGACGGTCTGGTCCAAATCCACGAAAAGCTCGTTAGGTAGTCTTAGTGGCCCGCCGTATAGCATGTCTGCTGCAGAGGCTTGTAGGACTTGCCTGTAGCACGTTCGCAGGCCCCGTACACAGTTGGAAGCAGCTCGGTCCAAGGGGTAGTAGGACTACCCATCAAGGCAGGTTTGAAGGAACGATGTCAACGCTCTACCATCCCATTTGACTGGGGATTATATGCGGTCGTGTGCCGGAATCCCTCTACTAGCGGCATCACAACAATGTCGAGGTGGACGTGGTCAAAATGGTTGTCTGGAACGTCGATGAGGTTTCGGTTGTGGTTTAGCTGATGCGAGGATCTCCCACGTCGAAGGAGCTGGATGAATTGTCGCGTTGGAACAGTGCTCCAGCACCGCGTTGGTCGTTGCCTGGGGCAGCGGCGGCGGTGTTGCGATCGATGACAATGAGGAGGACGCGTGCACGAGCGCCTGCTCTATCATTGTGGATGGAAGCGGGTGCGGTGATGCGATCGATGACAATGAGGAAGACGCGTGCACGAGCGCCTGCTCTATCATTGTGGATGGCAGCGGGGCGGTGATGCGATCGATGACAATGAGGAGGACGCATGCACGAGGGCCTGCTCTATCATTGTGGATGCCATGAGACCGTTGGTGCCAGCGGTGGGGGTGATGGTGACTGTGGTAGTGGTAGTGGATGTGGCGTTATGGGTAGAGGTGGTGGCAATGGTTTGTAACTGCCTAACCACGTTGCTTAGTCGCGTCTTCGCTGCGCGTACGAGAATTCGGTCTGCGCATGCGCGTAAGCCCTCGAGTGCTGGCAGCACGCCGTGTGTGTCCCTGGTTGTGCATCGGCCGAATGTAGGCTGGTGCTGACTGTGTGCTACCGCCGTACACACTGTGTGCCACACAGCACATGTTGAAATTGAGTTTGCTTCGGCCCGGGCGCTGGCCTTAACTGATGTCGGGGTCACCACTTTGGCCGCCTAAGCGGCCGTTTTATTTATTGAAGGAAAGATTAACTATTTACACAAGATTATTACGGACTAAAAGTTGAGGACGTCTGCGCACGCCGGCAGCCAAACCAGAAAGAGGCGGAAGCAAGGAATGGCGGACAGAAGTCCAGGGTTGCATTCGCAGGGTTGCAACAGGACTTGCCAATCGTAGTGTTGCCACATCGGTTACCCACCTGGTGGTGCCGCCACACACTTGTATGGGAGGCGCCCTCTAGTGGTAAATTTTTGAACTCTAATTAATTTTGTATTTTTTGCACTCAGGAATGTTGACGATTGTTGAATAAATCATTTAAATCGGTTCAGTAGTTTCACAGATACGATGTTTCTTCGCTTGCTTTAATACATTTACAAGTGTGGCGCCAGTTCCATTGAAAATTACTAGTTTTGTATGGCAGCCACCTTCAGAGTTGAATATAGCGGTTAGGTGTGTATAGAAAAAACGTTCGGAAGAGACAATAAATGGAGGTCAGTCTTACATATGGTACGTCTGGGACCAACCTGAGAGCAGCGGGAGCCCACTTTCTAAAAACGATGATTTTGTATGGGAGCCTTATTAAAGGTTGGAGATATGGGGTAGGCATGTTCGAAAGAAATATTCAAGAAAAAAAATTAGTGGGGGTCAGTTTAAGATTTTAACCCTCTAAGAGCAACTTCTGAGCAGCTGTGGAGTAATTTATCGAGATTTAATTTTCAATCACTTCTGAAAAAAGCGCATTTTATCTATATACACATTTACAAATAAATTTATATTAAAACGCAAATATTATGAACGTAGCTTTTATGAACTAAGATAATGTTCACTGTTAATATGAAGTTTTTTCAATTCCGTTTGTATGGGAGCTGGTCGAAGTTTTGGTCCGATTTCATTGAAATTTTGCACAGTTAGTTGTTTACTCATACAATAACTGTATATCAAATATCATTTATATACGACTACTCCTTCTATTTTTGTCAATCCGCTATATGAACTCGCAACACTGTGGGATGCCTCAAAAGACAAGCAATGTTTTCAATACTGGGATATTTGCGAACGAGTTGCGCTCCGAGCATGGCATACTTTTAGGGGCGCGTTAATTTTAATTACACAATCGCAGAGAAAACTCGCGTTGATACTGGGATGTTCGAGAACGAGCCGTAGAGACGAGTGTAGAGATAAAGTGATAATTAATGGTGAATTGCGTTGAAGTATTTTTATGTGTATTGTTTTTTAGCACAATCCAGAGAAACGAATTACGCCTGCGTTAGATATCCGAGCTTCTTCTTGTTACACTATTTATTTTGATTTTGTTATTATTTTTTTACTCGTTATTAGATTATTTTTATTTTATTTTACTTATTATTACTTGCTTATAGTATTACAATAATAAAATAATAATTTTGTATTTTAATAAATAATAATAGAATAATAAATTTTGTATTTTGTTTTTCATTTGTATTTGTTATTTTTATATAATTTTTACTTAATTAGGAAATAGTGCCATTTAAAATTGCAACGACCATTAATTTAACAATATAAAATTATCCCTTGAGTTTTGTTTCGTTGCACTGAAACTCATAAAATACCTTTCGTTCGTACTCAGTACAAATGACCATTTCAAACGAATTGACGAATGACAGAAATTCAGTGTATCTGAAAAATTTTCCAACACTAACTTTTTTCAGGTCGACTTTTGTTTTGAAAATGTTCAGCAAAACAAGTGCAAAAACATAGAGCAAACAAAGCGACAAAGCGACAAAGTTGCAAACGCCGAGAGGCAAAAACTCGCGCTACTCTGCGCCGATATTAGATCAAAGCGCCGGCAATGCAACGCTCCACAGCGCAATGCCCTCGGCGAACTTTTTTACGGAATCGAAGCTGAAAAGCGAAAAATCGAAACAACAAAATTGACAAGCCACGGAAAAACACAATAAAAAACTGTTGTAGACTCTTTTTTGTTGTTGCTGTTGTTGTGTTGTTTAGACACATGAATGCCATTGACGTGAGGTGCAGTAATATGAAGTACGACAAAAAGTTATTATAGCTTCAACTTCAGCGGACAGGACAAAGGCAACACAACACCTCTGATGTTGGATGTGACTTGAGGTGACCGTTGGTGTTGCAAAATGTTTCTGAAATCTTTTTTCATTTAATTTCATTTGAAAGTGCAATGCATTCGCCGCTAATTTCCTGCGAGTTGTAAACCTTTTCTTGTAAAAAATTATTAAATGGGTTTCAGTGCTTCAAAAAAAGTCCCGAAGTATTGGGAAATGTGCGAAGCAAAAAAATTGCAAAATTCAATTTGAAGCTATTGACAAGTTACTGCCTGCCAGTTGCATGCATTGTGTTTAATTTCTTTTGCGGCAGTTTGCTTTAGCGGCGGTCGCCGTGGCGTATACGTAATTTAAGTCATGCAATAAAATGCGCGATGCCGCCGTGTGCAGGCAAATTCTTGAAATCTCACAAGTGCACACAAATACACATACACGCACACATACATACATATAGCCATATATACTGACGTTGGCATGAAATATATTAAGCCAACGAATTAAATCATATTTCAGCTGTCATTTGCAATAAGCATGAAAAAGCGCCAAGGAGCCGCCGAATGCAAGCGAAGCAACAACAACAACGAAAAAAAACACGCACGCAATTTAAAAGTCGACGCAATGCAATGTGGAAATGGAAAAATTGCAAGAATTTCAGCGTAAGCCGAAGCAGTGTTTACGCTGGCATGCAGCGTGTGTGACTGTGTGCGTGTGTGTGTGTGTGTTTGGTTGTGACTGCGGGTAGGCAAAAAATCCATGCTTGCATGCCCGATAAGTAACATAAGGATATTAAATTGCATATTCACATTGGAGGAATGTATGTTTGTATGTAGTTGTGTGTGTTGTTGCGCCAAAGCCGCGTAGAGGCAGTGCAAGCAGACACAGTGTTGCAACTCATTACAACCGTCACGCCAACAGCAGCGCGACAATAAAATTAATAACAATGAAAAAAAAAAGAAGTAGAGATCCGCACTCTGCAGTGTGCAACTGTTGACATTTAAGCGCATTAAATATTGGCAACATTAAGTTGCAGTTGCATACTAAAGCAGCAAACGCAATGAGCAGCGTGAAGCCGCGCACCGAATTGCTGTCATTTGAATGCTGTCGCAATCGGCCGCCTTGCGAATGTGTCATGTATTAATTAAGAAAAAAGCGATGAAGCAGCAGCAACGACGCCGACGAAGGACCAATACAGGAAATGCGAAAAGCGCAAATGTCGCCGCTGGCGTTGTTTATGCCGCTTGATACCTGGAGCCGTTGCAGAGCTTTGGCTTTTGTCTTCACACTGCACGCTTCGCAGAGCGAGTTGTGTGTTTTGTGGTCGAGGCCAGTTGAATGTTGCATTCAGTTTTCGGTGTATTTAGGGTTTTAAATTATGCGAAAAAAATGGCTGTACATTTCTGTGAAGCCTCCACTGTAAACAGATTTAACACATTTTCGACCGCTACAGCAAATTGTCGATAATTTTTTTAAATAAAATTTTAAAAGAATTTTTTAATATAAAAAAGAAAAAGACAAGAAAGAAAAAAGGAAGATAAGTCTCAATCGAAATAAATAAATAGTCGAGAAATTTATGTTAATTTCCAAATAACCAAACCAACGTTACTTTTTCCATCAACAGTGGAAGCAAATAATGTGCAACTTGCGTTCTTGATTGCTTCAAACGAGCTGTTCGAAAAATTGACAAGTGGTCGAAAATGGGTTAAGCGCGCTTTCGCAGTGACTTGGGCGTATTTGTTCCAGCAAAGGTGGTAAGTCGTCTGCGTTATTAAATGAATAATGCGCTCATATTTATGCATCACTTGCATTGCTTAAAAGAATACATATTTCTTAAAGCTAATAAACATAATTAATAAAAAAAATTTTTTCAAGTTTTCAAATTAAACTATTTTCAGACGATGTTTTTTTTACTACCTGTAGCGAAAAAAAAATATGATATACGCATTTTAGGACACAAATAAATCGATTTACATATACAACTTTAGTTCGAATGCAGTAGTACTCTGCCTTTTTATATTTTCTAAAGAAATTCAGAATTTCGTAAGGACTTTTGAACTCCAAAGGTTAACTTAAATACTTGAAGTAAGCTTAGAATTGCTTTATGTATACTTATATAAAAGCTAGAAAGGTGATAAAATTTTTTTAACTGGAATAGAAGCATTGTTTTTTTTTAATTTTCTTTTGTTTGGTTAAGAAAAAAAATAAAATTACTTTTATTGCTCTAAAGGAAAATAAATTTTTTTTTTACATTTATATATAATATTGTAACGAGGCACTCTGTGCTGTGCATGAATGCTTTTCCAAGCATACTTTTAGGCATGCACTTTGGAGTACGGCAAACTTGTTATAATTCCGATATGGCGAGGATGGTTCGCGAAGGTGATGAGCTGTGCTAGAACAATCGAGATAGAGAGTACAACTAGAATGTGCATGAAACATCGACGAAATAAGAAAACAAGTATTAAAAGCAGCAGTGTGCAGCGCAAAGAGTCGAGTCTGTGTTGAGCAAGCAAAGGGGAAACATGCAATAGTAGTAGAGTAAAGTAGTAACAAGTGTAAATTTGTAAATAAAGCGATTGCTGGTTTTTGACTGCGTTTGCGCTGAACAAATGAAGTTTTTTTATTTTCAAGCACAATCCAAAACGAACTTAGTAAAATCATTTTCGTAACAATATATAAGTATTTAAACTTTAGAGTGGCTTTATGACTTTTACGACTATCACGGTTTCAGGTTTTTTAAAGGTTATTTTAAGATCGGAGATTGTGCCTATGAGTCGTGACTCATTATGGACCATAGAGTGCCACAACGTCACCCCGCATGGTGGCAGGATACTGTGATGTCGATGGAAACGAGCTCGCAGATGAGTTGGTAAGAAAAGGATATCCTCAGGTGGATGGCTTGGAAGCGGAGAACCATACTCCGCTGCTCGGAATTTCCAACTTCCACTAGCAAACAGAGCCCAGAACCGGCTGACGTATTTTTTTTGATTCGGCCAAGACCGACAAACGGTTGTAGCGCCAGTTAAGTAAGCAAGTAACATTTGTAAACGACAGCAGTACAATTTCAGAGTTGCCGCCTCCATAAAAAAAGGTCATAATATTTCAACCGTCCTTTTTAATGGGACACCGTTTAGGTAATAAAATGATGAAATTATAATTGATTGTCCATTCGAAAGACGGAAACATTAAAAAAGGAAAATTGAAACGGCCAACAAGCTCGACTCTTTTGAAATTATCATCGTATGCCTCGATGATATTCGACTTGGATCTGGAAGACTACTGCTAGTGAATTTAAGTATAACAAAATTTTTTTGAAATAAGGAGTCATAAACGTGTAATAAAGCGTTTTGAAATCAGGGTTCAAGAGAAACTGTTGCATATATTAATTGAAATCTAAACTCAATTCACCTTTAATGATTTCTAAGCGAGGAATGCAAGGAACTCAATTGAAATTTAACTAAAAATGTTATGACAAGATTAAAACAAGTCATCTTCACCAATAATATAGTTAAAAACTCACAAAATTTAACAACACATAAGTTGATAGCTTAACCCTTTCGAGCCCAAAGTTGCCTGAGTGCAACTTCACCTATTTGTCATCTTATAGCAAAAGCTACGATTGATTTATGGGTTTAAGTTGAGTAGGCACCAACAAATCAATATTTTTAGAAGTGAATTCAAAGCAAATTACAAAAATGTTACTGTTATCCCCAAAATAATTTCCAATAATTTGCAGTGATATTAGGAAAGTTTGTGTTCTAATTGAAGTCTACGAATTGGGCGCGTTTGATCAAAACCTTTTTTTCGTTAATAATGGTTAAATAAAATAAAAAAGAGATAATTTTGTATTTTTCCATAAATATTAGCTAATAATTTTTCTGTAATTAAAAAATATTGATACAAAATTTATTTAACCCGTTTTAAGCTAAAATTGTTCAAAAGTAAACTAGCTCCAGAACTCTAACAAAGAGGCACTTCTCAGGAAAGTGTTTTATGATTTAAATACCAAAAAGTAATATCGAGACACAGAGTAAAATTCGAGGTCGCAAGGGTTAATGATGAGATGAGAACAAGACAAAAGTACTCAACAACAAATGTACAAACTGCCTATTGGATTATGATGAAATTTAGCATTCAATGTGTTGAAAACAAGTTCATCAATCTGTAGAAATTAATCGTTAAATTATTTATTAAGTGAACTATTATTTTTTACTTTTCTTCACCACTTTCAACTTTATTCATTACAAATCGCATTCTTACAGGGCAATCCAATACTAAGGCTTTCCAGCTGTATGTTAGGTTTCGTCCGGCGCTCAAGTTCAAGTAGCGAAAATGGCAACTGAATTGCCAACATTAGAGTCACTTCAAACACAAAAGCACTGGCCGCGGCGCTTTTAACTCTGATCGAGCTTAATTACTGCAGTGCGCCGAAGAAAAGCAAGAAACGCAAGAAAAACACCAAAGAAGACGACTACAAAACACACAGCCACTCACACCCACAAACACACACACACACATGCGACCATGGACCAATGAACACGAGAGTACAAGATGCTTTTAATCAAACTTACGACCGCAATTTAATTGAGTTTATTTCCAACTTGTAGCGTGGGCGACACCGACGGCGACGGCATCGTCGGTGCGGCAGCGTATAATGGGTAGAAATCCTTTAATGCGGAAAGGAAACCGAACATGGACACAGTGGGCGGTAGACGAAAGATGAAAGACGCACCGAACGACCGATGGCCGTTATTGAACTATTGCCAAAGTGTATGAAGAACAAAAGTGCTTGCGCAATGCCGCGTAAAGCAAGCAAGCAACAACAGAAGTGCCTGGCAACACAAAAACTTGCATTATCGTAGCGCACTTAGGATCGTTCGAACGCTGAAACGATGAATGTGCTGCAAGTGGAAGGCGACGCTACGCTGCCGAGTGCCGTCGCGTCTGCAGCTTTGGCTTATTTACTCATTAAGCGCGTTTCATTTGTAGCGTTTTTGGCAGAACGTTTTGCGAGGGTTGGCGTGGGGGGAGGCTGAAAGGGTGATTGGGCTTCTGAAAGCGCAGAAAGCGTACATTTCAGTGTGGCAATCGGTAAACTTTTGCGTCATTACGTGGCAGCAACAAAGTGTTGGTTCAATGAAGAGCTGGAAATTTTTAATGGATTTTCATTATGAGCAAAGCACATGTGGCGGAAGGCGAGCGGCTGAGTGAGGGCAGAGAAGATGCAGCCGAAGAAAGCTTTTAAGATGTGCAATGTGTATGAGTGAGTTTTGTTGGCAGCATGTTGTACATATGTGTTGTATGTATGCAGGTTTGTTTTAATGGATTTGAGGTGAAAATCTTGCTTAGATCTCGACACAATTCTGAATCCTTAGTCTGTAGAGGAGTCACTCAGTTTTCGATGCGTCGCTGTCAGGCAGCTCTCTGCGGTTACGGTTGTGAGATGGAAGGGGTTTTGACATGTAAGACAAAGCCTCTGACTGTGTTCAAGCCTGGCTTGGAATTCACTATGAATAAGAGAAGGCAAGACTCGAATATACTATAAAATAGGTTACAGTCGTAGCTGCTAATCCTAACTGTTACCTTATAAAGGCGCTTCGATTGTTGTGACTATTGCCATGTCTCATGTTGCTACCCATTCTTCGGGTTGTGCTATGGTAATTTAAAACGCTGGCTTGACCATATCTCCCAAACAAAGTGTTCGACGCAGTAGTTGGAGTTCGACGGCGAAGAGGGAGACCGTGTCTCCGGTGAAAGGACCAAGTAGATGGCGTCCTTATATCTCTTTGTGTGGCCAACGCTCAAAGCAGATGCGCCTGAAGAGATTTTTTGAGGCAGGGTTTAACCCGGTAACGGAGTGTTGTGGACAGCTGAGTGACAAATTCAAGATTTGGTGATACTTTTGTTCCGAATATGAAAACTTAGTTTCGAATACTTTTTTCCAGGGACCGTAACAGTTATAAGTTTTATTATAAAAATCAATGATTAAAAGTTATTTTTGGACTTTTATTTTCTGACTCAACAAATAACAGTTTTTTTAAATTTATATTTTAAAAATTCTATAATGGTTGGTTGGTTGAGGTGGCTGACTCACACTCCCGCTGCAAGTCACAATTAGCGCATAGACGCCGTTTTGGTACCACATGCTCACCGAAAACTAAAAATAACCTATAATAATTCCTATAACATTTATTTTTGATTTTTTTCTTATTAGTCTACAAATAACATTTTTTTTCGATTTTTAGTTGTGCTATGATAACAATTATTGGTGACTTTTATTTAAAAAAGTCATCAATAAAAATCAGTCAGTGACTTTTATTTATTTAGTCATCAATAAAAATGATTCAGTGACCTTTATTTATAAAAGTCATCAATAAAAATCAATCAGTGACTTTTATTTATAAAACATCATCAATCTGATTCTACCAAAATAATGAAATAAATAAAAATCAGTAAGTGACTTTTATTTATAAAAGTCATCAATAAAAATCAGTCAGTGACTTTTATTTTTTAAATCATCAGCTAAAATAAAAATAGAAAAAACTGTTATTTATAGACTAATATGATAAAAATCAAAAATAATTGTTATTATAAGATTTTTTAAATATAAATAAAAAATAATTCTTATTTTTTAATATTTCCATAAAAATTACAAAAAAAAAGTTTATCACCAAGTTTGATTCTCGGTGCGAAAAGAAATGTATTGTTATATTTCATTTATTTGTAGGACATTTCCTTCATAGTAATTTTTTCAAATATAGTTTTCATAAATAACTTTTGTTTCCGGTCCCTGCTTTTTTCCATTTTTGCAACTTGATGGTAAGCAATAAAAACAAACTTTTGAAACGCCGTCAACTAAGTTCGAGCATGAAAAAGTTAAGAGAAATAGATGTCAAGATGAGGACGTCATTTGTGAGTCATAATTTTGCATCCTTTTGGCCAGAACCTTGTATCCTAGACCCCATGAATGTGTGTGTACATATTTTTTTTATGGAGATGGAAAGCACCAAAAGCCAATGACTTCGTCAGTGTGGACTTGAACCTCACTAAAACCATGCCCCTCAAGTCTGAATTAGACTTAGCTCGAACTCTGATTGTGCATATGTGTATGAAAGTATATGTGTACGTGTAGTTGTGCGTGCAAGTGCTCGTCAATGACAATGTAGCGCGCAAAGCGAAATCGATTGCTGCTTAACCCATTAAGCCCTGAGCGAGAATTTCGCTATATTAAGTAATTCATAAAGACATAAGACTTGAAAATGGGTAGAATTGGATTAGGATTGATCGTTTTAGATTCTGACATACTCAAATTTCAAAATTATTTAAATATTCATACGTTTTTTTCGATCCAAAGTCAAAGGTTTTTTTTGGGGAATTTTTTAAATTCAATCAAAAATACTTTTTCTTCAAACCTATCAAAATCCCTTAGTGGGCTGCATTTTGCAATGCAAAACTATTTAAAAATAAGTTTTGAAAATTTTTTTTTTTGATTTTTTAAACAAAAAATATGCTTTAAGTTTTGTGTTGCGCGAATGCAACGTTGGGCCTAAACACAGCCAATTTTCATACAACGCAACGCGTGAGAATGTCAAAATCCAAGCAGCTGATATTTTATTGGCACATTTTATTTTCCGCAAATGTTTGATTTTGTTTATTTGTGTAATGTTTGCGAAAAACATGACAAACATGGTATGAATCTTTTGCTTGATTTTTTTTCTTGATTAGGTCAATTAATAAGATTGTGTAAAATTTTATGGAAATCGCACAAGCCTTTCTGGGGTCAGGTTTTAATGGGTTAAGTTAGTGGTATCTTTTGTTAATGTTTCATTGTTGTTGTTGTTTCAATTGAAATGTACTTAAACTACTTACTGGCGTTGCCGTACTTAAATATCGAATGGTTACGTGCTCGCTGCGTTGCCACAAAATGCAATTTGTATGCCAGCAGAATGATTTTGCTTTGTGTCTTTTTACGGTTTTTCTTCACAATATTCTCAATTTTATTGTCTTCTTGTCCTCGAATGTTAAATGTAACGCAATGAAAATCGCTTAAGTAACTTGGCAAAAAGTCGACCAAAGCATAAGAAGCAAAAAATCCCTAAAATTCAAATTACTCCCCGCAATGTTCTGAGCCAACTTGACGGCGGATAGTCGAAGTTGGGGTTCTAATTTGCATTAAATCCCTTCGCTTTTGCTGTTCGCTCTGTCTGTGTCTGTGTGTGTGTGTGTGTTCAATTTCTGTTCACCGTCACTGATACTAAAAACATTACCTTTTTTGGCCTATTACTTGAATTTGCACGCACACACACATACACACAGATTTGCATAGCCCTAAATATTACACTATAAGTGTGTGTCTGTGTGTGTGTGTGTGGGGGATCCTTTTTTCGCCGCAGCATGCACACCGTTTTGCGCCTATCAACCCTTGTTATCAACGCAATAAAATTCGTTGCCTAGGAAATAAAATCCTCTGAAAAATCTTTTGCTGACAGCCAAAGTTATTTATTGCATACACAAACCAACACACACACACACTCACACACCACGCAACATTTTTCGTACCTGTGTCTCGGCTGTGTTGATAAGCGCACCGTCCACATTTGCCGCGCCCTCTTTCGCCCCAATTTCGTCTACGCTGCGTGCAGTATTTTCCTTCCCCCCTCCTCTTCTTTTATATGTTCTAAGTGCGTGCCATGTGTGGGTTTTGTTTTTACAGGATAATCGCTTAATCTGCTGCGTTGTTGTGCGCATAGAATCATGCTTCTTCTTTTTTGCCTTGGTTCTTCTTCTTACTTTTGTTGACTGGCTTGCTTGCCATCAGCGCAGATTTTATTAGCGCACCCAACGCATTTTTTTTTTTTGGTTTTCATTTTCGGTTGTAAAGAACCCAAAGAAAAACTCCTAAAACCCAGCAGGTGCATTGATTACATTTGCCTTTTTCGATGGGCTATGACTTGGCTTTTTCGTACCTAACTTTATTCTAATCTATGTTTAGTATTTTCTTTTTAGAATTTTTTGTGTATGATTTTATTTTTCGTTAGCGAAATTTGTTTCAGTTTAATATATTTGCATTCGTTTTCAACACAAAACGTATATTTAAGTTGGACTTGAAATGTCGCCGCGCTGACATTTAGTTCTGATTTTTAGTACTGATTTTAGTTTTGGATATTTGATACGTGTGGGCGAATTACTTATGTGCGTATGTATGTGTATGTGTCATCTGTTTGTCTTATCTGGTGGAAAAAGTTACGTGTCGAAGATCCAAACAAATCTGCAATGATTTATGCGGTAAAAGTGGCAAAGACAAACTTATTTTTTTAAAGCCACAGGCGTCGCTTTCGTGTTTTGTTCCGAGATTATTTCAACTGTATTGGAAAATTAAGTAAAAAATGCAAAAAAAACAACAAATAAGGGAGCATAGGCAGAACTTTGTCTCTGAAAAACCATTTTTATTAAATTTTAATTTTTCACATTTATGTGTCCTGTAAGTTTGATTAGTTAATTAACTGAGAGGTGTTGCAGTATTCCCTTGAATGGTATTCAACGCTATTTCACACCGAGGCCCTAGGTTCGATTCCTAGCTCGGGCTGGTGAAACGCTCCGATTGTGTTTTTTACACCTTAACCTAACCTAACCAAAGTGTGTGTCTGTGTGTGCCAAAAAGATACCAAAAAGATATTGAAAATTACCTTCAAAATATGGACTACATCGCAAAACATTTGTGAAAAGCTGAATTACGCCTAAAAGTATTTGAAAATCACCTCAAAAAGATTGAAAACTGGGATAAACTGCGAGCAATATTTCAATTGATTAAAAAATTTGATGCAAATCTGTATTTTTAGTCTGCTTAGTTGAAATTTAATTTGAAACGCCAGAATGGGTAACTAATATTTACAATTATCTACCTAATTCCAACTTACGTTGCCTTACATTAATAATTACTATTCTAAATTCCATTTCTAATAAATATTTCTACTTCGTATTACTAAACAATGTCCTTGAATAGCGTTGTCAGTCGTTATGCTATGTTAAGCAATTAACTCGCCATTGCAATGCATTTCGTTTACTTTGATGTTGTTGTTTTTATTGTCGCACTTGTTGTTGTAGTAGTTGTTGTCGTTGCGCTGACAATGGCATTTCAAGTGCGTTAGTTTCAATGGTCGCTGTCAATGCGCATTGACAGTGAAATCTCCAGCAAACATTGACAGGCCGGCGTTGTTTTTCTGTTTGTTGATTTCATATATGCAGCGAATAATAGTGAGCGATTTTTTGTGTAATGCTTTTAATGCCATTTTTGACGCGATCCTTTGAAAAACAACGCTGCAACCAAATTTTTTTGTTTAGTGTTTTTGGTGTAATTTTGTAAAAGCTATTTTCAACGCGGGCTTACGATGCTCACAACTGCACTTGACTAGTTGATAGTTTTATGTAAATAAAGGGAAATCCATACACACACACACACAAATATGTACTATATGGAATAGAAGTGCGTTGTGAAAAAGCCAGCGCGCCGTGCAGTATGCTAGATTTTATTTACAATATTGTGTTGCATTGCATTGAACGTGTGCTGAGCTATTTTGAAGGTTATACATATATACTAACACACACAGATGCACATAGTAAACATTTTTTTAGGCTCGTAATTGTTTTGTTGTTGTTGTACCTATTGGCTTTGGCTGTGAGCGATTTTTGGCATTTAAATGGCCACCAATGTGAGTGGCTGCCGCCCAGTTTTGTTGTGTGTGTCGGCATCGTTGCAATTTATTGAATTTATGGCGATTTTTTACATGATGCATTCACATTCAATGCAGCAGCACAACAGAAATAAAATCCACTTAAAGCAAAGCAAAGGACCGCATCGTTTCGAACGAAATAAATTAAATACGGACAAATGAGTGGAAACAGTGGAAAGGTGAGATTTACATGAAATGAGAATAAAATTTAAGTATGCTGGATGTATGTGCTGAAAGGCTGCACTGTTGCGGCCGACCGTCAGCGAGCGCGTCGAATTATTTAATGATTTTCAGCGAATTTATTGCTCGCACTGCGCATTTTTCTTGTTCTAGTTTTATTTTTCGGTTTTATTCCCAACACTGTTTACTGTTTTTGTTGTTGCTGTTGTTGTGGTTGTTGTGCTGCTGCTTATTTGCAGCTAGTTTGCTGTAAATTTCGGGCCAGCGGTCATTAATATTTAAAATTCAATTTGAAACGCTTAAAAGGGCCGGCGACTGGGTGCGCGCTCGTTTGTCGCCGTCATGGCCGTCATGAAAGGGAAGCGAGGCGGCGCAGACCGAGGAGGATAGGCAACACCAGTGCGTCCAGGCAATGCGCATCAAAGTGCGCTTTCAAAGGGAAAATCGAGACCGGAAGCAACAGTGTAAGCAAAAGCCAACAAACACTCGACCAGGCCGTGGCGCGGAACGCGCATCGTCCACACGCCAATCCGCTGGCGCTCAGCTCAGCTCGCAGGCGACAAAAGCGCACTTGCCGCTGTGGCTGCACTCCTGAACGACGCGGTTAGTGTGTCTGTGTCTGTGTCGGTTTCGGTGTGGGTGCATATGTGACTGAGTGGAGCATCGAAACGACTGCAGTGTAGCGAAGAGTGAAATCGATTTGTGTCGATTAAAGAAAATTAATAAAAGTGTTGTTGAAATATGATTTTTACCTCATTGAAAATTATAATTGAGTTGCATTTTATTACACAGTCCAAGTTTTTGTTGGCACAAAATAATATCAGTGTGTATTTGTGTAGAAGGCGTCAAATGATTTTTAAGGGTTTTTATGTTTTGTTTTAATTCTTAGTAGAATGATTTTTCATTACACAAACTTCCTGATTCCCAAGCAGACTAAGTGAGCAATGTACAATGTTCTAGAATATTAAAAAAAATATTCCAGGTTTACATTCTCTAGAATACCATTCGAATCCATCAGTCGGTCGAAGCAACTCAAGCATTTGGGGTCACGCTACCATGCAAACTTACCAGAGCCAACGGAAGTTAAACCATCGGACTTCTCATTTTTATCTTGGAAATTAAATGGTTAAACAGAAACAATACTTTTTCTTTTCACAGCAAACTCAGTTAAAGCTATGAACTCATATCTACTGCTTGTACTCATAGAGAACACAATGGCAACTGATGCCTCCGAGTAGAGGTTATGGTTTTCCGAGCACGCCTTTTGAACCTAACCTATATTAACCTAACCTAACTATCCTAACCTAACACTCAATTAAGACTACAATTACGTTTGAAATGGGCAGATGAGTGAAGTTACATAATTCGGTGAAGTTACATAATTCGGTGAAGTTAATATAATTCGGTTTCTACTTAATAGAAACACAAAAGTTGATAGCTTTCCAACTTCATTTGGATGGGATGTGTCCTCTAGCGGGAAGTTTTGGAACTATAATTAATTTTGTATTTTTTGCACTAAAGATTGTTGCTCAATGTTGAATGAAATGTTCAAATCGGTTCAGTAATTTCAGAGATAGAATATTTACTTACTTATTGTCAACATTTATACGTTTGGAGCTAATTTTATGGAAATTTGCCAGTGTTGTATGGCAGCCCCCCTAAGGGTTGAAGATAGACGGTAGGTTGATTAGAAGGAAAGCTTTAGCATGAAATATAAATGGGATTGGTCTTACATTTCACTTGTCTGGGGATACCCGTGGAGCAGTGAAAGCCAATTTTATGAAAACTATCATTTTGTTTGGGAGCCTTACTAAGGGTTAAAGATAGATAGCAAGAATGTTCGATAGAAATGTTCAGAAGAGAAAATTAGTGAGGGTCAGTCATAGATTTTATTTCTCTAAGAGCAACTTCTGAGCAGTTGTGTAGCAATTTGTTGAATTTTCTAGCCATTTAACCAGTTTTCTATGGCAGCCCCTTAAAGGTTGAAGATAGAGGGTCGATATATTTGAAAGAAACGTTTGGAACGAAAAATAAATGGGGATTGGTCTTACATTTCAAACGTCTGTGGATACTATGGGTACGTGTGAGTACATTTTATAAAGACTGTCATTTTGTATGGAAGACCCTTTAGGGGTTAGAGATAAGTGGTAAGTATGTTCGGAAGAAATGTTCAGAAGAAAAAATTAGTGGGGGTCAGTCCAAGATTATCTAATAAAGATTTGAATCCTTAGAAAGTAAAGAGTTCTTCTTCAAGACTAATTCTTTTATGTAGATGTTTCAGTTGAGTTTGTGGAAGCTTAAGAGCTGCCATCGATTGACCTTGAAGAAGAGGAATTCAAATAAACCTTGAAACTGCTACCTTCATCAAATGAATTGAAGACAATAAAACTAAGACTCCCTACTTATATTTCAAACAATAATTAGTCCACGATTTTTTGAAATAATAGTAGCATTTTTAAACTTGTATGCAGATTAGAAAAAAATGTATGACCGAGGAAATTACCTTTTATTGTATAATAACATTAATGATAGTTGGAAGTTTAATAAGCATTTAACGATTTTGGGCAAGTTGCCATTTTGACAAAATCAACCTTGTGCATGAAATTTCTCTGTTTTCCTATGAAGTGTCGTTGACATTAACCTCATTTCTAAAAGCTGAAGATTCTAGCTACAAAATTAGAACAACAACAAATATTAAAATTGGAACTCATAAAATTTCACGTCTCGTCTTCGTTGTGATCTACTTTTTAGGTCATTCATTAGATGCCTTCACACTGGAATATCAAATTATTCACTTTTTGCTTAACCCTTTCCTATTTGCAAGAATAAATTTTTTTCTTTGCCCTTAGAATAGTTAAAAATTTTGGTAATACTTAGTACAAAATTAATAAATTGAATATTTAAGTTTAAAAAAAATTAGTATACACGTTTTTTAAATGTTATAACTTTATATAAGTATAATAAATAAAGCCAAAAAATGTGATAAGTTTTTAATTTGAATTTTTACTTAAATTAAAATATATTTTTGAAATAATTTTAGCTTAAGTAAATGACAACAGTTTTAATTTTCAATTATTCGTAAAAAGTTCTATGTTTAAGCAATAATTACAAAAAAAAGGGTTCGGTGAAAAAAATCGAAAAAATATTATAGAATATTACTGATATAACCACACAAAAGACTTAATTGATAAATTAAAAATGTTTACTTACCCCCCAATAAAAACCCGTAGCAAAAGGTTCAAAGCATAATTTATACTAAATCTGTCGAAAAAATTTTGAGTGGGTTGTTGTGCTTGCGCAACGTTGCTGAATGCAAAGTGCATTCGAGATGCTGTCTGCAATATGAGCACAAACACTTTTTCGCACACATACAAGCACACTTCATACTCGTTCATACAGCCCGACATATTTACATATGTACGTACAAATAAACTCAGCCATACGTAGCACATGTGCAGAGCTGGGTATTTGCAAGGATCTGCACAGCAACAGCGGCAGGACGGCGCCACGGTGTGTGCAGCAATTAGCAGCGCGCTTGATATATTAATTTAGTGCTGCGGTTTTGCCTGCTGCTGAAAAGGTGAAAAGTGTTGTTGCTGTCTAAGCGTTCAGCATTTTCTACTCGCCCAAGTGTGCTGCACATGTCTGCAGCACACATGCACTCGTGTGTGTGTGTGTGTGTGTGGGTGTGAGCGTCGTGCGAGTATGTCTGAATAAGCACTCAGTTGCGCGTGAACTTTGCGCTTTGATGTATCGCGCGAAACTGAATATTTCGAACATAAATCGATGTGTTGGTGCGGCCGGCGCTAAATGCTGACACTTCATCTTTTGCCTTTCCGCACTGGTATCCACTCGCCAGCTGGTATTTAGCGCTTCGCTCCATCTCAACTTGAAACTCTGCAATCATGTATTTAAAGTGGAATTTGAAATTTAAATTGTGAATAATGTGGCAAATCGTAGCAAATTTAGTAGATTCACAATTATGCTGCTGATTAATACGCAGCAAGTTTGTTGAGCGTTCAGAAGGAGGGAAACTTAATCATTTAATTGCAATTATAAACTTTGAAAACGAAGCAGACTTTGCAATTTTGCTAATCGCAATTCTTTAACACTCTTCATAGCGTAGAAAAGCGTCTGGAGGCGTCACGGGGGGCCAAACCCCCAAAATTGCTGGTGTAAAATATGGTTTTAAATAGAATTGGGCTCAAAAGTTGTACGCAAAATCGCCTTCAAAATAAAATTCTGTGTGCGGCACTGATCAACTCTGATATATATCTGGGCCTCATGTCTCGATATGAAAACAGTGACCGGCTGCGGCCAGTCTTGCAACGAGATGATGGAGCACGGTGGCCAGGATATTTCTATGAACGGAATGCTTAAAATTTTGTCTTATTATAAAAAATGCCCTTTATATTTTTATTTTTATTTATTTATATTATAAATTCATAGATGTTGTAATATCGTCATTATTCTGATCACTTAAGCTAGAAAGATATGTATAGAATTGTTCCTTTTTAAAATCTCCCACAAAAGTAATATTTCTAACAAAATCAATATTAATCGAATCACAAATCCAGAAAATATATTCCAGTTCATCGTTGCGTATAAGTAACATTTAAATATTTGATTTCTTTTCTTTATTCTTTGCTTTCTTAACGCAAGCTGTCACTCATTTGATACTTTAAACGATGTTAGTTACTCTGTTAAATGAAAATCCAACAAAGATCACCAATTCTGTGTAGTCAAACAGTCTGCAGTGAGTGGAATACATTCACAAATTGAGCTGCTCGATTTATTTTTTCTATTGCGCTGCGTGATGGCCGCTTAGTAGGAATTCCTCAAATTGGCTCTCTTCTGAAAGATTCATATTCTTCTATTGCACCCAGCATTAACTATAATTTGAGAGATTTTGTTAAGTTGCAATTTGCATTTGTTCTTCATAGAACTGACTTACGTTCTATATTCCAAGAAAACATTAGAAGACAAAATATTGATTTCAACTATTGAAATTATGGTTTTTCATAATTCTATCTGCAATTTTGATTGCACTTAAGCGAGTGTCGTTGTACGTGTATTTGATTATCAGGTGACAATTTTATCCTTTTATCACTATTCGTTTCTGTATCTCTTTAAACTGGCAAACGGCATTAATTATGCCATTGCCTCGCTGCACTCTATTTCCGAACCAAATCGCTTCATTTGCTCAATGGCTGACAAACATTGTATTTTCATCCGACATGAGCTAACACTATTCGAAATTAAATCATCATTTCTCGCTTCATACTGCACCGCAAGCCATTTATCGTTGACTAGTGCACAGTGTGAGATTTTAATAAAATAGTGCAAAAAATTAAAGTGGTTTAAAAATTGGTTAAGGATAACAGAAGATAACATATACAACTGGGTTATTTATTTTGACGTATCAAAAGTAAAGTTTAAATACAAAACATGAATAAGATTTTCATGAAATTTTGTTAATATTTCAATCAATTGCTTCAAATTTGTCATTTTATATAAAATAATAATAATAAATAATAATATAATTTGACAATAAAATACCCAATGCCAATCCAACCTTACTTGAATACCCAAATGAAATTATGTTACAATATTCTTGGGTTTTGTATTTAATTTGACTTTAAAAAGCTGTAAAGTAACAATAAAACAACAATAGAACAATAAAAGTCTACTTGAAGTAACATTGACTTCATTGGGTATTCTAGTATTTAATGAAAGCCGCAAACGTTTTTGAAGATCCTTTAGAAATAACTTTGAATGACTTCTTGGCCCATTTGAGATCCTATTTCAGCCATGACCTCACCACTATTGTTCTTTAAATGCTCCAAAGTGAGCCAATTAT
This sequence comes from Melieria crassipennis, assembly GCA_963668005.1. Classification (NCBI taxonomy): domain Eukaryota; kingdom Metazoa; phylum Arthropoda; class Insecta; order Diptera; family Ulidiidae; genus Melieria; species Melieria crassipennis. The sequence goes on along the minus strand of OY764961.1, from coordinate 29,000,311 downwards.
TTGGATAAATAAGAGGTTTCAAATAGACCCAGAAAACAGAAGTACAACGGCATCAAATTATGTGATCCTGGAAGACAGCTGACCACGCCAAATCCAAACGGATCATATTGTTCTCACATATTTTTCTACATTTGTATCATACGTGCATCTTTCAGGATATTCATATTTTCTATTTCAAGTAAAAAAAGTAGATTATTCCCTGAATTCAAACACTTTTTTAAAGCTGCACAACTCCGGTCTTCCGGGCAAAGGTAGCTGCACTACTTTTGACTTTCAATTATCTTAAGAAGAACTTAATTTTTGCAAATGATATCCTTATTCTTTCAGATAGTGCAGCCTCCTTCTAAACCTTGGACTACTTGGGTTCCAGGACACTTAGGAATTACGGCTAACGAGATCTTAGACTTATAAGCTAGAATGGGGTCTGAGACTCCATTTGTCGGCCCAGAGTCTGTTCTGCCATTTCCATCTTAACAAATGGGTCACTTCAACTCACGAGCGAGCATGGCACGCTGAGAGCGGTTGCAGTTGGACAAAGAAAGCGTAAATGCTCGCACTTTCTTATGTTTCTATGCAGAAGGGACTGTAAGCAGTTGGTCGGTCAAATGATGGGCATTTTCTGAACATAGAGAAGAAGAACATGGAAAGAAAGGCATATCTGACAATGTGCTGCGTTCTGTCCGAGTAGAGGATGATGAGACGGCGAACCATTTTTTGTGGATCTGCTCCGCGTATAACCCAATCAGGATTCGGATATTTGACACTGATGTGTTGAGAAGCAAACATCTTGGCCTCTTTGGCCCCACAGGAAAAGTTGGGTAAACTTCCAAAGTCGTGTAAACTTAAATCAAATTAACAGAAGACATCAAGTTTCTGTACAATGAACGTAAAATTTGTCTCAGTTAAAGAAAAAGAGAAGCTCTGACCTCAGTCTCCATTACATCTCAGACTTTTTTCAGCTGCTTTTTCATAGCTAAACTAAATGAAATGTGGCATAAAAGACCACAAAAGGTGGATATTTTGTACAAAAGTCAACCTTAACCCTTAAAACAAATTTAATCTCTCTGAGGAGCGACCAAATTTAAATTGTTGTTGAATTTTTAACAGGATTTCATTTTGAATTCCATTACAGTTTCCTTACAGGATACCATCTCATTTTTTTGAGCGAACTACAGAGACGAAGAGAAGCATAAACTGTTCAGTATCAGCTGTGTATCCTGTTCTATGTTCTTCACAGGACATAGAATTTGGAGCATTTTATTCAATATGGGGGAAATATTTGGCTCTGTAAAAAGCTGCAACTTGTTTGCCTACTCAAGGCTTAACCCTTTCCCTCTTGTACGTGGCAACTTATCTTAACCTAATCTGACCTAACCTAACCTAACCTTCACAGTTATCAAATGCATGGGATTTACTCTTGAAATTATGAAATTAATAACCCAAAATTACTTATGAGTCTCCTTCGATGCTCATAATTTTGGTTTTTGTCCAGCTAGGTGGAAATGTTCACTTATAACACACAAATCTTCTTCTTCTTGTCAAAAGTTTGTCCATCTAATTTGCGAATATCTTACACTGTGCAGCGGCAATGCTCATTCCCACCTGCTTGGCACTGCACCGATTCCTAATCGCATTTATGCTACTCACACACACGAGGATGTGCTGCACACACACACACACACACACATAGGACTGCAAATCGCATTCGGTGCGCTTCATTGCTCCTAATTGCGTTGCAGCTTCTTGTGTGTGTTGTTTTATTTGCTGCTCGGCTACGCTCGAAGCCGACGATGCCAACCACTCGGCACGTCGCAGTTGTTCGCTTCGCTGCCGCTTAATTAGAAGCGTTCTAATTGAATAAATTAATATTAATCAATTTTTCCTTTTGCCGCTTGACGCTGCTGCCTCGGTGTCCGCTTCGCAATTTTCCAATGAAAACTTTTTCAATTAGATAATGTAAATATTGCTCATGTGGGCAGCGGTGGCGCTAATACGGAAGGGGGCGGGGCTTCCTGCTGTTTGTGTACATTGAGAGATTAGAAAAATTACTTACAAATGTAAAATGTAAATGCGAGGATAATTGCTTGTGCAAACATTTTGCCCAAAGTGCTCCACACACACACACACACAAACAAACAACCGCACAGTATTCGCTTATTTACAGCGAACACAACTAGAAAATGTTGAGCGCGCTCAAGTGAGCAAACAACAATTTTTGCAATTTGGCGATTGTGAAAAAATAATGCAAAGCACTTGTAAAGTTTGCAGCTTGGCGTATGGTGAAAAGTAGCAAACATTTTCGAGTGCACTTCCAAGTGGTGGACGGGAATGTTGAAAAAAATTTGTTCAAAGGCTTTTGTGGTGATTTTAAAGTAATCTGAAACATGCTGCGATCAATTGACTCAATTGATTTATAATTTAGGCCAAAAATCGAGCAACAAACTGGGTGCTACCGTGAGGAGGAAACAAAAAAAACGATTTAATAAAATAAAAAGAAATAAATATAAAATAAAACAAAATAAAGCAAAATAACTTAAAACAAAACAAAATAAAATAAAATAAAATAAAATAAAATACAATACAATAAAATAAAATAAAATAAAATAAAATAAAATAAAATTAAATTAAATAAAATAAAATAAAATAAAATAAAATAAAATAAAATAATATAAAATAAAATAAAAAAAATAAAATTAAATTAAATAAAACAACATAAAATAAAATAACATAAAATAAAATAAAATAAAATAAAATAAAATAAAATAAAATAAAATAAAATAAAATAAAATAAAATAAAATAAAACAAAATAAAATAAAATAACATAAAATAAAATAAAATTAAACAAAACAAAATAAAACAAAATAAAATAAAATTTAAATATAATAAAAGCCTGATTCTGTGTATTCTTTTTTATCAAGGTTTTTTGTCAAGATTTGTATCAAGAAAAAGCTTTGTTGGCATTCTGACAACATTGATAAAGTAAAAAGCTCATTTAATTCAACACAAGGTGAATATGCGATAGCTGTCAAATTGTCAAAAAATAAGACAAATAAAAAAATGGAAGAGAAGTAATTTTTGAAAATATTTTTAAATTTGTATAAAAAATTCTTATAATTTTGTGAGACAGATGATTGGCTCATGGGCAAATTACAGTTATTACCAACGCATTTTTGGTAGCATCCATGTCCAAATGGAAATGCAATGCCGCCAGAACGCGTATGGACAAAGATTGCGAAGTTCTCTGTGTGACATGTGGCGCCAAGTCCAATTAATCGATGACACAGGGATCGAGTCAGCTGAAAATTCTTCATGAATTCTTCTTCGCCCAACGAAGGCAAATTATTTGTTTTCTTCTGTTTCTGATTTTTTTCTCTTCTATCCTCCTCACCCGCTAAAAGTGTTAACATGCACAATTTTTCCTGTTTCAATAGGCAAAATTTCAATTTGTAAGCTGTTGTCAATAGCATTCACACTTTTGACAATTTATCAAGGAAAGAGCTTTTATTTTTAGTAATAGAATGCAAATTCTTGACAAATAGTAAAAGCTTGACAAATAGTCAATATGGAGAATTTATCAAATGTACAGAATTGGGCTGTAAATATAAAAATAATAAATAAAATAAAGTTACATAAAATAAAATAGCAAATAAGTGTGAAATGTTTAATGGCTATGTTGAGGTGAAAGAATAAATCACAATAAATAAAATGGCTACGTAACATTGACAGCTGACTGCTGCTCTGATAGTTTATTACAATCGAAACTACTACCAAACAAAGAAACACACTTTATGAAGCCAAAGAAATAATAATTCAAAGTTCCATTCGCTGATGAATTCCTTAAACTTCTGAGTGCTACTCTGCGTGCTTCTCTTCTTCTTTGCATTGCATACAAAAGGAATGCATACATACAGACATATTTCCGGGTACCAGAATGTGTCTCAGCATAATTTCTACGGGTGAAATAATTAAATTCTTTTAGTTGAAAATTCTCACAAAAATCGTGTGTTCAGACCAGGCCAGAAATATGAGCTGACACAGTGACAAGTGCAGTGCGCTTTTTGAGTGCGAATACGCCTTGTTGCAATTATGGGCAAAAACTCGTTCGTCGTAGTGTAACTGGAGTCTCAAAAAGCCAAATTCGCACATGTGAAATATCAGGCTTCCGTTCATTGTGCTCGTGTATGCAGATGGCTTTGTGTCTGTGTCTGTGTGTGTGTGTGTGTGTGGACGCGCGTTTTCGCTCCAATGTCAAACAGGAACGAGGACATTGCTATGTTAACATGCAGGTGTGTGTGTTCATGTACTCACACCTGCAAATAACTGCAGCATGCAATCTACACCCAACCACACACGAGCGATTGGACGAGCGACCGGGTGAGCGGCTCAAAGCGGCCGATAAAAACGCCTCTCGCATGTTGATATGTAAAACTGGACTTTTGACTTTTTGCTGTTTTTCTTTTTCGTATGTTTGCACAGCATACACAGCCACAGACACAGAGGCAGAGACACGCACACATTCAAACCAATACGCAAGGCGGCGCAGGAAGAATGCCTTCGCTTGCAGCTACGAATGCACTTGGTCCGCCCTCAACCCACCGCAGCCCCACAGCAACGCGGCGACACACTTGCAAATAAGTGAGTCAATGCATGCAGCTGCTGTGCCTGTTTTGTATGTAGAAAAAAAACATAAAATAAAAACCGAGCAGCATTCCACTGGCTATGAGTTTCACGATTTTTTCCCCGTATTGCTACCTTTCGTTCTTACTTCTTCACAGTCTCTCTGACTATGGTTTTTGAACACTTTTTTTTTGAGAAAACTGATCTGCAAATACACAAACCACGTTGCACTGTCATACTGTTGTATCAGTGTGTTTGTGTAGTTTTTTCGCTTTTTGCCTTGTTTGAGGCATGTTGGCTACAGATTTGAGTACTTAAATATTTTCGACAGTCTTGCATTACATTGCAGTTTTTTATTCAATTCCCTTTTGCTATGCAACTGCACCGAGCTGCAAAAGCGGAGCATAAATTTGTCTGTGAGGTTGGAAATCCGTGCATTTGTTGTTGATTATTCAGCGCATATTTTACCTGGTAAAAGCAATGTGCCCTCCAAAGAAAGAGTGACTTGTATGGCACGATTTTGGAAAATTTTCGCTGCTTTATCTTTTTCCCATCGCTTATGAATGTCTTTGGTGACTTAAAATCAAGTATCTACAATTTCCTGAAATAAAATTCTGTCTTCTAATCTTCACATAATTTCAAAACCAATGCAATGTCACATTCAAATCTGTATTTCCTGTTTTTGGAATCGTATAAATACATTGAACTCTGTTAAGTTTCGTTGACATTTATCCCTCTCCAAGTCGGGCTCGATAGCTCAGCGGGTAGCGCGCTGGCTTCTCATACCGAGCGCCCCGGGTTCGATTCCTGGCTTGGGCTGGAAAAAACACTCATCTACTTCTGTCGCTATCCACATGAAGGGAATGAGAATTACAAGAATCGCACAAGTGCGCTCTTGGCAGGCAATGGCAAAACCTCCAAGTGTGAAAGAAAAACTGCCCATCGCCGTTCGGATTCGGCGTTAAACTGTAGGTCCGCTCCCCTCCCTTTCCCCTTCCGTTTGAAATGTGTGTTGTATCAGCTGTTGAAAAAAACAGTGTTGCATACGCATTTCAAACGGGTGGAATCTGTGGTATCACAACGGGCCCGTTAAGAGGCATAAGTGTGTCTCATACAGAGGCAGCCACCGTAACCTAACCTATCCCTCTCCAACCGATTCGATTGAATCGAATGAAGCAATTCAACTGAAAGATATTTGAATAAGCCGTGTTCACAGAATTTTTGTGTAATTAAACGTTTTAGTCAAACCATCGAGTTAGTAACAAGTTTATATATATACTATATATTTTATTATCCTTATTCACTCTGCTAGGAAGCATAAAGCCCTAACAAGGAAATTTTCTTGTGTTGGTTACGTTAATACATTGAAATTGTGTCAGGGCGCGTGATTACCTCTGTGAAGGAGCTGCAATAGGTGAAACAGTATATAAAGTTAAGATTAGATTCATCAGGAGAGCTGATCTAATCATGCATGTTTATCTTTTTGTCTGCTTGTTCGTCTATCAACATGTCTGTCTGTTTGTCCATTCATTTGTCAATATGTTTTTTGAGCGCAGCTCTGTCTGTCTCTTCCTCTTATAACTTTCTATCGGTACATCCGTCTGACTCTTTTTTCGTTCATCTGCTTATATTTACGTCCATCTGCTTTGTCTTTTGTCCGTCCGTCGATATGTCCGTACGTTCGTTGGTCCATATGTCGTTTTGTTCATAATTGCATCTACCAGTCCTTTCGTCTATCTGTCCCCACGTTCATTTACCTGTCTTTTTGTCTGTCTGTACGTTTCTCTACCCGTATGTTCATTTATCAGTTCATTAGTTCATCTGTTCGTACATACTCCGCCAGTACGCCCATCTATCAGTTTTTTTCAGTTATCTGTCCATTAGACATGATTTAGTGTTATATGGAGATTATTAATAATAGGTTCTCGATACTCCGCAACTTCTCATTTTATGCGGTTTGGTGAAAAAGTGCATGTGCCAAAAAATTTTGGGGCTAGAGTGAGGCTAAATGGCGTCGCACAAAGACAGCATCTTGGCTTTTTACAGGAACCCCAGTTAGAGCGATGTGCATCGTCCTGGCAGTCATAGAGGGCACTCACAATAGGCACTGATGCCTCAGAATAAAATTACAGGTTTTCCATACACGCCCTCTGAACATAATCAAACCTACCACTAATCTAAAGTTACAATTATATTCGAAATGGGGAGGTTAATGGGGTTTCGACAATAGATTTTGATTTTTACTTTGTAGAAACCCAAAAGTTGACAACCTCACAACTCCGATCGTATGGGAGACGCCCTTTGGTGGTGAATTTATGAATCGTAATTAATTTTGTATTTTTTTCACTGAAGAATGTTGGCGATTGCTGAATAAATAATTTAAATCGGTTCAGTAATTTCCGAGATACGATGTTTTCTCGCTTACTTAACTACTTAATCCAATGCCAATGGCATAGAAAATGGCCAATTTCGTATGGCAGCCCCTTTAAGACTTGGAGATAGCAGGTAGGTATGTTTAGAAGAAACATTCGGAAGGGAAAATAAATGGGTGTCGGTCATACATTTGACACGTCTGGGGGCAACGTGGGAGCAGTGGGAGCCTATTTGATAAAAATGACCATTTTGTATGGGAGCCCAATTAAGGGTTGGAGATGGGGTATACATATGTTTGGAAGAAATGTTCAGAAGGGAAAACTAGTGGGGGTCAGCCATAGATTTTAACCCTCTAAGAGCAATTTCTGAGCAGCTGTGGAGCAATTTGTCGAATTTTCCAGCTTTTTTGTGAACTTTGACCTCGATGCGACGCTATTTAGCCTCACTCTAGCCCCAAAATTTTTTGGCTCATGCACTTTTTCACCCAACCGCATAAAATGAGAGGTTGCGGAGCATCGAAATTGAAAAATCTTGCACTAAATCATGTCTACTGTCCATACGTCCGTCTGTCTGCCTTTGTTCGTTTGTACGTTCGTACATCTATTCCTACATTCGCTTGCCTGTGCCTCTGTTTGTCCGCCTATCTATCAGTCTCTTCGTCTATCTATCCATACGTCCGTTTGTTTTTCCTTCCGTCTATCTTCCTTTCATCAGTTTATCCTTCCTTTTGTCTATCTCTTCATCCATTTGTCCCTTTGTGCGTTTATCCGTACGTTCGTTTACCCTTTCGGCCATCAGTCAGTTCATGTATCCGACTTTTTGTATCTGTCTGTAGGTCCACCAATTTGTTCTTCCATCTATCTGTTAGTACCTTAGTCTGCCCTTCCGCTTACCCGTCTGTCCTTTCATGTATATCCTTTCTCCTTCTACCAATTTGCTCCTTAGTTCATTTGTGCTGCAATTTAACTGTCCTTTCGTCTGTTTATTTGTATTCTCATCTGTTCGTACGCCCATGTGTCAGTTCTTTCGTGTATCTATTCGTGTTTTGTGAATCTGTCTGTATGTGCGTCTGTCTGATCCTACGTCTGTCTGTTAATACCTCTATCTGCCCTTCAGCATAACCGTCTGTCCTGTCATCTATCTCTCCTTCTACCAGCTTGCTTTTAAGTTCCTCTTTAACTGTCCTTTTGTCTGTTTATTTGTATTCTCATCTGTTCGTAGGCCCCCATCTGCCAGTTCTTACGTGCATCCATGCATTTTTTTGTATATGTATGTACTGGTATATTCCTTCGTCTATCTGTTAGTACCTCAATCTGCTCTTTCGCCTACCCGTCTGCCCTTCTATCTATCTGTCCTCCTACCAGTGTGTTTTCAGTTCATCCGTCCTTACATCCATCTATTCTGTCGTTTGTTTGCCCATCTGCCAATCAGTCAGTCCTTTGTGTATCCATTCTTTTTGTGTATCTGTCAGTACGCTCTAATGTCTGTTGTTTCATTATATTTTCCGTACGTCCGTTTATCTGTCCATATGTCCGTTTGCCCTTCTGCTTACTTGTCTGTCCTTTCATCTGTCCTTCATCTGTCCGTACGTCCTTTTATCATTAGGATCATCTATCCTTATCATCTATGTCCTGTTACTCAATTTTCTGTCCCTCCATTTATATATCTTTCTGTTCATCTGTCTTTCCATCTATCTGCATTTTCGTTTCTTTGTTCATCAGTTTATAAGTACGTCCGCACGTTTTTTTCTGTCCAACTGTCCCTTCAGATCAATTTTAAATATTGAACATTAAAATATATTTGACGCTAGATTCAGGTTAGACATTGTTAAGTTGTATTTGAAGTTAAGTTATATCGATGAAATGTTCAAGGAGCCGATGAAAATTCAAGAGGAAAAGTGGACTGTTGTACAAGAATTCAAATGTTGAACAAGAGTTGAAATGTTGAGTTGAGCTCTCAAGGTTTGAGTTTAGGTTTAAATTGTAATTGAAATGGGTGTTGTCTTGAGGTCAGACTTAAGACTTAGAGTAAAACTTAGATTCAGGCAAATGCTTAGAGTTATCTTTGCACCTTATTTGGGGCTGCAATTTAGGCTAATATTGACTTTTGTGTATTAAACTTGAAGCTGAGACTGCGTTCATCTGCAACCCAGATCAACATTTAAAATCTATGCATTGAAAGTTTGTTGCGGGGGTAAGAAAAAAGTTCAGTGTATATTTAGCACTAAAACAGTATTATACTTCCGCGGGTTCGAATCCCAATGCAGACAAACAAGTAAATAATTTTTTGTTTTGTGTATAATATAAGTGAATAGAATATAATTGTATAGTTATATTATTTTCTGTAACTGCATCTTCGTCTTCGTCTTGGCTCGAAAACTAAAAATCGTTCTTTAATTATAACACCGTGCGACAAAAATCAAAAAATTTCAAAACACACGAAAAAAAATCGATATACTCGCGAAACTAGGGTCCAAATGTAGTAAAACTGGGTTTTTAGTTTTTCTCTCTGACATCAGGATTTTTTTTACAGGACTTTGAAATTTCAAGGACATGTTTATTTCAACAAATTATTTTAAAAATTGAGCGCATTATAGAATAACAATATGGGTATCAAATGAAAGAGAAAAATCCTTAAAATCTTAAAAAATTTAATGTTTTGGTGCAAAAGGACGAAGAGGTATTGAAAATGTCCTTTTACAACTTTATCCTTGAATATCCTTGTTAATTTCCAATAATTGTTTTTGAAAAAAATATATCTTAAGGACTAATATGTACGCTACTACATCCTTGAATTTCGTCCTTCTAACTTTATTAGTTTAAGATATAACAAAATTAATACTTTATTGTTGCACGGTGTAATGAAACAATGGATGCCCAACAAACATAAATTTAAATTTTCGATGACTTCTATCATGTGGCACCAGTTTTCAATCGCTGTAATTTCAGCCGTGAAACCACAATATTTAGATTCCACAACAAGAAACCAAAACGCCGCCAAGGATTTTCTGCACGGTGCGCCGAACAGTTCAACAGGACAATGCATTTGCGATACAGGGCGACGATAAGCAAAATTAATGCCGCTTACAACTGACAATTCCCGCAAGAACAATTTCCATTTGCCAACTAAAGCAGAAAATGACAAGCGACCGAGCTGGCCAAGCAGATCACAGACCACGACGACGACGAATGAAAATCGCGTTGCACGTTGGCCACTAATTACGGTCAGGCGCGTTCGCTTTAAGCAAAACTTTGGTGAGAATACTAAAAAAATAAATAAATAAAATGAAAACGACAGCACAAAAGCAACAAAAACTGGAATAAGACCAAAGAACGAGACGGTCAAAAAAGGCACAAAAAGTAATTTAAAAAATGTTGTTCAGATGAAAAGAAGCGGTCACCTTTCGGTTGATGGCCAGCAAACCAAGTTTTTTTTTGTTTTACTGCCCGAGCGTTTGTATTCGTGTGGGCGAGCGCGCCATTGCTGTGGGAATGTTCAGCCGTTTCTATAAAGACTGTTAATTATGTGCGTGGCTTAGGCGTGTAATTAACTAAGAGGCGCGGCAAAGACGTTAATGGCGTCTCTGCACCTACATTCGAGTGTGGCTAATGTGAACAAGTGTATTGTTGTTTTTGTGCTGTTGAGCTGCTGATCCATGCTGCTGCTGCTGCTACTGTTGCTTGTGTTGTTGTTGTTGTATCTTTATCAAGTTAATAGTTCAGCTGGGGTTCGTAGTGCCCGAAATTTCCATGCCGAAAAAGCGTTGTGTGACATTTCGGCTGTGACGCAGCGCAGCAACTTTGTCGCATTAATATTTCACTCAGGCAGTAATGCAACATCAAACACACACGCACACATGCGAGTAGATGGGAGCGCGAGAGCGAGAGACATGCACGTAACTGGGCGCACGGCTGTGTTCAATTAAGTTGACAACGTTGCGCATCACTCATACGCCACGTTGCACTTGTGTGCTGCATACTAAAAATGGTGACATTTTTGCAACAATAACAACAACAACAACAACAACAATGACACTCATCTATGCGCAAAAGGCAACATTTTGAAGCGCACAACTGAAGTATGCTTTTTGGGCTTGAAGCTTTTGGCGCTTTTTACGCGGACATTTTCAGTGTCACTAAAATTTGTATTGTACTATTTGGCATGTGTGTGGTTGTTGTTGTGCATTGTGCAGTATACAAAAGAAAAACGAAGCGAAATGTGTAACCATGTAGTTGCTCTACGTTGGCTGCATCCGGCCACTGCGTTGTGCTCAATGCGTGCGTGAATTATGTGAATAGCCTGTCCGGACACCGTTCGGTGCAATCGGGTGTTGTGTGCGCTGGGCGCGTTTGAACGTTAACCGCACGCTGTGCGTTGCGTTGCGGTCGCAGTGACCTATTAATCTCGAACAGCACGAAGTTTTAACAGCACTTGAATGATGGCGGCAAAGCGGTGCAGCCGGCCAGCACTCAATCAAAGACACGATGGATGGCTCGTTGCATGGCGCGGCGTGCGAGCGACAACAAGCAAAGACGATGACGACGACAACAACAACAGGCAAGCCAACAGCAATAAAGCTACGCCGGTTGACAACAGCAGCCAAGAAAGTGTTATTTATAGACAATATGGGCTGTGGAATAGCGCAAAAAAAAAAAGTCAAAAAATATTGCTAAAATCTCTTAAAATTTATTAAATTTTTAGAAGCGTTGAGTAGGAAAATATATCTACTAGATATGTATCTACTTTATTAATAACACTCCACTGCACAAAAACGTAACAAGATTCTGATGACGGATTCTGGTAAAGAGGGCAAAAAAATACACCTGTATCGGCGTTTTGAAAGTTTACATCTGCATTTTTTTTTTAAGGACCGTCAAGGTTTCCACCTCTAGCGCATTGTTATTGTAAAAAGGTATACGTAACCCTTGTGGCGTTACATTTTAGGTTTAGAATGTGTTTAGCAGTTTAATGTAAAATACTACAAGGAGCATTTTTGTGGAACTTTTTAGCCCTCTAACTTTAATTGTAATGGGTCAATTTGAACCTTTTTTAATAAAATGTCAAAAAAGTCCTTTGAAACAGGACTTTTGAGGAAAAGTCATACAAAAAATCGTCATAAAAATCTATTATGCACCAAAGTTCAACGTTTAATTTGAAGGATAATTTTCGTACTTACTTAAAATTTGCTGTTCACCGAATACTCGATAGAACTTGGGACTTATGGCCCTTTTTTATGCACTGGTTCCACACAGCTATAGCAAGACCGATACTTCTCTGCGGCATTTTGGTGTGGCGGACTGCGGTCAAGAAAAACTATTTCTTAAGCATTTATAAAGGGTTCAACGCCTAGCTGCACTTTGCATAAAAGGAGTTCTAGGAATTCCAAGGCAGCGTTTAACATGATCCTTAACCTTCTGCACTTCGACCATATCCGCATGCAGTTTAACCCTTTCGCTATTTTGTTGCCATATGGCAACATGCTACTTTGTGGACGTCTGCATCCTCCATGGTTGCAAGAATACATTTTTTGTTGGTCTTTAGAATAGTTTGAAGTTTTAGGAAAAATACGAAATATTTAAGTTTAAAGAAGAGAACTATACACGTTTTTTGTAATGGTATATCTTGACATAGTAAAGGAAGAAGAAGCAGAAAAAATTCGAGAACTTTTTAATTTGACGTTTTCATTCAATTTAGATAGGTACTTTTTGTTTAATTTTGGCTGAAGTAAATGAAGAAATATTCAAATTTTCGTTACGCGTAAAAAGTTTTATGTTTAAGTAATTATTTCAGTTCTCAGAGAAAAACACTCTAAAATGCAGGGTCCCAGTAGATATATAAATTAAAAAATTTCTTATGGAATGTTGCTAATATAACCACATAGAAGCCTAAGACGTAAAATTCAAAATTTTAACTTTCCCCAGTAAAAACCTGTAGCGAAAGGATTAAGAACCTCAGGACAGTTCACATGCAGGTCCTTTGAACAAAGCTCTGTAGGTCAAAGTGCAGTGGACTACTCTGACTACATGACCTTAAATCTGAATAATGGCAGCTGAATCTTGAAAAAATGCTAAAAGCCACAATGTAGGAGGATACCTGCCACAAAGACATGGCACCTAGGCATAAAATCCTCAATATTTAGACAGATGACTCCAAAATGACGGAAGAAGTTTTCTACCCGGAACAGGGAATTGAAGAGCTCAATCATTGCAGCATCTTTCAAGTCGAGGTGTTATTGTCAGGAAGGCTGTGATGTTCGCCTACATGGGTACCACAATAAAATAAATCAATAAATTTCTACAATGACAGCCAATCTACCATTAAGGCAATAACTTCTATCTGCCTATCATCAGAAATGTTCTGCAATGTCTGGTGTCAATAGAAACATAGGCTATGAACCTCAAGATGTATGATACATCTATTGGGTACCCGGTCACAAAAGCATTGAGGGAACTGAGGCTACATATGTTGTAACCCAAAAGTGATGTTTACCTGCCAGATGAGGCAATCAGCAAACTTCTTTTGGCTCTGCAGGCTGTCAATAAACGTCTACGTGAGGAGTTGGACAAAGGTGAGGTGAAAGAGTTTAGCTACCAGCGCAACTGCAAGAATAATGCTGGAACAACTTAACAAGCACTTACAAGATTTGTTCTCTCGCTTCAGCGGAAGTACTGCAGAGCTATCGTAGGCAAACTAACTTAGCACTGACTAACAGCGGCTAAAGCGCAAAGGATGGTCATCACTGAGTTGGATGAATGTAGGAAATGCAAAGAAAATGTTGTCAGAAAAGCATTAAATTACATTCTTTGCTTCTGTCAGACTCGCGTTCGTCTCTGGGTTAGATGGGTGTCTGAGAACCTCATGAAATCGTTGCTGAATTATTAAGCTAGGAATACCCACATTCTCACTGATCACTTTTACATTGACACGCAACACTCAGGATCCAAATGAAATGCAAAATATATTCTTAAAAAATATTATATCTCAGTTCTGTAACATGATTTCATATTAAGGATTATTGCATTAGCCGGGAATTCTTACGTTAATTCCATAAAAATGCAGACGTGCATAAAACTGCCGATCAATTCCATTCATCCATAAATTCTCACTCAAAACGAGTAACTGCGAATATTTAAGCTTTTGTCTTATCATCGAAATGTTGTGCCAAGCCCTCAGAAAAGTATGGAGTACTAAAATGTACTAATTGTCCTCGTAGATGAAGGTGAGCATAAACAATAAAATCCGAAAAAATACTTTGACATCTGCAGTAGGAAATTCCATATAAACCAACCATTTTTTGTTTCGATGACAAAAAACCACCTGATAATATCTCCAAAGCCACAATAGTTATAATTTAAAAACACTGTAGCTATATGCAGAGATAAACCTCAACAAATTCTATTGTAAACTTGTGTGATTTTTACATATTTATCTGCTGAATTCAACTGCAAAACTTACGCTTGCAATTTTCATTTGCCGGCTTAAGCTTTTATTTAAACAGACTTGACATACGCTCAGCCAGAATACAATTCGGTTTCATGAAAAAGAGTTTGAATGCAAAATAAACAACAAAAACAACAACAACGGCATACAGCATACAACACAACGAAAATTATGCCTTGAATATGGCAAAACGTGAGCGGCAGAAGGGGAATGCGAATGCGAATTGTCAGCAGCACGCAAACTGTGTGTCGGAGTCGACAATTTCATTAGCAAATTATACGCAGCTGCTGCCGTCGCTGTCTTCCACTTTGGGCGTATAAATGTGGTTATGAGTGCGCATGTGTGTGTGTGTGTGTGTGTGTGAATGCATGCATTTTGCTTATTGTGGACTCTGTGCACCAGTGTAAAAAGCTTACAATAATAGAGTGTTGGAAATTTTTGTTTTCCACTGCTGACGCTGACACTTTTCTTGTTGCTGCTACTGCTGTTGTTGTTATTGCTGCTGCTGCTGTTGAAAGTTGCTTTGTGTGAAAGTAAGAAAATAATGAAAAGTTTTTGCTGCGCGCTCTATGCAATAAAATGGGTGGTTTCTTCATTATGTTCTTCATGTGTACAAATATGTGAGTGTGTGTGTGTGTGTGTGCGCTTAACAGTGGCGCAGTCAGCTAATAGGGGTTTATAATTATAGAGTGACCGCAATATATGCAGCAATATTATTTTTTTTCTAAAATAAACTTGCAGCAATGACCTTTAGGTGCACTTTTTCATTGCATACTTTTTGGCTGCAAACGAATTTTGCTCTGCACGTCTGAATTTGTGCGGCGATTTTTCGTTTGCACGAAAGAAACTTTCCATAATAAAAGCACTTTCCGTTATGTGCATAAGTGTGTGTTTATGTTTGTGTGCATATGTATATGTGTGAATGCATATTGCAGACTTCGTACGTGTGTGTGTGTGTGTGTGAGAGTGTGTGCAAGAGAAGCGCATCTACATGGATATTTTTGTATGATTATTTGTGTGTGGGTTTGTGTGCGTGTGTGTTTGTGCCTTAATAGCAATTCAATGTCTATGAATTGAGGCAGAAATTTGCATTGTATTCGCTTTCATTGTTGATTTTTTGGTTTTTTGTTTTATTTTGCTTGCGTGCCAGTGAAATTTGTGTGACTTTCTGCACCCTTTCGGGCGTGCACTTAAAATGTCTGTGACTAAAAAATTTAAATTTTGTTTTTAAAGTATTTAGATTTAATTGCCTGTAATTTGTTAAAAATTGCGTGAGTAGCGCAAGATCAAATAAAGACTTTGATGTTGAAGTTGTCGAGTATTCAAAATTAATTTCTACGTTTTTGGTATTTAAAAAAAATATTGCAATTTTTTATTTAGTTCGAAGCACAGTAGACCAGATTTCGGCAGGGCTTTATATTTTCTCATAAATTGAAAGAAAACATATTAAATATTTTGTCAAAAAGTTTCTCTATTAACCCAACTCCCCTCAAATCGCTCTCTGAGTCATTGAACTGTAACCCAACCCATATTATCGATCACTTGTTTGCGATTAGTTACTATGCTGAATGCTATAAAAATTGCCATGTTAGATCTGCTGCTGTCAATATAGCAAAGATTTCCTAGACTTTTCTTGTTTTGTTTTTTAATTTAGCTTGAAATTATAAATTTCTGTGCATTATTCACGGTTAATTTTTTTCACATTATGACATAAATGACAAATAATTTTTCTAATTTATC
The DNA here is from genome assembly GCA_963668005.1 of Melieria crassipennis. Lineage (NCBI taxonomy): Eukaryota > Metazoa > Arthropoda > Insecta > Diptera > Ulidiidae > Melieria > Melieria crassipennis. Next base: position 28,984,140 of record OY764961.1, on the reverse strand, counting down.
TCTTTTTGTCAAACAAGAAAGAAGCCGTCGTTCTACCTGGTTCATTTGTATAATTTCACTATGGTTCTAAGAATTTTGTTTTTTAAATTTAGTTTAGCTTCCTTGTTTTGTGAATTTATTTTAAGATTTTTACGATTTTTTTTTGTCTTAAAACCAAATAAAAATTGCAGTATTAGACGTACCAGCTGTATAGAATTACCATTTTAAGATTTCAAAATTTTGAAAGAAATTGAATCTTTGGTTGTAAGATTTTTATATTTAAACTAACAAATACTCGCATGACTTTCATTAAATCATGTCAGATGAATAAAAAAAAATAATAATAAACAAAACATTTGTAGAGATCGAAGTCAAAAAACCCATTAAATCATGCTTTTCCATACAAAACTTTTCATCATTAGTGACTCAGTTAGATTTGGATTTTCAAAAAAGTGAAAATCACGTGTCGAACTATTTCTCATTTGGAACAGTTTTACCAAATTTAAAGCCAAAACGCTCATTAGTTCATGTTTTTTTCACATCTAATCCATAAAAAACCTTAACCCATTGTTCATCTCGTTTAATTTTTATTTACAAAAAATTAAAAACTAATGAAGATTTTTTTAACTCGAGTACTTTACATTTCTTCACGTAACAACTTAAACCAACATTTGCTCCTTAAAAACCCTGACTTTCGTTTCCTTAAATGAATCTATATTTTAAAATTTAATCTTTTAGCTTCAGCGCTTTGGTCTTTGCGATGATGAATCAGCCAGTCCATCCACGAGAACAAACAATTATTGAAGATACAAATAAATTTTCAAGGATTTACAAAAGATGACTTAACCAGCATAAAATCGCATTCACCATTTTGTAACTGTATTCAGTTTCCCTCTAAAAATCAGTATTTGTGTGGAAGCACTGATCTTTCTGCATGATAAGCTCGGCCAAATGTTGCAAAAGAGACTTTGGAGGCAATTCAAAAGATTGAAAAGATTCTTCGATCGTCTTAAAAAAATTAAGAAAATTCATTCTATGGAATTCTATGCTGCCTGAAATATGAGAAAATTCGTAGTTGACTATGGACAATACTTTGAAAAAATATAAAAATACTTTCTCTGAATAAAGCTCCCAAAAAATCACAAAGCTGATAGGACTACATGCAGACTTTTTCCTCGGCAAATGTTGGTTTGTGAGCACACATCATTTGGCGGAAATTAAATAAGTTAAAGAAATTCAGCCAATCAATTTCTTAATGATTCGAGGTTATAGCAATTTGACTATCAATCCATAACAGTCGACTTAAGCAGTTCTCTTCTGCTCTTCTAATCAACTACACCAAACATGGACATATTTTCTCTACGTGGTTTATTGTCGCCTCACGGTTTCTACTTCAAACCTTATTCACCCTCTTTTTCAGTGATAAATAACTACAAAGTTCAAAGTCCCAAATATTTGTATATTTCAAACATTGTGGTTGACAAGTATGGTTTTAAATGTTATTGAACTCAAAAGTTGTGTATTGAACACTTCAAAAGGAATTTTGGATGAATAGGTATGCATCCTTCACTTCCGATTTCTTATGATATTTGCATATGACTTCTACTTAGAAAACACTGCATTGATCTGAAACGTATGTATATCTATGCGTCAGTAACAAATTTTAGAGTTTTTTTCATCTGTATCCTTGAAGTAAGTATACTCGTCTAATGTTCTCGATGTACTTGATGGAGGCTGGCTTAATTAGGCTTTTCTATTTTTTAAGGTTTATGACTATGGAATCAACTGGGTTAGTTCTTCTTCGACAATTTTGATCTAGCTTAGCTTTAGAACCTCTTATTGATTCTATTGGCGGGGGAATACTTCTGAGTCCAACAATTTGTGGTAACACAATGGGCTTCTTTGGCCTGTGTGTGCTACCTTCGAAGCAGTCGCGACGATCTAAACTTCAAACGAAAATACTCCTAAAACTATGCTTCACAACATTCAATCAAACGATTGCTGCCATTGCTTTATGAAAATTAAATCAGCAAATAGATATGTAATATTTGATATATTTGTGTATTATACAAGGTGCGTCCCAAAGTAAACAGGACTTTTCCAATAGGGACGTTTCTGGTGGCGCCATCTATGTGTGAGGACATGCGTTGGAAAGGTACATCTTTCATTCACATACTGTCTAAATTTCATGACATTTGGTCTAGTAGACGCCGAAATATCCCGCTCAATGTGACAGTATGTTTTTAACTTTGGTACGAGAATGTCGATCGAACAAAGAGCTAATATTAAGTTCTGTTTTAAACTTGGTAAAACTTTTACCGAAACGTTTAAATTGTTAAAGCAAGTTTATGGTGATGATTGTTTATCCCGTGGCCGTGTTAATGAGTGGTTGAATCGATTCAAGAATGGTCGTGAAGACTTGAATGACGACGAACACGTCGGCCAGTCGAAATTTGTGATTACTGACGATGCCATCAAAACTGTGCGTGATTTTATCAAAATGCAGCCAAAATCATCATTGGAATTGATGGAAATGGAATTGAACATCTCCAAAACATCAATTGATCGCATTTTAACCGAACATTTGGGTCTCCGTAAAGTGTGTTCTCGCTTCATTCCGCACACTTTAACCGACGACCAAAAAGCGCAGAGAATTGAGCACGCAAAAGACATCGTTCGGGAAGCCAGACGTGATCCAAATTTCTTGTTCAACATCGTAACCGGTGACGAAACGTGGTGCTTTCAATATGATCCCGAAACAAAGCGTCAAAGTGCCGAATGGAAGCACCCAGATGAGCCAAATCCGAAAAAAACCCGCCGTGAGAAGTCAAAAATCAAAACTCATCTCATTTGTTTCTACGATTCAAAGGGAATAATTCATCGAGAGTTTGTTCCACCGGGAAAAACAATTAACGCTTTGTTTTATGTTGAAGTTTTGAAGCGTTTGGTGCATCGCATTCGTCGTATTCGGCCAGAATATCGCGAGGAAGGAAGTTGGCGTTTATTGCATGATAATGCACCGGCTCACAGAGCCCTAGTTACGACCGATTATTTGACCAAAAATCGCATTTTTACCATCAATAATTCACCGTATTCGCCTGATATGGCTCCCTGTGACTTCTACTTATTCGGTCAGTTGCATTTGCCGATGAAAGGAAACCGTTATAAGGACGTTGAGGACATCCAAAAGGCTTGTACCAACATTCTGAAGGCGATGCCGGCCGATGACCTAAAACACTCATTCCAAATGCTTTTGGACCGTGCAAAACGTTGTATCGAAGCAGAAGGAGAGTATTTTGAATAAATAAAAAGAATTATACAAAAATAATCATCCGTTTTCTTTATTTTATAAAAGTCCTGTTTACTTTGGGTTGCACTTTGTATATTTTTATAATACTTGCAACATTAAATGCTACTTTTGACATGCCACAAATTAACAATTGTTTTATTTTAATTGTATTTACATTTTAACCACAAATTGACAGCAACAAATTAGGCGCCTATGTGTCAATGAAGTGTGACACTTTGAGTGACATCCTCCTTTTAAGCAGCGCAGCCAGCGGCAGCCAAATTAATTTATACGCACACAAGCAGCCATACACACACACACACGCACACCGAGATCAGCAGCTGGGCTACTAATTTCGTACGCATTATTTGGATAATCAATCAAATGAAGTGGTGTGTACGCGGAACGAACGATGTCGGGGGCGTGGAGGGGTACAGTAGCGCAATATTGATACGCATCGTTGGAGAAGTGGGTGGGCCCACTGTGCGGGTGTGAGTGGCTTTGCTCGATGTCAGCCTCTCTGAATAGCATTATATGTAAATATATATGTGTATGGGTGTGTGCATGTGAGGCTGTGCTAAGATATTTATCGATGTGATAATAAAATAGAAACGCGCGCTTGGTGTGAGTTCGGCCCGTGCGCACATGTGCAGGCGGTGTGGCTGCATGTTTGTGTCTGTTGGTGTGAGTGAGTGTGTGTGTGTGTGTGTGTTTGTATGTGTGCGCCAGGGTGTCATGATTAATTGTAATTGCCGCAATATTAGTCAAAATGTCAACGATTATTTCATCATTAGGCATATTGAGCTTTTAACGCCTCCCTCTGTCTATTTACTTTCATTGTTATTGTCGTTTGATTGGTCGTGTGGTTGTTGTTGTTTCTGCCACTGCCCGCAGCGGCAGTGTAATATTTGCAATTAAGTGACACGTGATAAATTATGGGACACCGTTAGCTGTTGGGGGACTTTTTGTTGGTCTGCGCATTATTTCTTAGCCATTAAATTAACAAATAATTAATTGACACTTAAGCAAATGTCAACTAATTTATTCATTTAATGATCTTGCGCATGTTTAGAATGCGAATATATGTGAAGTGGGTGTTATTTTTAATTAAATCAAAAATAATATTCAAATATTGTTACACTTTTAATGAATTTTTTAACTACAAAAAATTAAAAATATATATCAAATTAGTATTTTTGTATCTAAAATGTTAAAAACAAATAAAATAAATTTAAAAAAATAAATACATAAAATGTGTAAAAATATATTTAACTACATAAAATCCAATAAAATTCAATTAGAATTTATCTTAAACATTAAGTTAAATTTAAATCTGAAACTATAAAATAAGTAAAAATTAAATTACAGTTAATGTTTAATGGAAACATAAAAAAAAGTTAATTGAAACCCAAAACAAAAATCAACCGAAATCAATCAACAAATTATAAGTGTATTTAATTGAATTTATTTGAATTGAATTGAATTGAATTGAATTGAATTGAAGTGAATAGAATTAAATTGAACTAAATTGAATGAAATGGAAATGAATTGAATTGAACTGAATTGAATTAAATTGAATTGAATTAAACTAAACTGAATTGTATTGAATTGAATTGAATTGAATTGAATTGAATTGAATTGAATTGAATTGAATTGAATTGAATTGAATTGAATTGAATTGAATTGAATTGAAAATAAATGATTTGAAGTGAATTGATTTGATTTGATTTGATTTGATTTTACTTGACTTGACTTGACTTGACTTGTCTCGACTTGACTTGACTTAATTTGATTTGACTTGACTGGAATTAAGTTGACTTGATTTGATTGACTTGATTGGATTTGATGTGACTTAAATTGACTTGAGGTGACTTGAATTAATTTGATTTGAATTAACTTAACTTGAATTGAATTGACTTGACTTGGCTGGTCGTCACTTGACGTGACCTGATTTAATTTGATTAAATTTGAGTTGGCTTGATTTAATTTAATGTGACTTAACTTGACTTGATGTGACTCCATTTTACTTGAAGTATCTTTACGTGACTTAATTTCATTTGACTTGAATTGACTCGATTTGATTTGACTTGAATTAAAATTACTTATCTTGAGTTCAATTGAATTGCATTAACTTGATTAAAAACTAATTGATTATAATTGTGATAATTTAAATTTAGGTTATCTGAATTGCAGCAAATTCTTTATTATTTCAAATAAAGCTAACTAATTTAATATAAATTAAACTGTTGGAAAGAATTTATTTAAGTTCAATCGAATTGAATTGAATTAAATTAATTTGAATTTGGTTTTTAATTGGAATACAAATTTAAATTTAATATTGAATTAAATTTGAAAATAGTTAAGTTACAATAATAAATGAATGAAACAAATTACTTTTAATTAAAATTTATATCAACTTAATTAAATTTTAATTGGAATTAATTTTCCATTTATTAGAATTAAATTAAGTTTACATTATTTGGAATTAAAACTGCATTAAACTTAATTTACAATTCAATTCAATTCAATATTGAATTTGAATTTTGTTTTTTAGTTTGTTTTCAACAAACTTTTGTTGAAATTTTCAAATTAATTCGAAACAGGAAATTAAATTATTCCAAAAAGTTATTTCAGATGAGTTAAGTCAAAACTTAAACTGAATGTAGTATTCAACATTCATTCGAACAAGCAACGAAACATTGTTAAATTCAAACATAAACTGAAAAAGTGCAACGAATTTTCAAATTTGTCCAGAAATATTGCACCTAATCCGTTAGAAAGTTTGAGTAAAATTCCAACGATGTTGATCGGCTTTGATGTCTGCCTGTTTTTCTGCGTGTGTGTGTGCGTGTGTGTGACACTTGTGGTAGATCCTGAAAGGCTGAAAGCTTTCTCGTGTATATGCACAAAATTGGTAAACAAATATTTGAAGAGCATAAAAAACGAGTTAAAGTAGGCTTGCAGAGCCGCAAACATGGCCAGCGACCAAGCAAAGCAACGAAACACAGACATGGTAAAAGTAAAGCAAAAACAAAATAACAAAAGCAAAACACTGTGTAAAAATAGAAACAGGAACAACTTTTAGAGCCACGGCGCATAAGCCGAGCTGCATCATTTCATTTTCGGCGCCCGCTGTATGCCACAAGCCGGCGTGCAGTTTCCTTTTCTCGAAAGCCAAGCAACACTCGACCGGCCTTTGTTCACTGTCCAGCCGCCGCAGCCACAGCAACAGCCTCGGCCATGCATGCGAGCGGCAACAGCGGCAGCGGATTCGACGAAAGCAAACAATTTTCAATGGAAATCCTTTTAACCACTTTTCGCATGCAACAAGCTCGTCCATGTATAGTGTGGAAAAACTGCTCGAATTGCGGCCGAAAGCTGGCGGCTAAAAGTATTGGTTTCCTCACTTCTGCGTAACGGGTTTTTTGTGCACTTGCGCTTTTGTTTGCTGTTTGTTTGGCATTTCAAAACTTTTCAACTGAATCATTTTAAGCGTTTCATGATTAAAATATTAAAACTGTGGCTTCACTTGGCGCCACATTGTCTAATTTGATTGTAGTTCATTGTAAAATTTGTTTAAAATTTCTAATAAATTTTTGTTTAGAAAAAAGAGAGTGATGTAATAAATCGCCGATTTATTGGCTGTCCCAATCATTATGCATAGTTAACCTTGAGTCTAACTTTGTTATCCAGGGTAAACAAAATTGTTTACCACACCAAGTTTTATATGTAATGGTTGTAAAAGAATTTTTTGTTGTTGGCACAAGCGGTACTAATTTTGAATAAGTACGAAATAAACACTTATACACATTTTCATTTTGTGTTAAATCTTGGGGTTCAAGTTAATTTCTGAGGTTTGGTGTATTCAGCGACCTATAGTAGAATTTTGTGGCGAATATTTTCGTGGTACATTTGTCCTTAAAATGTCCTGTTTTACAGGACATTTTTGGCATTTTAGAAAAAAGGGTCAAATTGACCCATACAAATAGGAGCTACAGGGTTAAAATGCTCCACAAAAAGGTTTTCCGTCGTATTTTACATCAAATAGCTGAACACATCACATCGTATGCCGATTCACCATATGAATGTGCAAAAAGGGGACAACTTTGACCCCCCCCTAAAAAAAAAATCAGACGTAAACTTTCAAAACGCCGATACACGTATATTTTTTGTTGGCCCCCTCTACCAGAATCCGTTGTCAGAACCTTGTTATTTAAAAAAAAAATTGATTTTGTTGTGCAGTGTAATTTATGGAGGCAGTGAAAATGTCTAACTGAATGACTTAAGCCACGGAAGATTTACCTCAGAAAGCAATGCCATTAATGGTCATTATAATAAAATACCGCAATGGAGTTATTTTGATTTCCTTGGACATTTTTATGATTGTGCCAATAACACGTGGGGTCAATTTATTGGTTCGGAATCAAGTAAAATCTATTCTTAGAAGGCTGCCACACACTTTTATGCATATATCATCGAATGCAACAAAAGTTGAGTGAATCAAGTGAAGTGAGAATCAATACGTTACAAGGGCTCCAATTGCTAGGCAAGGACTTGTGAAAAATTTGTCTGATTCTTCTTCGGGCACAGCTCCCATCACAAAGACGCAGTTCTCTGGTAACAGCGCACTCCATTTAGCCCGCAGCTGCACAAAGCGGAAGCAAGACTAAGGCGAAAAATCCAGTCTCTGCTGCCGCCGCAGGCTCTCACGAAGTAGTCCCAACTTTACGCGTTAACTCGTCTCTCCATTTCAATGTGGTTCCATTTCGAAAAGGTCCAGTTTTAAGTTGCAGTTCCACTCACTGGCGCACACAGGGTATTATTTGAGGGAAGGGGGGGGGGGGTTTCGTACACAAATGTTGAGCCCAACACCAGTTGAAACCATAATTATAACCTAAAATGCTTACAATATACAAATATTTGGGAAGGGTTTGAACCCGAAAACTTTCCTGGCGTGCGCTTGGATCTACTTTATACAAAATTTCCTATTTGAGCCGCTCAGTGCACAAATCGATTAACTCCATAAAACAAAAAGTTGAGAAATGCGATGAAATAAATTTGTTTTTTTTTTAATTCCCTTTATAATTTAAATTCAAATATATATAATTTGTCGTTTAATGGTGTTAATCTTTACTATTCAGGAAAGTTTTAATAAATATAAAAAGTTATGACTATACCAAGTGCTTTGACACTTAAATTTAAGATTTTTCAAAAAGTGGAGTTAATCACTCTGTGCACTGAACGGCTCATTTAAGTATCCATTTTGTATGAATAGAGTTGATTTTAATTTAATAATTTTTATTCCAAGTCTAATTCGAAAGCTACTCTGTGTATTAGCCATTTGACTGACGGATGTGAAAGGACACGATATCTGAAAACTAGTCTCTTTCATACCCACTACTTACTTCTTCGAATTGAACTATTCACTTCTTTATTTATTCACTTCTTAAGTTAACAATGAAAAAGACAAAAAAAAAAAAAAAAATAGTTGTATATTTGTATTGTGCTGTCTCAGTGGGCGAAATCTGTTGGCGTGTACGGACCACGAAATTGTATCACTTTTCCAAAGCAGTGGCGAAAAGATTTTTAAGAACCGCAGACATTTTACTTTGAACTCAAAACTTTTGCATTGTTTTCATTAAAATCATTGCATTTGTTTTGTTTCTAAAAGTTGTAATTTCTGACTTTTTTGAAGAACAACTTCATTTCACATATTTAATGTACTTTTGAAAATTTTATTGTTCAACAACACACAAGCACACAACAACAAAAGTTGGTGTTAATCGACGCTCAACTCTACTCTTTCAAAAACCAACAACAATAGCAAAGAAAAAATGAAAAAAGTATCATAAGTTGTAAAAGCCTTTAGCTATCTTTTGTGTGAATTTCTATGTATGAGTTGTTGCTGTTTTGTTTGGTGTAATTTTATGGCTGCTTGTCGACAATCAACGGCCAAAAACTACAAAGCGAAACTTTATAGCATACTTTTCAAGTATTTAAACGCTTTGCTGAGAATTTCGTGTGCGCAAAAATGAGGCACAACAGCGCAACAGCAACAAAAACCACTGAGAGTTCGGTAGAGACTGACGCATTCATACCCTGCAATGATAACACCGTGCGACAAAAATTTTTCACACCGGAAAAAATCCATATGGGCGTAAAACTAGAGACCTACCATAGTAATACTGCGTACTTAGTTTTTCATTTCTACATCTTTTGTCCCTTTAAAAAGACTTCAAAATCTTGAAGGGGATACAAAATAAAAAAATATAAAAAATACTTAACCTAGTTAGAGTATGAAGATTTGTATATCAAATGAAAGAGGAAAGGCTCAAAAATTTAAATAAAATTATTTTTTTATCTATTTGTAAAAAAAGGATATGAAAAAAGTCCTTTAAATATTTTAATCCTTTATATCCTTGACAATTTACATATAATTTTCTTGAAAAGTAAGTATGTTAAACCCTAAGATCTCTTTGATTACGTTTCAAAATTTCATTACTCTAACTTTATTGGTTCAAAAGTTATTAAGAAAAGGCGGAAGCTGCAATTCTAATGAAGTACAAAAATTCTAATTTATTTGAGTATCAGTATTTTAAATAATAAAAAGATACAAAATGAATGAAGCGAGAATAATCTAGTTTCACGCACACATGGATTTTTCCCGGTGTGAAAACTGCTGTCGCATGGTGTAACACAGGGCCATAAATTTCTAGGTTTAAGGTTCTATGGTATTTAGGGATTGCTGATTTCGAATTGGAAAACTGTTTTTAAAACTTAGTTAAAGCTTTCACTACGGTTTGGGTTTCAGCGTTTGTAAGAGTATGGGACCCCTTAAGGAACATTGAAGCAATATGATTTCTTGGGTAAGTAAAGCCCATAACGGGTTAAGAAGCATCATTCACACACATTTTAAGTATTATGTACCCATAAACCATCAGATTTGTTAATATTTATTGGAATTAAATTTCATATCGATATCCTTATCCATTATGAGCTTTACACATTATTGACAGACGGCCAGATGGACGAAATGTCAAAGCTAAATCAATTCTTTAGGAGATTCTGACGCTTTCGTTGACGCCTCCTTTTGGGCGTAACAAACTTCTGCTCAAAGCATCTGTACCCAAAAGCCTTAGTGCAGGGCACAACAACAACAACATTCTTGACTCCGGCATAGGTGGAGCACTTTAGTGGTTTCGCATTGCTTCGGCTGTTGCTGCTCCTGTTGCTGCGGCGGCTGTGGTGGCGGCGGCGGCGGCTGCTGTTGCTTTACTCATTATTGCAATTTTAACGTTAACGTTCGTTCGTTGTTGTTGCTCCTCGCTGCTTTACCTGCATGTGTGTGTGTGCATACACACTAACTGCAAATTACCATAACTTCGTTTGGGTTTGCGCAAACTTTCCGGCTACGTTGGCTGGTTGCATGCGCGAAGCGTGGCGCGGCCAAAGTTTAACGGCTTATAAAATGTTGAATTTATACGCAACAACAGTGCTAAAGCGTTTCACTCTAATCTGGCGGCGGCCTTTGGCATGTGTTGCCGTTATTGTTATTGTTGCTGTTGTTGTTGGCAGCAATATTCAGCCGAGAAGCCCCACAAAGCCGACCCAAGTCAAACCGATGCGCGCAAAATGAACGAAAATGCAGCAAACCGCAGCTTCAAAAGTCATAACTCATTATCATTATAATCATCGTCATGGGCTTTAACATCAACAACAACAACAACAACAACTACAACAACATTATCATAATCATATAATCAAAATTTCCCTACAGTTTGTGGCAAAGTTTTTGTTCTCGTGATTGTTTTCAATTGAAAAGTGCGAGCTGTGGCTGCTGATTTTGTGCAGTTGAAAGGCATCGCAAAGTTTGAATTTTAGTGAATTTGTATTTTGTGAGATTCCAATCATGTTTAGAATGAAAATTAACATAATTTTCAAATGACCTTTTTGCAAAATTATGAAATTCAAATTCATTGGAGGCATTAGGATTGAAGCTGAGATTCTCTTTAATCGTCATCGATGTTGTGCTTTGGTATCAGACTTTATCGACTAGAAAACTTAGGAATAGATAATAAGAAATTAGAAGTCTAAACTAAAGTCTTATAAAAACTTCTAACCACAGGCTGAGAGTTTTTCAACGGCAATACTTCCAGAGCGATCTCCGAGTGACACTGTAGCATGCACAGCAAACAATCCTTCTTAACATAACTTTACCTAACCTAACTTAATCTCAGTGGATTGGCAGCTTCTGCTGAGAGAACAACCCTCTTTTGGCGCTAGAAAAGTTTTAGTAACATTAGAAATATTATTGAAGCATTACGAACTTTATTTCATAAAAACCGTTTATTTTGTATGGAAAAAGGACCTTCAAATGAATAGGAGGCGTAAGTATGCTTAGTAAAATGTTTGACAGAGCAAAAAATAAAAATAAAAATTGACTACTTAGGTCTTACATATAACCTGCCTTGGGACAACTTCGGACAACGAGCAATGCGGGCGTATTTGATAATTATGAGCATTTTATATTAAAAATTATAGGGAATAGGTTAGGTTATGTTGAGCCTAGGGACATAAGTTTTTTAAGAAAATAATAATAATAAATAAATGTTTTTTTTTATTATAATTATTATTTGCGGCAATTAATTTTTACGTTGCGTAAAAACTGTTATGAGAAAAAAATTTTTTTTTCGTTCTCGATAATATTATTTTGGAATTTTTTTTTACGTTGCTTCATAACTTTTATTTGTGACTTTTTTAATTTACATTACCGATAATTATTATTTAAAAAAACACAATTTTTTACTTAATACTTAATTACATAACTTTTAATTATGATTTTTGTTATTTACGTTGCCGATAACTATTATTTCAAAGACAATTTTTTTACATTGCTTCATAACTTTTATGAAAGACAATTTTTTTTTACGTTGCCTTACCACATTTTTAGTGTGAATTGATTTTTCATTGTTTAGTTGTTGGTGGAAATTGGTTTTCTGTAGTTAATTTGCGTTCATAAATTTGAAACAATTAAAAATCAATTCATACCCAAAATGTGGTAATTCAACGTAAAAAATGTTTTTTCAATATAATAATTACACTGTACAACATTTCTGCAACAGAGTAACGACCGTATATTTCTGAAAGAGGACGTCATACTGTTAATTTTTGCCGAACAAAGTAATAGTCCAGCACGTCTGAGTTTTTTGTAATTTGCACATAAAGGTTAAAGGGTCCCGATAGACTTTTACACGGAAAGGATAACAACGTGAAGAGCTAGAGCTTTGATGTCTAAGACAAAGTTGTTTGCATTAAAAGTGTGAATATTTTTTGTGTACACGTGAACCCCCTCCCCCTTTCCTTACCACCCTTTTTCATGTTTTTCGAAAAAATTTTTCATAAAAAGCTTGTATTGACTAAAATATTGAAACAAATACTATATTGTCTTTTGGGAAAATATTCCTCATCAAAAAATAGGGGGGGGGGGGGGGTCTTCAAACACAAAAACTTTCTCAAACTTCCCCCAAAAAAATAAAAAGCCTTAAACACGAAACCTTCATTTAATACTTTTTTCATTAATTGCTTGCTCTGCTTGAGATGTTGAGAAAAAAGTTGAATATTAAAAAAAAATTGTTTCCATCGAAAAATAGTTCAGGTGGTCTCCAAACAATTAAACCCTAAGAAGTCCCCTCTTAAAAAAAGCAAGTCGCTAATTTTCATGAAAAATTTTTCGTTCAACTGAAAATTCGCATGACTGAAAAATTCGATTAAGTGAAAGAATATTTTAGGTTCAAAATATAAAATATAAATAAAATAACTAATTCCACTCGGCCTAAGTGCCACATTTCATAATTTAAAAATACTGCGCTGCTTTTATTAGACCGTATTATACATCCCTGATAAGTGGATCAGCTGATTTTATTAAATGGTGCGGTTGGCTTTTGAAATTGCAACGACATTAGAAAATTTCAAAATTAGAATATCTTTTTTTCTCACTCATCCGAAGTATGCTTAATTGAAAGAAATTTTACTTAACCGGAGTTCGCTTAACTAAAAACACTGTTAACTGCAATTGAAAGATCGGAAAAATCCACTTGGAGTTAAGCGGACCTGACTGTACCACAAATCCATGCATTGTTTTTTCAACACGTATATGACACACATTTCAAACCGAAGGGGAATAAGTGATAAGTGCTTGGAAAGAGACATTTTTGGGGCGGACGACCGGTTTTTTCTTCTAAAAACAACTTCAAAGCACTTAGCACACCAGGTTTCTGGCTCAATTTCTCTTCAAACCTCACAAAGTTTAGTATTCCAGCAATCCATAACTCATTATTAAGAATATTCACATAACTCTTTAGTCAGTCACATCTAGTGAGCCATGCAGAATTGCTACAAGAAATGATAATAAAATCCACGATTTAACTTTTCAAATTTCATTAAAGTTTTTGTCTCATGTAAGTTTCAAGTGAGAGAAATCTGCTACTGCAGCCAGCGGAAATTAGCCTGTTTTTCTTTTAAATTAATTAACTGACTTGATGCGCTTGTCAGCGTCTCGTGCAACTCATTCAAGCCTCTCTCTCGCACACACACACACACACACGTAAAAACATCTGGTATACTGAATGTCACTTGACTGTTGGCTGTTGTTGTTGGCCTTCCTCATTCATTTACATTCTTCAACTTTATTGTTGTTGTTTTTGTTGTTGTTGTTTCTTGTTTACAGCCACTGCAGCGTGACAATGGCAATGCGGCGAAAGGATATTTTCTCTGTTTACGTTTGTCGTTTTTTAAAACGTAATATTTTTATAAAATCTCCACTCTGCAATGACAACGTCGTTAATGGAACATAAACAGATGAGTTAATGTAAAGTTGGTGTTCATTTTAAAAGCATCTGCCTAGCCGGGCTCACCGAACGAGCGCCCCGCTCCGCGCCTGCTTCCGAACACAATTGCACACAGCGACAGCGACGACGACGACAGCGGCGGCGGCGGCGGTTCAGAGTGCTGCGAGTGTGCGCAGTCGCGTCGCGCCATATCCATTTTGTCATCATAAGTAACTGACAACTGGTGGCCCTTGCAGCGCGCGCCCCAGTCGAGCGTTTTAAAACAACACACTCCCACTTATACACACACACACATACATACACACACACACATTAACTCACATGTGCTGTAGCTATGAGTTGTTAGTGTAGCTATGTTTGCTACTGTTGCAGCATGGCTGGGTCAAAAGAGTTGAGGGGGGTGTAAGGTGACTGGTGGCATTGAAGAGTTGAAGTGAATGCAACGCGAGTTGAGGATTACTGATTAAGCATGTTTTCGGGCGAAACTTACATTGACTCATTACTTTTCGCTTATGCTGCTTTCTCCTTTGGAAAATCACTGCTCATTTGAACTATACTCGTACATACATACATACATACATGCATACGAACAATAAAAACATACACACATACATACATCATATGACGTGCTCTCGCTGGAAGCGCTACAGTGGGGGTTTGACGCAGGGGGGTTTGACTAAATATGGTTTCAACTCATATTGGGCTCAAAAGTTATGGACTCCCCCACCGAAATGAAATTCTGTGTGCGTTGCTGGTTGATGAAAATGCGTCATGATACCGCACTGAGAATAATAATCCTGGTACCACGTGTCAAATTTCGACGGCTATTCTGAAGATTTGTAACGAAAGAAGAGAAGCATTTCGAAAGTTAAGCTCAATCAAGAGATTTCGTGTGAACATTCAAACGGCGGGAAGGAGGATTACGGAAAAATTTTGTAAAAACTCAATCAGATACTATTCCCGCGTCCGAATACTACTAAGCCATATGGCCAAGATGTGGCAACGCTTGGAGCTTCTCTTCTTCCTTGCCGGCTTTTTACTCATACAAGTTTTACTTATAAATGAAAGTAACTAAGGATAGGCTGAAGGAAATACTGGATTTAAGGATCAGTTAAATTCCATAAATAACTACGCATAGAAATTTTGACTGTTTTCAATGATGTTCTTTGGAGTTTCATAGACAAGGAAGGAGAAGAAAGTGTTTTGTATTTTGTATGTTCTTGTTGTGCTCTCCTTACAATAAGGATCAATAAAATGTTACAAAGTTGCAATTTTTTTAGTGGTTAATAAAAATTGGTAGCCTTTAAAAAAGTTTGGTTGCTCATGAACATATTTCACTTCCTAATTATTTAGAAAAAAAATTAAATAATGATAAGAAAATTGCATCATAGACAATAGAAAAACAATTATTAAAATTTTTTTCATTTTGTGATTGTGAAAAATTTCCGAGTTAAGTATATAGTGACCGTGTCAAAGAATGATGTATCGAGGAAAAATTTTTTATAGTTTTGTGTTGTCATATCGAGTTAGTTTTTAACTAAGTATAAACCGAAGTTATCATTTAGTAATGTCGTTCTATTATTTCATAATTTCACGAATCCCTTTAAATTTGTTTAGGAGAGACAATGGTTTTACAGAAATCAAAATCATACTTTGACAAGAACCCTTATTTGGGCAATGTTCCTCCTCCTGGTAACCATAGAGAGTACTCACAATGGACAATGACGCCTCCGAGTGGTAGTAGGGGTTTTCCGTATATGCGCTCTGAATCTAACCGAACTTAATACCCAATTAAGATTATAGTTTAATTTAAAGTGGGGAGCAGAGTGTTGTTTCACCATAATATTTTGATTTTTTCTTAGTTTCAAACCAAAAGTTGATAACTTCATATTCCGTTTGTAGGGGGGGGGAGGTGCCCTCTGGTGGGAAGTTTTCGAATTTTAATTAATTTTGTATTTTTTACACTAACCAACGTTGTCCAATGTTATTCAAATCGGTTCAGTAGTTTCCAACTACCACATTTACAAGTAGGAAGTATCATAGGAAATATCCAGTTTTGTATGGCAGCCACCTTAAGAATTGGATATAGAGATTAGGTATGTATGGACAAAATATTCGGAAGATAAAATAAATGAGGATTGGTCATTTGTTACGTCGGGTGGGGGGGGAGGGGGACGGGGGACGGGGGCAATCTGGGAGTTGTTGGAGTACGTTTTCTAAATCATTTTGTATGGAAACCCATCAAAGGTTGAAGACAGAGTTTAAGTATGCTTAAAAGAAATATTTAGAAGAGAAAATTAGTGGGGTCAGTCATAGATTTTAACCCTCTCAGAGCAACTTTTCAGCAATTGTGGAGCTATTAGTTAAATTTTGTAAGCTTTGGTCTGGAAGAAAAGTCATTTACATCGACTCTAGCACTTCAAGTTAGTAGCTCATGCATATTTTTGACAAATCATATGAAATGAGAGGGTCTGAAGTATGAAGAATCCATCGTAAAGAATCTTCAAACGACACCAGTGAAACAAGTGGAATGGAATTTGTGATGCTTAGATTTCAGAAAACTGTAATAAATCTGATCAAAAATGTAGGGTGTCTTTTCCATTGAGATATGATTGCTTCTACAATTGAAGGAATTGTCTCTTGTTCTTACTGTATGGTTTTGTGCTCTAAAATAAGCTACATAAAATACAAATGTGCCTCTAGTGAGCTGAGCAAAGTTTATTTTGAATGCAATTTTCCATGTTGGATTTTGATTGCGCTGTGCATAAACACTACAACAACAAAACTCACTACCAAATTCATTTCGTTAATATTCGTGCTCAAACTCAGCTTTCACTCTTCATATATCTTTTCCTACTCGGTCAACACGAGTTGCTACTCGTAACAATTTTATACAAAGCCGAAGTGAAAAAGCAAATACAAAACTAAATAAAATTGCAACAGCAACGAAATTGCAGCCAAATTAAAGTGCACTCAATTGCAGCAATAGTGCAGCACTCAATGCAATTTAAATGCAACACTGCAATCGCACACTCACACACACACACATACAATGCCTCGCACACTCGGCCAGCTTTCACCGAAATGAATTTCCCGAATTGGACGCAGTTGGACGGCCATTTGATTTAATATTAAAACAAAAGCAGCATTGAGAGCGAACTAATAACTCGCCCGGCAAGTTAATGTAAAGCAGTGTGCCGACCGCTGCCTCTCTCACCCGCACCCGCACCCGCATGGCTGCTTGTCCGCAAATGTGCGCCCACAAAGCGCGCCGACTGACACATAAACACAACTAACGAATTTTATGGCCGCCGCTGCCACTGTGTTGGTGCCACTACAGGGGCGGTGAGAGGGAGAGGCTGAGAGAATGTTGCTGCCGACGCCGCAAAAGTGCGAATATTTGTGCTTTTTGCGAGCAATCTAAATACACTTTCATTTACCACCAACACATACACAAACACATACAAACACGCACACGTCGAGGCAGTGCGCTTTTCTGATTTACTGAGCATGTGCCCAGCTCCTTAGCAGCGAGCAAGACGGACAGACCAACGGACAGACAGAGACAGGCCCCTTGGACAGACAAACAGGGGCGGCGCACAGACCGACAAGCAGAGAGGCGAACAGTCGCTTTGGCCGGCAGCAGCAGCACGTGGCAACAGCCCGCAGCCGCAGTCGCTGCCTTTACTAGCTTTTCTCATTTTTGTAATGGCTGCTGGATGGGTGGGTGCGCGGGAGACGAGCAGGGCAGGGTCGTGGCAGTATTGTGGCCATGGTCTTGTTGTTGGTAGTCGTTTGGCAATAAAATTGCATTATTTAACCAGAAAATGAAGCTAATATTACGTCCTATTCAAATTACATGTCTTGTATTGCTCACACAAACACACGCACACACACACACACAGCCACCCGGCACAGCGCATTGTAGTGCAATTTGCTGTTAGGCTTTTTGGTAGTTATTGAAGTTTCTTCTTCTGCTCCGATATGGCAGCTGGCAAAGTCGGCGTGCGGAGGAAGGCGGCAGAGTGAGGAAGACTGAGAGACAGTAAATTGTAATGTGTTGTAATTTATTTTATACTTTTTATTGCCTTTTATTATTACACAAACGTAAATTGTCGTAAAATGTGTAAGGCAACAGTTTGTTGTTGTTGTTGATTGTTATTGTTTTCAGTTGGACGCATTTTGAGGCACTTCAAGGACTGTTCAGCGTGTAGCACTTTCATTGGTTTGTTTGCCAAAATCAAAACACAAAATGTTCTTTTAGGTGCAATAAACTGTTTTATGTGATTCAATTTGAATGATTTTTTAGATGCTTTTGAAGTGACGAGTGTTAGTTGGCAACAACAAATCTATTAAATGGTTGATTTTTATATCATTAAGCGTCTAAATTTTAATAGTGGTTTCGTATTGAAAAAGAGACTTTTACTGCTACTTTTTGTAGGTCACATGTGCGGAACAACTTGTTTCATTGGACGTAACAACCCATTATCTATTTAGAACCTGTCGTAAAAGTTTTCTCCAGCTCTCCAGTTGGACACACTAAAAGATGATTGGCCGTCGATCTCCAATTTCCGCCTCGAACATCTTTTTCGCCGTAGCTTTGTCTTCTATACAAGAACAAACGCTTAGCACAAATTTGCAGAAAAGTATTGGCTTCACAAGAAAGTCATTTTGGTTTGCTAAAAAAAAATCAAAGTTTTTCTTTCTTGCCATTTTTATTGCAAACTCTATGATTCCTTATCAACAAAAAACTGAACTAAGTCCGATTTTAGGTCATCATCATTAGTAAAAATTTTACCTTTCAAAAATTTTTGACAACTACGAAGTATATGGTAATCAGTTGATGCAAAATCGGGGCTATATGGTGAATGTGACATCAAGTGCCCACCAAACTCGAATAAGTTTCTGCAAGTTCTCAAAGATGAGTGGAATCGTGCATTATTGTCGTGGAATATGATTCCTCTGCAATTTGCCACTCTGGCCGTTTTTCATCGTTTTCTCTAGTTTCATTAGTTGTTCAAAAGTTGGCAGTAAACATTCGAATTTATCGTTTGGTTTTTTCGAAGCAGCTCAGAATATAAAAAAATATAGAAAATCCATGTAATCCTTTTCTTTCTTATAATCAGCTCAAAATACACAAAACCTGTGCAATTTCAATAAATTATACTTTTTGTTGCAATTCTCTGGCTTCAATGTGGTTTGTGTTGGTTTGTAACGCATTCACCACGATTTCTTTCATTTAATGTTATAAAAAAAGATATATTTTTCATCACCAGTAATGATTCGTTTCGATAAACGGTCGACTGCAAAAAAATTTATTGAATCTCTTTTGAATTGTGCGGTATACAAATATTGAACGAGCGAGTCTAAGACATTCTAAGTGATCTTCCACTCTTGTGTCTCTTGCACTGTTATGAGCAAGATCCGACATGACGATTCGACTAAATTATGGGTTTGTTTTGGTCGTCATCAACTTTGGTATCGATCGACCAGAACGTTGGTTGGACTGGAAAATCTTCAGAAAGAAAGTTTTGAACGCATCTTTGTTCATTCGCCTTCTTTTTAATAAACTTCGCATATCCCATTGGGAACCCCAGCGTCTTTTTAACCTTTACGAATATAGAAGAGTAAAATATGTTGAACATTTTTGTTTTCAAATCTTAAGTAGCACTGGAACCAAAATTGCGTGCAGTTGGCTTCTAAAGTAAATTAAAAGTGAAATCTATCAAATGTCAAAAGGAAACCAATAGTGTCCGACTAAAGGTGGATTTTTGGCCGAAGCCGAAGCAGAATATTCGGCATAGCTAAAATATTCGGTCGAAGCCGAATACTAATAAAAATTCTTGTTAAAAAAAAACAAATCAATTAACAACTTAACCATTCAATTGACATAAATATGTAGCAATCTTGATGTCCGAAATATCGATAAAACCCAATATTTGATAAAATACTCCGAAACAGAGCAAATTGAATTGCATTACAGGGCAAAAACCTTTGGCTAAAGTATTTGACTTTTTTTGGCCGAAGCCGATGCCGAACCAGAAAAATTAAAATAAATTTAATTTGGCCGAATACCGAAGCCGAAGACGAAAATTCAATCAGACACTAGAAACAAAAATAACGTTGAGAGAAGTTCTTCAAAGCAAATGTAACGGTATTTATTTGATAAAACCGAAGTTAGGTTAGGTTATGGTGGCTGCTTCTATAAGAGACACACTCGGAGGCCTATTAATACAACCGTAGTTACTTTCTTGCTAAGTCAATAGTGAAGACAGTTAAATGCCTCATAATTTTTTCTTCTTAATGTGTTCTTTACTGGAAGAAAACTTAAATTTCGAAACTGAAATTCTTCTTTCAGAATATGATTCCTATATGAACAAAATAGTATCTAATGTTGCACATTTTAGGACACTTTCCCATCTCCTTACCAAAGTCAACTAATGCGGCTTGCAGAATTTGTTTGCACTTTCCTGCACTTTGAGCGCAGCTCACTCATTGCTCACTTGTCCTTTACTCGAATTGAAAAGAACTCACTTCTGTGTAAACTGCCATATTTGTTGCAGATTCATTTGATATTTCCCATAAATACTGTCGCAACTGCACGACCAATGTGTATTTGAACTGAGTCCTTTGGTCGCCTTATCACTTCAACATCCTTTTCAGACACAGCACACTTGTTCAGTGCAGTCTGCCTGCTGCAGAGAAGATTTGCTTGTTTTCGAGTTTGATTTGCATGACGGCGAAGGCTAATCCATCCATACCAACCGGCCAATGCAGCAACAATTTTCGGTTTAAGTGAGAGGCAAATCTGATTGCGCGCATAAAGGAAAATTGAAATCGAAACCAAAATCAAAGCCAAAACCATGGTCAGAGTTGCTCTACGACGGCGAATGAGGCGGTGAGTGTGCGCGCGTTTAACGAGAATTTATGTCCGGCGAATGCAAATCCAGCGTTGGCGCTGAAATGTTTGCAACACTCGTTCGATATTGAACTCGACTGTGCGAACGTGCGGCTAAGCGTTGCAATCGGGCGACGGGTGAGCCTTATGTGAGCATGTATGTATGTGTGCATGTGCATATGTATTAGGGAACCCCATGATAATCCCGATTGGCCCAAATCCCTGGAACTCGACTTTTATTTTAGTTGTTCCGTAGTCTTTGGGGAATTTATGCAATATTCAAGCGTCTATAATGTTTAGTTGAAAACTACACATACAAATAGATCCCTAAAAATCCCGAAGAGATTTGAATTCCCTAGATTGGCATTTTCCGAATTCCGAAATATCAAATCTCCACATCGGAAATGCTGCGTGATCAAAGTCGATGCTGCATCAAAGCGTAATCAAAGTGATGAGTGCACAGTTCCGGCAATGCTTCAGATTTACTACTTTAGTGTTGCGGCGCCGCTGGTTGCGTGTTTTAGGTGTTGTTGTGCGTCCGATTTTTTGCCATTTTTTCGCCTTGCTGTGCTTTGCATTTCTGTGAGTGCGTTTTGTTTTTCAAGTTAATAATAAATCGACGCGTAGCGCCGGCGGCCGCAATCAGCTTTTGTGCGTCGGAATGCGCGGAATTTGGCGGTAAATGAGAAATTGCGGCAAATGAGAAATGCTGAGAAAAGTGGCTGGATCGATTCTAATATGCCGCGCAAAATATCATAAAAACGCTCGTCCAGCAAACCACCGCCACGCTGGGCGCAATTCAATTTCCCAAGCAGGCCGGCCGCATTCGGCAGTAAATCTAAATTTCTTGCTTAATGTGTAATGCAAGCCGAGTCGGCGGTGCGGCACGTGCTGCGCTGCCTGCTGCCTGCTGCATGTTGCCACTGCCACTGTGTGCCGCTATTTGTTCAACTGCCATAACACGTATGAATGTGCAGTTTTTACTGCCGCCGCCGCCACACGACCACTTCCGCATGCCGTGAAGTTGCAGCCCTTTTTGCTCTATGCCGTCGCTTCTTGCTTGTTTCTTTTTTTAAAGCGTTTTGTTTTTTAATTTTTATTTTTTACTTTTATTTCAATTTTTCACAATTGTTGTTGTTGTTGTAACTTAAACCCAGTGGCATATTGCCACATATTTCGCGGCTGCATTCGAATGCATAAATTTCCATATTTCACTTTGAATGTTAGGAAAAATGCAATGTGGGGAAAAATATGAATCAGCTTTTTCCGCTGCGTTCAGCTTTCTGTATATTTTTTCCGTGCACTCTTTCGCCTTGATAAATGATATCAAAAGGGTGAAACTCATAAAAATTGTGCATATGTTTTATATTTGGCGGCAGACTTAAAAATACAGCGCGCGCAACTGTGAGCGGCGAAAATTGAAAAATGCTCCCGTGGCACTGTAACGTTATAGCAGCGAAATATGGATTTACGAGTGAAACAAAAGAACAACTTTTAAGAGATTTTAATAAAGATTTTGTAGAGTCAGCGATTTTCTCGATCAATTTTCCAGTACATTTGTGGAGGAAATCAAATTTCAACCTATCGTCGTAAGTATGATTTAGTAAAAACTCTCAGCTCTGTCGCTAGTTGAGGAAATTAAATCCGTATAGCAAATTGATCGAATATACAAAGTATCCATATACCTACAACTATAACAAATTGTTTAAACTTCGTCAGTACAAAGAGGTAGAGGTGAATGTAGGCAGTTATGGCATACAGGAAGAAAGTTGGTGCATGTTAAAGTCCTTCAGAAACATTCCCTCAAAGACCACAAGTTACATTGGGTCCCAGCAAAAACCAGAAAGAAAAACACTAGTAACGGTAGAGAGAGATTGTGCAAGTAATTAGTGTTCGTCGCTTAGAGTTAAACGGATGGACCACTTAGGTCGCCTCAAGGACATGTCTGAGGTCATGTGACCCTTTGTGTTACCACTTGAGATTTCCGACTTTGCGCTTTCCATATGTGAGAGTCTCTCTGTGGCTGTAACGAACCTTGAAAGATCAAAAAGACTATGGTCTAAAGAGTCTCAAGAATCCATTTGTTGCATTGTGTTATAAGTAGATACAAAATAAATGGAAAGGGTAGATGGAATAAGAAAACCCGAATTCTTAATGCAGTTGCAACTGTTTTGTTTCTTAAAGTACCTTTAAATAATTCTGAAGGCTATGGTTCCTGGGTTCCAAGGAACTCGGTGGAATAATCTGTTAGTATCTGCTTTATTGAAAAAGATAAGGAAAGGAAGTTGTTATGGAATTCAAGTTTCGTCACGTGTTTTTTTTAAGTAATTTTTGGTTGGCACGATATCAGGACTATTTTCCTATGTGAAGACTCAGACTCAGACTCAGACTTAGACTTAGACTTAGACTTAGACTTAGACTTAGACTTAGACTTAGACTTAGACTTAGACTTAGACTTAGACTTAGACTTAGACTTAGACTTAGACTTAGACTTAGACTTAGACTTAGACTTAGACTTAGACTTAGACTTAGACTTAGACTTAGACTTAGACTTAGACTTAGACTTAGACTTAGACTTAGACTTAGACTTAGACTTAGACTTAGACTTAGACTTAGACTTAGACTTAGACTTAGACTTAGACTTAGACTTAGACTTAGACTTAGACTTAGACTTAGACTTAGACTTAGACTTAGACTTAGACTTAGACTTAGACTTAGACTTAGACTTAGACTTAGACTTAGACTTAGACTTAGACTTAGACTTAGACTTAGACTTAGACTTAGACTTAGACTTAGACTTAGACTTAGACTTAGACTTAGACTTAGACTTAGACTTAGACTTAGACTTAGACTTAGACTTAGACTTAGACTTAGACTTAGACTTAGACTTAGACTTAGACTTAGACTTAGACTTAGACTTAGACTTAGACTTAGACTTAGACTTAGACTTAGACTTAGACTTAGACTTAGACTTAGACTTAGACTTAGACTTAGACTTAGACTTAGACTTAGACTTAGACTTAGACTTAGACTTAGACTTAGACTTAGACTTAGACTTAGACTTAGACTTAGACTTAGACTTAGACTTAGACTTAGACTTAGACTTAGACTTAGACTTAGACTTAGACTTAGACTTAGACTTAGACTTAGACTTAGACTTAGACTTAGACTTAGACTTAGACTTAGACTTAGACTTAGACTTAGACTTAGACTTAGACTTAGACTTAGACTTAGACTTAGACTTAGACTTAGACTTAGACTTAGACTTAGACTTAGACTTAGACTTAGACTTAGACTTAGACTTAGACTTAGACTTAGACTTAGACTTAGACTTAGACTTAGACTTAGACTTAGACTTAGACTTAGACTTAGACTTAGACTTAGACTTAGACTTAGACTTAGACTTAGACTTAGACTTAGACTTAGACTTAGACTTAGACTTAGACTTAGACTTAGACTTAGACTTAGACTTAGACTTAGACTTAGACTTAGACCTAGACTTAGACTTGGACTTGGACTTGGATTTGGACTTGAAGTTGTGGAGGAAGACCCACTATCTGCCGCTTCTATTTATAATGCCAATTTTACACTTTACTTATAATTTCATATAATGTGATTCACTATACTTCATCAAGAGAACAAAATTGCTCGCTTGGTGCAGGAACTAATCTGTTAAAATTTCGAAAGTTAAAGAGTTTCAAAATTGAATGGATTAAAAGCTTCTAAAGAATCAGCCTTAATACTTTACGGAAACAGTGAATGACGTCAAAATGTTGGCATAACGATCGCTTATGCCATGAACTTTAATTGTCCGCTCCCGCTGAGTGAACGCTCACCGCAGGTGTCTGCGTGGATTGAACCAAAAAAATTGTAAGCAGCCACTTTTTGTGTAACGAAAACAGCAAAACTCACAACTCACAAATACACAGAGTCAATGCAAAAAGCTGCTGGCGTCAAAATGCAAATGAAGGGCAACAGCAGCTTGTGGTGCGGCAACTGGCGGCGTGTGTGTTATAAGTTGAACTTTTAATTATATTACAAAGCGCACAGAACGCAACACAAACACGCTGGCTGCCGGATAGGGGAAATTAACAATGACATTTTGTTGCCAGCACAACAACCCACAGCGGCAGCACCCTCACACGCCGCAACCAGCGACAACGTCGCAACGAACACAATCGACAAACACGGCAGCAGACAAGCCGTGGGACAGACATTTTTACACATGCCTGACGTGCTTGCGTCTTTTTTATGATATGTGGGCGGGTCTGTGTGCGTCTTTCTTGTGCTTTTATGCGTGCAATACTTCATAGCTACTCACATGCGACCCTCACCCTTTTCGGCGCCGCACCAAAAACCAGCAAAATAACAATTTTACACCACTGTCACAGCGAGACAATAACAACAAGCGTAAAATTTATTTAAAATTTCGCGCAATATTTGCGACGCATAAAAAGGTGGCAGCATCGCAAGAAATTACCCGGCGACCGAGTCGAGGGGAAGGCGGCATGAAAAAGCGGCCAAAATGTTTTTAATGAAATCATGAAATATGAGCGCAACCCGACAGCGCCGCACGGCGCACGGCAAAACAATTTAATGTCATTGCGCGTGTGTGTGTGTTGGATTTTTGTGGCGTTTGTTGGTGTAATTGCAATGCTGAGGTTTCTATTAAAAAAAAAAACAAAAAACAACCAGTTGTAGCTATTTGTTGTTGTTGTGTTTGCTGTGGCATGCCCGCAGAGAGTGTAAAAATTTCACTGAAACTATGGCAAACGTGTGCTGACATTCGTTTTTTACGTGTCGTATACGCAACATTTAATGCGGCGACGCATGAGTAATGCTTTTCGCTGTGTTTTGTGCCGGCTTTTAATTGCCTATTTGCCGTCCGAAGTGAGTGCAGCAGCAAAGAAGGAATGAAGGAGAGTGGAAGGCTGCTGAAAGTAAGAAAACCCATGAGAAAAACTGCGAGCAGACCAGTTTTTCCTGAACTTTGAACTTTTCTTTCTTATTGAACTTTGCCGCATACAAATTTCATTTTTCCAGTTCTGCACCCCCTGGACGACAGTCTATCGTTTCGAAATTCGATTTTAAGCACCAGCGAAAAAATGTCCTTCAGTCAATTTGCATTTTTTTATCGGCTGCGCCAATTGTGCAGCTCGTTTGCATTTGGCCGTTTGCATATTTTCAACATTTGCCAGTGCATTTTTTATTGCTTTCATTTTATTGCCACATACATTTATAATTTATGAAGCTTTCTAGGTAAGTGGGCGTGTATATGTGTGTCTTTTATTGTCATACGGCCTGTGCATTTACCATGGATTTTTTCACATTTGTTTTATAGATCAGCGTTTCGCAAACCTTTAGCATGAGAAAGTGATTGTGTAAACAAAAAATATTACTGAATTAAATACATAAAAGGTTGTTTGATTTAAGGAATTTAATTATGTCACAGTTATGTGTGAGATATGACAAATAACACGAAGATTAAGTTACATTCTATACCATTATGTTAAAAAAATTAATAAATTCAAATTAAAAAAAAAGTTGTTTATTCTTCAAATGGCTTCCATCGCTTCGTTTACAGGTTGCGAATTCAAAAGCCTAATTGTGTCTGACCCCGTTGCATAGCCCCAGGAAAGAAGTCCAAGTGTACAAGTATGTAAGTTATCCTATAAGGATAACAAAATCAGATGTTATTAAGAGTATATCTCTCTGTCAAAGAGACAAACTGACATACGAAAGGTTTTTTTTCAAAAGAATTCGTTAGAAATCTTCAAAGATATAAAAGGGTATATTTTTCAAAGGACTTTACTGACATTGTGGTCTTGAAAATTCAAAACAGAAAATTTAGTCAAAAGGCGACCATATTTCTTCTTCATTTGATATCCATATCTTTATTATTGCATAAGTGAAAATAATTCAAAAATTTTTTAAAATATGTATGTCCCCAACTTTTTAAAGTCCATTCAAAAAGACACTGGATCAGAAAATGAAAAACTGAGTATGCCTAACCTCTAAATGATTTCTAGTTTCACGCCGATATAAACATTTGGATGATTCAAGTTCAAAGAATTCTTCTAAACATATCTTGTAACGGTTAGCAATACCAGACAATGGACCCAGAACACGGACAGACTTGCAAATGTAAGTTTCTTGTATCCAACGTGATTTGTTTCACTTAGAAATACGATTTCTAGCAATTATTTACTTGACTTCAAAAGTTTCAGCACCGCTGCCGTAGCTTATTTATAACTAAAGGGTTGTTAGTTTCTATTTTTACTCGACTCGTTACGTTTTTGCAACATTAAACCGTAGCACGATTAAAAATATTAAAATTCTACGAGAGTGCGCTACCTCTCAGCGTAACTGGTTTTTAATGGTTGAGTAGTTTGTTGTGGTACATTTGGAGCGTCTTTCAGCCTTTAAAGAGCTTCTCTACTTTTTGACTTCTGGTGAAGAATTATAGAATTATATTTTTTATTATAGTTTTTAGAAACTCAATAAAAGATCTTTCAATGCCAATTAGTAGATACAATTAGTAGATAATATAACAGTTAAAAGAAGGCAATGGAAAGAAAATTGCTTGCGATTGCAGAACAACCGAGTATTTTCCTTAAAGTATTTATAAGTAAATTTTTTTTGTATCTAAAGTAAGCAAAGCTTACTTGTACAAAAGAGCTTTTTGAAAAGATGCTTATTAATTTAAAATGATTTATTATTTTTCTTTGTTTATTTAGAGATGTGTTATGAATAATTAATTTTTAATAATTGACTGGCACGACAGCCCGCTTACGCGAGACTAAGGCCTAGCTTCCCGCAACCACCCGTGTTGTGCGTGTGAATTTGTACGCGGGTAGAAGGGACCTACAGTTTTTATGCCGGTTCCGAACGGCAGGTTGGGAGCTTTTTCATAGGCAATTTTTACTCTCAGAGGTTTGCCATTTCCAGCTGAGAGGACAGCCACCGAAAGAGAAAACGAAGTTTCCCGTTATTTTTTTAGGTGTTATTACGGGCAGTATTTGAACCTGCGGTTTGCTGCCTTCGACTCGCGGTCCAACGCACTAACCAACTGAGCCACGGCGGCTGCGTTATGAACCGTCTTTAAAAAACCAAAAATACCTATAAATATTTTGTTTTTCTAGTCACTGGATCTGGGTATTCGAAATCGTGGTGACCTGAGACGTACAGCTATACTGATAGTTACATATGAGTTTCCTATGAGAAATGTGTGTCAAATTTAAGGATATGAAACAAAAAAGTTGGTAGTTTCAGTCATAATTTTAATCAACTTTAATTTTTTCAACAAAATCGCTTTACTAGATTTGAAAATGAAAACCTCATAAGATTCTTGTAAAAGTTTGAGAATAAACTTCAATAAGTTTTGTTCAAATTTAAAATAAGCAACATTTATTCGAAGGGTGGTTTTCACATCTCCGGTAGAATTGAAACTTTATACTGCCAGCGCAACATTTCGTAAGTATTATAAATTCCGAAAACTATTATATCAATTTCTATTTTTTGTTTTACGCCTAAAGTGCTGCATGCGTCACTGTCTTAAGAATGCGTTACGAATGCGATATGAATTTTGCAATTTTGAGGAGTTTGGAAGATCTAGTCATCTTTTATCGAAATTCATGGATACTCACTGAAAATTTAGTGAAATATTTAAATAGACATCAAAAAACATGGTATCCGTAAAATATTTTGAGTAAAACTACATTCCCACTCGCGAAAAATGGGCATCACTGAGTCGAATGATTGGAAATACAGAGAGATTGGTGCCAAGGAAACCATAGAACACATTCTCTGCTCCTGTGCGGCTAACTCAAGACTATGACTTACTTAGGAGCCCCGTTCTTTTCTAGGTTAGAGGAGGTCCCCCAGCAGGACATCAAGTTGCTGCTGATATTCGCTAGGAACACTCGCATTCTCACCGAACATTTTTACGTCGGTACGCAGTGGTGGATTCAGGGGTGAGGGGCGGGGGTGTGGGGTTGAAACTGCCCTCCCGAAATATTAGGGTCGACTTTAAAACTATATACTTATAAATGAAAAGCCATATACATAAACATTTATTAATATTAAATAATTACTTTTTGAAACCCCCCAAAATATTTTTCTGAATCCGCCCCTGTCGATACGCAACACTAAGGAGCTCCAACTGATATCACTATGGACCCAATAGGGCCTATGCGTGGCCTACTTGGTCAGCCAGTTACCTAACCTACATCTATATTTTATTTTTTGTATGATGGTAACCGGGGAAAGGATTTTGTGGAAACTGCCTTTTTTGTTTGCTGCTAAATAGAGCATTTCTCATTTAAAATGAACACGAATTAGGTCCTCCTGATTAGATATATACCACTTTTATTTTGCCTTAACCCTTAACCACCTAGCACCTGTTATTGTCACACTACCACCTAACATACGTCTGTGAGACCCCGGAACAAAATTATTCGCGTTTGAAAAATTTTGTGAATTACGTTTTAGTTTTTAATTAAAATCAGTTAAGGAATATATTAAATTATTTATTAAAATAAGAAAAGCACAGGAAAATTAACATTTTCAATTTAAATTTCATTTAAGAATTCAACATTTCTTATTTTATGCATATAAACTAACACATTTGGAAAATGAGATCCATTATAATAGTAACATAAAGTACGTACTTCTTTGTTCCTGTTTTTATATATTCAGTCATCGAAAAACATAAATAAAAATAAATATTCTCAATAAAAACAAAACTTAAACAAAATTGCAAGACCTAAACTTGCAGTTTTTCATGACAGTCAAAATACAGTTTGTGTGAGCATTCCAGGCAAATAAGAGCTTCTTCCTGGGTCTCGATCGCAGTTGAGATAAAGGCATATCATCTTCAGATGATAATTCTTGCTCATCAGGTAAATTCGAAGATAGATTAGAGTCGAGAGGAGCATTTTCGTTATTTTTAACTTCAT
This sequence comes from Melieria crassipennis, assembly GCA_963668005.1. NCBI lineage: Eukaryota > Metazoa > Arthropoda > Insecta > Diptera > Ulidiidae > Melieria > Melieria crassipennis. The sequence goes on along the minus strand of OY764961.1, from coordinate 28,954,170 downwards.
TTGTCTCTTCGCACTCTGAGTCGGGCTCGCAACTTTTGTTTAACACGTGTTCAATTCCTACATCGGCCTCAACATCGCTGCATTCATCGTTCGGTATATTTTCGTGGTCTGAAAAATCTTCTTTCAACCACCGCTGTATATTTGCGTCATTTAAATCCATTATCAACTAAAACAATAAAAAAATACGAATGTAAAAAAGTCACGTAACCGCCTAACAGGGGACTCCTAGCAACAGTTTTTTACTCACTAGAGACAAACGCGGCACAAGGAAAAGGTATAAGAACTAACACGTTTATACGAAGCTCGGGCGTAAAAATATTCACGCTTAAAAATTCCTGGGGGTCTGTGAGACGTATGCTAGGTGGTTAAGGGTTAAAAATGCAGTTTGCCTTTTTCACCCATAAATGCCTTTTTTTAGTGCCTATTTTACCTATAAATGCTACAAAATGCCTTTTTCAAGATTTGTCGAGCGCCTTTTTATTTTTCTTTCGTTTTTAATATTTTCCCCCATTTGTTTCGCAAAAAAAATTTATTAATTTAAACTAAAAAAAATTAAGAGGCAACATTGCAATTTCGTTAACTTATCGATATTTTTACATTGATTTGATCATTTCTAAGCCGTTATTTTTTGTTGTGCAGTGGAAAATGTAAAGAAAAAACATGCCAAAATCAAAAAGTTCGGTTAGCGCAAACATTTTATTAATTTTTTTGTGATACAAGTACGGCTTTTATGCTTTAACTAGCTGACCCGGCGAACTTCGTCCCGCACGACATTTGTTGTTTTTTTATAATGAAATACGCGAGATGGCGAATCAATGGCGATGTGGCAAATGGCAAATTGACGACGAAAACCAACTAAAGGAAGAGGAGGGAGCTACTGATTAACGCAATCGAAGCCCTTAAATAAGCAATGTTGCTACTAAGTTTCAGTAACGCAATGGATAGCGCTTGAACCATATTTAAGTTATATTGGCAGGGCCACGGCCCCTTATTAAATACCCGCACAATGCCCTCCGTCGAAAGAGAAAATGGTAGGTTCGTACTATGTGTCATTGCTGAGCAACTTATAGTTCAGCGAAATATTTGGGTCCCAACAAATGTGCCACGCCCCTTGTCCAACGCTTATAAAAACTTACCAGTAGAATGACCCATCTATGGGACAACGGGGCACTAAATTTCAGTGTTGTACGACTTACAACTTCAAAGATATTCTCTATTAAAAATTTTGTTTGTATGGGCAGTGCCACGCCCCTTTGTTCAATACCCTCATCATTCCCTCTGTCGAAAGATATGAATAAATGGTAGGTTCGTACTTAATTTCATTGCTGTTCGACCTATAGTTCAGCGGAATATTTGGATCACAAAAAATGTGCCACGCCTCTTGTCCAACGCCCACCTAATCTTACCAGTAGAATAACTCATCTATGGGTCGACGCTATACTAAATTTCAATGCTGTGCACCTTACAATTTGAAAGATATTCGATATTAAAGATTTGGCTTGTATGGGCGGTGCCACGCCCCTTGTTTAATACCCGCACCATTTCCTTTGTCGAAAGATATGAGAAGTTAAAATATGAATTTAAAATATGTGCCAACATTTCAATTAAAATATCTTAGGTTTAGTTTTAAACTATCTTTGAAAACCTTGATGTTCCTTTTCTTTTACAAAAAAACGAGGTATAAATATTGCATGTTGCATACGTCAGATGAAATAAAATTATTAAAAAATACATACCGTTTCCCCTTTTTTTTAGATTTTCTAGTATTTTTTTCTTATTTTTAAATGCCCTATTTTGCCCTTTTATGCAGTTTTCAGTGCCTTTTTCTGCCTGTTTGGCAGTTTTTAGTGCCTTTCCGTGCCTTTTTTGCTATTTTATTTTGCCTTTTGTATAGGTTTTTAGGTCCTCAAAATCCTCTCCCTGATGATAACATTTTTAGACTTCAAATCCTATTAAAGGCTGTTGAATGCGAACAAATTGGTGTTAAATTGCTTCTGAAGAGACATTTCTAGATTTGAACTTATTCCAAATATCTGATTGATTACTATATATATTCAACAAATCTGAAATCAGATTTAAATGATCCAATAACCTCTTGTACTCTCTTGTGGACCAGTTGTCGTCGCTTAACTCTATCACCTGCAGGACACTAGGCATTTCCATAGTCATTTTATGATTAAAAAAAAACCTGATTTTAACCTAAATTACGTGTCCTGGTGTGCATTAACAGTGGGCGTTGTTTCGGATTGTGCATAGGTATTTCCTCCTCTTGTGGGAATTGTTCGATTCTTGTTTTGACAAGTGCTTTTGTTCAGTTCGCAATATCCTCTCTGAGCTGCGGCCAAAATAAGAACATCATACATTTCTCTAGATGCTTCTGGTTGTAGAATGACTGAAGGATTTTAAAGTGTAGATGTCCTGGTAGTTGCTGCCAGTGTGAGTTTCTCAGTCCTTTCTTTTCTAGCATACATTTCAGTGAGTAGTAGCTTGGGTCAACTTCACAGAAAGGTTCTGGTCCGGTAAAGGAAGTTCTAGCACTTTAGTTACCTTGTCCGGAAAACCATAGCACGGCAACTTCCTTTTACCGACACAGTCGGTTTAGCTTAACCAGATACTTCCACACTAGTTTCGAGTTTACCTGTTAGGACTGTACGGCTTTAACACGTTGACTGCCACGGCAATTTTCAGAATTCCGGTCTAAGAAGCCAATGTTAATAGCTGCACGAATATAACAAGTAAACACACTACGAGATAACTCGTAGTCGGCGTCCTAGCAAAGAACGCAATCTACGAGTTATCTCGTAGTTGGCAGTCAACGTGTTAATCGCTGTTTGACTGTCGTATACCATTGCTTTCTTTATGCAGAGTAGTTGTTACGCTTGGGGAGACATTTGTTTGCCCTTCGTTTGTGTAGACATCTCAAAAGAAACTTTTCAATTGTCTAAATCTACACATTCAAGAGCAATGAAAGTATTACTAGGTACTCAAATGTGAAAGAATTTCCCAATTACATTTTTTTCGCTGTCCACTTTGCTTTAAATGCTTTACATGTTTTTCTTTAGGACACATGTCCTGATAACCTAACCTCATACATACATAAAAGTGCTATATGTGATATTTTAAAAAAACATAAAACGAGCACACAATGTACGCTCCTATGAGAGAATAATTTGGGAACAATTTTACTCTCATCGTAATCCTTTCTTTATGGACCCGGTGCTGCGTAATTTGCCGCGCTACATTGAAAGACACAAGCAGAGCAACAAAATAGCAGCAAACAACAAAAACAAAAACGCAAACATGGAGCGTGAAAAGTGGAGCATCACATATCCGGCTGACGTAGTATGGCACAGCGAGATTTTACAAAAATAATGTAAGTACGCCAACAGCAACCAACAAACCGGCAAACATCCGTGTGAGCGCATCAAATGTGCGTGTGGCTGTCAGTGTGTGGGTGCATTTTTATGCACTGGGACGCGAGTGCGGGCGTGTGCGAATGGCAAACGGCAAAAGCAGGATGTTAAATATAAAATGTTGACCAACACATTCACACACACACACACACTTGCAACACGATGCGCAGCATAAAATATTTGAAACAATAAAATGTTTTCAGGTTAAGCAAACTTCCTTTAAGAACGCACAAATGAACTCGGAGTGCGGTCGCCGATGGCAGCAACATTGCCACAGCAAACCACACACAGCCAGACGGGCAACAATGTTGCGGCGGCGCTGTCGTTGTACCGCCGGCTAACTGACTGCCAGCGCGCGCAGCAAATGAAACGAAATGCAACGCAACGCCGGATGACGCCGCGGCCGCCAGTTGGCAAAGTGCGCAGCCGAAATCAAGTGAAATTAATGAGAGCAATAAACCGGCATTGATCCGTTGGATACGTTTCGAGGAGTGCGCGTTCCGTTACAATGATTGAGATTCGACTGCAACATTTTTCGTTGTCGCTGCGCGCGTTGTTGCTGCCGATTTTTTTTGTTGGGTTTCGTTTGCTTTTCGGCGAAAGGATATGGCGGCTATCCGGGCAGCGCCATTGCAGGAAATATGTGATTGATACCGCAAGCCAGCGCTGCCGCTCCGGGTGCCGGCGCGTTGGGCGCAAGGCGAGCGAGGATTGAGCTGCGTCGCTTACGGGCTGCGCAGAAGCGTCGAAGGAAACGTGCAAATAAATAAACAAACAAGCAAACAAACAAACAACTGTGCACACAGAAGTGCAAACGTGAATACGAGCGAAATGTGTGCACTGCAAGAAATCAACGAACGAGCCAACGACTTGCGAGGCGGCTGATGAATTTGATGAAAAGTAAAAAATCAGGTAAGAATGATGCAATCTTTTTGGACTGACTTATTCATGAATTGCACCGAGTACAACTAGGAAGAAGATTTAGAAGGTTTTAGGAGGGGTTTGACAAAGATTTCTTGGGGCTTAAACAAATATTTATACTATACGTATAATTCTTTTTTACCCTAACATAACCAATATGTCGCTGACTGAGTCGAAAAGCGAACCCACAATTTTATGAAAGTTGCTCTAACGCTCGTCAAATCCGAAAGTCAACACAAATTTTATAAAATTTTGTTCAGCTGAAGCGATCGTTTTTTTGTGAGTGTATCGCCCGCAGCAGTGAGCTGTGAGCACAGTGTGGCCAGCCAGCGAAACAGCAATTGCCAGGGACAATTGTTTGACTGTGAAGAATGCTCAATAAAAGCATTTTGGCATGTTGCAGCAGATATTGAGGGAATAAGTTTATTAAGTGCTTGTATTAGCGTATGGCAAATGGCTTGGAGCGCTTGTCGAAATGCTCTTTTCAATAAATGACATCGTCCAGGATTCAACTCGGAGTAGAATTAAATTCAAATTTAAACAACAAATTTCGTGAAAAGTTATTGAGGAAATTTGAAGTTGAAAATCATCTACTTGCTACTAAGTAGTATCAATTTTGCTAGCATTGAATGCGGACTGAACGTTAAGCGTTTTTCTTTGTAATAGAGGTCACACTTCCCTCACAAATAAGCACTGTTCCTCGTTTTCTTGGTAAAATTTTTTGGGTACCGAAATACAGAATGATTGATCTAAACGCAGCACTACCTCACTGAACCAAATCAAATCTAAGATACCTTAACATTCAAGACTCAGCATGGATGTATCACCGGCTAGAAGAAGATTAGGATTGGTTAGTTTCCAAAGAGTGTGTGTGTGTAGTATAGGCTGCACTACCACTGGGAGACCTGAAAATGGCACAATGCAAGGTGTAGAAATAGTCAAAGGTCGCTTGACCAAATCTTAGTTTAGCAGATCCTATAATTTATCTTCTGCTGCATTGGTCAGACCAGACAGGAGGCCACACCATGGACCCCAAAATGCGGTAACGGCGTTCCCGTAGAGCTACCTTCTTCATAACCACAGTTTCTGCAGATAACGCAGGACAATGTTTAGTTGTCATTTTATGAGCACATGGCACAGTGGCCTGTGATGACTCCAATATTACTTAGAAGTGGGAACTGAACAATTGCACCCACTATTGACCACTGATTTCAATAGTGGATCAATTAATGGAGTTTGGAGTGTTCAAACCCCTTGAACAACGAGTACAAGTCTTTTTGCTAGTATTTGCCTCAAACATTTTTAGTGGAAAATATGGTTTTAAATGGTATTGGGCTCAAAAGTGAGAAGCCTCATAGAAGTGCCACACAAATTTTTAGTGGACAATATGGTTTTAAATGGTATTGGGTTCAAAAGTTCTGTGCGAAGCCCCTCCCCCTTTGGACTTTTATGAGAATGAGAATTCTAATTTTGGGTGGAAACTGCGGTTTTAAATGGTATTGGGCTCAAAAGTGAGAAGCCTCATAGAAGTGCCACAAACATTTTTAGTAGAAAATATGGTTTTAAATGGTATTGGGTTCAAAAGTTCTGTGCGAAGCCCCTCCCCCTTTGGACTTTAATGAGAATTCTGACAGCAGTACCCTTCAGCAATTACACATGTTTTGTCTTCTTCATGAATATCTTCGGCTACGTGGTTGTTGTTACAGGAAGCTTCAATCTCCTTGAGATCAGATGATGCTGAGTTTTCTGTTTCACTGTAAGCCAACAACTTTTCTTAGAAAAAAACTCGAAAGTCTTTTTCATTTCACATCCATCAAATCGAACACTCATCTAAAATATTTTAGAAATATGCGCAGTTCAAATTGAACTCATTGTGTTTCTTAGCGCTGTAGACAGTGGAGTTTGAGATATTACAAAGAACAATTTTTTGTGCTTAAGTAAGCTTTTATGTATTGTATAAGGCTGCCATTTTAACCTGAATTGTGCTCTTTTATGCAAAATTGGTCAATTGATTGGTTACCTTGGTGCGGATTCTTCAACATGTTTAATTTTATTTTATTACCGAAATGATTTGCAATTTCAGCCTAAAATGGTTAGTGAAGCTGTTGAACTTTTTTAAATTAAAACTAAATAAGCTTAACCTAACATGTTATGTTACAGAAAAATATGTTTGAACTTTTTACTTTAGGCTCAGTTAAGTCTTAAATGCATAGGTAATATATACGTACACATCTGCACATTAAACCCATATATAAGTTTTTGAAACAACAACAAAATGCAGAGTATTTTTATTAGTATTTAATAGTAATTTTTGTCAAATGGTTTTTTTCGTATTAACTTGCCTTAAAAAATCCCACGATTGTTCATCAATCGAGAAAATAAGTCAGGCATTTCAGGGTCAAGCGCGGTGGGCATTTAAGGAAAAGCTCGTACTGCCAGTTGGAGTTATTACTCCGTTATCACATTTTGATTGCCTTTTGGGATTGCCGGAAGGATTCAGTCAAAATATTGTTCCCATTGGAGCAAATAGATATTCCATATGAAATTGAGTAGGCTAATTTGACTCAATTTGAGTCGATTGTAGATCCGAACATCAAAATGAAAAGTGGTGAACCGATTTCAGGTTTCAAGACTAGGAGTATTTATACAATTAAATAATAAATATGACAAAGTTATTAAATGGGTACACAATTTTTATGGCTACAAAGTACATTTAGTGCATTACAAAGTGCATTTAGATCTGGTAGAAACATAGTAAAGAGTTTATTGCTATTTTGCAATTCTTAAACTCTTCAGTATCAGCATGTGCTACCTTGTGAACACCGCCAGTGCACAGTGATTCGACTCCATATAACCGCGGGACAAAATTAGAAGGAGTGGTCCGTTCTTCATAAAATTTGGTATACTAGTTAATCATGGTCTGCTGAATTGAAATCTCCATTTTGTTTTTCTTAAACTTTTGTTGTTTGGCAATGTCTGAGACTTAAATATGCAGTTTTCGTAATTTTTGGTGAGCTATAGCACCAAGTGTGTTGGCTAGATTTTTCAGATTTTACATTTAATCGGTAACGCTAACATTGATAATTGCAAAGAGTAACAGATATTGTCTTAGGACCCTTTAGTTGTGCAATAAAAACGATAACAATAGACGTATGTTTTGCTTTTTTGCAGTTTTCTCAATTTTTCATGCTGATTGCATACTTTTAGGGATGAAAAAAAAATATTTTGTCGAAAAATAAGTGTTCAAAAGTGGTCTATTCAAATATAATTATTTTCTGAGATCGGAAGATATCGGAGGATGTAATTACAGTATCCAACAAAGAAAGAATGCTGCTTAAAATAAAAAAATCCAGGAACATTCTTTCACATACTTTTTAGATATTTTCCTCTAAGTTTTGCCAATTTTCAGATTTTTAATTTAGAAAAATATTTTGAATTAAAAGTGATGTAAAAGCTTTGCAAATTTTGAGAAAACATTAAAAGCGAAAATGGCCACATCATTTCTTAATCTGTATTGAAAGTTTTAGCAACTTCTTGGTAACTATGTATTTTTAAAATTTTTTTTACTCAATAGACTAAAAAAAAAGTTGTGAAAAAAGTTTCAAATTTGAGCCGCTTTTGCACACACACTAATTAATTTTTTGCACAGATTTTTGGGGTTTTCTTAGTTCTTCTTTTCTTTCAAATGAAATCAAAATCGTTAAATTCTGAGACTATAAGTTTTTGGAATTTTGCCAACGGAACGAATCACTGTGCAGTGTTTCTAAGTATTTGTGATCCAAAAATTGTAAACAACTTTACACTAACATTACTTTTTATCAGCGACCGTAAGAAATGATTATGAAAATTGTTTTAACAGAAAACCAAACTGAAAGAATCATTGGAGATTTATAATGGAATGAAGTCAAGTGTTTGACTTTCGAAGTACTTGTAAAAAATGTCATAAACAAGTATCCGACTTAACTAACTTTGCAATGCTAAACAGAAACTAAATTAAAACCATTTTACTAATAAATAATCGGTGTACAGAAACTGAACCATTTTAACTAAATATTACTATACATTAGTTGAAATGGCTCGCAATGAAAATAACTAATTTGCTTGACTGTCCAAAAGATGGATGTCTACATTGGACAAACATCTGCGCGTTTAACTATGTATATTTTTCTTTAAATTAATTCAAACTTTACATTAATATTCAACATTAATAAAAATACGTTCAATCGGGTGATTAACCCTATTGACCTCTGACCACTTTATGGTTTCAAGAATAAACATGTTTAACCCATTAAAACCTGACCCCAGAAAGGCTTGTGCGATTCCCATAAAATTTTACACAATCTTATTAATTGACCTAATCAAGAAAAAAAATCAAGCAAAAAATTCATACCATGTTTTTTTATTGTCATGTTTTTCGAAAACATTACACAAATAAACAAAATCAAACATTTGCGGAAAATAAAATGTGCCAATAAAATATCAGCTGCTTGGATTTTGACATTTTCACGCGTTGCGTTGTATGAAAATTGGCAGTGTTTAGGCCCAACGTTGCATTCGCGCAACACAAAACTTAAAGCATATTTTTGTTTAAAAAATCAAAAAATTTTCAAAACTTATTTTTAAATAGTTTAGCATTGCAAAATGCAGCCCACTAAGGGATTTTGATAGGTTTGAAGAATAAGTATTTTTGATTGAATTTCAAAAAATCCCCAAAAAAACCTTTGACTTTGGATCGAAAAAAACGTATGAATATTTAAATAATTTTGAAATTTGAGTATGGCAGAATCTAAAACGATCAATTCTAATCCAATTCTAGCCATTTTCAAGTCTTATGTCTTTATGAATTACTTAATATAGCGAAATTCCCAAACGCTGCGCAAACGCAACGCTCAGGGCTTAATCGGTTAATGGTTCTTAGAATAGTTTGAAGTTATGGGAATAATACAAAATTAATCAACTGAATATTTAAGTTTAAAGAAGAGAAGAATACACGTTTCTTGAATGTTATATCTCTAAATAGTAAAGAAAGAAGAAGCAGAAAAAGTAAAAGACATTTTTAATTTGATTTTTTACTTCAATTCAGATATCTTTTTTAAATAATTTTAGCTGAAGTAAATGAAGAAATGTTCGATTTTTAATTATGCTTAAACAAATATTTTATTGATTATTTAAAAATTTTAAGTATCTAATTACTACAGCCACAACGATATGGATGCTTTTATATGACAACACAAAAATACGGTTCGGTAATAAAAATTAAAAAAAAATTGTTATGAAATGTTGTTGTTTTATTTAAAATTTTAACTTTCCCCATTGAAAACCTGTAGCGAAAGCGTTAACAAAAACAGCAAGGATCGTAGTAGAAATTTTAACAGGAGCAAAAATATGCAAAATACTTTTATAATAAAACATTAACTTGCATTCTTGAGTTCTTTTGCAGACTTTAATGACACAAAAATGCATTTTACATAGCAACTATTTAGTATGTATTAATTTTCTAAGAGTTTGACTGTTTCTGTATGACTTCAAAACAAAATACTTTTAACTTCTTCTGTTAAAAAATGTTGACTCACAAATTCTGTGCATTCAGAAATCTAAAAAAAAATACTTATTTTAAACTAAAACAATTTCGTTTTCTGTGATGATCTGATCGGAACATTCTAGGAGCATTTTGTTCCACTCTCTCTCTGAAACAATGTGTTTTCAAACTGCTCGAAAACTGCACCGTTTGGCAGCTCTACACTAATGACTTCTGCATTGTTTGTCGAGTGTATGAAGTGGTCGTTTCGAGCTGCAATTTGCCTCTTCCGATTCTGTGTTTGCATGCGAAATTTGCACTCCAACTCGTACGACACACCAAATGTGTGTTCATTTTATTCAGAGCAAAACAAAATGGATTCTTTGTCAGTTGGTAATTTATTTGCTGTACGCACCGTTTGCCGTGCCGCGTGTTAGCTAACAAAACGATGCAATTAAATATAAATTATACAAAGTGTACCTTACGGCATTGTGTCGCGCTGCCGGCCCGGAACGCGTCAAGTGGACCTTTTTGCTTCTGCTCTCCGTTGGCGAATTTCAAAACGGCACCGGCACTTCTATTTGCACCTTTCATTCAATTCATACTGCGTGCCACTTCACCTTTTTCGCCACCTTGCCGTCGCTCCGGCTGGCGGGCGTAACCTGCATTCGGGCTCTCGCTCGCTGTCACTTTACGTTCATAACAATAAATAACAATTTCATAAATCAACAAAACATAAGCAACATGGGCAAACAAAAAACAACAACAAGACCCATACAACAACCTGCAAACAAAATATTACAACAACAACAACAAATATCTAGAAGCAGCAAATGTGTGATGAAGAAAAAAGGACGGCAAACACAGAGGCCGCCTGAATAAAAAAAAACAAAAAAACAACAGCAAAACAAAATAAAGTAAAGTTAAATAAAAATTCAGCGCCAGCGAGCAACAGAATAAAAGTTTACGAGTGTGCAACACGAAAGGCGAAATTTTTATTTTGATTGAAAGATAAATCGAATTTATGAATTTATTATGAAAATATAGCAGAAGCAATTTTGCACAAATTTATTTATGCATCGGTGTGTGTGTGTGTTTGTGTGTTGGTATTGTTGTTGATGCTTGCGTTGATGCCACTGTTACGGCTTTGGTTGTTGCTGCTGCTGCTGCCTATTGTCCTTGTTGTTGTTGTTGCGTCACCGTCAAATGTTGCGATTCCTTTCCACACACCCTACACTGCTGGTGATAGGGCATCATGAATTATACATGAAGTTTAGTTGAGTTAGGTTAGGAAGAGTCTGAAGTACTTGTAAGTGTCGCGCTTTCACTCTCAGACTTCATAGGCCCTGTGCGAATTCTTACATATTTGTAGAAGAGTATTCAACTTTCTTTGACTATCCTGAAACAGTAAACTAGTTCTACTTCTTCACAATTTTTGTACTAAAATTGTATCAAATGCCCCGAATACATAAATGACGGCAGCGACACAACTGCATCTGTCAAAATATATGTAAAATCGGAAAGTTCGTATGGAAACGATTATTTTGACAACAGCACGGCCACACGAACACCAAACGTAGTTGTTGCTGTCGCCAAACATAAAACTATTTTCTATTTCGGAGGCGACAAAACCAAAGCAATTGATATCACTGAATGTTTCGTACTTTTCGGTTTGCTTTGAACAACAATTACAAATTTGCTGGAATTTCAGTCAAAATGTTCTAGTTCCAAAAATTATTAGGTACACATTACCACTTGTTTTAAATTTATTGTACAAAAATAAAATGGATATAGACGAATGCTTAACGTGTGGGGAATGAAATACGAACAAATTTAAAATGTCAGTAATAAGCTGTTACATACAAGTTATTTGAATTTGTTACAGTGTATTAAATAGCTTTGACACTTTAGTTAATTTACAAAAAAAAATTGACTCCATTGCGGCTCGCGTTCCGTATATTCTGAGGAACTTTCTTCATTGACCTCTGAATTCCATTTGTATCAATGTTCTTCAGCACTTTTCGGATTTTATAAATGAAGCAATCCACAGATGAAGGTTGTTTTGAATCCTATCTTTTTAAAGTGGTGGCTTCATTCTTTTTTGTAGAGGGATTTTCTTCACAAAATTTCCAAATCAGTTGCCGACGTTGTACTTCGTTTAACACAATTTTACCAAGAAAAGTGCCGAAAATATGGATTTATGGTACTTCTTGGTTAAAGATAATTATTGTTTACATTTGTAGATACACACATAAGAAGAAGAATCTCAACAAATATAGTATGATTGTGATGATGTTGCTGTCGCTTTCATTGTAATCACGTGGTTGACTGCACGGCGACAGTTGAAACCGACGACATGTTGAAGTTGTACTACACAACTTGCCGTTGTGTCGCTGCCGTCTTGAATGTGTTTAGGCCATGAAGATTAAATGTAAAAATGGAATTTGTCGTTAAAGGTCCCAAGATCCCAAATGATGGTGTTGCCAGATACCTAAAATAAATATCTCCTAAATCTTAAAAAAAGCTGAATTTTCTCCCAAAAATTTAAAAAATTTTAATTTATGTCTTTAGCAACTAAACTTCTCAAAATATATTTCGTTTTTTTTAATGTAGCCTTTTTATTCATTCAGCTTCAGCTTAACAACAACGTAACATAAACAAAACATGAAAAATTAAATCGGTATAAAATTCGCTTTTGTAAACTTCCCTCATTTATTACACAAGTTATACATTTTGAAGCATAAAATTTAATGAAATTAAGTAAGACACTTTAGCTTTCAATATTCAAGGCTTCAGTGCCACTAATTATGTCAAATATACTCAGTGCGACAATTATGTATTAAGACTCGAACCATATCTCAGCAACCAAGCGCACCATCTATGTGCGAGCACATGTGTTTTGAAGCTTCAACCTTCCTCTACTAACAATCAAAATTTCATGACATTTGGTTGACATTTAATATTTATTAAAATTCATTTTGCAAAACACGTTTTTGTTTGATGCTGACGTTTTAACATGGAGCAAAGAGCGGTCATTAAATTCCACGCAAAAATTGGTAAAAGTGCATAAGAAATATTCCGAATGATGCAACAAGCGTATGGCGATGCTTGTTTATCAAGATCAAATGTTTTTATATGGCATACACGTTTTTTGGATGGCAGAGAGTCGCTGGAAGATGAAATAAAAGAAGGAAGGCCAACTTCAGTTCGTACGCCGGAAATGATTCAGAAAGTTCGTGATTTTATTGCAGAAGACCGCAATGCTTCACTGAAAATGATGGAATAGGCCTTAAACATCAACAGAGAAACTATGCGACTCATTCTTCACGAGGATTTGTGCAAAACAAAGGTCTGCGCAAAATTTGTTCCACACACATTGAGCGAGAAGCAAAAATTAATGAGAGTCAGTGTTTCTACAGACATCGTTGCAGCCGCAGAAAATGATCCAAACTTCCTGACAACAATTGTTACGGGTGATGAAACATGGTGTTTCCAATACGATCCAGAAACCAAGCGTAAAAGTGCGGAATGGCAATCAAAAAACTCACCACAAGCCAAAGAAACACGAAAAGTTTCATCAAAAATCAAAACAATGCTCATCACATTTTTCGATAGCAAAGAAATTATCCACAAAGATTTTGTTCCAACTGGTCAAAGAGTTACTGCCGCATATTACGCATATCGAAGTTTTGAAGCGTTTGATGGTCAGAATCCGTCGTATTCGACCAGAATACCGCGATTCAAAAAGTTGGTCTCTGTTGCACGATAATGCACCGAGTCACACAGCACTCATTGTTCGTCAATTTTTGGCTCGCAATCAGGTCTGTGTGTTGAATCATCCGCCTTATTCACCTGATTTGGCACCGTGCGATTTCTCTTTGTTCCCGAAACTGAAGTTGAAAGAATGCTTTTTTGATGACATTCAGACCATACAACGGGCTTCGACGAGGGCACTTCAGGAAATTCCAAAAAATGAGCGGGAACACGCGTTTGAATCACTATTAAATCGATGTAACAAGTGTATTGAATCAGCATAATATTTCGAATAAATATACCGAAAAATGAGCAAATATCGTGTTTTAATTGTGTTTTCTAGAGGCAGTCTTAATACATAATTATCGCACTGTGTATCATCATCAAAATCTCCTAAACAATTTTTCCTCCTAAAAATTCTCCTAAACAGCCAAGAACCTCCTAAATCTAGTAGGAAATCTCCGGATCTGGCAACACTGATTATCACCACAACATGACAATTACGCCAACCGATTTGAGGAACGTACCTATGACACATTGCCGAGGAGGGAACGTCCCTGCCTTTGGATGTTACAGGTACTCCGGGTTTCAGGTGACTCTAGTGGAAGATGAGCTACTGTAACTCGCACAATTACAAAGGTGGCGTACTGGCTAAAAGATATTCAGATTCTCTGGGTAGCTTGGTGTCATAGATCGCAGCAAGATCGGACAATGAGGCTGGTCATATCTATTTAAAGTAGTTACGATCCGCGCTTTTGCTAATCATGGCGGAGACAATAGCTGGGATACAATGGACCCAATGGCTAGGTGCATGTGTCCATGGACACTCGCAAAAATATCATAACAATATAAATAATAAATATCATAACATAGAAAATGCCAAACCTGTTTTGTACTGTAATGTACAAATTCAGTCACTGCAGACCGACAACAATCTTTTTTGCGTATGTTTACGTTTTCGCTGTACGAACGACTGTTAACACTGAGCGAGAATGAGCTGTGCCTCTGCCGTCGCTGTACATGGAGATTGTCAACTCTGGTAACTTTCATGAATATTGACAACGTGCACCCAAATATGTTGACAATTTGTGTATTTTTAATGCGCACAACTTGACAGAAGCAGACCGAGCGCCGAGCCAAAAAAACAAACATTCCCATCAACAACAACTGGCAAGCGGAAAAATTGTGTGGAACGAGCTTATCATGAAATGTGTACGAGTGCCGCTCGGAAAATTATGCAGCAAACTTTTTATTGGCTTTTGAGGAAATCTGCGTCCGAATCTTAGTGCCTTTGACTTGAGTTGAACAGGTTCAGAAATTCCCTTAACACATGTTGAGTCTCGGTTTTTGTATAAAATTGAGAAGTAATGAATAATAATAAAGGATTAATGGTTATGGCCTAAAACTACATTGGACAATATTTGTATTAATAAAACATTTTCTGAATACTTTTCTACAACTCAATATGAGATTTCTCCTTTAATCAATGTGCCTCGGTCGTTGACTGAAGTGGACTGCACTTGCAATCAAATGTTGGTCACTTGCATTTAAATTTGTATGTTCCTGTTGTTCTTCATTTAATTGAATGCCATACTTTTCCTACAGGGCACACATATCAAAAGCGTCTTGTTTCTTGTTGCTTATTTCCCTCGCAAAAAATGGTCCTGTACGTCGTTTCATGAGATGAGGATTTGCGCTGCATGTAAAAATAATCAAAATGAACTACAACAACAACAACAACAATCGAATAAGCAAAAGTTGTTGAGATAAATTATCATTAGGCTAAATTGAGGAATTGAAAATCATTTCATGTTAAGTGAAGTTGCTGCATTGTCATTTTCAGTGCTTTGTTGCAATCAAGTGGGCGTGTTTACATTCAAACACAATTGTTGTTGTGCAGCGGCAGCAAATTTTACATGTACAGTTACATTGTGACTGTTTGCTATTAACTTGAGTGATGTTGTCTCAATCCAATGGACAATGTTGTCAGACATAACTAGTGGACTTTTGCAGCCAACTGTCGTCTCTGAATAGAAGCAGAACAATCATCATCCTTCTTCAGGTACTGAGTTGGAGGAGGAAGAAGAAGAGTTCATTTGATGTAGTAAGTGTAAATGTTATTATTTCCATTAATTGAACATGCAGCAGCTGTGCACATTTACAAAGCCTTTTTGGCAATTTTACTGGCTCGACTGACGCCTGACATGTGGCTTGGCAGTCCGTACATAAAATGTACTAACAAAATGTTTATCAGTGTGCGACAAGTGCTCGTTAGTGTGCATGCTACTATGCATCAGTGTGTGAGTGTGTGTGTGTGTGCTTGTTGGGTATGCAAATTAAACGGACAACTGACAGAAACTAATTATAAAGATGGTTTCCCAAAGTCCTTAATAATAATTATATGCTTTTCGCCTGCGCTTCGCCCGCCCATCCGCCCATCCACCCATTTGCCGTGCATTCGCTTGCCGCTGTCAGTCGCTTTCAAGAACGCTGCACATCAACCGAATGCACTCGCAGCTGTCCGTGTCTGTTTGTGCCGCCTGCCTGTCCTTCCAGCTGTCTGTCTGCCTTACTGTCTGTCTGTGTAGCGTTGCGTTGCATTGTGCATTGTTGTTGTAGGTGTGGCGTGCTTGTCTGCGGCACGACAGCAGCTGTCTGTCTAACAGCTTCTTCAGCTGCTTCCCACGTCAGTTGTTTATGTTTTTGGTTGTTGTTGTTGTTGTTATTGCTGTTGCTGCTGCTGATGTTATTATGCACCCTGCTTGTGCCGAGGAGCAAATGTTGACAACTTAAATAGAGCAGCAACAAGAACACAAAACAACAGCACCGACTGCCATCGTGGCGCTGGCACCCACTGCCACCGGACGAAATGAATGAATGCCAAAATGGCGCACAGATAGCAAAACATTGTTGAGTGCTTTCTTCTGCTGTTGCTGTTGTTGTTGCTGCTCCTGCTTGCGCCTTTGCTGCCGTTGCGGTTGCGGTGCAAGTTGTAGCAGGCGCAGTCGTAGTCCAACATAAGGAATCAAACATACAGGAATGCCCAACTAAAATTGGTGACAGTTCATATTTTAAATTGTTAAGGTTTGAACTTCTCTTGGAAAAGAAAGCGTAAGGAACAACCTTAAAAAACGCTAAGATCATAATTTGAAATGGTAACAAATGATAATTCAAAACACCAACACAAATGGTGCTGAACAAACTCGAACAGAGGTTAATTCTTATTTATTGGCTGTTCGCTTCTGAATCTATCCTATCTTAGAAACCATGTCCTGAAGTCTTTAGGTGATAGGAACGTATGGACTGGCAGTGCTGGCCTTGAGAATATTTTTTGTAGTTGTAAGAGATGGCATTTAGAATCCTTACCGACAACAACTACGACAGTTGGGTCTTTTTCGTTTAGCAGAGAGTCTTAAGCTTGAAAGTAGTTTTTTTATATAATAAAAGTTACTCGTATGTCACTCTAGGACCATGCAAAGTTTATTTTATTGTTACTAATAAACTAAAATTTTGTTGTAAGATGGTTTTCTCTAAAACGGTAGAAAACATTGCGATGGTGTATGGTACTTTAACCCACTAAGAACAGCTTTCCTTCTATCCACACAGATAGACTACCGTCCAAAACTACAGTCAAGTATTGTCTAATCGATGGTTTAAAGTCAAGAAGAAGGATTTTATCGATTACACTGATCAACAGCAACATGAATTTGATGCCAGACTAACACCATCAACCATCACTTGTGGAAAAATCGCGATCTAAAATCAAATCAGTGATTCAATTTTGTTTTGTGTGGGTAGTGGGTGCCAGCCCCTTGTCCAGTACCCGTCCCGGTAGAAGGCGTAAGAATTAGGGAAGTCCTTAAATGTGGTGGATACCCAACTTTGACATCGAATTTATGATCAGCGAACCTAAATCCATAGAAAATTTATAGTCGTATTCACCGATCACACATCTCTTTCTTTTGTGTGCCAGTATTTTCAACGTAAAAAATATATATTGCTAAATAATAGTTACCACTCAACGTAAAAAAAGATTTCCCATTCATAACTGTTACTGCCAACGGAAAAAATATTTTTCAAAATATAAACGTTACCGAGCAACGGAAAAAATATATTTCCAAAAATAAACGTTCTGAGCAACGTAAAAAATGTTTTTCCAAAAATAAACGTTACCGAGCAATGTAAAAAATATTTTTCTCTCATAACAGTTATGCGATGACAGAAAAAATATTTTTCAAAAAATAAACGTTACCGAACAATGGAAAAAATATTTCTTGCTGATAAGAGTTATTAGGCAACAGAAAAAAATATTTGTCACGAATAATAGTTACGAAATTACGAAAAAAATCTTTTTTTTCCTCATAATATTTATTGTCCAACTTTTGTAAATATCTCTTAAAAATGGGCAACGTTTTCAAATTTTTAAAAATTCAGAACTGTTATTTTGGGTCCTGAAATACATACATATCTACTTATTTATATAAACAAATTAAGGCCAAGTCTCGGTATATACGATTTTTTTTTTCAATTAAATGGTCCTACGATTTATTGCTGATTTTGATTCAATAATATTAGATTCAAAGGATACCATTTCTTTTTTCTGTTCTGCCTTCAATCGAAGGTTAGTTTCAATAGTCATTGAAAGATTTTTTTTTAAATATTCAGAGGTTGATCAACAAAAGAATCCGCAACTCGTCAATTTTGTGCCCAGAATTGCGATTAGTGTAATGCGGTTGTCAAAGCTCAGAAAATTGTATAAAGGCGAGTCCTGGGTAGAAACCGAGCCCATTGTAACACTCTAAAAACGAGGGGGAGTTGCTTCCAATAAGATCTGAATGACGCCTTGCTGAATTCAACCAAAATTACTCGTATGAGTGAATCTAGACAAGTCCCTAAAATTTTTTTTTTTTTTTGAGATCATTCATGTCATTGAAGACTGCGCAGTTTTCCATCCCAACTATTTCCATTTCCAACTATTTCCTTTTCCATTTCCAACTCCATTTAGAGATAAACGAGGAGTAACTAAGTAAGTAGGAGTCTTACAATCTCATTGTGTCACAGTGTCAGCTACGGCAAAAGGCAAACGAGACTCAGCCTGTTGAAATAGCATTCAAAGCGACAATATTCAGTAATCAATCACATCAACTGGGCTGTTGAGATCACTACGACTGGACTCATGTACTGTCTGCTTAGTAAGGCAAGTGTTCTGTTATAGTTTGGGTTAATGAAAGACCAGTGTTGACTTGTTGTGATGTACTTTGTATCTTGTTTTGTAGGCTTCGTCCATGAAATTTGACCAGAAACTAGATTACAAGGAGCAATGTTGCACTCAAAATATAAAGCTATGGTATCATGGTGTGGACTAACTTGGTATTTATGTATATAGACAAACTATATAATGTAGAATATTCATATAGCTAATTCAAATTGATTTGCTTGTCTTTTAAAGGCTACATATGAAACTATTGACCGAGTTTGGAAACTATTTGACCGATCGATTTGAAATATTCACACAATGGGTGTTTTGTCGAGAAGAAGGTTTATGGATATCATTTGTTATTTAGCCAGGGGCGTGGCACGCCCATACAACTCAAATATGGAATTACACCATGCGACAGCATATGGGCGTGAAACTAGAGACCAAATATAGTAATACTGCGTACTCAGTTTTTCATTTCTACACCCTTGGTCCTTTTAAAAGGAATTCAAAGTTGTGAAGGGATAACAAATAAAAAAATATAAAAAATACTAAACCTCGTTAAAAAATGGCGATATGGATATCAAATAAAAGAGGAAACGTTAAAGAATTGAAATAAAATTGATTGTTTATCTATTTGTAAAAAAAGGATATGAAAAAGGTCCTTTGCAAATTTTAATCCTTTATATCCTTGAAAATTTATATAGAATTTTCTTGAAAAGTAAGTACATTAAAACCCAAAAGCTCTTTGATCACGTGTCAAAATTTCATTATTCTCCTGCATTGATTTTGTATCTTTTTATTATTTAAAATACTAATACTCAAATTAATTAGAATTTGTGTACTTCCTCAGACTTGCAGCTTCCGCCTTTTTTTTAATAACTTTCGAACCAATAAAGTTAGGGTAATGAAATTTTAACAAAGAGATTTTGGTGTGAAAAATTTTTGTTGCATTGTGTTATAAGTCGCACAACATTTAACTAGAAATCTAGCGTTTTTTTTGTTGAGGTTTCGTACACAACTTTTGAGTCCAACAACAGTTGAAACCATATTTGCCTCCCAAAATATTTGTCACTTGGGTATCCCTGTACGTTCTTTAATGCTGTTTTCAATTTTCATACGTATGTTTCATGTGTGTATGTGTGTGTGTGTGTGTGTGTGTGTAAGAGAGAGTTTGTCAGTTTGTTTATTTACATTAACTGAGGCCAACCGAATAACAAAAGGTCTTTCGAGGAGCCAGAAATTTACAAGAAAGACAACAAAATCAACTGAAATAGTAGCCCAAAAATAAGAACAGCAACAACAACAACAACAACAAAAGTTGCTGTACCAACCAAAATCACCATAAATAATCATCAGTGTCTTGAAAGTGGAAATCATTGTCTTGCATCAACGCTGCTATTGTTGTTGTTGTTGTTGTTGTCGTTGCCGTTGTTATTAGAAGTTTGTCCAACCGTTTGTTTGATCTCGTGAAGTGCATGGACTCTAGTTATTGTTGTTGTTGTTGTTGGAACATATTCTTACATAAATCTCTCCATACGATGTTAGCATGTTAAATCCACACATACTTGCACGTTGTATTTGTGTGTGAGAAGTTGAGTGTATTTATTTATGTGTGGCAAGTGTTAAATGGCGTTTGAGCTCCACTGACTGCCAACTTTTTACTTTTTTGCATACATAACTAACGCTGACACACATACATAACACAAAAACTGGGGAAAACTGACATTTATGCAGAAAGTTAGTGCTGATGTTGTGTGAAAATCAAGTCTATTTAAACAGTAAGCACTAAGCTTGTTGCAATTTGTAGATTCCTAAAAAAAATTCAAATTAAAAAAAGCATTTCTTAGTCTGAAAATTCTGTAAATTTGTATGTAAAGTGTAAAGTAAAGGAGAGTGACTGTAAAATATTATTAGTTACATTTGTTGTTAGTATTAATTCTTTGTTATTCAAAAATAGTTTATACTCTTAAAATCAGTAAAAATGCGCGGACTATGCTCACATTTCAAATATTTTTTTCTGAACGGTCACTCTCATTTACTTATATCGAAAAAAGTTTCCTGTTGTTAGTTCAGTAAGAAAAGGTATTTATTTTTAATTATTTATGTAGATAAAACACGCTTTTCTTCGGACAATCCATTGAGTGATTTAAATTCTAATTTTTTTAAAATCTGTCTTTTTTGTTCCTATACTTTTCCCTGACTTATTTTCTGAAGGTAAGAGTTAACCTAATTAAAAATATTTCATTTTACTATGTCCCATACGAAAAGGATATATAGGATTTTGGCTATATTCTCTTCTCTCCTCTTTGATATGATCACTAATTACGGTCAAAAGTAAAATCATTACCATACAAAAATTAGTAATTTTCTTAAGAAATTGGCAAACTGAAAATGACTCTTGAAGTTGGAGTTTTTAAATATCCGGACTTGTCTGGCTGAACACAGTGTCCTGATACCCAATTTGAAACCTTAAGTATTCATAATCCTTATAATGCTAACCATTCAAACAGTTCAAACAACCCAAATTATTTGTTTCTTCTGAAAGAGAAAACTTCATGAAAAGTTTAAACTGCTTGAAAAAAAAAATTATTATTATTATTATTATTCGTTAGTTCATAATGTAATTAAATTGCACTATGGAACGATGTTGTTTGGCTTTAATTGAAATGTTACAACAATTTTGCTAATATTGCAATAATTATTTAAATTTTTTTCAGAGACATGCTTGAATTGGCATGGTGAGTGTTGTCATGCTGAATGAGCAAATGTAAATTCGCTAATTGACATGCCGTCAACGAACCGAAATCAAATTAACCGAGTTGAAAATGAAATTAAATTAAAGTGAATTGCAATTAGCGTTGCCACTTTTAAGTCACGCCACCAAATAACTATGCAACGATAAACGAGTTAGGCGCTTGGCGATGCACAATAGATGTGTCAACAACAAACAACAACAACAACAACAACAACAACAACAACAACTGCAATCAGCAAAACATTAAACAACTAAATTTGGTCAACACACCACAATAACACTAACAACAAATACAACAACCAAAGCAACGCAATCAAAACTTAATTAACAATAAAGTTAAAGCCAAAAAATATTCAAATATAAAATATATAAACACACACATACGAGTACGTGTGTGTGAATGTGTGAGTGGGTTTGAATTCGATATACCCAAAGGGAAAATTATAGATACGAATTAAATTTGGAAACGTGCGATGAGTACTTTTAAAGTCTACTCAACAGTGTCAACTGGAATTTTTTTACTTAAGGCGCTCATTAAATGTGAGACCATTGTCGGTGTAAACAAGAAACTAAAACTAAAACTAAATCCTTAACGCAACTCCTTAAAAATTTAGTCACATTTTAATCGGTTAACACGTGGGCGAAGTACAACTAAATTTGTTTGCCAGTTTAACTCTGATCACTAATGACTATACTTTCCCATATCCTCATACAAAATTGCAATTTGGATATGAATCCAAAATCATTGATTACGGATTGCAATCGCGGATCAGTTTTATAATCCCAAGATTTTTGGGACAGAAATTCGGAATCCCGGGATCTCGGGAATTTTTCGGGATTAAATATATTAAACTAAATCAAACGTATTTTTCAATGAAATACATTTTGTTTTCGTATTAAATAAAATTC
The DNA here is from genome assembly GCA_963668005.1 of Melieria crassipennis. Classification (NCBI taxonomy): domain Eukaryota; kingdom Metazoa; phylum Arthropoda; class Insecta; order Diptera; family Ulidiidae; genus Melieria; species Melieria crassipennis. The sequence goes on along the minus strand of OY764961.1, from coordinate 28,931,701 downwards.
TTAGCTCTAACATTAAAACTAAGAACAAAATATTTATGACAAATAACATAAAATAATAATATAAAAATAAATTTAATTGCGAAACTACCTGGCAACCCTGCTATAAAAAGCATCTCTCCGGTTCAATACTAAGTAGTAGGTGAAATCGTTATATTACATATAAATCTTTATGTACTTTTGGAAGTTTAGGCCATCAAGATAAGTCAAATTCGGTGTGAGTAATATCAATAATTCAATTTTTCCAAAGGATTTATAGTACCTCAAATGCAACTTTTATATCAGCTGTTTATTTCTTCAACCCTCAAAGGGTGTAAATCCCTTTTCCCTAAAACCCTTTTCTCTGTGCATTGTGAATGTGACAAGTCATATTAGAGTTTTCGCAAGTTTTTACAAACTTCTGCTTGTTGCTTTTTTGAATGGTTTAATTTTTTGGAAATTCTTTTTATTTATTTATTTATATTCTATTGTTGCATTGAAACTTATTCAGCTTATTCAAACAGGCAGTATGCAATTTATTTTTGTATTCAATAAGAAGGTTTGTCTCCTTCGAACTAGAGGTGACAAAAGCAAAAAGCTATTTTTATGTTTCGATCCCAGAATGAGATATTGTCAATCATGGTATTTTTCGGGACTGAAATATTCCGAGATTTCGGGATTTGGAATACCAGGATTGCAATCCCTACATGTAAAATCTTCTGAATAGTTTACTCATTATATACGATACTGTCATATATCCAGTCCGAATGGTTAATGAAAGTTGCTAATTGTGTAATTCTTTATCTATTTGAAGTTGGGAATTTGTGTATAGTCAAATGTTGAGTTTTCCATCTTCTTCTTCATAAGACCAGGAAGGCGAAGATGAAGCGATGCATAGTATTCTTCTCGTTTATTTCTCCACAGCTGCGAGAGTAGGAATTGAAGGGAATAAATATTTTGTTTGCGTGATGAACCAATGGTCTGTGATGACCACAGTGTGGCTTGCCACGTCCAAGTGTCCTCTATTTAAAAGCTCTCTGTTTCTTTCTGTCCTTATTGCATACTATTCGGAGTAATCTACAGATTTTGTAGAATACCATCCCTAAAATGATCGGCAAATCCCCGAACAGGCAGTATTTTAGTCGGTAAAATTTCGACTGGTGAATACGGACCAACCAGTTTCTATGAGAATTTTTTACCTCTTGCTCTAAAACCAAAAATGCCATCTACAGTATTTGGTTACAACATTTTTGCCGACTGCGCTCTTGATTGAACTCAATTGATCGTGAACTGCCAACGTCTCACATTCGTCAAAAGCAAATCTCTTTCTGGTCAGTTCATCGAATCGTTCGTTGCGCTGAATGTGGTTGTTACCCTTCACTATGATAAAGATTTATATAAATCGATGAACTGACTCCATGTTTTGATGATCATCGATAGGCTGTCAAATTGTAGCATTAATTAGCTCATGTATGTTATATGTTAAAATGAATAAATCCTTCCTATTTATTAATTCATTCATTTATTCATTCATAAACAAATAAGAGCCGAAGAACACTGGGTGACAACTTTTGCCCCACCCTGTATATATATGCTAAGGTTCCGAGGAAGAACAAAGGACCACAGTCAATTTTGTTGCTTAACACTCCGATGCCCAACAAGGTCCGTAGGGACCTATGGCGTTTTTAAAAGCAATTATTTTGTATTTTATACGTTTTTGCTATCTGTCTGTAGTAAAAAATACATAATACAAACACATTTACACACATTATGTAACACTACATTATACAATTACAAGCCTTATATGCAATATTACAATAGAGGTCCCTGGGGACCTTGTTGGGCTTTGGCCGTTTAAAAAGTTGTTGGGCATCCGAGTGTTAAGTAGATCTGCCCTGCGCCAGCCTCTTGAATCGTCTTCTAGATTTCATGCCAAATGCCATCAAAGTTGGATCCACTTGGAGTTCATTGGTGCTGGAGTTCTGCTGCAGAGGCCAGATTGACCTCAAGACAGGAACATAGATTACTGGGAGGCAATAGATTTTCCTTTGACGGTTTTTCATTTTCAAAAACTCTATTTTCTTTAGTATATCTATCAACTTCTGCATTGGTTGCTTTTTTATCGTGAAAAATGTTATATTTTTTAAAATTTATTTTGTGAAAAATTAGCCAAATCCGATATGTACCTTTCGAGATATCAGCGGATATGGCGGTCTTTCTAGTGTTAATCCTCTAAGAAGACTGCAACTACCTACGTTTAAATATTTAGACGACTTTCTTCTCTTCAGTTCCCGATAAGAGGCGCTACAGATGTCGTAGTTCTTGCTTCTTATGCATTAAACAAAAATGTATGCACTTTCATTTTAACCAAATTTTGGTCCTTGTTCACTCAAGCACAAGTAAACTGTAGGCTTGAATTCCTACCTACCCAACACCATATAAATACATTTCCAATTCGATGAGATGACCTATGTCCTGTTTCTGTTGGTGTTTGAATGGGGTTTTAGATCAGTGGTGTTCATTACAACTTCATTATATCCCAACGTTTCAGGGGATCACAAAAATTTATAAAATACAAGACACAAAGACTCCTTTCGAGGAATACCGATGGAGCTGTTAAAGGTGAAAGGAATGTTTTGTGTTTTGCATTTCATAGATTTTTGTAGTTCCCTGAAGAGGTCAGCTAACTTAAGAAGTAACGTCAAGTAATAGTAAAGATTCAGTGATCACTTTTAACATCAGCAATACCTATTAACCTTAATAACTTTTTAGGTTATTTCATATTTATTTTGTAATCGATCTAATAATTAATTAATAATAATTGACTGGCACGACAGCCCGCTTACGCGAGACTAAGGCCTAGCTTCCCGCAACTACCCGTGTTGTGCGTGTGAATTTGTACGCGGGTTGAAGGGACCTACAGTTTTATGCCGGTTCCGAACGGCAGGGTGGGAGCTTTTTCATAAGCAATTTTTACTCTCAGAGGTTTGCCATTTCCAGCTGAGAGGACAGCCACCGAAAGAGAAAACGAGTTTTCCCGTTATTTTTTTTTAGGTGTTATTACAGGCAGTATTTGAACCTGAGGTTGCTGCCTGCGACTCGCGGTCCAACGCACTAACCAACTGAGCCACGGCGGCTGCCGTTTGTAATCGATCTAAGCCAATAAAATTACAATTTATGTATGAAAATAAAATGTTTTATCAGAAGAAAAGTTCTTTATGAAAAAAGATTTAGTTTACCTCCTTATTTGTAATGTTTAGTAATGAACTCTTCTCTGAAATCTATTCCAAATTAGGTTAGAAAAGCGGATGCACCTAATGGCATCGGTCTGATATGATCATTGAATGCTGCCGGTGAGCGCGACATAAATTCTCCGCTTCATTTCCGAAATGATTACCATTTCCCGTTGGGTATAATTATCTATGTGTGTGTGGGTGTGTGTGTGAGCATTTCTGTAGTGTAAATGTGAATTTATGCAAATTGCGGTGCCGCACATATCTGCCGTAATTTAATATTAAATCAGAGTCGTGCGGCGGTTGCTGGCCGCGCCAACTATTTTGTTATTACAAGCGCGCCAGTTGAACGTAATTAATTTCATGCGATAACACATTTTAATGCAATTATAAATATTTGGAAAATTCACTCGCCATTTGGCAAGTGACCAGCGAATGGTGTTTGCTGGCATTTTAAATGCTGTCATTAAACATTTCATTGTTGATTTTTTGTTTGCTTACTTTTATGTTCTTTTTTGTTTTGCTTGTTTTCGCTAAACTGCTCATGGATTTTGTTGTAATTTTATGCAGTTCCAAACCTTTTGATTGTGGCTGAGTGCGTTTGGTGCCCTCGAGTGAAATTGTTTGCTTTGATTAGAGTGATTTGCGGAAGCAGGTGATACAAAATATGAAAGAGGATTTTTTTTTTAATATAAAAAGCTGTGTGCGCAAAATGCATTGCGTTGGCCGCTTAGGACTGGAGGCGATTTTGTTTATTGTAGTTCATACTAATTTCTATATCTGTGAGTACATTCGTATTATGTCCTTTTGAAATCGGCATAGAATTGTAGGTTACTTCAGTTCAAAAACAAATTCACACAAACAACAAAAATGGTTGCACTGAGCCAAGCCTTAGTCTCGTTAAGGGGCTTAGTCTCTTTTCAAATCAAATCTGGCTTGGCCTTGCCTGCCGTATGGACGATGCAGCTCCGGCAAAGAAGGTGTTCGATGTGGTAGTTGGAGGTCAACGGCGAAGAGGGAGACCGTGTCTCCGGTGTAAGGACCAAGTTGAGAACGTCCTCTGGTGCCAACCGGAGAAGGCGCACGCAAAGCAGAGGCGCCTGGAGAGAATTTTGCTGCAGGCCGCAACCCGGCAACAGGATATTATGACCTGTTAAGTAAATAGGTAGGTAGGTAGGTAGTAGGTGTGGGTGCCCCAAGGAGAAGCACACTTAGGTCATGAAGGCCCATTGTGATACCACAAGCGGTCACAAGATAAGTAAGTACATATGTAAGTACTTCGTTTTCCGAACAACTTATTTCACTTTAAATTCTCAGACATATGTAACAGTTATCCCTATTGACTTGGTAAATTTGAGCGCAAAAATAAGAATCATCACCAAAGACAATGTTTCTTGCTTTAACAGAAAATATAAGTATTATTATTTTTTTGCTTATATGTAGCTTCAGTAGTATTACTAGTATTACTTGAACTTTTCAAGAATGAAATTGTAAGTCAAAATGCATAACTCCTCATTATGCGCTCAAGGACACGTCCAAATCCTGAGCGCACCATTGTTCCAATGCATTTGTGTCCTTCGTCTCTCCTTCACTAACTGCACCAATGTTTTCGACAGATCGTGTTTTACGTGGTACACGAGCTAACTATATACTCGTAATATTAGAGACCGATTCCAAATAAATAATAAATAATAAAAGTCCTTTTTGCAATTTCGACGAGATTTTACAATCCTTTTCTTCTTTTCCTTTTCATATTTATCTGAATTTTAACATCGTTTTGTATAAACAATTATTATAAAAATACCATGTAATTACCTGTATAAATTAGTTCCCATTTATAATCCTACTATGTTCCATCTTCTTTCTTTGTATGTAAGTAGTCAATATTTCATACTCTCAATTGTTGCTTCTTACTTCCACTAGTATATAGTTTGAAGTACTCACAGTTCCATTGCTTCCCACCAACTAATGCTTTTTAAACTTGCTTCCCCTCACATTCTATGTATGCCGATTGATCGCTTCCACTCCCACTTCCACTTCTAACTATTGCGACAATGTGTGCTATCCAAAATTTTAGAAAACAGCTACAAATTCGCAGCAGCAGCAGCGACCGCCCGAAAGTGTTGCGCTTACTTAGTGAACAGTCATTATCGGTGAAATCACTTGAAATTCAAAATAGTTCGGAAACTTCTGCTCAACGCTAAATTGAACGATGAATTCACATAACGTCTCGAATGTTGCAGCTGCTCACGTCACGACTGCAGCTTTGCAGCGCTTTCAACTGCAACAATGCAACCAGCGGCACTACAACAAATAGCAACAAATAGTGGTGAATAAATATTACTTTTAAAATAAATACAAAATGATAAGTGCAAATGACGTTTGTTTTTTTTTAATGCAGGTGGAAAAAAATGTGAAAAAATATAAGTACTTGTTAAACGCTATATGAGAAAAATATATATAGCAAAAATTTGGTGTTTGCACCAAAATTCTAACTTGATAACACAGTTTTCGAGACGAAAAAAGAGAAACAACTTTCTTGAGGTTATAAGTTTTTACTTCTGAGTTACTTCCTGGTTTGGCCAGCTCAGCGCGATTCGAACATGACCGTTTTTGCTTGACGTTGTCGTAAGTGATGAACTTTTCATCACCAGTCACTATGGATCGATTTTGTTGCGATTCAGCGCCGATTCGCAGTTGGAAATTCGGTACATGGCGGTTGTTTTGCATAAGTTATTTCGTATGGCACCCATAAACCGAGCTTCTTTTTGTATCCAGCCTCATTCAAAGGGCTTCCAACGGTTTCTTGTGCAATGCTTGGCTCCTGGCCCATCGAAACCGTACTTACATGACAACTGGACCGGACAATTTTAATGACTTTATTAATATTTCCGACAATAGACCTTTCAGAGTGTAATGCATCTTTGACATCAAAATTACCGGAACGGAATCGACAAGACTAAAATGCGTGTAATTGGCTAATACAGTATCAGAACTATAAACACTATTAACTTTTTCAGCCTTCGAGCTTGCGTTTTCGCTTTAATCGAAGAAAAACTGTCCAATATAGAGTAATTTTTTCATTGCTAGTGTCCATCTTTGACGCGCGCTCAAATAAAATTGAGTCAAGCAGTCACAAGATTGTCTTAGAAGTTTCTTTGGTACAAAATCGTGTCTTTCTAATGACATCCACCGTAACTCGATCGCACTTATACAACGAGAGATAAAGATTACTAAAGCGATCTATTGAAAAAATAATCAACTTTCCTTATTGCAATAATTTTTTAATTAAATATTCTGAAAACATAATGGTTGAGTTTATGGCTCGGTACAGATATTTGAAAATCCCGTTTGTTTGGCTTTCGGTTCGATTTAAAGCGCCAAAAAGGCAAATGGTTCAGTTCAGAAGCGGTTCACAGCGCTGCTTTGGACGCTCACTGTGCATAAGTACTTGAATGCAATTATATAGATACTTGTTCACGTATCTATAGATACTTATGTACATAGATATGTATGTATATACGCTCAAGTGGTTGTGTTAGTGCGTGTTTATGTTGTTGGTGTCGCATTTGCATTTGCATTAAAAACAAAATAACGCAGCGCTGTGGCAACAACTGCAAATGGTGCTGTTCGCACATACCAATTGTTGTTGTTGTTGTTGTTAAACGACATCCGTAATGTCGATTTTAATGTCGACTAACGTGTGCGGCCGTTTCATATGTGTCGCCCTATTTGAAAGTATGTGCGTGTGTTTGTGTACAATACACATATAAATGTTTTTATACGTGTGTGTGTGTGTGTGTGTGTGTGCGCGTTTGTATTTGTTTGAATTGCGAAAATCGCTCAAAGTACGACAATTTTCAATTTTGAATGGCGGCAGCGTCGACGGCGTTTTGCTGCGCTCGTTGACTTGAATGCACTCATGTTTGTATGTGTGTGTGTGTGTGTCTATTTATTGCCATTTGTGTGTGTTTTTGCGTAAATGCGTTAAGAGCTCATGTTATGTTGTTTATATTTGCGTTTACCTTTGCAACAGGCGCACCCAATCGGTCGAGTGGATAAATATGTTTTGCTATTTTGTTTTGTCACCAAACGTTACTGCTTTAGTTGTTGTTATTATTGCTATAGTTGTTGTTGTTGCCAGTCGTTTGTGCTGTATTAAATTGTCGTTGAGTTTACTATGAAAACACACTCACACACACACGCAAACAAACACTCGCCAACACACTCAGATTGCATTTTGCGCGCGTATTGGTGTGTTTTAATACCAGCGGCAACAGCTATAATAACAGCAATAACAACATTTTTAGTAATATTGGCAATTTGCATGCGCTTATGCAAATTGCCCTCAACCAAAATTGTTTAAGCGGCTGTCGTTCGGTGAGCGCTGCTGCAACCAAATGCAGCCACTGAGTGTGAGAGAGAGGGAGAGAGAAAGAGTGATGTAGAGAGATGAAAGAAGGGAGTGGCAGAGGTTGCAAGATGGCTTGGGTGCGGTCCTGTGCATGTCAGCGGAACTGATTTTGCACACGGTTGACATATGCTAAAAACAAGTCGCCCCCGCGACAGCTGACCGCCGCACGCTGCACTGTGGCTCGTTTTAATTTTTTAAGGAGCAAAAATCAGAGGTTTCAAGTGAATAAAGTAATTTAGATTTTACAGTTCAGCAAATTAATCAGATCGAAATATAGCAGACTGCGAAATGCTTTGCCGAAGTGAGGCTTACTGTAGAAAAAAGTAGCAAATTAAAAGGATTCGACGTTTCTCTGTTTCTTTGATCTTCAAATTTCATAACTTTGAAACGGTTAGCTGCATGTGATAAATTTTTCTTTAGCTTAACAGAAGACAAATCAGTTGATTATTTGTGAAATTTTATTAAGATTGGTGCATGATATTAAAAGTTATTGCAAAACAAAGATGAATGAAACTTCAGAAAAAAGTTATATTCTACAATTTCACGACAAAGAGAAGAATGGGACAAGTGAATGTGAATGATGCGTGGGAATATTTCGTGCTGTACTCTATCCCTGAAAACTACCAGCAAATGCTTCACTTGTTTTCGTTCTAGAAATTTTGAAATGAAAGTTGCTCCTCGCTTTGGTCGATCTGTAACCGAAAAAGTCTATGAAATTATATTCAAAAACAACTATAAGTAAGTCGTCTCCCCAACGCCAATTAACTAAAGATTGATTGCAAGATATTTTTAAGCCATTTACATAGAGTTGGTTGCAAAGAGCAGCTCGAGTTTGTCATGAACTAGGTGCAAATAGTTTAATTGACTGAATTTCAGTTTTTGATTCGCTGTTAAAATGCTACGAAATCGAACAGTTTTTGAAACGACTGATAACAGAATGTAAATCACATACGATATTGTTATTCAAAAACGGTTTTGATTGAAAAAGATGAAGCTCCAAGAATGATGTCAAGCTCGGATTGACGCAAGAAAGGTGTTGTGGAGGTGTAATGCTGTGTTAGATTATCATTTGTTCCTTTCTCTCAAAGACTCTTTTGCTAGCACCTGCGTTCGTTTTTCAAAGGTAACATCGCGGAATCTATTTATGTGCATATTATTGTTTGTGCTGTCTGTCTGATTGACCGACTGACTGACTGATTCATCATGGCCCAACCCAAAGCGCTGAAGCTACAAACATGGAATTTGAACTGTAGGTACATTTAAGAAAATAAACTTCCGCTAAGATGGGATTTTTTGAAATTCGGGGTCTAAAGGGGCAAAACATGGGATAAGATGTTCTATGAAGAAACGAGATTTAGTGGGCCTATTGATTTCAAACTTGGTGAATATACTAAAAACTAAAAATAATTCGACACGTATTATTCAGTTTATCGATAATAGAAATTTGACGGGGTTAAAAATGGGCTAATGGAAAGACTATGAAAAACATGAATCGATGTGCCTATTGACTTCAAAAGTTATGGAAAAATTTAAAATGGAAAGTAATTAAACTTTTTTTTCCTTTTTTTTTTCAAATAAAAATTTGACAGAGTCTATGATGGGTTAAAAGATTGTTTAAAAAACTGTGAAAAACATGAATTAATGGGCAAATGACTTCAAACTTAGTAAAACCATTTCAAATGAGAAACAATTGGACACGTATTTTAAATTAATTTTAAATTTAAAATTTTTTAAATTTTAAATTTTTAAAAATTTTAAATTATTTTCGAAAATCACATCTGACTGGGTCATCGATGGATTAAAAGTTTGTATGGGAAAATGATGGCCAAATTGACTTTAACTCGGTGAAAGTGCTCCAAATGAGGAATAATTCGATACGCGTTTTTCACTTTTTTTGAAAAGCAAAATCTGGTGGGGTCAACAATGGGTTAACACTTTGTATGGAGAAACATGATTTAATTGCCCAATTGATTGAAATATGGTGAAAGTATTTCAAATGGGAAATAATTAGACAAGTATTTTTCTTTTTAAATCTGACGGGGCAACAAAGGGTTAAGAGAAATTTAGTTTGTTAGGCCTATTGACTTCAAACTTGAAAAAAGTACTCAGTGTTTAGTGTTCGAAAATCAACATCAGACGAGGTGAAGGTTTGTTATAAGTTTATGCAAATAAACAAAACCTAACATTCGATAGTATTAAATAGTGAGTAAAGATTATTTCAATAGAATCATAAAATTCATGCGTGCAAGGCCGCCTGGCCCTGCTACTTCTACCATTAAGGAATAATCCTTCTGGTGAAAAAATGTCAGCCGGTATTTGGAAACAATAGGAAATTTTTAAATTAATATGTTTTTTAATAAATTGTGTTGTATTTTTGTATATTTGCTGGCGAGTCCAGCAAAATTAGTAAGATTTTCGAGGTGTTAGGAAGGTTCAGAAATCGAGCATACTCTCTTCGTCGGCGGTCTCAACAATATTTTTAATAAAAAACGCGAAATACCTTTTTCTCCAACCCAATATCTAAGTTTTATAGAAAGAAATACTTAACTTTTTCAGACGTTTTTACCTAAACCTTTCAAAGTATTAATCAGCTTTGAAAAAAAATATTTGTTCAATCGAGTTAAAAGTTTCGATTACTTATCTTAAGTAAAAATAAAAAAATTTTGAATAGTTTTTGTCAACTCAATCATACCAAATTTGATTTTTGCCCATCTGCATCGACAAAACGATCCACTGTACACCGCATGGCGCACACGTGTCGCACACGGAGTCTGACCGCACACGTGGGCGGGCGTTGCCTAAACTACAAAATTGCACAACAACAACAATAACCACAACCCCAACAACAACTATTGATGCACTCGTATTTGAAATGTGAAAAATGTGTGCAATTTAAAGCTTTCAGCAGCCAAATTTCAGTTGCACAATTAGACAACCACAAATTGCCGTCGGCACTAAATGCAAATATTCTCAAATAAATTCACTTCAAAAATATGTGTGCAATTTATATTTGGTAAATTTTAATAAAAACAACTAAATAAAGTGATAAATTTGTGCTTTTCTTTAATAAGTTTCATTCCACATTAAATGTATGTAGCGATATTTAGTTTATTTTTCTTTACTTTACCCTTTTTGTTGACATTTGTAGATAAGCAAAAACTAGCAATTTACACAAAGGCAAAATTCTATATAATTACAATTTAATATGTCTGCAATTTTGGGTATTTGTGTTAAGCAAAATATTTTTTAAACTTTCACTGCATTGAAATATAATTTCACTTAATTTCGATGATGCGATAAAGTTGCTTGTTCTTATTTTTCTCAATTCTGATTATACAAGACAGTTTTTGATTCTTCATTTTTTAATCTCGATGGTATGAAACAATTGCTTGAGTTAGTATTTTTTTTGTATTCTCAATGGCTGAAGGAAAGTGTTTCTGGTTTCCGGATTTTCTGTTTCTTATGTTTTAAATTTATTTATATTTCTGCTCCCCGGTCTCAGTCGTTCCACACCACACATTTGCGGTTTAAAAATGTTCTGCGACAACATTTTGTGTCTTGAACGAAGAGCATTCATCTCCACGTTTATAGTTCTGTACATTTTCCGATAAATCAAGCTAACCAATAAGATCTGCAAGACAACTGAACTTCTGTAATGAAAAACCTGAAACCTAAAATTTAATTTTTAATTTGCCCAAACTCGTAGTTTTTTTTCTAGAAAGACATTCTTTAGTATATGCGGTCAATTACCTTCGCAATAATGTTGAACATCATTGCGTACAATTCGTATACATGAAATGTTCTGCTCGTCGTTTCACTGTTTTCATACTTTGGCGTCAGCGAATTCCGGGCGCAACACTTTATTTGTGCATTTTCTTGACAGCCATTTGCAGTAAACCAAATTAGCAACAAACACCAACACATACACACTGGCTTTGTGCTATAAAATGGCCAACTTAATGCCTTAATAAAAAAAAACAAAAACAAAGCCCAGCACTTTCTTAACGCTTAACGCAATCGCTGTCGAAGCAACAAATTAAGTTGAGTTGCTGTATGACAGTGTTGTTGTTGCTGTGATCCTGTGAGTGCTAGCACGCACTGAGAAGCATCGTTCGTCGTATTTTTTGTGCCAGTTTGTTGTTGCGGTAGTTGTTGCCAGTGTAGGTCATTTAGTGTTTTTATGCCCACATGCTGGAGTCCCGAGGCCAGCAGAGAGCAAAATACACTTAATTAGCCGGAGCATGTTAATTGAAAAGTTTTTTCGCACGAAATTTTTTCTCCTCTTCCTGCTGCGAAGTCGTCTTGTTGCTCCTCTTGCTGGCAGCGTCGTCCTTCTTTGCTTTGGCCAACTTGTACGCGCTCGTTGCCGTTGTTGTGTTGTACGGCTGCTTAAAAAGTTAATAGTAAGTTGCAGTTATTTTGCAATTAACTAAAAGTGTACCAGACTTTATACGAAAAATAAAACATAACTAAAGTGGAAAGAAAATACAAAAATCGTTTTTCTTTCACAGGCATCGGAATTGGTCGCTCTTCAGTTTCAGTTGTTGCTTCGACTTTTCGCTCACTGGTTCACACTTCGTTTGGCATTTAATCGCAATATGTGAAAAGCATTTTAAGCATTTCCTTTAATGCACTGATTACGTTTCATTAACCCTATAATGGCCAACTTTGTGCTCACTAGAACAAAAAAAAACAAAACCAAACAGCCGACAACAAGTAGCAAACTCAGAAAAGAAAAACACTTAATTTGCATGCATAAAAAATCGAGTGCACATTAATTACGCAGTTGTTGTTGTCTTGTGTTTTATTGCCAATTGTAATAAATGTATCCTTCCGCTGCGAAAACGTGCGAGACCTACGCAAAATATGCAAACGATGAATTATGGCGCGAATGCAATGCGCCATTTGCGTACTTAAACGCGCACACAAACACAAACACACGTAGACATATAAGTGGGTATGTCTGTCTGTATGGTTGAAAAATAAATCATGTATGGGCAAAAAAATGAAAGGAATTAAATTAACACATTGCTGCACGGACGCATGCACACACTCAGACACACACACACACACTTACTTTATACTACAAAGGACGCAACGCAGTGAAGCGGATGCGGTCAGCGCAATGATGGTGGCTTGTGTCCGTTTACCGAGGAAGTTAATATTTATTTGTTCCGATTTTTACTCAGAATAACTACCTACATATACTAACATATGTACATACATTTGTATATTTGACTATGTATATACTTACTCAAATATATAAAAAATATGTACAACGACCATGATAATTGTGACAAATGCAAAACCAAACGAATCCTAAAAGGATTTTATAAAAAAAAACCAAATAATATATGCAACAAAAAGGTGGTGTTATTGGCCATAATTGTGACTTTAATAGTTAAAAAAGGAGAGAACTATTGGCTACTGGTAGAGGGATTTTTTTTTCCCCTTGTCGGAACAATCTAGCAAGCGCAGCACTTTGACAATTATACATCCATTGTACTACGACTTGTTGTTCCCTGTTAATATATTTCAAATCTACCCGACCTCCGGAGAAATCTTAATAGATCTTGGGGTGCCAAGGAGTAGGTAGAGGAATAGTTGCCCCTCATTAAGGATCTGCCTTTATGCGTTTCAGGGCATAATTTGTTACTCATTCTTGTTCACTGACCTCTTTAAACGTGAGAGTTAATGACGGGATACGAATGACACATTCAATAGTGATCTAAATACAATACAATAATGCTCTCCAGCGTTGTATGTTGTTCCCAAATTATGTTCAAAGATCTTTGTTGGAACAATCAACTCTCTGGTGTTTCGAAAATGGCAGTCAAGTGCTTCGAGTTCCTAAGCGGTGTACGAAATATCTAATTTACTCCATTTGATCTTAAACTGATACTGAATACCGTAATTATTCGATTCTCAAAAGAATCTACAGTAGCCGACTTTTAAAAGTAGCGATTTGGAAACTACTTAGAATCGCTGCCATTCATTAAATATTGGAATAATATTACACCATGCGACAAGAAACAACTTTTGTCGAGACCCACCCACGAGTTGATATTGGCTTGAAACTTCGGATTCATAAATATTTGGATAGATCAAAAGTACTGTTGCACAGTGTTTTTTGTCAACTATTTATTGCTAAGATTTTTACCAATGGTTGAAACATACACAAAAACCAAAGTCGTCAAATTTTTTGTTCTGCATATACAAAACTTGAAAGACGACATTCAAGGATTAGGGTGTGGGTATGATTTTTTGTTGAAAATAAGTATATTTTTTATTCAAAAATAACAAAGAAACTTTTATTAAGGAAAAAAACACTTAAGTTAAAAAAAGATGGCATAAATAGCATGAAATCGCATTGGACCATATTGCAACTGTATTGTTACGGCGAAGCGGAAAATGTGTGATTTATTCGGCGAAGGTTGATTTACAATGTATGATTTGTATGATTTGAAGGTACAAAAAGTAATCATTTGACAAAACGAACGACCCAGTTCGGGGAACAGAAATACAAGGAACATAAGTACAGAAGGAAAAGGAAAGGAAAGAATTAGAGGTGGGATCGACACAGCAATATTTGGCTGATTTTGATGATAAAACATCATTATTTGCTTTCAAAAATAAGTGTGTGCCATTTTACTGAAGTGTAAGGAAAGCATTTTCTTTGCGCTCAAATCAAGTCATCCTTTCTGCCAACAAAACAGAATTTGTGAGTCGAAGTCGTCAAGGAAGACTTCAATGGAATATCCTACTCCACCCTTCGTATTCAGAAGACATTCGTCCTTTCGACTTCCAGTTGTTCCAGTCAATGGTTCACAGTTCAGTTCAGTTCAGTGCAGTTCACTTCTTAGGAAGAAGTAAAAAATTGGGTCGATTCTTTAATCGCCCTACACAATTTTTTAAGTTGAGTTCATATGATGCCCGTAAGAAGGTGAAAAACTGTAACTAACGATAGACGATAAAAAACCTCAAAACTCGATTTCGATTTTTGGCCTTTTAGTTGCTGTTAACTCGTGTTTTCAGTTAAGCAAACTCCGGTTAAGTAAAATTTCTTTCAACTAAGCATACTTCGGATGAGTGAAAAGAAAAGACATTCTAAATCCGAATTTGTCTAATGTCGTTGGAATTTCAAAAGCCAACCGACCACCACGAACTACCAAAATCAGCTGATCTACTTATCGGGGATGCAATAATACGATTATATAATAGCAGAGCTGTATTTTAAAACTATGAAAAGTGGCATAAAATTTTTTCACTTAGGCAGAATTGAAATAGTATAAATTTATATGTTGGATCCAAAATATTCTTTCACTTAAACGAATTTTTCTGTTATGGGAAGTTTCAGTCGAACGAAAAAATTTCCAGGAAAAATGCCAAATAAAAATAGTACCTAGACTTTTATTTCGGTTAAGCTGATTTTTCAGATAAGTGACTTGCTGTTAAGTGGTTTTGACTGTACCCTCAATAGAATCTCCAGCAATATAAAAGGAATACAATTTTCGAAAAAAACTGGCACATTTCTGTACTGTTACATCAAAAAAATTTAATCAGGTGCTGAAAATTTTCTGTTCACTTTATTTATTTTTCTGTCACTTCATACCTTCTTTACATATGCGAAAGAAATACCCTACCTTCTAGAGAAACACTGAAGACACAATTTTACTACATGAACTCTAATTTACTTGTTAAGATCTTTCAATTGCTTTGTGTAAAATTAAGGAACTTATTGCTTCGATCTTTTAGGTGGCAACGCTGTCATGTTTTGACGTTTGTATTCTGTGTTTCAGTACCATTTCACTACAAACTCTAAACTTACAACTTGAGAACAACACCATTCGATTTAGGTCCATAGATGAGATGCGGCCTGTTTTATGCAAGAGAGTCTTACAATATTTGATCTATCGAATCGAGTCCTATAAACGAAACAGCGAACATCATTTGAATTATATTACATCAAAATCAGTAGCGCACTCAAGTAGGATTTTGGGTGTTCAAACACCTACAAAATATTAGTACCATGCAAGTGTTTTGGATTACAAATTTGGTATCAGCTGGTAAAAGGCTCAAAAGTTATGTACGGACCCCCCAAAAGTGATATCCTGTATGTGCCTCTGATCAGAATGATATCATATTAAAAAACAATGATACTGAAATAATTTATTAATATTTTTGGTTATTTTTTTATTTATTTATTTTTTTTATTTATTTATTTTTTGCGTAAATGCACTGGGCTCACATCCTAGAATTAGTGAGTTCGATTCCTACTTAGTTTTGACCCACATTCCGAGTTTCGAGGTCCCATCCTATAAACATAACGAAATCCAATCCATTACCTTGTGACAGTTCCTATCCTTCATGGCCCAACCAGTGGTGATGGGCACCGCTCTAAAAATCCTAATCTCCATTTACCGTACAACAACACAGTGCAAGTAGAGACCAACAGAGAATGACGCTGCGCTCATTGAAGACACCAACCCCTCTGATATCAACTCCACCTACCTAAATATCAGTAACGGATGCACAGAGAGGATTTATATGTATAACTTAATAAAAAAGCTTTCGCTATATAAAAATGTCTCTTCTAGGGGACGATAGATGGCAGCCACAACACCTATGACTGCTAGCAATGGAGTAATTAATCGCCCTGGCAGAATTTCAATTGATTAACCAACATAGGACATTTGTCTTTTTGAGGTCCTATGTTCCCAAACGGGGTGAATAAGGGGAAAACAAAAACTATATGTCGAAGTTTTCGTGTGGCATAAAGGTTTTTAATTTTTTTTACATATATTTACGTGGATAGGTGGTTAATGCAAACGATGACAGTTTGCTTTGAGACGGTTCAATATATGTGACGTATGTATGTTTGGTATGGTTATGTCTGCAGTTTCCTGATCAAAGTGCAAATACATTTAGAGGTTAGTGTGGTCCACTGGAGTGGTTTGATATGTGTTGGAAGTAGTATAAAGTACAAAACTTTTGCAAACAATTTGTGACAGTGTTCTTCAAACAGTACCTCAGCAGTGCCAAAGTTATTTGATGCAATACTGAAAATAAATAATTAGTTGAAAAATTTTGCAAAAAGTTCGAATATTCACTGTAAAAGTCAATATTCTTGTAAGCTCAGACTGATTAAATCGGCATCTCTTGAACTATTGTACTAAGTAATTTTTAATTAACCGGGAATAGTGGTATCAAGCTAATTCGATGATGGAACATCGCTACTTGAACCAACCAACCAACCAATTTTTAATTAATTCTTGTGACGATTAGTTCTCTATAATTTCTAGACGCTAGATTTGTAATTTTGAATTTCACAACCAAAATATTTTAAAAATATAAAAAGCATTCAAATCAACGATTATGTTGGTGTGCAGCAGCAAGTTTGAAGACCTCTGCCCTGTATGACTGCGCCACGGAACTAACTAACACTATTATAAATTTTTTAAAATGTAATTTCCCGCTTACGGAAATGACAATTTATTGCTGACTCTTTTGCTCCACACACAACTTGCACCGCTTCATACGAATGGGAGCATTCTGTTTCCGTGCTCTCTGTGTGTGTGTGAGTGGCATTTTTTCCACGAGGAAATTCATTGCGGTTACCACATACACTTACACACACTTACATTGAAGCTCAAAGGCAAATGCATCGATACGCGCTGCTGGCGTTCGAGTTTGTTTGCCCAAAGGATGCTCACATTGCTGTGCACATCGATACGTACTGTACAAATAATGTAGTTACGAATGCGGTGTACGTACTTCTCGTGCTGGGTGGCTACGTTCATACGTAAATAAAATAAATATTGGTTAAAAAGTGGCAGTTGCATGTCGCATTGGCGGGCAACTGACAACAACAACAAGAATACAAATAAAAAACACTTCTCGGTAAAGACTGATATTGAAAATCTGTTGAACCATGCGAAAATGTCTGGTGGACTGGGTTGCCAACGCGCAGAAAAAATGAAAATGTACGTGACTGTAGCGTGGAAAAACGAATCATATTGCAAAGTTATAAAACTGAAGATGGAATCAAGTAATTCATTGTGTATTTTGTTGCAAATTGTAAAAAGTATTATAGGTCCAAATGAAAATGTCTCGTTGCAATTTTGCTTTCTTTCCCGGAGAAGTTCAGAAATATGTAAGGAAATATGTTTCGGATTTTATTGTTACGCAACCTAAGCGCTAAGCTAGTAAGAAAGAACTAATTGGAACTTAATTGGACATAACAACAAATTATTGGATTACGGCCTGCCGCAACAATTCTCTCCAGACGCCTCAGTTTTCTGCGCGCCTTCTGCAGTTGGTCACACCAAAAGATAATAAGGCGTCCTCAACTTGGTCCTTCCACTGGCGCCACAGTCTGCTTCTTTGACGTTAACCTCTTTCAAACACCTTCTTTGATCGTCCATCAAAGAAGCATCGTCCATACAGGTTCGCTGTGATATGTCGATGCCTATCCATGTTGATCAGACCTGGCGAACTTTTTGTATAATTGGAATTGAGACGATGAGTAGTCGAGTCTTCCGAATAAAGGAATCTATAAAAATAAATGTCTGTTTGTCACACGACACTAAAACTCGAAAACTAAAAGGCCGATTGAGCTGAATCTTTCGTGGAATGTTCGCCTTGAATCAATCTCGATAAAGCATATAGTGTGAATACGATCCGGCAGGTGGGCGTGGGACCTCCCATGCAACCCAAATTTTTAATATGGAATATCTTCGCCACCATAAGTTGGACAGCATTGAAATTTGGTACAGTACCATGGCTTAGACGTGTCGTTTCACTGGTAAAATTTCATGAACATTAAACAAGGGGCGTGGCACTTTTAAAGCGACCCAATAATTTATTTTAATAACTTTGGAACTGCAGGTCACACTTCAATTACATTTGATACAAACTTACGATTTACTTAGTGGTGAACTTCGACAGGGGGAATGAGGTGGGTACTGAACGAGGGACATGGCACCGCCCCTCTGGTAAAATTTTATGGACGTTGGACAATGGGCGTGGCAATTTTTGTTTTACTAAAATTTTTCGCGTAACATTGGAACTGTAAGTCGCATATCAATGAAACTGGGTCTCACTCTTCGACTGAAAGAATGGGTTGGACATTGCATGAAAGGGGCGTGGCACCGCCATACTACTTAAATCCACATACATGTAATTGTTTGCCTTGACTGACTGACTGATTGGTCACTGCCCAGTCCAAACAGCTAAAGCTACAAACATGAAATTTCAACTGTATTTACATTTAAGAAAATAAACTTCCGCTATGATGGAATTGGCCAGATATCTCTAATCTTCGGCTTGTTAATTGCCTTCGATATTCTGCAATATATATTAAGTATACTTGAGTTTCAAGGACTGTGTTTGGTGTTGTTGGCAGATAGGTAAAGGTTTAGATTTTCTATAAACAACAACAAAATATAACATATATGGTCTGAATTAGCCACATGTTTGCTCTTTTGCTACACCATACCCATTGATTAAATTTTTTGAAGCAAACTTGCTACTTTGCCACATTGAAATTTCAAGAATCTTTTATATTTTTTCGATTATTTAAATTTTCAGACTCAAGTGTTTTTGAATTTCCATATTTTGGGTAAATAAAAAACAATTGTTTTGGTAGCAGTTTAGCAAAGTTGCTACATTGTTCAAAAGTATGCTCAGTAACTAGTTTGCTATTCAGCTATTTAGCTCTGTGCCAGGTTAGTTGTCCTACTTACTGATTACGCCTATACTTATAGTTATACTTATAGTTTCCAATAGTGTTTGCCTCGAAAGTTGTGTATGAAACCCCTGAACCCCATGAAATCCTGCATGCGTCACTCCTAGCAGTGATCATCAATCGATAACACCGTGCGACAGCATTATTCACACTGGGAAAAATCCATATGTGCATGAAACTAGAGACCAACTATATAATACTGCGTACTCAGTTTTTCGTTTCTACATCCTTTGTCCTTTTAAAAGGACTTCAAAATTTTGAAGGGGATAAAAAATAAAAAAAATATAAAAAATACCAAACCTCGTAAGAATATGGCGATATGTATATCAAATGAAAGAGGAAAGGCTCAAGAATTTACATAAAATGGATTTTTGGTCTATTTGTAAAAAAAGGATATGAAAAAGGTCCTTTGAAAATTTTAATCCTTTATATCCTTGAAAATTTATATCGAATTTTCTTGAAAAGTAACTATGTTGAAACCTAAAATCTTGATCACCTGTCAAAATGTCATTTCTCTAACTTTATTGGTTCGAAAGTTATTAAAAAAAAGGCGGAAGTTGCAATTCTAATGAAGCACAAAAATTCTAATTTATGGGAGTATCAGTATTTTAAATAATAAAAAGATAAGAGATAATAAAAAGGGATTGCATATAGGGTATTTCAACTTAGTTCAGGAGAAAAGTAATAATCACATGACTGAAAACACCAAGATAATTGATATAGCAACTTCCATCCTCATCATCTTCATCTACATAGGTATCCTTCCATATCCGTACACCTGTCTGTCAATCAGCTGGCATATGTATGAGGGTGGTCTATAAAGTTTTCGACCTAAACATGAAGATGGCAGCATTCATCAACAAAAAATTGGGAATTTGTTGGCGCTTCTTTTGAAAGGTACTCAGCAAGATTTAAGCCAGTTTTGATACGCAGTTGTTGCTTGATAATGGTTTGAGTCAATCGATTTAAATGTTTTTGTGAAAATGGAAAAAAATCGAGTATAGAACAGTCAATAAATATGTTTTGAAAGGCATTATGCAGCACAGTGAAATTTTTGGTAGCTGTATTTCAATGTGGCTGTAACTGCTTGGGAGACAATGAACGTTCGGAACGTCCAAAAACTTCAATCATTGATTATAATAGTGCTCAAGCTTCCCAAATGATTCTAGAAATTTGACGACTTTGAGGAAGTTAGGTTAGGTTAGGTAGGGAAGGGTGTGTGCGGCACAGGGGCCGCACCTCAACTCGGATGCCAAATTGGCCCATTGTGAATCGCTTCTTTAATAGTTCTGGAGCTAACTAATCAGTCTCAATCCGGTGCAGACCCGGAATTTCAATTTTTGCCGCGCAAGCCAGGTTCGCTAGGAATCTTGCCCCATGGTACAGTGAGCAAGTTACCAGGGTTATACATATGTCCAAAAAACCTGTTTGTCACATGTTGAATCAAAAATTAGGCAATGAGAAATATGTCCACGTGTTGGGTGCCGCGCTTGGCCACTTTGGACCATAAACGTGCTCGAGTGAACATTTCAAACGCTCTATTTTGATAGGTTGAAGAGATGTGACGAATGTGTAGACTTGCAACGAGACCATGTCAAAAAATATATATAACTAAATTTTGAAGAACAAATTTCTTGTATCTTTGTTAGGTTGGAGACTTTTCAGACCGCCCGATTAGCTGAAGCCAATCAAATTAATTAGAGATGACGGAAAGGAAAAACATAAAAATGACGGCATCTTCTGTCTGAAGTTTCTGATGAAGTTAACGAGTAGTTCAGAATGGACAAGCAAATTTTTTACAGAATGTTAAACGCAGCTGTGGCAACATTGCCGAGAACACGCCCGACTTGCTGGTCATCACACACACAAACACACACACACACGCCCCGTAGCTATGTGCATGTCTATTTATTTGTGTACGACTGCCGTAAAGTATCCCCACAGCAGCCGCCCCGAGCATGTCCGTCGTCCGTCGTGCAGTGAGGCTGGTTGGGTAAATATGTGAAATACGGACGGGAGACTGGCCGCGCAACAGCAAGCAGGATGAGCGCGCAAGTAACGTTGACAATTTATAGCGACTTTTTAAATATTAAATAAAAAGACATACATAGATGCCGGACAAGGCGCACACTGTGCTACAAAATTTCACAGTTAAAATTAACAGCGTTCGATGGGCGATATTTTGAAGGAAATATTGAAATTTTCGCACGCACGACATTTCAGTTTTGCACTCTTTGCATCGTCCTAGTTGCCTTCGACGTTGTTGTAAGTAATCGTCGTTGCTATAGTCGACGTGCATAATTAAAGTCGATATTTGTTTAGTCTGTCGACAAATAGTGCCAGCAGTGGTCAACGGCAGCTCGTCTGCGCAGTCATGCGCGTCAAGTGAAGTTGGCCAGCACAGGCCGCACCGTTTGGAGGGCGTAACATTGCTGCCCGCATCGCCTTCGCCATCGTTTGAGTCATTTGCATGTTGCTGCCAGCTCTCGGCAATCGTTGCTGGTTGCGGCGCCGACGATGGCTTTCGTGGTAAACGACTCGATTTAATTTTTTGCTGCCGGATTATTTCCGCCTAATTGCGGCAGGCAGGCAGGCAGGCAGACTGCCTGACTGCGGCGTGGGCGATTTGTGCTGCCTACTTGGGCGCACGCCCGCGCTCAATCGGCCGCCAATGAGCATTGCAGTCACGTAAAGTCGATTCATTGCTGTGTAATTATGAGTTCCTGTTGCTTGACGGCCGCTGTGCTGAAGTGGCTGCGACTGACGTCGGCTCGACAGTTGGCCGTCGGCATCGTGCAACGATTTGCGGTAATTAAAAATTAGAGACATTTAAGTGTTTGATTTGCGGCTAATACCGTTACGATTGGGGGCGTTCAAATCGGTGTTGCTGCTGTTTGAGGAATGAAGGAAAGCAAAATGAAGCAATGCGGAAATAAATTTGAATTTTCAAATGTGTTAATTGGCGAAGTTGAGCCAATAATCGGAGAATGGATTTGAAGAAATCGTTTGAGGAGTTTTGCTTCACTTGGCCAACACTTATTAGTTGTATTAATTGAAGCAGTGAAAGCAGCAGTGAGTCGATGGTTAAAAAAAAAACTATTTTGGAAGTTTTTCTTCACTTGGCCTCAGGGCGGACAGAGATAGTTCTCTTAACAGTTGAAAGACTGCAAATTTTCCAAGTTTTCCGACGAAGACTACATATTTTATCCGCTTATATCTCGAAAAGTACACATCGGATTTGCTAATTGTAATTGTACAACCTTAATTTGTAGAAATACTTGTAGAACCCGATAAAAAAATAAAAGTCATCAAAGCAAAAGTTAGTTGAAATACTAAAGAAAATTCGAATATTTAAAATTAAAAACCTTTCTTTTTAAACAAAAACTTTTTTATTAACTTCTTCGCAACCAATGAAGCTAAAACAACCGTTTTAGCTTATCCTGGCCTAGTTTATTTTCACTGAGACAATTTCATTATGTTAACCCTTTCGCTATTTTGTTGCCATATGGCAACTTTGTGGATGTCTGAAGCCTCTGTGGTTTCGAGAATACATTTTTAGTTGGTCTTTAGAATAGTTTGAAGTTTTAGCAAAAATACGAAATTAATAAATTGAATATTTATGTTTAAAGAAGAGAAGTATACACGTTTTTTTAATGATATATCATAGTAAAGGAAGAAGAAGCAGCAAAAATGAGACAACTTTTTAATTTGACGTTTTCTTTCAATTTAGACACCTTTTTTTTTAATTTTGGCTGAAGTAAATGAAGAAATGTTCAAATTTTCATTATGCGTAAAAAGTTGTATGTTTAAGTAATTTTTACAGCCACAACGATGTGGTTGCTCTCATAGAAAAACTCTCTAAAATACAGGGTCCGAGTATAAAAATGTAAAGCCTAAAAGTAAAAGCCTAAAATGTAAAATAACAAATTTTAGCTTTCCCCAGTAAAAACCTGTAGCGAAAGGGTTAAGTAAAAAATCCTCATGAGTCCATATGGTCAATTGATCGTAAAATGGTAACCACAGTTCACTGAACTTTGCTGTGTGAAAATTTGTTTCTTTTTGCAGGATTGGATCAATTTCACAAATTTTACCAGTTTTTGCAGAATATCTCTAACACTTTGTGGACTTACATCCACTTTGCTTATTTCCATTTTGTGTACGCATGAGCCCTTTCTAGCCCCAATATAATAAAATTTTATATATTTACATGTTTAGGGTGTGGCAATGAAAGTGAAAGAACTAATTTAAATTAAAATGCATATTTTTGAGCAAGTTGTGATATTTTTATTTTACTTTAAAGTAAAAATGTTTCGTTTATGTATGGAAAAAAATATCCGGCAAATATTCCCCGCTGCTCTGATCACAGGCCGTTATTCTTTTATGATTTTCGATGACATTTTGACAAAGGTGTGACTCCAACTCACCGATGCGATGACGCGTATTTCGGCGTTGAGGTCAAGAAATGTTTGCGGCTTATTTGCATAGACAGGAAAAAAATCAAGCGGCGTTAAATCGCAAAATCTTGGTGGCTAGTTAACATTTGAATTTCGAAAGATGAACCGGTCTGGCAATCGTTCTTTCTTTTGTATTGTTCCATTTTTAGTAATCGAATCAATTGTAGCCATCGAATTTCAGAGCTGCCACTTGCACAGTAAAGAAATGCCGCAGTATTTTAATCGTGAACTTTTATCTGTAAAAACTATAAAATATATTTTTTAGGCTTGTTTTCAGCAATGTTTCAATTGTCTTGTTCTCCACTTGGTCAATTGATGTCCTGAAAACTGTCTGCAAATTTCAGAAGTTTGTGGCCAAAATTAGAAATTTTTAATCATTTTCATTTTTTTTATTGAAATATAATAATTTCTCAAGAAGTATTTTTTGGAAAAGGTTGAGATTTGTTGACCTGTGTATTTTAAAATATTTATGTAAATATTTGTCGGCTAACAAATTTGCTTACTAATAAAAATTTGTTTCTACCAGTAGAAAATAAAAATAAATACTCTTCTCATAGGTGTGCAAGAGAAGTTTTTTCATTGGGTTCAGAAATATAGACACGAAAACATCGTTTAACTATTTGGAATTACATTTTTGACAATTTGCTTTTGACCATTTTAGTGAAAATACTTTCCTTCCATTGATTCCAATGATTAAAAAAAAATAAAAGAATCCAAAAGCCATATATGAAAACTCAAAATCTTGCAGAGCATTGCCAATTTAATGCAAAATACAAAACGTTTAAGTAAATACACATCATCTGGCAGCACTGGCGCTAGTATTTGGCCGCAACTTTTCCAGTCAATGTAAGGCGTAACTTTTTTCCATTTAGTTGTTTACACTTAAGAACGCACGGTTGCATTTGAGCTCTTAAATTCCATTAGAACGAGTTGACCCGTCAATTAGATGCAACAGCGTGGAAAGTGCAAATTGCGCTCATAGCTAAAATCAACATCCGGTGAATTTTGCGAGCCGTTCTGTGTGCACACTTGTAGGCAAATTAAAAAAGTTGTATTTATTTTTGGAACAAACAAGATTGAAAAGTAAATAGATAAAAAAAAACCGTGCAGAAAAATGTAAACAACATGCATTTAAATTGAACTTTTAATATCGGGCAAACATTTCGCTGCGCGTATGTACACATGTGTAGGTATAAAATATTCATGTGTCAGTGTGTGTAGTAAATTAAATTCAGTTGCCCACGAATGCTGCGCGCTAAATATTATGTTAAATCTGTCAGTAAGTCAATGAAACAGTCAATAAATTTCGCAGAAATATTTGAACAGAATTCACAAATTTTTTTTATTTATTAATATTTATTTTGTCGTCTTCAAGCTGATTTGGACAGAATCAACTTAAAATTCATTTAAAGCTAATATAATTTTGTTGTTGTAGTTGTCTATTCTGACGTTGTTTTTGTTTTTTGAAATTGCCAGAGATTGTGAATGCCGCCACTGTCGAATGCTGCAGCGTTCATCGACTGATGGCACGTATTGACTTTCTGCATAAATATTGAATATTTTGCTTAAATTTCTGCGTTTTATAAACGCGCGCAGGACAGCAGATGTGGTTACAAGCTGCTAAAAATAGGCCCGCGCACCCATGAAAACATAAACAAAAAATACAAAAATAACTGAATAACAAATGCAAAATACAAATTCAACAAATTTCTGCGAATATCCACAAATAATGAATAATGAATTGTTTACTAGTTATTTCTAAATTTGACTTTTATGTAATTGATAATTTCGTTTGGGGCATAAATTTGAGCGCTTCACATCAGCTCCACTAAGAGAATTCAAAAGAGCTCAAATTTGGTATAATAAAATATTTTGGAAAAATTATTAAAAAAAAAAATGCTTGATAGATTCAAAGCTAAAGCTACATAAATGCAAAATTTAATTGTGTGCCTATGCGTGCCCTTGCGTGTGTTTGTGTGCGTGAGCAATTATTTTTCACTAGCGTCCAAAAATTGTTTTCCGGCATCGACGGCAGCCATCGAAACCACATGAATCCAATCAGAGTTGCATTGAACCCTGCACTATGTGCTCGCTGTATGCACCGCTTGATTGCAATGAATTTCATCGAGTGTGTTGCTTCGGCAATTTTGCGTACAACAGTGGTGTAATTGTTATATATATCTACGAGTAGATATGGTGTGTCGATTTATACACTGCAAGCTAAGCCTGAACAAAAATCAATTCTAATTGAATGAAATCGAATAAAGAGAGACGACTAACTTTGGTAGCACTGATTTACCGGATGGATTGATTTCTTTAGTGGCTTTTATCGACATCATTTTATTAGAGCATCAAATATTAAACCCATCAAAAGGAAGGGTTTTGAATCAGAAAAGAGAAAGACACTGAACCAAACTTTGTACTTTGCAGTTGCGTACTAATGCTGGCTTGGCCATGTCTACCGTATGGGCGATGAAGCTCCGGCGAAAAAGATGTTCGACGCGGTAGTTCGAGTCTGACGGCGAAGAGGGAGATCGTGTCTCCAGTGGAAGGACCTAATTAAGGAGGCCCCATCATCTCTTGATGTGATCAACTGTAGAGAGAGCAGAGGCGGGTTGTTATGGACAGAGTTGACGTACGAACCACTGGGTTCATGACCCAGGTCAGTAGGTTTGAATCCAGCATTGACTTAGTAATCTCGCAGACACTTGACATACTCGTATATGAAAAAGACTATATATATATATATATGTACTAGCTGGGCCCTGCGGCTTTGCACGCAAGCTCTCCTGTTTCCCCCGATACGAATTCTTAACCCATTGTTGAGCCCATCAGATTTTAATTAAAAAAAAAACATGTGTCCATCTGTGATTTCGAGTGTCTTAAAAATTTTGAAGTCAGAAGGCCCTTTAAATCATGTCTTTTCACATTTACTCGAAACAAATTCTAAACCCTTGATTTACCACGGTAGATTTCGATTTTCAAGCAAATTAAAAGCACGTTTTTATTATTTCCCGAAATAAAGAAAGTGATAACACGTGTCAAATTATCCCTAACTTAGAGTAATTCCACCAAGTTTGAAGTCAATCGGCCCATTAATTCATGCTTTTTCACAATTCATCCACTCAAACTTTTAACCCGTCGTTGATCCAGTTAGATTTCGATTTGTCTATCTAATTTTTATTTTTGAAGTCAATAGGCTCATTTTCATAAACAAACCTTAGCCTAATGAGCCAGTGAAATTTTGATTTTCGGAAAATTATAAAATACGTGTCGAATTATTTTTGATTTAGAGTATTTTCAGGAAGTTCGAAATGTGTATGTCTATTAAATCACGTTTCTTCATACAACACCTTATCACATGTTTTGCCCTTTTAGACCCCGAATTTCTAAAAATCCCGTCTTAGCGGAGGTTCATTCCTACGGTTAAAATTTCATGTTTGTAGCTTCAGCGGTTTGAGCTGGGCGATGATAAATCAATCAATCAATCATTCAGTCAGGACAAACAATCTATGTATATAAAAACGAAGGCGGTACCACGCCCCTTGTCCAATGCTCACAACTTTCTTCTGGTCCAATTGTGCTACTAAGTGGAAAGTTCGTACCAAGTTTCATTGATGTGGACTTACAGTACTGCGTAAATGTAGGGTCATAAAAAATGTGCCACGCCCCTTGTCCAACGCCGATTAAATTTTAACAGTAAAATGACACTTCTATGGGACGATGTCATATTTAATTTCAATACTGTGCGGCTTACGATTCCGAAGCTATTCCATATCAAAGATTTAAGTTGTATGTACGGTGCCACGCCCCCTTGTTAAATACCCGCCCCATTCCCTTTATGGAAAGATATGACTAAATGGTAAATTCGTACTAAGTTTCATTGATGTGCGACTAACAGTTCCAAAATTATGCGGATAGTTTGGGTCAAAAAAATGTGCCACGCCCCTTGTCAAACGCCCATAAAATGTTAACAGTAGAATAACACATCTATGAGGCGACGCTTCACTAACTTTCAATGCTGTGCGACTTACAATTCCGAAGCTATTCCATTTAAAAGAAATGAATTGTATGGGCGGTGCCACGCCCCCTTGTTAAATACCCGCCCCATACCCTCTGCCGAAAGATATGATTAACTGGTTGGTTCATACCAAGTTTCATTGATGTACGACTTACAGTTCTGCTGCATAAAAAATGTGCCACGCCCCTTGTTCAACGCCCATAAAATTTTAACAGTAGAATGACACATCTATAAAACGACGGTACACCAAATTTCAATATTGTGCGACTTACAATTCCGAAGCTATTCCATTTAGAAGATTTGAGTTGTATGGGCGGTGCCACACCCCTTTCTTCAATACCCACCTTATTCCCTCTATTGAAGGACATGATTAAATACTAAGTTTGTACCAAATTGAATTGATGTGTGACTTATGGTTCCAAAGATATTGTCTAAAAATGTATTCTTGTGGTGCCACGCCCCGTTTTCCCGACTTTTATTTTTTTATAAACCTTCACGTAACAATTTCAAACAAACCCGCCGAAGTAAGTATCCAAGTTGGTCGAGTCGTTTTCAAGTTATAAGCAGTCGAACGGACCACGTTTCATTTTTATATACAAGGTGCGTCCCAAAGTAAACAGGACTTTTGCAATAGGGACGTTTCTGGTGGCGCCATCTATGTGTGAGGACATGCGTTGGAAAGGTACATCTTTCATTCACATACTGTCTAAATTTCATGACATTTGGTGTAGTAGGCGCCGAAATATCCCGCTCAATGTGACAGTATGTTTTTAACTTTGGTACGAGAATGTCGATCGAACAAAGAGCTAATATTAAGTTCTGTTTTAAACTTGGTAAAACTTTTACCGAAACGTTTAAATTGTTAAAGCAAGTTTATGGTGATGATTGTTTATCCCGTGGCCGTGTTAATGAGTGGTTGAATCGATTCAAGAATGGTCGTGAAGACTTGAATGACGACGAACACGTCGGCCAGTCGAAATTTGTGATTACTGACGATGCCATCAAAACTGTGCGTGATTTTATCAAAATGCAGCCAAAATCATCATTGGAATTGATGGAAATGGAATTGAACATCTCCAAAACATCAATTGATCGCATTTTAACCGATCATTTGGGTCTCCGTAAAGTGTGTTCTCGCTTCATTCCGCACACTTTAACCGACGACCAAAAAGCGCAGAGAATTGAGCACGCAAAAGACATCGTTCGGGAAGCCAGACGTGATCCAAATTTCTTGTTCAACATCGTAACCGGTGACGAAACGTGGTGCTTTCAATATGATCCCGAAACAAAGCGTCAAAGTGCCGAATGGAAGCACCCAGATGAGCCAAATCCGAAAAAAACCCGCCGTGAGAAGTCAAAAATCAAAACTCATCTCATTTGTTTCTACGATTCAAAGGGAATAATTCATCGAGAGTTTGTTCCACCGGGAAAAACAATTAACGCTTTGTTTTATGTTGAAGTTTTGAAGCGTTTGGTGCATCGCATTCGTCGTATTCGGCCAGAATATCGCGAGGAAGGAAGTTGGCGTTTATTGCATGATAATGCACCGGCTCACAGAGCCCTAGTTACGACCGATTATTTGACCAAAAATCGCATTTTTACCATCAATCATTCACCGTATTCGCCTGATATGGCTCCCTGTGACTTCTACTTATTCGGTCAGTTGCATTTGCCGATGAAAGGAAACCGTTATAAGGACGTTGAGGACATCCAAAAGGCTTGTACCAACATTCTGAAGGCGATGCCGGCCGATGGCCTAAAACACTCATTCCAAATGCTTTTGGACCGTGCAAAACGTTGTATCGAAGCAGAAGGAGAGTATTTTGAATAAATAAAAAGAATTATACAAAAATAATCATCCGTTTTCTTTATTTTATAAAAGTCCTGTTTACTTTGGGTTGCACCTTGTATATAGATATGTGAGCATAGATCCAGCATCCATAGACCCCATGCTGATACTGCTAAGTCTTTCATAGAAGACCTTAAGGCGTTAACCACTCTAGGATTTTGAAAAATATATTTTTCGTTTTTTGGCCTAAACTATACTTTGGAGTCAGAAAAACAATATCCAGTTATTTCTACTTATAACCAAAAAAAAAAAACATTTTAACTGATCCAATTTCTTGAGCTATAAACGATTTACTGACAATTTGTTGGCGAAAAATCGATATTTTTTCAAAAGTGCACCATTTCTACACAAATTGATTTGAAATCGTAGAACTGTCATAGACAATAGAACATAGATTAGAAAAAGTTGTTGTTTTTTGCAGCCGCCGTGGCTCAGTTGGTGAGTGCGTTGGACCGCGAGTCGAAAGCAGCAACCTCAGGTTCAAATGCTGCCTAATCACCTAAAGAAAATTACGGGAAAACTCGTTTTCTCTTTCGGTGGCTGTCCTCTCAGCTGGAAATGGCAAACCTCTGAGAGTAAAAATTGCCTATGATAAAGCTCCCAACCTGCCGTTCGGAACCGGCATAAAAACTGTAGGTCCCTTCCACCCGCGTACAAATTCACACGCACAACACGGGTGGTTGCGGGAAGTTAGGTAAGCCTTTGTCTCGCGTAAGCGGACTGTCGTGCCAGTCAATTACACTGATCAACAGCAAAATGGCTTTTCTGGTTCTGACATCAGTTCTAGGGTAATTAGGGACCGCTGATTTCGAATCCGCAAACCGTTTTGAAAACTTAGTTTCCGTTTTCGCAAAAAATGGGCGTGTCACTTTTTCGGATTTTCCCTGACTTTTTTCACGTTTGGGATTGTAATTTCTAGACCAATAAACCGGTTGACATCATTTTCACCTCATTGCATTATCAACACCGCACGGTTTCTTTTCCGATGCAATTTATTTTTGTAGGTTTTAAAATTCCGCGGCGATTGGACCTCAAAGTCGGAAAATATGGAATTTCAAGGCGTTTTCTTTGATGTTAAAAAACAAACACATTTTTCGTAAATCAATTATCGAGTTATAAATAACACGAAAGCGGAAACATGAAATTATACAACACAGCCAAATTTTTTGGCGTGAGTCCCATTCTCATCGAAATAATAGCAAAAATGTACCATAGTCATTTTCAAAATTTTTGATACTATTTCCTTAAAAAATTAAGGGCCTCAAAATATGCTCTTTTATATATTCCAGTCACTGTCTGTAATACAAGCGAAAAACGACAAAATTTTGAATTGCTTCAAACAAAACAAAATTAAAAACTTTGCATATTTTGAGGCTCTTACTTTTTAAAGGAAAAAAACTGAAATCTGTTGAAAACGACTTTGGTACATTTTTGCTATTATTTCGATGAGAATGGGACTCACGCCAAAAAATGTGGCTGTGTTGCATTACTTGATGTTTCCGCTTTCTTGTTATACACAACTCGATAATTGATTTACGAAAAATGTGTTTGTTTTTTAACATCAAAGAAAACGCCTTGAAATTCCATATTTTCCGACTTTGAGGTCCAATCGCCGCGGAATTTTAAAACCTACAAAAATAAATTGCATCGGAAAAGAAACCGTGCGGTGTTGATAATGCAATGAGGTGAAAATGATGTCAACCGGTTTATTGGTCTAGAAATTACAATCCCAAACGTGAAAAAAGTCAGGGAAAATCCGAAAAAGTGACACGCCCATTTTTCGCGAAAACGGAAACTAAGTTTTCAAAACGGTTTGCGGATTCGAAATCAGCGGTCCATAATTACCCTAGAACTGATGTCAAACCCTGAAAAGCCGACCAAAAGTCGAAATTTGTTGCCCTGTGTTATTAATTACTATTATTATTGTTGTTTTTTGTTCCAGACTTTTTACTTTACGAGCAATCAGTTCATCCGTTTGGAAGTTAAAAAATAAAGCAATTTCAAAGCGTGACACTTTCGCCGCCACCTTTTTGAATAAAAATAACAATGCATTTTTTTTTAATATTTCAATTAATATTTCGTCTTACGATGCTCGACGTAAGCTCCTTGGTTTGCAATCTTTAAAAGACAGAAGATCTCTTCACTCTCTTTTATTTGTTTACAACATTTTATCTGGTAAAGTAAGATGTGATGAATTAATTAGTAATTTTGTTCTGCATGAACCTCAAAGATTTCTGAGGAATTACAGATTTCTTGAAGCTAAAATTCCTAGGACAAATTATGCCGCAGCTGAACCAATCAACAGGTCCATTTCTCTATGTAATAGTTTTGCCCATTTTTTGGATTTTGGCTTGCCTGAGAATCGCTTTAAATTAAATCTTTTAACACTCTTTAATTAGCTTTATGTAGCTTAAGATTTGTTGTTATAGCTTGTAAGATTTAAATATCGGTAGACTGAATAAATAAATAAATAATAAATAAAATGTGCTCCATAGACTCTCTGAAAAAAATCCTCTTAGTTTAAAGTTTAAAAAGTTTTAAATTTAAAAAGTATAAATGCCAGTCGTCTGCTCGAACTTCAGTTCTTTGTTTTGAAACGCTTTAACTATAAAATCAATGGCAAATATTTAAATCTTTCATACAGTGAACGTGTATTGAAATATTTTCAATAATACATAAAATTTTCCAAAGTTATGGTTTTTTATTGTTAGAATTATTTAAAAAAATTTACGAATATTAAAAAAAAATTTTGGAAGTTATGTATTTGAAAATTGTCAACCATAACAACAGTCAAAAAATGAAAAAAAAACATCCGCAAACGCAGGTTCAGCTCAGCGCAGGCAGGCTCATTAAATTAATTTTTTTGTAATATAGTAAAAACGTTTGAAATTAGAAGTGAATTTTTGCAATATCTATAAAAATTGTCTTAAACTTATGTTTTTGTCTGATTTTAATTTATAACAACAGCCGCACTATAAAAACTAAGAATCTATCCATTAGCTGAGACTCAATTCTGGAAGGCTTAACTCTAATTCTCAGAAGTGAGCCTCACAGTCTCACTAAAGATTATAAATGGTAATAAATCCTACCCAGAAGATTCCAATATCTTATGTAATCTTCTAATGGAATGTAAGAATTATATTGCATTTGTAAATTTAAAATTGTA
This sequence comes from Melieria crassipennis, assembly GCA_963668005.1. Classification (NCBI taxonomy): domain Eukaryota; kingdom Metazoa; phylum Arthropoda; class Insecta; order Diptera; family Ulidiidae; genus Melieria; species Melieria crassipennis. The sequence goes on along the minus strand of OY764961.1, from coordinate 28,898,842 downwards.
GTTTTTATATCATAAAAAAAATTGTTTGTCTTAAAGTTATTTCTTTAATGATTTGGATTAATAACAACAGTCGCGCTTTAAAAATTAAGAAAAATCTGTACGTAAGCTGAGATTCAGATCTGAAAGGCTTAAACGTTCTTAAGTCTTTCGAAAGAATTTGACCGTTAAGCTTTTTAGGACGATTTAAACCACAGCAACGGGTTCAGCACTTGATGCAGTCATCAAAGACCTAAAAGCCAAGCAGTTGCAAAACTGGTCTAAAGGGAACGAAATCTGGCTGGTAGTTGTGGAAGCAATGGTCCACTGAGTACTGTCATGCTAAGAAAAAAATAAAAACAGTTACAGCACAAATTTCCAAAAAAAAATTCTGTTTGATTTCGTTACTGTTACGATTTTTTCGCTTTTCTCAGTGTGTACTAAATGTTCAAGCAAACTGTCACCGACGAACAAGCGAAACAAGGAAAGCGCTGCATTATGTATACTCGACGCATTGGCACATGGCGAAAATTCCACACAAACTGATACCGATGTAAGGTAGCAGAAATGTTTTGAACATTTTCAAGCATACAATTCAAATAGACGAAGAACAGCAGCAGACAGCCAGTGGCCAGAAAAGTGCAGTGTCCGTGTTAGCCGCACATACACACACACACACACACACGCACTTGTATAGATCGAGGAAAATGTAGGATGCGTGAGTAGAAGGCGGCAACAATGCGTATTATCGACGTATTAACGTAGAATTACAGTGAAATGTGGCAGACCGGCTGGCTGGTGTTGGCCACAGCGAACGCAGCGGGACGCAACTGCACCGAGTCGATTGTGAGGCACGCGCAAGGCGTGGCATTTTGTGTGTGCCGAGCAGTTGAAGGGTGTGGTATTTTCGTGGTATTCTAATGGTGTGTCTGTCAACGGGCAGCCAAGGTGACTTGCACTTACTTGGCTGCTGCTAGCAATGCATGGACCAAGGAGTGGTGTGAGGGGAAAAATGTAGCAACATTTGTGGCTTTAAGACTTGAAAGCAATGGATTTGGATGGAAACTAGAATCATTTGAACGGCTGGTTTGTTCTAAGAACACACAATCACTTAACTTTATAATGCCCAAGAGAGTCAAAATGACTCCTGACTTGGGCTGACTTAATTAGCCTACTTATTGAATGTTTTTCTAAAAGAAAAATTTCCATGAATTTTACTACATTTTAAAGCCAAAATAAATCCATATATTGAAAATATTGTTACAAGAAAATGTTACCCGTATTTTTCAACATAATTCCATATGGGCATTTATGAAAGATTGGGTCGATTAAGCATTCTAATGTTAAAAATGAAAAAAAAACTAAAAATTGGTTAATAAACAATATGGGAGTCAAAATTACTTCATTCGGTCATTTAGGGAAAGGTTAAGAAATATTGGTCATGCATTCTAGTGTTAACTGTGGCTTCTATGTAGACGCAGTCTAAGCGAACAGATGGATGAGTGATTTTATTTATTTATTTATTTTATTTAGAAAATGAATACAATCAAAATTCTTATAGGCTAAGTTGAACACATTTTAAATATACATTTGTAAGAATTGGAGACAACATAAGCTGTGCTACTTATACAAATATTTAAAAAATACATGCATTGATTTTTTAAAAATGAAAAATCAATCTTGACAAATTTGGAGATTCTATTGAACTCAATTAAGGCTCTGGAGACAGGTACATTTCGAGCATACAAAGCCTTAAAAGGACCATCATGGAAGAACTCTGAGCAACGAAGAGATCTGGCTGAAATATAAAGGAAAATCCTCTCGAGGAGTGCGGGACAGTCACAGAGTGCATCAAAGACGAAAGACAAAAACAGGATTGCTCTCTTACTTTGCAAAGATTTTAAGTTTATCAATAAGCATCTGGATCCATAGCTGGGCATAGGACCTGTAAAACGTAAATTACGCAGTGCAAAGCGTAGAAATAATTTTTTGATCCTCTCAATCCTAGCACCATGACACGCAAAATATGGAAACCAGATGAAGGACCCATATTCAAGCATTTTGCATAGAAGTCGATTAAGGATGTGAAAATTTGATGACATGGTTTTGAAGACTTCAAAAGGAGAAAAGGACATGTATGTATTCATAATAAGCTTTTAGTGAGTTACAGTCAATCGAAAAGCTCTGAAATAATTGGAGGTACTGGTTTCCTATGCAATGACTCCAATCAGTCTCTGACTCTGTGACCTGTGTTTTACAAGTATTTTTCGATTCATTTTTTATCAGAGTTTCTTCTTTCATATAAGTAAATATATGCCCTGGTTTAAGCAAACTTTAGAGAGAGACTGGAGGCATGATGAGAGATTGGAGTATGTGAAAGTTTTCGTAGATGTCAGATTGTCTAACAATATTATTTTAATTGTAAGAAAATATTCTAAAATAAAACATTATGACTTTTTCCTTTAGAAAATTTATTTGATTAATAAATTTAATTAAAAGCTTAATTCGTTTGAATTGAATTTATGTGAATTAAGACATAGTCAATGCCCGGTAAATGATGCTAATACGCACACACAAAGCAACAATTTATCTTAATTAGTCGAACTTAAGCACATACGACACTTCTTTATTGCGCCTGCATATTTATGCACTACGCACAACGTCGTTGCCACCTTATTGCAATACAATTGACGCAACAGTATTGTTGTAATTGCCAGACGGAGACAAGAAATTACACAATGCCAGATGTATAAAGCTACTGCAATGTAGTTGTTGTAGCAGTTGTTATTGTTGCCAGTTGCTGGTTGTCATGTTGTTTCTGGCACAATTGGCCTGGGAGCTCGCTGCAAGTATTCGCCGCATAAGGAGGCAACAGCCGGTGCGGCTCGTGTGCCGAAGGTGGACGGCTGCTCGAACTTGTGCCAACTTTCGATTGTGGCAATTGTTGGTGTCATTCTACGCTTCATTGTTATTGTACTGGTAGTGGTTGTTGTTGTTGTTGTTTGCGTAATTTGAATTAGTGTTCGGGGTTTGGAAATTATTTCGGGAAACAATTGTAAATTGCGGCCATCAGGTCAAATTTGGTCTGACCGCAGAGTGCGGAAACTTTCGCTCGGTTCGGTGTCGGTGACTTTTCGAACTTCTCCAGCCCAGTGCCAATGCCCCGCAGCGACTGCAATGGCACACAAGCTGTGCGCGCAAAACTATTCAATTTGCCTGCGCTATATTTAATTTATTTAAATTCAATTCAATTGCATACATTTTAATTGTTTTTATTTTATTTTTAATTTTTTTTAAATATGATTTTTCCGAAAACAAATAATAAAATATTTATAAAAGCGGCCAGATAAAATTCACTCTACTCACTTTAATACGACGCATTGTGTGTGCTTAATTAACTGTTTTTTAATGTGTTAAAATAAATCATACAAAAAACTTTTGTGAATAACTAGTTAAATTATCTTGCGGTGATTTTCAATTTTTTATTTTCAATTTTTTATTTTCAATAATTTCCATTTTGATTTATGCTCTTTGTTGACTCTAGTGAGCTGTTTCGATTCTTGCATTAAATGATAATTGAGCCATTAAATGAAGCCTTCAAGGCTAAAGTAAATAAATATTGTTTATTTGTAAATACGTTTTATGAAAAAATTATAATTAGTCACTGACATTCTGGCATTGTTATTCGCACAAACTACTGAAATGGAAATTTTCATAGTAAATTATTATTTATTCAAAAAGTATAATAGTCAAACACATAGTAATTTACATGTACATGTGTGCTTATGTGTGTGTTTAATAATTTAAAATATACTTAAAAAAGTTTATGTATTTAAAAAAAATTAATACAGTTGTCTTTCATTTATTTGTACTATGTGTTGGTTCATGGTAAATAAAATATCAATTGCAAAATTCAAAATATTTAAAAAGTATCCTTAAACGCACTTAATGGCAGTACTTAAGTATCACTTAATAACTCTTCTTATTTTCCAGATAAACTGAAACTGTTATCTTGTTGAACAGCCAAGCAGCTGTTCAGTTTTGGTCCTTCCATGATACGCATTTTGATACGATCATTGTATGAGTCTGGATCTAATCGACTGGATCCAAGATCTAATAACCTTAGATCTCATACTCGTACTAAGTAGTCTTCTGGGAGCGGCTGGTCTCGCATTCCATGAAGCATGGCACGCCTCTGAAGTACATTGCCAGATTCATTCGACGTTCAGGTTGGTTTCAGTCAACACCGAACACAGAATGATTGGAACTTATTTACACTCACTTCGGGCATCACAATAGGTCTTTGAGTGTACTTGCTAAGAAATCATCTAGCTGTCTGTCTTATCTAACCTTTCCTAAGGATCTCATACAATCAAGGAGAGTATTTTCTCTTGTAATACATATATGACAGCAGCGGCACGGAGCAGCGACGATCATCTTCCATGCTACTAACCGCAAGAGTGAAGATTTTACATCAGCAAAACTTCAATACATTGTAAACAATGTATAACTATTTACTTGAACCAATAAATTAATTTTATATTTGAATTTTTGGTCCAAGAAGAGACGTACAAGAAGAGATTGACAAGAAGAGACGTACCGGTGAGTGTAAGTGAATGTTTTAATGGTTATTGAGAGCATGCGTCTTAATTCTTGAAAATTTTCTTTGATTTTGGTGAAAGTTTTGCAAAATTTGTTAGACGATTTCATATAAAATACAGTCAGGAAAATACTCCAAAAATTTGTACTATGCAACTTATGGTCTGTAAATTTAAAGAAATTAATTGAATACACAGGGATACAGAAGCAGAACTTACCATCGTATTAAGTATTGAAATGAAAGTATTGCAACTGTCAGTGTCATCGATCTTTTGAAACAGAAATTTGGTGTTCGAAGAAATTATTGAAAATTAGAGTTAATCAGTATTTTTTTTATAGTAAAATTATAGCCACAAAAGAGTGCTCTTAAATGCTCTGTTGATGAGGTTTCCAAAATAAGTTAAAATTTTTTGCGCTGAACAATGTTGTCCAACAGTGAAAGCATCATTTAAATTGTTGAAGCAGTTTTCGAAATATTGTGTGCTCCCTGCAAACTAAAATGGAGAGCTTATTTTAGCTCAGTAGTATGGTAGACCTTTAAGTATTAAGGACTTACTTATGTTCGAAAAAAATATTTTTAAGAGCAAATAATTGATAGCAGGTGTCACTTATGATTCGTCTGGGGGTAACATCGAGACACTGGGTTTCTTGTAACAACAAAATTTAGTTTTGACGATAACCTTTCTTTATTTTGTGAGTAAATTCTGGGATTTTTTTTTTATCCGAGATACGTTTCCGATCCTTTGCTTTACAAGCAACTGCAGAGTAGTGGGAGGTCATTTTATGCAAATATTCTTTTGGTATTGGAGCATCCTTAAAAGTTAGCTAAAGGGATTTAGTAGAATGAGTTAAGTTAGTGTGTTAGTGTTAGCTTTTGATTCTCCCATAGGCCAGTAGGGACCCATTGTGCTACCACAAGAATTGGGAAGGACCCAATGATGGAGGCCATTGAGACTAACTTATAAAACGGGCGATACCGCTAGTGTCGATGGTTGACAGGTGCGACAGGTCATCCAGGAAAGAGTTCCCAAGATGGCGGAGCCTTCTCCGGGCCAGGGCTGAAAAGTGGTACATCAGTGGCCGTGTCTTCCAACGGTTCAGTGACCAGTTAGAACTGCTACTTTAAAAGCGATTGTGTCAAATTCAGAAGCGGTTTGGTCCTTCTGTGATTTACAATAGTTTAGGTCAGGTTTCCCTGGTGACCTTCAAGAGAACTCCAACACCCACTCTCTATTGGGCAAACGAAAATATTGTTACGAAAATTAGCTCCACTGCCTCAACGTAGGCGTAATTCGTTTCATTGGAGTGTGCTTGGTATTTTTTCTTTCAAATTTCAAAGTTTAGACCTTTAAGAAAAAGCCTCTAAGAGGATTTACGGAAATTCAAATTATTTTCGAAGACATAGGTAATTTTGTGACGCGCCACTCAGACTGCCCGAAATGAGACTTTAAACTTTAAACACATTTTTCTCGAAACTAATTTTTTCAATACGGTTGACATGATATCTCAAGTTCAAGTTTCTTAAGTTAAAAATAGGCAAAAAATTACATTTATTTTCAGAAAGACGCCATTTTGTGCAACATTTTTTTTTTCAAATCGACTACGACCAGATAGTTCTACATCCTTGTTTAATAAGAATTAACCGTATTTTTATGTTTGAAATAACCAATAGGATTGGAATCACGTCAACTAGGAGACACCTTTTTTTTTGAGTCTCCACTTTGCCGGCCTCTAACGACTTCAAATTTGCATTTTTTCAACTATTATACATTTTTATACTTACTTTTCCGGTATCAATAAAAACTGATAAAAACATGGATAGTAAAAATTGTTATTTTTTTTCAGTGGCGCACTAACTGATTCAATTACGTCCAGCAACGTAGTACCATGCCTGGACAACTCATCAGTTTTGCAATTATCGGTTATGTTCCTGTCAACAGGGAATAAGTATGTTTGAGAAAAGTGTTTAGAAGGAGAATTTAATGGAGCTTGTTGCTTTAACAACAACATCCAAGTAGTTGTAGGTCAATTTGTTAATATTTTTGTATTATTTTGAACATTGAACTCGATGTTATCAGCTAACTATAGAATATACGAGCTCAAGTAGTTACTCCTTAAATTACACAAACTGCGGGGCCGCGAAGGAAAACCGTTTCCGAATTCCGAAATTCCCATGTTGGAAATTAACTCTTTCGCTACATGTTTTTACTGGGCAAATTTAAAATTTTACGTTTTACGTTTTAGGCTTCTATGTGGTTATATTACCAACATTCCATAAGACATTTTTTAATTTTCATACTCGGACCCTGTCCTGACCCTTTTTCGATGAGAGTAACCACATTGTTGTTGCTGTAATAATTACTTAAACATGAAACATAACATAAACTTTTTACGCATAACTAAAATTTGAATATTTCTTCATTTACTTCAGCCAAAATTAAAAACAAAAGTATCTAAATTGAAAGAAAACGTCAAATTAAAAAGTTCTCTCATTTTTCCTGCTTCTTCTTCCTTTACTATGTCAAGATATACCATTACAAAAAGTGTATACTTCTCTTCTTTAAACTCAAATATTCAGTTTATTAATTTCGTATTTTTCCTAAAACTTCAAACTGTTCTAAAGACCAACAAAAAATGTATTCTTGAAACCATCGATTGTTCAGACTCCACACAGTAGCATGTTGCCATATGGCAATAAAATAGCGAAATAGGGTTAAAGCTTGATTTTCCGCTATTCATTGAAATATAATTCAAATAATGCAAACAAAACTAATACATATATTTTTTGCATTAAATCAAAGGACAACCGCTGGCTCAGGGGATCTTTTTCTGTGCCTGTAACAGTGCGATCGATAGTAATTTTCACCGCTGCTGCCTGACTAATGACATGTTGTTGTATGCTCGCAATTAATTAAGATCTCAAGCAGCACATTAATAAAAGTGACTGATGTCTTCAATACATTTCAATTAATTAGTCTATTTTGCTGGAGTCCAACTCGACAATTGCGTCGTCGCATCACCAAAACGCGTTAATTGACAACAATGAATGGCAACAGGGAGCGATTGGTACAAGCGGCATCAAAACAACAAACAGCCAATGCCAATTCACACACACACACACACACACACACACTTAACGATTCACAGACAAACACAAATAAATGAATATTATAAATTAGCTTAGACTAGGAGAAGCAATCAAGCAGAATTTAATAGAGCTACAATTCGCTCTCGCTTGAACCTTAAAATCTACAATTCCCCAAGCGCTGCCACCACAGGTTCGTACACGCACGATCCGGTCCGGGTTAATTAGCAATATTCGAAATTTACAGCACGCAGCCTGCGGTTAATTACAACATGCAAGTTGCAGCAGTGGCGGTCTGCCCACACATGCACAATGCACACTTATGCATGCATGGGGTTACTTAGGCAAACGCCGCACTCGGCACCAACTCTGCCTACATGCAAATGTCCTGAAGCTGGCGGCTGCAATTCGAATCGGCCGCTCGACAAACTGCGGCTGACGGTCAATAATTCGCATTCTAATAGATACATTTCGATTTTAATGAGTTGGTTTCACTGCAATTATTCGAGACACTGTTTGCCGTTGTGTGGCAGCAAAATTTGTTAACACCATTTAATGGCAGCACTTAAATGCGAGCAAGTAGCCTTCTTCCGCCTTCTTCAGTTTGCCGACGCGCCCGAATGCAGTCAAAAGTTTTGGCGTTTTGTAGCATATTTAGCGTTATGTGTTTTGTTGATATTGTTTTGGACAATGGAAGCGAATGCAAATCATGTTATCAGCCGCATAAAGCGAAAATTTTATGCGTTTTTGTTGTTAAGAAATTATTATTTGCACAATTATCTGGCAGTGGAATACAACAGCCAAAGAAAACCAACCAGCGAAACAAAGATCAAGGAAAACTTTTTACATTACCAGTTTTAATGGCACGTTTCGTTTTTCTTTTCTTTTTTGTTTGTTTCTTTTTTGGTTGTATTTTTGTTTTTGTTTTGCTCTTCCATCTCAAGTTTAATGCGTTTTGGGCGCAGTCAAGCAAATGTCATGCAATATTGCGCAATATTATTGGGACTTGTATACATTATTGAGACAACTACTTACGCTGCAGGCGATGTTACTTTGTTTTCGTGCAACAAATTGTAACATTTTTTCGAAATTCAGAGAGTACCGAAGTGTTCTCTGACACCTGGGCACTCATTCACAGCTAAAGTGAACAATCATTTCTTTGTTTTTTCGGCTTATACATGAAATTCATAAAAATTTGTTTAATTATTCCCTTCGATTGCCACTTTCGTTTTTAGTCTTAGGTGGATCTACCATATTTTTTTTTTTTTACCCTATTAATTCGAGGCATTGCATTGGTTCAGAAAGGATATAAAGGTTAGGAGATAGGGTTTTGAGAGAAGTGGTTATGTACTCTCGACTTGAACCCATCGAGATCATAAGTGCTGGGGAAAATATCCGCAGGGAGACCATTCCACAACCGCCATGAATGTAATACTGTCAGTTGGATATTTGAATATTAGCGTCCGACCGAAGGAAGATTTTTGGCCAAAGCCGAAGCAAAAGATTTAAAATAGCCGAATAAGCCGAAACTTCCCCAAAACTCAAACTCACTCATCGTCAAACTTACTTCAGAAGACATCAGATAAACTTGAAAACAGTTAGTATTTTGAAAAGTATTCTACAATTACTTTACTCTCAGCAATGATGCAGTAGTATACATGAAACCTGAGCTCGCTGGCTACATTTGTCGCCTTGCATATGAAAATATCGATATTAATTAGCGCAGATGAATCTTATTTAGGCCATGCTGGCGGATGCATCATATGGCAGCGCAAAGTTTCAGCAATACTCACAAAAAGTTTGCCTAAGCCAAGCTGCAGCTAGCTTCCAGCTTTGAGCACCGGAATGCGTCATCAGTCGCGCGTACAAATTACACGCAAAATTCACCAAAACACCTGAGATATATCATTCGATTATAAATGAAGACACAAAGCACACCGAGAGTGCGCAGATGCAGCCAGAGCCATACGTCTACCCGCAACTAAATGCGTGTGCATGTGTGTGTGTGTGATGACGCTTCGCGTATGATGAAGCGGCCTGACGAGCTGAAAAACATGGCAAAATGAATGTGCTTGAAGTTGGCTGCCGCTAAATGCTGCAGAACGCCCTCCGTGTAGGTGTGAAATTACTTCCCTGTGTGTGTGTGTGTCAGTGTATGTGTAAATGTATGTCTTTGGCTGTGCTTGATGTAATTTTGTTGTGCTGTGCTTGGCGAAAAGCTGCTTGGAATCTTGTGAGAAATTACTCTTATCTGCGACGCTCTAATTTGTTGTCGCTGATGTCTATGGCGAGGCCTTCGAGTGATTCATGTGCTGTGGCATTTGGAGTAGCGGTGCAAAAACAAATAAAAAAAATTACGAAAGGCGCTGGGCCGTGTTCTTGTTTACTTCAAATGGGCACACATATATTTTGTGCCGCATTATGGGTACCTGCACACTTTGAAGCGGCAGCTGACTGCTGAATTTCGGGAGAGGGACATTGCGCCGGATTGACGTTTATGCGTCAGAGACAAATGGCCAAAGTCGGCTGGAATGCGTCGAATGTGAATTTATGTAGACACATTTTTCACAAAAACTCACACACGTACACCTATAAACAGAAAAAATTTTAGCAGCGCTGAGATTGAGCAACCTGCAAGAAGTCAGCGTGTCTCTTTCTTACTTAAAGCTTTACCCTGGAGACATAGATAAAAAGTGCGAGAGAAAGAGAGAGAGAAAAAAGTAAATTGACAGATTGGCATTGCTTCAAAAAAGCACGTCATAAATAATAAAATGAAACAACTCTACTAAAATGATAATAAAAATATGTTTTTAATAACTGTACAAAGTAAACGGCTGACGTTTCTGAAAAAGGAGATCAGCGAGAGCAGCCAACAACCAGGCAAACGTTGACATGGTTGCGGTGAGGCAGAAGGTGTTTTCGCGCTGCCAAAAGTCCTAAAATAAAAATAGCTTTGATTGAAATCCCAATTTTATTGCTGAGGCCAACCATTTTAGCAGCCAAGACGTGTGTCAGCAACAAACCAATATTTCGCACATTGGAAATTGTGGCAATTGCTGTGCAAACAAAGAGTGGAAAAGAGGGAGAGCGAATGTGTAGGATTTGTTTTTGTTTTTCGTTATAGATTCCTTGTCATCAAAGCGCGGCCAATTGAAACATGTCATCATGACAAACAATTTATGGCAAAATAAAATGTTAAGCAATGTTTCCGATATCGGCAGCTGTGCTTCTGCGAAAAGACGTGACTGGGAAAAGGCAAAAACAAAAAGCAAAACGTTGTGAAGAAATGTAAAAATTCAAGTAAAAACTTTAATTCAAATATTTTTTGCATATTTTATGGTTGGTTTATTGGTTTATATCAAATCAAATTACATCGCATTACTTCAATTCACATTAAATTACATCACATAACATCAAATCACAACACAGCACATAAGTTCAAGTCATTTCAAGCCACATTACAACAGTTGAAACCACTTAAAATCGCATCAAACTGCAAAGTTGAAAGCACTTCAAAATACATCAAATTACAACACATCACATCAGATAAAATCCTTTCAAATCACATCATAATGTGTTGTATCAAATCGAATCAAATCAATTCAAATTAAATCAAATCAAATTAAATCAATTCAAATTAAATCACATCACGTCACACTATATCAGAATATAAGTTAGAATTGCTTTGAATCAATTTAAATAAAATAAAATAAAATAAAATAAAATAAAATAAAATAAAATAAAATAAAATAAAATAAAATAAAATAAAATAAAGTAAAGTAAAATAAAATAAAATAAAATAAAATAAAATAAAGTAAAATAAAGTAAAATAAAATAACATAAAATAACATAAAATAAAATAAAATAAAATAAAATAAAATAAAATAAAATAAAATAAAATAAAATAAAATAAAATAAAATAAAATAAAATAAAATAAAATAAAATAAAATAAAATAAAATAAAATAAAATAAATAGCATGAAAAAATAAAATAAATTAAAATAAAATAAAATAAATTAAAATAAAATAAAACGAAACAAAATAAAATCAAATAAAATAAAATAAATTAAAATTAAATTAAATTAAATTAAATAAAAAAAATAATATCATATCAAATAAAATAAAATAAAATAAATTAAAATAAAATAAAATAAAATAAAATAAAATAAAATAAAATAAAATAAATAAACCATAGATAAGTCGTTCGAAATCTCTTGAAGACAACTCAAGATCTTCTTCATGCATTTTCCAACATCCCAAATAAGAATTGAAATTAAAAATAATTACTTCCGTACTTTTCCCTAAAATGTTTCTTATTTCGTACAATGTGTCCTCTTAAAGTAAGTGTTTCGCGCCAATTGAATTACCACTCATTCTTCCTGAAATACACATACATACAAATGTAAATTCAAATACATATTAGCACATCCTTTAATATCTCATTTCATAATATTTGCATTGCCTTTTCTTTTTCATTCATTCTTTTTCATTCATTCCTATGTCTTGTAATGTATTCATCGATAAATTGATTATCATGAAATTTTGTTTTTATTGTGGTTGTCTAATGTTAATTAGATTTTAATTATGACGGGATGATTTTCAGCTAAATTTTTTTTTGATGATTGATGAGCATTGACAGTCTATTATTGATTATAGCAAATAGAATGTATGACTTAAAATTGTGTATTAAATTTTAATGCATGGAAAATTCATAAATATTTGACATTTTGGGGCATTTTTATTGGTGACACTCAAATCTATGAATTGGCCCGCTTCAAGGTGAACTAACATACAACATTCAAATCAAACCTAGATATAACTTTTTGAAACGACAGTTAGGTAGGTAGGTCACCTATAGATCCTAATTGGGTCCTTAGCGATGTCGGATGGAGATTCGTTTATGAGTTCTGAATCGCTTCAGGCCTAGTTCGGTGAACTAGGCCTGAAGATTGTCAAGGCCCTAAGATTGTCAAGTGTTGTCTTGAGACGGCAGGGCAGAAGCAGAGAACATATTCCAATATCTCCAAAGCTTCGTCTTCCCCGCATATTCTGTAACTATTCTTGTCTGTTAAGTCCATCCTAAGTGCATGAACCGCTGTTAGGTAGTGCGCCTATGACGGTTCTGCAGTCTGAACGAGGTAGTCCATTACGAAGTTTGCACGGTTAAATTATTTTTGCATTACTTTTGCGAAATAACAACAAAATCCAAAATGTTTTTACTCGTTGTTAATAGAAAGTTTTTCAAGATTAACACTAACAAATTTAGAACTTGTAATATTTAATTGATGTCTTTTTGCTCTTTTCGCTGTCAGTTGTGGCCTTCCCATCATTTGTTTTATTCTATAGATTTGAAGTTTAGCGATCAGTCTATGAGAACAGTTTACCTTTTAAATTCGGGTATGTACTGTGGGTTTGAGTTTAAATTATAACAAAAACTAATAATTTTCTCTTAAGAAAAACAGGTCTGAAAAATTCGTTGTTTTGAGATAAAACTTTTACAACTTAAAACTTTTGAACGTTTTACAACTTTTCGACCCTCAATATACCAGGTATGCGCCTATGAAACCGGTAATTATTTTTGAAAAAACACGTTTATTGTGAGGAAATGATTACAATTTTATTCTTCAAAGTAATGGCCATCGCTAGCTACACATTTTTCCCATCTCAGGCAATTTATGGATTCGTCTTTTGCCTGAAACCAATCATCGATCCATTTTTTGACTTCTGCGTGAGAATTGAAGCGCCGTTCCGTTAATGCGTGGCCCATCGATGCGAACATGTGATAATCCGAAGGCGCCAAGTCTGGTGAGTAAGCCGCATGAGCAAGAGCTTCCCAGTTGTACGATGCAACCAATTGTTTGGTGGCTCTAGTGCGGTGTGGTGGTGCGTTGTCATCGAGGAAAATCACTTTGTGTTGCCTGGCTTCATATTCTGGGCGTTTTTGGCGTATACCACGGTTCAAATCGGCCAATTGTTGTTGGTAACGTTCACCGTTAACCGTTTCACCAGGTTTTAGAAGGTCATACCATACCACAAAATTAACTGTGTCCGCAAATCGTAATTTGTAGGCACGTAATCCGACATTTTCCGGAGCGTCAAACAATGCGTTGTTGGATGAAACTTGACAAATTGTGAACTGAATATTGTTGACATATGACAGAAGAAGTAAACATGACATTTGGTACGGTTCCGAAGTTTATAAATATTCGGCTATTTACCGCTAGATGTCGTTACCGGTTTCATAGGCGCATACCTCTTTTTCTCTTTCTCTGTCATTTAAACAGTTTATATTTAAAATTTAAGTACTGCGGAGTCAGTTTAAAATTATAACAAAAATTATATTAAATAATAAAAAAGTAATAATTATATTATTTAAAATAAAAATGATTTTCTCTTAAGAAAAACAGGTCTGAAAAATTTTTTATTTTGAGATAAGACTTTTCTACTTTCAATATCGTCTTCTTCTCTTTCCTCAGTCATTTAAACTGCTCTCATCATGTACTTCATTCGACTGTGAATTTTATATACTACCAAACATTTGTTTGTCCATTCCACGAACTTTCCACCTAATCAGCACGCATTTTCAATTTGCCTGTCCATAATTTTCAGACACTATGCAAGTTTTTGTCTCACTTTGACTCTCTGGTCAAATTTAATAATGTAGAAAAGGTAAAGTGCCTTGCCTAATCGAATCTTCTGATAACTCATAAAAACTGCACCATCCAGAACCCGGACGGCACAAAATTCCGACTGCCATTCGGCCGTATCTAAATTGCCGGCAAAATAATAATTTGTATTAGCATCGGACGAATAATAGTGCTGCGGCAGGGGGTGGGTGGAAATCAGGTGATACAAATTCAAAACAGCGCAGAACAACAGCGAGCCGCCAGTTGCCCATATCCTGGCACTTTATGTGCTCTTCGTCCTCGGAGCTCACGTTCGCGCAGTCCGTTTTGTATGTGGAAATGGCCCGAGCCGCGATCGCCCAACGCCGGACCGCCTTTGCCATTTGCCACATTAATGTAATCAAATGCACGTGCCCGGAATTATTTTCTAACCAATAAATTTCACGCTGAAATAGATGAGAAAAGTGGAAAATAACAGCGAACAACGGCAAAGGAGCGATAGAGGCAAAAGTTGGGCAGCGGAGCGCAGGGAAAGAACAACAATGGTGGGCTGCACAAAATGGAGAGCGGAGAATGACCGCAGAAGGCGACGAGGCGAACGGAAAAACATAGATAAAATTGAAAAATGCTTGAGACGAAGAACCGCAACAACGAAGTTCGAAAGGTGACGCTGGCGATTCGAGGCAGGATAACCGTTTAAGTGATGTTGATGCTGACGAAGGCCACGACGACGGCACTGCGGTGGCAGTGCTCCAATGCATTACGCTGCGAACGCGTGAAAAGTGGAAGAAGACACTCGAGTGTGCTTTCGCAGTGGCGAAGTGCGTCACTTGAGTTGACGCGCCCGCTCGCCCGCTCGCCGGTTGCCAGGATACGCTCAGGGTCACGCGTCAGCATGCATTAGCAAAATTATTATTTCATTTTTGGGTACATTTTTTTGTTATTGATATTGAGTGAACGACGCCGGCAAATGGGATAGCGCGTTCAGTCGGCAGCACGACGCGGTATTTGCTAATGATGAATTCACTTTGCGTATGCTTCGAGTGCATTAACTATACTTAGCGGTAATTGTTTGCTTTATGCACAGCCGTGTTTCATCCTTATTTACTTAGCGCCAAATAAAGAAAAGAAAAGAGCATGTAAAGTAAAAAAAATTGGAAACAAAGACGCCAGCAGCTGAAGGACAACTCATAAAAATACATCTGTTATATTTATGTATGAATGAATGATTTTCGAATATGTTTTATTGATACGGAGGGATCCAAAAGGACTGATGTCGCTAAAAATAGACAACAATGTGAGCTATACTAAAATTCTTTTTATTATTGGTTACACAACATTAGATAATCTTGGTCGAACTCGTTACTGAATTTATAGCTATTAATTTATAGCTATTAAATATGTGATTTTTTAGCCTGACTGACTGACTGAATGATTGATCATCATTCATGAAATTTGAACTGTAGATCAATTTAAACTAATGAACTTCCGCTAAGATGGAATTCTTTGAAATTCGTGGTCTAAAAAGGCAAAGCATGGGTTAAGGTGTTGTATGAAGAGACTGGATTTATTGGGCCCATTGACTTCAAACTTGGTGAAATTACTCCAAATTAAAAATAATTCGACACATATTTATTAATTTTTGGAAAATCAAAAGTTAACAATGGGTTAAGGTTTGTATATGGAAAGATTTCAAAAGACATGAACTTTAAATAAAAAATAATAAAACACATGTTTTCTATTTTTGTAAAAATTTAAACTAAGAGGGAACAAACGATTGAAAGTTTGTATGGTTGGTTGGTTTAAATATGATTGAGTCAACGACAGGTTAACAGTTTGTTTAGAGTAACAGTGAAAAAATTGATTTAATAGGCCTTTTGACTAGAAATTTTGTGAAAACACCTGAAATCGATAATAACACTGCACAACAAAATACAATTTTTTTTAAATATCAAGGTTCTGACAACGGATTCTGGTAGAAGGAGACCAAAAAAAAAAATATACGTGTATCGGCGTTTTGAAAGTTTACGTCTGAATTTTTTTTTAGGGGGGTCAAAGTTTTCCCCTTTTTGCACATTCTTATGGTGAATCGGCATACGAAAACCATGTAACATCACATTTTAGGTAGGTTGATGTAAAATACTACGAAGAACATTTTTGTGGAGCATTTTAACCCTGTAGCTCCTATTTATATGAGTCAATTTGACCCTTTTTTTCTAAAATGAAAAAAAGTCGTGTGAGACAGGACTTTTTAAGGACAAAATGTACCACGAAAATGTTTGCCATAAATTTCTACTATAGGTCTCTGAATACATCAAAGCTCAGAAATTAACTCGAACGCCAGAATTAAGCCGAAACTGAAAATGTGTTTAAGTGTTTATTTCATACTTATTCAAAATTGGTACTAAAATCTTCTACAAAACTTGATTTGTAGTTTATATGGAGAAACTTTGAAAACAATTGATTTAATATGCCTTTTGACTTCAATATTGGTAAAAACACTTGAAATCAAAAGTAATTAGATACATGTTTTCAGTTTTTTCGAAAATCAAAATCTGATTGGTCAACAATGCGTTAAAACTTTGTATGGAGAAACATGATTTAATGGGTTTTTTACTTCAAGCTTGGTAAAAGTGCTTCAAATGATAAATAAACCTACACGTGTTTTTCGAAAATCGAAATCTGATGTGGTCAACGATAGGTTAAGAGTTTGTGTAGGGAAACATAGGTTAATAGGTTGACTATTGACTTCAAATACGGTGAAAGCACTTCAAATGAGTAATAATTCGACTAGAACTTTGTCATAAAAATCTGACGGAGTCAACAAAAGCTTACGAGAAATTTGATTTATTGGGCCCATTGACTTAGTGTAATATATCAGCAACGAACACAGTAATCCTTAACCCGGTAACTCTTTGCTATAGCAAGCCATATTATGTTGATTCAAAATTTATTGTTTTTTTTGTTGAACTATAGAAATATGTATCTACTTTGTGTGTAGACGTCGGAAGTTGCGAAACTAAGTTTCTATTGGAATTTCATTCATCGCAGCAAATCTCATAATTTGGCTGTTAAAAAAAAATGAGCATTCAGTAGAAGTGGATACAAAAAATAACTAGAAAGATTTATCTTTTGATCAAAATACCCGAAATATCAGTAAGATATTCAGAATGAGATTTTCAGAAAATTCTGTTTTTCTTCTATGCTCAATTTGTAAACAATTCAGTGTTTTTTTTTTCTGAGAATTTCTCGACTATTTGACCAAAAACAATGTTCATACCGTTCCGCGAGTTCCGTATTCACCCGACATGGCTCCATGTGACTTTTTTATATTCCTATTGAGTACTCAAGTTACCACTTCTTGGAAAGCATTTAAAGACAATTGAGGCCATAAAGAAGAATTTACAGATGAAGCTAAAGACGAAAATCCGCCGGTGAAAAGAGTTTTTAAAATTTTAGAAAACATTGGAATATGTATTATCGTTTCTTGCAATTTTGATTATTTTAAAAATAATTAAATAATTTTTCAAGAATAAATTAAGTGTTTTTTTTTTCATCAGAAGTATATGAGAATGTTTTTAAACAGCAAAAATTTGTTTCTTAACATTTTAATGGTAAACTCACAGTTTGTATGTTTGTTAGTTTTTTACTTGTGATCAGAAGAATCGAACGTCAGCGTGGCCAATGAATCCAGCCGTGTACTTGCGTACTAAGGATTATAATCCCGGGTGCCCAAATCCCGAAATGACGAGATCCTGGACAATTTCAGTCCCGAAAAATCCCGGTATTGACTAGCTCTGTTAGGATACTTTCCAGTAAAAAACAGTGCAAGTAGCTGTAAAACGTTCTTTGCAAGAAATTGAGCAAGCAACAAGCGACGAAGCTTCTGCAAAGAAAATTTCATGTTTGTAATATTTTTCAGTAACAAAAAACATAAACATTTAAAAGTTTAAACATCAATTGATTTATAAAAGTTAATAAATTTAACATTTTTTGAGTTTAATCATTTTTCCCGAGTCTTTAAAAAAATTGTACGATATATCGTACAATGGCACTTAAATCAAATGTACGATATATCGTACAAAATTGAATTTGTACGATATATCGTGCAAATGGAAGGCAAAGGTTGCAAGTTATGTTTGCATTTTTTTTAAGTTATAGGTTTGGTAACAGATTTTTTGCTTTTGTATGCCTGCCACGCCCATCTGTAAGCCACGTGGCTAATAAAATTCGAATATTCGGCAATTTTCGATTAAAATTAACAATTACTAGACGATTTTGTGTTTTACTGGGCAGACACGGGTTGTGTAAGGTTAGACATGCGTACCTGCCACTCCCACTACTATAAGAGGAATCGGCTATATTCAGTGCCTGTCTGTAAAACTGTACGAATTTTAATTTATTCTGTGTTTTATTGAGAGGAAAAAGGCTTTGCAACAACAACAATGGTTATATAAGGCCGAATAAATGTGAATCAATTGTTTATATATACAATTTATATAACTTTCGATCAAAATAAAATCACGTTTTGATTGTTTGTTGTTATAATTTATGTTTTCTATCAAAAAAATCAATGAATTGTTAATAAAACTTAAAAAACCGAAACCTAAAATTCATGAATTTTTACTCCTTTGCGGACCATTGTACGATATATCGACCAAATTTGATGAAGCTGTAATTCTTAACTAAAATAATTTGTTTGAAATTTTTTTGTATTTTATTGCTAAAATGTTCAATAAGAGTCAATATTTTGAAGGAAAAATTTTTATCTCAAGAAATGTGGAAATTGACCGGAAAGGGTTAAACCAAATAATCGAAAATGTATAGATTAAGTGTATGAAACTGGAAACTTATTTCTTTTCTCTTAACTAATATTAGACAAAAAGCAGTTCTTGAAAAACATGTTTGCATTAAAACCTGGATCTGGCAGTTGAAAGCCATAAAAGAAAATTATTTTCATAAAAACTTGAATCTGACGATTGAGTATTTGTGTAAATACTCACAACTACTGAAAGTTTAAAATGTTTCATACCAATTTCTAGAGCAAATATAGGCTTTCTACAAAGTTTCCACAAACAAATTTTCCAAAGAAATCTACAACATATTTCATATTCAATATTTTTTTACGTAGTAAGAATTTACAAAGCAGCCTTGGAATTATCATTATTAATTTTTGCCATTACTAAAGATTACATTTTCATTTTCTCGCTGACACGTGACTGGAATATTTCGTCAAACTTCTAAATCGCGTTTTTCGAAAAGTTTTTCGTGGCAGTGTGTACTTAAGCGAAACGTTCCCGTTCATTTGATTTCAATTCATTGCGGGTCCTGTTCCATCATTTGCATTATGTAACACCAAACACTCGGCCGGACGGCGCCGTGGGCACATTTTTGATTGTCGCCGCATAAACTTAAGTAAGTATTTCCACTTAAGTATGCGTTGTTTTCTTTCGATTCGCGCTGATGAAAAATCGCATTTTCAAAGGCTAATAATAATAAAAATAAACAAAGTGCGCAAAGCTCTACAAATGCCCAAAAAAAAAAAACAACAGCGGCACGAATATTTCCAAGACCAAAAGAAAAAAACAACACAAACATGAGAGAGGAAAACAAAAAAATGCTAAGAAAAAACCAACATAAATAAATGCCTGCAAGTGTATTGAAAATGACCCAAACCCATTTCGATACATGCTGCCGCCGCCCACCCCCCACCCCTCCCACATTCATTGGTGCGCCCAATCACTGGACAAAAACAACAAAACGGAAAATGTAACCGAAAAAAAACTGAAGAACAACAATTTTATCCCGAGGCTGCAAATAGCGAACAGCAGCACACAGCAACACCAACAAAAATACACACCCACACACACACACACACACACATATAAACGCACGCGTCAGTGTTGTGTTGCAGGCCGCATTTGAATATGAATCGAAGCCACTAACGCGGCCGCTTCTCGGTGCCATTGTTGGTTGCTTTTGTTTGGTTTTATGGGCGCTTGCACGCCCACTGCTCTGCCCTTCTGGACAATTGCCGTCGCTGCTTCATCTGTATAATTTACACTTTTTCGCCCCAAAGGATATTTGGAAATGGATTTTCCTTCCCTTCGCTTCGCATTGCTACGCTGTGCCTTCCATCTTTACCTTCCTGCCGCTGCTCGCTTTTCTTTTTCGTTTTTCGTTTTATTTTTTTTTCAGCAGCGCGTCCAGTCCATTTGCTGTTATTTGTATGCTTAGCGTTCGCTCGTTTCCATTTTCCAGCAGCCGTTTCAGCGCTCGTATCTGCAGTTCGGTATCATTGTATCTTAATATTTCATATTTTCATCTCTGGCCGCTTCGGCAGCGTCTTTATTGCGCCGCGTATTTATGTGTTTTGCACGAAATCATTTAAGAGATAAATTGCCACTTCAGCTGCTCGTCTCTGCATCTGTCTGTAAGTAGATATGTGTGTGTGTGTGTAAGAGGGAGTGTGGGGAGTGTTTGTTAAATTTATAATAAAATTTGCATTTATTATGCCGACACGTAGTTGGCTAATGTTTTACGCTGAACGTTTTGCTTTATCCACTTGCAGCTGTATTTCCAATTTTTCGTTGCACGCACACACACACACACGCACACATGTTTCAGTTAAGGATTGGATGAGCTGAATGGTTGAAAGAGTGTGCACAAGTTGAAGCAAAATTAGACTGTATTTTAAAGAAAAACTCGTTCAAATCACTTCAATTATTTGAAGGTAATGTGATACCTCGACGAGCACCGAAGTTACTTCTTTGTAGCATAAAACAAAGCCGCTCGTATCGTAGGCAATGTTAACAACAACTTAGAAGAAAGATGTTAAACCAGTCTTAAAAAAACTAGAAAAAGCTAAATAACATAAAAAAATGGTTTTCAGTTATTTTCATACTTTTATGTAAGAAACATCAACGAAACATCATCACGAATATAATATATATAATATATTATTATATATATTACATGTTATGTACATCAAACAATAACTTAAATAACAAAGACTTATCGGTCGCTTCAAGGTGTTGACTACATACGAACCTATAACTCAGATAGTTTAAAAAATAAAAATTTTAAAACCACATTCACCAACACAAATGTTTTTTTTATTACGTTTTTGAACTCTTACTCCTATCTAAAAATCAACTACCGAGGAAAGATTTATCCAATGTTTATACATATATTTATACATATTATTTGCCAGTATTCTTTGGCCTTTTTGGAGACCGTTTACAAGGATATGGAAAATCACAGATATGGAAATTCGACTTAATGTGCCGCGAGAAATAATCGCATCACTATAGAAAACTCTTTTCGAAAATCAATCAAATCACCCAACACCCAATTAGCGGATTGACTTCTCTTCTAAGCATTCCACAATCACTTCAATTGCATACTTCTTCCATCTGTGCACTTTTACAATAATGAAGTTGTAGTTCGAATGGATCCATTCAAATTTGTATGACACTTACTTTGAAGAATGTGCCAGCCCACTGTGGAAGTATTGATGAGATAGAAATTTCGCACCTCCTGCTATCCTAATGGATAATTGACCCAAGCGGAACTCCCGGTGGGTATTTTCCGTCGCCTGCTCGTGTTAAGCTATCCGAAGGTAAGACGTAATTATTTATTTTCATTCTTTTGTCAGGTGTCACGAAGGTATCTTATTCAGCAATGTGCTGGATGAATACTGAAATCCTTTGCCTCAAATTTAGTGCTGTCAAACCTGCTTAGTGTGCGCAAATTTTTGTGTGGACGCTCATTTACTATATTTACTATATTTGATTTGGGTGATGCAAATTAATGCAGCTGTTGGCAAATTAAAATCAAATATTTTTTGATTTAATAACTAATTAATTCAATATTATTTAAAACAAAATAAAGAACGCTTAGTGTTTTCAGATTAGAAGATTTTTTACTAGATTTCCCGACGTAATACTTATCTAAAGTGATCCCGAAAGGGATTTGGTCGGATGAGATCTAGCAGAGGCGTAGCCAGAACTTGGACATGGGGGAGGGGTTAACATTGGGAATTATAACACCGTACGACAGCATTTTTCACACTGGGAAAAATCCATATGTGCGAGAAACTAGAGGCCAAACATAGTAAAACTGTGTACTCAGTTTTTCATTTCTACATCCATTGTTCTTTTAAAAGGACTTAAAAATTTTGAAAGGGATAAAAAATAAAAAAAAAATATAAAAAATACTTCACCTCGGTAGAGGTTCTCGTTTAATTGATTTTGTATCTTTTTATTATTTAAAATACTGATACTCAAATACATAAATACGAATCTTTGTACTTCATTAGAATTGCAGCTTCCACCTTTTTGTAAATAACTTTCGAACCAATAAATTTAGAGTAATGAAATTTTTACACGTGATCAATAAGATTTTGGGGTTTAACATACTTACTTTTCAATAAAATTCTATGTAAATTTTCAAGGACATAAAGGATTAAAGTTTTCAAAGGACCTTTTTCATATCGTCTTTTTACAAATAGATAAAAAATTAATTTTATTGAAATTCTGAACCCTTTCCTCTTTCATTTGATATACATACTGCCATATTCTAACGAAGTTAAGTATTTTTTATATTTTTTTATTTTGTATCCCTTTCAAAATTTTGAAGTCCTTTTAAAAGGACAAAGGATATAGAAATTAAAAACTGAGTACACATTATTACTATGGTTGGTCTCTAGTTTCACGCCCATATAGATTTTTTCTAGTGTGACAAAATTTTTTAATTTTTCTCGCACGGTGTAATAATATGAAGTTATTATTTTTGAAATATTATATTTCTATTAATTTATTATTTATACCATAATATTAATTACATTAAATAAAACTCATCATAAATATCTCCAAAACATAATTTTATCGCATTTTAACCCAACATTTGGCTAACGAATAGCGTGTGTACAGTTTGTTTTGCTCAAGTTGATTAACACCTTATCATCGTTCGGCTCTTATGACCATTTATTTGTTGCTACTAAAAATCAAATTTAACCATCAACCACTCCTCGTATTCATCTGATTTTTAACGGACTTTAACCAATTCGGAAATATGCATTTGCCATTAAAAGAAAAGCGTTTTGAGGACCTCGAAGCCACTCAAAACCCTTGTACCATTAAAATTGCTTTATTGAGCCTGAAGGGGACGATTTTGAAGAAAACAAATCGGCTTTGCAAAAAAAAGGTCTGCTATTTATTATTATTTTTTTTTTAATTGTCTAACGGTGAAAGGTGAAAGACTTGTTTTCTTCTATAGTCATTGAACATTTTAATAATTTATAGACTGTGGGAGGGTTTTCACACTCAAGAATTTTAGGCGGAAAAATTGCTAAGGAGAAAGTTTTGTGAGAAAGTGAGTACGTTTCTAACTGCAATTTTGACAGCAAAACGTTTGGTCTCAGCATAAACGCGTTCAATATAGACATTTAAATTCTTAATTGCATGCAATTTTCTTGCATCTGTAATATATTTTTTGTTTACTTAGTTCAGTTTATTTAATAAAATTTAAGAAGAAATTTCTTAAAAATTGTTAAAGGAAATTGCTAAAATTATAAAGACAATAATTATTTAAAAATACTTTGATTTCTCAAATTTGCGATTAAATACATACAAGTTATTTTTGTTAGATTTAAGAGAAAGTCATTTCAGTTCAACTTGCAGTCGACTTAAGAACTTATGGGAAAAGTCAATAATCGCTTTGTTTCAAAGATCTTTAAAAACTAAAATGATTTTTTCTAACAAAAACAACAAACAACGGTAAAGTATTTAAATGCATTTTTCATTGTGCGTGTCACGACAACGTCTACCTTTGTTATAAAAAATCGAGTAGGCTGTAGTACGAAACTCATTTCAACTTGAAAGGCCTCAAAAGTGCCACTCGACTCAATGTGATTCCAGCATATGGGGCCCGCAGTCATGTGTTCGCACTCGACGCTAGGGCTGCAGTCTGGGTCGTTGTCAAGGACATCAAGGACATATTTTTTTCTTTTGTTGTTATTCTATGTGTGCCGTGAAATGAGAGCAAACAGCTGGCTGCATTTGTGACAAATTGCTTGATTTTCAAGATTAAATTGTAATTAGATTACTTACATTATATCGCGCTCAAACAACAACAACAATAACAGCTCAGCACAACAATACTTAACAATGTCAGCAACAAGCATTGCGTTGAAAAGCAAATATTTGACTTTGTTGAGCGCACTTTGCGGGCGCTGAGGGTTGTTGGTTGGCGGGCTGACTGGCTGGCTGCCGTTTGAAGTTTCGTCTTTGGTTGTTGTGGTGTTGTTTTTTTAGGACAACGGCGCAAAGTCAGCACAAAGTCGTTAAGCCAAATATATATGAAACGCTTTAAATTTTGTGTAAATTTGCATTTATTGTGCGGCAGCCACGACAACAACAAGAACAACCACACAAACGTCGGAGTACACTTGAGTGCCCAATCGAGGCGGGCAAAATTTGAATAATTGAAAAATGTGATTATTGCTGGTTGACGTTGTTAATGTTGGAGCGGTGCGGTGTGGCCTCTGTTTTTATTGTTGTTGTCGTTATTGTATTTCATGGAAAATTTGCCAAGTCAGACGCAATGCTCAGCGCCATCATAAAAAAAAGGTTAATTAGACGGCGCGAGGTTAAAAATTGAAAACATTAAAACCAAAAACAACAAAAATAACCATTATAATAACAACAATAACAACAGTATTGAGCTGATTTACTGCAGCGCAGATCGCGTCAGTTTTATGGCATTACTGTTGTTGTTCTTGTTTTGTTTTGCGTTGCTGTTGTTGATTCTTGTTTTGTTGTTTGTGTTGGGTTGTTGGTCGGTTTTTTTTTGTTGCTGCAATTAAAATGGGAAACAACGCGAATAAATAAAAGTCATAATAATGCTGGGGCTCAGTTTAATGTTCGTTGAGCCATTTGCATGCAATTGAAGCGCGCAAAAATTAAAATTGTCCATTTATTTCGGCATGCGGAAACTTTGCACAGTGTGGTCCGAGGCGCCCGAGAAGCAAATCGCCGGCATTAAGTAACAAAACACACATAAACACACAGATGTGTTATCTGCCAGCCAGCGATATAAACTGCAAAGGATAACGCTTTGTGCAGACACTACACCACCGTCGCATTAATTGAAACTTTAGCCATGAACAGCAGGCACAACAACAAAATCGAAAACAATAACAACTGGCAATTATTTTTCACTTAATATCTGTAGGTGGGAACACCGAACTTACAATTTGACGCAAGGCGACAGCACTCTTGGCCGAAATGCGGCCATTGTTGTGCGTCGCCCAGCAACATGAAAAACTTTTTTAACGGCGCACACAATTGTGACAGCAGCATTCGAAAAAAGTTACCTATTTAGGCAACTGGGCGATTTCATTTGGGGTTTGCACGGATGTTTCGTGTCCCTTCAAAGTGTCTGCTATCGGCAAAACTTGACAATAAGATTTGGCAATTTGCAATTAGTGCAAGACATTTTCAGGATTTTTCACTTCAATTCGCTGAGCTAATGTTAAATTTCTTTTTAGGTTGCAACTTGCAACATGGTAACTTGGTTGGACACGTATTCGGAAATTGTCTGTTTTTTTTAATTTTGTATTCTTTCATTTCATTTCATTTTTTTATTTTATTTTATTTTATTTTATTTTATTTTATATTATTCTATTCTATTCTATTTTATTTTATTTTATTTTATTTTATTTTATTTTATTTTATTTTATTTTATTTTATTTTATTTTATTTTATTTTATTTTATTTTATTTTATTTTATTTTATTTTAATTCATTTTATTTTATTTTATTTTAATTTATTTTATTTTATTTTATTTTGTTTTGTTTTATTTTATTTTATTTTATTTTGTTTTATTTTGTTTTATTTTATTTTATTTTATTTTATTTTATTTTATTTTATTTATTTTATTTCATTTTATTTTATTTTATTTTATTTTATTTTATTTTATTTTATTTTATTTTATTCTATTTTATTTTGTTTCATTTCATTTTATTTGATTTTATTTGATTTTATGTTATTTGATTTGATTTTATTTTTCTTTATTTTGCTTTATTTTATTTTATTTTATTTTATTTTATTTTATTTTATTTGATTTTATGTTATTTGATTCGATTTTAGTTTGCTTTATTTTATTTTATTTTATTTTATTTTATTTTATTTTATTTTATTTTATTTTATTTTATTTTATTTTATTTTATGTTATTTTATTTTATTTTATTTTATTTTATTTTATTTTATTTTATTTTATTTTATTTTATTTTATTTTATTTTATTTTATTTTATTTTATTTTATTTTAATTTATTTTATTTTATTTTATTTTATTTTATTTTATTTTATTATTTATATTAATATATATTTCTGTTTTATCTCATAATTCTGCAAAATGATGCTGAATAAACCTCTACAAAACCTTGCATCGTGTTAAAGTTTTTATCTTTTTAAGCAATTCGAATTGGTGTGTAATCCTTTCACCGGAAGTCAGGACATATTTAGTTCATATTTTTTCTAGGTTAAGCAGCTTATGGCAAACAAGTTTTGATAGACAATTCAGTTTTTCAGTTTAAATTTTAATGAAAACATGTTTTGTGTGAATGGGAAGTTGAGCACCCACTGAGCGTCGTACTGTCGTTAAAAGTCTTGAACTAAATTTCGCATAAATTTCATGAGATCGATGAAATAATATTTCTCCGTTAAATTTAATTTTTCCCTATTAATTTAAAATTTTCATTCAACTCCTATAAAGAACATTTTTACCTCAACAGATATTAATTTTTGAAAACTGAACAACATGCGTGGAATTATTTTTGATTTAAAGTCGTTTCACCAAAAGTCGTTAAAAGTCTTGAAGTTGCTTTGCACACATGAATTTCATAACTTTTTTGAAATCATGTTTCTCCTTTAAATCACCTTTTACCATATAAACTACTATAAAGAAAATTTTTACTTTAATGTTTCTATTTCTTTTTTGAAGTGACTTTAGACTCCGATTTTTGAAAATTTGTTCTAATGAAGGATCGTTTTATAAAATGAACATACAGTAAAAATTTTAAGTTAGTAGTTTCTGCGGTTTGGGTTCGGCGATGACGAATCAATCAGTTACGTGATTAGCCCCACCGTCCCCTAGAATTGGTATCGTCTTATGATGAGAGTTTTTTTAAACTAACTCTGCGTAGTTGCTAATAGGTTTGTGTCTTCGATGAGTGCTACCACAGAACAAACAATATACTGTTTATTCTTTGGTGCTACACTATTTTCCGTTAGGAAATCAGTAATTAGAAGGAGAAGGCTTCACCCAAGAAAGGAAATATTGTAAAATATGAAAAAATGAGCTTAATGGTCAAACCGACGATCTCTGGGCGACGAGTCCAGTGCACTTTTTTGTGGGCTACCGAGGTCTTAAAACATATATCCGATATATAATCGATTCGCCTTAACCAGGGACCGGAAATATCAGTTATTTCATGCAAAATGCATGCAAAAGTTATGATTCTTTCAGAAAACAGAATTGTCAAGTTAGGTCTAGTCGATCAAGAATATATGTACGTGTACATTTCGATATTTAATGAATCCAGTACTGCGATTAATGAAAATTACTTTTATAATGCGACTTAAAAAATAAAAGTCACTGAAGGATTTTTATTGATGACTTAAAAAATAATAGGCACTGATTGATTATTTTGATGGCTTTTATCAATAAAAGTCACTGAAGGATTTTTATTGATTGATTGAAACTTCCTTAAAAAAGAAATCACTGACTGATTTTTATCGATGACTTTTATAAATAAAAGTCACTTACCGATTTTTGTTTATGACTTAAAAAATAAAAGTCTCTGAATAATTTTTATTGATGACTTTTATAAATAAAAGTCACTGAATGACTTTTATTGATGACTTAAAAAATAAGTCTCTAAATGATTTTTATTGATGACCTTTAGAAATAAAACTCGCCAATAGTTGTTATCATAGAACAACTAAAATAAAAATTAAAAAAACTGTTTTTTGTGAACTAATAAGAAAAAGAATGGAAAATCGTGGTTATTATAGGATTTTTTAAATATAAATTAAAGATAACTGTTATTTGTTGAGTCATTAAATAAAAGTAAAAAAATAACTCTTAAACATTGATTTTTATAATAAAACTTATAACTGTCTCGGTCCCTGGCCTTAACTACTAATGTCTTTGTCTCTATATGTGTCTAAGATTTTACTTTTTTTTGAACTTTGAACTCAATACGATGCCAGCCACCTCGACAACACCTAACAATTTTTTTCTTAGGCATTTTGTCATCAAACCCCTTTCATCTTTCCCACTTGGTATCTACTTTAGTATTGGAACTTTGAAACTGTAAAAAAGGACATGGTGCAAGATTGTAGAGTATGAATGAGCACATAAATAAGGACCCAATGCGCTCACTCGCTGTAAACAACCTAACACCGAAACACATTTTTTTGCAGGTCGAAGACGACTCAAAGTGACTACTTGAATAAGGCCACATTTACTTTGGCGTTCCTTCTGGCATTCATCAGACGCAAAAGAAGTCAGCACGCATGGAATTTCGGCGCCCAGACACATCTGAATGGCCAAAGTGAATCCCTACAAGCAAAGGAAATAAATTTAAAGTGAAATCACATGTCTGCTGTGTAATTTACGCGCTTCAAGGTAACTTTTGTGCGTCGACACACACACACACACACACACACACACATACATAGGTATACATGCGCCGACACAAACAGGGAAACAAAAAACAACGTACGGATTTAATTTGCCTTATTTATATCCGCACAAACACACACATACGCAAGTGTGCTGCAAAAAGCGGCAGCACACACACGCACATACGCAAATAAGTGTCATCATGCAACATGGCAACAACGTGGCCGGGTGCTGTTGCATTGAAATGCGCAAAAATTCATACATAATTATATACATACACATGTTCGTCTAGGTGTACAGTTACGGTGACAATGATAAACGTCCAGCCGACCAACAGCGCACACACACACACACACATACATTCATAACAAACATACATAAGTGCGGCCATAATTGCTGCCATAAGGATACAATGATGAATGCATTTTTGCCGCTGCTCTCGGTGCTTGACGTTGATTTTGTTGTTGTTGCTTTTGCGGTTACAATGCGTTGGCTTAATCGCGACTGTGTTGTGCGGCCGCCGTGCTGCGTTGCACATGTTGGCGCCGCATGGAATTGAAAGAGAAAAGAAATTCTCGACGTGGACGCCGAGCAGCGCGTCGTTGGCTTTAACCTGCGAGTTCTTGACTTTTGGAAAAAAGTTACTTACTGCAAAGTAATTTTGGGGCATAGAAGCATTGTATCGTTTTAATTTAATATTCGGCCTTATGCTGAATATCGTCTAACTCATCGTTGACGATCGTCTATGAGTATCGTCAAATCTATCGTTTCGTCAATGCTTCAGTATGCTGTACAAGCAACGTAGACGAAACGTTGTGAATTGAATAAACACGGAAACTCTATGAGTGAGAAATTTTTTGTTTTGGGTATTTCATGAAGAAAATTCTGTCACTTCATTGATTTTTGTTTTTTTTGAAAAAAAGAGCTTTGTGCAGCGTTCCCATGGACATATCTATTATGTATCAGTTTCTTTGAACCCGGCTAAGTTTGTAAATTTGCCATTTCAATTGGTACATTGGCTCTAGAAGCAGTTTGCTTAATTTGCTTTTCTATCATTGTTTTAATCTGCTTCAACTGGGTGGAAGGATGACGCCTCGGTGAGCAGCGTACCCGCTCTGGCAAGTTCGTCCGCCTCGCAGTTGCTTACGATACCCCTGTGTCCTAGCACCCAGAAGCCTCTAGCTAGGGTGTTTAAGGATTTTCGGCAGTCCAAGACCAGCGTTGATGCGATGGTCGCCGCTGCGAGCGATTTGATGGCGGACTTTCGGTTTGTACGCGTTCTCGCGGATAAGCCATATAGGAGCCTGGTAAATGGCAAACACTTCTGTTTGGAAGACACTGCAATGATCAGGAAGGCGGAAGGAAAGGCGAAGCCGCAGTTGACTGCAGAAAATACCACAGCCAATCTTGTTCGCCAAGTGTTATGTGACCACTAGCAAAATCTACGCCCTCCCCCCCCATTGCACCATTGCAAAGGGCAGCCATTGGGAAACAGGAGATCCAAATTTCATTTCAGTATCGTTTTAGTTTCGTCCGCAAAATTTTCGACGATAGAAATATTTGACGATAGACGAAAAGCGAAGGCGATAGCGATGACGAGCATAGCACTCCGTCGTTAGCTGACGATACGACGATGAACAACATACAAAAGTAGACGTATCGTCATTTTTTCAGACGATGACGATATTCAGCATAAGGCCCATTAATAAAAAATGTCAATTTCGCTTTGGGGTTTGCGGAAATCTTTCGTGAGTTAAAGTCTCAGGAGCTCAGACTTTCACAAAGTTGGTTGTTGGCTTATGACAAAAAAAAGGGCAAAAGTGTCAAGAGGAAGATATGAATATGTTTATATTTTTCTGGAGGGTTAAGACGTTGTTGCGGCCAAAGTGTGTAAATGTGTGAATGCACTCGTACACCTTAGTACAGCTGTCGCTCTTCATGCTGTGTGCATACTTATTTGTATTTGTGTGTGTGTGTGTAATACTGCGCAACAATTTCTCCTTTACACGCAGGATGTGGCTGTTTGTGGCCGATTTTCGTTGCTTTTTGTGGCTTTTTTGCTGAAATCAAAATATTGTAAATTTTTGTAATTGTTGTGCTACTCTTTCTCTCTCTCTCTCTCTTTATCACAATCTCTTGCTACTATTGGGTTTAACCCGGCATTGGTGTGGTGGGGTATACCATACCCCAGAGGTTGTATTTTTGTAAATAACACGGACATCAGTTTTATGCGGGCACTATTGCTTCTAGTAGCTGTTTATAACAGTCCAACCATACACATTTGCTGTCTAAAAACAACTTAAGTGTGACCAGATTTGAGTCACATCCCGCTAAAGTTCATTGGGGTATGACATACCCCACCACACCAATAACATAACTTTTTGTGTAAATGATTTTGAATTCAAATTGTTATTTTCGATGGTCTAGTACTCATCGATTTGTTAAAAAATTCACCGTACGGAAAAATAAGAGACAAATACCAATTGCCCAACTGCTACGTGCAAGAAAAGCTCCTAGTTTAGTATTCGCATTTTGTCGCCATAGAAAACGAATGTCGTATGTTTCATTGAATTTAATAGCACATACGACAATAGTTTTCATGGTATCATATGTTCCAAAAAATATCATTAATACACAAAAATATCTTGATTCTGTAAATCCTTGAAATTAGGCGAAGCTGTACCGAAACGTCGTCAGTACAGCACTCGATGTTCGGTTTGTCCGAGAGCAAAAACCTTATACGACTTGCGAAAAATGCGCTAATTTTGAGACCCTGTAATTCGCTCCTCTTTCAGGGTAGCTACCAAAAATTTAATGTCACATAACTATATGTTCTTCATTTTTAATACAGACTATGTTTTTTGGAAAATTATATACAGAAATGTATTTAAACCCCATTATATGAAGTCAACTTATAAATATCGGTACTTTTCGTTTATTTTTGTTATTATTATATTTTACAAATTGCTTGCACATGAAGTGCTTTTGTATTTTCTTGCGTAAAAGTAAATGAAGAATAATATAAAATTGCTATCTTTTATATTTGTTTTGTTTCGTGAGGTTGCTGCTATATCAAGTCTTGGGGTATGTCATACCCCACCACACCAATAACGTAATTGGGTTAAGAAAAGAAATGCAATGTAACCATTATAATGCAACATAAATTTTTTTTGTAGTACTTATAATTATTATTTGCGACAATAAATTTTTAACACATATTTTTTCGTTCTCGATAATTATTATTTTGGATTTTTTTTTATGTTATTTAAAAAAAAAATTCATAACTTCATAACTTTTATGAAAATTTTTTTTGTAGGTTGCCTTACCATTTTTTGAGTATGAATTGACTTTTAATTGTTTAATTGTTGTTGGAATTTGGTTTTGAAACAATTAAAAACTAATTCATATCCAAAATGTAGTAATTCAACGTAAAAAATTTGTTTTTCAAAATAATAGTTATCGGCAACGTAAATTAAATAAAAATCATAAATAAAAGTTATGAAGCAACGTTAAAAAAAAAATTCTCAAAATAACAGTTATCGACAACGAATGCAACTCAAAAATATTTATTACATGATAATAGTTATAGGTCACGTAAAAAGTTTCTTATTGGGACTAATTATAATTATTATAAAACAATATTTTTAGAAATTTCTTAAATAAGGGCAAGTTTTTTATTTCCAAAAATATGGATAATAATTATTTTAGGTCTCTAATATTGATTGATTGATTGATTGGTTGTTTAACGGATGTATGGTACAGCTGACCAGAGGCTTTCCCGTTTGCGACCTACAGCCTTTAGACGCAATTCTTTACGATGTTACTAGTTGCATCACTCACCAAAGCTTTTTTTTGAAAAAGTAAAACGAGAAAGAAGGGATGTTATTGGAGACGGTATCCATAGATCCCTTAACACAGCATTCCTTTAGTCAATTTATTTGGATATGTTTTATCCATTTGTTGCTTACCACGCAAAACCAACAGGCAAAAAAATACTGAACTTGTTACTGAGAGCGTTGAAAATTCCATTGCAACAATTTCGGTACACCCACTGCGGAGTGTAGGGTATGAAAATACTTGCATTAACGCATTGGCCTGTAATTTCATATTCCTTAAAATATGACTGTGTACGACGGTCTGTAGTTATTTGCACTTAAGTGTGTCGTTTTGAATTGCCTGCAAATGCGTGAAGGTATTTAAATGGCGTAATTTATGAGGCATACATTTGGGAGAATTGGCTGGCACCCACTTATACGAGTATGTGTTGCATAATTGTAGGTCAGCTCGAATGAATGTGGCAGTTAATGCACTTAATTGGCGTGTTGCTACCACTGCACATAAATTTGAATTGCATTCAGCGCCTTAAAGCACACTAAAGGATAAACGTGCACGAATTATTCAATGCATTATGCAAAGTGATAAGCATCGGTTTCGGTTATCTGTGTCAGTATGCAATTTATATTTGAACGCTGTCTACATTGCAAGACAAGAACGAAGAAGCCTGGAAGCAATCAAAATTGTTACTGTGCATTGCATAAAATATATGAAATGAAAATAATAATCAAAAAAAGTTAATAAAAAATTGAAACTGGTTAAATATTCTAATCACTTAGTTTACATATCGAAATACAAAAATGGAGACCCACTTTAAATGCCCCAAAGAGATGTGCAAACACCACAAAGTGCACGTTGCGGCAGTCACTTTCACAGAATTCATGGTCGACTTACAATGAATAATCACACAGCCAGTCCGACATCAGGTCAGCTGTGGCGAATGGCAGTTGAAAAGCATGTTTCTGGCTACAACAACACTTTGCCATGTGCACTTTTGTGCACAAAGCCTCGACCTCGACTTACAGTGCATAATTCGTTGTTCAATTTTGCGCAGGAAACTATACAACGACCCATTTTTCACAAATTGTTTTTGCCGAGTTCGCATGGAGCGGTTCAACCGTCTGCCATTTGTATCATTTTTTCTGCATACGCTCTGCCGGCAAAGTCTTCCTTATCTGCTGTGAGAAATTTATGTCTTGTCGTTTGATGATTGTGCAAAGCAGAACAGCGATTGAGAGAAAGAAAGAGGGAGAGTGGAAAGAGAAAGAAAAAAAGTTGGGATTGTTGCTGTATGTGAGCAATGCTGCAAGGCAGCGAAAGTGCGTTGCTATGTCGCAGAGCGCAAAAAAATATGCAAGGAAAATTTGCAATTCAAGGTGTGATTAGAATATGAATGTGTGTGTGTGTGTGAGAGTGTGCGTGTGTGTGCATGGCTGTGGCTGTTATGTGCAGCAGGCAGTTGCATGCCAAGTAACAATTACTGTTGGTTGATTTTGGGTTAAAGTATAAAAAAAGATGCACGCTTTTTTGTGGTTAGATTTTTTAGATTCATGTAGGCCATTTTTGTAAGAAAAATATTTTTGAAATTGTATGCTCGAGCATAGGAAAAAGAACTCGGCTGTTGTTGTTGCTATATTAAGGAATTTTTTTAATTTTCATACTCGGACGCTGTATTTTAGAGTGTTTTTCTATGAGAGCAACTACATCGTTTTGGCTGTAATAATTACTTAAACATAAAACTTTTTACGCATAACGAAAATTTGAATATTTCTTCATTTACTTCAGCCAAAATTATAAAAATATATCTAAATTGAAAGAAAACGTCAAATTCAAAAGTTCTCTAATTTTTTCTGCTTCTTCTTCCTTTACTATGTCAAGATATACCATTAGAAAAACATGTATACTTCTCTTCTTTAAACTGAAATATTCAGTTTATTAATTTCGTATTTTTCCTGAAACTTCAGACTATTTTAAAGACCAACAAAAAATGTATTCTTGAAACCATGGAGGATGCAGAAGTCCACAAAGTAGCATGTTGCCATATCGTCGCCTCAGAAAACGAACGGCGTATGTAGCAAAACCCAGTTTCGAGAAAATCGAGTTTGAAGTTTAGAATCCAATAGCTTAAAAATTTGACGGTAGATTTTTTTCATTTTTAGACCGAAGTCGAACGATGTTACATATATTTGTTTCCTTTTTGATTTTAGCTTATAACTTGCAAACTTTAAGAAATATTCGACTTTTAACTCCATAAGCATTAGTCGTATGTTACAAATGCGCTCGAATTGATTTTGTCCATAGCACATACGACAAAATTTCTAGTTAATTGCCAACCCTTTGTACAAAGCACAATGAGGAAAAATTAAATACAATCTTATAACAAACATTAACTTTTATTAAAAGGAACATAACGTACACTAACAAATTCATTCATTCAACAAACTTTTTTATGTTTTCTTATGTTATACATGTTTTAGGAACTTAAAAATGGCTTTGTACTTTTCAGTTTTTAAATTGTTTTAAAAATATTTCTTAAGCGTTTGGTAATATTGCTCTATAGAAACTTTTATCAGTCTCAGAATCAATATATGAGATCATTGCTTTTAGGTCTTTAACTTTGTTTTGATCTAATTTGGGTTTGGATAATATATGAATCGTCTGCTGAAAAAAGTTTTTTGGAGTTTCATTTGTGAAACGCCCAAACGATTGTTTTTTTATGCATTCAAAATTAGCATTACAATGTTCATGACTCTGTTTATATCCAATTTCCCACAAATTACATTTCCTGTATTCCAAATACTTCACTTTTGAAAAAGGCACGTGACGGTAGCTTAAAAGTCCTGATTTTTGGGAGTAATTTTTAAAATCTGTGGGAACCATTTGGAGTATTTTTAACTGGGTATTTTGATATTTTGCATTCTTTAGTATTCGTATTAAAGTTAACTGGCTTGGAATTTCTAGATTTCTCATAGTCTTTTCTATTGTGCTATGCACACAGTCAACTTCCTGGATCACAGAATGTCCGGGTTCTGAAAATTTTTGTTTTATATTTTCAATAGTTGATTCGTTTAAAAAGTATAATAGAGCTGTGGACGTTATTTGGTTTCGATTCTGAGGAACACACGAATCACTCCACAGAATAATTTGCTTTATTTCCGGATGATCGTTCTTAACGCTGCTCAAAATTTTTATCAGGGCACTTGCGATTTCGTTTCCACCTCTTCCTCCACAACTTTCATTCCATATAGCGCAGTAAGTTACTTTGTTACCATTGCATTTGATTAACGTGCCAGTTAAATTAAATACATTGAGCTTTCGCCTATAATAAAAATTTGAAGCAAAACTTTTAGGCAAAGTAATTACATTTTGTAAGTCATAGCAAAGAACAGCTAGTGATTGATCAATATTCTGACGGTCCCTATCCCTTTCCGCTTTACAAAATATTTTCTCGTCAATATGTTTGCAATATTCAGTTTTCTTATTTTCAGAACATTCTTTTTTATTAGCTTTATACCAAACACAACGATCACATTGATCTTTTTTCGGAGTGTAAAAGGACAAGTTAAAAGAGTTATTGAAAACGTTTCTATATATATTTAGAGATACGGGATCTAAATACTTTTCATTGTACAAATCGTACATTTTTCTGACGTTCAGGTGACTTTCCAAATACTTTCGAGAAGTTGTGGCGCGACAATAATGAGAGTCAATAGTTGGAAAACTAAGAATATGACTTTTTACTTCTTGAATTTTGTGTGCAGAAGTTTTTGATCTGCCATGGCTTTTGTTTGATTGGGACAACATTCCTTGCTCATCAATGGAAACATTAAACAAATAGTAAACTTTTTTTTCGGATACGCCAAGAGTATTGAGAAAAAATTTCTTACAAACTTGTCAAGTTTCGTTGTTTACTTTAAAGTAGTAACGGAAAGATCTTTTTTTACGTAGCGTGAAGCTCCTCTCAGAAGACTTTCGACGGCGTTTTGCTTCACATGGTTTAACGAAGGAAGTAAAGTAAGCTTGCTTTTCCGCAGCATTGAGTTCCCAAAATTTTGTATGCAGTTCCATTCTGTCCATTTCAGAAAAATTTCTGATGCACTGATAGAAACACGTCTCTCCACAAGGCAATCTTATTTTCTTTCCATCTCTCTGTATTCCTTTCCTGTCCATATATGGCTTTCCACTTTCTCGAAGACTTTTTCTAACATTCTGTTTCCACAAATTCGGAATTCTTTGACGCTTTCTTACTGATTTTGGCGAGTCTGCGCCAGCTGGAGTCAAAACATTAGTCAAAACATAGTAATTAACAAAAATTTACATTTTTTACATGGGAAAATAGCTTACAGGAGGTGTAGTCGGAAGGTAATGAGCGTAGCGTCGGCTGCAATACGTTAGGAGAAGTATTGAGGTCAAGTTGATCAGTTGCATTTTGGTAAAAATGTTTAAGCCTGCTTGAGGTTTGGTGATTTTCCGTGTCAGATGAGAGGTCGGTTGATGATTGGCTCGTTGTTCTGTAAATGTACATTTTTACAGAATAAAAGACAACCAAAAATTGAATACAATTACTGGAATGACGAATCGCTATCTTCAGAATTATTAGCTGAATCAGTCAATATATCATCCATCATCCTAAAAATAACATAATACTCGTAATAGAAGCCATCACATTTTTGATCAAAAATATTTGTTCTACTCACGCTTGTAGAGTTTCATCCAAATTTGGCGCAGGCGATGACTTACCCATCTTGCAACTTCAACGGCCACAAGCCGACTGAGCAAATGACATGCGCGACAGCCTTAGATCTATGCACACATACGACAATTGTTTACCACTTTTCCGCATACAAATGTCGTATGTGTAACATTTGAGGACACATACGACAATTGTTTGCTAACTAAAAAAAGAAGCAAATTTGTATGAAAAATTGTCGTATGTGCAATTTTTGACCGCATACGACAAAAGACATACCCAAACGATAAAATGTTGTAACATAAGACAAAGAGCACACTAAATATCTCAAAAACTATACAAGATATGTAAAAACGGATTGCACCAGTCGAAAGAGCACATCGAATTTATTAAAACTGCATTAAAACCCAAAAATCGCAATTTTTCACATACGCCGTTCGTTTTCTGAAGCGACGAATATGGCAACAAAATAGCGAAAGGGTTAATAGTAAAAATTCACACCATCCACATGCTTTGCAACTTCAAAAATTTTATAAAAATTATGAACTAAAATTTTTCGATCGGCATTTAGCGTTAATCAATACATTTCCTCAAATTCCTTGTAACTCCGCCACTCGTCCACCGCACACATTGTGGACATAGTGTGCGACATAGCAATTTTCCATACTTAAGAATTCCAATTGGTATTTTGTGCAGTTCATATTTCATTGCGGATTTCGCAAGAAATAATCATGAAAATGAAAATAACTGTTGCTGCAGCGAAACGAAATCGAGTAACATAGACATGTATGTGTGTGTGTGTGTGTGTGAACTAATACTTACGAGCACATACGGTATGTGTGTGTGTGCGCACATACTCGCATGCACGCCCTTTGTCCAAGTGTTTTTTTTTTTTTTTTTTATATTTAACGAGGAGGAAGCATCGAAAGCCTAACCCCGTCAGTGTGAGACTTTAACACACTAAACCTCCTCACGTCAGATACCGGTTACCCCTCCGGACACTACCGTCAAGTTTTTCGTCGGAGGGCGGAATTGAGCACTAGGCTCGACGTTTGTCACTGATCCCGTGCTGTTCGTCTCAAGTTGCACTTACTTGTCCTCCCATCTGTCATCTAAATAGCCACCCTGTTCAGTTCGTCAACCCTACCTCCCGATCGGCACTATGTCCCGTTTGTTTGTCTCCGTACTAGAAAACGTTCGTCTATGACGTACTCAGTGGTCTTCAGCTGCTTGGCCGGAAGTGCGACGTCGCTGTTCAGATTTCCTGAGCTCGTGGTGAATATGTACCGCCGCATCGCTCACCGCATCCCATATTGACTGCGACCTTGTCATCAGTGCCGTAAGATTTTGCGGGCTTATCTCCTCTTCCGCAAGAGAATTCACGCGGTCACGAACTGCTGCAAATCTAGGGCAGTGGAACAGCACGTGATTTGCGTCTTCGTGTACTTGGCAATCTGGGCATAGCGGTGAATCGTCGTGCCCGAACCGAAACAGGTAGCTCCGGAAAGCTCCATGCCCAGTGAGCAATTGGGTAAGGTGAAAGTGTAAGTGTGTGTGTGTGTGTGTTTGTGAAGTAAGCGAATCAAGTTGCAGAAATTCCTGCTTAGAAATGCATTAAAATTTTAGTTTTTAATCAAGCAAAAGGGGAATTTTCAAGCAGCAGCAAATAAATACAAAACCTACAAAAACACACTAACTATTATACAGGGTGTTCTAAGAAAAGTTCTGGGAATATGGTTTTCCGTAAAATTTTTACAAATATAAGAAATATTGGTTCCTCTATATATGTGTGAGAAAATAATTGGTTAAAATAATAATTTTTTAAAGTTATAATTTGTCAGTTTACTTCATCATATTTCAAAACTTGCCTCAGGACTTCATTGAGTTCTGAAAAGTCCTTAGCAATTCAGACGTTTCGTGTTCCAAGGCCTTTCTGGAGCGCACTTCTGGCATTTTCAGTAACTTTAGTTGTTCGGTTTATCTTTCTTATCTTTAACATACATTTTTTATTGGAGGAGTTTGGGTTTGAGGCAACAGAATTTTCTAGGAACCACTTATGAACAGATGACTTGAAACCACTTAACATAGGTGATAGGTGCTGGCCAAAATCTCCGCAAGAAGAGTGAATTGTTGAGTACTACTTCGACTACCAAGACCTCGGCTGGAAATGCGGTAAACTAGTTAAGTAGATGATATGATTTTTCTAAAGGATACACTGCAAGACTTCACGCTTTTGGTCTTCATGTCGACTGTGACCTTTTTCTGGGTAGAAATCTACATAGGACCCGTGTTCATCATGTCATGTTCTTGCCCCTGAAACCACTTCCTTTTATCCTGCTGGAGGATAGGCCGGAGAAAACCACCGAATGTATATCTTTTTGTTCTTGTTTTTGTGACCTTCATTTCATTTCCCAGTCTCACTATTGGTCTCTATTGGTTTGTTCGTTATGGTGAGGACTATCGAATACGACAACCAACAAAAAAATACCAACAACGAGATGTATGAGCTGTTTGATGACATGGACGTAGCACAGCTATGTCTAAGAAAAGAATAAGCAAAGAAGGTGTTCGATGCGGTAGTTGGAGGTCGACGGTGAAGAGGAAGACTTAAAGCCCAATCGAAGGTGACAGTTTGGCCAAAGCCGATTAGTTAGCTAAAAGACTGACATTCGGCTAAAATCGAAGCCGAAGATGAATATCGTAAGCCTTAAGTCCTAAAAGTATGCAATGCACAGCAATAAATGTTCATTCAGTCTTGTGTTTTACTGTATTTTGCATACTTTTAGGCGTCATAGTACTTTCGGAACCTATCCCATGAACGATTCGAGGGAATGGTGCTGCCAGTTAGCAGATGAGAGGGTGATACGGCTAAGTGTGGTAAAATAAGGTGATTGTTTGCAATTGTGAATAAAGTGACTACTGAAGTAAACTGAATTAAAGAATTTCAGTTGTGTTTCAGTGTAGCCAAATCAGGATATTTCCTCCTAGATTTAAGAGAGTCTTGGCCTTTTATGACAATTTTTAGGAGGAAGAATTGTTTGGGAGAAAGTTTAGGAGATTTGCATTTTATGTTATGACAAGTTAAGAAACAAAAATAGTTTAAAAACTGCTGATCCAGTTCTAAGAGTGCGCAACTCATCATTAGTGGCACTGAAGCCTTGAATATTGAAAGCTAAAGTGCCTGATATAGTTTAATTAAATTTTATGCTTCAAAGTGTATAATTTACGCAATGAATTAAGGCGAATTGTATACCGATTTTTCACTTTATTTATTTTTATTTTATTATTTTTTATTTAATATTAATATTAATATTTTTATTTTATTTATAATAAGTTGTTAAGCTAAATGAATAAAAAATATAAAACTAAATATATTTTTATTTTTTTAAGAGATTTTTAATTTCTTAGTTTATAATGACAAACATTTAAAAAGACAATTTTTCCAGATCTTTTAAGTATTTTGAAAGAAATTCCAGTTTTTGTTTTAAGATAGCAACACCATTGTGTTTTGTTTTATTTTTGCACAATTTAGCGATACGAACTGTGCCTGCGTTGGCCCCAAAACTTGTACCTACATCGCTAGTTGCGAAATTTGTCTTTGAAAAACCAATATTTTTTTTGGGGCTAGCATCTTCATGGAAAGTGAAGAGATCCTCCGTTGAGTTAAGTGTCATTGGTCGGAGCAAGAAGTAATCGAGATGAACAATGACCGGAAAATATAGTATTCGTAGATGGACGGTTCAAGTACTTAGGTTTTGATGGTTTATCATTGTGAAAGTTTTTAAATTCAATGATCGGTTTGAAAGTGTTAAGAAACATTATCTTCTTACCGAGGTTCTTGTTGGAAAACAAAGTATTGTCATTGTTAACTCTCAAATGCATGAATTATTTTCACGTTTGGTAAATAAAAATAGGTTTTCCTTTTTAACACAGAAAAGTAAAAAGTGAATGTGGTTGTCGTTTCAAAATATTATATTGGGGTTCAATTTGAAGATATACACAAATATGTTAGTGTGCCTAAAGGCATCAATATGCATTTGAGGGTTAAACCATTTCTTATAGTACACAGTTTTCGATGCCTGGGGATGTCGTATCAAATTGTCATCCTCCGTCACAATATGAAGTAAGCGAAGATATTTTATTTTTAGATGTTGACGCGTGCAAAAAACCTTTAGGCGTCTCTCGGTTTTAATAAGCATGACTCCCAATTTTCTGGCTCCTGAATCCCTTCTAAAGCTTTTCGACATTTAGACTTTAAAATTCAGTGTCCGCTCGGCATAGATTTTCATCGAGTCAAACCTACAATACTTATTTTTTTAACTAAATCGTCAACATTAAATTATTTATTTATTGAGTAAGAATGCGACTCGAATTGGAATACACTGTACACACTTATTCACATACACACACATACACGACTCTAGTTGTACGGTTGCCGTTGCTTAAATGCCATAAGGACGAAATGCAGAAAGTTTCCTGCTTTGATGCAGCGCGCCCAGTCAAATGTTTAAATGGTCCGCAGGCGTAAAATTCTTGTTTTGTAAACGCGTAAATTTAACTAAATTTACAATGTGTTGTTTTGCATTTAAGTTGTTGTTGTTGTTGTTTTGTGCTTCTTGTTTTCAGTTTAATGCTCACTGCCATTGTTATGCGGTCATTGCTGTTGTTGTTTTTGTTTTTGCTGTGGTTTTCGTAGCTGTTGCTGATTTATAAATCTGCTCGAAAACTTTCGCAATTGAGTTTGAGTGCGAGAATTAACTTGATTTTTGTAAAAGTTCTGGCGGCACAACAACATCTTGTGCCCACTTCCGCCTACGCCGGCTGCCCCATCCCACGCTTCTGATTCTTTGTTGTTCGTAAATCAAAAGTTGAAAATATTGCGCCAAGTCCTTTGCCGCGGCCAACACTAGCGGTTGGTTCTCGGTAACTGCGTCACATTACTACACACACACACACACACACACAGAGGCATAAAGCACGCGCTGCCAGTTGGCACGAGGCAGCAAAGTCGGGGGCGTGGAAAAGCCAAAATCAAAATGTAGATTAACTGTGAATTGTGTTTGTTTTATTACACAAAACGAGCGAGCAAACGAGCACCAGTAGCAAATAATTTGTATGTGTGTGTGTGTGTGCCAAGTATGCCCAGCTTTCATTTGCGCTCGCATTGTTATTGTTATTGTTGTTGTTATTGTTCTTGCAGCGTGCGAAAACTTTTCCACTTCAGCAAACGCTTTCAGTATTAAATCACTTTAGCTTTGTTCTTCCTGTTACGCTTCTTGTTATTTTTTCTTGTCATTGTTGTTGTCATTGCTCTTCGCACACATATTT
The DNA here is from genome assembly GCA_963668005.1 of Melieria crassipennis. Taxonomy (NCBI): domain Eukaryota; kingdom Metazoa; phylum Arthropoda; class Insecta; order Diptera; family Ulidiidae; genus Melieria; species Melieria crassipennis. The sequence goes on along the minus strand of OY764961.1, from coordinate 28,856,012 downwards.
TTAAATTAAGTTGAAGTGCGGTGAGATAAGTTGCAATTGTCCGAAAAAAGTAAAAGCAGAGAATTTGTTCGTCTTTTTCACGTCGCCATAGCAGCCGATGTACTCGTAAAGCTGGCAACACACTTGGCCGTAGTTCGACATAAATCGGGAAACTTCTTGAAATTAACATCGCTGAAACAAAATTTACAAGCAATAAATTTGAAAGTTATGCAAGGTGGGTTTTGGGGTTCAAACCGAACCAGAATATTTGTACTATACATTCTTATGTTTTGGGTGACAAATTTTCTAATCGAATCAAATCTCCTTACATATAATTATTTGTCTTGACTGACTGACCAAACCGCAGAAGCTACAAACAAAACTTTTGAGGTCATAGGCGCTTTCTGCAGGCAGTTTCGAGCTTAGTGTCGATTTATCATCGTCTGGCTGTCCAGCGCTATAAGTATTGACCTATTAGACAGTTGATGGCCGATAAGTTTATTCTGTACATGAGTCATTTTTGTATTTCGACCTGATATATCGAAACCTATCCTTCTAGATGCATGTCAATGTACGATCAGATCAGGCAAATCAGATTCAGTTCATTCAAAACGATCTGACTACAACTTCGACTACAATTCTTACTCAAATCTTTCAGAAAGTTTTCTGAAAGATACCTTAAATTCACTGATATTCAACATTAACTGCACACGTGCTGTGGCTGTACACGAGCTCAGTGTGTGCTCCGCTTTAAACGCAGACGGCACGCTCAATTTTTTGTGGTCGTTCGGAGCTGTCGTCCATTTTGGTTAGGGGGGAAACTTTTTTGTGTGCACGTTTTTTATTTTGGGTATATTTTTGTGTATATTTTTGTTATTTGATTTGCAGAAACTTTGTTTTGGTGGTAATTGAGAAAACATGCTTTCGGTTGTTGTTGCAGATTTGACATTTGCGTAGATGTGGCGATTGTGACAGAAGAATCAAACTTATAATTACTATGTAAAGCTTGTGCTATCAATTGTTGTCAATAGTAATAGTTCTGATTGGAAAAATAATTTTTTTGGTAAATCCACTTTGGAATTTTCAGGTGAATTTGCTGCTTCAAAGTAATATTGGAAATTGCCTAAAATGTCTCCCAGGTCCTAAATTGTTAGAGCGTTGTAATGCCTAATCACAGTGTAATGTCTACTTGCAAACATTTACAGACATTTTTTTTTGGTGCAGCTTTTTGTGAATTATGCAAAGCAAATTTTGTATTGAAATCGCAAATAATTTCGAATTATTTTATAATTCTAAATTCTAAAAAATTCTGTCTAAAATTTAAATCAACTCGTCAAAGGACTCAAAAAAGCAATGTTTTGGTTGAAGGCTGATCACATTTTTGTTAATGTCTTTGAATTATAAATCACCAGAAAAGTAAAGTGAAGCAAAGGTTATTTGAAAATCAATCACTGACCGAATCAACAATGTGTTTGAATTTTGTATGAAGAATCGAGACTTAAAAGGACTTTCGACTCCAAGCTTGGCGAAAGTACAATAAATCTAACTGAAGTACCTCACTTATAAATGCAAGATTTTTGAGGTACTTTAGCGTGTCGAGAACTTTAGGGGGATAAGTACTAAAGCATACATAGCGCATAGTGCTTGAGCAGAATCGATATACAAGGTGCTTCCCAAAGTAAACAGGACTTTTGCAATAGGGACGTTTCTGGTGGCGCCATCTATGTGTGAGGACATGCGTTGGAAAGGTACATCTTTCATTCACATACTGTCTAAATTTCATGACATTTGGTCTAGTAGACGCCGAAATATCCCGCTCAATGTGACAGTATGTTTTTAACTTTGGTACGAGAATGTCGATCGAACAAAGAGCTAATATTAAGTTCTGTTTTAAACTTGGTAAAACTTTTACCGAAACGTTTAAATTGTTAAAGCAAGTTTATGGTGATGATTGTTTATCCCGTGGCCGTGTTAATGAGTGGTTGAATCGATTCAAGAATGGTCGTGAAGAATTGAATGACGACGAACACGTCGGCCAGTCGAAATTTGTGATTACTGACGATGCCATCAAAACTGTGCGTGATTTTATCAAAATGCAGCCAAAATCATCATTGGAATTGATGGAAATGGAATTAAACATTTCCAAAACATCAATTGATCGCATTTTAACCGAACATTTGGGTCTCCGTAAAGTGTGTTCTCGCTTCATTCCGCACACTTTAACCGACGACCAAAAAGCGCAGAGAATTGAGCACGCAAAAGACATCGTTCGGGAAGCCAGACGTGATCCAAATTTCTTGTTCAACATCGTAACCGGTGACGAAACGTGGTGCTTTCAATATGATCCCGAAACAAAGCGTCAAAGTGCCGAATGGAAGCACCCAGATGAGCCAAATCCGAAAAAAACCCGCCGTGAGAAGTCAAAAATCAAACCTCATCTCATTTGTTTCTACGATTCAAAGGGAATAATTCATCGAGAGTTTGTTCCACCGGGAAAAACAATTAACGCTTTGTTTTATGTTGAAGTTTTGAAGCGTTTGGTGCATCGCATTCGTCGTATTCGGCCAGAATATCGCGAGGAAGGAAGTTGGCGTTTATTGCATGATAATGCACCGGCTCACAGAGCCCTAGTTACGACCGATTATTTGACCCAAAATCGCATTTTTACCATCAATCATTCACCGTATTCGCCTGATATGGCTCCCTGTGACTTCTACTTATTCGGTCAGTTGCATTTGCCGATGAAAGGAAACCGTTATAAGGACGTTGAGGACATCCAAAAGGCTTGTACCAACATTCTGAAGGCGATGCCGGCCGATGACCTAAAACACTCATTCCAAATGCTTTTGGACCGTGCAAAACGTTGTATCGAAGCAGAAGGAGAGTATTTTGAATAAATAAAAAGAATTATACAAAAATAATCATCCGTTTTCTTTATTTTATAAAAGTCCTGTTTACTTTGGGTTGCACCTTGTAGGACAGGATACAAATAATTTGAGAATGAATTGCTTTTCACAAGAATGTGAATTTGTCGCATGTTCTCAAGTAAATGCAGCCAATGGTCGGTGGTCTTAAGTCGTTGTTCTTCTTTCGGTTCGGAATAAACGCCCCGAGCTTAACTGTACAATTGCGAGAAGAATTATAGATAACTTCTCGAGTAAAGCAAATAGCTATGAAGGAACCTGATCCCCTTGCAATGAACGTTCGAATTTTGAGTTTGTAAAACTACGTTGATGAATATTATGGAACATCAAATTATGAAACATCAAACAGTTACCACACATGACAGCTGTCAATACCAACAGCGTTGCCCAGCGCCTCACTTCCCACCATTTTATGCAGCCAGCCCACTTCGCACCGAATGCCAAAGGTTGAAATGCTCAAATCGAATTCACTGAATTCACAAAGACAAATTACTCTGCTGGTGTTGCTAATTGCTTTCACAAATAACAAACGACATCAGTGTGACTATTACATGTCGACACCCAGCGACACCCAGCCAGTAAGCCAGACGGATTGCACACACACACACACACACACATTCACACAGAGCGCGGCTGGCACGGAGACGGCGGTCTCTGCGACAGACAGACAAATAGTCACGGCAAGCAACGGGGGTGCCAAGTGACAGATTAGCATAGCAATACAACAACAACAACAATTACGTCAAGAATGTTGACGTTCGCAACAACAACAATTGTCATGCAAAATAACAATAACAAAAACAACGGTTCAGACAACGCAGTGTGATGGGGGAGGGTGGGGGAGGGGGTAGAAAATGACAAAAGGCAGTCAACAGCGCGGTGAACACAAGCGAAAGTCATTAATTAAAACGACCGCAATGATTGCGGACGCTCGAGCGAAACGACGAGCGGAAATCTTGGCGAAAGAGTTCGGCGTTGCAAAAGGACCAGCAATGCTGAAAAACTCAGAGGAGGCGAATTGTGAAGCGCTGCCGGGTATTGTGAATGTGGTGGTGAGGTTGACTGAGAATTCTGTATGTGACAGATCAAGTGTCAGCGTAGCGAAACGACTATTTCACCCGCTGCCGGCGCGAACGTGTTAATGGAATGTCAAATGGCGTTATTAGCCAACAGTCATGGGCGAGATGAATTATGGCCAGTACTGGTTCTAATAATTGGAAAATGATTTCGTTGCGAGACCATACAAGGCACGTGGCAACATGTGTCATCGACTGACTGGTTCGCAGAAGGCCGTAAAGGTCAAAGACCTTAAATTACGCTTTGAGAATACATAATTCTCAGTCTGGCCTCCCCAGCTAGAAAACCACAACACGAAACATACTATTGGCAGTTCATCAACAAGTAGAATGACTTCATTAGCGAATTACAGCAATGCAATATTACATATGTATATGTAGTACTTTATATGTTTATATTATTTACATATTCTTGATTCAAAACTAAGTTGGAATAATAACATTGTGGGAAGAAGCTTGTAACGCTGCTTTGAAGAAGAAGTAAAAAGAAGCAAGTACTGGGGAGGGTAGGGTCCAATCTCACTTCATATGTCACCTCTATGAAGTAATAGTGAGCCGATCCGGTAGTAAAAAGTTGAACTATGGTGGCCAGCAGTTGGTCACTTAAAGAACCAGAAATAAGTTTATACATTTCAGAAAATCATCTTTATTCTTCTCAGGGACCTCAAAAGCGGGTAGCGAGATTATTGTGGCTCCCTCTGTATGAGATACACTTAGGCCTATTACACTACTCGACAAAAAATGGGTTAATCGCGTGCACTTAAAACAAAAGTATTTTCTAGACTAACTTTGGGCCGCTAACTACGAAACTGAAAATCAAAAAATTTTGTAATCCAATTTCCTCCAATTTTCCATTTCCCTCAACCAAGGTGGGACTTACGGATAAACTAAATCAAAAGAAATATAAACTTTGCGTCGCAATCCATATTTATTTAAAGTGAAAAGAAAAACGTGTTTGATTTAAAATTGTTACACGAAGTGTTAAGAGAGAGATGCCACATTATAAAAAACATAATAAAAATAAAAATTAAATGGTATTGAGATGCCATATTTCATATATCCAAAAACCTCCTACTTGTAAATTTATAATCTATATAGCTCGTGCATCGTTTATGTATAGGAATTGGTTCGGTTACTCGACTTGAACTCTTGATAACTATATAGTTTTTTAGGAAGGAAAATTTTACAGAAATTGTGTTAAATATTTATTGAAAAGTAAAGGAAACCAAAAAATTTAAAGAGGAAATTGCCCCTTCTTTGTGGACTATACTTTGTCTGTGGTCTCCAAATTACGTATCTACGTGAAATCTCTTAACAGTTGAATTGGAAATTAAAAGAACAAACACACCTTTGGCAAAGTTGACAGATGGTACTGGAAAGGAGGCGTTGAAGTTTGACAAAACCAACCCTGTTGGTAAAACCCACGAATCGTTAAGTTCAAAGAGCATAAAAGTGATAGCCAGACATTGGATGGATTGAATGTGAAGTGATTTGTGTGTTATTAGGAATTGGTCAACAACAACAACAACAGTGAAAACATAATAGGAAAGTGCTGTGCCTTCTCTGAAGGCTTAAAAGTTGTTTAAATAAATTTCAATATTATATTTTTCGCTAAAAATTTTAAAAGAATAAATAAAGTTTGAATCCAAATTTGATTGATAGCTATAACAGTAACTTTATGATGACCATGTGGCATGGATGTCCCATATAAATGTTTCACTTGTTAATACTAGAAAGACCATTGCGGTCAGTTTGATGGTATTTCATTTTTAAATATCTGTATTTTCTTTAGTATTTCTGTCAACTTTTGCTTTGAAGACTTTTATTTTTTTATTATGGAATATGTTATATTTTTTTTTAAATTTATTTTGAGAAAAATTAGCCAAGAGCGAAGTGATTTGAAGATATCAGCGGATATGATATGTAGTCTTTGTAGGTATGGAAAACTTGCGGTCTTTCTAGTGCTAAGTTATCGAAAATGTTACAGTGGCAATGAAAAATATCACCCAAGTGATCATAAAAGGCTTAAACTGTAATTATTCAGACACACAAGCGATCAGTTTTTACGCTTTAATTGAGGTATTGTTATTTATTGTGGGCAAAAATTGCGCCCATAAAGTGTCAATGAGCTGCGCAACCTTCTCGCTCTGTGCGCATTGCTTGGCTGCATTCAACATTGCTGCCGGCTAGTCATGCCCCATCAAAAATTCCATCTAATGCCAATATAAGATGCACAACAAAATGCCAATAACAATGAAAAGCATTAAGCGTCCTGTTTGTTTTGTTTTCTACAAACGAGTAGTCAGAATGAGCATAAAATGAATTACATGGAAATAACAATGCACGGCGGAGCGAAACAGGAACGGCAAAGAAAATAATCAGTGTGCATAAAGCCGGATGTGAGGAGGATGAAAGTGAAGGATAATGGAATAGTTAAGAGAGCTAATATATAAGCAAAAGTAATGACTTGGGGTACAGTGAATTGCAGCTATTTTAATATATCTTAAATAAAAGTTTTACACAGTTTTTGTCTGTTTGCATTATACTCTACTATTTTTGAATTTCCTGCGTAAGAAACAACATTGCGTATACGTAACATATTACTTGAAATTAAAAATTGACCCTAGAATAACATAGATACCAATGTTAATTTGTTGCACTGTAATACAGTAAAACCCGCTTAAGTAACTCACTTATAAAATCAAGTTTTTTGAGGTACTTAAGCGGGCGGAGTACTTAAGCGTAAATAGCGCATAGTGTCCAAAAATAATGATTACTTGAGCGGGGTAGGTACTAAAGAGGTGAGGTACTTAAGTGGGTTTTACTGAACTAATGTTTGATTGAGGTAGTGTAATCGATGAAAAGACCTTTAAGAAACCTGATGGATTGATCGGTTTTTGTACAAAGAAGTTAATCTTCTTGCGACAGAGCGAGACTCCGGCACGAGGAGAAGTTTTTAAATCATTTGACATCCAACCACCCTTTTAAATATTGAGTTTTTATCGTCCATAAGAAAGCATGGAACGGTTTCACTTGTTGTGTTTCAAAAGTGACCGAATCAAGAAACTTCAATTATTTGCTTTTCGCAGTGAAAATTTGTATTTAAAGGATTAATTGTTGGCGCATAATTTGAGCCCAGCATTTCAGTAGCGGCCAACAACCCAAGTCTCGATCGGCTCAACATAAATAATTATTTCGCTGAAAGCAGTTTTTATGTATAAAATCAGCAACGTGAAGCGAAAAATTTTAAATTTGTTGAATTTTAAAGATTTACAGCGACAAAGTTGAGCGAATATTTGCACAAAAAACTGCAAAGATCAACACCAACCAACGAACCAACCAACTGGCGCCGTTGAATAATGCAAAATAATCGCGTGACAATTTAATGCATTTTTTCTATATAAATGCGTCTGAATAAACTGAGAGCGTAAGTTTTGTTTTTGTGCAACAACTGCGACACACGGCAATGCCGAGTTAATTTGTATGCATAAGCGAGCAAGTGTGACTGATTGTCAGTGTGTTTCTGTATGTTTGGCTGTGTGTGCAGGCATCAACATAAACACGATGCACGCCTGCGTGTGCACATAATGATATTAATTATAATTGACAGGATAAGTTTAATCCTGTCAGCAAATTTGAATGCATTCGGAACGCTGCAGTGACGCACCAAACAAAAAAAAGCATAAAACAAAATATTTAAACCGAGATATGAACAAAGCCATACGCCATGGCAATAGCAGCTGCAACTGCAAGTGACAATGACTTCCTTCTACACACACACACACACACAGACACATATAGCGTGTATTAAGTACACAGTTGAACATATGAAAAGGATTCTTGTCATCCCATCTTATTCTGGCATCCAAAGGAGATCGTCACAATATGACAGGAAGTGATTTTTCCTTAGTTTGTTCCAGTTGTTATAGCGACTCAAAAATGGATGGAAGTCATATAGTTACTGCAATATTTTGTGCTTCTACCAAACCAGTTTCTAATCATGTTTTTCAGAAATATTAAACTGTAAGAGTAGTTAAGGTTGCATTATAATCATAGAGCGTGTATGTACTTCAACTCAGAGGCTTATTTCCTATTGTGAGTGACATTTGTGAGTGCCAAAAGAAGGCTGAGGTTTATGGAAAAAAAATAAAGTGTTGCCTAGCAGATGACTTGCGCATTGTGTGTTCCACGCCAATGGAAGTCACCGCCAGCTTCATCTGAGGCTCAGATTGGTTTCAGATAACACCGAACAGGAATAATAGCGACTTGCCTACACTATCTTTGGGCATCAAAATGGGTCCTTTGAAGCCTGTGATGAGAAACCAACAAGCTGCCTGTCTTACCTAAGCTAACCGAAAGCGTTGTCCCTATTGAATCATTAGGCTCTTTCAAATAAAATTGAGGAAGTACAAATTATCGAATTTGATTTTTGTTCTCACAATTACCTCTCCGAGAAAACGTGAACCCAATTATTTCACTCACTTCGACTATAGCTCTGGACATCGACATATAAAGTTGTAATTGGAAAATTTAATTTAATAACATTAAACCTTGAAATATACAATCTTTAATAAAATTGTACAGAGAATAAATTCTGCAATCATTTTACTGGGGGGTATACACAACTTTTGAGGAATTTAAAAAAAGTGAATCATTCAAATGTAAGCAACATGCTGTCTGTGTGCCAACTGAACACAATTGACAAGAAGTGGTGATCTGTTTGCACAATAAAACTCGTTGCAAATGTTGTTAAATTAAGTAACTTGTAAGGCACTTCAATGGGATCTTCTATCGCACTTGCCGTATTCACCAAACATGGGTTCTTCTTACTATCCCGTGTTCATAAATCAGAGATTTCAAAACACCATAAAGAAAGAAATTTCAGACTTTCAATTTCAGAATCCCAGTTCCCAGTTGACATCGGAATTTTGAGAGATGTTTAGGACCTCAAATCGTTGATGCAATAAATCGAATACTGTCAAAATGATGACACGTTCTAAAATTTTAACAATCGCAGCAATCTTACACAACATTTGCCAAATTTCAGATATTTAGTTATATTCAAATCATTAAGGATCCAAACAAAACGGAGTTATTGTACTTGTTCGGAACAACAATCATTACAAAAGTGGTTACAAAGTGATCCCAGTCTAACAGCATATCTACCCATTAGGTCCAGTGAGTACAGCAGCCACTGTGCTGATGAAGTTCCAGCCAATTTTTAGTAGCTGTCTAGGTCACCTTTTATTTAAACGTTTATCAGGCAATATTGCAGTTGTTTTCCCTGCCCAACATCTGTTGGTGTCTTGAACATAAAGTTGCTTGAAATGAACTGTAAGAAAGTAGGAATAAATTTTACATTGATTGGTGTTCAGTTCATCGGCTCCGTTTAAGTGATGCCACTGTGTCCAGGTACCCAATAAATGTTGAGCTATGAGTGCGTTGCTACTGTGTTGTGGAATTACCTGAGTTCGAGAGGAGCTTTGTTGTATTGTAGGTATACCAGCAAGGGACTTGGATTAGTTTAGGATGGCCCATTGTGTTACCTTAAAAAAAAAAAAAAAGAATGCTAATGAATGGGTAGAAGGGAGGTATGGGTAGAACGGGTAGAGGGACTTAACGAGAGTTTAAAAGTTAAACCATTCGATATTTTGCTGCCATATGGTAACATGTTACTTCTTGGACGTCTGAACAACCGATGGTTTTAAAAAAACATTATCTGTTGGTCCTTAGAACAGTTTGAAGTTTTAGGAATGATACGAAATTACTAAACTGCCCTTTCGGGACGGAGTGTAATTTTGAAATCCAAAATATTTTAATAGAAATGTTCTCATGCTATGAAAGTTGGCGTTACAAAAAAATTATATTGGATGCACACAAATTCTGAAATCCTCCTTTTATGCGGGTACACCGAAGGCGAAAAAATATTTTGCGTGGGTCGTAAGATTTGAATAATTGTTTTGAGGGGCATTAAAAACTTGCTGGGGCGTATTATCCCAGTAGTCCCGAAAGGGTTAAAGAAGAGAAATATACACATTTCTTGAATGTTTTGTCTTAACATAGTAATGAAAGAAGAAGCAGAAAAAATTATAGATATTTTAAATTTGATTTTTTTCAAATTATCTAAATTTAACTTACTTCAATTTAAGTAATTTACCTCAATTGAGGTAACTTGAGGAAGTAACTTCAACTTTTATCATTTTTTAAGGAAACTTTAACTGAAGTAAGTATGTAAGTGAATAATTATTACAGCCACAACAAAATGGTTGATATCGCAACTAATCGCAACATTCTAAAAAACAGGATCCGATAATGAAAATTGAAAAATTATAACGGAATGTTGTTGATATAACTGCACAAAAGACTAAACCAATAAATTTATAAATTTAACTTTCCACAGTAAAAACGAAAGGTTTATCGTTTAGGATCACTAAAACACCATTTTTAAATTCCCACTAAAAACACTAAAACAAACAACTTGTTTGACAACTTGTCTAGCATTGTGTCCTATAATGAGATCCTCGATCGGACTTTTTGTGTTGCACAGTGATATGAAATTCCCGACGCGGCGCCGCAACATGTGCGTCATTTGTATGCACTCACGAACGTCATGGCGCGTCTCGCCGTTGTGTGTGTGGGTGTGTGCGTGCAGTGTTGACATTTTGACATGACATGACAGCGCCTGATACGATGTAGAGCAGCTAGCATTTCAGCTGATTGCGATATCGGCGCATTACAACGTTCACACGCGGTAATTACTAGTTGCTTGATGCTAGTGGCTGCTGGCTGCTGGCTGTTGGCAGCCGCTGAATGATGATATTCGAACAATTGCATCTCTGTGTGCATGTGTGTGTGCGTTTGAAAAGTGTGTCTGTCACACTTTAAGCGGTATTAATTGACAATTATCGAAAAATTCATTCGCATGATTAAAATGATTCAATATTTTTATTTGTCAACAACAGCAACAACAATTGTGAACAATTGTGTGTAGCTTTTCAGATGGCTTTGACATGTTTGTGCGCCTGCCATGCAATAATTAGTTTGGCTCGGCAAATTGCGCGTTCGCTGTATTTTGATTGATTGATTGATTGAATAAGTTGTTCTGTATGCGTTAAAATCCTTTTGCGCGAAATAAACGAAATATTTTTGCCAGTTTTTTGAATTTAAAGTTGGTTTATGTTTGATGAAAATTCATAACGAATTTAATTTGCATTATTTGCAATATTGAAAAAATCTTCACCAGGTCACAAAGCTATATTTGTATTAGATTAGAGATGATAACTCTGAAGGATTTGTCCACGGGAGGATTGCGGGATTTTGAAGTTTCAGCAAGTTAAGGATAGCCCTTAAGATAACTAAGTAAGCTATACAGCCATCGCCAAAAGGGTTTTTGGTATGTTCGGGATTGATAGATGGTTTTCAAAATTCGGAAGTTTCGAGAATTTGCAAGTTTACTGTGGTAAAGTCCGAAGTGAGAACAACTTTTGGAAAACGTCCAGGTGGAAGTGGAGGCCAGTGCAGGTGGACTATCCCCGGATATAGTAAATGAGGAACTGATTTTTCACCGAGTGTTCAAACATGAGATGCTCTTTTGGCCTTCAAAATTCAATTTATATTTAACCATATTCGAAATTGATCGATGGCTTTCAAGTTTTGGGTCCATGGACGTTTAAATTTCAGTAATGTGAGATATTTCTTTATGGTTTCTATACAAAAGTATTAAAAGAAATAAACTATTCCAGTGAAAATATCATGTTTTTGTGCTATACCTTTCTCTATTTGGATTTTTATTTTTAGTTATTGCAGATTTCAAAGTTTATAAAATTTGTTTATTTACTTTTTTTTATTTACTTTCAAAACTATTTCAACTGTCAGTGATAGTCTGTAATTTGTATCAACACTTGCAAGTGGAATGCAGATTTACTTTAAATTTAAAACATTTTGATTGCATTTTTGTAACATTACACAACAAAACTTAATATGTAGCATTCTATTGGTTCTAAAAGGATGCAGGGATGCCAGGAGACAAAGTTCTAAAGGAAAAATTTGTGGTCACTTGACTTCAACCCGTCGATTGAAGAGTTCCCGATCAACATGGGTTAAGCTTTTAGTAGTTAAAGGCAACGGCCAAATACCGAAATAGGTGAATTAACATATAAATATTATTAAAATATTATATTAAATTAAATATAATATTAAATTATTTAATTTTGAATATTATCGAGTAAGGTACGAAAGGGTGATTTCTTCTTGTTTACGTTTTTAAAAAATGAATAAATAGTTTTTATTAATAAGTATTTATTTATTTATGCTATGTTTGTTTGTTTGTTCTTTATTTACTTAATGTAAAATTCGTTTGTTGAAAAAAGTGCTTGATATGGTGATTTTTATATCAACTAGAAAGTTTCGGTTTCGGTTTCGGTTTCGGCCGAATATTAAAAAAAAACCGAATATTCGGTTTCGGTTTCGGCCCAAAAAAGTGGTTTCGGTCGGACACTAGCTACAGGTTTTTACTGGGGGAAGTTACAATTTTAAATCTCAATCAATTTAGTCTAGTTTAGTTTAGTTTAGCAGTTATATCAACAACCTTGTTTTTAGAATGTTATGGCTGTAATAATTATTTAAATACAAAATCTTTTGACTTTAAATTTTTTTGTTTTAAATTTTGTACACTAAAAATATAAAATGTCTTAATTTATTTCAGGTAAAATTTCTTAAAAAAATTATATAAATTTAAGTAAAAACTCAAATTAAAAAATTCTCCAAATTCTTTCTGCTTCGTCTTTGAATATGTTAAGATATAACATTAAAGATACTTCTCTCCTTTAAACTTAAATATTCAGTTTATTAATTTCGTATTGTTCATAAAACTTTAAACTATCCTAAAAACCAACAAAAAAGCTTATTCTTGTAACTATCGATTGTTCAGACGTCCCCAAAAATATAAAGTTGTCATATGGCAGCAAAATAGCGAACGGGTTAATGAATTGGAACATCGAAACAACATGGAATACCTTAGCTGCCGTGTTTGAGCAGATTGGTCTTGGAGACCCGGAGTGTTAGTATTTGATAAGGTTCCAGTACCAAAAAATAGTGTTAGGGAAATAGTGTATCGCTGTCGAGTTTCGACGATGCTCCAAGTAGTCCATCGAGCTAAATGATCTACGGTCTCCAATAAGTTTTTTTCCCCGATTTTGAATATGATTGAGAAGACAATAGAGAATAGGCAACAGAGTATAGACAAAAATGTAGTATCATCGTGGTTCAGCCAATTTTTTATTTAAGTGAGCTTTTTCAATAGAAACTAACCCATATGAAGTCAATTATAAAGAGAACTACATAGATTATATAGAAATCATTCTTAATGAACACGAGTGGAACATTCAAAAGCTGACGATTTCATTATGCCATCCATAACCAAGAACGTATTGGGATCTAAAAATACTCGTTTGTGAGTTGGCAGACAACATTGAGAGAAATTAATTTTGTTCGTTTGACCCAATTTAAAGATTGCACTCGTACAAAGGTCACAGTTAAAGTAAATAATAATTCGCCTCTCCTTTCAATCTTCACAGAGTCAGGACGTTTTGTGAAGGAGTATAAATGAGAAATGATATTGTCAAATGAAAATAAAACTCTATAGGATTCTTTGTCAGAAAACAAACCATTGATGAAGATAAGGAAAATGGTTGTACTCAGAGATATGCAAATCATTTCCGTGTTTATGTGTTTATGTTTAAGTGATTTTCCGAGACTGTACCTTCAACCACAAAACGAAAACAGTTCAATTATGAAGAAAGCTCATAGTCCAATGAGACAATGTTTTCGAAAACCCTCACATCCAGTATGAGTGCTAAAAAAATGCACATCTCTGAAATGACGGCACTTTTTATTCGCCATCGCCAATGTGTGCTGTTGATAAGTAATGACAGCACAAATGGCGACTACATATTGCCAAAACAATCAAATATTCGCAATCGGCTTACTGGCAACAAATATATGGCACCAGCAATGTTGGCGAATAATTTGCTTGCCAGCAATCTGAATAAACATTAATGAACTCAATTCGATAGCGGTGGATATTGTCTAGTCTCCATTGTGTTGTTGTTGTTGTTTTTGTTGTTATTATTGTTTGGCAATAGAACAAAACATGTGGCAGTAAATGCGGAATACGTTAACGATTTGTTGTTGGTTATTGGAGCAAATGTTGGTGTTATACGAACGAGGGGGGATAACGAGCAGTTGTAAGCCTTCAATTGCATTGTTAGGCGATGAAATACAACAAAAACAAATTGCTTTCACTGCAGTCATGTGCCGCGTAACTAGGCAATGGATATTTGTAAAAAAAATAACCACGAATTTATTAAAAATTATTCAAATTTAAAAACCAATGACAGGGCAGTAATGTGAACATGAAATAAAATAATTTTTTCAGTGAAAAATGAAGTTTTTGATAATAAATAGTCAATGAAATATATTTATTTATTTTATTTTATTTTATTTTATTTTATTTTATTTTATTTTATTTTATTTTATTTTATTTTATTTTATTTTATTTTATTTTATTTTATTTTATTTTATTTTATTTTATTTTATTTTATTAAAAAAAAATTAGGAAAAACAACTAATGCAGCTTGTCGTCTTATTCGTAATTCGTATAAAAAACAATTCTTATTGAAGCCAAGAGAGAGTTTTGAAGGTCGGAGAGCTTTTAGCTGACTGCATTGATGACGGAGACAAGGTAACTTCAGAAGACACCTGAGACTGTCTAACATTGACGAGGGAGTGGCCTACGGATTGTGGTTCGAAGATTGAGACAGCCGCGCGCACATTGGGTGCCAGTGTCCGGCACTGGCTGGTAAAAGGATGTGAATTGTAGGACAATCGTTCATAACAGAGATCGAGTTTTGAACCATAAGTTGCCGAAATCTTCTAGAGATAACCCCTGACGTAGTGATTAGGAGGAAAGGAAATGATTACGATTGACCTCTTTGTGACTAGTTACGAACTTCATGGGGACAAAAAAGCAGGAGGGGTTTGAACTTCCCAAAACTGCCACTGAATACGAGTCAACCAGTTTCTGAGAAAATGTTTCATCTCCTGGGCTACAAACAGGACTTACACCGATGAATGACTCTGCACGCGGCAACGTGATTGCGGTTTCTTTTGAAGACAATTTGCCTACTCCTTTTTCAGTGAGCCAAAGCGTGGTGACTAGTTCTTTTTACCAAGTTTTACTCAGTTTCCTCCTAATCACGACTCTCTGACTTATGTCCCAATACCCAAAGCAATTGCGTCCCGATAGTAAATTGTTTACTACAAAAGTTTCACTCTTTAATTTTAATTTAATAATAAAAAACAGCAAACGACACGGCAAATGCAACGATTTAAGTGAATAAAAACTTCCATCGGCGTCACATTTACTTGCCTTCATAACAAATACGAACATTTTTAAATATTAACTTGTAAATATTTTTCACATAGCCATCGATAGGTTTGTCACTTATTTCGCATCGCCGACAGGCGTACAAATATTCAACAAATGCAATAAATGAAAATAATAACAAGCCATAATTTTTTACCCCAACAAGCTGCCACACCTGTCTGCATTACTATACTACGAGTATATGTATAAGTATACGGGTATATATGTATGTATGAAAATGTTCACTTGTATACAACTGTTTACATAACTTTTGAACCCTGCACTCGTAATTCGGGTATGATGAGCACTTTGGTATGCAGTTTGTAGTGTTCAGGTTATGATGGTTTCTGGGAATTGAAAAGAGCCAAAGTCGGTGATGACAAGAGTCAGTCTCGCTAGATCTTGAACGGTTATTGTTCTCATCTACATAGTTGTGGCTCAGCCCAAATGCTTTCCTGATTCTGGAACGGACGGTTTGCGATCATTTATCGCTCATCGAAACAACTCATCAGCTCTTTCGTTGCTCTCAAAGTTCCAAGGCCTCATGATCTTAGATAGCTAGGAGTGGCTGCCCCAACACGAAGCCCATTTATAGCATGAAAACAAATTGTGATACCATAGGATCTTGATCTCAAAGTGTAACATTGTTTGGAAGAATTTGATGTTGTTGTGACTGAGACAAGTGTCATGATTCTTGGCCTTTTAGGGGAATTTTTTGGAGAAAGTTTAGGGGATTTTGATGGTGATACATTTGTCGTCATTAGTGGCACATATTGAAGGTTCAAGTGTCTTATTTAATTGAATTAAATTGTATGCTTCAAAGTGTATAATTCATGCAATGAATGCAGGAACTTTATAAAAGCGAATTTCATACCGATTTAATTTTTCTAATATATATGATTTGTTTGTGTTAAGTTGTTGTTAGTTAAGCTGCAGCTGAATGAAAGACTCCAATAAAAAAATTAAATATATTTTTATTTTTTTATGCAAAGTTTATTTCCTTAGTTTATAATGACATAAGTTATAATAATATTTTTAGGAAATTTTTTACATTTTTGGGAGTGAATTTCAGCTTTTTTTAAGATTTAGGAGAAAGTCATTTCATCTGGCAACACTGACTGATATTCTCTAGACTGCAAACTTCTCGAAGGTGGAGCTCTGGTAGTTGTGATATGTAAATTATTTAGAGAGAAAAGACGCATAATGTTGTTTTAATTTGCTAATTTATAAACTTTGCATTATCAAACTGAACAAATTAATACGAAAACCTTATTGATCCTTAAATGTTAAGGCTTTTGCTAAAATTCTGAAGGTTTTCGAAATTAAAAAATGTTTGGCTACGTTGTTCTAACTCAAAGTAAAGGAATTTTTAAGGCTGAGTCTGAGTCTGTCTGAAAGTCTGAATTTGTATGAAGTCAAAGCAAAGGTTGGTACTAGCACTTCGTCCAAATTCTGAAGCTTTTCAATATTTACACAATTTTTACCTACGAGTAAATTTTCCTTTTTAAGGTTAGGTAAAGGCTGGTAAAAAATCGCCAAGAGTCTGACCCTTTTTAAATTTAGCGAATTTATACCGAAGTTGTCTGAAGTCAAAATAAAGGATGGTACCAGCAATTTGTCAAGATTCTGAAGCTTTTCAGTATTTAAATAATTTTTACCCTACTTGCTCCAAATCAAATTGAAAGCTGGTATTTGAGTTTCGGATGTACTATACTGAACTTTGAACGTCGATGTTAGGGAGATCAGTAGGTGAAAATCTTCTTAGAAACTGATGAACCCGTTTCCATGGGCATACAAGATTCTTATGGGGTCAAATAATGTGTTGCCGTAGAATTTGAGGAACTGAAACGCATGATGGGGTCATTTTCGTTTCCGTTTCGTTTTCGGCAATAATGAACTTCTCTTCTAAGAGCTATCGCGCTCTTAATTAATGCAAAGGATTGCGTTGGTTGGTTCTGAAAGGATACAAAGGCTAGAGTTATGTTGATCTTTGTGAGACTTGGCTAATATGAAGCATTGCAATGGTGAGGAAGGAATACAAAGTTAAGAAGATTTTTGTGACTGTTGGGTTATCTATGTTTAATTTTTCAGTATTTTATATTGTGTTAAGGACAATAAAAAATTCAAAATTTCCCTCTAACTGCTATAAAGTTGATGTTTTTTAGTTACAACTCTATATATATTTATTTTACTTTAAATATGTGGACCATGCTTTCATAATCAACGCTGTGATGCCAGTTTTCTATTTAATGTCTGTCACAAAGAAATAAGAATCAGAAAGGCAGAACCCAAACTTGAAATTGGTGTTGATCGGTGTAGCGTATAAATAAGTCAATCATGCCAAACTGAGTAGTAGTTTCTTGCATATATGCAATAGTTACAATATGCACGTATGAATGTTTGTATGTTTGTTTGCATGCAAATATTGAAAGTGATCACTTTGACAGCCGTCAATACAAAAAGTCTATATGTACAAAAAAAAACATATAATTTTGCGCGCTTGTCCAGCGTATTTGCATGCAATTTTATACGCACGCGGCAAGGCGATGAAAAAATATGAAAAATCCATTAATTGAAATTATTTCATATTTAAATTGAAATGCGAAAATATTGTGAAAAATATAAATTCACATAAAATTTAACATAAAATTTAAAGAGCATCGTGCATCGTGTAAAAAATTACCAAAATCTGGCGAACAAAAAATGCTTGACATAGATTTTTGTGCGCTTGTGTGTGTGTGTGTGTGTGTGGCTTGAATGTTGTACTATATTGTAAAAGTGTGCTGCTGACAAAAATCATTTGCATTTAAACGAGCTTTGCACCACATTGCGAACAACAACACCGTGTCGGGCTGCGGCTACAGGTCGCTGCTGGTGCGTGCGGCTGCAATTGGCGGCCATATGCACGGCCGGCAGCTGCTAATCGCCGCTGCGTATGCAAGTTCAATGGCCAAGCCATGTTTTGCCACGAACACGGGCCGCTTGTAAGCCGGAACGTGCTGGCACGCGCTCGCCAGGATTAAGTTGACCAAATTAACAGGATTTGCGCTCGCGACACACTCGACTGCGCGCGCACTCGCGGATAAAGAGTTTATAATCGAATGATTAGTGCATAATTTATGGCGTAATTACTGCATTGCCGCGGTAATAAATTAAAAGTCCAGCAATTGCGGCTCGGCAAAAACCGCCCGTCCGCCCGCAAGCCGCCAATTTGGCGCTGACTCTTCAATTAAATGTTTTCGTTTTGCAATGCTTTTTCGCTGCTGTTGTAGTTGTTGTTGTGTGTGTTGGTAGGTAAATAATGCCAATTTCGAAAATTATATGGCAAAGTGAATTTTTAATGCTGCTGCGTATTTGTGATTGCTTATCGCGCGCGTGTGACGTGGGCCGATCGCTGACAAGTCGGCAGTCCTTAATAATTTATTAGCGCACACAAATCAACAAGTTGCCCGGCAAAGGGTGAGATGCACCAAGCAAATGAAATGCCAAACAATTCATTGCGTCACAGCGGGGCCAAAGTTCGAAAATACTCGATAAATTCGCAGAAGCATCTCATGCAAAATCGAAGCCTGTATTTGGACTTGTCATGACAATATAACTGAAAAAAATGTTTTTTCTGCATGGTCTTTGGTAAAAAAATTGTTTTAAAACATTTTATAATTGATAATGTATGCATTGTTCCTGGTTTCTTAAAATGTTGGGAGTACAAATTAGTTAGGTCCGTTTTCAAAAGATGGCTCTGGCCAATGGTGGATTCAGGGGGCAGGGGGCTTGGAGGTTGAAACCCCCTAAAACTACATACAAATTAAAATGATAAACATACGCATTTATGAATATTAAAGAATTACTTTTTGAAATGACCCCTCAAAATATTTTTCTGTGGCTGTGGCTATTGTGAACGGATAATAGTGACAGCTAATTGTAGTGGTTTCAGACAGGTTAGACATCTGTCAAAAAAATTCATTTAATATTGCTTTGAGCTTATAAAAAAGCGTGGTTTTTTATTTTGGGTTTTTTATTGGCAACATGTTACTTTGTTGACATCTGAACCTTCAATGGAGTGACGCATACAGGATTTCATTTGGGGAGAGAGGGAATGCGTACACCTTTTGAGATCATTAAAATTTAAAAATATTTGTTTAAGCAGAATTTTTGTATTTGGGGGGTTTGTACCTCCCCTGAGTGCGCCACTGCCTCTATGGTTTCAAGAATAAAATTTTTTGTTGGTCCCCATAATGGTTTGAAGTTTTAGGAATACGAAATTGATAAACTGAATATTTAAGTTTAAAGAAAAGAAATAAACACTTTTTTAAATTTCATATCTTTACTTAGTGAAGAAAGAACCAGAAAAAATTAGAGATATTTTTAATTTGACCTTTTACTTCAATTTAGTTACAGTTTTTAAATAAATCTCAATTTAATTTAAAACTGTTTTGTATTTTCAATTAAACTTATCTTATTGATTGATATGTAAGATTATTTCTTACGACCGAATAAATAAATAAACTAATTTTAAAGTAAAATATTTGTAGGTGAAGTACATTTAAAAATATTTAATTTTTAGTTACGTGTAAGAAAAATTATTTTGAAATAATTATTACAGCCAACAACAAATGATATGATGTAAAATATGAAAACATTGGTACAACCATGCAAAAGAGTAAATCAATCAATGTACAATTTTAATTTTCCCCAGTAAAAACCTGTAGCGAAGCAGCATTAGAGGGATGAAAATTTGAGTCAAAGGTAAGAGAAGCTTGCAGAATCGTTGGGAATGACACAACAAACAAGTTCTTTACGATTGAGATCCATGGGAATGATTTTAAAGCAAACATTTGTGTGCCTTCTGAACTGAAACCAGGGTTTTTACATCTGACTGTGACTGGGGATGAAAAATGGACACTCTACAACAACCTTAAGAAGAAAAAATACTACTCGAAAAAATACTACCCAACATCAACGCCAAAGTTGAATATTTATGATTCTAAGGTCATGCTGAATATCTGGTGGGACCAAAAATGAGTTGTGTACTATGAGCTGCTACCATCTGCCGATTCCATTACGAGCGATTGCACGTCGTGCATTACGTAAAAAAAAATATTTAGAAACGTTCAAGTGGGATATTTTACTACATCCACCGTATTCTTCGGAGATAGCTGATTCAGATTACTGGTTGCTTCGACGTATGCAGCGCGATTTAGCAGGTCACTGTTTCACTTCTTTCACAGAAATCGAAAACTGGCTCGTAACTTGGATCGCCTCAAAAGACGGGAAATTTCTTTTAAATAGGCTATGACGAGATGGACGAAAATTACCTGAGAGATGGGAAAAAGTAGTAGCAAGCAATAGACAAAATTTTTATAAATCTGTCATTAATTTTGTTTCAAAATAAACGAATTTTCGGCCTCAAAAAGACGTACCGAACCATTGGTACTCCCAATAAGAAATGTAAAAGTGATGCCATAGTATTGCAATTTTACACACTGATTTTATATAAAACCATTATCAACTTCCAAAACTAAAAATGAGTCACTTTGGTCAAGTGGGCGTGGTACAACCCATATAAATTATCACCTATTTTGTCTATATTCTTCGATAAAATTCTTAATTTTAATCACAATGTACTTTCTATGAAAAAATATTTAAACTTACGTAAATGGGCGTAGTTTGGATCCTTATTATTTTATTTAAAAAAAATTTAAGGAGTGAATTAAACAAAGTTAATTGGGAAAGTCTTTACTACAGTAAACAATTCCAAATTATCTTCCATGTTGTCATAGCAAATACTTCCAATGCCATTGACATCATCATTGACATCATTTAATTTTGGCATATTTAATTGTTTACGCAACACTAATAACTGTTATAATTGTAACAGTTCCACAATTAGTAAACAAAAAAAAACAATTAAAACCTACCAACAACAAGAACAAACACTGAACGTATAACAGAACAGACACGAACCAGACCTGGAATGGACAAGAACCACACCTAGAATAGACAAGAACCACACCATGGTTTGAATATTTGCTGTATTTTTCCTTGTGACTTCAAATGCAAATTCTTTATTATTTTCAAATGGGACAAAAACGTGCAAGATTTTTCTCATCAATAAATTAGCCTAATATTTTAAATTTCTAGAATATGTACGACTTCTCGTCTAATTAATTTCAATTCCCAATTATTTTTTTACGCACATACTCCAAAAACCCAATTTTTAGGAAATTTTTCTAAAATGCCCAAAAAGATTTCACACTTATTTTTTAAAAAGTTTATAATAATTGGTTTTAAAATACCCGAAGTTAAAGATTCCATAACAAAATGTCTGTATTATTAAAGCGTTGTATTAAAATCTGGCCTCGACTATAGTCCAAAATTCACTTTTTACACTTTACCCAAACGAGAAAAAACAACCAACTTTGACAGTGCACAGCAAAAAAACCAAAACACAAGCAACAATAATTTTTTAACCAGTGCTGTAAAATTGCATCTTCTTTAAGAACTTGAATTAATTGCACGAAATCGAGATTTGGTCCCAATGTGCGCCTCTCGGCGAAATTAACCAAATTACAGCTGTCAAATGGCCGACATCGGAATTAACTGTTGCCATTTGAAATTTTTGCCGCCCTCGCTGCTGTGTTGCCGCAATTAACTCAACCACCTCGTCCAAGGACTCAACGGTGTTTGCCGCAGACGGTGCAGAAATTTGGCAGCGGGAGTAAGGTGTATCCACAACTTGAAAGTGCGGATTATGCGTAAATGTCGAAACTTTCGTTTGTGACAATTGGCCAGTGAGTTTACGGAGGCAACCGATGAAAAGCATGGAACGTAAAAGATGAAAAGAACAAAAGAGCGCCAAATTCTGTAGCCAAACAACGCCTCAACTTGACACCTCAACGCAGGCGTTGCGCTTTCATTGGGGATTTTATGTTTCGCTAAAAGCTTGGCACTTTATTAAGTTTACAGAAAATGTGACAGAGGTGAGACAGCTTATAGCTAAATAAATGTTGTACAGGTTGCGTAGAAAGTTTTTCAGGTTAGTTATGAGAACCAGGTTTTGTTTAATTTCAGGTTTGGTTTTTTAATGATTTCAATAAACTTGGGGCCATAATGTTTTCCATTTATTTTATACAAGGTGCGTCCCAAAGTAAACAGGACTTTTGCAATAGGGACGTTTCTGGTGGCGCCATCTATGTGTGAGGACATGCGTTGGAAAGGTACATCTTTCATTCACATACTGTCTAAATTTCATGACATTTGGTCTAGTAGACGCCGAAATATCCCGCTCAATGTGACAGTATGTTTTTAACTTTGGTACGAGAATGTCGATCGAACAAAGAGCTAATATTAAGTTCTGTTTTAAACTTGGTAAAACTTTTACCGAAACGTTTAAATTGTTAAAGCAAGTTTATGGTGATGATTGTTTATCCCGTGGCCGTGTTAATGAGTGGTTGAATCGATTCAAGAATGGTCGTGAAGACTTGAATGACGACGAACACGTCGGCCAGTCGAAATTTGTGATTACTGACGATGCCATAAAAACTGTGCGTGATTTTATCAAAATGCAGCCAAAATCATCATTGGAATTGATGGAAATGGAATTGAACATCTCCAAAGCATCAATTGATCGCATTTTAACCGAACATTTGGGTCTCCGTAAAGTGTGTTCTCGCTTCATTCCGCACACTTTAACCGACGACCAAAAAGCGCAGAGAATTGAGCACGCAAAAGACATCGTTCGGGAAGCCAGACGTGATCCAAATTTCTTGTTCAACATCGTAACCGGTGACGAAACGTGGTGCTTTCAATATGATCCCGAAACAAAGCGTCAAAGTGCCGAATGGAAGCACCCAGATGAGCCAAATCCGAAAAAAACCCGCCGTGAGAAGTCAAAAATCAAAACTCATCTCATTTGTTTCTACGATTCAAAGGGAATAATTCATCGAGAGTTTGTTCCACCGGGAAAAACAATTAACGCTTTGTTTTATGTTGAAGTTTTGAACCTTCCAGAATATCGCGAGGAAGGAAGTTGGCGTTTATTGCATGATAATGCACCGGCTCACAGAGCCCTAGTTACGACCGATTATTTGACCAAAAATCGCATTTTTACCATCAATCATTCACCGTATTCGCCTGATATGGCTCCCTGTGACTTCTACTTATTCGGTCAGTTGCATTTGCCGATGAAAGGAAACCGTTATAAGGACGTTGAGGACATCCAAAAGGCTTGTACCAACATTCTGAAGGCGATGCCGGCCGATGACCTAAAACACTCATTCCAAATGCTTTTGGACCGTGCAAAACGTTGTATCGAAGCAGAAGGAGAGTATTTTGAATAAATAAAAAGAATTATACAAAAATAATCATCCGTTTTCTTTATTTTATAAAAGTCCTGTTTACTTTGGGGTTGCACCTTGTATATATTAGTGTATATAATTTTTGGAACTCAGGATATCTTCAAATTCTAAACAATAACAGCTTTTACCCTAAATGATGAAATTGGCTTCCAACGTTGGAATCGTTTGAGACAAACGCAGATATACTTAGAAGCTATTGACCATTGAGTCAACTAAATATGTTACGACAGCGATACTCCCTAAGATGATCTACTAACACAATTTCCTTATTGTTTCTTAAATTGGACTCTACATTCGCCACACGTTAAGTCTTCGTTCTCTCCTTCTTTGCTCTGATTTGAATTTCCAGCTCTACCCAGCGTAATCCTTCCTTCAATATTAGATTCTGTCATTGCTGGAACTTAAAACTATCCAAGTCTCATTTATGAGTAGTTATGAATCGTTCATGCTCACAGCCGGTGTCATCTGTAGCACAATCAAGTTTTTTTAAAAGCTGCATTTAATAGAGAATATCACATCAGTACAGATTTCTTGGACTGAAGTTGGCAGAGACTGCTGATTGGTTTTTGCCTTCTCTTTGTCTGTACAGACTCTGTAAAAGCCTTGTTAATACAATTTTTAGACATGGTCAAAACTCATACAATGTCCTGCGCGAACTCAACCCACAGTTCAATTTTTATTTAATTATTTCAGTCTACTAATAATTAAATCTCACAGCTGAATTCAACAGTATGAAAAAATCTTGTACAAGCTGTTTTCAGATAATCCAAATAAATGCACTTGTTGATCAGTTCAGTTAAAAGTTTAGAACTTCTTAATGACCGTGGAGATTCCTACAAAACAAAAACCCATATATTTCATTATATCAAGCTTTACTAGATAAAATATTTTGTCGATCAGGCAACTCACTTTACGCGACTGCGAGCCCCCTAGCATAGGCAACACAACCACACTAAACAGGCACTTGCCGACAGCAGCAGTATTGCATATTTTTAGGGTTTGCATACTTTTGCGGGTATTATCGCAGAGACGGTTCGAGATGGAAGAAGGCGAGAGAGCCCGTGTCTCCGGTGAAAGGACCAAGTTCAGGAGGCCCTTTCATCTCTTAATGTGTCCAACTAGAGAAGGCACGCGTACAGCAGGTACGACTGGAAAGAGCTTTTGCGGCAGGCCGTAAGCCGTTGTTGGCCGTAACCGGTTGTTATGGCCAGTTAAGTAAGTAAGTAAGGTGGTTTTTCCACTTAAGCCCCACTCCCCCTTACGCGACCTACTGCAGCTGAAAATAGTCTAAGATATAATGGAAACTGAAATGTGTATGTACTGTATGTGCTCTAAGTCTTAAACGGTTGGAGATCACGTTTTAACTTTTTTGTGGAGAATTAGTACATTTGAAGCTTTAATTTAAGTTAAAAGAATTAAAAAAAAAGTGTCGAAGTTACTCAAACATCGACTTGAAATTTTCACTTCCGGTTTACTATACGTAAAAAAAATTAAAATTTCGAATTCGACAAAAACAAAAAACTACAACTTTTTTACTATCAGAAACAATACTTTTTAGTTTTTTTTTACAAATTAATTGATATAGATAATAAGCATCCAAAAATTCACGACTTTGTTCTTAGTGAATTTTTGAAAACTCATAACTCAGCAAAAAAACATCATACGAAAAAAAATTGGGTGTACACATCCACGTCTACTAGAAGTATAACTGACCAGAATATAAACAAAATTCATTTTTTTTGGGTTGTCCGCTTGACGTGAAATGCCCCATAAAAAAAAATCTTGAAAGATTCCAAGGACGAATGTCCTTTTAAAAGAATATTGTTTTAAAAGAATATTTTCACTACAAATTGGTCCTTGTGCACCAAGAATTTAATTTTTTTTTAATTCTTGGAAATGTTCCCTTTCATTTTATATCCATATTGATATATATAGACATGCCTTTGAAATTTCGAATTCCTTTAAAAAATTCCTGACGTCAGAGAGAAAAATTGAAAACGCAGTTTTACTTTTTATTTTTTTACGTTTTACTTTAAGTTTTACTTTTTATTTGGCGCCTAGTTTTTCGTGTGTTTTAAAATTTTTTGTTTTTTTTTCGTACGGTGATATCATAAAAGAATTGTTAATTATTATTTCTTCTTGAACGAATTTGAAGCTGCAGTACAGTGCTTGGACCAACAGTGGTCCAATTGGTGATCCACTTCGGCAAATCTTTCGAAAGGTAGTTGGTGGTAGTTTTAGTCACTAAGAACACGACATGCTGATAGATTCGAATTCATCAGTATCTATGAGGAGTTTCATCTCCTGCGAAAACAAACAACAATTGTAAAGCTACATTTTTGCAGCGCTTTCTAGTTAATTTTTGGTCTAAATGGGTCTCTAGTTCGTTATTTTTGTTTGTTTAGTAACGCATGGAGATCGATACTCGAATACAAAAATTCCAAATATCAGTTTCGCAGCAACCAGTGAAAATAAGCTAACAAAAATAAATCGAAATGAGCCATCATTAAAATCGAAACTGTACACGGTTTCAGGCAACTTTGGTGTCATATGAAACGAGAACATCGACATGCGGCGGCACACACATTATAGCCGATATTGAATTCCGCAAAATCTATTTAACAAGTTCATAATTCCCGACACAAAGACAGCTTCGATTTCAGTTGTTATTCACAAGTAATTTTATTACAAATATTGTGGAAAATACCGAGCGCAGAAGAAGCGACACGACGCAATGCCGCAGTGACAAAGGCGATGCGCAAAATGTCAAAGTCCCTTGGAGCGCAACATTTCGGCGGGCCATTGTGTCGATATTGTTGATATGTTGTTGACGGCCCATTGTCAGCATGGCATGCGGTTCGACAACGAGCCGAGTGTGAAGTGGCACCTAAACAGCTGAACAGCTGGCAACTCTACCATTGCGTTTCAGCAGTTATATTCGATGTTTTATTGAAATTTTGAAAATATTAAAATTTTCCTCTACCGTACTTGTAATGAAATATTTATTGCAATTAGTTGCCGTGTGCCGAAAATAACCCACAGCAAAATATTCATTTTACTAGCAGAAATTGTTTTCGTTCGCACAGCGTTGTTGGATTTTGTTACGTCGAAAATTCAAGTCTTGAAAATAAAAATAAAAATAAACAGAAATGAAATTATTACTGCCATACTCACACACACACACACACACACACACACAATACGCTCTGTATCAGGTGTCAATGGCGCAATAAAATGCTGTACGAATAAACAACAACAACAAACAGCCTTTCGGGGCATTTCGGCCGCATGAAGGGCGCCAAAACAGAGCCAAGTGGCGTGCGCACAGCGACCATGGCGACCCCTGAGAGTGTGTTGGCTTTGCACTTGACACTTGGACACAATGCCGCCGGACTGTCCGACTACCGGACGGCCGTGTGGCCGCGTGGCTCAGTGGCCGACGGTGTAGGCGCCAACAATAAACGAAGAAAAATGGCCGAAAAAAGTAAAAGCCAATATAATTGATTTATTTTCCCTAATCAAAGTTTCAAGTTCAGATAAAATAGAAAACATGTCGCCACCGGGTGACCGCGACGAATGGCGCTTTGTGCTTGCGGTGAGCGCTCAATGGTGGTGAATGGTGAATGGTGAGTGGTGTTGAGTGCTGCGGCAAATCGGCATTGATTACAAATGGCGAGCAACTTTAGCGTAACCCCGACAACTGGACACTTGACAATTTGAAGAATGGCGTCAGACGGCCGGGGAAAAAAGTTTAGCTGATGCGGAAAATTAATATTGACACTGTGCACCGGCGAATGGTGAGCGAGCTGGCTAAGTATTCGTGATGGCCGTCGGTGTAAAGAATGCGCATTGTTGTTCTTCGGTGATATGCTCGACAGGTTGAAGACCTTGTTTGATGGGATTGTTGAGTGTGATTTGTATGAAATTGAAATATTACTGTGTGCAGTTTAAAGCGAATAGGAAATACTTAAATAGTTGGAAAATGTGGTAAAATGGAGAAATGAAACAAGATGTCTATAAATCGAAAAAATGTTTTCCTTTTTTCATTTACCATAACAGAGGCAGAGGAAACGTTGTCGATTTAAATCCACAGAAAACCCAAGATTTTTGTAAGAAATTATGCTTTTTTTACTTAAATTCAAACTAGAATTTCTGAAATTAGTAATGAGAAACAATATCTGGCAAATGTCCACTAAAATGTATCTTACAAAAGGTACTTTTTAAAATTCGCATATAATAATAAACAAATATAATTGTTATTGTCCTTGAATGCTGCAATCTCTGTTAGAGCGTTGGTAAAGACTTCATGCAACCTCGAAGAAAAACGTCTAATGGTGTCACATTGCACAACCTTGGCGGCCAATTCAATTCAAATCACGTCGAGGAATTTTAAAACGTAATAAACCGAGCCATGTAATAAATGGTGTATTTGTGATATGACGGCCCCATAGATAAGTAGGTAGGTTAATTGGGCGTCTCTGGGACATCACTTAGACCATATGGCTCGTTGTATGGTCATGGGAGGGGAGGGGGGAGTTTCACCTATTCTATTCCCAAATTATGAGAACCACTTTGGGGCCATGATGAACCTCTCACTGTGTCTTGTTGGAATCTTTTTCAGGGCTGCTAGTTGTGATTCCTATGAAATTCTCAGAGGGTTGTGCTATGAAGTTCGTTCTAGGAGCGACGACTATCGCATATGAACCAACCTGCTGGGTGAGCTGTATGAAGACATGGATGTAGCCAGTGGCGCACACAAGTGCTGTTTTAGGGTTTCAAACTCCCCTCAAATACAAAAATTGCTAGTACAAAATTTGGTTTCAAATGGTATTCGTCTCAAAAGTTGTACGCAAAACCTCCGCTCCCACCAAAATTAAATCCTGTGTCCTCCACTGGACGTAGCACAGCGAATTTACATCCAGCGCCTACGCTCGCTTGGCCATGTCTGCCGTCAGTGTTGCCAGATGCCTGAAATGACTTTCTCCTAAATCTTAAAAAAATACTGAAATGTCCTCCCAAAAGTTAAAAAATCTCCTAAAATTTTTTTAATATTTTTTAATGGAATCAAACTTCTCATAACAAATAAAAATATATACATAGGGGTAATTGGGGTAAAGTGGGAAACTTTTTTTTGGAGCTCCGTTAAGTGAACAGAACTAATTATTTTTTCATGTTTAAACTTCCTATAGTAAAGAGAATCAAAAAAGCTTTATTTTTGTCACAGCAACGAACCGGAAATAATGATTTTTCTAAGAGTTACCGAGCTTCGACTGATCATGTTCAAAATGACCAAATTTAAAAAAAAAAATTATATGTAGGGGTAAGTGGGGTAAAGTGGGAAACATTACAAAACTTTATAAACTGAACACAAATCTTGTAGAAAATTTATCAAATCTTTATTTTAATTTGTTGAAGGTTCGAAGAATACATCTGAAGAATCAATATGAAAAATACAAAATTTTCGCAATAAAAAAAATAATGAAAAAATACAAAAAAAATTGGTAAAATTGTGACTTATTCGTCGTTCTCGGAAGAAGCATCTAAGTCCGAGTCACACTCTCGGCAATAGTAGAAGCTAGTAGTTGGGTTGACGCATTTCAGGTGAAATGATCGTTGACAATCCTTTTTGTTACATGTGATCGTATTGTTCCTGGTCATGATTTCAGGCATGAGTTGCAGACAAATAGTGCAAAAATCACGATCTTCATCAGAGCTAGAACTTTCTTGTTTCTTTTTTGATCCTTTCTTTGTTTGTGGTTTTTTCTTTGCTGCTGTTGTTTTCTTTATCGGTGTTTTTTTTGTGCTCTTCCTCTTTTTTTTTGTGGTTCATCTGCATTTCCTTCCTTCTTGCGTTTGTTTGCCAAACGTTTTTCAGCTGCTTTTTGCAACTCGCTTAGCCTTTCTGGTGTTGTCAAAACGGTGCTTTTCATGGCCTTTCGACCTCTATTTGGATGCAAAATAACGCCTCATTAGCTATTTTTGACATTTCCTACTTTACCCCAAAGAAAGTTTCCCACTTTACCCCGACACCACATTTTGCAAAAATATGAGTGTCATTTCTTGACAATGTATAAACGACACGAAATTCTTTTGCATTATTAAAATTAAGACTATAAAGAATACTTTGAGTGTACTTTCAATCGGTTGTTTTCGAAAAACAGTAAAAAAATCAATGTGCCAACTTAGGAGAAAGAAATTTCGAAATCACTTGAAAACTTTGACAATTGTCAGAGAGCACGAAAACATTTCTGCACGCTTTGGTATACCATGAAGATTCGCTTACGGTCGTAACTAACAGATGTCAGTAGCGCATGACATCTGTACTTTAATCGTTTGCCCGGGAAGTGCCATTTCCCACTTTACCCCACTTCCCACTTTACCCCACTTACCCCTACATATAATTTTTTTTATTGCAGCCGTTTGTTATTCATCTTCAGCTTAACAACAAAAACTTAACAAAAACAAAACATATAACAAATGAAGTAATAAAAAGTGTCACACAGTGACAACAATAAGTGAGAACGAGATAGAACGACCTAACATTTTGTAAGCTTACAAATTTTTAACACAAAAGGGTGATTTGACTAACTATTAAAATAGCTGCGAAAATATGTTTTGCTGCCAGTGTTCCCAATACATCATATTTCGTTATCGAAAAATCTCCTAAAAACCCACTAAGGATCCGAAAAATTAATTAACATAAAATATGAATCTCCTAAACTTTCTCCTAAACAATTGTTTTTCTTAAAAATTATCCTAAAAGGTCAATAATCTCCTAAATTTAGAAGGAAATCTCCTGATCTGGCAACACTGTCTGCCGTATGAACGATGAAGCTCCGGCGAAAAAGGTGTTTGATGCGGTCTACGACGAAAAGGGAGGCCGTGTCTCCGGTGGAAGGACCAAATTGAACACTTTCCACCATTTCTTAGTGCGGCCAACTGGAGAAGTTGTTTACATATCCCGATAGATTAAAATCAGCCTCACCCGTCAGAATAAGTAAGTTTAGTAAGCTTTAGTTCTTATGTCAACAGCAACTTGTAAGAAAAGATCATTTTTCAAAATATCGCGCAAAACGGTTTGATTTATTCAAAATATTTGTGATTGTCTTGAAATGAACAAACTCTCAGCTAGTGCGGCAATATTTACAACTGACTTGGCTGAACAAACACGAGTTGGAATCTGGAAACTTGTCCAACAAGTTGGAATTTATTAATTAAATTCACTCCAGGAGCGTTTTGATCAAAGCAATACAAAATTTCAACGCGCCTTTGTGTTCTTCTTTTTGTCGTACATTGCACGATTGTTTATTGCTGAAACTCCTTGTTTTGCTAAATATTTAGTTGAAAATATGAACGCTAACATTTCAAAAATTCTTTCAATTTTTCCTATGACACCTTTTGTTGAAAAACGCTACATATGTATGTAGATGTATATTTTTTATATTTATATGTATTATTATATTTATTTATTATTATTTATTATTATTTTTTTTATTATTTATTATTTATTATATTTTAAAAAGCGACTTGATTGTGCAGTGGAAGAATATATGTGCGTTGAGGACAATTTTATTTTCAGGAGTGAGTACATATACAAAGTCTAATTCGAGAAAATAAATTTCACTTCTAAGGACTAAATATCTCAACATATTTGGTGTATAAATTTCTTCGACATCAGCCTTGAATCAGCACTTAGAGGCCACTGCTTAATTGGTAGACACGCGAAAAAACGAAGGCTGAAACATAACGACTTTTGCTGTTGTTGCGCCTCGAAAAAGAAAGAAGAAGCTGCAATCCATCTCATGTGCCAATGCGCGTCTTTTGCTTTAAGCAGGCTGAAACTTTTTAATGCACAATTCCTCATTAGTCTGAGCCAAGAATCCTTGCTGCCTATCAACGAGGTAGCTAAATTTACTACGGAATCGACATCGTTTTCAGCGCAGTAATTCGGGTAAGTCTTGCTATTCAACTGTATTATCTTAATGAGCCGCGGATATATGCTTTCATGCTACTCTAACCCAACGTGACAATATTTCAGTATATATAAGTAGGTATGTATATACTTATTGTTTGCTTTATTTACAAGTTTTGTATGAAAATATACTGGTCACACCTAAGAGCACAGAGCTTCAACAAGATTTTATGTTGGTTACATATCTATAATAATGCAAATAAATAATTTCTATTTTCTAATAAAACTTGTTGATAGTTATGTGAGATTATGTAAGCCAAGTTGGCCAAGCATAGCTTTTAGCGGACCAAATAGAGTTCATGAGTCGCTATAATAATAATGTTCCTAGCAATTTTCATCATAGATTTTGACACTTAAAATGATGACGCTCAGAATGTGCTCCACGGTTTCCCCAAACTGTTGATAGTTCAACTAAACAAAAATATATAAATGTGTATATAAATGTTAGACATAATTTATGGAGCATATTTGCAATACAAATACAATTTGAATTCACTAGATTAGATTACAAATTCGACTAAGAATAGAATGATGTCTGGACCAAATTGTTGAATACAATTGCAGAGGTAAGTTCCAACTTGTATGATGGGAACTCCTGTGAAGCAAATAAAAAACGGGAATAAACACTTATTAACACTAGAGTGCCAACACTAGAATGAACTCATTGAGATATTTTTTACAATTGTTTAAAGTAAAAACAAAAATTAAAACACATGATTTCATATGACATTCTAGTGTTAAGCATAAATGAAAAAAAAACAAATTTCTAAAACATTATTAAAAAACTTTGATTTTACCAATCATTTTGTTCTTTCGTTCGCCATCATCATTGCAATTGTGCCAACCGGAAACATCATCCACATCAGCGCCATTGACAACAGTCTCCATCCGCACCATTCGGCCGACATTGTCCAACTGATTCGCATGGACCAATGCTGCAGCGACCACTGCTGCTGCTCCTCATCAGTTCGGCTGTCGTTTGTTTACATTTACACGAACGAAGTTGCCGACAACAGCGAGCGCATCTGCGCAAACGGAAAAGGATCCTTGTGGGGCGCTCACGCTCTCAGGTGATGCCGAATTGCAGCGAAGTTTTGCGCGGGAGAACGCTGGAAAGCTGTGGGCTGCATTCCAGTCCGTACGGCAACAGTGCAGCTTGCAGTCTGGTTTATAAAATTAACAGTGTTGGGTTTAACAGTTATTCGAATAAAGTGTTATTTCGTTTTGTGTGTTTGATTTCGGGCAAAATGAGGAGTGCAAATAATTTTAATGAAGTTGTAAAACAATTCATGCGAGCGAAGGCGGCATAAGTGGATAACTAATATGCTGCAAGTAATTTGTTAAGTTATTTCGAGGCACTTTAGTCGCTACTAACGGTGCAATATGCGGCGGAAATTGATGGCTGCTCGTAGCAATGCAATTTTCCAACTTAATAAAAACATGATTCAATATTTTTCGACTTTACACTATTTCAATGTGCCAAGATTTGGTTGTTGATGTGTTCTGTTTTTGTTTTTGTTGTCTATTTCTGTCTGCTTTCACTCAACAAATCCGCATAATCTGCAGTGCTAAAAATGTAAGCGCCAAAATCGGTTCGCTGCAATTTGCATAATGCTGGCAATATGCAAAAAACAAAAACAAAAACAAAATAAAAAAGAACACATTTGCCACAATTGCTTTTGGCAGCTTCATTCGAATGCGACTAAAGTTATGGCAGCGTTTTCGTTGTGGCTGTAGCTGTGTTTCATGTGGTTTTTGTTGTTGTTGTTGCACCACATAAGTTATGCATTTTAGGCAACAATAACATTGATGTTGTTATTGTTGTATTTGTTGTTGGCTTAGCAACTTTTCAGGCAATGACAGTGCCTAATGAGTGCACATTATCACCTCAACACACTTTCCACTTCACTCCTCTCGTCTGTCAACCATCTTCCCAGCACCCTTTCTTCCCCTTTCCATTGCACCACTCACCTACATACGTTCACTTGTATGTATTTTCTCTCTAATACTAAATAATTTTCACACAACTCCAACAAATTGCTTATGTCCGTCCGTTTGGCCGCTCGGCAAGGGACGCATTGAAATTGATTTGCCGCATCTGTCACGTAATGCATTAAAATTCAACACAATTGCCGTAATCAGCGGCGACAGCAGCAGGTGGCAATTGTCTATTATTGTTATTAGGCCAACTTGTACAGGTAGTTGTAGTAGTTGTTGTTGTGCAATATAGTTGCGGTTGTTGTTGGAAACAGCGTAATGCGCCTTGTTGCTGCTGATTGATAAAGTGTCACACCTGACTGTGGCCAGCTTTCACTTCAAATCGATCCTGTTTTCCATTAAGATTTGATAAGCCGCTATTGTTTGCGGTATTACAATGGCAGCATTTGTGGCCGCAGTCTCTCATTCGACAAAGTCCCCGTCCAGCCAGCCAATTTAAACTAATTTAATGTTTTGGCTGCTTCGAGTGTCATGTAAACTGTAAACTAACTGTTGGTTCATTATCATTGTTGTGTGCTTCGGATCCTTCAAGACGTATCCTCATAACTTTGTGGTGTTTTATGGGCAAAATTAAACAATGCTGAGCAAACAATGTCTTGTTGCAAATTACTTCACTCCATTACACAAAATTTTCGCACAAGTCTAGTGGGGAAAACTTTGCCCCCATGAGGCGTTCTCGTCTCTTATTAATAAAATGAAATTAATATTTTAAAAACTAAAAAGTGCACAGACAGCGAAAAATTGTTCCACACACACACACACATAGAAACACATGAACAGTGGCTCTGCATACATGCAAATTGCACATTGGGGACTGGCGGCAACGCCACGGATTACGCCACATTTCCGACCATTGCATTGCATATGCGTGGACGGAGTGCCCGCAGTGCGAGTAGTCAGCCAGCCAGCCAGTCGACCAGTCAGCCAGCGTGTGCGCCGTTAAACGACACTTTTTACAGCCCTGAACTTTCGCTTCGTGTCGTTCTTATGTGCGCGCGAAACGACTTTCGCATGCAAAAATGTCGCCGCCCAGCGTTCGCCGCTCAACTTTATGACTTTTCGACGTACGAGTACATGCCGCCGCGTGCTGCTTTTAAAATGTTTTCAACGCATTTTTTAGAAGTTACACTCGCTCTTTTCTTTTAACGATTTCGGGTGTTTTCGGCTTCTTAGTTTATTTTATTTTTTCGCCAAATAGCATTTTCGAGTTGTACGTGTAAATTCGTTGTAATCTCGTAATCTTGTTGCTTTTAATTTGTCTTTGGAGAGATTAAGCGTGTGTGAGAGAGAGAGAGAGAGATGGAGTTTGCAGCGGGCGTTGGATGGAGTATGTGAGACATTTATGATTCACTTGTTTTTTTGTCACCGAATGAATTACTACAGCTGAGGTATTTTTCAACGCAATACATTTTGCGTTATCTCTGAAAATTGTTGGTTTAAAAAAAGAAAATATTATTAAGCCAAAGAGCGAAAACGTTAAGGTTGAATTGAGTGCTTCTTGAAGAGGTTAAATGAAGTTTTGGGCTGGGTTTCATACCATTTTTAAGACTATTGCCTGATAACACCGTGCGACAGCATTTTTCACACCGGGAAAAATCCATATGGGCGTGAAACTAGAGACCAAATATAGTAATACTGCGTACTCAGTTTTTCATTTCTACATCATTTGTGCTTCTAAAATTACTTCAAAATTTGAAGTGGATAAAAAATTAAAAAATAGAAAAATTACTTCACCTCATTAGAATATGGCGCTATGTATATCAAATGAAAGAGGAAAGGCTCAAGAATTTAAATAAAATTGATTTTGTATCTATTTGTAAAAAAAGGATATGAAAAAGGTCCTTTGAAAATTTTAATCCTTTATATCCCTGAAATTTTACGTAGAATTTTCTTGAAAAGTAAGTATGTTAAAACCCAAAATCTCCTTGATGACGTGCATAAGTTTCTTCAGTCTGCAGTGCCCAGTTAGAAGAACCTGTCTAAGCTGGGTTTTCCTTAGTTTGAGGCTTTCTTCACTTTATTTGGGGTTATAACCTTCAATAAAGATTTTCGACTGCCTAAGACCCAAAGCGTTAGACCAGTGTATTGAATTCCTGGTTCTCTCCTCAAGTCTTAGTGACTCTGCTATGGCGCTTTTGCCCAGTTCAGTGAAGAGCTCCGGTCCCATGGGGGTCGTGGCTGCCGCAGTTCTGGCAAGGCTGTCTGGCTCCTGGTTTCCGTCAATTCCTCTGTGTCCTGGAACCCAGAGGATCTTTATTTGGTTATCTATACCCAGTAACGGCAGCCGCCGTGGCTCAGTTGGATAGTGCGTTGGACCGCGAGTCGCAGGCAGCAACCTCAGGTTCAAATACTGTCTGTAATAACACCTAAAAAAAATAACGGGAAAACTCGTTTTCTCTTTCGGTGGCTGTCCTCTCAGCTGGAAATGGCAAACCTCTGAGAGTAAAAATTGCTTATGAAAAAGCTCCCAACCTGCCGTTCGGAACCGGCATAAACTGTAGGTCCCTTCAACCCGCGTACAAATTCACACGCACAACACGGGTAGTTGCGGGAAGCTAGGCCTTAGTCTCGCGTAAGCGGGCTGTCGTGCCAGTCAATTATTTTAATTATTAATACCCAGTAAATTTAATGCCTATATACATTCCAGCAAACCCTGAAGTTATCTCATATGAGATTAGTGCCTTGATGGCTGCTTGACTGTCGGAGGAGATAACGATTTCCTGCTCATGTACGCACGCTCGAGGTAGATTTGCACACAGAGCCTGATAGCATAAGTTCAGCCTAAATCGTTCAGCCGAAATCTTTAAAAATTGCATGTATTTAGTGAGAGTCTCTTAGGGGCCGTTCACATATTACGTAACGCATTTTTCGACCTTTTTTGACCCCTCCCCCCCTGGTTGTAACACAACGTAACAAACCTCACTACCCCCCCCCCCCCCCTAATAACGTAACACGGGGGTTTTTTTTTTTATAATGGAAAGTGTATAATGTAGCCAGCAATATTTTTAATGTTATAACCATCCAAATACCGTAATTATGATTATAAGCGTAAATTTAAATGTTTTTCAATATAATCCGGGTACATTAAATACATAATTTTGAATGATCAATATATAAGGACTCTCTTTGAATAGTAATATCTGTGGCTTCCCGCCATAACAGAGAAAGTCACTTATGCCATAAGGTTCATTTTACATATTTTGATGAAATTTTGAACTTTATGGGATATGTGACTTTTTCTGTTATTGCGAGAAGCCACAGATGTATGTTATATAACTTTCAGATTTTTTTTCTTCTATAAGGTCATAAATCAGTACGTCATTATATATACATTTATAAATGTTTATTCAGAAATAATGTTATGAATTATTATTATTCAGATTATATGTAAATGTTTTATAAATGTTTATTTATAAAAGAACATTTGTATCAAAAATGTTTATTCAGACAAACAAAAACTAAATTTTATGAATTTACAAAGTAAATTCAGAAAAACAAAAACTTATTATCAATGCTTATTTAGAAAAACAAAGTAAATATTATCATTGCACTTGCGATAAAGTTTTCCCAGATTCGACATTGCGAAAAAAAATTCGAAATTCTAAATTCACAACTAGGAGAAATATTTTAAACAGAAACAATCGTAACGATTCAGATAATCAAACGAGAAGTGAGCAGGCACAGACGTGCATAGACCGAAAACAGTGCTGCCACAAGATTGTTTGAGGGCCGCTTCACAATGCAAGTCATTGCCAACTTTACCAAATCCGCGCGCGAATTTGAATTTCAGGTGCTGATTTTTGGGTATTTTTTCGACGTTACGTAACGCAGTCGATGACCCCCCATCCCCGTCGTAACACTTCGTAACACACCTTTGAACCCCCCCCCCCCCCCCTAAGAGCGTTACGTAATATGTGAACGGCCCCTTACTGCCGTTCCGATTTTTAAAGGAAACTGTATTTTTGGATGTCAGGTCTATATACAGGATCCTGACTGATCCTTCGTCTTCCACCACAGTTACCTCAGTGAAAAAGAAGAAGAAATTGTTAGCCACCTTTTCTCTAGATGCTAACTAGTGTAAAGTTCCAGGATTCCCCGTTTTCAATGACTTGAATAAGCTCCAATCAGTCAATATTAAAAATTAAGATTCATTTACAAATTAAATTGGCTTGAGTAGGCTCTCCACAGACATGCAGAAGATGGTTTTTCTGATATCACAATCGACTTTCTAGCGACCTAAGTGTGTTTTTCAGCAATGTCCTATGTATGCCTCACTGACCCTTTAACCTACTTTCATCTAAACTTGAACTACTCAAAGACATTGTGTACCTGGGTACTGTCATTAAAAGCAACAATGATGACCTTGGAGATAAAATGATGAATAACTTTAAGCTCAGCTGCTACTGGAATCTCGGTTGACAATTAAGTTGCAGTACTCTTTCTCGATCAATAAAGCGTAAACTTTACAGGATGCTTATTCATTTACGAGTATATTGATATCCCTTCATGGTGCGTAATCATGCACAAAGCTGCGAAACGAAATAACAATGGTATCTAACTTTGCAAGATCTTCTACCCAGTTCATAGAAGCGATGAATAACAAAAGTGACGAACATCGAGTCAACAGTGATAAGAAGTAACTATACTTTTGAGAATCAAATACTGCAGTATCATTACTTTTAAGAATGTAATATTTTGCACATTAATCGATAGTTTTCTATAAACAAAAAATTTCTCTCCTCTTCATTTTAATGCTTTCCATGCCATAGAAATTTGGACTGAGTACTTCTCCATATTGACTACTTTTTAATACAGAAGTAGTCAATTCTTTTCCATATTACGCACTTGAAAGAGTAAAAGTGTAGATTCAAGCACTTAAAGATATTGAAGACATATGTAGAACCATACTGAGTATACATTTGGATACCGAAAACTTTTTGGTACTTACTTAGTACAAACAATAGTAGTAGCTACTTTTAGCTACAAATAACCTTTCGATACTGAGTACAAATATCAATACTGAGTACTTTCGACACTGAAAACTGGCCCGTACATGAATTCCAATACTAGGTTAGGTTAGGTTATGGTGGCTGCCTCTGTAAGAGACTCGGGACCTAAGAGACCCATTATGATACCACATATTTCACCTGATTTTGAAATGTCTATGCAACACTGTTTTTTCCAAGCTTTTTTCCAAGAAGGGGCATGCCGTGAGATGCCAAGATGCCGAATCCACTTGTGCGATTCTTGTAATTCTCATCTGCTTCATGTGGGGAGCCATAGATAGTAAATGAGTGTTTCACTAGCCCGAGCTAGGAATCGAACCTAGGGCCTCTGGTATGAGAAGCCAGCGCGCTACCCGTTGGACTATCGAGGCCGGCAAGTCCAATACTAAGAATTTTTCAATATTGAATACAGAAAGAATTCTGCAGAAAGAATTGATACTATTAAAAGTTGAGTACTGAAAGAAGAAGAAGGAAGTCAGCTGAGAATTAAAAGTCCGTGTCTTCTTTGGAAAGATGCAGTGGAAGAAGTTTCTGTTTTCTCTAACTGACAAAAGCAAGAACGAAGCAGCTATGCCTGGTAACCTCTTAGTTGGAGTGGAGTTTGCACTTAAAAAAAGTGAAGAAAATAATTCATAAGCCTTTCTGTATTGGCGTTAAGTTCGCACTTATTGCCTGTTAAGTGGGCACTTATTCAAAATAGAAAGGATTAGTGAAGCAAAAAATGTCTTTAAGACAATTTTGCCTCATAGCTCTTTGTTGTATATGGTCAAAAAAATATTACTATTTTTTTTAGTTTTAATTTCATTGAATTATCAATTTTCCTAAAAGCAATTTTCAACACGCTATGTCGACTTTCCATTTCACTACGGCCGAATTTTTGAGTTCCTGTCGTTTGATTCGATTTTCTGTCGTCAGCTGTTGCATGTTTAATACGAATTTAATACACTTTCTAAACTTTTCCAAAATTTGCCGTCTCCCTTCGAAAGTTGGCACATGTTGTGCTGGCAATGAAACAGGCATTAGTCGCTCACTTCGGCCGCTCATTTGGACAAACATATGTCACGCATTGAATCAGCTTTGCCCAAAAACTTAAGGCCACCTTTGAGTGCGGCAACTTTAAGTCGTGGCAGTGCAGCGCTCGTTGATAATGCGAACGAACACCTATCACCGCAGGTCAGATAATTTGACATAATGTCAAAATGTGCGCTACATCTTTGCTTTGCTTTTGCCGGTGCAGTTTCAACTTCTCTGGCTGCTGCCATTAATTTCGGATGATTGTAGTTGCTGCTGCTGGTGGTTTTTCTTCCGCTTCGGAAACGAACTGAAATTTTTTTGATGATGAATGATTTCGCATATCATATTGTAGCGGCACCACCGCCACCATGACATCATAACTTTTGCGATGATATATTGCATTACTACATGATTTGCCGCCTGGCACCGAGCGCCAGCACGCTGCCAGTTGGCTCTGACCTGGGCTCCAGACACGGCAGCTGCTTGTTTCGCAGCATCGAAAGAGAAATGGAAAAATACGCATAAAAGGAAAACACTGCAAATGAGAAAAATTGGGAAAATTGGTAATGGGGCTGGGGTGGATGGGTAGGTGGGCTCGGGTCGAGCGAAAAGCGACGAGTATATTGACGCGAACTGTGCAGTTTTTGCTCGTCCGAAACTCATCAGTGCGCGCATGAAAGTGCGCACATATGCACAAACATTCATTCCAGTACAGATATGTTAATGGGTGTGTGTGTGTGTGTGTGTACGTATGTATGTGTCCTTACACGTATTTGCATGTGTGCATATGCGCCAGCAGCGCCGTATCTGGTGTCTCCAAAGTGTCGTATGTCGTCCGTACTTGAGATAATTTCTTCTTAAGGTCCTCGCTGTCCGCTGTGCCATTGCTTCTGGCTCGCACGCCGCCGCAGCCGACACTTTTTCGCTGCGCCACTAAAGTGGTCTGTCTTGGTGCGCCGCATTTTCCGTAAATTATCCACACCCCAAGTGAATGTTAGTAGAGGTTTGGTTGTCCAAAAATTGTTGTGTAATTTTGCTTTCTCCACTTCAAAGTACGGAAACTTTTTTAAAATTTGAGAGAATGAATGAAGTTTATTAGATGATTAGAGAAGAGTTATTGTATTTTATAATGACAATACAAGACAATAATGACATAAACTTTTCAATACTTACTAACGGCTATAGCATTCGTTAACTCGAGTCGGTACTTGAGTTTAATGGTCCACAACTTATCCCCCAATATTTACATACATATATTTGGTCCAAAATAATTCGAAGCTTCTAGGTTTCATTGAAGACTTCTTAGTGTTTTTGTCAGGAAGCTTAGTTGTTATGTAAATCTGAACCGCATTTTTCCTGGCACTAAGCTGAGTTGTATAGGAAGTTTTATAGGAGTTGTTCCACATGTTCCAAGCATTTTTAGTCCCTATAGCTTCTACAAAACTCGTTACAGAGTGGTTTAATCTGACAAACACAGACAAGAAGACTTACAGATCTCTACTCTAACTGTAGGCTTGGAAAAATTTTATGTGAAAGATCGGAAGGATCGGTCGACCTTCCACTAAATAAAGTTGATGAAATCATGCAAAAAATTCAATCGAAACAGAAAGAGCGATACCAAAGAATATGAAGTGTGTATGTGTATGTTTATTTTCTTTGGCGATACATACTCGTAAGTAGTTAATAATAATAATAATTGACTGGCACGACAGCCCGCTTACGCGAGACTAAGGCCTAGCTTCCCGCAACTACCCGTGTTGTGCGTGTGAATTTGTACGCGGATTGAAGGGACCTACAGTTTTATGCCGGTTCCGAACGGCAGGTTCGGAGCTTTTTCATAAGCAATTTTTACTCTCAGAGGTTTGCCATTTCCAGCTGAGAGGACAGCCACCGAAAGAGAAAACGAGTTTTCCCGTTATTTTTTTTAGGTGTTATTACAGACAGTATTTGAACCTGAGGTTGCTGCCTGCGACTCGCGGTCCAACGCACTAACCAACTGAGCCACGGCGGCGGCTAAGTAGTTAGTACTGAAATAATAATCATCTTGACAAAAGCCACAAAACTATTATTCATCTGAACAAGGAAGCTTTGATACAAAATAATTTGTTGGATAGAGTTTCAGAAACAAAAATAAATCGGTGGAACTGAATAGCAAAAACCGAGAAGATCTGATCAAACTTACAGTGGTTCTGACAGGTCGCTGGCATATAGGATAGCATGCAATCGGTATTAGCATCCCTCACAACACCAGCTACCGAAGCTATTGCTATCCATTTGAGTACGTACATGTCCAGCCTTAGCAAGAAGTACGGAGATCTTTTCCTCGAGAATGTCGAGGAAATATCTAGCAACTCTCTCTAAATAACAACGATTTTCTGACCTTCGTCAACGCTTTGAACGAGTTTTAAAAAAGCCAGAATTACCGGTTCCTGCACGTAAATACCGAAAGATTGGTATCAAAATGGGCTAATTGGATGCCGGAGATATCGCCACCCTACCCACCAACCGGAATATGAGTTAATGAATACCAAAGATAAACGAAATCGAGATGTTAATTGAAATGAATGAATGACATGTAGATCAGATAAGACAATAAGCTGCAATAAATGTCGAAATTAAACCCAGATGAGACTTTCAAAATTATTGAGAGGTCATTATCTTCGTATTTTAGTATCGAACCAACGCATAGAGGAGGAAAAAGAATTGCTTTAATTTTGGAAGGATATCAAAGTTCGAGAACAAATTTTTAGAAAAGAAGTTTATGTACCCTTGACAAGGTTTTAAGTGCTAGAAAAAATTAGCTCAAGGATCTTATTTTATTGGATTGGAAACTCGTCCTTTGCTCTCTCTATTAATTTGCTAGTATAAGAGTGATGATGGCATCAGATTAATCATGTTCATGGAATAGTTAGCAAAACAATATGTAGAACGACATACAGAAACGATGATTTAGTAATTTCTTTTGGTGATAGTCCGTTTTTTGCCATCAAAGACGCCATATATGTACCTATGTATGCACATCCTCATCAATGCATCATCAATTTTTGATATTTTTCAAGTTTAATGTCGAAAGGTTGTAAACGTCCAGGAGGAAAAGCAAGACAACTAGACCCATAGGTAGTAGGGGGGGAGGGGAAGTAGTAAATTCCTTTTATATATGTGTAAATATATTTAACTGCATTCTTTCCATGTCGATATAACTTTTGCGCAACGATAACTTTTACTCCGCATCCTTAGAGATAGCGATTGATTGATTGGTGCACAGCAACATCCAAACTAAATATGAAAATTGGCATTTAAGTTCGCCCCCACCCACCACTATTAATTTTTTTTAAATAATAATTTTTTTTTACAAATTACAAACAAATCTATATATATAAAAAAGAATTTTTGTTTGTTTGTTTGTTGGTCAAACAACACTAAAACTCAAAAACTAGAAGACCCATTGAACTGAATTTTTCACAGAATTTTCGCCTTGACTAAATCTCTGTAGACCACACAGTGCGAATACGACCCGACAAGTGGGCGTGGCAACTCCCATACAACCTAAATTTTTAATAGGATATAACTTCGGAATTATAGGTCCGACAGCATTGAAATTCAGTACAGGGCCACCGTTTAGGTGGGTCGCTTCACTGGTAAATTTTCATGAGCGTTGAACAAGGGGCGTGGCACTTTTTGAGCGACCCAAATGTTTTGAATAACTTTGGAACTACAGGTCACACTTCAATGACATTTGGCACAGACTTACGATTAAGTTGTGTCCTTTAACAAGATGAATCCAAATATTTAATGTGGAGTTGCTTCGGAATTTTAAGTCGGACAACATTGAAATTTTTAATACCGTCATCCTTTAGATATTGCTTTATCATTTATTTATTAGATAAACTGTAAATAATAATAATGTTTATTGAAACCATATTTAGCAACACAAAATGACCCGAAAGCCTTTTTGGGTCATATGAAGTCGAAAAAAGCGGTAGCTGATATCTCTTCAACAAGAAGACATTGTGTGGCGACATTCGAAGACAAATTGAAATTCGCGAAAGAGAAAAAATAAGTTTAAGAAAAAATAACAATCAAGTTGCAATTTCCTACTTCTGTAGTATTTTTACGACTCGAAACTATCATTAGTAATATTTTTAAAAAATTCAAACATTTTAATTGGTTCAAAACGAAAACACTTTTCTCCCAAACTAACATTTTCTTGCTTGTGTGTCAGTTACCTGTGTGTTTGTATGTAAGGGAAATGTTCATTTCATGCTGTCCGCCAGTTACTGGCTGGTCCTGCCGAAGGACTTTTTCGCCAGCGACACTGTCACTAAAGGAGTCTCTCTCTGTTTTTGCAGCTGACGCTTGTAAGGTTTTTTTTTTGTTAATTTCTAAATCTAGGTTATCTAGGCGGAATACACAAACACATACACACTTGTATGTCTATGCAAATGTGCTGAAGTAACTTTTGCCGCTGTGCTTTAATTATATCGAAGCAATTCAGCAGTTCTGCTCTTCTGCTTCTCGATCCGAAAAATCCTCATAATTAGTTGCGATAAATTTAATCAAATTTTCTTAGCTGCGTGCGTTGTAGATTTTCCATGCATTTCCCTAGCATATTCATCAAGTTTTCGCATTTTCTTATATGCATTCATTTTCGTACGCTCGACGGTATTCTTTTGGTTTTGGGGTTTTTGCGTCTCACCTCATCAACTTTTATCA
This sequence comes from Melieria crassipennis, assembly GCA_963668005.1. NCBI lineage: Eukaryota > Metazoa > Arthropoda > Insecta > Diptera > Ulidiidae > Melieria > Melieria crassipennis. The sequence continues at coordinate 28,811,548 of OY764961.1, read as the reverse complement.
ACTTCATTAAATTCTACGTAACCTTCAACGTGGCGCACTTTATTAAAACATTAAATTCAATTACTTCGCATTATCCGTTCAAGTTTTGCGGCATATCTGTGCTGGTGTGTGTGGGTGTGTGTGTGTGGGTGTGTAGCAAGTGCTCTCCGTCGGTTGGCGACTATTCAACAGGGAATCATAAAATTTTAACGCTTGCAATTTTCTTACGCGCATTTTCCAGTTCAGCGGTAACTTTATAACGCCATAAAATTGCATAATACATACATACATATCTACACTTGTCATACAATTCCACGTGAAAAGAAAGAAAAACTTTTGAAAAAAATTCTCAAGTGTCTGCGAAAATGGGAATCTTTATTATATAGTTAGTAAAAATATATACACATACATACAAACATACATACATAACTATATATGTCGTCGTTGATTTGATGAAAGTAATTTTATGGCTCTTTTCTACGAATAACTAAACTTTGATGTCTTAAAGTTTAAGATTAATAATGAAATCATAAGAACTCTTAAAACAAGAGCAAAAACAAGCTATTAAAATTATTTATGATTCAAAGGCATTAGCGGTATTCACAATTTGCAGCGTACTGGCAAAGGAGCACTGACTAACTTTGCCATAAATAAATAACAACAAATACTTTGTTGACAAGTTTAATGCTATCAGCACTTTTGCTCTTCCTTAAACCATTAATAGATCTAAATGCAACACTGAGTCTTATCAAAAACTAATGCAATGCCACATCAATAAACTTTGGCTACTATCATAAGTTTCACCTCTGTGGAATGATATATAAATTTGTCTGTTTCAGAAATCCGCTCTCCATTAATTAGAAAGAGGATATACACCTTCGGTTCTAGACAACTTCGTTGAACTGGCATTTTTTAGCAGGCATTATTATTCAAGGAATCATTTAAACCATTAAGTCATTAATCATTAAAGATGACAAACATTTGAGAGGTAAAAACGCTATACAGAACTGCCACGATACTCAAATCAATAGAATTTAATGTGCTACTAACTTTGATGAGCTTTATCAGAAGATTTTGAAAGCGTTCGAGGAGCTTTAGTTGGAAATGTGCGGCTCCAGTTCACAAGTTCAAAGACTCCAGAGGTGTTTTTGATCGAGAGAAAATCAGCCGTGTTCATTCCACGGACGTCATAACTTCTGGACAAACTCTATTGTCACACCATCCAATGACAATTTTGGGGATTTATGAAATTGTTGATCTCACCCATGACATAGTTAACAGACCAATATGGATCTTTAGGGCGTAAGACTAATAATTGTGTGTGTTTTGGATGTGCTTGTTGTGTGTATATGTATGTATGTTTGTATGTGTTTTGTTGGATGTCCTCAGTGCACCGTTATAGGTGGAATTAAATGAACAACTACTACTACTACTGAGAAAATATAATATCCGTCACGTTTTTAATGCCCCTAAAACAATTACTCAGATCTTATGACCCACGCGAAATATTTATTCGAATTACCTATATGTCCCCGAATAAAAGGATAATTTTAGAATTTGCAACATAATTTTCTAGCCCCAATTTTCATGGCTTGGGAATATATCTATCAATAGTATTTGGTTTTTTAAAAACTGAACTTCGTCCCGAAAGGGTTAATTTTCCTTGGTCATTCTGTCACAACAGTTTACAAAGAAGTATGAATTATAGAGGTAAGGCGTGACGTAGGGATTAGAAAGGAGTTTGATTTCGGCAGATTTCCGAATGAAAAACTTGTCTCAAACTTCATGGGGAAGAAATAAGACCCACTATGTGGTTCGCTTTAGCAAATGGCCCAACAAGGGGGGGGGGGGGGGTTTAGTCGGTAAGATTCCGGCATGCTGGTAGATGCAGGTCTACCTGTTTCTATAAAGATTTTGCACTTTTTGCACTAAATAATATAATTCAGAGATTTTCGAACTTTTACGACGAACAGTTGTTTACATTCAATAAGCTTTCGAAATAGTGAATTTGACAACACATTTTTTGACAAATGATAATTGAAGCTTTCTATAAAAAATCATGATATGAATCATGCACCATGAATGATGATTGTAGCTTTCAATCAAAAATCAATGTTAGTATGTTAGTTGATATTAGTAGATAGTCAGCTGAAGATGTGAGTGAGCAATATGAAATAAGGTCTGCAGGAAAGCTAATAATTTCCAATACATTACAGTTAAAATCGCTAAACTTTAAGTCGCTTAACTAAAAACTATTTTTATTTCGTATTTTTCCTAAAAATTAGTTCGTTTAACTTAAACTTCGCATAACTGAAAAAATCAGTTAGGTAAAAGGATATTTTGGGTCCAAAACATAATTTTAAACTATTTAAACTCCACATAAATGAAGAAATGTTGTGCCATATTTCGTAATTTAAAAATACTGCCCTGCCATTATTTAGTCGTATATTAAATCCCTGATAAGTGGATCAGCTGATTTTGTTAGTTGGTGCGGTTGGCTTTTGAAATTGCAGCGACATTAGAAAATTTCGGATTTAGAATGTATTTTCTTTTCACTCATCCGAAGTATACTTAATTGAAAGAAATTTCACTTTCTTTTCGCTTATCTTAAAAGACCAATTAACAGAAACTAAAAGGACAGAAAATCGAATTGCAGTTAAGCGCACTCGACTGTTTACAAAATATTTTTTATTTTTGATTTAAACAAAAGACAACCCTAAAATTGGTATTGTAATGAAGATCTTTAGTCTCACATAAATTGTTTAATTTTATTTTATGACCCAAAATTTGCATTAATTTTCAGGTCAGTGGCCTTAAGGAAGAAGTTGGCTTGACTTGACAATTAATAAAATGAAAAAAAATATGTATTGCGAGACTCGAAGTGTGGTAGTGGAAGAATGCGAAGGAAAATCATCAACATAAACAATCACTTGTCTGTTGTTTAGGTAAGATTTGATTTGCTCAGTAAAACAGACAATGTAGAATCCAATCGAGTTAACTTTGAAACCAGAACATTATGGAAAACTAAAGCAGAGGCACCTAAAGAAAATAACTTTGATATCACCGTGCGACAACAAATTGTACACACGAAAAAATCTATATACTTGCGAAACTAGGGGCCAAATATAGTATAACTGCGTTTTTAATTTTTCTCTCTAACGTCAGGATTTTTTTTTTTAATTATTAAAAAAATTGAGCGCATTGTAGAATAACAATATGGGTATCAAATAAAAGAGAAAAATCCTTACAATCTTAGAAAATTTAATGCTTTTGTGCAAAGGGACGAAGAGGTATTGAAAATGTCCTTTTAAAACTTTATCCTTAAATATCCTTGCAAATTTCCAATAATTTTTTTTGAAAAAAATAGATTTTTAGGACTAATATGTACACTACTACATCCTTGAATTTCGTCCTACTAACTTTATTAGTTTAAGATATACAAAATGTAATACTTCTCTCTAAAGGAGATGGATAGTTTCAATATCGTTAAGGATACTGAAATCTTTTGCAATCTTTTTTTTTCGTGTGTTTTGAAATGTTTTAATTTTTGTCGCACGGTGTATTAGTCGTGGCTAAACAATGATATTCTGCCTAGTTTGTAACCACATTTCAGTCAGTAATAACGAATCATATATATTTTAAAAGCATTTGCTACTTTATAGTTGCTTCATAAATAGTTGCTTCCAACATTCGAGTATTGAATGAGTTTGCATCAGATGAGTGAATACAAAATGCATCCAACCAATCATTTGCGACATTTCTCTTAAAATCATAATTAAACTTTCTTGCAATAGTTGGCTGGCTTCAGTCAACCTTAAAGCACAAGTTTGAAGCTCAAAAAAGTCCTTAAGAAATGCCAAAAAATAAAAAAAATGGCGACGGCAGGCAATATTTCGGCTCATTGAACGTGTTGTCGGTGTCGAGTGATTGATGGTCGGACGTGTTAATGAGTCGGACTCGTGCTGCATGCCGCTCGGTGTTCGACTAATGTGAGCGACGTGAGTGCCAGTGCTAAAAATAATTAATTAGCATTGATCGATAGCATTAATCAAATATTTTATTGGATTGCTCGAAGCGTTAGGACAAACAAACAAATGGGTGGACGAGAAAATGAGAGAGCGAGCCGGTGCACGTAAGCACGAAAATCTATTACAACTTGTCAAACAGCATAACTTTGAGTGAGGTAAACTGAACGTGCACACAACAAATAGTATCGAACACACACATACACACAGACACTTCGATACAGTGCAATAGATGTTGAACTGCTTTTGTCTAACAAGGAAATAATCCCCAAACACGAGTGCCACAATGACACGCGCACTGCTCTGTGGCATTGTGTCAACAGCTGCATCCACCATCAGCAGCTGCCAAGCGAAGGACCCGAATGGAGCTGACGCAAAAAGCACATACACACACACACATACACACACACACACAGACACAACTCAATTGCAATGGAATTGTTGTCGTCCTGGTGTTTTGTGTAGATTGCTGTGTATTAAGGCTGCGTTGCAGCGACGAACAAAGTCAACCGGCAGCAGCAACGTGGGATTTTCCGTGCAAGCAGCTGGAACGCAACTCGACTAAATAAAGCAATTGCGGCATGCGACGACTTTATAGCTTTTGTGTTTTATGTTCGCTGACAACAAAAATCAAAACGACTAAGAACGTTCGAGTCGGTTGCGACCGACTTGTCTTTACGCTGCAACGAGAGCAGCCCAAATGTTGGTAGTAATGACTTATTTGTTAGATTTAAAAGAAATTCATTTCAAGTACAAGCCATCACTGAGTTGGAGTATCAACATTGTGAGTCCCAAATTTCAACACGATATCTTTACTAATTCAAGAATTAGTATGTATGTATTGCATGAATCAGGTAAACAGGCATACAGACGAAGGAACGAACAGCGCAAAGGACAGAACAGTGTTGCCAGATACCTGAAATTACTTTATTCTAAATCTTAAAAAAATACCAAAATTTCCTCCCAAAAGTTAAAAAAATCTCCTAAAATTGTTTTATAATTTCCGTCATTTTAAAGGAATAAAACTTGTCGTAAAAAAATAAATATATGTATATATACAGTGTAATCTGGGTGGAGTGAACTAATTAATGCAAGGCCAGTTCATAGAATCCAGATTGTTCACTATATCCAGGTTGAGTTTTTCTGTTCACCATTACATATTTACGAGTATACCTTATGATCAAAAAGATAAATAGGGAATTTTGAATTATGTAAAATAAAATAAATTGTAAATTTTTATTTTCTCAACGTTGGGAATACTTTTATTGGTTTTCTGTCAAGATTTGATTTTGAGATATCGTAAGATTAGTATTTGGTTGGCGTCTATACGAAGAAGTCGAAAAATTTTTGTGTGGCGATTTTTATAATGAAAATAATGAAAAATTAAAACAAAGCGCGTGCCTAAAATTTTGCGTTAAAAATGAACTTTCGTGTGCCTTTTGTTGAAAATGTTACAAAAGGCAAATGGTGAAGCGTGTATGTCGAAAACACGAGCATACGAATGGTATAAAAGGTTCAAAGGCGGCCGAGAGAGCCTAGAGCACGATGACATCCCTGGACGGCCATCAACGTCTGTTTAATAATTTTTAATTGACTGGCACGACAGCCCGCTTACGCGAGACTAAGGCCTAGCTTCCCGCAACTACCCGTGTTGTGCGTGTGAATTTGTACGCGGGTTGAAGGGACCTACGGTTTTATGCCGGTTCCGAACGGCAGGTTGGGAGCTTTTTCATAAGCAATTTTTACTCTCAGAGGTTTGCCATTTCCAGCTGAGAGGACAGCCACCGAAAGAGAAAACGAGTTTTCCCGTTATTTATATATATATCAACGTCTGTTACCGAAGAAAAAATCGAATCGTCGAACCAAATCGTGTTGGAAAATCGTTGTGTATCGATTAGAGAGATTGCTGTGTTGTTGGGCATCCTATTTGGATCAGCCGAACACATTTTAACTGATATTTTGGACATGAAACGCGTCGCTTCTCGGCTGGTGCCAAAAAAGCTGAATTTCATTCAGAAACAGCCTTGATTATTTCTGAAATTTTGGCCAAAAAATCGATCAATGTCATCAGCCAAGCACCATACAGTCCAGACATGGCCCGTGTGACTTTTTTCTATTTCCCAAACTCGAATTGCCATTGCGGGGAACGTGTTTTGAGACCATAGAGGCCATAAAGGAGAATTCGCTGCGTGAGCTGAATGGCCTTGAGGCCATACCTTTGGCGGCCTATAAATAATGTATGGAAAATTGGATCAAACGTTGGCATACATTTATTGACGCAGGAGGAGATTATTTTGAAGGGGATAATAAAGAAACTTTCTAAAAATTGAAATTTTGCCTTTCTTTTTTTAAATTCCCCTCTGGAACAAAACACTTATGAAACCATTCTTTAAAAATTTCTGCTGTCATCCATGCATTTTTTGAATGTCGGTAGTTCACCGGAATGTTGAAAGATTTGAAAGAGCGTGGTTTGTCCAGTTGTGTTTGCGCATGCAAGAATTGTAACTCTGGATTTTTTCTAATTTCCTGCCTGGAGCCGTTTTTTCTGCACTGGTTACTGGTTACAAGTTCTTTCGGGTAGCATCTTCCAAAATAGTTCACTCTCGTCCGCGTTGTAAATTTGGCTTTTTTAAAGAGCTTTTGTTTAAACAATTGAAGACAATTTCTCGCCGCACACTTTTAACAGACGAAATCCATAGCGTGATTTAAATCCGACTAGCCATCCCCAACTGGCGTTAAAACCGCCTTCCTTTTCATTAATATCAGCATGTAATTTCTTTGCTTTTTTAACATATCTCCACTGACAGGAAAATTTTTTTGGCGCTGCCGCACAAACCAATTGTTCAATGCCTTTTCCATACGCGGATATTCGCCTTTTTTAAGAGTTTTTCTCTTCAACAGCCCGAAATTCTGGTTGGCAGTAACTTGAAGTTACTGAAGTAACTTATTTTAAATTGTGTTCACTCTAAAGAGATTCAGAACTGTTCACTCTATAGAGTACTCAATGTAAAAATTTTGATGTTCACTCTATCGGGGTGTTCGTACCATCGGGGGTTCACTCCACCCAGATTACACTGTATATATAATTTTTTTAATGCACTTTTTTTCATTCATCTTCAGCTTAACAACAAAAACTTAACAAAAACAAAACAAATAACAAATGAATTAAATAAAATATGCCATTTTTGACGGGATTTTATTGTACCAGAAATAAGTGAGAACGAGATAGAACAAGCTTACATTTTTTAAGCCTAACAATTTTTAACACAATAGGGTGCTTTGACTAATAAAATAGTTGCCAAAATATGTTTTGTTGCCAGTGTTCCCAATACATCACACTTCGTTGTCCAAAAATCTCCTAAAAATCCACTAAGGATCAGAAAAATCCCCTAACATAAAATATAAATCTTCTAAACTTTCTCCTAAACAAATCTTCCTCCAAAACTCTCCTAAAAGGCCAAGAATCTCCTAAATCTAGGAGGAAATATCCTGATCTGGCAGCACTGGGACAGAAGAAATATAACTAAATCGACTCTGCTATTGATTCTGATCCATACCGATCACTTCTCCTTCTGAGCATTAGCAACTCCTAGTCCATGTCTATGTACCGCAACACCTCAGTGCAGGGTATAAAAATCCCCGACAGGAGCAGGAGGAACAGGAGCAGCGCGCCACTGTGGGCGGGAGCATTGTAAAAGTGTATGCAAATGCTGTCGTTGGTCCTTGTTCCTGCTTATCTTTTGCTTATGATTCAAGTCTAGCTTCAAGCTTAAGCTTGCTTAATGTCGTTTTGTACTATTTGCTGGGAATTTTAATTTTTTTCCATACTTTGCGCAGCAACTTTGGGGAATATGTGAATGTTGCTGAAGGTCTGCTGGCAGCAGCACAGCAGCTGATATGCTCGTAAAAAAGCATAGCCAGGAAATTGAAGCAGATACAAGTAGACGCTTTAACAGCGCAAGCGTGTTTATGTGAGTGCGTGTGCGTCGGCTGGCTTTGTGGCGGAGATGAAAAGTCGCAACAACAGAAACAACAACAACAACAACACAGCGAATGGACGGCAATGAAAATAGCCAGCCAAGTTATGGTTGTTGCTGTTGTTGTTGTTGTGGTGTGCAACGGCTAATGATGTTGTCTGTACGGATGGGTCAACATAATAACGGCACTGCAACAGACTTTAAATACGAAAATCAAGCAATACTGAAACTTCATAAAGTCTCGTTGGCTAACGTTGAGGATGACAGGTTCTACACGCGTCAATAAGTACAGATAATTGTTTTGTTGTCGTTTTTTAATACAAAAATTAAAAAGGAAGAATTGGTTAAATTACTTAAACAGTGTCTATATACACAAAAGACCAGACAGCCCTTTTGGCACATTAAGGAATTTCCCCAACCATAAATGTGGAAAGTGATCAACAGATCTGCTCATAATGTAGATTTTTTTCATAATATCAATAATCAAAAGAATACAACTACTCACACTTCATCAACTACCAAAAAAAAAAAAAACATTACTCAGCAATCCACAGATCACTCGGTTTCTGTTCATAGTTTACATGAAGGCATTGAGTTGTTGTAACTTCCCCAAGGGATCGTTCCTGAAGTTTCACTGTTGCTGCTCATGCATTCAGAAACTTAACCTCATAAACTTTACTAACGCAAAAGTTTTGCCATATGATTGGATTTGGTTAGTGCAATTCTTTAACTAATGAAATATCCCAGAAAATCCGGTCATAACAGTTCGAGCTTAATGGCTCGTAAGCTTTATCTTCCAGTGGCTGATAAGATTCAAACAGCGGCAATATTAAAGTGCAACCGAATTAATATTATTAGTTATAGCATAAACAACAACAAAATTATTCACGTACAGCAACAATGGCAAGCAACAGTAGCAACGCAACTAACAACAACGGCAACCATTGCAGTTGTTAAGTTGCGCTCTTAGTTCGGCGAGCTAATCCGGCAATGTGCTGGCGGGCGAATACCGCACAAACACTGCACAAACTATGAGAGACTGAAAAGACCAAAAAAATAAAAAATTACAATATTTAAAATTTAAGACAGCAAAACAGTGAGAAGCTGGTTTTGAAAAGAAGGGAGAGGGAGCCATTTTTTTAGAGTATAAGGACGAAATGTTATTGATTTTTGGATTTCTCCGTCTATATGGCAGTTTCCCCGTTTGTGCATTTATGTAACTGTTTACTATATCTATTAATCCGTTCATATGCCTGCCATCGCATCTGTCTATACTTCCTAATAAATTACAGACAGTCGAATTGCGCGTCCACCATAAAATGTGTCCAAATAAAAAGCACGCGTTTAATTATTTTTTATTTCACTATTTTTTATTTCACTTTCCACCAATTTTGAAGTCAAAAGGTCCATCGGTTCATGTTTTTTTTTTCGAAGTCTTCCCATTATACAATCTTTAACCCATTGTTGTCCTCGTAAAATTTGGATTTTCGAAAATCTAAATTGTGTGTGTCGAATTATTTTTGATTTGAAGTATTTTCACCAAGTTTTAAATCAATGGACCCATTAAATCTCGTTTCTTCGTACAAAACCTTAACCCATATTTTGTCCTTTTAGACCCCGAATTGCTTAAAATTGCATCTTAATGAAGATACATTTTCTTTAATGTTAATACAATTCAAATTTCATGTCTGTAGCTTTAGTGGTTTTAGGCGGGACGATGATGAATCAGTCAGTTAATCAGTCAGTCAGGATAAATAATTCTAGAGTTAATTGATTTTGCTTAAATAATCCAAGCAAAAAAGGACCCAAGAAAGTTTATACTTCAAAATTGGGATCCTGCGGTAAAGGTTTAATTATCTACCAATTTAAAATATATTGAAAGTTACAAACCTAAATTTTTAAATAGTGTTTTCTCTAAATTTTAACCTACTTTTTTCTGCTTCCTAAAGCATTTTGAAAAAAGGACAGCGACAACTACTGCCAGACATAAATGGGTTAAATTTATCTTTGGTTGACTTCTGCAACACATTGCAATGTTGCTATCGTGTTGCTGGATGTCGTGAGAGTGTTTTCACTAAGCAAACGAAACCCCAAAGAACGACAAAGTACGAGGCAGCCGCAGCCAATGCGCCACTTACAGCCACAACACAAATAGCGGCAGCAACAATGCCAGCAACGCCAGCTGAACAGCTAAACAAAATTGCACTTTACTTCTTTTGCCATTCGCTGTGCAATGTTTTTTTTTGTATTTCTTATTTCAAATGCGCTGCATTGCAAATACTTGCAGACTGTTTGTGTTGTCTGTTGTTGTTGTTGTTGGTAGCATTGTCGTGGTTCATGTTTTGGTTGCCGTAATACTTATGGCCAATGAACAGCCGCTCGTTGCGTTGACAAATTGAGTGTTGCCACTGCGCTGCGAAATTGGCCGCGATTACTTACCTGCCGGCAACACTTTGCCGAGTTGAGTTAATTTCGCAACGATGCATTATTAAATTATTCTCTCTTGCCGACGTTTCATACTCGATTATCTGTCTGGTGGCAATTTTGAATTTTAACTGCTCGCCAACTGCCGTTGCAACGAGCAACGGAGCCGTTAATGCAACATAAAATGCACACAGCTCGCCGCCATAAAGCGAACTTAATGAATCATGGCGGCATGGGTTGTGTCTAATTAAAATATAATGAGCAGCAACAATCATAAATTTAGTTGCGTTATCCATAATGCAGTTTGCACAATGCTGCACTGAGAGAAATACTGCTCAATTATTAGGGGGAAACGTTTAATTGGAATTTTTGAAATAGTGGGAATCAGTCAAATAATGTTATTGCTTTGCCTTGGAACAGAGTAGATCTTGTAAAAATAAATTTGCATGAAATTGAAGACTTCATTCAACATAGTTAAAATGATCCCACTTAGGTCCAATACACACCGTTTCGTTCATTAACTTGATGCCATTTTGAAGGTAGTTTCATTATGCCTTTCTCATAGAAACCTTCGTCCCTATTGCCAAAAAGCCGGGAAAATCCATTTTCGCAAGCTTTTTTTGAGACAAATTGTTTACCATCAAAATCATTCGCCATGGACAGGAACAAGTAATCACTTGGTGTCAGATCCAGAATAAGATGAATACATTAGATCCTCCCAACCAAGCTCCCAGCGCTTCTGACGAGTCTCTATCGATGTGTGACACCTGACATTGTCCTGACGAAACACAATTCCTCTCTTATTGGCCGAAGCTGGACGCTTCTGGGTGATCCAATTGTTTGCAGTATTGGTTTGAATTTAAAGTTTGGACGTAGGCGAGCAGCTCATAGTAGATCATTTCCTACTAATCTCCCCAAACACAAAGTAAAACCTTCTTGACCATCAATCCTGGTTTGGCCGGCTCACCGCGATCAAACATGACTGTTTTTGATTGACATTGTCCTTCACTTTTTATGGCCAGTCACCACTCGCTTTAGAAATATGTCAAATTTTTTTGCAATCGGTATCGATTCGCTGATGGAAGTTTGGTTCATAAAGCTCATAACCCGTGTGGTCTCATAGATCCAGATTATTTTTCTATCCAGCCTAATTCAAGTGTTTTAAACCGTGGTTTTTGTGCAATGTTTAGCTCCTGGATAATCAAATAGATCTTACGTGACGGTCGGACTCGACTGGCCTTCCACATCGATTGGCCTTCCATAGTGTGATATATCCATAGTGTGATATATCCATAGTGTGATATTTTCGTGAACTATTTCGCATTTTTTCTTCGCTGGTCTCTATCTTTGACGCAAACTTGAGTGGCAAAACTGAGTGAAGCAATAACAAAACTGTCTGATAAGTTTTTTTTAGTACGAAATCTTATTTTTCTAAGGCCAACTAATGTTACTCGATCCCACTTACACAAAGCTAGATACAGATAACTAAAGACATCTACACCTTTTATTTTCATTCTAACCCTTTCAAACCAATTAAAACAGTCTCAACAATTCCTATTTGAAAAAACAAACTATCACATTTCTAGCAAATTGATTTTTCTGAGTGTATGTTGGATTATGTTCGAAAACCAAGGAGTGTAGCAAATTGCAAACATGTTTTTGTTGTGGCTTCTTAAAACATTTTAACTGCACATTTAGTGTGGAACAACAAAGCTCTAATTGTTTTTAATTACTTTGTTTTGCAAAAACCTTTAAATTGCTATGCTAAATTATTTGAAGCATTAATGTCATCAAGTGTGCTGGTTTGCTATAAAAAACGTTAACAAAATAATGTTAATGCATTTACTTACTGTCATTTGAATTTACTCATTTAGTCGAATTTAGCTCTCTTTAGTTGTTATATGATTTACTAGGCCCCGCGGCTTTGCACGCAAGTTTGAAGTCAATGGGGCCAATAAATTAAGTTCCAGTCAGCCTTTGTTGATCCAGTCAGATTTTGATGAAAGAATACTTATCTGATTATTTCCCATTTGAAGTGCTTTCATCATATTTGAAGTCAATTGGCGCATTAAATGATGTTCCCCATACAAACTTTTAACCCATCGTTGACCCTGTCAAATTTTGATTTTCGAAAAAATAAAAAACACGTGTCGATTTATTTCTGACTTAGAGTACTTTCCCCAAGTTTGAAGTTACAATGCCCATAAAATCTTGTTTCTCCATACAAACTTGAAACCCATCGTTGACCCCGTCAAATTTTGATTTTCGAAAAAATAAAAAACACGTGTCGATTTATTTCTCACTTGGAGTACTTTCACTAAGTTTGATGTCAATAGGTCCATTAGTTCATGTTTTTTCACAGTTTATTCATACAAATTCTTAACACGTCATTGACCACGTCAGATATTGATTTTCGAAAAAAATTAAAAGCACGTATAGAATTATTTCACATGTTAAATGCTTTCACAAAGTTTGAAGTCAAATGGCCAATAAAATCTTGTTTTTCCATATAAACTCTTAACCCGTCGTGACCCCGTTAAATTTTGATTTTCGAAAAAAAAAAAACCTATAAAATTATTTCACATTTGAAGTACTGTCACCAAGTTTGAAGCCAAAAGGCGTAAAAAATCATGCTTCTTCATACAAACTTTTAACCCTTGGATCACCCTTTTAAATTTTGATTTTCAAAAAAAGAGAAAAACCTGTAAAATTATTGTTGAAAGTGTTTTCACTAACTTTGATGTCAATAGGCCCATCGGTTCATGGTTTTTTCGTAGTCTTTCCGTATACGCACCTTAACCCCTTGTTGACCTGGTTAAATTTTGATTTTTGAAAAAATAAAAAATACGTGTCGAATTGTTTGTTATTTGAAGTGTTTTCACCAAATTTTAAATCAATAGGCCCATTAAATAGCGTTTCTTTATACAACACCTTAACCCACGTTTTGCGCTTTTACACTCCGAATTTGAAAAGATCCCGTCTTAGCGGAGGTTAATTTTTCAGAAGGTTTGGGCTGGGTGATGATGAATCAGCCAGTCAGTCAGGACAAACAATTAAATGTAGGTATATAGATTCTTCGTTCATACAAATCTTCTCCAGTTTGTCACACCGATTGAATTGAATTATAGTTGTACTGTCTTTGTTCCAGCAAATAAATTGTTTTTCTAACATATGTAGACCACTTTTTTGCTGTAGCTTTATGCTTTCTCCTTCTTTCTATTACAAGTTGAATATAAAAGGTCCACATGTGGAAAGCTTATCTAGTTTGATTTAAGATTTTCCATGACCTTGCAAAAAATCTTTAAAAAAAAATCTGTCAATGCGAGATCTAAATTTTAGTATTCTACAAGTTTTAAAGATTTCGATTGGTAAGAAGCAATTTCAGTTCACAGTTTTGAATGGAAAATTTTCCTACAAGGCATTCAAACGTTTTGTTCGAGAATAACCGACGTTTTTAGCTTAACCCTAATCCGTCGTTCGGGTGATTTTTCACCCATTTTCAACTTTGGGTTGCTATAACTTTCCTATAAATTTATCAAAATGATTAAGGTTTCTTGTATTTGTAGCAAACCAATATAAGTTTTAGAAATTATCTACAACATATTGATTATTTCATTATAACGGTGATTACAAAAAAAGTTACGTGGGCGACGTTCGGGTGAAATTTCACCCATATGCGAATTGTATGGAAATTCAACGCAACACATACAGAAAATGCCATAAAATTACGTCACTGGATTGAAAGTTTTGAACTGCTTTTATAGGCACAACCTTTTTATGGATCAGTGGCCTCCTGAACTCAACGGAAAGGTAAGAACAAATAATATTATTTCAACTAAAGTTGGTATAACTCGCTATGCTTGAAGTCGTGTGTCAGCAATACAAGATGCCAATGAAGACCAATGTTTGAGATAGTAACTGAATAATTAATGTTGACGGTTTGCGAGTTTTTGGCAGTGCATGGATCAGCGTTGGTGTTATTCAGGCATTTTTTGGTATTTAAATTTTGAGTGGTGTTTATAAGTCGAATGGGGAATCTCTTGATAATCTGTAGAGTTACACAAGGAAGACAAATTTTTCGTTCTGTCGGTGACAAAAACACTCGCCAGGAACGTAAAGCTTGTGATGAAGAATGAAGCTCGTTAACACCCATAAGAGATATATGAGAAAAGTGGGCTAAGCGACAACTGCTATGTACGTCCTATAAATAGGACACACTAAGTAAACAATTGCTGGATTTTCGCGGAAGATGCCCCTTTGAGCACTTTTCATCATAACAAGAATATGTGGATGAAAAAAAATTACCCGAAATTATATCGTTTTACAATAAGAAAAAGCAGTAGTTGACTCTTTAGACCAATTGGTTGTTCACTAACTATATCGTCAAGCGAAAAATTAATCGCTGTCGATCCCAGCTGGAATCACAATAAAAAGTACAAGTGGCGAATTTTTTTTGAAGACTTAGATTTGAGTTAGATTTTGCGTAGAGCAACAATACCGAAAGGTAAATCTTCATGCTGACTTCTTATCTCAATACAGCCAATTTCCCAAACCTTGTCAGCAAATCAGAGCGTAAAAAAGTAAAAAACTATTGAAACACGGTGTCAATTTGGTATCAAAAACGATCGAAAGGCATATTCTGCTTGCAATTCTTGAAAAAAGTATACATGCGGTGAACACAAAGTTTTTGTTAAGTACTAACCTTCCTTCCCCCTTTCCCCCTCCGCTTGAAATGTGTGCTGTAACATATGTTGGGAAGAACAGTGTTACATACACATTTAAAAAATGGGTGATATATGTGGTATCACAACGGGTCTCATAATAGGCCTCTGAGTGTGTCTCTTACAGATGCAGCCACCTAACCTAACCTAACCTAATTGCCCTAATTGCAAATAAATATAGAAACATTTTTGAACTTATTTATCTGTAAGATAACAAAGATAATAAAGATTAAAGATAACAAATGATTTTGTATTATACTTGGTCAAAAAATTCATTAAAACAATACAAAGTACCATATGGGTGAAATTTCACCCGAACATCTTATGTGTGAGTTTTTTTGAACGTCGGATGAGGGTTAATTTGTCAACTAATTGAAATCTTATTCTGCACGCATGATGGAAAATTCTCCAACGAGACTGTAAAGTGGTCGCCCTTTACAGCCGCTGCTGCTTCTCAGACTCATTCAAGGAGGAATGGATCGCGTCATAACAAATGAAAATGTCATTAATTAAACTTTTTGCACGCGAAAAGCGCGAACCGCACGCTGACGCCAGCAACAAAGCGTCCCAGCTGCGACGCGGCGGCAACAAACAGAAATTCATTTTATCACATGTCAGCTAATTTGGTCAAAGCGTTGCACGTGACGCGTCGTGCCGGCGATTGTTCGCGACGCAACACGTCACTTGCGTTGTGTGCTTTGTGTTTGCGGCAAATGTGTCGAGCACGCAGCCACATTGCCAGCCGGAACGTGCTACAGCGACGACGGCGACACGTTCAGCGGAATTTGGCGACTGCACCAAAAAAGGACAACTCTGCCAAATACAACAAATCGCGCGCAACCTTTGGCACTGTGGCGCGTATTGCGGAACGAGCGACATGTGCCGTTCTGCTGCAAAGGTGCGTGGGTCAAATTTGTTACAAATTTACCGGTTAGAAATTTCTTATTATTTTTTTTTAGTTATTTTTTATGTTTAATATTAGAGTTTATTGTTAATTGCACAGTAAAAAAAATTTAAAAAATTGAATGTTTCCTAAAGGATAAATTGTTGTTGGGCTTTTTCTATTAATAAGGATACAACAATTTGTTAAAAATGGACAAAACGCACACTATTTACTTATGTTTTCACTGTTGTTAAGTTTGTCATAAGTAACGACAAAAATATAAAAAATAATAAGGGAGTTCACTCTTCATAGCATTTTAGGTGTAAAGTTGCTATCGTAGCAATTTTTGAATTTTCGCAATGTTTTCAAAAGTAGTTGTAGCGACAGGTTGCTACGATAGCAACTTTACACCTAAAATGCTATGAAGAGTGAACTCCACCAATAATAAATATAAACTACAACTCTTTAATTTTAACTCTACAAATACCACAAAACTTAATATTGAATTGAATTTGTTTTATACAGTTTAATAAATATTCAACGCATTTGACAGCGCCAGTAAATGTTAGACGGCTCAAAGGCGATTCAACCTCAAAGCAAACAATGCAACCCACAACAAAGTTTGCAATTTAATCGAAATTATTAAAGGCTTAATCCTAATCACGTGACGGTTAGTCTTTCAGGAAAATCAATTTCAATACTCAAAAGCAAATTAATTACATAGCAACAACAACGTGCACACCACTTTGAAACATTATTTAAATCTAATTAATTTGGCCAATCGCAGTGTTGTCTTCACATAATTATGAACGCTCAAACACACACACTAAATATGTACATACATATGTATTTGTTAGTATGTAAACATATACATATAAGCAGCCTTTATTGTCATGCCACAAATTTTCGAAAGGACAAAGCCTTGCAGTCAACGAGCAGCGTGCGTGGTGGCCTTTTTTTATCGAAATGTATTTGCGACTATATTCCATAGAACACATACACACGCACACCCACTCGCACTTTGTTGTTGCACGCATTGTTCTAGTATGTAATTAGTTGCAATAATAATCCGAATCTAATTACTCATTGTAATGTTGTCGCTATTGGCGCTTATTGAATTCGATCACTGGCTTCTAAAACTGACGAAAGTTTTAAAGCCTTAAAGTATACTAAATCCATGTAAAATGCTGCGGTATTGCGTTTGCTTTTTAGTGAAGAGCTCAGTTAGTTCAAATGTCAGCCTTGTTTGATGAACTACGAACTTTTATGGCTCCTTTAAAACTTTTGTTCTTAACACTTATGAGGATAATTCAGATAAATTATAGTCTTCTTTCTAACCTAAGTCAGACAATCGTTCAGAATATTTTTAGAATGAATTTTAAAGTGAAGTTAAGAATGAATGAAGGAAAGAGTATTTATGTATTTATTCAATTCGGTCTATGAACAGAAGTTCTTACAAACTATAAAAATATTAAGAAAGTGACCTTACTAAGGTAATAGAAGAAGTAATAGATACGAATTACTACTACTGAGAACATACTAATTAAGGAAGAGGTTGAGTCCAATGACACAAACAGTCTATTGAGCTCACTTGAAGCTCTGAAAAGAGGAGCACTTAGTGCGTAAATCTTCTTCAGGAAGCCAACATACAACGGCACAAGATTCTGAAGGACTTTTAGCAGCGAATTAAAGAAGATCCTGCTCAGAAGAACAGGACAATTGATTGTCAATCATTAATATTATTAAAAACGAACGAACGTGATAGGATACTGTTTCCTGTTTTGAAATGATTTTAAAATGGAAATCAATGAGTTTAAGCCGCAAGGTATAGGAGTTCATAGGTTCTTTGAAACAAAGAGAGTACAGAGTGAAAGAACGAAACACTTTCTGGAGGCGTTCGATGCGATTAATGTGACAAAGATGATGAGGCCTTCAAATAAAGGGTACACAGTCGAGCTTTGAGTGGACAAAAGATATATATAGAAACTTGAACTTAAGTATTTGATAGCACTGAACAATCAAGCGATGATCCAAAATATACAGCAGACAAGAACAACTTCGAAATTGGGGCAAGAGTAGCAGCTGGGAAGCTGGAAAGAGTCACCTGGCGTAATTCATATAATATAGTAACTCCTCAGTCCTTTGACCTGGACACATTGGAACAAAGTGGAATGCGTTATGGGACATCTTGGCCAAAAGGCGGTTTGACAATAATTTCTGTGACCCAAAAGTTTGGGTGTGTATCAGCATTTCCACTGTGGAAAGGATAGTCAGCAATTAGGTAGACTCGCTTCATCTGAAAATATGGGAGGATTGAGGAAGATGGGAGGGGAGAAAAAAATGGGAGGAAGGAAGAAGATGGGAGGAAGGGAGGAAGATAGGAGAGACCAATTGTAGTTCTTGTGAATTTGCTCGCACCGTTGAGCAAGGAAGTCAAAAAGTTTCTTAGCATAGACTTGAGAAGGTAAAGATAGATTATTGCGGGACATGGAAACTCAACTTACATGACTAAATCTCGCTTAGGCTAAATCTGTGTGAACCCTTCTTAAGGTAAATAAATTTGAAGGCCAAACCTGAGGAGTGAATTAACAAAATAACTAATGAATTCAAATGTTTCTTTGCCACAAAATCGAATGATCCCTAGAATTTGTTTATTTTGGCTGTTTGTCCTGTATGACTACTGGAATCGGTAACTAAATGCAGAATAAATCTCTGATGGGCAGCAAAACGCCAAGTTTTTGTGCACTACTTCTATGTTTTGGGGAAGTTAAGTGAATCCAATTACTCAGGTTTGGTTGAGAAAGGTACGTATGATCTCCAATTGGAGGTGATTACGGTTCAGTGTGAGTTCAAGAAGAGAGATCGTTTTGCTTCCAAGAAGAAAGATCGCAAAAATTTCTTCTTTATTTAGGAGGAGAAATATTTAGGAAGATAAATCTTTAGGAAGAGATGTCTTCAGAAGCAGATATATAAATTTTAAGTTTCAAATCACTTCGACTTTTTGTTGAAGTTAAATGAATTCATATTTCACATAATTAATCTCTTTTCGAAGAGACATGATTACATTTTCAGGACTCTAAACTTCAATCCTTTCATGGCGTGTAGTAGATGGAATCACTGTTCTATTCGGGCTTTAGCTGCACCCAATAAAACTATTCAATTCATGTCTCTTCTCCTGGGGGGCCGGACAGTGTGGGAAGTGTGGTATGTGGTATAACTTCACAATTATCACCGAACGAGAACCATGACTTAATAAGCTTAAAAAGTGATACTAAAAATGAGGATAGTTTTATTTTGCAAGTAAGCTCTGTTGCTTTCCGTAGGAATCATGAAAGTCTATTTACATCTGAATAATGCATCTAAATGTTCCTGTTTTTTCTATACTCGTCTATTGCCTATTGAGTCGTCTACCGCGAAACAGAGCTCTCCACAATGTCTTTGGACTCAGGAATTCAAACTTATTGAATTGACTGAACTTATTTTCAAATTGAGCCTAACTTTCCATATCGCCAGTCAGTATCAAAATATGACTAAACAATGATTTTGATTTTATTCTTGAGGTGAATTTAAACTTTAGGCTTATCTGCTCATTGAATTGAACAAAGTTTAATTTTACTTCGAGAATAATTGGCAAAATCAAAGAATGTTAGAACAATTTAACTGTCTGAAGGAATACGACAAGCTTTGTGTCACCTTCTCTTTATTTTTTAGTACACTTATGTTAAGTAACATAGAACATTTCGCTTAACTCTTGTCTTTTGTTTGCTAGAAAATGTTTTTTTTTTACGATTTTATAATTCATATTGTTGTAAATATCCAACTGTGAATCAGATTTATCTGGTTTATATTTCAAGTATTTTGTAAAGTTTATTGCAAAGCAATGTTAAATATTTTTGTGTTATTGTGAAAACTGCATACGAAAAATATTTTTCTCTTTAATACAATACAAATTTTTGCACGTAAATGATTTGCAACTTCAATAGACTTGGAAATGTTTGTGTTTAGGCAGCTGTCCGTCCACAGTTCACAGCTTACGAGTATGCGAAATTGCATTTATTGACGTCGCCTGTCAACGAACTCGGCCACAAATCGAGCTCAGATAGTCATCAGAAGGTCGAGAAATATTTGAATTTTTGTAAATTTTGTTCAGGTATTTTTATAGCTACACATACCTATGTATGTATCTATGTATGTGTTTGTAAATAAATGAACATATGTACGCATATTGGCAGCCGTTTGATTGTGTATGCACAGCGGTCAGAACATTGACTGAAAACTATTTGGCTGTAGCAAGTAATATCAGCACATTTCGTCAATAGCAGCTTTTATTTTTCCAATAATTTTCAAATATAAATGCACACCCATAAATTGCCAGCTAAATAAATACAATTTTGTGGAGAGACATATTTGCCACACAGCCGCCCGCACCTGAAAACCCAACACAGTGTTAGGCCAATTTTATATTGATGTGAAATTTATTTGCTCCACATGCGCACACATATTTATTGACAGATTGTTTGACAATATTGGTTTGAAAATAAATGCGATTTTTTTTTATAAGTATACCGCAAGTGGTTAGTAAACTCATCAAATGCGCATCAAAAGTACGAAAAGATTGAAATAAGTCGATACTGCAAGAACAACAAAACTGTGGTCGGAAATGTAAGAAACATTGAAAAACAGCCACAAAGTATGCAATGAATTGAGCATCTATTGTAGTGAAAATGCTGAATTTGTGGTTTTGGCAATTTTAAGCAAATTATGTGAAATATTTTCAAACATTAATGCTGGTGTGAGTGAATACATGTGTGACAACGACTGGTCACTTTAGTAGGAAGGTTTAGAAATGAGAAAATAATCTTATCGGATTTTTCTTCATGCAAATTTCTTGTTTAAATGAGACTTGAAGAAGACTTGTTATATAAGACTAGAAAAGCCATTCTAAGTCAGTGATGGGCACTTTACAGAGTACTGCAATAACGCTGCTACACGCGAGTAACAGAAAGGCCATCACTGCTCTAAGACGATGTTCTGTACTGATGGCTTTAAGGTAGGGTTTCTATTTTAAGTGTTTTAAGTGTTTTAAGTACTGGAAAATCTAGTCCAGTTCAGTTCACGACCAAGTTAGCTTTCATTACTAAACTTTCATAACTAAAGTTCTGTGAAAAGCTCAATTAGCAATGGAACCCCATTGAATTATCGAAGCCGGGTACTACACTTACGATCCTTAAAACACAATGATACTTTCCACCTTTAAACTGAAGATGCTAGAATAAAATTTATTGATGAGGGTATCAGCAGATTAAACAGCTATGGTCTAATCTTTGCCCTAAGCGTACCAGACCATGGTTATTCTTGACTAGAAAGCACTTTACCGTCAGAGCAACATTGATAGACCACTGCTTATTTGATTGTCACGCATGTAGATCATGGCTTAGTAGTTGGAATTTCATTGAGGAGGAGAATGTGGAAGCTAATCAGCTCTAACATTTTTCAACTTTCCTGAGACAAAGGTAAAAAGCACTCGAGTGTCCCTTTTTCCAAGTTCTGATGACTTCAACATAAGGAATCAGTTGTGGTTCGTCCAGGCGTCTGACTGACCTGAGCATGAGCCACAGTAGTAGACATACAATGGGCCATTTTCAAAGCCTATATGTGAGTCTAATTTGCGCCTCAGACAGCAACCTTACCCTGTTCCTACTCCTTACAACAGTGGCGCACACAAGATTTCATTTAGGCGACGACAAAGGCTCCGTACAAAACTTTTGAGCCCAACAGTACCATTTGAAACGAAATTTTTCTCCCACAATTTGCCAAACAAACAATTATTTGGCAAACAAGCCTTGAGTGCTCCCCTTAAAATGGCAACATGGTCTTACGAAAAATTTGTGTCTGTCAATGAAAATTTTGTATCGGCATTCAGAGCTTTTAGAAATATAATTGAAAATTTCAGAATCGGACTAAATTTTTCCTGACTCACATCCATGCGAAATGCATAAATGCATCAAATCAAGGCCATGGACCAGCCGTTCACTAGTTGGCATTCAAATTGTTGGATGTCAACAATCTGGGTTTTGCTGCATTTGAAAATATTTCGCCCACTGCTGATTGTCATAGATGACAACATTTTGCTTTCGGTACTTCAGTTGACTGTGTGCGCGTATTTGCTGACTGCAATATCGAATGCAAAGTGTGCACTTCCGTTCATTGTCAACGCTGTGCGTGCATAAATTGTCCAGTGCAATGTTTGCGGCGACGCTCGAGTCTCGCATATCCGCCAACTGAGCTCAATCGATTTTCTAGCGCCACACATTCACCATACGTTCTAGAAGGTTGTTATTATTATTTTGTTTTTTTTTTGCTGTTGGAAAATTTTGGAAACTGATCACGAGTGCTGTCCTTTTGCCATGGCGTTTATCGTATTTCAAACGTGACTAGCTTGCATTGCTCATACACACACACACACACACACAGACGCGCAGCGCTATCGACTGTGCTGGTTCTTTTCGTGTGATATTGTTTCGATATTTTGACATTTTCATATTCGAAATAACACTTTCAGATTTTTGATGGATTATGGAGAAAAGAGTTCGCCATTTTCCATTCACACTCAATGCATCAATTTAAGTTGTAAACAAAAAAAAACAACATACGTATTCTTTAGAACAGCAATGAAAGGAGAAGCCATTGATTAAATTTGGTACTTTAGTTTTAAAATCCTTGCAGGACTTTTTAACTCAGAAAATCAGCGAATCATGTTAGCTATTTCTAAGGCGACTGGTTGCTAAGGACTCTGAAACACATGACCACAAAATGTTTAGTACGAAATTATCTAGAACACAAAATGTTACAACAATGCCCTAAAGTCAACTTAAGTCGATCACGACCATGAACAATAAATAAATATTTTGCCGTAATTAAAAAAAACGAAGCAAACAAGGAAGCTGAAACCAGACGTTATATTCATTATCATAGTTACTAAAAATAGTAAATATTGATGATATGAACTTAGTGAGAGATCTGAAGAATTTGTTCAATTTACTGAGAAAGTACAAGAACGGTTTTGCTGGATCGTTGATCCGAAGAAGTTAGATCCATAGAATTCCCTTTGAATATCATTCATTGAAAATTTTTACTTGTTGATATATGCAATAACATTGTGACGAGTGGCGCAAGCAGGAGGGTTTTGGAGGTTCAACCCCCTGCAAGTACAAAAAATAATGACAAAAAATATGGTTTCAAATGGTATTGAGATCAAAAGTTGTACGCAAACCCCTTCCCTGTAAATTAAATCCAGTGTGTGACAACAGGCAACACTACAACACTAAACGGACATTTTTCGGCAGCAGCAGCATTGCATACTTTTAGGTGGCATGGTGGGAATTATCGCAGAGTCCGTTCGAGGTGAAGCTGCAATGTTCGAGAACAAATTACGCTCCTGGCAGACAAGTATAAAAGGCAACCGGAAATGGTGCTGCAGTCAGTTTGATTTTGACAATTTTAGTCAATCAGAGAATTGAAAGAAAAGTGACTTGTAAAATTTTAAATAAATGTCTTCTAGTGGTAAACTGAGTTAAAGGAATTCAGTGTGTTTTATTTTGGCATAATACAGCAAAACTAATTTTCGTAACAATACGATAAGACTGCTGCTTTAGTAGAATAACTCTAATATAGAATGAGTTACTAGAAATCGAGCAACAGGACATCCAAGCGACAGTAGCATCAAATGGTAGTCTTTGGTTCTTCAAAAGTGCGTCCGTTTGAGGGTCTAGTTTTCTTCAATATTTCAAAGGACGACTTGGAAGTAATTTTTCGCTCTAATGGCACAGAGTTCCCGTTTATTTGACTGATGTATCAAACTTGACGGCACATCAAATAGTAATAAACTTTCGGACCATTTGAAAGTGGTCTTCTTACGTTAAAAGTTCAAAAAAAAACCTGCACTAACAGCTCATCTGAACAATTAAACTACCATTCCACTCACTTCGCTCACATCTGTGTACGCTGCGTACTCGTCGCATGTACCTGCAGCATCAAACTGCAATCGCAATAAATTCCCATCAGTGCTAATTAAAAGGCCACATCATAGCGACAATAAAATTTAATTTTAATATTAACCAACGTAACGCATACTTGTACATACATACATACGAGTATGCATGTAAATGTTGCCGTGTCAGTTGTCGTTGAAGTTGAAAGGCCGTTTGAGGTGTTTGCAGTGCCCGCGCAATTTGATTTGCCGCGACTGCTGACGCTTATACGGCGGCGTATCGAATGGGGCACCAATGGCACATACACACACACACACATACCAACTAAATTGCAAATTTATTAAAATTTATTATTGCAATAGAAACAACGGCAGCGCTTAATTGTATTAACAGACGTGGTCGCGGCTGAGGTGGCAGCAACAAAGCCAGCATACATTGTTTTATATTTGTTGTTTTTGTTGTTGCTACATATGTACATGCTTTCGTGTGCACTGTTAACAACGGCCGGACGACAATTTACGGCATTTGTCACAGTTTTTCCTATTAAGCAGCAATTTGATATCATTTGGCTGGCAGTGACAAGAAAATAAAATGCATACAACAATAAAATAAAATAAAATAAAATAAAATAAAATAAAATAAAATAAAATAAAATAAAATAAAATAAAATAAAATAAAATAAAATAAAAAAAAATAAAATAAAATAAAATAACATAAAATAAAATAAAATAAAATAAAATAAAATAAAATAAAATAAAATAAAATAAAATAAAATAAAATAAAATAAAATAAACTAAAATAAAATAAAATAAAATAAAATAAAATAAAATAAAATAAAATAAAATAAAATAAAATAAAATAAAATAAAATAAAATAAAGTAAAATAAAATAAAATAAAATAAAATGAAATAAAATAAATTATTAAATAAACCATGTTGTTTAGTTTTTTTGGTCGGAACCAACAAGGCCTTCAAAATTAAGATAACCTACATTTCAGATGTCAAGACTCGGAATTTCAAAATTTATAAAAATTTCGTAATTTAATTTTAGTATAATAAGTTTATTTGATTTAAAAGGAATTCTACATATAACTTTTCCCAAATCCTAAGAAATCTTTGTCGTACCCCGAGGAGGCCGAAAAATCGTCTATGCCCCTGAAAGCCTGGGTGAAATGTCCCTGATGACTGTTTTTTTTAATATACGAGCCAGCGAGCAGGGGATATCCCTATTAATGCGAGATATGCGTTGATTATGGAACGATCTATAAGTTAGGAGACAGGGTTTTGAATGAAAAAGTTATGGATACATGACGTAAACCTATCAATGTCATAGGCGCTGGGGATAATCTCTGCAGGGAGGCTATTCCACAATTGCTAGTTTCTCATCTCCACTTAACAGTTACCAAAATAGTATCTGTAGAAAAAGGCCAAGCATGCAACGTTTCGACAATGCTCCAGAGAGCCACAATTGCTCTCTAGAGCCACTGACCTACGGTCCACAATAAGCTTAACTAATCGCACGCTTTTGGACCCGGTCGAGGAACTTCAAGTGTGTTTTTGAAGCCCCGATTATATTCGCTACTTGTTGCTGTACAATTCGCTGCCTCTTCGAAATTTGAAAGTAAGTCTAAAAATGTAATAGGCTTTGCTGATTTTGTTTGCCTTATTCACTCACCTTGGAAGCATAGAGTCTCAAGAAGGCAAATGTCTTGCGTGGTTACGTTAATCGATTGAAGTTCTACCAGGATGAGGAATTAGCTCAGCTAGCAGTCCTTATTGATGGGAGCGGTGCCATCTGCCGTCTGTTGTTCCAAAAAGCAAAGGTTGGTGTCTTTAATGAGCTGCCGGATGATGTATGTGCTGCGTTATATTTCCGTTCGTCCAAATTGGCTAAGCTAGTGGTGTTTTATTGCTTTCCTAGTTCGGTTACTAGATATGAAAATCTGCTGCGAGCTGCTCATCACAACTGATTGAATTAAGAAGGATAGGAACTTATCCAAAGGTAAAGGATTTCACTGGGTAATGCTAATAGGGAAACAATTAATTAAAGAAAGAAAGATGGAAATATTTAAAATTTAGGAAAGTACGGAACCAAGCCAGGTCAGAATCGAACCTATGATCTCTGCGGTGGGAGTCCAGTGCAGCTGACGCTGGGGTACCGAGGTGACAAAGTTTATTTATTTATATGTAAGTCTCTTAATTGCGACAGATAATTTTAGATTATAAATTAATAGAAGTGGCTGCCCTAAGCGGTGCCCACTGAGCCCATAACGATTCATTGTGATAACAAAAACAATCGAGCTTAACACTTTGTCGTTTCGACTAGGATTGTTTCGTTTTTCTTGATGTCATGAAATAAGGAGAAAGTCATTATTGACAAAACTGAATAAAAACCATTCACAAAAATGTTTGATATCTGAATTTCAATTAAAAATATAATCTTTTCATTTTCATTCACTTTAAACCCATTCATACTCTACGGGCTTCTTAAAATCGATCTTAAAACTATGTTAGTGCATTCTACGACCATTATTAACCCTTTCGACCCCAAAGTTGCCTGAGAGCAACTTCACCTATTTTTCTTCTTATAGTAAAATCTACAATTGATTTATGGGTTAAATTTAACTAGGCACCAACAAATTAAAATTTTTGGAATTGAATTCAAAGAAAATTACAAAAATTTTACTGTTATCCCCAAAATAATTTCCAATAATTTGCAGTAATATCAGGGAAAGTTTGTGTTCTAATTGAAGTCTACGAATTGGGCGCGTTTGACCAAAACCATGTTTCTCTAATAATGGTTAAATAAAATCAAAAGGTGATAATGTTGTATTTTGCCATAAATATTAAATAATTTTTCTGTAGTTCAAAAAAAATTGATAGAAAATGTATTTAAAACGTTTTAAGCTAAAATTGTTAAAAAGTAAACTAGCTCTAGAACTCTAACAAAGAGGCGTGGCGACTTCAAATGTCGTGTGCACATTTCTTAGGTAAATGTTTCATGATTTAAATACCAAAAAGTAATATCGAGGCACAGGGTAAAATTCGGGGTCTAAAGGGTTAAATATGATGGGCTATACAGGTTTAAGACACTCATTGCAGCCGGTTGAACTTCCCACGAAGCTTAGTAGACTATGAATAGTCCTCTCGGCTGGATCCCTTAGAAAAAGTTGCCCATACAAGAACATAAAAGGTGAAGTGCAATTTCTTCATCTTCTTCCTCCATCCGGCTACGATAGAAGTTATTTGAATTCAAAATTGACTCGTCATTTCGCAATAATGATTTAATATATTGAAATTGATATAATTTCGATTTGTATTGCATAAGTATTCGGTGACCAACTCAAAAGGATTCAACTGCGCTTTTGTTGTTGTTCTTGGATTGTCGCATGTGGCAACACGCTCTTTGTTTGACTCGCGAATATAAGTGCACAAAACCGCAACTGTCCTTTCCAGCAGCCACATCACACGATGTCGCGAAGCACTTTGACCAAAACAAAAACTCTCACTCGAAAGCAACTCACATCCGGTTGCAGAATTTTTTGCAACTTTTAAAAATTTAACAAACAAAAAAAACTCGTATTAGCAACGCGCCAAACAAAGCGCCAAGAAACGGAAGGCAGCAAAAAATGTGCAAGAAGAAGAAGAAGAAGAAGAGGATCAGGCGAAAGAAAGCAGCAACTTATCTTGAGTACGTTGGCGTGCATTGAAGCGAGACCAGCGTCAAAAATTAAGTGGGAATGAATTGCCCACTTGAGTCCGAATTGAAAAAGGCAAACCGCATGCAGAACAAGAGTACTTACTCGAGTGGAAATCGAGCTGCAGAAAGCCAGCCGCGACGGGACGGACGCCGTAATTGCGAAGGCAGAACAACGGCAGGAAGGAAGCAGGACGCAGGCAAAAGTTTAAATAAAAAGTAAAGCCGTCAATGACGAACGGCGCGCGCGCGCAGCCAACTGGCGGTACGGCACAGCGGCTGTGAGAATAAAATCGCATTTGCACATTTCAATTGGTTGCGTTCTTTTTTCTCTTCATTGTCTTTTCGGCTGATTCTGTGTTTGTATGAGCGCGTCTGTGTCTGTGTGTGTGTGTGTTAATGAAGGTAGTTGAGGAGCGCAAATTGTGATTAAAATAAAAAAAACACACGCCGCGTCCGACCAGCCCGAGGCGCGCCACAGCTCGGCTACGTGACTAATGGCGATGCCAAAATGAGTTGTCCTGCGCGCTGTACGCGGTTTCCTTTTTAGTGGCAGAAAGTCGTAGCTTGTTCTGGGCATTTGTGGGAAGGCGGAAGGCAAAAAAACAAAGTCAAATCGACATTATGAGAGGGTTGAACGCGTATAAAATATGAAGCCGGGGCCACACTTGACCCCTGGCTGCCGGGTGCGAAATAATGGTAATTTAATTTATTAGTCTCAAGTGGCGGTGGAAGTGGTCGCCGCTGTCGGTTTAGTGCAAATTTTTAGTGTTGTTGTTGTGTGCTTTATAATTCGCTGTCACGTGTGTGCTTTGGGTTATCTTTGCTGCTATTTGCAGTTCCCGATTGTTGATATCGCTAATTTAAATAAATATTTATTCATGAGTTTGCATTTTTGGGCCGTGACGCAAGCAACCTGCAACGGTGGCAACAGTTGACGTGGAAACAATTCCGATTGCGGCGCTGTTGCTTTGAAGGGATGCGAGGAAGTCGCAAGTAGTCGGGGTCAGCACTTTCGTTGTGAAAGCGAAAGGCAGTCATTCAATTTAGTAATGACTCAAAGTCTCAACGTGGGGTTTGCCCATTCTTTGGCCATTCGTAATGCTTTGCGTCCTTTGGGATAACGCAGTCAATTGGAAGGAGTGTTATCGGCAAAACTGTTTTATGTTTGTTGCAAAATTAAAAAATAATAATAAAAATAATGTTAGTGGTTTTTGGCACGCGATTTTCATGTATTTTATGAGTAATACTTTAACTCTAAGAAATTTATGGGGAGCTTGTCGCGGAGTCCTTTTTCCACTAACAATAGAGGTTTGTCTGATTTTGAACTCTCTTCAGCAAAATATGACAAAACATATTTATGACAAATAATTACTAATATTTTTATTAATTTTAAGATAACTTAAACGACAGTCCTAAGGGAACTTGCGACATGCATGCATCCATGTTGAGTGTGTGACGCAGTGGCGCACACAGGGGGGGGAGGTTTAAACCCGCCGAAATATCTTTAAGTAAGTACAGAAATTTAATTTATAACCGTCGCATATATATGCAATCATCAATAACACTACTCGACACAAAAAATACACCTAAATGCACCTCAGTTATGAGCACATATCTCGTAAACCAACCATCCGACTAACACACACACACTAAAGGTAATTAACTAACCTTTCCAGAGATATACAGATTGTCCAAATCAGATGAGATTTGGAGAAATTACTGGCGGTGAAAGTTGTAAAAAAGTGAATTTTTCGACCATTTTCAAAAATCATAAATTTTCGAATGGTTTTTTTGTAGATAAAATACATTTTCTACTTTGGTTTTAAAATTTAAGATGAAATATATATTATTTGAGCAAATATTAAGCCTACCGTCAATAGAATCGAAATAAAAATTAAAAAGTTATGATGCAATGACTGAAAACACCAATTTCACATTGGCGAAAAAACATTTTTTTTTTTGCCGACACCCATCCTAATGTTGATATAGACGTGAAACTAGACGTCATTTATAGTAACCTGGCATAGTCAGATTTTCATTTTCTGACCCAAAGTCCTTTTTAAAGGACTTTAACATTTTAAGAACATACACATTTCAAATATTTTTTTTTTAAATTTGCGGTTATGCAACGATGAAGATATGGATATTAAATGAAAGAGAAAAATTGTCTAATTTTAACTAAATTTTCTATTTTGAACGTTCAGGACCAAAATATGTCAGATATGAAAACATACATGTTTTGGATCTCAGTCTGTCGATTCATACATCTAAATTTTATTCTATTTCAAAGTTCTGAAAAAAGTTACACAAAACCCCCCGAAACAAAATCCTGGTGTGACGCTATAAGGAATCATTATCCATTTAGTAATTTCATAAGTAAAGTTAAGTAAACAAGTCAACCCACCTGAAATTTAAATTTTAATCAAATTTTACTATCAATTTAATTAAGAACCTGGATCTAGTTTCTAAGTATTCAAGTGATCTTCACAAGAATTTTTGTACGACTTCATGATTTTGATCAATCAAGCGCCTGTATCTAGTTTCTAAGTATTCAAGTGATCTTCACAAGTACGACTCCATCATTTTGAAATAATTTTCAATGATCTGTGATTTGCGCTGTGATTTCGACAATAACTGGAAATTTAAACCAACCCAAATATCTGTTTAATACAAAACTTGTTGGTAGAAAACATGGTTCCAAATGGTATTGCGATTAAAAGTTATGTTCGGAACCCCCCAAAATGAAATCCTATGTGCACCATTGCGAAAATTGTTTAAAAGTTTATGTGTGATTGAATTGTCTGCATGAACGTGAAACAAATTTTTAAATCACATAGTTAGCCTTGGAGACCAGTTGACATTGCCACATCTTGAAATAACACTTTCTGCAAATTTCTCTCATACTACTTAGTGACAAAATAGGTTCTTTTAAGTGGCTTTTTTTTATATCCTCTTGCTAAAATATTGTCTAGATTCGTATCTAAAATTTGATGCCAAAAACCTTGATCATAGTACAATCGTTGTTGTCGAGAGAGACCTGATTAAGGCTAAAACTTAGGGGAACTAAACACATTCTGGATATTGAGCGTGGCGCCATTGTGTCAGCAGTATCTGGTAGGGTCTCACTTTAAACGAACACTAACACAGCTGTGGCAGAGAAGGAAGAAAGCGATTCACAGCTAATGTGAAATTGTTCTGCTTTGGCCCGGAGGATAGTTTTTCACCTTGAAACCCCTTTTTTTGGTGAAACTGAGAAGTCTTTCAACCACCGACATTAGCAGCATGGCCGACTTTATAGTCTCAATTGCTTCTCTTTTTCACTCGAGCATTAAATAGTTAAGGGTTACAAATATTAGGTCCAAATTTTGTAAGACGCCCCCAAGACCACATTCGAGACCAGTGAACCTTTTTTTCCCAGTATGCATTGGCCTCTGATGACACCACGTGGGGCCTTTCAGTTCCCCAGTTGTGGTAACTCTGCTAATTCGTTTATCTACCGAGCTAAAAATGAGCTTCATAGCTGTGGAAGATGTCGGTTGAAGAATCATTGTTCACGGTCTTTTGATTCAGTTCCCAATGGGTATTTTTTCTATGCATTCCATGGGCATTGAACTTTGATTATGGCATCAGTTGTTCGTTATGAGGATGGAGATGTAAATCCAAAAACCGAAATATACAAAAACTGTGCTATAACATATTCAAACTTTTACGTACTGAACCAAGGTTTCAAATATCGATAACCAGTCAGTGATTTAATCTTTTTGAAATCCGTCAATATTTTACTCACAGCTGTGTAGGCGTCAAATGTCACTTTTGTTTACATTAGTGTTTGAAAGTTGCTAAATGATGGGATTATGTTTTCAAACCAACAAAATGGAAAATCTTGTATTTTGATGCATTCTTGTTAGCCATCGTCTTTGGATTTGTCCGTAGCTTCATAGAAAGTTGTGTGTTTTGGAAAACTTGTTCATTACTTAATTGTTTTGAGAATATTTTACAAATGAAAACGAAGTAGTTTTCCATGCCCAAAACGAGAAATTTATATAATTTTGGTTCCATAGGTGAAATAGATAATAAACTTCTAGCAAACGCGGCTTGAAAGTGGAAAGAACTGTGTTTGTGTTGAATACGATGTTTCACCAAAAAATGTGTATGCGGAATACGATGTTCACCAAAAAACGAGTATGTTGATTATGCTTCTTTATTTCTTAACAAGCGGTCACGTGTCGACCGAGATACAGCAGAAAAGTAAAGTGAAGTCACAAACGGAAACCGCCATTCGAGGCAAACGAAACAAAACAGTGCTTACAAATTAAAAATGTGTGGCAGGTGCTTCCAAACCCTGAGCTCAAAAAATCATTGAAGAGTAGTCACGAACATTCCGGCCCCTCTTGAGAGCATCCGCTTTCAACATCCAAAAATAAGGGGCACAGCTTGACTATAGGTCGCTTGAGCATTCCCCTTGCTGTTTGAACTGTGGCGACTCGCACCAGCCCATCGGCTCCAGGATGCACTTCGTTGACTCGTCCGATTGACCATTGCGTTGGAGGAAGGTTGTCATCCTTTATTACCACGACGTCGTTGACTTGCAAATTCCTCAACCTTTGTGTCCATTTAGGTCGTTGTTGTAGTTGCGTTATATATTCTGTAGACCACTTCTTCCAGAAGTGTCGGAGGAGGCGCTGCAGATATTGCCAACGTGTGAGAGCGTTCTCCTTCAAGTTGAGCAAGTTTTCGTCCGGGAGAATGGTAGGTGCCCGTAGGAGTAAGAAATGCGCTGGTGTCAAGGGGTCAGTATCGCCTTCAAATTTCGTGCACAGGGGCCGTGTATTTAGACAAAGCTCAATTTGGCAAAGTACGGTGTGCAGCTCTTCGTACGTGACTGCTGCATCCCGTAACGTACGCCTCAAGTGGTGTTTCACGGACTTGATTCCGGCTTCCCACATCCCCCCGAAGTGTGGACCTGATGGAGGAGAGAAATGCCATTGGATCTGCTGGTCAGCCAACTCCTTGGTGATCGTGTCTTGTGCTGTCGATGAACTCAACATTTGGTACAACTCTCGTAAATGCTGATTCGCCCCAACAAAGTTAGTGCCATTGTCTGAGTGTATGTGTATAGGTTTTCCACGTCTGGAGACGAAACGGCGCAAGGAGGCGATGAATGCTGCAGTTGACAACTCTGTTACCAACTCGATGTGTATAGCCCTTGTGACAAGGCAGATGAAAAGTGCTATCCAACACTTGTATAGTCGAGAGCCGCGTCCTTTCCAGGAGCGCACCATAATCGGTCCAGCAAAATCCACCCCAACGGTCAAAAACGCCCAACCAGGATTGAGTCGATGTTGAGGGATATTACCCATTTGTTGGCTGTACGTTATGCTACGTTGTCGCATGCAGACCGTGCACTTGAAAACGCATTGTTTCACGACGTATGTTGAACCAGGAATCCAGTACCGCCGACCCAACAAATATTGAAGCAGCCTGTTTCCAGCGTGCAAGTACCTAAGGTGGTAATAGCGCGCGATAAGTCTTGTCAGGTGGTGATCCTTGTTAAGAATAAAGGGATGTTTCTGGTCGTAGTTCACCCTTGCGTTTTCAAGCCTGCCACCAACTCTCAAAAGGCCGTCGTCGTCGATGAAAGGAGACAGAGGAGTCAATTTGTGTGATATTGAAAGCTGCTTACCTTGGCTTAAGATTCGCAGCTCAGATTCATAAGAAGATGCTTGTGCTTTCTTTACCAGGACGTTATGTGAACGCAGCAACTCGGTTGTCGATAGGAAGCCGGT
The DNA here is from genome assembly GCA_963668005.1 of Melieria crassipennis. Lineage (NCBI taxonomy): Eukaryota > Metazoa > Arthropoda > Insecta > Diptera > Ulidiidae > Melieria > Melieria crassipennis. The sequence goes on along the minus strand of OY764961.1, from coordinate 28,778,063 downwards.
AGCTCGGTCTAGCTGGGCCGTCCTTGCCGTGCAATTCTGCCTAAATCGCAGCAGATATGCAGTTATTCGGATTAACCGCATAAACTCTGAATAGCGTTCGACGATATCGGTGTCAGACGTAACAGCCACGTGCGCAATTAGTTCTTTCCGTTCCTCTAAGTCTGCTTTGTCAGGTAGCGGCGGTGGACCATGACGCAATGTGTGCGGTTGCCTTAACAAGCTTGGCCCCTTCCACCACACTTGGCTATCGATTAATTCTGCAGGCGAAATGCCCCGTGTAGCAAGGTCTGCAGGATTCTGCGCTGATGGTACGTGCTGCCACTGTTCAGCGGGAATGACGTCAATTACTTGCGCCGTTCGATTTGCAACAAATGTTTTCCATCGGCGTGGATGATTTGATATCCAAGCCAAGACAATGGATGAGTCTGTCCACCCGAACATTGGAGCGTCGAGTACACCCAGTGCGTTACGAACCTTAATCATCAGTTTGGTCATCAGATGTGCGGCACACAGTTCAAGCCGCGGTAGTGTAATCTGCTTAACCGGTGCCACCTTCGTTTTTGCTGCAATTAGATTTGTTAGAATCTTACCATCGTTGCGTTGCACCCGTAGGTAAATCGCTGCTGAATAAGCCATTTCTGAGGCATCAGAGAAACCGTGTAACTCAACGTCTTGTTCGTTTGTGTATTCCAACCACCTTGGAATTCGAAGTTGCGAAATTCTATTCACGTCGTTCCGGTACTCAGTCCATTGATTGTAGAGATCGGTCGGAAGCTCTTCATCCCAATCTAGGCCTCTCACCCACAGTTTTTGCATGAATATCTTCAGTGCAACTGTGACAGGGGAAAGCCAGCCAATGGGATCGAATACTCTGGCAATGTCCGATAACACTGCCCGCTTTGTAACAGTCGGTGTTAGTGGCGGGAAGGTTACGCAATATTTGAAAGTGTCGCTCGACGTCTCCCATAGAAGTCCTAACGTTTTGACAGCCTGCGTGGTGTCAATAATTGTGTCTGAGGATAATTCGCGGTCCTGTGAATCAATATTTTCCACAAATTTCGTTGAATTCGATGACCATTTGCGGAGGTGAAATCCTGCCTGAGATAGTACGGTACAAAGCTCGCCCTTGAGCTTTTCTGCTGCGCACACGCTTGTTGCACATGCCATGAAGTCATCGACATAGAAATTTTGCTTAATGGCTGCAGAAGCTTCAGGACACGTGTCTTGGTTGTCGGTTGCGATTTGGTTTAGCGTTCGAATTGCTAGGAACGGTGCTGCTGAGGTACCATACGTTACTGTTTGGAGATCGTACTCCTTGATGCTCTGATCCTTGGAGCCTCTCCACAAAATGCGTTGCAGTGAACGGTCATCACGATGAACCAATATTTGCCGGTACATTTTTTCTATGTCGGCACTAAATCCGATCTCGTACTTACGGAAATTTATAGTGATGTCAAATAGATCCCTTTGTATCGTAGGACCAACTACCAAATTGTCGTTGAGTGACAGACCGTTTGTAGACTTGCATGATGCGTCAAACACGACGCGCAACCTTGTTGTCGTGCTGGTAGGTTTCAGCACTGAGTGATGAGGTAAGAAATATACCCTCTCCGGACTGGACGCTGCCGGCGCCATATGTTCTAACTTCTCGTATTCGACCATAAAATTGACGTACTCTTTATGAAGCCGTGTATCATTATTGAAGCGTCGTTCCATTGCAGCCAGCCTATGTAACGCAGCTGTACGCGAGTCGCCCAGTTTCACTTCATCGTTTCGTAGCGGAAGTCTTACGACGTACCGCCCACTGTCATCGCGTGTAACCGTTTGCCGGTAGTGCTCTTCTGCCCATTTTTCGTCTGGTGTCAAGTGCTGTTCTGGCCCTGACAGCTCCTCCACCTCCCAGAAACTTTGAAGCTGCTTGCTCAACTCTACCAGCGTGTGAGCTGTGATTTTGTACGGCTCCGCCGGTTCAGGTATTGTACCCAACAACACCCATCCAAAAATCGTCTTCAACGCCGTTGGTGATCCTGATGGATGTGTTAACTTATCTGCTAACAGACAATCACTGAAGGCATCGGCGCCCAAGATGACGTCGATTTTGCCCGGTTTGAAATAGCCTTGGTCGGCCAGTTGTAGATGCTTGAAGTAATTTAGCTTATGATGTGTCACCTCATACGTTGGCAAAGTCTGCGTTAAGTTGGCCAAACACATTGCATCGACCTCGACCGTAGTGCTGCCTTCCTTAGACTTAATGCGCAGATGTACCTTGCCTCGAGTGCAATTACCCTTGGACGAGCCGACGCCATAGAGCATAGTTTTGTCAAACTGTCGTTTCAGCTGAAGGCGTTGAACACATGACTCAGCGATGAGTGTGCCTTGCGATCCCGAGTCCAACAAAACACGACATGGATGCATGTTGTGACCTGCGTCGTATATCATCACCACTGCAGTTGGCAATAATGTAACAGTTTGTGAACATTGTTGCGAGACGTTCACACTGGCACTGACTGCGTCCTTGAGCGCAGCGGGTTGTGTTTCGCACTGTGCTTGCTGCTTAGATGCGCGTGCTGGACTATGAAGCAACGTGTTGTGCTTTGCGTTGCACTCTCTACACAACGACCTCTTGCATGCTGCTGCTCGGTGATTTGCTTGCAAACAATTGAAACACAGATTGTGAGCTTGAACCAACCGACGCCGAGCTTCTACCTCCATACCTCGAAACTGGTCGCAACTATATAAGGAGTGTTCCTTTGAACATGCTGGGCACTTCTGAAGAGTTGTGGTGTAAGTGCTTGATCGATTTTGGTTATGATTACTGCTATGACTGGTGCTCGAACCCTTCTGCGTATTTTCCAACTCAAAAACTCTCCTCTCTAAGAAGTCCAAATATTGTTGAAACGTTGCTGCATCTTCCTTTTTCTCTCTGTACCACAGTGCCAGTGTCTCAGCGTCGAGTTTTTTCTCCAAATGGAATAATAAAATCGAGTCCCAATACTGAACTGGCTCGTTGAGAACTTTTAGCGCATTTACACTTTCATTTGAGGCATTGTAAATACGTTTGGCCTCGGCCACCGACGCTGCTTTCATTGAAACTTGATTAAACAAAAGCGCAAAGTATGCATTTTTTACCTTATCGGATTTTTCGTATTTTCTCTTTAACAGCTCCCATGCAATACTGTAATTTGCATTGGTTGGCTTCAAGTGCTTGATTAGCGAGAGCGCCTCGCCTTTCATCTTCGTCTGCAAATATTCAAGTTTCTCGATGTCCGATATAGTTGATCTGTTGTGCACTACAGTTTCAAACAGATCGCGAAATCTTATCCATTCAGTACAGCTGCCGTCGAATTCCGGAATCTGAATCTGTGGTAGCCGCAATTCATGTTGGCCATGTGCGGCGCTGGTCGCCGCAGGTATGGGCGTTGATGCACTGTCGGAAAGTGTTGTCCGGCTGATGCGCTCCAGAAGTGCACCCATCGAGCCCTGGTGCTCGATTAATGATTGTACTGCTGTTGAAATGTCATTGCTTGCTGGCTGGTTTTTAATGATGGTCAGGTTCCTACTGGCCTCATCTACCATGCGCGTACACAATGTTTTGATTGCTATGTACCTCTCCTCGACTTCGATGCGGTACGTTTCCTCCTGCTCCTGCTCCTGAGCTGCTGTCGCTGAGTACTCAATCTCTTGCTGCACTGCCTCGAACTTCCCAAACAGTTCATCAGCTCTCGCACCTCTGACCTTTGCTTCTTCCACTGGTATATTTTCGGTTGCGCACGCGTTGTAGATACGGGTTAAGCCGCTTTTTATTATTTGCCGTTGCAACTTTAATTTCTTCATTTTCTTTTGTGGTGGTTCGTAAATACAGCAACTGTCAGTAGTGCCGCGTTGCCAACCTACTGCAACTGACTACTACTCTCCTTTCACTCGCCTCCTCACCGCTAGATGTCGTCAGCTGCGACTCCCTTGTCGGAAGTTGAAGAGCCCTAGCGCTCCGCTGCGCTACGAGTTCGATGCTGCACCTTGACGTGCTTGCTGCCGCGTTGGCTTCTTGCGGCCGAACACTCCGGATAGGAACTTCTATCCGGCTCGAAGGACCAAAAATGTTTGTGTTGAATACGATGTTTCACCAAAAAATGTGTATGCGGAATACGATGTTCACCAAAAAACGAGTATGTTGATTATGCTTCTTTATTTCTTAACAAGCGGTCACGTGTCGACCGAGATACAGCAGAAAAGTAAAGTGAAGTCACAAACGGAAACCGCCATTCGAGGCAAACGAAACAAAACAGTGCTTACAAATTAAAAATGTGTGGCAGGTGCTTCCAAACCCTGAGCTCAAAAAATCATTGAAGAGTAGTCACGAACAAACTGGGAACATGTTGTATCAGTAAAAACTTTTGGCTCAACTTCTCTCTGAGCAAAATCAGTTATATCCTTAGTTTCCTTCCATAGTGCACAGGTTTGCCAATAAATATGAAAAGAGGTCACTGCCTCGGCGCTCTTTAGCGTTTTTACCTGTCTTTCGGACTTGGATGTTCGAACTTATTTACTTTTTGACTTTCAAAAATGTAATCCTTGCTGTCTGAAATCATGACTTAGACCGATTTGCTTTACAATTACTTGTTCCCAACATTTATTTTAGTTTGATTTTATGCTTCGGTGCTCTTTGGTAATTCTTACATGTCGCCAACTTTAAATCTTGGCTGTGATTGTGAGCAATTTGCAGTAACCCAACGCTTTGGTCACCTCAACTAATTACTAAACGCCACGAGTGTTCGCACGCCATTCGCTCGATAGCTTTTGATTTGATGCCACCAACAGATGTCCGGCTTCAAGGTGGCTGTCGAGCGCAATCCTGCATCAGCTGGCACTTCATGGTTGACAAAATAATGCCAAAGTCATTTCGACAATTGCTTTACCCGTTTTCGATCGTCAATGTTGCGCACAAAGCGCTGCAAGGTGCCTGAAATAAATAGATGGCAATGTCTGGGAGGAGGCAAATTGCAACAACAGCGCGACTGCACAAGAACGGCGCGCTGCCAAGGAGTCCAAAGGTGGCGGCGGCACATCTGCATAAAACGATTGCACGTTCGATTTAATGGGAATCGATGCTCGTTTTGCCTGTCGGACGCGTTGCATATCAACGCAACGCAATCTTGCAATGCGTTCGAACAAGAAAATCCCAGCCGAAGCGCTTTGGCACGCGCCCGACAACGGGCATTGTGTGCTGTAAGTAGGGAAGGGGGGGATAGCAGATAGCAGACAACAGCCGCTGCTCGAACGCCGGCAAATGGTGGCACACACCTTTCGAGTGGCAATGCAGCAAAAGGACAGTGAAATAGCAGTTTTGTGTGTTCGTGTCCATCGGCAAACATTAGCCGGGCAGCGCATTGGGAAGCGGTGCGGCAGTACGACTATGTCGAATGTAGGCGAAGAGACAACAAGGCATTTGCAGCGGTCTCAGACCTGTCAAAGGCCTTTTGCTTTCTGACGGCATTGCCAACTGCTTTCAATCAGCCGTAATCGAGTAATGCTTGTTTACACAGGGAGGGGTGCAACGGCTGCATTTGGGCCAATGCACAGTGATTCGACTCCATACAACCGCGGGACAAAATTAGAAGGAGTAGTCCGTTCTTCATAAAATTTGGATACTAGTTAATCATGGTCTGCTGAATTGAAATCTCCATTTTGTTTTTCTTAAACTTTTGTAGTTTGGCAATGTCTGAGACTTAAAATGCAATTTTCGTCATTTTTGGTGAGCTATAGCACCAAATGTGTTGGCTAGATTTTTCAGATTTTACATTTAATCGGTAACGTCAACATTGATTATTCCAAAGAGTAACAGAAATTGTATCGGGACCTTCTGGTTTTGCAATAAAAGCGATAATAATAGATGTATGTTTTGCATTTTTGCAGATTTTATCATTTTTCGTGCTAATTGCATACTTTTAGGCATAAATAAAATAAATTTCGTCGAAAAATACGTGTTTAGACCAGTTTTCAAATTGAATTATTTTCTGAGATCGGAAGATATAATTACATTATCCGACAAAGAAAGAATGCTTCTTAAAATAAAAAAAAACTAGGAACATACTTTCATATACTTTTTAGATATTTTCGTCTGAGTTTTGCCAATTTTCAGATTTTTAACTTAGAAAAATATTTTGAATTAAAAGTGAAGTAAAAGCCTACGCTTTGCAAATTTTGGTAAAACATTAAAAGCGCAAATGGCCACATCATTTCTTATTCTATATTGAAAGGTTAACCCTTCCGACATGAAAATAAATCCGTTCTGTATGAATTGTATGGGCTGTCGTCCAATATATTAGACATTGTGACTGAAAGGGTTAAGCAATTTCGTGCCAACCATGTATTTTTAAAATTTTTTTACTAAATAGACTAAAAAACAGAAAATATGAGTTTCAATTTTTTTGTGAAAAAAGTTTCTACTTTGAGCCGCTTTTGCACAGACACTAATTGTTTTTTTGCACAGATTTTTTGGGGTTATCTTAGTTGGAGTTTTTTCTTTCAAATGACATCAAAATCGTTAAATTCTGAGACCATAAATTTTTTGAATTTTGTCTATGGAACAAATTTTGTCTAATGGCGAATTTCGGGGGTTGTTGCATTTGTAATATTCTAATGCAATGTAAATTTAAATTGAGTGATTATTTGTTGCCGATATGAATGGAATGTGAAATTTATTTATTTATTTATTTTAAAAACATAAACATTAAATAAATATTCAATTTGCAATATTCAGAAAATTTAACTAACTGCCTATTCAAACGATTATCTAAAACAACTGCAACAAGTTGCACTCATTCCCCCTCCCGCAACTGTTTCTAACGGCTTTACTTGCCTGCAAAGCGTTACGAACGACTTTTCGTTAGTGCGCCATGACTTTAAAGTGGCTGGCACGGTGTGTGTGCCGGCCTTTAAATCGGCCGCTCAGCGCTCCGACAGATTGACAGGCACACATACAAGCCTTGTTTGCCTTAGCCGAGCTGGCCGATTGGCTGACGGCAGCAAGGTCAGCCGCACTTAAACTAATGCCCTGTCGTCTGGCGGCGCACAGCGACTTGTCGAAAAGGTGCAAAAGGATATCACGTCAGCGGTGCACGGCCGCCTGCACAGCTGCCGTTCGCGTTTGTTTGGCTGCGTGCGGCGATGTTCATTTTTTAGGGATTAAACGTACAATGTGCGTATTTATCGGCGCCCACAGCCGGCGGTGTGTGGCGTGTTGATTTATTGTATTGTTCGATGCGGACGTGTGCTGCACGTGTGGGTGCCTGCAGTTGGCATTTGTCAAGTGTGTGTGTGTGTGTGTGTGTGCGATGTGATGTGCGCTCTAGGATACACAGATAAGTGAGCAAAGGTGTATCGTGCGCCTTATGCGATGCACGCATTGAGCACACATACTGACCTCACCCTATGTAAATATGTAAATAAATATGTATGTGCATGTATAAACAGTAGATATGTAAATGGAGGGCACAATGTTAACATAGATTTTTGGCTTAAACACACAAATGCGCAATTGGCAGCTGCCAATATTGTTGATATAGATATTCATTTAGTAATTAGGAAAGTCAGTTGAGCAAGAATAAATAACAAAGACGAAAATGGCCAGAGGCTTTCGTTAAGTTCAAATATTCGTATTTAAACAACACATGAGAACTTATCATTTACACAGATGGTAAATAATATTTTATTGGACAGTTTATATTCTTAGGATTGAAACTTCAAGGACTGAGCTATATATTTTGTTGAGAAAGGATGGGAAAGAAAATCTATAAAACACAAACTATATAAAACTATATATATTCTACTATATATAACTATACATATACAAACTACATTTCTATAACTACATTTACTCAAATAGCTGAGTAACTGTTCAGGACTTATTGAGTCAACTGAATAACTAACTTTGAAGATTGAGTGGAAGACGAACCGGAAACCGAGTGAGTTAGGTAGAAATAATCGATTATGTTAAGGAAAACGAGAAAAGCGACTCAAATACCCCATCTTTGCTTAAAAGTGATCCGAATACCGAGTGACTCTCATGTGGGTACCTTGACTTGAATATCCAATATTTGTTTTTTTATGTACGACTGGAACAATGCGTTCAAGAAAAGCCGAGCGTTTGTGAAAGACGTCTCGTTCTGTACAATATTCGATCTCTTTAAATGGTGGACACATTAAAAAAATAAAATAACTTATGCTTTATAATTGCGGTTATCAAAGTCGTCTCATTCTGGTCCTTCGATCTCTTTAACCCGGAAAACACTGTAAGGTGAAGAAACTTGTGCTCATTGTTTTGTTTGTCAAATTCGTCTCATTTTGAGCGATCTTCCAACTCTTCAATCGGCGAAAACAGTGAAGGACTAAAAAAAATTGTATTAAATAATAACGTTTTCAAATTAAAAACCTTAAGACGTGATCTCATAGGCGCACAACGGATTTCATTTTGGAGAGCAGGTTTTGTAGAGAACTTTGAGATAACTCGAACCATTTCAAATCACTTTTGCCGTCCTTAATTTTAGTAACAAACAGCCGTAACAGATATGAGAGGCTTGAAGCCTCAGAACCCTCTTGCGTTCACCTAATCCTTGGTCGATATTTTGACGTGATATTTAAACGCGTTTCCGCATTGTACTCCTAAAAAAGAGGATTTTGTATAAAACATTATTTTACACAAATCTTTTAGACATGCTGTGTCGTCCTGATCATGATAAGTCATTCATTGGACGCAATTTTTATGGAAAGTAAAAAATATGAGACATAGATCTATGAGTTGAATATGCAACCCAGTCAATAGTCAACAAAATGGAGCATAAGAAACAAACTCAACTCGAAACAAAAAACATCGAAGTACTAAGCTCTAATTTCAAGCTGATTCTCATTGTTCTTCGATGCTCGTATTCTTTGTTGTACTCGTATTAAGAATTCATTTTATAGGGAAAGCTAATCAATAAAGCATTCTCTAAATTTAATTTAAAGTTTCGTCGTTAGAAAATTCATCAGAAACGACCAGATCTCTGGACGAAAAACTCATATAAAATAATATACAACAAGAATATTTGAAGAAGACTGGAAAATCAAGAAAAATTACAATCCCACGAATTCACGGCATCTGTCCCCAAAGTCTTTTTATGTTGATTGACTAAAGTCACGCTCTAGGATTACTTGACTCGACGAAATTTAAAGTATAGATCAATATGGGCCAACACTGACTTCCAGAAGAAAACGTCAAACACCTTCTCCCCCGTGAGTTACTAAGCTTCATTAGGCCGGTGAGATTAGGGGACGTTCTATAAAATTGTAGGGGGCACAATAGATCATCTCTGGTCTCAGTGCAATATCCCTTTTCTAAATCAATCAATCAATAGATCAATGTTTGTGTAAGATGCTAAAATCCCCACTACATGAAAAGCGTCTATAAAAATGGTTTTGAAAATATGTTGTAACAGGAAATAAACGAGGATGGATCTGGAAGACAATATGAGAGTGCTGGGGATTTTCTTTTATATAAAACGGCCTATTTGTGTGAGGTGTGGGAAGTATGAAAGGTAAGGTATGGGAGGTATATTTTCAACAGAGGTTAAATAAGTTCATTATAAAAATAAATTTAAAAAGTTTAAAACATAAATATGAAAAATAAAAATAAAAATACAAATAAAAATAAATACATACAAAAAATTACAAAAAAAAAGTAAAAATATTTGTTAATTAATTAATAATTGACTGGCACGACAGCCCGCCTACGCGAGACTGAGGCCTAGCTTCCCGCAACCACCCGTGTTGTGCGTGTGAATTTGTACTCGGGTGGAAGGGACCTACAGTTTTATGCCGGTTCCGATCGGCAGGTTGGGAGCTTTTTCATAGGCAATTTTACTCTCAGAGGTTTGCCATTTCCAGCTGAGAGGACAGCCACCGAGAGAGAAATCGAGTTTTCCCGTTATTTTTTTTAGGTGTTATTACAGGCAGTATTGAACCTGAGGTTGCTGCCCTCGACTCGCGGTCCAACGCACAAACCAACTGAGCCACGGCGGCTGCTCAAAAATATTTGTTAGGGAAGTAAATTATGGAGATCCTTCGTACACTTTAGCCCTCTAAGAGTAATTTCTGCGTATATGTGGAGAATTTCCATTATGCCCCAGTTTGTTACTATTGACAACTTACTTTGGCTCCAAGCTGTGTGATCAGAAAAATTTTTAATGTTATTGTCGAATAGTTGACCAAAAAACGAATAAATATAAATACTAAAGACCAATCTTCCATGTGGTGAAAACTTATCCAATATGACCTCAGTGGGTTTTATTTGAGTTGTTACCTTAATAAAATCTCATCTCAAAATTCTTTCATAAACTAATATTTGCTTCTGTGAAACATTTCCAAAACAATAATATTGTCCAGTGGCAAAACTGGCACCGAGTAGAGCTATTTTCAGTTGAATTAAAAATTCATATAAATTAAATTTTTATTAATTACTACTTTTTTTTATTTTTTAAAAGAGACCTTAAATCAACACTAAATCAATTCTATTACTGAGGTGCACTGGATCTATGTTTCCACTTCAATATCCCGACTATATATATATGTCATCAAATCTAATAAGTAGCTTCCCCAAAAGTATCCATGCAACACACTTTCAATATTCCTTTCACTCACATTTTCACTAGATACAACAAAAAAATACCATCAAGGACTCCGCACCAACTGTGGTACAAACACATCAAAAAGAAAATTAAAAAAAAACGAAAACATTGAACTACTTCAACATGCGGCAACGAATGGGCGCAAAAGAGAACAGACTAAATAAAAAAGAAACGAGAGCAGAAAAGATAAAAAGCATAAATAATTTAACCTGGTCTAATTTGCCATTAATTGCGGCACAGATGGCGCCGACTGCGCCCCTGTTGCGGCGCCGCTTGGTGCCAAGCGTTGACCGCATTTGGCCATGGGGTGCAGTGTCCAGCCGCACAGGGGCTGACTGGCAACGAAGAGCAACAACAAAAAAAATCATTTTCCATAAAGTCACCAGGCGGCACACCGAGACAAGCCGACGCTGGTCACGCCAGTGTTGCAGTCGCTGTGGCCGCATCATTTTTACGGTCATTTGGATGCTTATAAAGCATTCAATTGCTTTTTGCACTTATTTCGACCAACAGCTGAAACTACTGAAAGCGGAAACTACAGCAACAAGAGTTGAATTAAATAAAAAATAACAAAAAAAATAAGCAAATATGACAGCACATGGCAGCGGCCAGCAGTTGCTTTGTGGCCACGACGAGCTTCGTTAAATTTACCTGTAATCATGGCATAAAAAGCGACAACAAAACAAAGACAACAGCAACGGCAACAACAACTACGGCACCATCGACAAAAGGCCCGCTCGAACGCCGCAAAACAAAAGCACACAAAGCCGCGTTACGAGTGCAGACCCCAACAAAGCGAGAGCAACTCGAAAGCGTGTCATTTCGGTGTCAGGTGAACTGAGCGCGGCGCGCTGCGGTCAAGCGTGAGCCTCCCAGGCGTCTTTGATGCGGATAAAAAAGAAATACAAACAGAAAAAAGTGCAGGCAAAACATGGCACAAAGCCATGAAGGAGTTGGGGGCAAACAATGTCCGTGCAGTGCTCTGCAAAGTGCTGTTGACATTTTGCATAATTACAAAACAAGGCAACAACAAGGCAACATTACTGAGCACATAATGTTGGCACTGACGGCCGACTGCTGACGGCCGACACCGCACTGGCCCGACGCTGCGTGCTCCAGTCAAGAGCGCGTCATTAATGTGTTTATGGATGAATTATGTATGCACGACGCAAAATGCCAACTTGCGAAATTATGTCAATGAGTCATTGAGCGGGTGTTGGAAATTATCCTTTTTCACACGAAGGCACTGCATGAACAATGCGCTGCGGTGTGCGCGGCTCGCGGTGTCAAGGCAAATTGTTTTTCTCATTGGCGATTGGACGACTCGGTTGAGTGGTGCTTGTTGTTGGCCTTAAGGCACTGACGAGTGGTGTAAATAGAGACATTAAATGGGTATCAACGTTATGTTGAAAGGATCGAAAAACAAACAATTCGTGACAAGAAAACATAGAAGTAACTGAGCTACGAAGGAACGAATTAGAAAACAAATTAGAAACGTGCAAAAACTTCAATGAATTTCATAATTTACTAATATCAGTCCAAACAAAAATGCTTCTAAAAAAAATTTCGGGACAGTCTGATTTTTGGAAATTTATCAAAGCTTACCACAGAAACATTAGTAGTTGTTGTATAAATATTTATATTCGAATTTGTTTTCGTTTGTTTATGTCCCGTTTCTAAAATAGACTAAAATATTTTTTGTTGTACAAATGTACGCGTTTATAAAAAAATTAAAAATATTAACCAGTTGCTTTAAAAAAAATGCCTGGTTTTTCAAAGTGGTTTAGTTCCGTTGTGTTAACTTCTGATAACTCAGCAATGTTGTCCATTTCATAATACGTAGCAGTTACACAGCAAAAGATTTTCAATTCTACAACTTGCGGAATTCATTGAAATACCTAACCTTATCTTCTGAAGTCGCTTCCAAAGTTAAAGTGAACCGTGATAAGACCGACAATGGCTTATTAGTCTCTACGAACTTTGTAGATTTTGTAGAAGTCATTGTCCAAGTGACCCTAAACCAATCTTCTGCAGTCGGTGCCAAGCATTCAGTGTTCCATGATAATACCTGAGTGTACTTTTTTAACATTCAGCAGTTTTTTGACGCATTCATTCATTCTTCATTCCCATTTTGGTCAGATTTCTTGCGTTACTTCGTCTACCTCATAAGCCATTCAAGGACAGTTGATCCTAGGTATGAACTTCTTCTATCGTCAACTTACAGGTAATCCATATCCAAATAAACAAATTCTGAAGACGAGCGGCTTAGTTATGAATTAGATAGTCAGTTTGTATTTTCTATAGTTTGCCGGGATGTCTTCGTATTTACTGATTTAGCAGCTCATCAATCTTGATGGCGAGACTTGACAACTAAACGGACAGGCTCTGATCTATGAGCACAATAATTAAATAAATAAATAAATAAATATTATGTATAATATTATAAATACAATGGATAGACTAAAATTAATATAGGTAGGTAGGCTGTCGGGGCTAAAGTTTAAAGCCTAATCCGAACGGCCATTGCCTGCCAAGGGCGCACTTGTGCGATTCTTTGTAATTCTCATCTGCTTCATGTGGATAGCGATAGAAGTAGATGAGCGTTTCACCAGCCCGAGCTAGGTATCGAACCTAGGACCTGTGGTATGAGAAGCCAGCATGCTACCCGATGGACCATCGAGGCCGGCAAAATTGATATAAAAAGGATTCTGTCTAGGAAGAAAAAAATGGTCTTACACTTTATACATCAACGTCCTTTCCCGATCAGGAAATCTCTCGAAGTTTGAAGCTACCTATTCTTTTTAAACCAACATCATAATTCCTGAAGTAATACAAGCACGGTTGCCACTTTTGGTATATGTGGACTGAAAGTAGGTCTTTTTGTTTCACTTGGGCCTTTGGATCGTGTTTGTTTAATTTGGGCTTTTTTTTATGATGAACCCAGTGTTTAACAACACAACGCTGATTAGAAATCGGAAGCATCTCTATATAAAAGTTACGTTTCTTGGTCCATTCTTTTACATTTCAAGTCGTTTTCAGGAAGATTTCGGCAATTAAAATTTTTGTTGAGTGGCAACTGTGATCGCAAGTTCTTATAGTTCTCAGCGCCGTAAATGGCGAAGTCGAGCCGGTACAATGAACCATCCCTTTGTGTTAATGCATCCAAAAACATAGTCCTTGACTTGGCTCGCTTGGATATCAGAGAGTATTTTGCTGTTCGAAAAAGTCTTCTGGAACCCATTTCAGAATAGCATCTATGGCTGACACTTCTGCTTGATCGATACTTCAATGGTTAAGAACTTTGAAGGAGTTGCTTGTTCCAAATCAGTTTTGGAATACACCATTACTTTTAGATACCTTCATTTCACATTGAGGCGTTATTGAAAATCTGACATGAGTGTTTTTCATAGAGCTTCGCCCTCCACCCAGTCAGTTATATCGAGAATAGTGATAGAACATTTCTATATTATGACTATGATTTCTTTATGAGACTATTTTTTTTTTATGAGACTATTTTAGAATTATTTATCTCTAAGTTTCAGCAAATGAAACTTATGTCCTTGCTTGTCCCGTTCAAAAAATAGCTCTACACAACTGTATGAATGTGTTTTATTGAAACTGTAGGCCAAAAGAAGAATAAATTCATCTACTGTCCAGAACTTGTTGGGCAACACATAAAAAGTATCGAATGTCAGTGCATCTTATGAGCCTCGATGACTCCTCAAAGGTCTGGAAACTCAAGTAGGATATTGCCAACAGATACTATTATGGTAGAAAAGTGGTTTGAGTGTGTATGTGAGTCTTGATAAACTAGAGAGAGCTTCTCCTACCCATCGTTTTACCAGTTTGAAGAATAACTGACCAGCAACAATCGGACAACTAATCGGAATCTAACTCAAATCTAATCAACACAAAATCGAATACTAACAGAAAGTTAGAAATAGTTTTAACATACACAACCTTTTCAGTTCTTAACATTAAACATAATTTTGTTCTTTTCTTTTACTTTTCCTTCAAACTCAATTGTGTACCATGTAAACTAGCTCCTGTAAAGTCGTTAGTGACAACTAACATTGCGGCGAATTCAACTGTTAATTGTAAAATGCCACCAACTACATTTTCTGTTAACGGTTCTGTTGTTGCACATATTGTACAGCAATAACCTAAAAACTGTTATTGCTTTGCTCGTTCCTTCCGTTTTCCACGTTGCTGGTTGTGTCTAAATAATTTATGTAACGGGAACTCAACACATGCTGTTGCTTGCCCAGGTGGCGGCAGCTGGAAAGTGAATATGCTTGCACTCTCCCCGATTTGCTCTCTGCAATGTTAAATGTTGCTGTTGCCCCAAATTTGCCGGCTCCTGACGACTTCATGCGTTTCGTCTCCGACGACTGCGCGTTGTGCTGTTGATTCTTTAGATTAGTTAAAGCATCTTTTGCTCGAGGAGGCAGATTCAGTGCTGTTGAATGCGTGCGACAAGGCGATTCAACCGTTGTGGGAGTTGGTACTGTGCGACAACCGTTGAGCAAAAACTGATGAACAAAAATACGTATTTTGAAAGAATCGTTGACAAGACTTTGGTGATTGAAATTAGTGGGGAAATAGGCAGCTGGCACAAACTGACCTCAGTCCATGTGGACAAGAACTCCCACTTGGATTGTGATACTTTGAGACTTTGGTCTACATTGAGTTTTAAATTATTCTAAAAATTTTTTGAGGCACATAAGCCAAAAGCCATCGAGGCACCTTTGAGTTCCCAACAAGGTCAACGGTGTAATAAAAATTCGAATGCATGAGACAGGCAGGAGCAGGTTAGATGCTGAATGGTCCCCAACAATTTTACAAAACTCATTTTGGTCATTAAAGTCAGATGGCTTTAGAGGACAATTTGAATCAACAGACAATACTTGGCCCATTTTAACTATATTTTGGTCACTGCTGGACGACTGCTGGAACAAATTAAAAATTGTATCCTTTCCCCGGTGAAGATTGAATACAATATTTTTTTTTTAAATTTACTCAGGGATTAGAAGAATTATAACAACAACAACAATCTTGAATGAGAAATGGCGCAAGAATTTGACATGATCACAGTACTTTCAACATTTTGACCGAACTTCAAGAAGTTTATTGATAGGTAGATGGATAAGTTTCTTGAGGTTCCGTAAAAACAAATCGTATTCTAATTAATCATCACTTAAGTCAGCTCTGACGAAAGAAGGTAGTAAGAAGGTTTTTTCTGAACCAGGATTTCATAGTTTAACGTAACTTTTTATGTATGCAATTTTTTCCACAACCCATACTACGATTTATGAGCAGTTCTGAAGGTGGTATCATTAGGGACCCAATAGAGGGTCTGTGGCTGGTCCTCGCGCTCAACCTTACCTTACTTAGAACGATTGATGATCTCTCTTCCCTATCTTTTCCATCAAAGGGTAGTAAACTTAAACTTAAACCGATTACAGCGGCCTTTTGTTCTGATTTTTGTTCTAGAACGATTAGTGATCTCTCTTCCCGATCTTTTCTATCGAAGGGTAGTAAACTTCAAATTGAATTGGTTGCCGATACCTTTTGTTCTAATTGAATTCGAAGCATTTTGAGAGCAACCACGGGTCCCGAAAATAAAACTTGACTTGAGTTTGTTGTTGTTTTTGTTATGAATCAGTTTTCGGAATTAAGAGGCTAGCAAGCCTAAAGGCTAAATTCTCGCAATCATCTGTGTTTTGCATATGAATTATGTTCTCGAAAGCAAGGGACCACACATTTTTCGAGTCGAGTTGGGCATTCTTAAGGCAATTTTACTGAAAGAGGTTCTATCTATCGCACAAATCTATACTACGAACTAAATTTGTAGGCTTCACCCAAAGATTTAATCCTCTTCATCGTTAGTTAACTCCCCATCAGAATTATAGAAATTAATATTTGAAATTTGCTTTAAATAAAAAAACGATACCAAATCAAAAGCTTACAAGAAACACAGCGTAGAAAACATACTCAGAAACAGTGTTAATATTTAGAAAAGGAATATCCAAAGATGTCAGACTTTAGTGATAGACATCACCACATTGAACGCTTAAAGTGCTGAAGTCACTTTAACATCCGATTCTTCGCTGCTGGGGAAGAATCAGATTAATCACTTCGATTAAGGCTTTTTATTTTGTTTGGGGAGGTCTTGAGGTAGTTTTGTTGTTTGAAGACCCTCCTAATTTTTAATGAGGAATATTTTGCCAAGAGACTATATACTATTTTAAAATTGTTCTATACACTATTTGATTGTTTTATTCAATATTTTACTCAATACAAGTTTTTTATGAACAAATTTGTCAAAAAGCATGAAAAATGGTGATAAGGAAAGAGAGTGCGGGGTTTCATGTGCATACAAAAAATATTCTCATTTTCATGCAAAACAACTTTGTCCTAGAAATCGAAGATATATCTCTTTAAGTTTTCATACTTCCGTGTAAAAGTCTACAGTGACATTTTTAATCTTTCTGTGCAAATTAAGAAAAACTCAGATGTGCTGGACAATTACTTTGTTCGGCAAACTTGATCTGTTCGACGTTCTCTCTTTCAGAAATATATGGTGCTACTCTGTTCTACAATGTTTTTAGTCCCATCTGGGAACACTTTTATAGTTAGCACACAAAGGAATTTTGAAAAAAACTCCGATATAAGGCGACCTAATTTAATTTTAAATTTTTCAATCCAAATTTTAGCGCGATTTAGACATATCCAACACACAAGGAAAACACTCATTCGAGGCGATTTGCCGCTGTTAATGGGTGCCACCACATTTTCCATTTCGGAATATCGCCGCGTACATTCGAAACTTGGCGCGTTCCGCGTGCGCCGCGCTAACAAATTGAAAATGCACGCGGGAGAACAATTTGTCTCGTAGAAAATTCATCGTACGTCCGAATAGTGCACCCTTCAACACCTTGCGGCGGCGGCGAACAGCAACGCGTCAGTGCGTGTTGGGGCCCTTAATGGGTCCAACATCAATCGCAACGTATCTGTCAGATGCATCGAAACTATAATTGAAATTTGTGCCGCTATTAAGAGTGCGTGCTGATAGATTTGCTGGGCGCGCGCGCCCATCGACGCATCGACAGTCAATTGGAAATTGGAAAAACAGGTCCAAAGGGAATTTTGGCGCAATTTCCCTTGTAGTTGTTGTTGTTGTTTGTTGGATTTTATGTAGTTTGGCGGCGATAAATTCGTTGGCAGTTCAGTCTCCGAATATGGGCGGCAGCTGACACAAACACGCGCGCGCGCCGCACATTAGTGCTACCACAGTCGCGTAGCTCGCACTTCATAATTTCGGCCTGTAGAGATTTTTTTGTTTGTGCAAACTGTGCGCCCCACTCAACGCCCAACCCGCTTCGCTGTCGGCAATACGGAAAATTGCTCACAGTTCTGTGGCCGCAGTAAATTAATATAATTGGTTTCGAAATGCTTACCGCATTGGCGCGCGCCGAATGTGTGGGGCGCGTTAATATCCAACTTTATACAATTCGCCTTATGGGATCAGCTCGTGAAGTACCACATGCCATAACCAAAACAATGATGTGACGATTTGTTACGCTAAATAATTTTCAAGTACGTAAACATTTCTCGCCTGAGTTGCCGAATGAAGTAGTGATGAGAGACCTTTGCAGTTGGTTTATCGAATAAATAAAAAAACATTAAAAGTGTTCTACGAAATTTGATTCTTACAAACGATTCGATTTGAATATGAATGCACTTTTCATTCGTGGTGCAAGCTGGGGCTGCCTCGCGTCTCAGATATTCCCACACATGTTTTGGTTTCGGAGCACTTAGTCCTAGAATTTCAGTTCGACTCCTCGAATGCCCCAGACAAGTAACCTGCAAGACAAACTGAGGTCACAAACTAGGACCACGCGCTGGGGTTTATGTATCCTAGTCCAAAGAGTGTTCTCAAGGTCAGACACTTCACATCTAAATAGATTCGTGATGGAAATCTTTCCTGTAGTACAGAATTTCTGCTGCCCAATAAAAAGCCTTGAGCTCTCATCTTGTTTTAACGCCATGGTGTAATGGAGAAGATAGAACGGCATGAAACGATATAAAGTTGGGATAGGATATTGAATAGGTATAGGGATAGTATAGAGATGGACAAAAGTTGAGATGTACCTAGTTGGAATAGGTATGTAATTGGCATGGCAAGGTCAACTCCTAAAATGTCCCAGACAAGCAACTAGCAAATTGGGACCACACACTGGGGTCTATATATCCTAGTCCAAAGAGTGTTCCCAAGGTCAGCTTCTGCACGTTTAAATAGGTTCGAGAATGAGATCTTTCCTGTAGTGCAGAGATACTGCGCCCCAATAAAAAGGATTCGAAGCCCCCATCTTGTTAGTGTATCAACTTTTAATGCCAGGATGTAATGGAGAAGATAGAACGGCTTGAAACGATATACAGTCTGGATAGGATATTGAATAGGTATAGGGATAGTATAGAGATGGAATAAAGTTGGGATGTACATACATAAGTTGGAATAGATATGTGATAGACATGGGATAGAGTTGGGTACAGGATAGCGAAAAGTTGAGAATAGTGTGTGAGATGGGATGAGAATATGGTATGGGCGAGAGTAGAGCGTGATAGGGACTGGATAGAGATGAAAAAAGGGATACGATAGTAGTGTGGCGAAGATGTAAAAGGGGCAGGATGAAATAAGGTTGTGATAATGATGGGATTAGAATGCAATAGGTGAAAAGATAAAAATTTATTGGGAATGAGGCAAAACTTTCTTATTATAAGAGCCAACGATCGCGGGATACCCCTATTAATGAGAAGCATTAAATTGGTTCTGGAAAGATGCAGAAGTAAGGAATGAAGAAGTTATGGGCAGTGGACTGGAAGTCATCCTAGTCATAGGTGCTGGGGAAAATCTCCGCAGGGAGGTCATTCCACAATCACGCAGTACGGGTCTGAAACGAAGTTTCTCTGTAATGCGTAAAAGTAGGAAATGAATGCAAGAGGAACAGGAATGAGTTAAGGGTTACATAGAAATAAGATAAGAAAGGGATAGAGATGAAATAAACATGGGATAGAGGTAGTCTTAGGATAGGGATGGGTTAAAGACAGCCATGGGGTAACGTTCAAGTAGGTGATGGGATGAGAATGTGGTATGGATGAAATTTTAATGCAATAGCCATTGCATAGGGATGGCATATAGGTGCAATAGGGATGGAACAGATGATGGGATTGGACGGGAATGTGGTGAGGATGAGATAATATTGTGATACAGATTGGTTAGGATGCAATTGAGGTGTGATATGGAGGGGAAAGGGTTGGTGGAAAGATGAGGTAGGGGTTGCAATACAATAAGGCTGATGCGGACAGGCTTAGAATGTGATTTATTGTTGCGATAATGATAGAATAGCGATTGAATAAAGATAGGATAGGGATTGGGATTGGGATAAGGATAGGATAAGAGTAGAATATTGATTGGAAAGGAATTAAATAGAGACATTATAGTGACGGGATACGGGTGTAATAGAGATGGAATATGAATACGATAGGATTAGAATATAATAGGGATAGAGATAGAGATAGGGAAGGAATAAGGATGCTATAGGAATAGAATAAAACGATCGGGTAGCTTAGTGTAGGATGGGAATTGGATGGAGATGAAATGGGAATGGGATAGTGTAGTTGATGGAATAAGGATGGCGTATGGATAGAAAGCGAGGGGATAGAAACAGGGAAAAATATCGAAAACGGTTGTATTAACTGCCGGTAAATGGCTTTATTTTACAAATGAAAACATTTAATTCCTCTTTAACTCCTCCTTCGTTCTTTAACTCGTTTAAGTTTTTTAAGCAGAGACCTAAAATAATTATTATACATATTGTTGGAAAAAAACAGCCCTAATTTAAGAAATTTCTATAAATATTGCATTATAATAATTATTCCCAGTAAGAAATTTTTTACGTCGCCTATAACTATTATCATGCAATAAATATTTTTGAGTTGCGTAATAACTGTTACACGAAACAAGTATATTTTTCGTTGTCGATAATTATTTTGGGATTTTTTTTTACGTTGCTTCATAACTTTTATTTATGACTTTCTAATTTACGTTGTCGATAACTATTACTTTGAGAAATTTTTTTGACGTTGCTTCATAACTTTTATTTATGATTTTTTTAATTTACGTTGTCAGTAATCATTATTTTGAAAACAATGTTTTTACGTTGAATTACCACATTTTGGGTTTGAATTGATTTTTAATTCTTTCAAATTGATGAGCGCAAATTAACTGCAGAAAACCAATTTATTTATTTATTTCAATCTAACAACTTACAGACTAACAGAAGTAACAGATAGAAAGATAACAATTCAAATTACCTAAGAAACTTAGAATTAGACAAAGTATTTCCACCAACAACTAAACAATTAAAAATTAATTCATACTCAAAATGTGGTAGGGCAAAGTAGAAAAAACATTTCTTTCATAAAAGTTGAAGCATGAAGCAACGTAAAAAAATTGTTGTAAATCATTCTCATAATAATAGTTATCGGTAACGTAAATAAAAAAAATTAATAAAAGTTATAAAGCAACGGAGAAAGAAAATCCTAAAATTATAATTATCGAGAACGAAAAAATATTTGTTTCTCATAATAGTTATTATGCAGCGTAAAAATTAATTGTCGCAAATAATAATAATAATAATAATGAACAAAAAAATGTATCTAACATATTAATAGTTACATTGCAATTCTTTTCTTAAAATACTTATAAGAGTTAAGTCCGCGTTTTTAAGTATTTGACTTTTCCAATAATGGAGCATCATTTCCTCAAATCACGTTCTCTTTCATATAATTGCGAGCATTGATCTCTTGTAAACTTCCCCTTCCACACAGTAGTTTTCACTGTCTGTTCTAAATCACTTTATTTGCATTACATCACTCAAGTCGTGTTCCCTAAATAAAATAAAATCAATGAATATTGCATGAGAAATGATTGACACGCAAAATTGATAGTAATAAAAGCCCGAAACACAATCGAATCGAACACAGTAGCACCACTCACAATCGCCATAAACCAATAAAATGAAGCAATATGCCACATTCATAACAGAACCCAGCACAGCTCCGGCAACAACAATTAAGAAATCATCACAATCGAGTGGAGCACGCACAGTGGGCATCGACGGTGCAATATTATCGCCGGTTCGAATGAAACGAAAAGCGGCGCGCCCCTGCATCGATCAATCCAAAACGAGCATAAATTTGTTTATATTTATTATTGCTATATTTTCCTTATTGTATGTATGTATGCATGTAGGTATGTATGTGTGAGCAGCACTTGGCGCTTGCTGCACGAGTGGTTTGGCGCTGGCGCCAGCACAACCAAGTTTTGTTCGTTCTCGGTTTCATTTCTGCAACTTCGACTGCGGCCGCCGTCGCTGCTAAATGTACATTTCAATCAATTTCTATTGCCTGGTAATTGTTGTTGTTGTTGCGTGTGTTGTTTTTGCCGTTGTTGTGCTGCATTCAAATATTGATAGACATGTGCGCTTTCCCTTTGCACAGCGTCACGGCTGCAACGGTTGTGGGTGGTGCGACGAGGCGAGGCGAGGGGGGATTCACTTGCAGTGCGCGCGCACTGTTTACTTTGCGAATGTGCAACAGCCAAGGTACACGTTGGCAATTACAAATAATCGTTTGTAATAAAATGCCAAAAGCGTGCCACATGTTGCCGCTTGGCGTTATGGCAGGCGGAGGCACTCGGACCGCTCATTGTGCAGCCTGTTGTTCATCATCGACGGCATCATTTGCGCTGGGCAGCAACAACAGCAACAACAACAACCGCAACATCGAGTTGAGTTGTGTGGAAATGTTTCGATTATGTGAAATTTATGCAACTTCAGCGCGCATTCGCCGACTGCGGCGTTTTATTGTTCCAGCTGCACTTCGCATGCCCTCAGTATATAATTATTTTCTGTAATTTGTTTACACCAAAGCGTTAATGCTTTGGGATTTCCATTCAGCTTTTTATGCACAGCAACTTTTCATCTCTATGTTTTTTTTTTGTTTAGTGTGTACTCGCGCAACTCAGTCGAACAACTTTGGCTAATCAACAAACATAAACAAAATTAATAACAATATTTGTAGTGTCGATAAACAAACATTTTCTTGGCATTTAATGATTTAATTAGTGCTGTTACGGCAATAGTGGACTTTTGAAACAATGTCAACATGAAAAGTGGAAGCAGACTTAGGAATGTGATTCACAGATCCAAAACTAAACATTTTCAAAGAATCGTATTCGACGCTGCATTGAAAATTCGCATACGCATTTTTTAGGTGGAAGTGTTCATATCTTCTATACTTCCTCAACTGGCCATAACAACCTGTTAACGGGCTGCCAAAGTTCTCTCTGGGCGCCTCTGCTTTACGCCCGATTTCTCAATTTTTTCACTCAAGAGATGATAGGGCGTTCTGATGCTTTCACCGGAGACACGGCCTCCCTCTTCGCCGTCGACCTCTAACACCGTGCGACAGCATTTTTCACACCGGGAAAAATCCATAGGTGCGTGAAACTAGAGACCAAATATAGTAATACTGCGTACTCAGTTTTTCATTTCTACATCCTTTGTCCTTTTAAAAGGACTTCAAAATTTTGAAGGGGATAGGTTAGGTTAGGTTAAAGAAGGGGAGTGTGCGTTTTGCACTTCCACTCGGAGGCCCTGTTGGGCCCATTGTGATTCCCTTCATTTTTGATTTACCGGTGCCTTTCCCTATCTGTTCGGTTCCCTGTAGATCCAGGCCGGATCTTTTGGGAACCATTTGGTCTTCGCGAGGAAGTTGTGTATATCAGTGATCTGTGCATCCGCTAACTCCACAAGTTCATCGAAGAACCTTGCCCCGAGGGTTTGGAGCCGTCGGTTCTGTAGTGATGGACAGTGGCAAAGCAGGTGCTCGACCGATTCCACTGCCTCCTCGTCTCCACAGCTTCTGCATAAATCGTCGGTCGCCAGACGCCATTTGCATAGCATTACGCCGATGGCGCAGTGACCCGTGATTACCCCCGTGACCATGCGCATAGCATGCTTGTCGAGGAGCAGCAAGCTCTTAGTTCTTCTCCTGTTCAGCGCTGGCCACAGCGTGCGAGCAATCTTACAATCGCTCTTGGTTGACCAGGCTCCGTTTGTAGCTTGAAAGAGCCACGTTCCGATTGCACCCGCTGTGGCAGAGAGCGGTGGTAGCACCGTGTCGACCGCCTCACTGGCAGTCATCGCTGACCCTGCGCGAGCCAGTTCGTCCGCATGCTCGTTCCCATCGATATTGCTATGTCCGGGAACTCATCGCAGACTAACCCTGCAGTGCCTTATGCTGACCAGTGCGCTCCGGCAGTCCAGCACTACCTTCGACTTGACCACAGCAGATTCAATTGCTTTTAAAGCAGCTTGGCTGTCCACACAAATGACGGCATCATTAAGTGTGGAGTTTTTAATATGCTCGGCTGCTTTCATGACGGCAAAGACCTCTGATTGAAAGACGCTGCAATAGTCCGGCAGCCTGTATGACCAGTGGACCTGCTGCGTTCTACAATAAACACCGGCACCAGTTCCCTCCTCTGTCTTCGAGCCGTCCGTAAAGTAGACCGCTGACGCGTCATTAACTTCGGGCTCTTGCCAGCAATCCCTGGAGGGATACTCGATGGGTATCTTCCAATCGAAATCGTTTCGCTTTACCAGATAATCAGTGGCCTTGCTAAGAAGGCCACTGATTATTTTTATTTTTTTTATTTTTTATCCCCTTGAAGGGGATAAAAAATAAAAAAATTAAAAAAATACTTAACCTCCTTAAAACATGACGATATGTATATCAAATAAAAGAGGAAAGGCTCAAGAATTTAAATAAAATTTATTTTGTATCTATTTGTAAAAAAGGATATGAAAAAGGTCCTTTGAAAATTGTAATCCTTTATGTCCTTGAAAATTTAGATAGAATTTTATTGAAAAGTAAGTATGTTAAAACCCCAAATCTCCCTGATCACGTGTTAAAATTTTATTACTCTAACTTTATTCGTTCGAAAGTTATTAAAAGAAAAGCGGAAACTGCAATTCTAATGAACTATGTACAAAAATTCTAATTTATTTGAGTATCAGTATTTTAAATAATAAAAATATACAAAATCAATGCAGCGAGAATAATGACATAAAAGTATAAAATTTATTTTGAGTGCCCAAGTTCCTCTGGTGAACGTTATCCAACTTAAAGTAAACTCTCTGCACCATCTGTGCAGCCCCTAACGAGGACAGGGAGAGATAGGAGAAAACCCGGCCCAGGCTCAGAGTTGTCGGGAGCCCAGGTTTGAAGAATGTATATATGTAATTTTTTTATAATACGTTTAAGAAGTTAGGGCCTTTGAAGGAAGAACCATTCGGCTTGGAATTCCTTTTCTTAACATTGAAAGTCGTTCCTGTGGGGAAATAGACGAAATTTATTTCTCGTATCTACAGATCCCTCTGCAGTGCGAAGCAGTAAAGGTGTAAAGGAGAAATACATCTGACCAACTTTTTCACCTTCAGATTTTGACTTATGTCCTGTTCAGACAGCAAAATAAATTGAACCATTTTTGTTTTTTTTGTTTTTTAGTCAATCGCTTTTGCTGTTCACTCACCTCAATTTAGCTTACATTTTAATTTAGCTGTTATCGAATATGTTTTTGTTTTGACGGAAGAACATTTAGTAATATTTATTCAACATACCTAATGCTGTACAAAATTTGTACACAAAATTTCAATGCAAATAAATATTAAGAAACGTCTTTCGCAGCTGTAAGTTTCTAATTTTTGTTTTGGTTTTGTCTATTGTGAATGAATTTGTTTATCGATAACAGCACGACTAAGGGTTACAGGGCGAATCGAGCTCAATTTGTGGTCAACGTAGCGCTAATTGCAATCAGCTAAATTGAGATTTTTGTATGACAAATTGTGTTCAATTTACAGCTAAATTTAGGACAAATTGAGAAAATGTCTTAATTGCGCAATTAAGCTGGCTGTCTTAGTAGGGTATTACCCGAATATATAATTGAGTTTTTTTTTTCAATAATTTAGGGTTAACATAAATCGGTAGTCCTCCACAAAGAGATATCAGAACCTTTTGATAAGTGCTCATTTTTAATACTATTTATACCAAAGCACTTTTCTGACTAAATAGAAAGGACGTTACGGTTGCAGTTTTATCAGCTTATCTTCCTTTTCATCGCCATGTCTGAAGCCTATGCAACAGTTTAACGTCGAATCTGAAGAGCGGGTAGTAGTTGGCATGAAAAGCCAGCGCGCTACCCGCTGAACTATCGAGGCCGACTTAGTGTCGCCTAACTAAACTGGACAGAGGACATTCACGTAGAACATGGAGCAATGTCGGTCTGGCGGACATATCCAGAAGTTCAACTAGCGAAACATCAACACAACCAACAAAAAGCGTTGGCTAGTTGCGACCAGATTCGTTAGATCATTGAAAAAAGGTGTCACGAGCAGACCAACTTCAGTCCCCTTCTGGAAAGGTTAGGACCAGTGTAAAACGTTATACCTCTTCATCCTTTACATCTACTTTGCAGCTTGTGGAGTTCTGTAATCGCGCTGTGGTCCGTTCCTTTATAAATCTGAACTCATATTAAGTTTGGTTAGAGTGGAAGCTGACATAAGTTAAATAGTTGGCTTTTAGTGATACCACATTGGGATGACACGAGTTCTCTTTTATGGCACTAAAAAGCACAAGAAGATTCGGGCAATTCGGAAGGATTTGGATGAATCTGGCGAGGGACTTGCAATCTCCTGCTTAAAAGTTCCATATCTCGGAAGAAGCATAATTAAACACTCGAAGTTGTTTTACTGTTAACAGTATCGCTATGGTTTCCGATGAAAAATCTTCAGGTAAATAATTGGAAAGACGAGTAAAGATAATAATTGCAATTCAATCAATGTCAGAGAATATTTTGAGTTCTTGGAACTTAAGAAATGGCGTCAGGCTCTTCAGACGTTGGAGGCGGCGGTGAGTTTTTTGTATCAATACTCCTCAAGTTCTCCCCAATTTTAATAGATTATAATATTACAATAAGACTTTTAATGACGTTAAAACAAGTATAAAACAAAGTATGATCTTTTTTAAACAAGGACAAACATTTAACCGCAATTATTTTCAACAATATTTGCAAATTCGTTTAACCGCTGGTAGTTTTTTAATTTTGTTTTTCGTTTATTCTAAAAAGTTAAATAGCTGTAAGCGCTTTGCTTCGAGTGTGCATAATTTCTACGCATTGCGGTTGCCAAAATGAATTATTTTTAAACCTAAACAGCAGCCACCTACCTACCAACTCCTTTTTGGCCATCAATGTGCTTAACTGGAGGCGTATACCATCAGCAAGAAATCGTCGCCTGAGAAAACGATTGTCGTATGTGCTATTAAATCCAATGGAACATACGACATTCGTTTTTTGCAGCTATGAAATGCTTGGGTAGGTACATAGAAGCAACGGGTTAGACACTGAAGGTGCTTTTATTTATGTATTTATTGAGGAAAAAACTCAAATGAAAATCAAAATAGAACTCCCTAACAAAAAGGGTCCAAATCCAGAAATAATAAATACTTAAATTTATGTGTATTTTTTGTTTTTATTTAAAATGATTACAGTGACAAAATGCTACCCGATATTGATTTCACTGCAACAACACAAAAACAAACAAATCACACTTGAACGCGCGCACACCTGCAATGCCGCACGCGTATTCGAACAATTTATCAGTAAATTTTTTGTTTGGATAATTTGTCATTAAGTGGCGGAAACGACACGGAACTGTACGTAACACGATTACCTAAGTTGCGCGTGGTTCAGTTGTCAATATTGCGTAAAGGTGCTTTTTACGCTTCATTGTCCGTGGAAATGTGTTTGTTTACTTTTGGGGAAAGGCGTTTGTCGTGTGTCTGTGTGTCTGTGTGTGTGTGAAATCGCGTAGCGTGTTGTGTAGTTGCTGATAGTGAGCACATGCACAACTTTGAGCTCACTGCAATATTGTCAACATATCAAAACAACAACAGCAACAACAGAATTTGTACACTGAATCGATTTTTTATGAAACTAGTCGATTACCCGGCACTGCTGGGGGTAAAAAAAAACAGGTGAGACTCGCCGTTATCTAACAGCTGCCATTTGTAAATAGTTGAATAGAAGAAAATAAGTAAACAGAGCCTTTGGAGTCTAAAGTTTAGACTGAACTTGATGTTGTTGTAAAGTTATGGCCCAAACACATTCAAGATGGCAACGACACGGTCACACAACTTTAAGATGGCATCGGTTTCGACCGTTGCCTTGTAGTCAACTATGTGATTACAATGAAAGCGGCAGCAACATCATCACAATCATATTTTTTGAGCTCCAATACACAAATTAATAATTTAAGAACAAGTAAATTTTAACTGAAACCCTAACAAATTTGTTCAAAACACATCGAAAAAGTAAGAAAACTGCCAGTAAAAATGTCTGTTTTGAAGCAGTGATGCCAATTGCTTTGGTTATGTGGCCTACGACATAGAGAATAGTTTGTTTAGTATGTCTGGCGACAGCGACAACGTGTCGTGTAGCTGTGTAGTCGTCAAAATAGTCATGTCCATACAAAAATTTAGATTTTAGATTTTGACAGATGTGATCGTCCCGCTGCCAGCGTCTATGTGTTCGGGGCATTATGCCATATCACAAATGTGTGGGATATGTGATTAGTTGCACCCCTTTGTCTGATGTCCATCATATGCTTTTGATTTGATTGCAAATTGATATTCGACCTAGTTCTAGAGTTATGACATATAAGAAATATTAAGTATGTAAGGAGTTGCCACAGAGTGATCCCATTCCGAGTTTCAGTTCCGTGTGACTAATAAATTTAACGCACAAATTGTTAAAAACTCTGGCTGTATAGAAAGTGCCAAGTTTTATTCTAGGCTAGTGACCCAAACACATTGAAGACGGCAGCGACATGGCCACACGACTGCAAAATGGCGTCGGCCGTGTTTTCAACTATTTGATTACAATAGAAACGGCAGCAACAGTACCACACTAATATATTTAAACTAATAAATTTAACTAAAGTACTAACAATTTTATCTTTAAAGGACAGAAAAAGTAAGAAGAACGCCAACAAAAGCATCTGTTTTGAAACAGCGGTGCCAATTGATTTGATTTGTCGCCAGTGACATTGAATTACTTCTTAGCGACAGTGAAAACTGTGGTCTGGGTCGTGTAGTAGTCATTAAAAAAACCATTTGAGTGGAAACATTCTGATTAGTCTGTATGCTATAAATTGTTCTTTGAATTATTAATAAATAAAATGGCATATTTTCACAGATGTGGTTGTGTTGCTGCCGCCTTTAACCCAGATATGCCGTCCGAACTACTAACTAACTACTACTACTAGTAGACCCGTTTGAAGGTGATCCGGTAACTGTGTTTTAAATTTTACCTATGCCCTGAAATGTATCGTAGGTGCAGTTTCATATAGGACCTTCGACATATTTGTGTTATTGTGTTCGGAGCATAAATGTGAGAATAACAGTCGCAAAGTTATGCTTTATTAAAAATTTAAGCATACTGAAGATGTCACGCCACGTTAGCCAAATCCAATTAGATTTAATAGTAGAAGGACATAATTTAAAATTGACTTTAGGCTGAGTTTCTGTTTTGGACGACCAATGGTTTTAAAGTTGTGGTATATAAAATATTTTAATTATATCGGTGTTGCTACGACACGTTATCTGGTGTTCATCATACGAGTACTATGAAGGTAGAAGGAATTGAATTAAAAGTGATTTTCAGGCATGTTTCAATTCAATTATTCAATATAGGGTGTCACAATAAAAGTGAACAATTTAAATTAAGAAAAAAATCCTTCAGAAAACAATAATGCTAAATAACCAATAAGAGTCATATGGCAGTTGCCACGCCCATTTGAGCTATTAAACAGTACAGTATACCCTTTCAACTGCACAGTGACCATGGAAATACTATGAAAAGTCAACAGTCCTTTTTGCTAGCTCCTTTATGAGTCCATTGAATACAGATCAATGAAACACAGAGATCGAAAAACAGACCAACTACGAGACAACAAACAAACATTCACAAACACAAACATATAACAAATACGTATTGTATGTACATAAACTGAACGTAAATTGTGCGCGACTTTTGTAAGTTTCTAAATAAAATTGTCTCTGGCACAAATCTCTTTTACTGCTCACTGTCTCTCACTTCCAATCGCATTCGGTCGCATAGAAAGTAGAGCAAAAAATCGCATGCAACTTTTACCCTTTGACATTCAACATCTTTGCGCTGCAGACCCTCGAACGTTATGCCCCGAACACATTGACGACCGCAGCGACACGACTGCATCTGTCCAAATATAGAATCAGAACAAGCGATAAGCAAATACGAACTTGTGAAAACTCAAGCGTCACAAAACTTATGACTGTTGTACTGCCGCTGCCGCCATCATTGTAATCACATTGCCAACTACACTGCGACCATTGAAGTCAGCGCCATCTTGCGGTCGCGTGGCCGTGTCGCTGCCGTCGTCTATGTGTTCGGGTCATCATGCAGTGCGCGAGCTATTGTATCGCAATAACAGTAACAACACAGCTACCGAAAACTGTGACAAACAGAGAAGAAATTGCCAGTAAATAAGGGAGAACTTTGCTAAAGTCTTTTGTGAGAATGTAGAAAGCGCTCTTCTTCTTCTGTCAGCGACAACAAATATTGTTATAACGCATAGTGCAGCAGACTGTTTTGGTGTTATTGAAAAAAAAACATCCAAAATTTAGTGCGAAACTTGGGTGAATGTTGCGATGTACATATGTACATACATGCATGTGTAAGTATGGCAAGTATGTTTGTATGTATGGCAAATGTACTTCCGGCATAAGCATAAAAAATCAATTTCAACGAATTTAAATTTTCAGGTTTGGTTTGGTTTTGTTTGGTTTGGGTTAGTTTAAAAATGACACAATGCATTGTGGGGTGAAAGTTTTAACATTTCCCACTGAAATACCGATTTATGCGCCCAAAATACCAAATCAAATAAAGTAGTTTTGTTTCGATTATATGAAAATTAAAAAAACTTGTAGGTCAAATTGAAATCCTTAAATTGGAAAATATCTGTTTGGTTCAAAGATTTATTTCCAAATGAAGCAAGGATAAAACATGTTTACATATGACACAAATTTAGTATACATGAAATTTTCGAAAATTTCTTTTGGTGGAATTTAGATTCTTATATCGGAAATTATCTTTTTTTGAGGGGAATATTTCCTTAAAAAATACATTTATTATTTCTATAAACAAAGGTAAAAGAACAGCTTTCGCTTAAAAATATTGAAAAAAATTAATAAGATGTTAAGAAGAATAAAAATTATAATAAAAAAAAAATTGTTTTCGCTTAAAAGTAGTATATACTACGTATCCAATGTTGCGCATAAATAGAAAGGTATGAAAAATCCCTTTCGTTTGATACCCATATCGTGTAAATCAGTTGGGGATTAATTGAGTTTTTTTGATAAAAACTTTGAACTTTGACCCCGAGCCACGCTTTTTGTGGGCGTTTCCCAGGCAAAATTTTTAGTTTGCAAGATTCACAACAATAAGCTCTATATGGTCCAATTTTCCATACTGCATACTGCATTTGTTCCTATCTATCTATATATATACATTTTTATTAGAAAAGATGGTTACCATAGTCCAACAGAAAACATATAAAAAAAATTAAAAAAATTAATATCCAAAGAGAAATTACTGAACTTACAACGAAATTTCGATCGTTGAATAGTGTTAGATGTGTTTTTTAAGGTAAAAATTTGAGATTGTAGAAAACGCGATGTATTAAGCTTTGTACAAAATAAAAAAAGGAGCCAGTATTGATTTGAAAACAAAATTCTACTCGTCTTTGCCAATGTCGAAAATGACCAAATTTTCAAGAAGTACGTTTGTATATTAAACTTTTTTAAAAAAATACAAAAATTGACTCTGATGGAAACAATTTATCGACCTCTATTCTATTCATAACAAAAAATAGTTACACCATAACGCCACTCACCACTGGGATGCGATAGTCAATGTCCTAATTTGACTTATAAAAACGCTCATCAAAAGCTGAAATAAGAAAAGTTAAATTAAAAAATATTTTTCATGTGGAAATTATAAAAGTGTATGCTCTTGTTTATCATTATTTGAGATAAAAATTTATTGAGGCATTGATTCAGGTGTCTCCGTCTGCCAACTTTGTTGCAGGCTTAATGACAATTGAGTTGAGTTGAGATTGGATTCAGATATGGGAACTTAATTGGGTACTGATTGCATAGGAACTATCACTAAAAGCAGGTTGAAATATGAGATTCATTCGGCTATTTTAAAGCCGCAACGATATTTGAAGGAACGTAAAATATTTACCTTGAAACTCAAACTAAAAGCTGATTAAAAAATAAAAGTGAGAAATCTACTTTAACCCTTTCAGACCTGACGCTAAATTACTGGGAATTTTTTCATAATTTTTGGAATATATGGTCTCTATATCATATGAAAATATAATCAATGTTTAGGTTTTACTTTTTTTATATCCTTCAAGGATTTTTAGGACACGCACAATTGATGCATCTCGGTCTAATTTCATTTTAAAATAACCAAAACCCCATATGATAACTTTTTTATACAATTTTTATTTTTCAGTATGATACAGCCTGAAACAATTATTTTTTTTTTTGCTGAAACATAAAAATATATTACATCGCATTTGGTGCATCGTGTGCGTGTACGCGACTTACAGTCTTTGCGACGGCACATACGGACTGCTTTCAAATCGAGTTTTCCTGGGCAGTGATTAAAGCCATCCAGCCGTTTTTCGGGACATGGCTGGTCCGCTGGGCGATTTCGGTTTGATTGTTGAACAGGTTCAACCTCGTTCGTTTCGGATTCAGAGCTCCACTCCACGTTGTTAGTTTTTTGAGTGGCCTCCAATGTTTTAGCTAACGCAAGTCGAAAACTTAGCAAATGCGATCTTTTGGTAGTATTTCGATTTCCCGACAATCATTTCGGTACTCCATCCAAGCATTGCAGCATGCCGAATCTATGAAATGTATGATTACTTTCAATGACCATTTTTGTTTTTGAAAAAGGTCCGATATGCCTCCATTTGTTGGTCGCAAATTTCCACACCACCCATTGACTCATTGTACTGCTGGACTATATTTAGACATGCGACTTCGATAAATGTTTTCTCTTTTTGCACCAACAACGAACATAATTAACGGGACTGCATCCAAATGCAGATGACGCCAATAAAACCGACTTTGAGTCTTTCCATTGCACAATGGCAACTGTATCCTCAGGGGAACAGAATTTCTCCATATCTCCTCTTTTCATCTTTTTTCATCAGTCAAGTTAACACCTTTTATATGACTTTTCATTATCGTTCCCGCCCCATTAAGTCCTTCTTGTAGAAGCTTATCCAATAGGGGCAATGAGGTAAAGTACCTGTCAAAAAATACTTTGGATCCTTTAGGTAATGTTTTTACAAGACGCAGAACGAATGCTGGGCCAAGTCCAATATTTTCCTTCGGAAGAGGCGTGGTCTTGCCTTGATAAATTTAGAACTAAATCGAGAAACTATAGAAACTAGACAAATCGAGAACTAGTCCGTCTGATGTGATCAATTCCCCCTTTTTTTTAAACCAACACCTCTTGGTTTGTTGGACAAACTTTGGCGTACTGTACAGCGGCCTGTGAATAGTATCATATGCTCGTCAATGGAATATCGTCCATTCTCTTGTCTCGGAATTTTTAAGCAAGCGTTTCTAACTGAATGCAGATGAATAATTGGCTTAAAATTTAATTGGCACTTAAAAATTAAAAAGAAAACCCACTTTGTTAGAGACATAAGACCCGATACGCACAATTGATGCACTCGTTAAAATGTTTAGCTAAAAGGCATTTTTATTGCATCAAATTACTTCAATTGGCTTGAAACAATAAAATTTATAATTTTTTTAGCGAAAATATGCCCACTTCACTATTTTTTAACGATTAGTACTTTTGTAATTGAAATCACAACTTACTTCTGCGGCTCATTTTGACAAAACTGAAATGTAACGCAAGAATTCCGCAATAATTGAAGTAATGGTAAAGAGAACAGCTCAATAATGTGAGAAACAAACATAAAGAAAAAGCAGAGAAATCTATGCATGCCGGTCTTTTTGACATTGGTTAGATAGAAGCGAAAATATTAAAACCGAAAACCACCCGCACAATCGATGCATCACGGTCTGAAAGGGTTAAAGCAAAGTTGCCATATAAAAATACATGAGAAAAAGTGAATATGTTGAAATTAATCCAATTAAGAATTAATTAGGAATTTAACTTTTCATGTCCTTACAATACACAAACTTTACTGGAATCCGCCTTTAGTTATACTTTTCGGCTTTGCCTCATTAACTACTCGTTTGAATGTTTTTCACACTCGAAATATTTCCATGCTCGACACACGCACCTTCGCTGACCTCTCCCTAAAAACAATAAAAACAATAACTAAAATTATTTAAGCGTACGCGCAGCTGCGTTAAATTGTTGAGCCCACACGCGTGACACAAGCAATTCAATTTATTTCAATTGTGCAAGAATATGCTGCAACAAAAACAACAACACAAACAATGAGAACGCAAACAATGCCCACAGTGCAACACATTGCAGTGAAGTTCAAATTTGTTTTGGTCGCGCTGACGATGCGACACTCACTTCATGGCTGCGCGCGTCAACTGCAATTAAAGAAAGACTGACCGCGGCGGCGAGGAAATGAGCCAAGAGTGCGCAACATGTCAAAACGTTTATTTAAATTCCAATGCGAAATTTGAAATTTGAAATAAATGCACGCTGGTAGCATAAATTGCGCGCGACTGCAGCGCGTCCTGTCCCGATTGCCAGCGCTCTACTCATTTTCGGACAAGCTGTTGTTGCTGGCATTGTTATTGCTATTAACGTCGTTGTTGTTGTTGTTGTTGTTGCTGGCATGAATAGCGTAATATGCGCGTAAGTGGCAAATTAAAGCAGCACAACAACGCTTTGCACTTGACCGCAGCACGCCACACATGCAAACACACACACACCCACACTCACACATTCACATTTTTGCATGCGTAATTTTGGCTATTATTTTCTCAGTTCCAGCTGTTTTGCAATGTTGTTGTACATTAATAAATACATACGTGCTCGTATGTATGTGTGTGTGCGTATGTTTGTATGTATGTGTGTATGTTTATTTGCGCATTCGGCGCCCTGCTCGTTGCCATGCCGCACGTAATTGTGCTGCATCAGCGCCAAATGCCACAAAATATAAAATAGAAATATTGTAATTTATGCAGACGATCCGCAGCCCGCAACTCGTTAGAGAGGATAAAGTTTCAAATTA
This sequence comes from Melieria crassipennis, assembly GCA_963668005.1. NCBI lineage: Eukaryota > Metazoa > Arthropoda > Insecta > Diptera > Ulidiidae > Melieria > Melieria crassipennis. The sequence goes on along the minus strand of OY764961.1, from coordinate 28,742,923 downwards.
CACACAACACTTGCATGAAACAAGTGTGCAAGCGTGCGTCAGTCGGTCTTGATCGGCTCATTTGTGTGCTGCATTTAGAGCCCCTACTCGAAGAGAAACTAGAAGACCCGTGAAACCGAGTGACTGTTCGTAGAAAGAGTTTCAAAATAATTAAACAATAAAATTCGGATCTCCGATAAAAAAAAAGGATACAATCCTGTCCGGTATTTCTTCTAGATCGATTCTCCTGCCAAACTATGATCACAAAATACTCGTATATACTTTGCCCTACTGCCCGCATCCCTTTCGATGCGCTACATTCCATCTATCCATCTATCAAAGCAAATAAACCCAACAACTCGCTGCAGTGTGAACTCTGCACACCAAATATAACACAACTAGAAGCTGACAAATAGACGTAATGTTTTTGTTATTTTACGTTTGCTTTGCTGTTTCATATATTTGCCACTGCACCCCTCATCGCTCCGTTCCAACAACAAATAGTAATTGCAGCAAGTGCGATTGTTGCTCGTTGGCATCGTTGCCATTGCTGTTGTGCGCGTTTTTCTTCCATTTGTTGTTTCTGTGTTTTTGTTGCAATTTGGTGCGTCGCACCAAATGATTAAAGCGGAAATCCAATATCCGCTCTTAGAGTTGGTGGCCTTTGACTTTGTGAAATTCCATCTGTTTTGCATGATTGTCTCAAGTTCTGAAGTTCACTTAATGTCAGCGCAGCGCCTTCAAATCATGCACCAGTCGCAGCTCTATTATTATTAAGATTTCGGGTTTGTTTTTTGCAACAAATAAGACGGGTTCGAAAAGAGCCAAAAGGGGTTAAAGAGTTCGATTTCATGAACTGTGCTGCGCTCTGCATGGCCCATTCCAAAAATTCAAAAGTGCAAAGATAAATAATGATGGCATTCACAATGTGTGGCATTTGCTCTGCCGAAAGAGTGAATTTTCTCTAGTCAACTCAATGATCACGCTTAGACCTTTTGAAAACCTTTTTGAAACTACTGTTCGCTAAGTATAAGAAAATTGATAAACTTAACGAACGCAACGAGCTTAGGTGCCTTCTTCTACTAAGCTCACAGACACCTAATTCCAGTCAATGGAGCAAAGGAGATGTCCCAGGGTTCGTTCAAATAAGTCAATTTGATTCCTTAGAGGTCGACGGATTGGAGAGAAGTTGTATTCGACTATAATCTAAATTGCATGTCTGGCAGATTTGTCAGTTTTGTGGGTTTTTGATTTTAATGATATTCGACAAAACTAAATGCATCTCTGGGCTATTTTAAAAGTAAATGTAAATCCGTTTATTCCGTTGCAGTCCTAATGGTGAAGTCACATTATTGAAAGTTTTTTAACTTATCAACTTTGAATGACATATTTTTTTTGTCCTTGCAGTTGTCCATGTGAATTATTATTATTATTGGCGGGGAATGTGCACTGCGACCTAGGAGATCTATTGTGCCCTCTTCTTGGACTTCACAGTTCGTCCGTGAGTCCTGGAATGGAATCTTAGTATATTTCCATGTCCATGTGAATGAAAAATGTGTAAAATTGTTACCCAATAACTTTTAAATAAATTCTTATATTTTTGGAGAAGTCTACGAATTTTCTATATATTCTATTACACGATTCTGATTGCGGTCATTGAGCTTCAGGTAAAGCTCCATTAGACTTTTAACCTTTGGTTCATATACCGTCGAGCCCACTTGGTTTATTTTTCAAAAGCTAAAACATTGGTCGTGTTAGTGTACGCAGTGGTGCACATAGGACTTCATTTTGGGGGGTTCTGTACACATTTTGTTTAAGCCCACTGCCATTTGAAACTATATTTGTCACCCAAAATGTTTGTAATAAACAAAAGTTTTGGAGGTTTTTAAGACCTACATTCTCCTCCCTTATGCGCGCTACCGAGTATACGCAAAACTCGAAAAGAGGTTGTATTTCTTTGACTCATCGAATGGTATTAAAAGGGATCCTTTTCAACTTTATGGAGCTGACCTATAATTGGTACGTGCCGAGTGAATTTCCATGAAGTTTTCCAGACTGGCAGATTTAATTTGTATATTTATTTATTTATTTATTTCTTTTAATTTAGTCTTTGAACAATTCTTACAGACTAATTAACAATATGGAACTTAAGCTTAAACTTAAACGGGAAAATGGGAGTAAACAAAGGAAATGAACAAGGGTTTAGGTACAGATAGATCAAACTTTGAAGAGGTCGAGGAATAGGAGCGTTACTACCATAACGCGTTCTAGAGAACTCAACAGATAAAGTGGAAACATGTCTGAGGGAGCGAGTTGGCACGTTGAAAGCTATTTTGGCCAAGAGAGAGGGGCAATCAATGTTTTCATTGACTATATCAAAAATGAAAGCCATGGAAATGACAGACCTCCTGGTTTCAAGTGATTTTAGATCCACAAGTAAACATTTAGACCTGTAAGGAGGCTGGGGCTCAGAAAAACGAATAGAGCGAAGGGCAAACTTTAGGAATCTTCTTTGGATTCGTTCTAAGCGATTTGAATGGGACGCATGATAAGGTCTCCAGATGAAAGCAGCATATTCCAGTCTGGACCTAACAAATGTAGTATACAAGTAACAGACGGTTGTGATGTTAGTGCGGTTCATTGTTGCCAGATCATAGATATAAAAAATCTTAGCCTTTTAGCAGAATTTTTAGGAGGAAAAATATTTTTAGGAAAAAGTTTAGCAGATTTTGATGGTGATACATTTGACATCAGTAGGGGCACTGAAGCCTTGAATATTGAAAGCCAAAATGTCTAATTTTATTTAATTAAATTTTTTGCTTTAAGTGTATAATTTATGCAATGAATGAAGAAAGTTTACAAAAGCGAATTTCAGACCGATCTCATTTTTTATATCTTTTGCTTGTGTTAAGTTGTTGTTAAGATGAAGCTGAATAAATAAGAAGGCTACAATAAAAAAATTTAATATATTTAATTTTTTTATGAGAAGTTTAATTCCGTAGTTTTTAATGGCAAAATTTAAAAAAATTAAAAAATTTTTTTATTTTTGGGAGGAAATTTCAGCTTTTTTTAAGATTTAGGAGAAAGTCATTTCAGGCATCTGGCAACACTAGCGCGGTTAGAACATTTAACAATGTCGACGTCGTCAGCGAAAGTGAGAATATTCTTCTTGGACATGTTTGACATGTTTGAACATAAGGAGTTCCTTAAGAAGTTTTTGGGTTCAGTTTCAGTATTCAGTATTCAGTTTATTTTATAAACTCTGTGATTTTAGTTTGCGGTGGGTTTCTACACTTGCTTGCTTACTTACTTACTTATTTACTTAGTGACTTACTGACTGACTTACTTACTTACTGACTCAGTGACTTACTACCTCACTTACTTACTTACTTACTGACTTAGTGACTTACTGACTTACTTACTTACTTTCTTACTTACTTGCTGGCCTACATACTTACTTACTTACTTACTTACTTAATTAATTAATTGACTGGCACGACAGCCCGCTTACGCGAGACTAAGGCCTAGCTTCCCGCAACTACCCGTGTTGTGCGTGTGAATTTGTACGCGGGTGGAAGGGACCTACAGTTTTATGCCGGTTCCGAACGGCAGGTTCGGAGCTTTTTCATAAGCAATTTTTACTATCAGAGGTTTGCCATTTCCAGCTGAGAGGACAGCCACCGAAAGAGAAAACGAGTTTTCCCGTTATTTTTTAGGTGTTACTATAGGCAGTATTTGAACCTGAGGTTGCTGCCTGCGACTCGCGGTCCAACGCACTAACCAACTGAGCCACGGCGGCTGCTTACTTACTTACTTACTTACTTACAGGGACCCTATGATTTACTTACTTACTTACTTACTTAGAGGGAATTTGTGATTTACTTACATACTTATTTACCCTTTTGTAAGGTCACAATTCTACCAATGCGACTCAGAATATTTACAAAACTTAACAAATCCCTAAGACTTAAGATGTCCCTAGTTGAAAGTTACTGCAAAAGGAATTTTGTTATTCTTAGAAGAATTTCGAAAATCAAATTGTCTTCCCTTAGAAAGCATTAAGTCGGGACTCGAACCTGGCATACTACAAGGTGCAACCCAAAGTAAACAGGACTTTTATAAAATAAAGAAAACGGATGATTATTTTTGTATAATTCTTTTTATTTATTCAAAATACTCTCCTTCTGCTTCGATACAACGTTTTGCACGGTCCAAAAGCATTTGGAATGAGTGTTTTAGGTCATCGGCCGGCATCGCCTTCAGAATGTTTGTACAAGCCTTTTGGATGTCCTCAACGTCCTTATAACGGGTTCCTTTCATCGGCAAATGCAACTGACCGAATAAGTAGAAGTCACAGGGAGCCATATCAGGCGAATACGGTGAATGATTGATGGTAAAAATGCGATTTTTGGTCAAATAATCGGTCGTAACTAGGGCTCTGTGAGCCGGTGCATTATCATGCAATAAACGCCAACTTCCTTCCTCGCGATATTCTGGCCGAATACGACGAATGCGATGCACCAAACGCTTCAAAACTTCAACATAAAACAAAGCGTTAATTGTTTTTCCCGGTGGAACAAACTCTCGATGAATTATTCCCTTTGAATCGTAGAAACAAATGAGATGAGTTTTGATTTTTGACTTCTCACGGCGGGTTTTTTTCGGATTTGGCTCATCTGGGTGCTTCCATTCGGCACTTTGACGCTTTGTTTCGGGATCATATTGAAAGCACCACGTTTCGTCACCGGTTACGATGTTGAACAAGAAATTTGGATCACGTCTGGCTTCCCGAACGATGTCTTTTGCGTGCTCAATTCTCTGCGCTTTTTGGTCGTCGGTTAAAGTGTGCGGAATGAAGCGAGAACACACTTTACGGAGACCCAAATGTTCGGTTAAAATGCGATCAATTGATGTATTGGAGATGTTCAATTCCATTTCCATCAATTCCAATGATGATTTTGGCTGCATTTTGATAAAATCACGCACAGTTTTGATGGCATCGTCAGTAATCACAAATTTCGACTGGCCGACGTGTTCGTCGTCATTCAAGTCTTCACGACCATTCTTGAATCGATTCAACCACTCATTAACACGGCCACGGGATAAACAATCATCACCATAAACTTGCTTTAACAATTTAAACGTTTCGGTAAAAGTTTTACCAAGTTTAAAACAGAACTTAATATTAGCTCTTTGTTCGATCGACATTCTCGTACCAAAGTTAAAAACATACTGTCACATTGAGCGGGATATTTCGGCGTCTACTAGACCAAATGTCATGAAATTTAGACAGTATGTGAATGAAAGATGTACCTTTCCAACGCATGTCCTCACACATAGATAGCGCCACCAGAAACGTCCCTATTGCAAAAGTCCTGTTTACTTTGGGACGCACCTTGTACATTTCGACTTTAATAAACTTGTTACTCGATGCTTTAAACATTTCAAAACGACGTCCACTAAGAATCTAGTAAACCATATAAAATAAAGATAATTCAATGAATCAAGCAGTGTTTCAAGGCCATCAAGCTGCATTAGCCCCCATCGCACAGTGTGGAGAAATAAATCTTTGCGCTTGAAACTCGCACATGGCCTTTTCCGGGTTGTGTATTTCGAGTGGAGGCCATGGCCTGCAACGAATGGTTTGGGCTGAGTTTGGGTAAAGAGTGAGAGAAAAATTTGCTAATCGAAATTGATTTATGTGCAGTTGGAGCGAATGCAAATGAAATGCGGCAAAGGTAACGGGAAGCGAATAAAAATACAAGAAAACGCTGCAACTGACAAGCAATTTTTCTTTTTAAAGCAGACAAGCGAAGGTGATGATTGTCGGCATGATTGAAGCAGCAAACCGAAATGGTGGGGCGTGAAGTGATACGCAACGGCAGCTACACAGCTACACTCATACACACACACACACACAAGCACATAGAAAACGAGCAGTTATAATTGATTTATATTGCTGTAAATTCATTTAATTGTTTCAGCTCCAGGAATTTAGCTGGAATTTATTTCAACGGTCAGTGGGTGGGTGGAAGATGGGAAATTTCTTAAATGCGTTTAATTTTTTATTGCAAATGCAACAACTGTCAGCGGTGCACTGCACTTGACACAATATTTTGTTTTTACTGTATTTGAATGCATTCAAGTTGCTGTGCCATTTTGGTGAATTAAAATTGTCTACTCCCAACTGAGCTGCCAGCTGTGAAAGTTGTGAATTTTTTGCGCCAGTTAATTTTCATACCCTACACTGAGTCGTTGGGTTGCATTCGCTGCGGTAGCCACAGAAGCCATCACTTCTGACGGTATGAAAATGCTTACACAATGAATGCAATCAGTGTTGCCAGGAGAAAATATTTGCAAAATATATATAGACATGTCCGTCCGAGAGACGATCGCTAGCAAACTTCATTTTGATGAGGTCTGAAAAAAAAAGAACGTTCCAAATTAACTACAACTGGTAGAAAAAGAAGTGAACAGAAAAGAAAAATGAATGATGATTGAATGAATAGATTGAAAAAAGTATATCAGCATCGAGCAAGCGGCCAGCTCTGGTATCTTTTTGGCTGAAATTTTGACGTTTCTTACCAGTGTAGAGGAAAATATCCATTAGTTTTCTACTTATATAAACATTTCAAGCTCAGAATTTTTAATTCCAAAGTTAAAGCAAAGATAGTGCAATAGTTCTATAGGCTTTGGTTGAAAGTAAATTTAGTTCAGCATAGAATTACAGCGTTTTTAGTAATGTCCGACCGAAGGTGGATTTTTGACCGAAGCCGAAGATGAAGCAGAACATTCGGCATAATAATAAATAATTCGGCCGAACATTAATAATAAAAATTCTTTTAAGAAAAAGAAAATTGATTAAATTTAGCCGTTCTTTCTCTATTCATTTCTTTGTTCCACATAAGAATTAATACAAAAATTTGTTTATATACATATTTTAGTAAAAAAAACCAAAGAAGTTCCGTTTCTTAAAAAATTAAAAAAAATCTAACAATTAAATTGACATGCACAGCTGATTGGAGATAACTTTTTTTAATCGGAATCTTGAGTTCAGAATATCGATAAAACCCGAACAGAGCAAATTGACTTGCATTACAGGGCGAAAACCTTCGGCTAAAGTATTCGGCTATTTTTGCCGAAGCCGAAGATTTAAAATTGGCCGAATACCGAAGACGAATATTCGGTCGGACACTAGTTTTTACTATAGAAGAAGCATGAGTGCTTTAACAGATAATTTTTAAATAATTTTTATTTGAGTCCGAGTGTGTAAAAAAATGATGAAAACTTAAACAATTAAACAAAAAATGTATAGACTCGCCACTATTGAGAATAGAATTTTAAAGTTGTTCCACTCTAAAGTCAAAGTTTTAAGAAAACATATAAAAGTTTTAGTTACTCATCGGTGTAATTAATTCAAAAAATTTTCAATACAATACCCACTTAACACATTTTCAAAATATTAAGTTTAAAGTAGTATTTAGGTCTCGCTCATAAGTATTGAAAACCAAGCAATCTGTAAAAGACGATGCAGTTCTATTCACTAAAAAAGAAACTCCCAGGCATGTCAATGAGTTAGAAACAAGGTCGGGATTTCTGAGTCACTGCAATCCCAAAGACTCGCTTAGGAGATGGACTTACTACTGCCGCAGTTGCCTAAATATAGAAGAAAAGAAGATCATAAGTCACTTTCTCTGCCACTGGCCGGTTCTCTCTAGACAGAGATGGAAAGCTCTAGGTTCACCTTTCTTCGAATACTTACGTGACTTCAGACGTCATGCACGTATTATGCTGGGTTAATCAGGTTCTCAAATGACTTTCAGAAGAGACAAATAATTTCTTCCTTTGTGGTATCGCAACTGTGGACCCAACTTGCAGCCTACTTGCGGCAAGGTCTTACGCTCTAACAGCTACTTCAACCTAACCTAACTTTGTGTATTGTGACGTATTCTAATAATAAATTCCATTTGAATCAGATGGTATTATAAATAGCGATACTTTTGTGTCACTTGAGCTGGAAAGTTGAGATAACTGCTGCAGTTGTCTAAATGTAGAAGAAGAGGAGATGATAAGTCACCTTCTCTGCCTCTGGCCAGCTCTTTGTAGACAGAGATGGTAAGCTCTAGGATCACCATTCTTCAACAATTTAGGTGACCTCAGAATAGTCAATAGAAGTTACTTGCTTGGAGTCATTCACGAATAAAGTTGGCTTAATCAGATCTCTGAATGACTTGTTGTGAGCCGAACCTGTGACCAACATGTTTCTTTCGGCAAGGATTCGTGTCCTGACAGTCTAACCTTGGTGAAAGAAGCACACTTAAGTACATTATTATTTATACATATTTCTAAATTTTTTTGATTATTTCTCATACCTAAACATTTCCGGAAGACTAAAGTAAAACTAAATCGAATGTTTAACTTTTTCAAGAAAGGAAATGTGCGATCCATATGATTTCTCTATTTTAGTCACATTTTCACTGTTTTTTGTTATCAATGTGAACGATTCATATGGAACACATACAAGGAGCGTCCCAAAGTAAACAGGACTTTTATAAAATAAAGAAAATGGATGATTATTTTTGTATAATTCTTTTTATTTATTCAAAATACTCTCCTTCTGCTTCGATACAACATTTTGCACGGTCCAAAAGCATTTGGAATGAGTGTTTTAGGCCATCGGCCGGCATCGCCTTCAGAATGTTGGTACAAGCCTTTTGGATGTCTTCAACGTCCTTATAACGTTTTCCTTTCATCGGCAAATGCAACTGACCGAATAAGTAGAAGTCACAGGGAGCCATATCAGGCGAATACGGTGAATGATTGATGGTTAAAATGCGATTTTTTGTCAAATAATCGGTCGTAACTACGGCTCTGTGAGCCGGTGCAGAGTGCCGGTGCCGGTGCGGAGCTCGTGCCAAAGTTAAAAACATACTGTCACATTGAGCGGGATATTTCGGCTTCTACTAGACCAAATGTCATGACATTTTGACAGGATGTGAATGAAAGATGTACCTTTCCAACGCATGTCCTCACACATAGATGGCGCCACCAGAAACGTCCCTATTGTAAAAGTTCTGTTTACTTTGGAACGCACCTTGTATGTAGACGCTTTGTATGCCCCATGGACATGGAAGATTTAAGGAACAGAACCAAATGACATATGTCCTTCTTTGACAGGTCAGTAAGGAGTTGAGCTATCGGAGATAAATTTGACATGAATAATCCATCAAGACTACAGTTTCTATAGAAAATGGGAATGGTCAGCTTACTATTAAAAAGAGTTGCCACATATGGCAATATTTCAAAATGAGAATGTTTTCTATATTTCCAAAAATTGTTGGGTTTTATTATTCTAAAAAACCAAAATTTAAGGCAACATGCCTCCTTAATCCACTTTGGTACACAGTTATTCTTGTCTACCACAGTTGCAGTTCTTATTACAATGTAATATTTTGAATTTTGAAATTGATGCAGAAGGACATTTTGAAAACATGACATGCGACATTTTAAAAACAGACTATTAAAATGGAGGCGTTGTTTTACTGTAGTGTATAAATAAATCGGCTCAGACCGACCAAAATACTTTCATTCATTGTTTTTAATCCACATTTGTAAAAAAAAACGGTATAAGTTATTTTCAGTTTTTTTCATAAAAAATACAGAAATGAGTCAAGCGGCAAATTGGCCAACTACACAGCTACAATAACAACAACAACAACAACAACAATGGCAGAGCAACAAATAGCTGCACTGCTCGGCACGTATTCTATGGTATTCTACGTTTTGCAAATGCTGCGAACTGTAAAAGGCACCAACCAACCATCCGACGAGATGCTGCCGTCCGTCCGTCTGTCTGTTCGTTTGTTCGTCTGTCCGTGCGCTGTGCGGCCGGCAGCATTGTGCAACATGCTGCTTGCTTTTTGCTGTTTATGGCAACAAGCGGCAGCAACAACTACAACAGCAACAACAGTAGCAGCTCCTACTTTGCATGCTAACGCGCTGTCTAACTGCAACAACATCAATGCCAACAACAACACCAAATCCAAAAACAATTGTTTTCAGTGTGCAGAAAAGTTTTGTGCTTTCATTGTGCTGCTCGACTTTGCGGCGAGAGTCGGCGCTGCGTTGCGTTGCGCTGCGGCAGCATTTTTACGGCAGTTGTGTTTTTTTTTTTTGGTGTTTTGGTTTTGGACTTTTCTGTTTTTGTTGCACCCGACGCAACACAACAATTCCGTTCATAAATCAACAAAATATGCTCTTTAGTTTTGGCTTTCTACGACTTTTGTTTTCAAGTTTTTGTTTTCAGTTTTTGTGTTTATCATTTTTATGTTGTTGTTAGTGCTGTTGTTGTTGTTAGTTGTTTCATGAAACATTGCTGCAACATTTTTGCCCACTTGCCGGCGTTTGGTGCTTGCAGTTGGTTAGATTTTTGCATGCCTTTCATTGTTGTTGTTGTTGTGTGATTTTGCTGAAATTTAAATTAAGCCTGTCATGCGGCCAGCAGCGTCGTCCCGTTGCGCCAGCCACATCAAACCAATATTTTGTATTGCAGATTTATGGCGCGTACTCGCATCTTCAAATGAATTACGCGCGCCGCAGTCGTCTGGCCGAATGTGCGTTTCTCAATGATGCAACAGTGCAACAAAGCGCCGCGCAACATTGCTTGCAGCACATTTATTTATTTTCTTGTTTGGATTTACTGGCAGCACCCAATGTCTGTCTGTACATATGTGTGTGTGTGTGTGTGCGAATTTCAATTGCTTCGCGCTGAAATTACTCTTTCGGCCGTTGTTGACTATTTAACGCAACGATGGCGCAAAAAGCTCGCCAGCAAAGATTAAAAGCAAAAAAGGCCATAACATTAAAATTGTCTAAAGTAAATGTAAGCAGACAACTTTAACGAGCAGCAATTCGGACACAACGAAATGCTCACATGATGAATGAAATGTTTAGTTGGGTTGAGTTCCATTGAATTCATGGAGTACGGTAGAAATTGTTGATGATGCCTCCAATTGGACTGACAGTATTGTAAGCAATCCATCAGAAAATGTTTTCGATAAATAGAATTTGAATTGTTGAAACGTTAGCAAATAGACTTGGAAAAAGGATTGCAGTCACGAATCGCAAAGACACATTTTTCTTGGCAGCTTTATGGGATTCGTTCAAACTTAGGCGACTGTGCAATGCAGTGCAGAGTTGTCGCATCACACTTCAAGGTATTCGACATCACCGAGTCACTCTCTGCTGGATTTCTGGCCACTCTGGAGTCGCAGGGAACGAAGCAGCGGACGAAATGGCGAGAAATGGTGGTGCCCTGTCAATCATCGAAGTAGATAACTCTGTGCTTTCTCCGATATTTGCCCTGTATATGTGTATCGAAAGGTTGAGACAAAAATACATTGAGCCATCATGGCACAGCAGGACCGATTGCTGCATCTGCCGGGCACTATGACCCTTCCTTTTCTAGAAAAAAATACGATTTGTACTGTCCCTGAGTTGAACTTCCATTAGGCAGCCTTTTGGAGCCATGGCTGGATACTGCGCCATTTTTTTTTTTTTTTTTTTTTGGAGAAGGGAAAAGCATTGAAAGCCGGTGTGTGAGACTTTCACCCACTAAATCCCTCCTATCTCCTAAACTGCTGCCAGGGAACGTCCTGCGAGGAATTACTTACTGCGCCATTGGATCTACGCCTTTGCGACCCAGTAAAGGTCAAACTCCATGAAGCGCGTTTCAGGCTTTGTCGCTTTATGTCGTTTCACGCTTTATTCGCTTCGCAATGTTGTATGCTCCATAACACGCGTTTCACGCTTCTGCTTCTTCTTCTTACGTCAGCTAATGCTAATTTTTAATTGACAAACTGCTGATTGATTTCGTTGTGAATTGTGAGAAAAACAAGGAAAATTGTGAAAAAGAACGAAACGAAATTGCTAAACGTCTTTATAGAATTTACTGATTTCATTTTAAACACAGTAAATCCATATCGAGCATTGCAAAAAAATAAAAAAAGATACAATTGAATTCAATTTGTAATAATTTATTTCACAGGAATGAGCAAAATTCGATATACAATGAATAAGCTATCGAATTTTCAATAAAGCGAAGACTAAGTTTCGCCTATCAAAGAATAATGCTAATTTTTAGGAATTTCTTAACTTTTTTTGTTAAAATATTGGACTCAAAATGTTTCTTAACTGTATTTAATAGCTTTCGTATAAAATAAATGCATTCAACTTTTTCGATAACACAAGTTTGTTATCAACTTTACCATCGCCACATAATTTATGTCATCTTTAGGAACTCTGTCAGCTGTTTGACGTCGTTAAGCGAGAAACGCGTGAGAAAAGTTGAAAACAGTTAAACTTTTCACGCGTTTCGCGCTTTTCGACGTCAAGTCATGGATGTTGCTTCATACAAATACACTGATTCCACTTTTTTTCGAAAAGCGAGAAAGGCAAAAAGCGACGATATGCTTGAAACAAGCTTAACATGTTTTGCTGTTATTCTTACAAAATCCCAAATTAAAAGTAAACAATTTTCTATTCGGAAAAATAAAAATTTTTTAGATTTTTTGGTATAGATTTTATTTCCAAAAAGCACCTAACACAACTGTGTAACTTGGGTCATAAGCAAAAAAAAAATTATTTTTAAAAAAGGGCGATTTACTGAGAAATTATAGTAACAAAAAATGATGTGGCGAGATTACATTAATAATACATTGATATTATTTTACATGATATGCTTTAAAGCAATCTTTATCCTTTGTACGGCATAAAAAAATTCATTTTGGAGCACTATGAGGCCGGTATTTACTTATTGTGCTCGAAAGGCACAACTTCATCGAGCATATCTCTAATTTTTGCCAACACTTCTCAAATTTCCATTCCATTCCATAACATAAGCCAAATTAAATATAAAAACTACAAATGAATACAACAACTACATTCTGGCACTTCGTCCTCTGACAAACTTTCAGTATCTCCGTTGTTATTTGACCTCAAATCAACCATCGTCATCTGAGTAGAATTCCACGTCTGCATTTTCGAGAACATTCAAGATTTGCTGAAGATCCCCAGGCTGGGAGAAATTGAGTTTCTTGCCTGGGAATTTATTAGTTGTCACAATTGTGAGCTTGAATACATTTTACTATTTATACACATACAACACAATTGTGATATCTTATTTTTTTTGCAAAATTAACTAGCTTTATGTGATCTTAAGGCCCTTAAAATTAAATGGAGCTTTAAATATCAGTTTAATTACATTCATAATCAAAGTTTGATAAACAAATTCATTAACAAAAGAAAGTATTTGTACTTACCGCTTGCCATGCTTCTGCCTTCGACGAGCTTAATCACGAAAATGTTACGCATTCAATTGCATTAAATTTTTTTACTTTTTTAAATTGTTACGCAATAACGGGAAAATAATTGGCGAACGACATCCTATTTGATTTTTTTTTAAATTTCAAAATCTACGCTACAGCTGTGCTAACAGAAGTCTTTTCAAAGTTATATCTCACAATTGTGTATGCTGGGTCGCAAAGGGCTATGCTGATGAAATGGCGCCTCTCATCCAGTGATGTCTGTAGAAACTGCGGAGATAAAGAAGAAGTAGAAACGATTCAACACTTCCTGTTCCACTTTCCAGGAACTCAGGATTCGGTACCCTGGTTTAAGATTCTTAACGGACCTGGCGAAAGTTGAAATCTCGGATCTGGTTTCCTTTATAAGAGGTCGAACTGGTTTGTCCCGGATTGAGACTGTTGGTTAGCTCCAAAGCGCTTTTAGAAGAAATTCACAATGGGCCTTTTTGACCTCGGAGTGCAAGTGCGATTTGCACCGCACACATCCTTCTCAACCTAATCGAACCAGAGGCAACTGTGCTTAAGACACCAAGCTATGTAATACAGAATTTCAGAGAGAAATTGGTGTATGCAAAACTTAAGAAGACACCTAGGTTAGGTTATACTGGCCGGTCTTTAGGTCTCCGATCATTCGAGGCACCAAATGGAGATTCAGAAACTTTATTGTTCTACGAATTTGTCATAGAAGAAACCTAACATGAATCAATTTGTTGAGCAAATTACCTGCACACTTAACTTATAATTATGTAGGACTATAAATCAGCTGCAAACATAGTCTTCCAGGGTCGTTCATTGAGGAGTAATGTAAGATAGTAGCGAAGTGTGCTTATGGGAACAGTCTTCTCAAGAAGAGGATAAGCTGTATGAAATGTTAGCCACTTGAAGCTGTTGGACATAACGAGATAAGTCGATAATTACGGTCAATTTTACCAAAACACAAACTAGCGGAATAAGAGAGACTCGCTAGTTTCAGCCGTTCTTCTGGCTGGATAACAAAAGTGGGTTTTAACCGACGCGTCGATGTTTATGCGAGGTATGGGGTTCATTAATATCTCTGAAGAAATCTCTCCGAAAGACATAGGTGAACTGAACACTGCAGTGCATTAAACAAAAAATTATGTCTAGTCATGGTTGTCGATCAGTCTGTCTGTCGCCCTTATAACTCATCGAACCATGGGTACGCAATTTTGCTGCTATTAAAAACACGCTTCATAAATGCTACTTTACACCACCGTACTCGTACAACACAACACAGCCATCGAAGACACAACGCGCACTGTTGTTACGTCCCAGCGATGCATCGGCCTTGTGCAATGTGCCTTCACTGACATCGTTGTGGAGCCTTTGATTGCAAGGAATTATTGAGTGTAATTGGAAAATGTACAGCGCCAGTTGTACACTGGTTGGATCTGCCCCACTGGCGTCTACCACAATTGCCAATTGTGCAATTTTGTGCGTAAGTCCGCGAAAAACTCGCCGGACACTTCAGAACGCGCACAAATTGAGTCGATTTTCCACGCGGACACACTTCAAGCTGTCCTGTTCACTAACAAAAGCACAGCCACCATCGATGACACCGCAACACTATGCGCTGAACCGACGTAACAACAACAACAACACCAGCAATAACAATGCACACATATGTACAATGTACAATGGTTAACAGGCAGCGAATGACTTTTAATACGACGAATATTGCATTGAAGCGGCGCATTAATATCGCAATAAAACCAGCCCAGCACGCCATCGCACTGACGCACCGACGCATCGCCGATAATGCACCCCCGCTCGGTCCGGCTGTGTGCCCGCTGATCTGTGCGCATAAATGACTCAATTTTTTTGGACGCCCACTGTGCCGGCACGGCCGCCTTAACAGGCACAATTGCAGCGAAAGGGCCAAGCGCCGAGCGAGTATTTTTATATACCATGGAATTCACAATATTGCTGCTGCTGCTGTTGTTTTTGCTGTTGTTGTTTTTAAACATCAACAAAAAAAAAACAAATGGCATGGCCCATAACTAACCAAAATAACAAATATGTTTCAGTCGGTTTCGAGCGACTTATTCATACCCTACACGAATTCTAATGAGAGGAGAGGAAAGGAAGGTTTTTAATGGGTTTTCGGGGCCCGGATTTTATAGATTCATGTCCGTTTTGTTAATACTGCATCAAGAGGAGAGCCTTAAAAGAAGCTCAGATTTTCTCTCCACGAAATTACTCTGCACTTATAGAGAACGGATAAGGTCAATTTTCCGTATTCTTGTTTTCTAAACGATTCATGTACAATTTCACTCCAATATCTCACAAATAAGTCATATTATAACATCTTGACTTCTTGACGTATTAATGGGTATGAAAATATGTCCCATAATGGGTTAAGACGGCATGGTTGAACATTTAAAGTGATAAGCATCCAGAAACGAGCAGATTTTCATGCTTAACCCTTTCGGGACGGCTTTTAATCCGGTCATTCCAAATATAAAAAATTTGGCCATTACACTTTATTCGACTAAAGCTGTTTTAAAAATTTTAACACCGTCAACAATTCTCCTCAAAGGGTTAACATTATAAGGTTAATATTTTTCTCAAAATTCTCTTATCTGACAACTTTAATCAGAACGGAGAAAACCACGCCCATTTTAAAATATGCCTTCTTTCTATTTGTTCTCTTTGTAAAGTAGAAATCAATCAAGTAATAAGTAAAAATGAATTTGTAAAGCAGAAATCAATTGAACTATAAGATATTTAAAAAATAAAAAAAAATTAAAAAATGAGTCAAAATGTAATCAAAAAAACTGCATAAGGAATCGAAATGGGTTAAGGTGGTTCATCATGAGTTAAGATAAGTTAGCGAACACACCCTTTTGCAGTTGTCAGTATTACCAAACTATAATAACAGATTATTTTCGTTCTTGCTTACTTTGTACTTTACTCTTATTTGGCAACCCTACTTAAAAAAGTCCTATCATGCTCAAACAGTTCTAGAGATTATCACCAAATATATCTACTAAGTATAAATGTTTTTTATTTCTACAGATAAACAGACGGATGGATATTGCTTAATCGATACTCCTGGCGTTCCTGATCAGGTCTATATGTATATTTTTTTTCATAAAAATCTTTTCATACCATGCTCTAAATTTTACAAATTCGTGTTCAAAGTGTTAATACTTCGATACCTCAGTGTAGCGTCTAAAAAGTAGGAAAAGAGGTTTCTATACTAAATATGAACGAAAATTCAAAAGTGAGCTTAATTTGATAAATTTGTTTTTCTAATTGCATATTGCTTTAATGATTTTAAAGATTATAAGAGTTGATTTTCTTAATTTTTTTTATAACTTTGTTTACATACCTTATAAATTTGTTTATCTTATGTCCACAGGGAAGCAAAATGTATTTGCGATTATGTTCACCAGAGAACCAACTTTTTCCATTTGGCTGTCGGTCTAGTCGTCTTTCTAATCTGGTTGTTTATCTTTAGTTGAATTGTCGAAGTTGTCTAAACTGCAAGAATCATACAACTGCAGATTCATGAACTTCGTGTTGGATGGACCGTCTGGACTGGTCTTCTGACTTTCAGTTTGCCAATTCGCTGGTACTTGAGCTATCGAAGTTGGCAGCGGTTGAGATATCAGAGCGATATTTAACATAAGTTTCACTGGAGACATTATTGGGTGAGTGGGCATAAAAAAGAGATACGAAACAGTAGACACGATTGCTATTGTTGGGAAGACTGAGGCTGATGGACGGACTAAACCAGCTGTGGAACGCAAAACCGTAGTTCCACGAACTTGATTGGATCGCTTCGTTTAGACTGCAATAGTTCTGCAGGCGTATTAACCCATTAATGCCCACAGTTACATATACGTAACGGCAGCAACGATAATTTAAAATGTTATTTACAGGTTGCATGTACATGCCTATTCATGTTTATACCTCATATGACATTGAAAATAGTTTAGCGAATGCTGTAAAATTCAAATTAGGTCAGTAACTCTTTTATTTTCGTCGCGAGCACAAGTTTTGTAATGAGGTATATTTCAAATTAGTAAAAATTGCGATATGGCGACACGCAAACTGTAAGAAAAATTTATATCAATTTAGTGAAAGTATTTTGTGAGAAACTTTTTGTGAAAAGTGGTTATTAAATATCTACAGTTTTATTAAAAAATGTTAAATTAAACTTTTAGTGCCCGTGGGCTTTTCTGAGCAGCCTGCAATTGCACTGTTACGTATATGTAACTGTGGGCCATTCTCAGTACTTTTGTGTTTTTGGTTTAAGTTACACATACGTAACAGTGGGCTATTCTCAGTACTTTTTTAACGTAAGTTCAAATATAAATGTAAGATTTTTGTATGCTTAGATACGGATATTTGACACTGGATGAGGCCACCATATATTTGCAAGAGATTGCAAGTGATGAGGAAGAAGATAATGCAGTGGAAAAGTTGACAATTAAGCCGCCTAGTGGCCATATTTTGGGATCTGAAGAGGATTCTGTGGAAGAAGATGGCGGTGGAGTGACAATAAATTTGCCGAGAACACAATTAATGCAACCGTGTGAGGTTATTGTGCGGCAATTGACAACAAAGGTTGAAATCGACGACGACGAAAACATCGTACTACAGCAAGCTCTTGAAGACGTGATAAATAATTCCTTCGCAAACTTAAATACAGATCTTATAGAATCACCAGGTACTACATCATCAACGTCTTTTGGGTCGCCATCTTGTGGAGGAGCCATTTCACTGCCTATGTTTTATAAACCTTCAGAAGAAGAGCCATTGGAGCCTAGTGATGAACTTTCGTCGGCTTCTACTTTACATGGAAAACTTTCAATCACTAAAATTGGAAAATATTCCCGAATAGAACGTAAAAAAATCATGGTACCATTACAAAATTCGGTACTGCAATATCATCGGCATGTGGGGGAAACCGACAGAATGGACCAAAATGTAAACGCATACAGGATTAGCGCTCGTGGAAGAAGTGGTGGTTTTCCATTTTTTCAAAGCTCATTGACGTGTCGATGCAAAATACGTGGATCTTGCATCGTAAAGGAGGAAGCAGTATGACGCAACTTGATTTCCGCAGAGCCATTGCCAACTCTTGGCACAATAAGACCACCTCAGAGGTTTTTTCATCGAACAACTGCGGCAGAGACCGACTTCTCAAGCCGCTATGACTGCATTGGGCATTTTATTGTAGAAACAATAGATAAAAAAAGGCGCCGCTGCGCTGGAATGAACTGCAAATCGCATCCCACTTCTATGTGCAAAAAGTGTAATGTTGGTTTGTGCATCAAATGCTTCGAAAAGTACCATTATGCTACAACTCCATAATTTATTGTATCAACCACATATGTGTTTCATTCACCTTTACATTCACAGTTCAATGTATACAAAGTTTTCATGTATTTTTAAGTACTAAGCTGTAACATTGTCATTAAAAAGAAATAAAATTTGTTCCACCAAAAAGTACTGGAAATAGCCCACTGTTACATATATGTAACGGCTTCCACAGCCCAATCCATACAAGGTATCCAAATTTTTTTTTCTTATTTACGTTCCTATGCATCATAAATCATACGTCTCTAAATTTCAAGCCCCTAGCACTGCTAGATCGCTGTGGGCATTAATGGGTTAACAGGGATCATGTGCATAGGATGGGTTTGCCAGGAAGTATGTGCTAGAAGCGTAACTATTCCATAACACGGAAGCAGAGAATGTGCCCCAATGTTCACTATTTGATGACTAAGCTTTGCAAACCTGGGATTCTCGATTTTACAAAACTAGGCAAGTTGTAGTCGCTAGAGCCACGATCTCTGCTTAGGTTTGCCAAAAAACTTCGTGTTCTAATGGTTCACTATAACAACACGTGAACGGATCTCCATATGGTATCGCTAAGGACCCAGTAGGAGCTCATGTATGACCATCGTGGTCCGCCAGTTCCACTAGCCTACCTACTGGATTTAAAAAGATAATAAGAACTAGTGCCGTAATGATTCGCCTACTTAAAACAGAGTTACCAAGGGGCGGCATTAAGATAAATGTGTTTGAACATAAATCAAAACTAAACTGACGGTTTGCGAATTATTATAACCGAAAATGAAGGATGTCCAAACAATAAAAAGATTTATTTAAAAGAATAATGAAATATTATATGGTTTATGAAAAATTACAAATGAATTTATTAACTAATTTAATAAAATAAAATTAAAATTAAATTAAAATGAATTTAAAATTAAATTAAAATTAAATTAAAATTAAATCAAAATTAAATTAAAATTAAATTAAAATTCAATTAAAATTAAATTAAAATTAAATTAAAATTAAATTAAAATTAAATTAAAATTAAATTAAAATTAAATTTAAATTAAATTAAAATTAAATTAAAATTAAATTAAAATTAAATTAAAATTAAATTAAAATTAAATTAAAATTAAATTAAATTAAAATTAAATTTAAATTAAATTAAAATTAAATTTAAATTAAATTAAAATTAAATTAAAATTAAATTAAAATTAAATTAAAATTTAATTAAAATTAAATTAAAATTAAATTAAAATTTAATTAAAATTAAATTAAAATTAAATTAAAATTGAATTAAAATTAAATTAAAATTGAATTAAAATTAAATTAAATTAAAATTAAATTAAAATTAAATTAAAATTCAATTAAAATTAAATTAAAATTAAATTAAAATTAAATTAAAATTAAATTAAAATTAAATTAAAATTAAATTAAAATTAAATTAAAATTAAATTAAAATAAAATTAAAATTAAATTAAAATGAATTTAAAATTAAATTAAAATTAAATTAAAATTAAATCAAAATTAAATTAAAATTAAATTAAAATTCAATTAAAATTAAATTAAAATTAAATTAAAATTAAATTAAAATTAAATTAAAATTAAATTAAAATTAAATTTAAATTAAATTAAAATTAAATTAAAATTAAATTAAAATTAAATTAAAATTAAATTAAAATTAAATTAAAATTAAATTAAAATTAAATTAAATTAAAATTAAATTTAAATTAAATTAAAATTAAATTTAAATTAAATTAAAATTAAATTAAAATTAAATTAAAATTAAATTAAAATTTAATTAAAATTAAATTAAAATTAAATTAAAATTTAATTAAAATTAAATTAAAATTAAATTAAAATTGAATTAAAATTAAATTAAAATTGAATTAAAATTAAATTAAATTAAAATTAAATTAAAATTAAATTAAAATTCAATTAAAATTAAATTAAAATTAAATTAAAATTAAATTAAAATTAAATTAAAATTAAATTAAAATTAAATTAAAATTAAATTAAAATTAAATTAAAATTAAATTAAAATTAAATTAAAATTAAATTAAAATTAAATTAAAATTAAATTAAAATTAAATTAAAATTAAATTAAAATTAAATTAAAATTAAATTAAAATTAAATTAAAATTAAATTAAAATTAAATTAAAATTAAATTAAAATTAAATTAAAATTAAATTAAAATTAAATTAAAATTAAATTAAAATTAAAATTAAATTAAAATTAAATTAAAATTAAATTAAAATTAAATTAAAATTAAATTAAAATTAAATTAAAATTAAATTAAAATTAAATTAAAATTAAATTAAAATTAAATTAAAATTAAATTAAAATTAAATTAAAATTAAATTAAAATTAAATTAAAATTAAATTAAAATTAAATTAAAATTAAATTAAAATTAAATTAAAATTAAATTAAAATTAAATTAAAATTAAATTAAAATTAAATTAAAATTAAATTAAAATTAAATTAAAATTAAATTAAAATTAAACTAAAATTAAATTAAAATTAAATTAAAATTAAATTAAAATTAAATTAAAATTAAATTAAAATTTAATTAAAATTAAAATTAAAATTAAAATTAAATTAAAATTAAATTAAAATTAAATTAAAATGAAATTAAAAATAAATTAAAATTAAATTTAAATTAAAATTAAAATTAAAATTAAATTAAATTAAATTAAAATTAAATTAAAATTAAATTAAAATTAAATTAAAATTAAATTAAAATTAAATTAAAATTAAATTAAAATTAAATTAAAATTAAATTAAAATTAAATTAAAATTAAATTAAAATTAAATTAAAATGAAATTAAAAA
This sequence comes from Melieria crassipennis, assembly GCA_963668005.1. Lineage (NCBI taxonomy): Eukaryota > Metazoa > Arthropoda > Insecta > Diptera > Ulidiidae > Melieria > Melieria crassipennis. The sequence continues at coordinate 28,721,437 of OY764961.1, read as the reverse complement.
TAAATTAAAATGAAAATTAAAATGAAATTAAATTAAAATTCAAATTAAAACTAAATTAAACATAAATTAAAATTAAATGAAGTAAGTTAATAAAATAAATATTTTATGATTTTCAATCATAGCCGAAGTCACTATATCATTAATCGAAAGAAAAGCTACAAAAGTTAAACTGGTTCCAATATCATTGAATTTGGCACTAGTAATTTTTTCGATTATCGTTCACTGGCAAACATTGTGCACGGTGCTGCTTACAGCTTGTTGTGGTTGCTATTTATGTGCATATGTAAGTGTGCATCATAAAAATGTTAACGTTCAGTCAGTTTTATTGGCAATTTGACCATGCAACATTTGCTTTTGTGCCATTATGCCGTCTATAGTAGTTGCAGTGTCTCTTGCTGTCATTGTTGTTGTTGCTTTGTGTTGCAGCTCCACACACACACACACACACACACACAGCTCGAGTGGGCACGCACACGCACAAAGGCGACGCACACACGCGCGCCGGGGCGCTATCAAAAGAGTTAAACTGCCATTTAAATAGAGTTTTCATGGGGCTTAATTTTAGTGACTCACTTGATTGCCGCTCCACCTACTCACGTGGCTGCGGCGCGGCGGCTAGACGAATGCATAGCGAGTGCATGGCTTATTCGAATTGGGGGCAGCTTTTGCGCCTCTTAAACGCTGCATGCGACATGTAAATCACAGTTTACTGCCGTCTTTTTACGAGGTGGTTGTGTTAATTACACTTTAAGTTTACTTTTTATAAAGTCGGCGACATTTGTTCGGCAATCATTAACACAATTTTCGAGGTTCATACTATGTTGAGGGCGAATTGCAGTCGCAGCTAGAGATCAATGGTGAAACTTTTATTGACTGTTTCGCAGTGTGCGATCAATTCTCAGTTTTTTCTAATTATTTATATATTCTTTAATGGGCATTGGAGGTGTTTAAATGGCTGTTGTGCACATTAGAAAGTGATTGAAGTGTGGAAAGGACAAAAATATTTAACTGAGTGATGGGTCGCACACGAACTAAAATAACTTTCTATATCCTACAAGGAGTACGGCAGAGTCACGCATGCAAATTATGATTTGGATCTAGCAGCAAGTAATCTATTGTCGTGCATGGTTCATCTGATTGATAAATGTCACCTTTGGTATTCTTTTTTACCGCAACACAAATCGGTTGACACATTCAGAATATATTATTCAGTCTTATTAGTTTTCTCTGTGCGTCCAAGTATGTATCTAGATATCTATTTGGATCATAAGTAGTATGAGTTGATATATGATTTATCGTTTCTGTTTGTCTTAGCATTCAATTATGTCATCTATGTGTCTTTCCATTTATCTATAATCGGTAAGAGGGCTAAAATTTTGTGTCCTTATATAAGTAAATTTCTCACTTCAGAATTACATGAAATTCAATTCGACTTGTGGTTTAATCAGCAACTTTCGATATCAGGGAGATAGCAAGATTCATGTAGGAATCCTCGTGGTTTTTAGCGCCACAGAAAGGACTATCATGCCATGCTAACGTTTTATCAAGAAGAGCCATCCATTTGTCCTTTCAAGAGCTTTTCATGAGAAAAACTGCTACTCTATCCTAGCCTATCTAACGGTATATTCATGGATCTGTTTGTCTATTACTCAATCGGTCCGCTTGTACATAGTAAATTTAACCTTTTATGCAGTGGCGCATATAGGATTTCATTTTATAAGGGAGTGCTTGGCGTACAACTTTTGAGACGAATACTATCCGAAACCATATATTGTACCAACAATTTTTGTGTTTGGGGGAGGGCTCTTAAACTCCCAAAACCACTGATTTTATGACTTCCCGAAAAAAAATTAATTCAAATCTTTTAGGCTAACATCTTAAGCTAATCTTCATCGTGTTGTCCATAAACTGACATAAAACAGCCGTCCTGACTCAAACAGGGCGGTCAGCAAAGTCTTTCCCCGGTCTTGGGGTTTTCGAAAGCCCGGATTTTGTCGTAGAATGTCTTTGAAAGTCTAGGGGATCTAGCCGATAAGACTATTCACCGTCGACTAGACTTCGTGAGAAGCTCAAACTAGTTCAATGATTGAGCAGTCATCAGCAGTCACAATTGGACTTCATGTACTAAGCAAACCTTCCATCCAATATTTTTAATATGTCTTTTATAGGAGAAGGGGGCTTGTGCATATCTCCCTCTCTGGGCCCACATATTCTTTCAATGACTCTTCCCAACAGTCCTGACAGTTGGAACCAAATTGTATTTTGTTTTTTATTGCAATGTTGTTGGTATGAATGTTGAAATCCCAGCGAACAATGTAGTCCTTACAGATATCTATGGACAATGATGAGGAAGAGGGCCATGCCTTCAATTGAAGTGGGATGGAACCGTAACAACCTGTCACCGGGCTACGGTCTGCTGTAAAAGTTCTCTCCAGGCCCTCCGCCCAGAGATGATAGCGCGTTCTTAACTTGGTCCTTCGAACGGAGACACGGTCTCCCTCTTCGCCATTGACCTACAACTTGTCCATACAGGAGACATGGCCAAGATGGTCTACGTTCATTTCTTTAAACAGCTCATATGGCTGGTTGTTGGTTCTTATTCGAGTCCTGTCATTTGTTGTAATCAGTTGTAGAAGTTGCACGCTGAGTCTAGTGAAATCGTATCGAGTCTGTTGTAAATATTACAACCTCACTAAATTTTATTCTCAACAAGTCTTAAGTTCTGTGCATTGAAAATTTGTTTGCTTGATGCTTTAAGAAGGCTGCACTTGTGACATAAAATGTGTGTTTGCTGCTTCGTTCCATGTGAGTTCGTAGATATTAAAAAAGGGGGAGGATTGATTTGGCGATTTGTAACTTTTTCTAATATAGATGAAAGACATTTTTCACAAAACACAAAAATTTATTAGTTTTCATATTTTCAATGAGCTGTGAACGTATAAATTTGTTCGTGGCAACCACTTGTTGACAGCATGGCAGCAACACCACAGAGGTGTCGTTCCTAGAGTACGTTGTCCCTAGTCGTAGACACAAAGGCATCGCACCAACGCTGAAGCAATATTAATTACAATCAACCAAATGCCATGGACCACACAAACACAGACACGTCTCTCGACGTCAGCGACAAAAGCAACGACCGCCGGCAGGCAGCGAACAATAGCGGCGATTATTAGTATTAATAACGCCACTGTCAAATCTTATTAGCTGCAATTACATGTGCCGCTGCACGGCTGCACGGCTGCCAACTGGCGGCTGACAGCGCGACGACTCGATAACGGACGATTAAGTAATGAGCGGCTGCAACACGTTCGTGGCGGCCAAGGCGCCTCCACAGCGACAGCGACAGCAAGCGGCCAGTCAACCGATAAAAATTGCCAGCAATTTTCCGGCAAAAATGAAGCAAGCAAACGCCACAAAACCGGCTCGTTTTCCAGTTGAATATCTTTCAATAAAACGGCAGTGCGGATTGAACGGCGCGGGTGGGGAGGAATAATATAAACACGAGATGTATGCGAAAAGAACAAACGCAAACGCTAAAGGCTAATAAATTAAAAGTAAATGCCGCACTGTCATCCGGAACACAAAAGGCAGCCAAAGAAACAAGAAAAACCAAAAAAAGAACAAAATATTAAAACAAAAACAAAGCATAAGCCATAAAAACAAAAGTAAAAAAAAGTAAAAAGAATCAAAACAAAAAAATTGTGTGCAGAAAACAGTAGCTGACGCCGGCTCACCCCGAAGCACCAGCAGCAACAGCAACAACAAAAAAAAGTTAACAACCCAGAAGCCGCCGCCAGTACTGCTGACACACGCCTACAGTGGTAATGACAGTCGTCGGCTGCAATTTAGTGGCGAAGTAGCGGCAGCGGCAGTGGGACACCCAGAGATGAAAGTCACAAAAAATTACGCTTTCGCTCTCGTGTGCGCCACAGTGGGACGAGTATAGAAAAAATGGGCACGTGCTCGATTCATAGCCTTAAAGGGTTATGGTTGATTTTAGGGATTCTAGGGGCAAAATAATTTTATTTTATAATTACAACAAATATTTTCGGTTATAAAATGTTACTAAAATCTGACAGAAATAATCGGCATTATAAACAAGAAAGTATCAACATCGGTCGATTCGAAGCGATTCGATATATTCTATTATAGTTACCATTTTACTTTAAAGCACTAATCCATTCATCGAATGCGTCGAAATTGTTTAAATTTAAAATCATCTTCACTGTTGAAAATCGAGTACACTTTGGTTGAAAGTTTTCGTGAACAAGCAAAATTTTCGCATTTGGGGCAGAGTATTCCACAGCGATCTTAAGAGACCTGGTACCTCGTAACATCACCTGAAGTGTCCAGCTCCAGGTTCCAGGGTGTAGCAAGCAAGATGTCGCCAATGCCTTTGCGGCAATCGAAACAGAATCTGCCAAAATGGATCTGGTGGAAAATAAGGGTCAGATGAAGTATATGTTTCACGTCGAGGCCGACAGGTATCCTGGGACGTTATCAAGGAGTTCGTCTACTTTGGCATCGCCATTAAAACAGCAGCAATGGTGTCCGCGTGCCAGAGGTGCCACTACGGGCAACAACGAGCTGTATGAGCTGTTTAAAGACATGGACTAGCCATGCCTCCCGTATGGACGGTGAAGTTCCGGCAACGCGATAGTTGGAGATCGACGGCAAAGAGCAAGACCGTGTCTCCATAGAAGGACCTAGTTGAGGACGTTCTAATATCTCTAACGGTAACGGGTTGTTATGGGCAGTTCAGCAAGTATCAAGAATTTCTGAACTTACTGCTCAATGTGGATTTTGGTCAGGCGGCGTCTTCCGGAAGGATTAGAACCAAACGATGACTGTGAATGGCGAACTGTGTGAGGCCATAATAACTGATTTTTCATAGCCTTAATTGGATAATATCGATCTGGACAACCTGTAGTTTCAACAAAACTGTATCACCTGGGGTTTAGAGGAATTTAGAAGAATCTCCGGTGTCCGGGTTTTACAAAAATTGCTCTTGGTTTCTGAATGTATTTAAGTTTAAATCAATTTGTTTGCTACTCAAATTTCTTTATTAATCTTATAGATTTTTTGTCAGTCTGTGTCTCTCTCTATGTTACGAGTATTTGTTTTATTTTAATTTAATAATTATTTTTGTTGTTCAGTTAATGTTTTGTTTCGTTATGAAATGTTTATAAAAAACAGAAAAATTTTAACTATTATTTTTCATTATTATTTTTAATATCTAATTATTATTTTCATAATGAATCTTCGAGTCTTGGCACTCGAAACAAAATTGCAAAATTTATTTGCGGCACTTGTTTCCCCGCCAACTCGTCCCAGTGTGCATTTAAATTTCTTTGCTTCTTAAATTTCTTTATTACTCTTACACATTTTTTATCAATCTGTGTCTCTCTCTGTTACGAATATTTGGTTTTATTTAAATTAATTATTTATTTTGTTCAATTAATGTTTTCGTTTTAAAATGTTTATAAAGAAGAGAAAACCTTTAAGTATTATTTTTAATTATTATTTTTATTATTATTTTTTTATTTATTTATTATTTTCATTATGAATCTTCGAGTCTTGGCATTCGGAGCAAAATTGCCAAATTTTTTTGCTGCACTTGTTTCCCCGTCAACTCGTCCCAGTGTGCACTGGGTCCCTTGTGCTCTCCGCACACTACACAACTCCGACAGCATCAGCCACTATAACAACAACAACAACAAATATGCATACTTGCCACCGAGCGTGTGTACAGTCTCGAATTGCTATTCCCGCCGACGTCGTGCATCAAGCCGCCGGCTGAACTAAAAGTCACCCATGATGATTTACGACTTAGGCTGCCTCAAGTAGTCACCACCGAAAATAAGTCAAAGTACGAAAGGGGAGCAGTGTGCATTTCGTTGTTGTTGTTGTATTCGCAGCTACTTACTTCTTAGTTTGCGCTCTCCCCCCCTCCCAATGTTTCACGACTTTTAATATCTTCGGCATTAAAGAACAAGCACACCGCAAAAGGTCCTGTCTCTGTGTGTGTGTGTGTGTGTGAGTAGAGCACAAAAAACCGATAAGTGCAAAAGCAACAACAAATGTGGGTGTCCGGGTGTCCAAATGGCGCACTTTGTTGCGTGAAATTTCGAGCAGCCACCGAACGAGCTGAGTGGCTCTGCAAGTTATGGGATTTAAGTTCACTCCGCAGGCGAGGTTTCGTTTGTTTCGAGCGTGGATTATGCAGCCAGTGCTGTGCACCGCAGCTGGAGCCGCTCACTCGGTGCGCTCAAGTGCGCCAATGACGTGACGGGGTGACAGAAGTCGCCACTGATCGCTGTCGCTGTTGAAGAACTCATTTTACAAAAAATACAACAAAATTGTGAACCGAACAGCTGAAAACCGAATACAAGTGGAAAGTTATTGCCTCAACGCTTGCATTCTGTCAAATGCGGTCAAACAGAATGTCAGCGCAAATTGGTTGGTTGGTTGACGCAGTGAACAGCCCGTTTGGGCATCTAGATTGATGTAGGACTGCGAAATTTGAGGGCGGAAATTCAATGCATCAGGGACCGTAACAGTTATAAGTTTGATTATAAAATCAATGTTTAGGAGTTATTTTTTTACTTTTATTTAATGACTCAACCAATAAGAGTTATTTTTTATTTATATATTAAAAATTTAATAATGACAATTATTTTAAATTTTTTTCAGTAGTCCACAAATAATTTTTTCGATTTTTATTTTATTTGTCCTATGATAACAGTGACTTTTATTTATGAAAGTCATCAATAAAAATCAGTAAGTGACTTTTATTTATATAAGTTATCAATGAAAAACAGTTAGTGACTTTTATTTTTTAAGTCATCAATAAAAATTAAAAAATATTTTATTTACAAAAGTCATCAATAAAAATTAGTCAGTGACTTTTATTTTTAAGTCATCAATAAAAATCAGTCAGTGAATTTTTTTTTTAAGTCATCAATAAAAATCAGTCAGTGATTTTCATTTTTTAAGTCGCAATCATTAATCGCATTATTGGATTCATTAAATATCGAAATGCATATATATTCTTGATCGACTCAACAAGACTCAAGATCTCGACTCAAGATCTGACTAGACAATTCTGTTTTCTGGAAGAATCATAACAATTGCTTGCATTAATGAAAATTACTTTTATATTGCGACTTAAGAAATAAAAGTCACTGACTGATTTTTAGTAAAGACATTTTTTAATACTAAAAAATAACTAAAATAAAAATCGAAAAAAACTGTTATTTGTTTAATCAAAAATAATTGTTAGTAAAGGATTTTTAAAATATAAATAAAAAATAATTCTTATTTTTTTAATTTTTCCATAAAAATTACAAAAACGTTTATAGCCAAATTTGATTCTCGGTGCACAAAGAAATGTATTGGTATATTTCATTTAGTTGCATGCCCTTTTCTTCATAGTAATTTTTGAAATATAGTTTTCATAAATAAAAAAATATTTCCGGTCCCTGTTTACAATTTTTCTGTAACAGCTTTGAGTTCGAGGCCCTATGACAAGAATATATTCGCTCGTTCTGTAGAATTAAATAACTTCTGTGGATTTAAAATTGATTAATTCTTTAGGGGACAGCAGGGACGTGGAACTTTGACTGAGGCATCACATTTCTTATGGTCTAAGAGGCCTCCTATGGAGCAGCCTGAGTGCTTGAGGAATAGATCTTCCATGGGTTCAAGCTCTTGGCTCCATAGAGTATTCATCCAACTACATTCCAACTATCCAATGAATGTACTCTATCAACTTCAAGAAGACGATCGATTTAGCAATCAGTGGTCGACTCTTGCTTTGAATTTCGAAAACTCACAACTTTGCGGAAGAATCTTCACAGCTAGTTTCGTACACATTCGTGCCATGCGGCAGAGATCATTTGCTGCATGTTTCATAAAATTTCAAATCCTTAAGCCATACACATATTTTGTTGACGCTCACACCACAACTTCCCATGTTGCGCGCCGTGACGACGCACGAAGCGTTTTCGCATTAGCGTAGCGAGCAATTTGCAATTTCTTGCTTGGCACTCGATGTGGTTTCGCGAATCGTATTTTTCATTGATTAGAAAAACAAACGCGAATGCAATTGGCGTTACGTGTCTAATGGGCCGCGGCACTGCAGGCCAGCGGCAATTAACACTTCGACTGACTACCGCCGAGACGTGCCGAACTGCAACAACACTGCGCCACGTTCGCATTTGGCACTTTCGATGCTGAACAAACACACACAGAATGCTTAACAAGAACTCTTGAAAAACTCTAGAAAAACACGCGTCCGTTGGACGCGCTGTTGGCGTTTCGGGAAAGTGCAATGTGACGGAAAAAATGTGTCGCCGCAACCGTTGGCGCATTTCATTTCGGCGCTGGACGCCGGCTGGAATTTGCGCTGACACAAATACAGCACACACACACACACATACACACACACATACATACACACTCGAGGCAAAGGAATTTCGGGCGCTGCTGCTCGGAGTGACGGGCGCGTATTGATGTCAACAATTAGTGGCGCGGTGCGAACTGCGACTGGAGTCTGGGCCGGGCGAGGTGTCAACGTGCGCCGTCTAATGTGGCTGCGGCTGCGGCTGCTGTTGTTGCTGACGTTGTGCTGGCTGCGACAAGTTAAAAAATTTCATCTAATTACTTAGCAGCAGCTTTCAACATCTGACATTTGTCTCAATTTTGTCTTTCAGCGACGCTGACTGTGCAGCCTGTCGCCGAAGCATAAATTCCCATTGCCGCTGACGCTGTCTTGTTTTCTTGCAGGCGTGTTTTTTCGTGCCACATAAACACACACAAATCGTACAACAAAAATAAACAGCGATTCATAATGTCACACTTGTTCGTTCGCCAACGTTTCGCGACGACCTCCAAGCGAACAAATATTGCGCAGCGGTGCTCACTCTTTGAATGTTGGACCGGTGGAAGCGATTGCGGGATTCTGGTCTAAAATGTGTACAAAAGTATTTCCAGAAGATGGCACAGCAAATATTTCTACTAGTTAGTTGTTTTTATTAGGCTTTACGTCTTATCAGAAAGAGAAATGTTGGAATAAAAACCATAACTTTTTGTTGTATATCCAACTCTGCTAAAACCTGAGATATGCGCAAAGCAGATGATGCAAACCGTAGTCAATCTTCAAGAAAAAGATTATGGGTCTAGTATGAGTCGATTACGACAGTGGTCGCCAACCTTTTAATTTGAATTGGGCAAAATGGATGCTGAGTACTTTTTTCTGAGACAATAAGTAAGAAAAATCGGCAATATTTATATTTATACATACTTGTAAGAAAGAATCAGAAAGAAAGAATCAACTCTTTTTCTTTAAAAAGGCGTTTATCCTTACCATTGCTTTCGTATAATTTTTTTGGGGTTTTTGCTTGCATTTTGAAACTTTGGCTTCTGTTGATTTTTTTAATCAGATGTGCTAACTTTTGTAACTGATTTACCACCACATGGTTCGAGGCTCGAACGTGCATGTAGAAAATGGTAATCGAGGCAATGTTAACACTTTCGCGTCCGCTCTCTGTGCAGTTAAACTAAAACCTATTGCCGCTTTGTTTACGTATGCCGTTGCGTTGGCGCCGCTATTTTTAATTTTTTTTTTTTTAGTAGTGCCCCGGAAACAGTTAAATTACAATTTTTAATAACATAAAAATACGTGAACGGCTCCTAGGTTTGTTCGGCATAAAACGTAAAAATACGTGAACGGCTCCTAGGATTGTTTGGCAAAAAACGTAAAAATACGTGATCGGACGCGAAAGTGTTAAGGACTTAAGACGTCTTTTGGAAAATGTCCGATTTTTATTAAATTCAAAACATACATACATTCCTTGATAAGTTTTAGCAATGAACGCTGGACTCAAATAAACGACCTTCAAAATCGTTTACATTAACCCTACAAATCGAACTTTGCTTTTACAACGTTTTTTAGGAACCTTTGTCAGTGTGACGACTCCTGAAAGATTTTTTTGAAAGTTATGTATCTAAAAATTTACTCAGCTTTTCTTGTTTATAACACATAAATATGTGTTTGGTCTGTTATTTTTGAGGTTATAGTCAACGTAATAGCTAAAAGTTTCATTACGAAATAAATATTCATGTGAAAGCGAGTATCAAATTCAAAATTCAGTAAAATTCCAAAACTATAATTGATTTGTTTGAAATTTTTTTTTTTTTGTTAAACTTATTGGTTAGGAATGACCTGAATTTCAAGTTCCTACTTTTACTTCTTTTCTTTTATGTACAAAATTTGCTGTTAAATCGGTCACTGGGTCTGGCCAGCCTAATCACGTACATTAATGTTAAGTCTCCAAATATTAACATTAAAAAAACAACAGTAAAAACAGTTTCGTCGTTTGAAATTCAGGATGAACCAGCATCATTTTAAATCAATACATAATTTATTGAAATTATATTCCAAGGAATTACCAACAAAGATACACTGCAGGAAGCTATAGGAGCCTTTTAATTTGAAGCTGAATTAATGCAGACAACGTCTTCTGCTCTAGTTTGAAAACTGAAGGACATCAACGATGATCCGTTATTCTAGGATAATGCCACTAAGGGAAGGTAAACTGCAACCGGCGATTTGGTCTTTGTAAGGCTTCACGATATCTTAACTACTACGATAATTCATTTAAAATATCCCAACTACTATTATCTTTGAGCAAGAACCTTTGCTTCCAATCAATTTTGATAAGTTGTGAATGCCTCCTACCTATCGGCAACGGATGTACTATACAAAGGGCGCTCAACATCATCCAGTAATCTATGGAACTGTCTCTTCTAGGGGTCCATAGATGACAGTCTCATCATCAAGGACTTCTTGCTATAAGCTTATAACCCACCTTGGCACAACTTCAATCAATAACCAGCAGAAGGCGTAAGCTTTGAGGGCCTTGAGTACCTTGAGTGGATTGAACAAGGAGAAAACAATTTCAACTACGATATCTTAACTATGACATCTCAACTATTATATCTAAATTACAAATACGATATTTCAAGTATGATAACTTAATTATGATATTTCAAGTATGATAACTTAATTACGATATCTCACCTAAAATATAGCAACTATCTCAATTATGAGATCTTAGTTGTGATATCTGAACTACATTATTTCAAGAACGATAAATTAACTGAGATTTAGCAATTACGATATCTGAACTGCGATATTTCAACTACTTTGTTTGAACTATGATATCTTAACTTATTTGAAAGTTGTCAGCCGGTCCATTCCGTTGCGAACTTAAAGGCAGACCAAAGGGCATGAGTGATCCTTTAAACATTGGAAGATGATTGAATGGACATATTTATGTAGGACGTTTAAAGAAATACAGTTCTCAAACTCAGAACGCAGTTTGATTATAAAAAATAATTTTCAAGAACTTCTGTCGATTGGGTATTCTACTAATCAAACCAAGAGAATCCCTATAAGTGAACTGATTGGCAAAAACATATGAATTGTCTAATTTTTCTAATTTTTTTATACTCTGCACAGTTTTATAAGAATGTCTCCATTTTTGAAAATCTTCCATCTTTTATAAATCGATATAACAATCATCACATTGGCACTGACCTCCACTTGGATCCATCAAATCTGTGCTAAATAAAATTTGTGGTATGGGAAGAAAAATACATTTAAATTGTCCTACAATTTTTCAAATAGTTTTAAAAATTCAGATCAGAAAGAAAGAAACTTTAGCGCAAGAAAACTGATTTCGTGCAAACGCAATGCTCGATTTCTGGCTCCGGGAATGGCCGCATTTTTTGCGCCTTCGTCTTGTGCCCTATCGCAATGTTAGTGGCAACAACAACAACAACAGCAGGAGACCAAACAACCCGACTGACAAACTGATTGATGATACGCAATAAAATGTGTCGTTTGTTGTGCATGTAACGCATCATAAATTTGCAAAAATACGGCAGCTTAAAAATAGAGCGGCCCAACCAGCCGCGCCGACAGGGATAACGAACGAAACGAAAAAAGCGGCAAACACTTCACTTTTCAGCTGGTAATTAAAATCATGTGCCAACAGCTGCCCCGAAGCGGCACGTCCAACTGCACTAACAACGTCCAACTCCAGATGCGCCCAACGGAAAGTTTCGATTCGATTTCATATTCAACCAAAATTGATATCGTTTTAAAAAAAAGGCCAAATCGGCCGCAACTGCACACGACACACTTTGTGTCTGTTAAAGCTTTTGCAGTAAATTCCAATTGGCAGCCAAAGTAAACGACGCGCAACTGCCGCTACAAAAGTCAATGTTTATTTTTGCCAAAAGTTTGTTGTTAACATTTTTGTGGCGCATCGAAAAAAAACTACTGAGCGTACCAAAAAAAAAAAATTGCCAAAGATAAGTGCGCGCAGCAAAAGGTGGGCGTGACTGGCGCAAATGCCACAGCAGTCATGCAGGTACCGAACAGGAAAACTCCAACGCCAAATCTATGATTTTCGCACACTGTGGCGCGTCCACGCGTCCGCCGTTTCCCCACCAGTGCAACACATTCTCGTACAAATGTGTTGTACATAGTCGCGCCGGGGCTGAAAAAGCGTCGCGAACGGGGAAGAAATTTTGTAGCTGCGTGTTTGTGTGCATTCGGCGACGGTCCCTTTACGGCCTTGAATTGCATTTGGCGTATTGGGCGCGCGCAATTTTTGCCAGCGGACGAACAAAAAATATCGCCCGTACAAAGGAAAGGAAGAGCGGCAAAGTTGATGCGAGCCGGCGGGAATAGCGGCCACTTTGTCGTTACGCGAGTGTGAGGGCGGACTTGTGTTGCTGTATACTTTTTTGTTGGTGCTGTTCTATGTGTTAGTGGAAGAGGCAGAGAAGTAATGGTGGCAGACAGAAAAGCATATCCAGTCTATTTGATAGCTGAGCTGCGGCAGAGATTGATCCAAGAGTGGGGTTTGAGAGATGGGTAGTGGATGTGTGTGTGTGTGTGTGTGTGAGTGTGTCAGTGTCAGTTTCTGTATACAAAGCAAAAGCGCTGCTTGTTCGCTTGTTCAATGGGTAAATGTGAAATTTTGTGCATTTGAGTTGTGCTTCGGCAATTTTCGCATTTACGCAAAGCAAACTGAAAGCATAAAAGCTGAAATTTCTATCAGCTGCAAATATGTACGTACATATGTATGTATGTACTCGTATGTGTAAGTTGCAAACACCCAGTTTCATAACTTGGAAATTTGTAATTTGATTTTACTTGCAATCGAACTGATTGAAAAATTCGTAGAAAATTCAAGGCGTATAATTTTTCAGCCATGGTTACATAATTTGAAAAGTTATTGAAGTATAATTTAAATCTTTTGTTTATACGCAGCCAAGTTTGTCGATGTTGTCGTCTCAAAAGGAAAAAATTGAAATAAAAAAAATATTTAGATTTTGATCAAATTTTATCGTTGCTTTAAGTTTTTCCAATTAAACCCAATTAAACCCACCAATTAAATAGTCGCCACGAGATTTTTTGCTATTCTTTAACACTTGAATGTACAAGGATATTAATTGATTTTTTTAATTGATCTTTATCTAATCTTTAATTGATGTTTATTTTGACTCTTTTTTAAAGCCAAATTAACCCTCAAATGCATGAAATGTTGCCCTAATTGTTTAACAAGTATAGCTTTTTTCTTTTTTAATGCATCCAATTCAAACTTCAGTTAAGTTTTATAAAAATTGAAATTATACATAACCAAATGCAAAATTCACCAATAATGAGCCTTGACAAGTCCAAATCGTGAGCATGCAAGAAATCTATAAATTCGGCTCGTTCGTCACACTTTTATTAACAGAAAACATGTTTTCGGTCCAGTGTTCGAGTTCAAGTTTCTTCACTTTGGTACCTACAGCTCTAGGAATGTAGAAGGTGGAACTCTTTACGAACAGTCAGACGGCCATCAAAGCATTCTAGTCGATCTTAACAACATCGAAAATTATTAAAAACTGCAAAAACATTCCGAACATTCGTCGAACCCACCCTGATCTGGATCTCAGGATCTAGGTCCAATAAAGGAAACGAAAGAAAAGACGAGCTGGATATAGGCCCATTGAAGAAAACGAAAGAACAGACGAACTGGCCGAACAGGGATCAGCCCTGAACATTGCCGACGCAGAGTCAGTCGCTATTTCGGTAAGCAGATTAACCCTTTCGCTAAGACTTTTGCAAGGCATTTGCGCAAAATTTATTTTCGACTTTTTGGATATCCTTTTTGGTTAAATTTATACTACAAATAACGAGTTTCAGGGTCAACTGAACATGCCGCGGGAAACCAGACGACAGAGAAACTTTTTTTATATACGCAAATGAAACATGGAACAATCTACTTATCCTCTATCAAAGAAAATTTAGCCACAATATGACTTGAACAGGACAAAGCAATTGTTTGAAAATCGGTAGAAGAACACGTGGCCTGGTTGCAAATCGCCTTCAACTGTCACTGTTGTAGTTGTGGGGAGGTTAACCAGAAGGATGCCCTCACCCACTTCCTGTGTGCATGTCCAGAACTAGTAAAGCACCTTCCTCGAAAGACCTCATTTTCATGGCGACAATGAAGTTCAGAAGCTGTTAGACTTTCTGGGCCTTACAAAGTGAATTTAAATACCAGTTTTACGAATAGCAGATATGCTATCAAAACATCGCTTTATTTTGCTAATTGTGTCACCAAGTTTATGGTGTAAACCATTGAATCTCCATGAAAGACTTTAGCATCATCGCCACCATAGAGTTTAGCAAGCTTTAAGGCTTTTTGGGCCACACAAATTAGATCTAAATGCCAGTTTAACGGTCATGAATTCAAAACAAGAATATGGTACCAATCAAGTTTATGGTGGAATCCGTTGAATTTATCTACCTAATCACAGCTTCTTGAATGGTTCGAAGCGACTAAAACGTCCTCTTGAACTTTTATAACACTGATCAACAGCAAAATGGCTTTTCTGGTTCTGACATCAGTTCTAGGGTAATTAGGGACCGCTGATTTCGAATCCGCAAACCGTTTTGAAAACTTAGTTTCCGTTTTCGCAAAAAATGGGCGTGTCACTTTTTCGGATTTTCCCTGACTTTTTTCACGTTTGGGATTGTAATTTCTAGACCAATAAACCGGTTGACATCATTTTCACCTCGTTGCATTATCAACACCGCACGGTTTCTTTTCCGATGCAATTTATTTTTATAGGTTTTAAAATTCCGCGGCAATTGGACCTCAAAGTCGGAAAATATGGAATTTCAAGGCGTTTTCTTTGATGTTAAAAAACAAACACATTTTTCGTAAATCAATTATCGAGTTATGTATAACAAGAAAGCGGAAACATGAAATTATACAACACAGTCAAATTTTTTGGCGTGAGTCCCATTCTCATCGAAATAATAGCAAAAATGTACCATAGTCATTTTCAAAATTTTTGATACTATTTCCTTAAAAAATTAAGGGCCTCAAAATATGCTCTTTTATATATTCGATTCACTGTCTGGAATACAAGCGAAAAACGACAAAATTTTGAATTGCTTCAAACAAAACAAAATTAAAAACTTTGCATATTTTGAGGCTCTTACTTTTTAAAGGAAAAAAACGGAAATCTGTTGAAAATGACTTTGGTACATTTTTGCTATTATTTCGATGAGAATGGGACTCACGCCAAAAAATGTGGCTGTGCTGCATTACTTGATGTTTCCGCTTTCTTTTTATACATAACTCGATAATTGATTTACGAAAAATGTGTTTGTTTTTTAACATCAAAGAAAACGCCTTGAAATTCCATGTTTTCCGACTTTGAGGTCCAATTGCCGCGGAATTTTAAAACCTATAAAAATAAATTGCATCGGAAAAGAAACCGTGCGGTGTTGATAATGCAACGAGGTGAAAATGATGTCAACCGGTTTATTGGTCTAGAAATTACAATCCCAAACGTGAAAAAAGTCAGGGAAAATCCGAAAAAGTGACACGCCCATTTTTTGCGAAAACGGAAACTAAGTTTTCAAAACGGTTTGCGGATTCGAAATCAGCGGTCCCTAATTACCCTAGAACTGATGTCAAACCCAGAAAAGCCGACCAAAAGTCGAAATTTGTTGCCCTGTGTAATTGAACTGTCATAATTGCTGAAGAAATAAAAGCATTATTTATTCCATCCAAGGTTTCTGTCCAGAACGCTCATTATCTGAGGGAACTCCAGACGTGGCGATTAAGGGCCGCAGTAAGCACCATTAAACACAACTCCACATTATGAGTATCTATTGTCTCACTGAAGCTAAATAGTTTTTTCCAGTAAGGATAAAAATATCCTTGATGCCCAGTACTGAGTATAAAAATAATGCATCCATAAGTGTTTTAGTCAGAATATCTAAAATATGTGCAAAATATTTCCAAAGTAACATCATCGCGTATCTTCAGAATCTCTTCACTTCTTGTATCTCTTCTCCATGCATTTTTCATGTATTGCGTTGTTATGGTTAGCGCCATTTAAGCATCTAACTGGAAGCTGCATAGAATTTGCAAAAATGCCAAAAGCCAACCTATATTCGCCATAATACACAACATACTTTGCGCCAAGCTTTCGGCACACACACACACACACATACACTCCGGCTCACATAAATATTATATCAAATATAGATATGTGTGTGTGCGGCAAAAAGTTAAAGTGGCAGCTGGCAAGTGGAAGGCGAGCTGGTAATGTTTCGAAGAGTAGCAAAGTAAGGAAAAAGTATGTGTAGATGAAACTGCAGTAAAGTTGACTAAAGACGGTTAAAATAATGTGGAATGCATTAGCAACTGGAAGGTAGGTGGGGGGCAACTGTTGCTCGTTGTGCTGCTGCTGTTGCTACTGTTGAACCCTTGCAGACCACCAACTTGGCAGATTGTCAGGAGAGCAGAAGGTGTGAATGTGTAAAATATTGTTTCATATTTCTTGGCGTTCTTTTGCTTGCCATTTTTTTTCGCTTTAATTCTTTTTTGGGTTACCCAACGGAAAGTAAGCGGAAGTAAAGAGTGTTGTTATCTGATATGTTGGCAGTAGAGAGCAGATGTTGCACCTTGGTGGTATGTAAAGCAAAAGTTGCAACAATGTCTGCGACATTTGTTTTGGATTAAAAAAAAATATTTGCTTTCTAGTTTGAAGCAATTTTTTTGCATTAAACATGAAATTACATGATTACATGATACATGACGATAGATGGTTCGAGCTTGAGAATGTGAAGAAAGTGAGTATGAGAGGATATATGCTACTTTATTGTACATCTAAGATATAATAGACTTTACTGGTTGCAGTTCATTAGCTTTAATACTCAAAAACTAAAAAAAACATAATTAAAATAAGCTCCGTTTGGAGCTCGAAGAAAGTGTTAAACTGCAAAAGGCATACAAAATGTGAACAATTTTTTAATAACATTTATAAGATATAAGTTTGGAGAGTTGTATGAAAGTTAAATATAAGACAGCAGTTGTCAATTTTGTGCGTCAGGTAGTGTGGAAAAGTTTCCACACAAAACAAACTATAAACGCTATAAAAATCTGTTATTTTTTTATATGGATTTATGGATTTATATGTTATTTTTTTATATTTCACGTCCTACATGAGTTAAGTTTCGGAAATATTGAAGTTAACAAAAATTCGTGAACTTATTTAATTTCACTCAACAGGACTATTGAAAATTTGTAAACAAACGAAAAAGAGACAGAAATAAGCTTTAGTGAAGATGAAGCTACATTTTGAACATTTTGCATCAGCTGGTTTCAGCTCCGTCAGTTTCAGGGCGGAATGCCAATTTTTTTTTTACAATCAGTAAAGTCATCAGCTGAGCAGAATTTGACGCCTTTTAGGACGTTTTTAGTGAGCATAGCTCTAACTATGGAAGAAACAAAAATCGTTGAGATTTCAACGCAACTTTCTCTGCCTTCTGGAAATTTTTGCCTCAGCTAAATTGATTTACTGTTTTAGAGAATTTTTAATTTTACCAGTGAAGATTGAAGTTACCAACATACATTTTTTTAGCTACACAATTTTTTTTATTT
This sequence comes from Melieria crassipennis, assembly GCA_963668005.1. NCBI lineage: Eukaryota > Metazoa > Arthropoda > Insecta > Diptera > Ulidiidae > Melieria > Melieria crassipennis. Next base: position 28,703,405 of record OY764961.1, on the reverse strand, counting down.
TTTATTTATATATTCAGTCTACAGTTGAATTACTTACAGACTATGAGAAACAATAAGTTCTTAAATACATAATAATTTAATAAGACCAAATAAGGCTTATCTAAATCTATATTCGTTTGCACTAAAATTTATATGTGGGCTGTACATTTTGCCAAGGCGGATACATCTGGCTATTGGTTCATTTGATGAATAATTTTTTCGATGTACTGTAACAGAGAATAAACGATTATGACTCAAAGTCCGATTGATCTCTAAAGCACTTTTCAGTGCTTTTATAATTCAGGACTTTTCAACTTAGCTCCAAATGCTACATGTTAATAAAAGTTTTAAAAAAACATACGAAAATTCATTAATTGTTCTTCCAGTGTTAAAACGATGGGTATGTCAACGAGGCAACGGCAGCCGCCGTGGCTCAGTTAGTGCGTTGGACCGCGAGGCGAAGGCAGCAACCCCAGCTTCAATACTGCCTGTAATAACAACTAAAAAAAAAATAACGGGAAAACTCGTTTTCTCTTTCGGTGGCTGTCCTCTCAGCTGGAAATGGCAAACCTCTGAGAGTAAAAATTGCTTATGAAAAAGCTTCCAACCTGCCGTTCGGAACCGGCATAAAACTGTAGGTCCCTTCAACCCGCGTACAAATTCACACGCACAACACGGGTAGTTGCGGGAAGCTAGGCCTTAGTCTCGCGTAAGCGGGCTGTCGTGCCAGTCAATTATTATTATTATTATGTCAACGAGTTGTATAATCAAAAATTTATTCAGTCTTTATTTAACCCCTCTGTTACCCTAGGAAAAACTCGCACATTTGACCCTTGGGTCATAAAATGACCCCGATTTATTTCTTTGTATTTTGTTCAAAAAAGTTAAGACAATGTGATTTTAACAATTAGTTATTACTTTTATTAATGTAAACGGACTATTTGGCCTTACTGGAGTCAAATATGTTCAACATGGAGACCATGTCCAGGTTCTTGATATTCTTCTCGGGCACTTTAATTCTTGCGATTTTTTCAGAAGTTGAAGCTCATTTTTGGACAATTATATTATATATAACAGATAATAATCATTAATCGCTTATCGCCCAAAAATAAATGATTTCGCAAGAAAGCCTGCTCCCGTGGCCCACAAAAAATTACTCAGTTTAGAGGTTTACTTTATAAAAGTATGCTAAAATATTAAACTCATACTAGATATTGACACCAATAAACCAATACAAATTATAATATATATTAATTAACATTATTCCATTTCCCGAAGAAGAAAATGAATATATTCGGCTGACCCGAATTGCGCCCCATCGTTTCTTTTCACTGAGTATCTTCTTCTTTAGTGAATGCACTGCTGAGGATAACTCACACGATTATATTATTGGCTTCCTTCCTTTTCGCAAAATTGAAGCCCAGGAAGTAACTTTTCCAATTCTTTATACATATAATAAGCAGCGTTACGTTATCATTTCAGGGATGAATTTCACACCACAAATGCAATGGTGCCGCAAGCGATAATAGAGTTGCGAACTGCAGCAACGAGTAAGCTTTTTGCTTGTCGCTGATACGAATATGTTTCAGAAATTTGATCTAGCTTATTCACACTCCTTTTGGAATTTCTTAGAAATTTATTACTTGCTAGAAAGTACTATATGTACTATTTATATTGAAAGCTTCAATTAAGATTTCATACCAGAATCATAAAGTTTTCGTACTATTGGGGTTCGATCCCTTGAAACTTAAAAGCTCTTCTACTGCTCATTGAGATGTGTGCGCGAAGCTACGCCCTTTATTAAATGCCCTTTTCCTCTTCCAACCTTTTCCCCTGTCGAAAAACGTGACCCAATAGTAAGTTCGATCTTAGTGTCACTGATGTGCGACTTATAGTTCCGAAATTATGTTCAAAATTTGGATCGTTAAACGAGTGCCACGCCCATTATTAAACGCCCATGAAATATTTCCAGTGGAACAGTGTCTACATGGGGACACTGCACGAAATTGCAATGTTGTATGACTCATAATTTCGCTTTTACTCCATAGTAGAAAGGGTGGTATAGCTAGGGCCACGCCCTCTTACCCACATAAAACAAAACAAAAATCCCAGAAACATTTATCCACGACACTTTGAAATCAAATCTAATAAAATTCACATCGCGTCGACCAATTTCTTGCGTTCAGTACTGTGGGTCATAAAATGACCCTAAGGTCAAATTTGTATAGTTGCTCATTTGCACGTAAACCAGTGTTGCAAATAAAATGAAATTAAGCGTATATTCAAATGGCATGAAATTAGTCACTGAGTCCAAAGGAAAACAATTCCTTACCAGAAATAAGAAAGTTACGGCTCCTTAAAGTCAAATTTTACTCGAAAATGACCCTAAGGTAACAGAAGTGTTAATACGACAGACATTTTTTTATTTTTTACGAAATCTTTCAAAACATCTCGCAATTTTAGATGTTAGCTCGCAATATTTCAGCAAAGCTCCACCTGCGAACTCTGCATTTGTTAACTTACTATTTCGTTAGATATTTCATGACTTACATACAAACGATTTGACGCAATCCAGCACATCCGACCTAAAACATTACCTAATTAATGAATTAACTAATTAATCTTTACATACCTGGAGACAAAACCACTGCATCTATTTTTCCATTTAGAATATTTTTTGACCTTATTTGTGTTGAAGATGGCGCTTATATATTAAAGATACTTCCATTCTGACCAACGAAAATGCTTTTAGTTTGAGCTTCCAAACATTCGTCGCCTGTATCACTTCAGTAAAATTTGGCACTTCAGAATTTGTACTTTGTGTGCTGTATCTGGAAAAAGATTTTTTTCAGAATTTCTTCCAATTGACTGCCAGTTAGCTTTTTTTTACTTTAAAGTGTAAGCTTTCTTTTACGTTTAACACTGGACACAGTTTTAATTCAAACTTTTTATTAACTTTATGCTTGCAATTTTTTTTCGCAATTTATGAACATTATTCGAGGAAAGCGCACATAAATAAGAAAAATTAACAATATTTCCGCTCATCTTTCAGTAAAAGTAGAGGATTACTAAGTAAACTAGGTTTTTTTTTCAAATGAGTTCCTGAAGCTCACTTCTGAGTTTAAGTTACAATTTGTAAAAATTTGTTGACAAAGTAGGTATGTTTGTATACTTTAAAATTGAAATTTTTACTAAAAGTAGAGGACTAGAGTAGAGTCCGACCCATTAATCCGCATCGGCATCGGCTAGTATCGGCCACAAAAATTGGTATCGGCATTGGCCTTTTTGGTTTTAATTTCTGCTTCATTTTTTTTATTTTTGAAGCTGAATCACTAAATTTTTATTTTTAATTTAATTTAATTTATATCATTTTTTTTTTAATTTTTCTTAAATTTAATTTGTTATTTATGTAAAATATGTTACAAACAATTGCATAATTAATATAGCCCTTCGTTTCAGTTCTTTTGCAAAATAAACTGTTCGTGATTGAATTTATTCGTTTAATTTCTTCTACGGAATCGGCATCGGCATTGGGTTTAAGTTACAATTTGTAAAACTTTTTTGACAAAGTAAGTGTGTATACTTTAAAATTGAAATTTTATACTTAAAGTAGAGGACTAGAGTAGAGTCTGACCCATTAATCGACAAAAAATTGGTATCGGCATCGGTCTTTTTGGCTTTAATTTCTGATTAAATTTTTTTAATTGTTGAAGCTGAATCTCTGAAGTTTTATTTCTAATTTAATTTAATTTTAATTTTAATTTTTTCATTTTTGTGTTATTTATGTGGAATATGTTGCAAACAAATTTATTTAAATTTTTATTTTTAATTTAATTTAATTTTCATTAAAATTTTTTCATTTTTGTGTTATTTATGTGAAATATGTTACAAACAAATTTATATTTAATACAGCCCCTTCGTTTCTGTTCTTTTGTAAAATCAATTGATTTTGATTAAATTTATTCGTTTAATTTCTTCTACGGAATCGGCATTGGCACCGGCCAAAAAAGTGGGAATCGGTCGGACTCTGGTCTAGAGTTCCTGAGGTTCATTTCGGGGTTTAAGTTACATTTTGCAAAAATTCTTTAACAAAGTTAGTTTGTAAAAATTTTCAATTAAATTATTAAATTTTATTAATTAAATTTTTAATGGAAAAGAATTTTTATATGCCATTAGATGAATACAAAAACTATTAGAAACGAATATCTTTTGGTACAGGGTGAGGTTCACTTCTGGGAGTTAAGGTCATTTATTTCAATCTAAGTAAATGCGTGACACAGGTTAGGATAGATTAGGTTGAAGTGGCTGTCATTGCATGGGATTTTATCGCAGAACACACTTGGGCCACAAGTTGGGACATTGAAAACACAAGCAGAAAGTAGCCTTTGAATTGATCATTTAAAAGACCGATTAGCCACTTGGATTGGAGGAAGACACCTCTCTATTGCCTGTACTAAGGTCATCTAAATTATCAAAGAAAGGAGAGCCTAGAGCTATCTATATCCATCTAGAGAGATCTGGGCAGTGGTAGTCTTCTTCTACACTTAGGCAACTGCGACAATAGTCCCAACTTCAAAGACCTTAAGTCTTGTGGCATGCTGCGCGAATAGACTGTCTGTCTACGCTCACTTTGATTGTTCCAAGAAACTATCAAACTCCACAAATTATATGCCGCATTGCTGTATGTTTATCGAGGCTCGATATTGCTACCCAATTTGTTAAGTTCAAGTTTTTATGTTTTTGTGATTCCTATATTTTAGCGTAATTTGGCATTTATGTCACTTCGAAAAGGTTTTTATACGCAAATAAATAGAATTGCCCAAAATACGAGACGATTAGGCAGGGGAAATCCTTCGATATAAAATAAAATAAAATAAAATATCAGCAAAAAACTCCTTCATTTGGCCAAATTTGAGTGCCGATAACAAAAGCAACAACAACCACAACAATATTGCAATCTCAATATCCTTAAGTGGGTATACCGTTGGTCGTTTCAATATTTAAACTACACAGTCGACACGTAGTACGTGAGCGTGACCCTGTCACCGATTGGGCGCCCAGCCACCGCACACCACCCACCACCCACACAAGCCAACATATGCGTGCAAGTGTACCGCATGTGTACTCACATTTTCTTATCGTGTAAGTTGTAGGATAAAATCTAAAATGAAGCTTAAACTTATTTGGGTCTTTTGCCTGATTTTGTTATTGTATTTGAATTAGTGTAATGCAAAGTGTTTGCCATAAGCTGCCTTATGGTCGGCCCAGCTGCGCTGCGCTCGACTCGACATATGAGAGGTTTACTGTTGCTGCCTGCTAACCGTAGGTAATGATGACCTTATAAGCACACACACACACATACACACATACACATACGCGCTCATGCAGACTGACTGGGGACTGGCTCACACCGGGACGTGCTTATTTGCACGAGTACTCGGGCCACATGTATCATTCATGGTAACCCGAAATGGATTGATAATATCCCACAAATGATTAACTTTTCAATAGTGGCGAACGAGGCGGAGTGTGAGGTGCAGTCGCTTTGCTTTTGTGTGCTGACAAATTGAATGCTGTGCTCGCTTCGCTTGCCGCTCGGGCTTCTTTTCCACCCACTCAGCGCAAGCTTGGTTGTACGTATGGATGCGTGGGTGGGTGTGTGTGTGTGTGTACAGCGGCCATTTTCATAGCATTAGATATGCTAATAGTTGGGATTTGATTGCCAACGCAAATTGTCGTAGTAGTTTCATACACACACACAGTCACTGTTCGTGTGCGTGTGTGTGTGTGTAAGTCAGCCGTCTTTAGTGCGGCTTTACATGCGAAATTTACTTAAAATTTGTCTTTCACTTAAATCAATACATTTGCATACAAAGTCCTTGGCGCAAGTCAGACCGAGATTTGCTTACCTTCCACATCGCGTTGAGCTGCGCTGCGCTGTGCTGACAGCAGTTTGGACGCTTCGCCATGCTCGTACAGCAAGTTGACAGTTTTCGAATTGCTGATTGTGCAGATTTTTCCCGGTCCAAATGTTTGCTTTTACTCTAATTTGGAAAATTCTCGCTCCCACACACACACACACACAAAGCACAGTCAAACGTTCGTCACATTAATTTATTGACTTTAATGAATTATCGAATCGCTGTCAATGTCAGCACAGCAAGTGTGAGTGACCAAAAATATATAATTACATCATTTGTCTGCGATTTGAGATATTCAGTCGCTGCTCACTGCGTAATTGGGGCAATTAACTGCCCGCGGAACATTTGGACGCAGCTGTCGTCATTACTTGCCGGCTTTAAATTTATTTATTTTGTGTTTTTTTTTTCGACATTCTTGTTGTCTGTTGTGGCAATTAAAACGATCACCCAATGATACATTTCAGTGTGTTTGAACTTTTTGATTTGTTTTTTTTTAGATATTCACGCTTTTTGTTGACTGCTAATTGTTTTGCAATATGTAAAAAAATTCAACAATTTAAGAGAGAAACAACCACAAAATAAAGTTCTCAGCATATGGAATTCGGAATTGAGATACTGTCAAAGTTTAAGCGAATCCAGATGGGATCAGAAAATCACTTCGGTGTATAAATTTTTATATATAAATTATAATATTTTTAGTTTTTTTATTCAAAGTAATTACTGATTTCTGTTTGGATTTTACTCTTTCGTTTTTCTTCCTCAACAAAAGCTTCTAACATTTCTACATTTACTGAAGTAAACACAATAGTCGCAAATTATATTTTTCGAGAGTAAAGTTCTAAAGTGCATTCTATAGGCTTTGCTAAGGTCTTTGAATCACGAACCACTTTGGATGCTTAGACATTTCGAAATTTAAAATGGCGTTTCTGTAATAACTGAACTTTTGAGAATTCCATTGTATTGAAATTTTCCAGCATGTTTGATTTTTGTGTTGTAAACTTTTATATGTTTCAGACTCTTTACGTTTGATACTCTTCATATTTTGCGTAGTATTTGAGTATATTGTAAACAATATTTTTAGGGCAAATATTACACCGATCGATAGTCTTTTGGACCCATTCAAAAGTCGCAAGGGAAACTATATACATATCATTCATAGTAATATAAAAAAGGCAATTTCTCATTTCTAGATTTGATGATCCTTTCAAAAGATCTTTAAAATTTTAAGTACATAAACATTTTACAACATTTATATAAAAATGTTTGCTAGTGCATTGATGTAGGTATGAGTATCAAATAGTTGAAGATAATTTTCTCCTTTGGAAAAGTTTTTTTAATTTTAAACTTTCAGTACAAAGATGTCAGTAATGTCCTTACAAAAATGTATAAATTAATATCGCAGACGATATTTTAATGCTTTCAGGATCCAGAACCCTAGCAAAAGGAAGAATCCAGCAGAAAAATACTTTTTTAAATGGACATAAGTGAAAGCGCCATTACTTCACAATTTTCTGTTAAACTACGAGTATTTCAGATTCTAATGCTTTCAGGATCCAGGAATCTAGCAGAAAACGAAAACCTAGCAAAAGGAGTATTTGTTCCGGTCTATGGGCATCAAAGAAGCGCGGCATTTCTTTACAATCTTCGATTTAACTACTTTGGATTTCAATGCTTTCAGGGACTACGAACCTAACAGGAAAAGGGAACTTAGCAGAAAAACACTTTATTCAGGTAGATGGACGTCAAAGCATCGCCAAAGTTCTTTATAATCATCGATTTCACTACTTTGGATTCTAATGCTTTCAAGATCCAGGAATCTGAGAGAACCTAGCAGAAAGAGTCTTTGTTTCGGTCGATGGACGAAGCGAAGATTCTTATGCTTTCAGCGACCACGAACCTAATAGGAAAAGAGAACTATGCTGAAAAATACTTTTTTCTGGTCGATGGATGTCAAAGAAGCGCGATATATCTTTACTATCTTTGATTTCACTACGTTGGATTATATTGCTTTCACGATCCAGGAATCTAGCAGAAAACGAAAACCTAGCAAAAGGAGTCTTTGTTCCGGTCTATGGACATCAAAGAAGCGCGGCATTTCTTTACTATTTTCGATGTCCCTACTTCAGATTCTAATACATTCAGGGACCACGTACCTAACAGGAAAAGAGTACTTATCAGAAAAACACTTTGCTCCGGTTTATCGCCGAGTTTACTAGTTTAGATTCATATGCTTTTAGAGTGACGAATATATATAACGTAGATAGTGATGATCGTTGCTTGAATTCATTCTTCCAGTAGAAGTCAAGCGAATGGTAAAGCTCTCTGCTTCGAATTTGCAGCATCTGACAGATGGAAGAATTGAATTGCCTGCAGAAGGATTCCGTTTTCCAGACGTTGGTAGCCGAGTAGTGCTACCTATAAATTCCCAAATTCGTATCCTAGTTGCAGATATTATCCACTCGTCAACTGAGACCTGTCTTGGAGTTAGGATTGACGAAATCTCTGACCAAACTAATTTCTTAATCATTCTATGGACAAAGTTCCTGCAGCGCGCAATTTTTGCAAGTTGAGTTCAGTCGAAATTGCAGTCTCCATCTAGGTACCCCCGTGACTTGGTAACCACTTTAACCTAAGCTAAATAATAAAATAAAATAAAATAAAATAAAATTAAAAAAAAATAAAATAAAATAAAATAAAATAAAATAATATAAAATAAAATAAAATGAAATAAAATAAAATAAAATACAATAAAATAAAATAAAATAATATAAAATAAAATTAAATGAAATAAAATAAAATAAAATAAAATAAAATAAAATAAAATAAAATAAAATAAAATAAAATAAAATAAAATAAATAAAATAAAATAAGTTATAACATAAAATAAAACAAAATAAAATAAAATAAATTAAGAGAAAATAAAATAAAATAAAATAAAAAAAATAAAATAAATTACTAAACTCACTTAACTTAAAATAAACAACCTAACCTATCAAAATATTACAACAAAAAGCAAAATAATTGCAAGTACTACTGTGTACAAAGAATACTGTCAACAAGGAATATTACTTGAGCGTTATGCGTCGTTTGCGTGAAGCTATTCGCAAAAAGAGGCCGGATTTATGGAGAGACAACTCTTGGTTTTTGCATCACGATAATGCACCATCTCACACGGCATTGGTTCTTCGTGAGCATTTCGCCAACTCATATCGTTCCACAGCCACCGTATTCGCCTGATTTAGCTCCTTGTGACTTCTGGCTATTCTCCAAACTCAAAAGACCACTTCGAGGACACCGTTTTGAATCGATTGAAGAGATTCAACGTGAATCGCCGCGCGCATTGAAGGCCATACCGGAAGGTGACTATTTGGCATGCTTCGAAGATTGGAAAGTCCGTTGGCATAAGTGCATTGCATCGGGGGGGGACTACTTTGAAGGTGATGGAATTGATTTGGAAGAATAAATAAAGATTTTTTGAATTATAAACAAATTCCGGGTATTCTTTGTACACAGTAGTATGTTGATAGTAGTTTAATGAGCTGTAAGGTCAGTCGTGATCAGTGAAGCCTTATTTTTTTTTTACGTTACAACATAGAAACAGGTTATATATACTTAGATCATGTCATCGAATGAAGATTATTATATTTTAGTATATTTTGTATTTTAAGAAAAAATTTTTTGTATGTTCATCAGCTTCTTTTTTCAATATGTAATTGACTTAAAGCGATCCACTTAAGTGGTTTGTTTATGCCAATTCCAAAGCAGTATAACAGGCAAATAAACACAGCTTCAACTGTTTCCATGAAGACATCCAATTTAATAAGAAAAATAATAGAATTAACTTATAAACTCTCAAACAATAACAATTTCAACAACTTTTTTATTGGATAATCTAGAAAGCGTCAGTTGAACGTCAACAGTAGACCCGACGTGGTAAGCGGGCCAATCCTGTCATGTTGCCTCCTCCGTGCTGAGATTTTTATGTGATTGCTCAAACAACGTTACTGAAAATTTGCCATGAATGTCGCACAGCAATTCAAATGTTTTAAACTTACATACACACACACACGTGTTGTATGCACAAATATTCATACATATGTATGTTTATGTGAATACGAACAAACCGGCAAATCCCAATTGTCCAATGGCGAACGTAAATCTTCGTTAGAACACTGCGAACTACATAAGTCAGCATTTGAAAATGGCCAACAGTAAGCGGCACGTAGCACAAAAACAAAACAAAAAAAAATGAAAATCAAAGGGAAAATCAAAAGCAAAAACAAAACCAACAAGCAACGACCAAAACATGCAAATCGTTTCGCCACCAGCAGCGGCCGGTGAATGCTGGTGAAATATGAATGCAAATGGCCGTGAAACTGTTGGCGAGCGCCAACAACAAAACGGCGCGCAATAAATGCGCCGAACTGCGACCGGCACACACGCCTAAACGGCAAACGGCCAATAGAAGGCAATGCAAATATTTAGTGCTGCCGCCAACAAACCGCACACTGCACAGCAGCAAAAATCGGACGCTGCGAAATATCGACAGCCAAACGGCGGCCGACGCGTCGCAATTGTTGCGCTATTTACGTTGCGGCTTAACACGGCCGCGTGCACAAAAGTCGCTCAAATCAAAGTCCAGCGCAGCAAAAAACCAAATCGCAGCCCGACGTAAAACTAAAAAAAAAATATTTGGCGAGAGGTGGGAATTGTTTGAAGTTTTTTGCTGTTGCAGCAAAATATTTCGATAGATGTTTGAAACTTTGGCCGTGTGTGTGCAATGCAAACTGTTGAAAGTGGGCGAGGGGGGCGGGAAATAAATATAAAAGAGTCTGCAGCGAATAAATATGAAAAGCAATGCAATGCACCAAACGAAATGTGAATATGAAAGCGAATATGAAATTGTCGAGTTGGGGAGGAACTTGCGGGACGTGATAATTTTATAGGATTTTGGCGATTCATTATTAGCCACCATTATTATTTGAGTGCGGGTAACTCAACTTAGTAGTCGCCTGTGACATGTTGTTATTGTCTACGCGGAAACAATTTTTTAACATTGCCAAAAATTCATCAAAACCGGTTAGCAAACTTAGGCTCACATCTGAAAGGTTTAAACTAGAGTCTGAGCAATTAATCGGCATTGGCTAGTATCGGCCAATTTTCGTGCTTTAATTTTTTTTAAATTTTTTTAAGCTGAATTACTCAATTTTTAATTTTTACTTTAATTTATTTTTAATTTTAATTTTTTCGTTTTTGTGTTATTCTAAACTGTAAACTCAATTGTTGGTGATTGAATCTATTCGTTTTATTTCTTCAACGGAATCGGCATCGGCCGATTTTCGCCTTTCGGGCCGATTAATGGGTATCGGAATCGGCCAAAAAAGTGAGAATCGGTCGAACTCTAGTTTAAAAATTCTGAAAATTTTATATTTACACGAGTTGTGTGTATTTTGTGGCTGTCCTAGGAGGACCTCTGAGGCCTGTTGTGATGTCAAGTAGGAATGAGAGTTGGTCCTATGTATTTCTCTCTCTCTGCAAACCAGTAATGTTGAAGCTGTCATGTAAAGCGACAATAGTGTGCAACTTGGTCAAAACACATTTAACCCTTTCCGGAAATTTGGTCGATATATCGTACAATTAAAATAACATTTTTCTAGGAAATTTCATTTGACAGCGAGCGCACATTTCATTAAACGGTTTTTTCATATTTGTTAAGTAGGCTGTGCTATATCATTCTGTTTAGAAAAATAAATCATAGTGGTGGTGGTTACACAGTATTTGTTTGTTTTGTAAAACGTTCTTTGCAAGAAGTTGAGCAAGCAACAAGCAACAAAGCTTCTGCAGGGAAAATTTCAGGTTTGTAATATTTTTCAGTAACAAAAAACATAAACATTTAAAAGTTTAAACATCAATTGATTTATAAAAGTTAATAAATTTAACATTTTTTGAGTTTAAATATTTTTCCCGAGTCTTTAAAAAAATTGTACGATATATCGTACAATGGCACTTAAATCAAATGTACGATATATCGTACAAATTCAAATTTGTACGATATATCGTACAAATGGAAAGCAAAGGTTGCAAGTTATGTTTGCATTTTTTTTAAGTTATAGGTTTGGTAACAGATTTTTTGCTTTTGTATGCCTGCCACGCCCATCTGTAAACCCGTTGACTAATAAAATTCGACTATTCGGCATTTTTCGATTCAAAATAAGAATTACTAGACGATTTTGTGTTTTACTGGGCAGACACGGGTTGTGTAGGGTTAGACATGCGTACCTGCCACTCCCACTACTATAAGAGGAATCGGCTATATTCAGTGCCTGTCTGTAAAACTGTATGAATTTCAATTTATTCTGTGTTTTATTGAGAGGAAAAAGGATTTGCAACAACAATAATGGTTATATAAGGCCGAATAAATGAGAATCAATTGTTTATATATACAATTTATATAACTTTCGATCAACATAAAATCACGTTTTGATTTTTTGTTGTTATAATTTATGTTTTCTATCAAAAAAATTAATGAATTGTTCATAAAACTTAAAAAAACCGAAACCAAAAATTCATGAATTTTGACTCCTTTGCGGACCATTGTACGATATATCGACCAAATTTGATGAAGCTGTAATTCTCAACTAAAATAATTTTTTGGAAATTTTTTTGTATTTTATTGCTAAAATGTTCAATAAGAGTCAATATTTTGAAGGAAAAATTTTTATCTCAAGAAATGTGGAAATTGACCGGAAAGGGTTAATAGTTACTTCCAGTGGCGCACACAGGGATTTTTTGGAGGTTCAAACCCCCAAACACAAAAATTGCTGGTACAAAATATGGTTTCAAATGGTATTCGGCAAAAGTTGTACACAAATCAACGCCTAAACCCTCCCCCCCCAAAATGAAATCCTATAGTTAGGGGCCGTTCACATATTACGTAACGCATTTTTCGACCTTTTTTGACCCCTCCCCCCCTGGTTGTAACACAACGTAACAAACCTCACTACCCCCCCCCCCCCCCCCTAATAACGTAACGCGGGGTTTTTTTTTATAATGGAAAGTGTATAATGTAGCCAGCAATATTTTTAATGTTATAACCATCCAAATACCGTAATTATGATTATAAGCGTAAATTTAAATGTTTTTCAATATAATCCGGGTACATTAAATACATAATTTTGAATGATCAATATATAAGGACTCTCTTTGAATAGTAATATCTGTGGCTTCCCGCCATAACAGAGAAAGTCACTTATGCCATAAGGTTCATTTTACATATTTTGATGAAATTTTGAACTTTATGGGATATGTGACTTTTTCTGTTATTGCGAGAAGCCACAGATGTATGTTATATAACTTTCAGATTTTTTTCTTCTATAAGGTCATAAATCAGTACGTCATTATATATACATTTATAAATGTTTATTCAGAAATAATGTTATGAATTATTATTATTCAGATTATATGTAAATGTTTTATAAATGTTTATTTATAAAAGAACATTTGTATCAAAAATGTTTATTCAGACAAACAAAAACTAAATTTTATGAATTTACAAAGTAAATTCAGAAAAACAAAAACTTATTATCAATGCTTATTTAGAAAAACAAAGTAAATATTATCATTGCACTTGCGATAAAGTTTTCCCAGATTCGACATTGCGAAAAAAAATTCGAAATTCTAAATTCACAACTAGGAGAAATATTTTAAACAGAAACAATCGTAACGATTCAGATAATCAAACGAGAAGTGAGCAGGCACAGACGTGCATAGACCGAAAACAGTGCTGCCACAAGATTGTTTGAGGGCCGCTTCACAATGCAAGTCATTGCCAACTTTACCGAATCCGCGCGCGAATTTGAATTTCAGGTGCTGATTTTTGGGTATTTTTTCGACGTTACGTAACGCAGTCGATGACCCCCCATCCCCGTCGTAACACTTCGTAACACACCTTTGAACCCCCCCCCCCCCCCTAAGAGCGTTACGTAATATGTGAACGGCCCCTTATGCGCCACTGGTTACTTTATACACATAGAGACTTCGTAGACTTGTAGTAAAACTAAGAATGTCGATTTTAAAGACCACATTTCAATTCCACATATTTTCCAGACCTGAAATCATAGATGGAACTTTAACTCGTTCTGTACAAATAAATAAATTATATATGTACACAAACGCATGTATGTAGAATACATATTTACGTACGAATAAGAGCAAAGAGCATTGCGCTGGGCAAAAGAGAATTAGCCCATTGAATAGTTTAATGAGCCATAAAATGTGTCCATATCACTTTCAGTTCCTACAAATTATGCTTTTACAACCTTATCGTCTGACTGTATTCGGTTTATTGCCGTCTTTATTTACATTCGCTGTGTCTGTGTCTGGTCTGGAAAATATGCATCTCAATACTCTCGTGCATGTATGTATGTAAGTCAGCTTCTAGTGATTAAATGCGTAATGACTTTTATGGCTCACTGATATTTACGGCATGTTTTAAAGGCCCTCTTGTTGTCTTTGCTTTTGTGTATTAACTGTAGATGTTGTAGTTACATACATACATATGTGTGTTTGTATAAGCAGATGTAAATATATATTAAAGTGTGTGCAACTTCGTTGAAGTTGTATGTGTTCACAAGTAGATTGAGCTCAAATTCTTCTCGAGTTGAAGGATTTTGAGATTAGGAACATTTTAGTGTCACCGACGTTATGTTGTTGGGGATTTGAAAGTTTATAAGAAAATACGTTTGACTTGTGCATTTGTAGATTACGACCTGAAAGAGTTTGATTGTCTATGCTCTCGTTTTTGGTAAACACTCGACTACTTCGAGCACAGAATGCTTTTTCATAGTCAGCTTGTTGTACTTTGATTTACTTAGACGTCTGCAGCAACGTGCTTATAGTTTCTACTTATGTGAAATGTCCAAGAAGGGAGGAACTCTCTCTGTAATGCATAGAGCGCTGAAACATCGTGTCAACGTGGAATGCCTGAGCTCCACTGTTGGAACGGGTTGCCCGAGGGAGAACCCGGAGTGATGGCATAATCGAAGATTATTATTAACCTTTAACTGCTGATGTGCGGTCTCGCAGGCCGCGCTTATGTTAAAAATCGTAAAAACAATCTCTTCTTTCCGCGCGGTTATCAAAGGCATCTCAGTAGCTTCAAGTTACGTTGCGCACGCACCGTCGCGACGCGTCGGTGTGGTATTTTTATTACGGAGAGCAAATGAGGTGAATGTAATGTAATGCAAAGCAATGCAATTTGATCTGATGCGATGTGATGTGATGTGATGTGATCTAATGTACTGTAATGAAATGTAATGCAATGTAACGCAATGTAATGCAATGTAATGAAATGTAATGCAATGTAATATAAATAAATCTAATGTAATGCAATGCAATGTGATGTGATGTGATGTGATGTGATGTGATGTGATGTGATGTGATGTGATGTGATGTGATGTGATGTGATGTGATGTGATGTGATGTGATGTGATGTGATGTGATGTGATGTGATGTGATGTGATGTGATGTGATGTGATGTGATGTGATGTGATGTGATGTGATGTGATGTTATGTGATGTGATGTGATGTGATGTGATGTGATGTGATGTGATGTAATTCAATGTAATGTAAATGTAAATTAATGAAAGACCATGTTTTAGATTGAGCAGTGAAGAATTTTGTATCGAATATAGTAATATAGTATCGTCGAATCATTATTAGAGAAGTTGCTGAGGATCGGAGTTGCTGTTATATCGGTTGGCTCATGCTATGCAATTTTTTTTTGGTCATAAAATGTGTGACAGTGAAGTTTGTTACAAAATTGATACATTTCGACCAAAAAGAACCATCAATTTGCTCAAAAGTGTCATAACTGGTGACGAAATATGGATAAATGGCTACGGCCTCGAAACTAAAGCCCAATCATCGCAATTAAATAATTTCTTTTCGATAAAAAACAATCGCCGTGCCTTACTATAACATGTAAAATTTTTATAAATATTTATACTATTATGCAATATGGCTGATTATATCAACTGTATCAACTTGAACAAAAAATCGAATGTGCGTAGCCCCTGAAATGTGAAAAAACGCCTTTAGAACCGGCCTCGTCTATTTACTTTTCCAGATCTTGTACGTCTAAATATTTACATACAGAGGTGCCCACGTAGGGCACCCAGAAAGTCACACCATATTCTAATGGAATAAATATTTAAACGCCGTCATTGTGTTTGAGTTTTTACTTTCGAAAATTGCTTAACGCCCGAGCGGCGCGCACTCTGCACTTTCCATTAGATATTGTAAATTTATATTAACACTGGGTCACCCATACACACATACATATCACGGCCATACGTAAATGTGCCCAAAGTTTGTGCAAACAAAAGCAAACAAAACATATACAAAAAATATATATGTACGAGAAAGTAGATGAGGACCCCAAAGCGAACCGTTGCGAACTTCCACTAAAAGCATCCCGCAAATTGAAGCGTAAACAAAACAAAAACCAAACGAAAAAAAACGGTGGAAAATGCAGTAAATATGCGTAAATATTGACGCTGCCCTCGGGGAGCCGTCGTGCCGACGCGCTGCAGTGTGCAGGAAAATGCAATTTGATATCAGTTTGGTGGCGGTGTTGCTTTCGCAGGATGCAAATACATACTTCATTGTTTTAATTTTGATGCAACGCTCTGAACGTGGCGTTATTGTTGGGTTTGTTTGCCGGCGTTGCATATGTGTGTCCATGTGTACATGTGTGCGTGTGTGTGTGTGAGTGAGAGGTGCTAAAAAGCGAGAAACGCAGGCAATCACCTATGTTGGCTGACGTGTGCATGGAGTTGTTAACAGTGAAACCAACAAAAAATTGCCATATTAAAATTTTAATAAATCCTTTTAACGCGCACCAAGTCACGGCGAATTTTGTTTAGCAGCACATTTGCTGCTCGAAGCGATGGCAAAGTGTGCAATAAAAACGTTAACGTCTGCTGATAAGTTGTGGGTGCTAGTCAAATTGACGGGTTTGGCGAACATGTAAACTTTTTGCAGGTATTTTTGCATGTATTTTAAAATTATGGTAGTTGAATTGATTAGCCGAACCAAAATTGATTGATTTTCAATGTGAAACAAACATAAATAATGCTTTTTTGTGGTAATCCCTTAGTGCCCAAGTGGACTTGTATGTTAGACATGCGAACTGCGAAAGTGTAGGATTTCCAATAGTTATACATTATGATTTTTTGATTAAGTATGACACGTAGATAAGAGTCTCAGCTGAATGCTTTTATGATTTCTTTTAACATAATTTTTTCAGATATGAAGCATGGCGAGCAAGCTGGAGAGTCCTGCGACATATTTCAGGTCGCTAGCCTTTCTGATTTATGTGAGGCTGTGAACCGATTCTGAATCGAACTATACGGCTGTGATCCGGTTCTAAACCGAACCATTCGATTTTTGGGTGATTTGATGCAAGCCGAAAACCGAACCAATATAATTTTCGAAATTTTGTACTGAAACGAAAACCGAACCAATACAATTTTCGAATTTCTGTATTGTACCAAAAACCGAACCATCATATCTTAAATAGCGGTTCTGGTTTAAATCGATTCAGATAATTCAAACAAAACTATTTTGAATATATTTAAATATGTAAAAATTTATTTAAATAATTTTGAGTACAACTTACCCAAAGCTTTTATTGGAAAAGCTTTGGCTTTGTATTTAAAATTGTCAAAACAATAATTTTATATTAAAAACACTTAATAATTCTTAACAATTTTATTTGTTTTCCATTGTTTAAAAAAAAATACATTCTCATGTTTTGCAATTTTTTATTTAAAAATTAATGTTTGCATGTCTATACTGAAAATGTTGTAAGTAAGTATGTTTCTTAGCATTGTCATTTTTTTGAGCCAAATCATTTTCGACCCGAACCATTGGTTCAAGAGTGAGTTCGAACCGTTTCATGAACCGAATTTCAATTCATGAACCATTTCACAAATGTTGCTGTTTTGTGTAATCCATAGAAGTTAAACGATTTTGAAAAGTCGACATTTTTCAAAATTGCCTTCAATATCTGCTTTTGTGGGCTGTGGTGGAATATCGGGGGCTTTCGATGCGATTTCGATTTTTTAATTAATAAAAGTTTCTTCTTTATTTTTTTTTTAATTTTTTTTTTTATAAAATTATAAAACTAAATGTATAAATTTTGTTTTGGTTTGGCTAATTATTTGTATCCATTATTAAAAATTATCTAAAAAGCTTTCAATAAACTGAGCCTCACATCTTGAAGATTTAATGGTAAAATGAAACATTGGTATCAGAAACCATATACTGTCTTAAAAGTTTGGTTAATTTGCTCTGATCGGTCACGCAGGTTTATAGCGATAACAGATGAAGCTACAGAGACTACATTACTCTATGAACATACAAGCACTACTATCGAACTTTAGCAAATGGATGCCTGAATCCATCCATCACCAAATTCAGGTTCGTGAAAGTGAGATCCCCTGGTTATGTCAGCCATTTTCAAACGGCGGACAGTAGCCGAAAAGGTGCTCTATACTACCTCCTCGCCGCCTCATTCGACATTTGATGGTAGGTGCCCACTAGCTACGAAGCCCTTCTTCGGACCTCAACATGAAGATGGCAGCATTCGTTAACAAACATATAGGAAATTTGTTGGTCTTTCTTTTGAAAGGTACTCACCAAAGTTTCAGCCATTTCGGATGCTCAGTTATTGTTTGACAATGGATTGAGTCAATCGATGTTAGAGTTTTTGTAAAAATGTAAAAAAAGTCGAGTATAGAGAAGCCATCAAATATTTGTATTTGCAACTAAATTTAGACGTGTTCCTTCCTGCTTGTTAGACAACCAGCATTCGGAACGTACAGAAACTATAACTACTGACGATAACACAGTTCAAGTTCAAGTTCACCAAATGGTGCCAGAAAGCTGTCAAATTTAAGTGAAAGAGATAGCAAAGTTCATGAATGTGTCCAAAAAACGTGTTTGTCACATATTGAATTAAAATTAAGACACGACAAAGCCGTCTCACGATGCTCATGTTAGACCAACAACGTGTTCGAATGAACATTTTCAATGCTCTGTTAGCTCAGTTAAGGTATAACATATCAGGCTTTAGGGAAGTGTGTAGACTTACAAGGAGACTGTAGAAAAATAAAAAAAATTAATTTAAAGAAAAATGTCTTGTATCTTTGTTAGGTCGGAAACTTTTCAGCCCACCCTTGTGTAATGGTTGTGCTGCTGTCTATGGCTGACGGGTGACTGATAACACAGTGCAACAAATTCTAAAAAAATTTCGAGGGACAAGCTCAAACATATATCATTCGATAGACGGCCTCAGTAGGTGAAAAAGTACCAAGGGATTTTTTTCGGGATGTTCGAGTTTTTTTAAAATGCAGTTTAAAGATGGCGGCTTAGTGCCTCTTACTGAAACTTTTAAAACATCAAAGGGAATTCCACAGGGTATAATATGGTAGCAAATTTATTGTACCTTAGTAATGGATTTTTTCGAGAAAAACATCCGTTAAAAAAATTTTTATTTTATTTTTTTTTTTTCGCTTAAAACTTTTTATTAGTACATACTACGTATCTAATGATGCACATCAAAAGAAAGGTATGAAAAATATCTTTCTTTTGATACCCATATCGTGTAAATCAGTGGGAATTAATTGAGTTTTTTGGAAAAAAACTTTCAACTTTGACCCTGAGCCACGCCTTTTGTGGGCGTTTCCCAAGCAAAATTTTTAGTTTGTTAGATGCAGAAGCCAACCCTCTATATAAAAACATACTCATTTATTTTTTTCACAAGGGCTCGCTATACTACATTTATGCCTCGACGAAAGTGGGATTTTTGGGACATTTTTGTCGAAAACACAGTTTGAATGTATTTTTTTGCATTGGTGTCTTAAGCAAATTTGTTGGTCGTTAAAATATCTACAGACTTGCCGAAGACAGTAAAGCGATATTCATAACGATTTAGGACCAATTAGCATTTAAACGTTCGAAGACTTAAGCGACGAACTCGACTGAAATGAACAAAATTCAAAGACGGATTTCTCATAAACTAGAGCCAATCCAGCCAAACGCCTGGTGGATCCCAATTCAGTATACCTATAGAAAAGTCGCTCAGTAGGTCCCCCGCTTGTTACTTTTTTTGAGGGTAAATTTCACGCACAGTGTTATTAATTCATCAAAGTGATGCTTTCATATTTTCAGAGAAAGCCAACAACAACTGGTAAATATTGCATATTGATTTATATTTTTGTTTTACAATTAAATTCAATTGTTTTCAGATTTTTAACACAATTTAATTAAAAACTCTATTCAGCATTAGCAACAAAACTGGTTGGCTGAAATGCATTTTAGTGAATGCATTGAAGTGAAGGCATAAAATGGCACATGTATACGCACACACACATACACATACTTAAAACTGTGCAACTGATTCGCTCGAAAATGAAAAGCTGTTATGTAGCTTTCAACAAAAGAACCGCTTTGCCGCAGCGCTCAATCACCCATCAAAATCACAACAAGCCATTTCAGCATTTGCCACAAAATGTTGCCATATTACTTTTTGCATTAACGAAAATAACGAAAATGTGTCCGTCCGCAGGCCGCAAATAATGTCATCAAGTCTGCCAGCACAGCAGCGCATGCAGTGGCCCACACGAGCCAACCAACCAATCGACTAACCAACCAATCGACCAGCGGACGTACGAACAGACGGACAGACAGAGCGTGTGCCGAGCATATGCGCCCAAAAGTATGTATCGAAAAAGTAAACAATGACAAGGTAAAATCGACTCTGTAAATTTTTGGCATGACAGCGTAATTGTGGCAAATAACCAGAACGAAATTGACATTCAATGCTGGGCGCACACAATCACAAACACACACATATGTAGGTATACATACAGCACTCGCTATGGGCTGCTGACACTCGGAGGACAACTCAATATCGGTCTATCTGTCTGTCCAGCTGAATGTTGTGTTTGAGCGTGGCGGTGGGGCCAGCTGGCCGTCCTCTGTAGTGGTGGTTGAACATTTGCGAGACGCCAGAAGGTGAATTCGTTTCAATGTTTGTATATATGTGTGTGTGTGTGTGCTTAGTGCGTTGCGTTGTCTACTGGTGGCGACAAACAAAGTGAGCACAATTTGCGTTTATTGTAAAAATCAAACTCATACACACACACACACACACATCTATACACTCGCAAGCACACATGTCATGCAGTCATTGCTTGTTTGTGTGCGTATAAACAATGGCGTCTGGCCGCAAATGGAAACATCGACCTGTGTGCGGCATCATTAGTGGGTGTCTGGCTATGCGACAAACCGTCTCACCACCGTTAGATGAGCCACCAGTCAGCTGCAATTCGACGGTGTATTTTTTTTTACTTCAACTCTGCGCGAATTTTCTCGAATAATAACGTCAACAAATTGCACAGACTCACGCACACAAATTGGTTTGTTTGTCAACAAAAACAGCATTGACAAAGCGCCAGCAACAATGACGCAACATGAGAAATGCGCCATTCAGCACATTTTCGCTCTCGATGGAAATTAATCTAAATGGAAAATTTTTCAATATTTTTGGTGCACTTAGGTGCTTACTAGAGAACTCAGGCAGGTGCCTGGATTTTCAAAAATTTACCTCCTAACGCATCAAGCGATTTCCCTTTCATAAAACTCAGGTTTGATATGTCAATGGCCGATTTCAATATAACTAAGCAAATCATTTTCAATTTGAAATGTTTGTGCATGCAACCCCTTAACTGTTTTTGGTTCACTTTAGAAACTAAATTAAAAAAAAATCCATTTTAGTGGATGCCTATTTCGTAGTATGCGTTGCTGTAATGTGATACACAAAAAGTAAACAAGGCAGATCAAAATGCGCAGTGACTGAGAGCAACTTGTGTGTGGGTGTGTAGAAGCGAATGACTGGATGGCATGAATGGGCACGTGATGAAATGACAGCAGAGCGTTATGGAACAAAGAGAATCGAATTTCGATACCGTGAATTGTTGTATCAGAAACCGACGAAAATGAAAATACCTAAAACTGTGTAAGCTCAACAACGTCGCCTGTACAAGGCATAAACACACTTAGCGTCTTTAACCATTTTAAGTAGATCGAATATTGCATGCCGCAGTATGCGAATTTACGAATATCCTGACCAAATTTGTGTACGTTGTTCCATTTCCACTTTGTTTGTTCCATTGCGTCCATTTGTTGGGTACTCATCCTTGGTTTTACAAACAATTGGCATCAACATTTCTGCTATAGCACAGTTGCCGACTGTTTAGCAAAGCTTTCTAAAAATTGGTCATCATCGTTGCTATCCTCTACAATTGTAGTTGTTTGTCACAAAGTTTACAGTTCTCTCGCTGATAGCTTTAAAATTATAAACCCCATTATGCGAGATATTAACGCGGTTTGGTTGAGCTTTACAATAGCATTTATATGCTGTCAACGAAAAGCAAAATGCAAGATCTAGGGTCATGACTGGGGTATATACTTCCGGAACTGGAGAGATATGACTGTACAAAAGATCCAAATATTCAGTTAAGTAGCAGATACCTCTTGAGAAGTAGTAAAGGAGCATATACCTCATTAATAATAGTTGAGAAGCAGATACTCCCTGAGAAGCACGTACCTCTTAAGAAGTAGTTCAGAAGCAGTTGAACATTTTTTTTTCCTTGCTCACTCCTCTCTGGAGCATTGGGCCTCCACAAGACTCTTCCATCTTACAGGATTCTGGGCTGTTGTTTTCGCGCCGTCCCATGTGGTGTTGACAGCTGTTAGTTCACGTAGGGTCGACCTTCTCCAGGTTTTTTTTTGTCGATCGCGACTTCTACTCCGTTGCGGGTTCCAGTCCAGCGCTATTCTCGTCATGCTGTCGGGTGGTTTTCTCAGTTTCTGAACTATCCATTTTCATTTTCTGCTTTGCCTTTTGTTGGTTACGTTAATCGGTTGTGTTGTTCTGCCAGGGTAGGTGATTGGCCTGCCGCAGGTAATTGAAAAGCAAATACTTCTTGTAAAATAGTTAAGGAGCAGATACCTCTTAATGATCATATACCTTTTGAGAAGTAGTTAAGAAGCAGTGGAGGAGCGGGTATCTCCTGAGAAGTAGTTCAGGAGCAGATACTTCATGAAATGTAGTTAAGGAGTCCCCTTAAGGATCATAGACCCCTTGGAGAGAAGTTAAGAAGCAGTTCAGGGGCGAATACCTCCTGCGAAGTAGTTAAGAAACAGATACCTCTTAAGGATTGTAGAACTTTTGAAAAGTAGCTGAGGGTAGATACGTCTTGAGGACGAAGAAGGAGTTCAAGAGCGGATACCTCTTGAGAAATAGTTGAAGGGCAGAAACCTCCTGACTAACATATGTATCTCCTAAGAAGTAGACAGCAAAAGACCTCTTAAGAAGTAAGCAAGAAGCAGCTGAAGAGCGAATTCCTCCTGAGAAGTAGCTAATGAGTTCTCTTAAGATCATAGACCTATTGAAGAGAAGGTAAGATGCAGTTAAGGAGCAGATAGCTCCTAAGAAGTAGTTGAAACACCGATACATCTTGAGCAGAATATACCTTCTGAGTAACATAGTGTAACATAGACCTCTTGAGAAGTAGCTAAGGGTAGATACGTATTGAGGAACATAGACCCCTTGAGTAGTAGTTAAAAAGTAGTTGAAGAGCGGGTACCTTCAGGAGCAGATACTTCATGAAAAAGTTAAGGAGCCCCTTAAGGAATAGACCTTTTGAAGAGATGTTAAGAAGTAGTTGAGGAGCGGATACCTTCTGAGAAGTGGTTGTGAAACAGATACCTCTTGAGGAGAATATACTTCTTGAGGTGTGTAGACCGTTTGAGCAGTAGGTGAGGATAGATACCTCTTGAGGAACATATACCTCTTGAGTAGTAGTTAAGAAGAAGTTGAGGAGAGGACACCTCTTGAGAAGTAGTCGAAGAGCAGATACCTCTTGACTAGCATACCTCCTGAGAAGTAGACAGAAACAGACCTTCTAAGAAGTAGGCAAGTAGCAAATGGGGAGCGTATTCCTTAAAGAGCATCGATTTCTTAAAAATCGGTTAAGAAGCAGTTGAACAGAAGAAGTAAATAATTACGTAATAAATATATACCTTTTGCGAAGCAGATACCTCTTTAGGAGAATATAACTTCTAAGGAGTGTAACTCTTGAGAAGTAGGTAAGGGTAGATACCTCTTGAGGAACATAGACCTCTTGATTAGTACTTAAGAAGAAGTTGAGGAGAGGATACCTCCTGAGAAGTAGTTGAGAAACAGATACCTCTTGAGGAGAATATACCTCTTGACGAGTGTAGACCGTTTGAGAAGTAGCTGAGGGTAGATACCTTTAGAGGGCCATACACGTCTTGAGTAGTTGTTAAGAAGGAGTTGAGGAGCGGATACTTCGTGAGAAGTAGTCGAAGTACAGATACATCTTGACTAGCATACCTCCTGAGAAGTAGACAGCAACAGACCATTTCAGAAGTAGGCAAGCAGCAGATGGGGGACGTATTTCTTAAAGAGCATCGATTTCTTAAAAATAGGTTAAGAAGCAGTAGAACAGAGGAAGTAAATAATTACTTAGTAAATAGATGCCTTTTGCGAAGCAGATACCTCTTGAGGAGAATATACTTTCTGAGGAGTGTATATACCTCTTGAGAAGTAAGTGAGGGTAGATACCTCTTGAGGAACGTAGACCTCTTGATTAGTAGTTAAGAAGGAGCTGAGGAGAGGATACCTCTTGAGAAAAAGTTGATGAGCAGAAACATCTTTCAATCAAATGGACATTTATACTGCATGTGATCGTTTGTGGCGCGGTAGCTTGGATACTGTTAGGGGATAGTTTGCTTAATCTCGACACTAGCTCTTGACACTAGCTGTTGCGGGCATCGGGACATCGACATGGACGACCTCGATGTAGCATAGCGAATCAAAGTTCTGCGGCTATGTATGAAGCTTCAGCGAACCGAGTATTCCATGCAATTAAAGGAAAAGGAATACCCTAACTTCAATAGAAGAATCAAGTGAACACAGCCTTGTCATCACTTAGTGTGGCCAGTTGGTAGAAACGGAAACGAGAAAGAGACACCTGCAGACGTGTGCTGAAGTCTCCGCCTTATCATCTCCTACTTGAAGTTCTCTCAACTCAGCCAATTGGCTCACGGAAAGATGAATAAACATGGCTTAATTGAGGCTTTCGGGTTGCTTTAATTACAAATACATCCCACTCAGACAAAACTTTGACTGGATATTACAATTTTCATACTCTTCATACAGTGGCACACCACAATGGACAAGGTTTTTATTTCTTTTGAAGGCCACATTTGCCATAATTTCTTGTACAGTGAAGCGTGTTTAATAACGTGTCCTACACCTACAATAAAAACCCATAAAAGTTCACACTGCACTACATACTCGCAGGCTGATGTACATTTATATAGGTTCACAGGTATATTCGTTTGTGTGGCTGTGCGTCTCGCTGGTGCCTTATGCGTGGCTACTACAGCAACATCTGTTTCGAGCGCCTCATCCTTTCCAGCAGACACACAATGTAGGCACAACAACAACATAGCATACGTATAACAACAAAAACAACAAATGCTGCTGAAACCCCGCTGTGGCAGCGGTGGTGGTGGTGTGCGCTTTCGTAAAATAATGTGACACGATTTTATCTGCGACGCAGCAACAACCCAACTCTGGTGGTGTCCACGCGGTTCGTCCGGTTCGTTGGTGTTTGATGTGCTAATAGGAATTCTGCTGTTGCTTCCGTCGCGTGCGTTCACTGCCTCTTGTTGGTGTTAGACGTTTGCTATGTGAATATGCATGTATGAGTCGGTGTGTGCGTGCGTGTGGGGGCGCGCGTTGACCTTCGTTGCGCTTGACCGCGTAATTTAGTCATTTAATTTGAGAAACTGTCTGCCTAGTTGGCAGCGTTGCGTTGCCAAAGTGATAGACGGGCACAATGAACTCTTTGCGAATGCAGCGTCTATAAAAAAAACAGCATACAACAATAAAAAGTAAGAGTATTTCGACCGATCTGAACTGACTTTGTTGTACCCTGCAGACATGAAAACATTAACTGGGATTGCCCACTTTAAATGCTTTCAGTATGTTTTATGAAGACACTTAAGAAGTTTTATATAATAAGAAACAATTCGAGAAGGTTGAAACATATTTTCGTTAAAGTGGTTGATAATGTCGGAGGGCGTTACCTTTATTGAGGGTGTGTCCTTTATTGATTTTTATAAGTTATGAGCGTCTCGATAGAAGCTTTCAAAACTATAAATAAAACCTTTGATGCTTTAAGGACTTCGAAATGAAACATTGTGTGTCTGACATAGCTTCGCAGCCAATAGTACCCACAGTCCATAAGTAGCCACTTTGCACCACCAGCCATAACTGACCTTAGCAGTGGCGCACACAGGATTTCATTTTAAAGGGGTTGAGGGTTTCGTACATAATAACTTTTGAGTCCAATATCAGTTGAAACTATATTTGCCACCCAAAATGTTTGCACTATATCGATATTTGGGAGAGGTTTGAACCCCCATTGCATGCACCACTGAACCTTAATTACTATAACCATAAATTCTGACCAACAACGACCAAGTTTCAAAAGCATTTTCACATCGATATAGTTTGTTTTGATGAGTTTGTATTCCTGTTAAATATGTGGTTGTTGGTATTTCGTATTTTTTGAAGCAAAAGTTTTGGTTATTACTGATTACATATTAATTTATGTATTAACTAGGCAGAGTAAAAGTTTGTACATTCCTTCTATCTGTATCAACTTTTACAGTTTGCAACAACGCATTGCTTTCAAGCCAACTTCTGGTTAGGGGTTTTGCATTCACTTTTCATTGGATTGTTGGATTGGCTGAACGCGGCGCATGACAGCACAAACAGACAGCAGGAAAGGCAACTCGACAGCCTCAAAAGACAACTCAAATGCGGCGCACAGCAACAGACAGCGAATGTAATTGAAAACGTCTGCGTGTTGCACACTTGTCGAAGCGCGCGTTGCAACAAAATCTTGCAACATCTCAACATTGCAACGCTGCTGTGCTTCATCCAAAATCAGCACTCTTGCTGTTGTTGTACTGTCAATGCTGCCAACGAACGGTTTAGGATGTCAGCTTCATAGAATCGAAGAAAAAATTAAACATAAAATCATAGGAAATTATAAAACGTTCGTATGGGTTTAATTTTTCAGGTCGCGGTGCACTTTCCCCAGCAATAATAATAATAATGGGTTTAATTTAAATCGAATGGAAATATCTGAAAAGTTATAAAAATTAATAATTGTTGTTGTTAATGGGAAATGTGTGTACCGTTGTGAAATGGGGATGCTTTGTTGTAGCAAGTTGTGTGGGGGCAAGTGCTTGGCGCCTCCTTGACGCTGTGGTTGACATTCCCTGGGAACTGGTTTGGTTCGAAAATTGAAGAGAAAGGCAATTTTCCTTTCACACTTAAAGGCCGCTGGAGGCGGGCTGTATTTTAACCCTTTCCGGAAATTTGTACGTTATGTCGTACGATTTTTTCGAAGATTTTTTATTTGAGAGCGAACATACGTTTTATGGAACGGCTTTTACATTTTTATTAAGTAGGATGTGTTGTATTATTTTGTTTAAAAATATAAATCATAATAGCCGTGGGTACACAGTATGAATGAGTTTTGTAAGCAACTCTTTGCAAGAATTTGAAAAACCAGCAAATGACGGTGCTTCTGCGGAGGAATTTTTAAATGTGTAATATTTTTTGGTAGCAAAAAGGTAAAGAATTTCAAAGTCTGAATCTCAGTTGATTTATAAAACTGAATAAATTAAAAAATTTTTGCGCCGAAATATTTTTTCCGAATCTTTAAAAAAATTGTACGATATATCGTACAAATGGCCACAAGGGTTGCAAAGCTTTGTACGATATATCGTACAAATGGAAGGCAAAGGTTTCTAGTTGTGTCTGCATTTTTTAAGTTATGGGTTTTGTAATAGAATTTTTGCGTTTGCATGCCTGCCACGCCCATCTGTAAACCACGTACCTAATAAAATTCGACTGTTCGGCAATTTTCGATTAAAAATGAGAATAAATAGACGAGTTTGTGTTTTACTGGGCAGATACAGGTTATGTTGTTGATTCTATGTTTTATTAAGGGGAAAAGGGCTTTGCAACAATAACAACGGTTATATAAGGCCGAAAAAATTTGACTCGATTGTTTTTATATACAGTACTTTTCGTTTATAACGAACCCGTTTAAAACGTGTTTCCGCCTAAAACGAACCAATTTCCTTTTAAAGCGAACTTTCGGTTAAAACGAACCATTTTGCCCAGTTCCTCGAACTTCGCTTTAAGCGAAAAGTACTGTATATGATTTATATAATTTTCGATCAAAATGAAATCACATTTTGATTTTTGTTCTTATAATTTATGTTTTCTATCAAAAAAATCAATGAATTGTTTATAAATCTTAAAAAAACGAAAGAAAAATATCATGAATTTTTACTCCTTTGCGGACCATTGTACGATATATCGTACAAAATTGGTTTAGCTGTAATTCTCAACCTAAATGATTTTTTTTTATATTTGGTTAAAATGCTAAATTGCTAAAATGTTCAATAAGACCCAATATTTTGAAGGAAAAATGTTTATCTCAAGAAATGCGGAAGTTGACCGGAAAGGGTTAAGTTATTTGTGTTCTGTTAGTCTGCAAGGATATTTTTGTTCATAGACTTAACTAACATAAGTTCTCAAGTGCAATTGTCCCATGTATGAAATTTTCTACTACACTGTGTACTTATAATCCTATCCGCGTTGTTTCTTCAAACTATTCAATCAGTCATTTTGACTACATTGAGGTCTTTTTTTGTAAACAACTTTTGTTGCATCGCTTTCTAAAAAAAAATATCTTACGTGACTTTTATTAATTTGTAAAGCTAAATGGAATAAATAAATTAAAAATATTGTAAAAAAATTGTTTACCCCAATTTTGCAAAATTTACCTTAAATGCCCAAAAGTAGTCATTTTGACTACCTATATAAAATTTTCAGCAAATCTTACTGATAAATAGAAAAATATGCATCTTCAATTGCGAAATAGGAAAATTTCAAATAATTGCAAAGTTCAAATTTCCAAATTTCATTCCATTTTATCCCATTGATGTGTAAAGTACGCTATTTTATTTAAATGAATTTACATACTTTGTAAACCATAAAAAAAAACGAAATACTTATTTTAGTTTAATCTCGTGTACATTTATTCATATTTGCTACTTAAAAACCAAAAAAATTAAAAAAAGTCATTAAACAATAATGTAATCAAAATGACTACATCTGGGCATTTTAGGTATGTCAGATTGTCGGGCATTCTAGTGTTAAAATGTAAACTGCCAGCACTTAAAATCGATTCAATGTCCTTTGTTCTATAATAATGAGCCGTAAGAGTTCATAATTTGCAAACATTGCGTACACACTCGCATTTTCACACCCTAAGCTCGACAGAGTTGCCATATTGCCTCAATTGCTGCAGCAGCCGTTTTATTGCATTCAAAACATTGAACAGCTATTTGCCAATTGCTTAAGCAGCTGTCGATGCTGCTCATGTGTGTGTGTGTGTAAGCATTTTGCGCACAGACAGAACATTACTTACACTTTTCACGCTTTCTGCATATTTTTTTTGGCCATTTTCCCCCTTCTTCGGCTGCGTCTTTTTTGCGTTTTCCAGCCATTTACAACTTATTTATGAATGTTCATATCCATGGCTACATATTGGATACACGAGCACGACCCTGGCATCTGCACGTGCACGCTGCCGCTACTGCTTATGTGTGTCATAAATTTTTCATTCATTTAAACGAGTATAAGCTATCCTTTGCAGCGACTCCTTGCCGCTGCAAATGATGAACATTTTTTCGGCGTGCTTCTTCAGCAAACGAAAAATACTGTATGTATGTATGTATGTAAATATTTATGTTGAACGAAGTGTGTGGCCGAGTGGTTGAGTTCTTAAATATTGACGCATACAACGCACTTCAGGTGAATTGTATTTACATACTCAAAGGAAGCGAAAATCTTTTAAAATAATTTTAAAATTGTTTATTTCATTGTTTAATATTAAATATTCGACAACATGATTCTATAATAAAGAATTCGCATTCAGAATTAATTAAAATTAATATGTGCAGCAAAAATAAACATCAGTAAGTATGAATTTTGGTTATCGCACCACGGCACACTGATTCGTTCCATAGACAAAATTCAAAAAATGTATAGTCTCAGAACTTAACGATTTTGATGTCATTTGAAAGAAAAAACTCCAACTAAGAAAACCCCAAAAAATCTGTGCAGAACATCAATTAGTGTCTATGCAAAAGCGGCTCAAAGTTAAAACTTTTTTCACAAAAAAATTGAAACTCATATTTTCTGTTTTTTAGTCTATTGAGTAAAAAAACTTTTAAAAATACATGGTTACCAAGAAGTTGCTTAAACTTTCAATATAGAATAAGAAATGATGTGGCCATTTTCGCTTTTAATGTTTTCCCAAACTTTGCAAAGCGTAGGCTTTTACTTCACTTTTAATTCAAAATATTTTTCTAAGTTAAAAATCTGAAAATTGGCAAAACTTAGACGAAAATATCTAAAAAGTATGTGAAAGTATGTTCCTGGATTTTATTTTATTTTAAGAAGCATTCTTTCTTTATCGGATAACGTAGTTAGATCCTCCGATATCTTCCGATCTCAGAAAATAATTCAATTTGAAAAGTGGTCTAAACACGTATTTTTCGACAAAATTTATTTTATTTATGCCTAAAAGTATGCAATTAGCACGAAAAATTATAAAATCAGCAAAAATGCAAAACATACATCTATTATTATCGTTTTTATTGCAAAACCAGAGGGTCCGAAGACAATTTCTGTTACTTCTTGGAATAATTAATGTTGACGATACCGATTAAATGTAAAATCTGAAAAATCTAGCCAACACATTTGGTGCTATAGCTTTCCAAATATTACGAATATTGCAAATTTAAGTCTCAGCATTGCCAAACTACAAAAGTTTAAGAAAAACAAAATAGAGATTTTACTTCAGCAGACCATGATTAACTAGTATACCAAATTGTATGAAGAACGGACCACTCCTTCTAATTTTGTCCCGCGGTTGTATGGAGTCGAATCACTGTGCACGGTGGCAAATACATTGGGGGGTCAAACTCCCCAAACACAAAAATTATTGGTTGGTTTCGAATGGTATTCGATTCAAAAGTTGTAGGCAACCCCTTTCTCCCCCCCCCCTTCCCCCCAAAATGAAATCCTGTGTGCACCACTGAAGTCTTAAGTCTGAATCTTTAAAACAATTGCACGCTTTAAATCCATTTGTGGAGGTTGGAATTTCTTTTACTGACGCCACAATAGAACAAAGATTGTCCAACACGGTCCCTCGTTTCATGCTGTGAAAGTTTTCTCTATTTAAAGGAGGCAAAACCGCACAAACATTCCTATACGTTGCCTGCTGTTAGGTGCACACTAATTACAGCTTTGCTTCACTTACAACATTTAGCAGTAGTCAATTAATTGATGACCACATTTGCAATTTTTCTGCATGCACAAAGGTTCAAAGGACTAATGAATGCGTACATGTGTGTTCTTATTTGGTTAGATGTAATTAAAGGACATTCGTACAAAGGGCCAATCCATGGAAATAGACATTCCAACTGGCTAGTTGACTCGCTGACATTTCATTATTTTACTTCAACATTTCACACATCGATGCCGCAGCAGATTGTATGCGTTGTATTTTAATTATTTAATTTGCCTACCTTTCATACGTTAATATTTGCATATGTATTACGCACACACGCGCACATACCCATACATATGTTTTTGCATACGTCAACACATATATATATTTATACAATACATATTTATGTATGGTATGTACGTATGAGTGGAATTTCAATATGTGTATACATATATACATATTTACCTATTCACAATAGACGAGCAATGGGCATTCATTATTTCAATTGACTTGCCTCACCCCTTTGCCGCTCGTGGCTTTCTTTAGTATTATGCCGGCACGGCACGCGAGCCACCGAGCACACCGACACTCACACATTCATTAACATAATTACGACACGCCTTTGAGTTGGCCAAAGCCAAAGCCAGCGTTTTCTTCATGCTATACTGAACTCAACTCGACTCGCCTCGACACGACTCAATTCAACGAGGTTTTTCTTTTCAAAACATATTTTGTACTCGTGTTTTTATGAAACCATTGGAAATCTCCTTTCCAAAGCTACTCAACGGAAAATTTTGCGCGTTGCGGTCAACATTTTTAAGTTTTCCATTCGAAAAGCGAAAAAAAACAACTCATCTAAGCGCAGTGAATGGTTTGCTGGGCGCCCTTTTCATTGCTTTGTTTTTTGTTGAGCTGCTTTTGAAGCCAAACATTAGTGAAAAATATTTTCTATATGTGCATATATAATGCTCAATATTAAAATTATAGGGTGCTCGAAAAAGTAAGGCAGTCGAAAAAGACGTAGGAAAGAAATGAAATCAGAGCTGTGATCATTAAAAGCCGAGAGAGGTTTATTGCAACTTAAGATGTTCTTCGAAATGTGTTTTGTTGGTTTTAATTTTTGACAACAAACAACTTCAACCAATAGCGAACTTTTGAAGGAGATAAAATTGGACATTCAACGAACTGGTTATGAAGTAATCAGTTGTCTTGCATTCATTGCATTGTTGTCTCTGCGACCGGAACACTGAACTAATGAACTTTCTGCTTAGAATAGTTATTTTGTAGCTTCGGGTTTTAATGGTTTTTTATTATTATTAATTAGTAAATACTTCATGTATTAATTTAAAAAGTTTGTTCGTTCTATGACAATGCCTCGATTCGTACCGTTCACAAAACGTTTCATACTATACGTTCGGTTATATTACTAAATAGTTCATTCACTTCGACGATGAATCGTTCTGTCAGGAATGATCTCTCATTTTAATAAAATTTCATTTCAATAACAATACTACAGATTAATATAGAATAATAATATATAAGAAATATATAGAATCTATAGTACAGATGGTTGGTACTGGCATTACATATGATATCACCAGTTACTGCTGACCTCAACAGCTTCCTTTACACGTCTCGGCTTTGCAAGCGTGACGAATCTAGATAGAGTTTCTCTGTCCTCCACGTGGTCCTTTCACTAGATGTATGTCTTCCTAGCTTGTCTGTCGCTGGGCGGTTTCCACTTAAAAATCTTTCTCATCGATGCTTTTTCAAGTCAAACGCGGAGTAAAGGACATGGGAGATCTTATACGATTAATATTTCATTCTAATACGTTAGTCATCGCCGATACACGTTGATCGAAATACTTGTGGGGTGTAGGTAAAGAGAAACCAATAATTGATGCATGAAATTGAAGAATTCCATTGACATAGTTAGAATGATTCCATATACACTGTTTTGTTCAATAAGTTGTTGTTAGTAACTTCATTACGCCTCTTTCATAGAAACCCTTGTTCCTATTAGCCAAAACTTGCGACAGTAGGTTTTCACTTTTATCTTCTTCAGCTTTTTTTGAGGATTATATTTCACCAGCAAAATTATTCGCCATGGACAAAAACAGATTGTAATTACGATGTGTGTGACCTGTCGTTGTCCTGATGGAACAGAATCCCTCTCCTATTGGCCAAAGGTGGCCTCTTCTGGGTGACTGATTTCTTCAGTCATTTCAATATAAGTCTGAGAACGGCTCATAGTATATAATTCTCAGTCAATCCCACCAAATACATAGCAAAATCTTCCTGACCGTCAGTGGTGGGTTGGCCACCGTTTGTGTCGTCTCACCGTCATTCGATCACAACCGTTTTCGGTGGATGTTGTCGCAAGTGAAATTCAATGGCACCCATACATCCAGTTAAGTTTTCGTATCCAGCCTTAGCCAAGCGGTTCCAAACAGTCTTTTGTGTAATATTTAGCTCCTGAACCGAAAGACTGCTTGCTGACGGTCGGAGTCGACAATTTCCATGATTTTATTAAAATTTCTGAGCACAAACTGATGACCAGAATCAACAAGAATTTACTTTTCTAATATTAACAACACCTCATCACACTTAAAAAAGATCAACACAAAGTAACAATCACGCGGATCAACAGGCAATATTTAGTTGGACAACGCGAATAGCTTTTTCGACAACCTAATATAAAACCACAAAATGTCCTTACGAAACGAATGATTTGTAGTTGAAAAGTTTCATGCATTTGTAATTTGCTTTGACAATTTTTTACTTGCACAACCTTGAATTATTGTGCAGCAAAACATATTAAATGGGAGAATAATTACTGACATAATTGGACTTAATTTTAAAATGGCCTTTCAACTGGCCTGCTGACAAGTTCAGGTTTCCTTATTGACGGCATGTTTGTTGATTATATTTTATTTATAATTTAGCTTATTTTCCTAACTAAGCTAAGCTAAGCATTTTATTTTATTGTATTCATTTATGTATGTTTGATGGTAAATATGACTGCCTACAGAGATTTGTCCTTAAATACATTTTATGGGAAATTGTCTTAAAGTTTATTGGAATATACATATTTAAAAATATTCCAAGTACTTAATTTGCCTTTGGAATTTTTATACTTTTTCTTGACAGTTATTTGAAGAAATTTTTTAATTAACTAATTTCAGTATGATTTAAAGTGGATTTTTAAAACTAATTGCTTTGTATGTCGGTAGCCTCGAACTTGCAAAAGAACTCTCACAAGTTTTGGTGGCAAGAACTCATACAAAGCATTTGCTTTCATCTATTTTAGGGATCATACGAGTAATAACACAACTCTTTGCATGAGTGTTTCATTCCTTACAAAGCTTTAAGGACTTTGATCTTCTGGCTTTGATGAAGTGAGATCTATAGGTCCGTTCATTGTAACTCTCGAAAGAGAGT
Organism: Melieria crassipennis; assembly: GCA_963668005.1. NCBI lineage: Eukaryota > Metazoa > Arthropoda > Insecta > Diptera > Ulidiidae > Melieria > Melieria crassipennis. The sequence goes on along the minus strand of OY764961.1, from coordinate 28,668,514 downwards.
TCGTCAAATTGGGTTCATCGATAAACGAGGCCAACACAATGTTCCTTTATGTTAGCTGCACCTAATTTATATACGAGAGACGTCTAATAACGTTTTTGCCCCTCTGAATGATACTCAGCCTTTGATATCATGACCTATCAGCGACATATGCTTGGAAATTAAGATGATAGTGAATGATAACTCGTGCCTGGAGACATCTCTCGACTGAAAACTCTGTATGGCTCTAAATAAATAGGTTCATCCTAGCATGGAATTAGTGCTTCATCCATGACCTTTAATAGCTGGTACATATGCAAACAGAGGGCAAGGGTTATTCTTTGCGCGGTTGCATCGGGATTAGTCTGTTTTGGCTCATGGTCTGTCTGCAGGGTCTTCTTATTAACCTACGCAAGCACATCAAACTCAGATTACACGGCATGTAATGAGATGTTTAATATGGTTGGATCAACCTTCTTCAATGACATGACACTATGAAAATGGTGTTCGATGCGATAGTTGGGAAGATCAACGAAAAACAGGGTAAACATCAAATAGAGAAGGTCTAGGAGCAAGGAGCACTGAAAAGAGATTCTACGACAGACCTTAAACAGAGAATGCGCCGCTATGGCCAATCATATCAGTTGCAAAATGTTCCTTATCCCTGAATGATTATGTACCTACAATTATGAAAGTGATGAATTAGGCAACTTAGGTTAACTTAGGTAGGGAAGTGTGAGTGCGGAACAGAGAGCGCACTTCCACTCGGAGTCCAAATTGGCCCATTGTGAATTCCTTCTTAAATGGTTCTGGAGCTAACCTAACAGCTCGACCTCTTGATAAAGGAGAGCACATCGGGAATTTCAACTTTGGCGCAAGCCAGTTCCGATAGGAATCTTGCCCCCAGGGTATTGAGTTGGCGTTCCTGCCATCTTCCATCTTCCTGCCTTCTTCTTCATCTCCGCAGCTTATGGATAAGTGGCGCCATTTGATAAGCATAGATCCCATAGCGCAGTGTCCAGTGATGACCCCAACGAATTGTCTAATAGAGATTCAAGGAAAAGGAGGGCCATAGTGCCAGGCAGGTGCTACAGTAAGTTATGAGACGCCATGAGGACTCGTTGTTCTTTTTGCTCAACCTGACAATATACATATACAGGGCTGATATTGGAGAAAGCACAGAGTTATCTACTTCGATGAAGGGCAAGGCGACCCTCTTTCGTGCCACCTCGTCCGCTGCTTCGTTCCCTGCTACTCCAGAATGGCCGGAACGCAGCAGAGACTGACTCAGTGATGCCCAATAGCTTGAAGTGCAGTGCGGCAACTCTGCACTACCTTCGATTTCACCACTGCTAATTTCAGCGTTCTAAGAAGATTCTGTTGGGGATAATCCACTGTTGCGGATTATTTCAGCAGCATTCAAGATCGCAAAGATCTCCGCCTGAAAGATACTACAGAGGTCTGGGAATCTGAATGACCTTTGGATGCTTAGTGCATCTGAGTGGAGACCAGCTCCTGTACCTTCATCCATCTATTTATTTATTTATTTATTTATTAGAGTCGTAGGTGAAAACGGACGACGGGGATGTGAGATGCCCCAGTCAGCACCTTACGGATTATGGCGGCATCATTAACATTGTCGACGGATTCCCAGTATTTCCTCCAATCGTCCCGCTTGTCCGCCGTAATAGTTTTTTTACTAGTCAACTTTAATCGACTCTTTTTGTATGTTCTGTACTCAACAAAGGAATAGTCCATGTTTATATAGTATAGCTTCCAAACATAGTGGACCTTCTAAAGTTGACATATGTTTCAATCACCCACATACACTTCCAGTTCCCGACGGATTTTCAGGGCGTGTTAGAAACCCTCGCCTTACATTACGCATCATAATACTGACCCTTGGTTCCAGTTAATAAAGATCACTTTTGTGTTAAATAAAGTTTTTCAATTTATTTATTTTTTACAGATGAACATTGATTTTCGTTCGTGTCATGTGATTTTCAGTGTTGTGGTCAGTCGTAAGCCGACCTGACTTTCGCTTTTGTCTGTGTCGGTCTGAGTACAAGAAGTAACTTAATGTAACTGTGTCCATATGCATTTATGTACATAGAAATTCATATTAGTGTGCCATCTTCAATGTGCGTGTATGCGTTCAATATATTTAACTAATCAACAGATAATGAGTGTGACATCGTGAGTGATCTCCGCGTGTACTTAACAATCGCTAAAATCGTAATTGCGAGTGTTTTCGCAATTATTTGTCCGCTTAATGCTGAATGCCCTAACTAACGCTCACGCGGAGTTTTTTCGTGTACTTATTTGTTCATTATTAAATTGCTTTTGTGTGTGTGTGTATGTGTTTATGTATGTGTGATGGTGCGACCCCCGAGTGCAATTAGAGTCCCAACATGGCGACAATAGCCACCACAATTGACAGCATTAGGCTAGCGGTGGCCAGTGAGGCGGCGCTGGAGAGATCGGCCTTATTACAGCCGTCGCTGTCGCAAATCTCGCAGTTGTCTTTATCGTTGATGTCGCATGTTAGACTGGTTTCGCAACCGCGCGACACCAACCTGTCCGCGCGCTTCGACACGCAGCGATCGTTTGCCGCGTATATTAGACAAACTTCCGGATTGCCGCCCGGCACTTTCTCGCAATTTTCACCGTAGCAGATGTGACATTTACGGCGGTTGCTGGGGTAGATCTGCAAAAGAGACCCAGGCGGAATGGTTGCAGTATTGGTGGCTAATAAGAGGACAGTTTAGGGATTTTACCTGATTGTTGCACTTATCGCCCTGGCAGACGGCGCACGTGCCGGCCGCCTCGCACGTATTCTGAGTATTCTCATCCAAATTGCTCAGACAACCTCGCAACGTGTGACCAGCTGGAAGACATGAAGAACAAATCTTAGTTTTAAATTCTCTGACGTAATAAATCGATACATCGTTACTCAAGAGGACTCAATATCGTTACTTGAACTTTTTATAAGGAAGATTTCTGGATTCATACTTGGATTATGTATCGGACTGATTCTTGGACTCACTATCGAAAAGATTTCAGTGTCAAATCACTATCTATACTCAGTATAGAAAAATCCCTACATACCAGATCTTTGCGCCATCCGACCTACTCTCATTCAAATCAAATCATACGCTGATATCTCAGGTTTGAAGCCCCAAACCCCTCCCTCCCGCCCAAAATACAAACATTTCTAGAGGAAAGTATGGTTTAAAATGGTATTGGACTCAAAAATTGCACCAAAAAATCTCACCCCGACTACCCAAATGAAATTCTGTGTGCTCCACGGAAATAAGGTCTTCTGAGTACCTTAAGATATCGTTAGTACAGTAATCGGTTTTGAAAGGTATCGCTACTTTTCTTCATTAGTATTCACCATGGGTCATATTTACCTGAGTTCACTGTGGTGACGCATTGACTATTGGGCGCATTACATTGAATCGAGCCGGTCACTTGAGTGGGATTTTGTGCGCAATACGGCGTCAAACTTGAGTCACACGACAGACAAACAGCAGACGTTGGCAATATCGACAGGGCGTTGCACTCATTGCCCTCGCAACGGTATAGTTTCTTCTCTGCAGCCCAGTCCTCTAGATCGCTGCTGTTCTGCGAACTTCCACAGCCCATCAGATCCACGCTACCATCTTCGAATTTCGCAAAGCAGAAATCGTTCTTATCGTATAAAAGGCAGTACTGCGCCACGCTACTGGTGCACGCCGCACCAGTGCAAATGTGGCACTTGAGCCGGTCCGCCGGGTAGACGAAGGTGTTGCACAGATCTCCTTCACAGCTGGCGCACTCACTGCTGCCATCGTCTGTGCGGCACACATGCTGCACCAATATCTCTTTGTCGTCCAGGCAAGAGCGTATCACCTCTTCATCCTTGATTGCCACCATGCATTCCTTGTTGCAGGATCTTGTTGCGAAGCCAGCGTTCTCGGGGTTGATGGTGCACAATGCATCTGTTTCCGAATTGCAGAAGGCGCACTCGGTGTAGTCCGTAATGTTCCACACCGAGTTGCAGTCGTTCGACTTGCACTTGAAGCACAGTTGCGGATTTTGGCGACAATACAGATCCCGATAATCTTCGACATCGTCCGAGCAGCCGCGTTGCTGCACCTCCCCGTTGGCACTGAACACAGTCATGCAATCCTGCTCAAGGTTGGTTTCGCACCTAACGGTCGGGCCCAGCGAGTTGAGACAGTGGTCGCCGACACATGTGTGGCATTGAAGTGGCAGATCCTGCCAAACGCCGTGATAGCCGTCGTCCTTTTTATTGCGCAGGTCGATAGAGTTGCAACCCGTGCCAAAGCATTCGCGACAAGTGCTTTTGTCGTTCGCATCACAGAACACCTCCGATCGGCAGCCGCGTATAGTGACATTAGCGACCAGTGCCGATCGGCAGGACTCGGTGTCGCTTACGTAGGGGCAGGGCACGCTGCGTGTGGGGAAGGACTCACAGTTTTCGTCATCCTCCGAGGAACACGTGTAACACTGTTGCCTATCGATAGGGAAGACCTATTCGTGGGAAATATGCAAAATGTACAGCATTGAGAAGTGGTCATCAATTTTGACCTATAAAATCGCCCTGCTTACCTCACGATTGCAGCCGTCTTTACCGCAAATGCTGCAATTATCATCAGTGCCCAAGATGCAAGACGTATATTTGTTGAAATCCAAGCTAGCTACGCAGCCGCGCACTGTTGAACCGTCTGGAAAGTGAGTTTGCATTGGTTAGTATTGGAAGCTGCCCATTCCATTAGATCTTCTAGACCGGGCACTTACCTTCAACAAGGCGTGTGTAGCAGTTGGTGTAAGGCAATTCGCTGCAAGTTACGAAAGTTCCCACCTCATTGGCGTTGGTGGCGCAGATGTAGTCGTCATTCGAATCGCAGACGACGCATTGCACCGCACCGGGCACATTATCCAGCGAATTGCAGTCGTCTCCGTCACAAACATTAATACGCTTCGTGCCAATGATCGTCTCTAGATCTTGATTGCGGAACGAGCTTAGGCAACCCATCTGGATGACATTGTTTCTGCTGTCAAACCACGTGTAGCACTTGTCCTGCTCCTTGTACAGTGGACAGGCCTGCGACTGTGGATCTTCGCAGTCCTCGCCCACGCACGTGTAACACTTTCTGCGATTCGCCGGAAAGTCGACGGCATTGCAGTAGCTATCCGTGCAAGCGAAGCAGTTACTGTCGCGGCCACTCGAGCACTTCGTCTGATCACTGGCCTCCTTGTCGTTTAGGCAGGTACGGATCAAGTTATATGCGGGGTCGCTGCTGCTGTCGGAAGGATAGAGCGCCGTCATGCAGCCACCGTCACATAGGCGTACGCTGTGCGACGGTTTGCCCGGATCTAGCAAGCAGTCGATGCTGTGATGACTGTCGCAGTAGACGCATTTGATAATGTTAGATTGGCTGGCAGCATTGTTGCATTCGTTCGACTTGCAGTTGTAGCAGGAGTCGGTTTGATCGCAATAGGTGCCGTGCTCTTCACTAATCGCATCGCTGCAGCCACGCGATATCACTTTTCCGTTGCTATCGAAGACTGACACGCAATCCTGCAGGTTGTTGTCCGCACAAGTTGATATCTGCGAAGACTCCAGCGTGCTGCACTCCTCCACGCCCGAGCAAACATAACAACGCAACGGCAGGTCCTGCCACTTGCCAAAGTTGTCATCCTGTTTGGTCGCCAAGTTTACAGTGTTGCAACCGCTTTCGCTGCACTTCACGCAACTCTTTGGGTCCTCGTCACAACTAATGCTCGAACTGCAGCCGCGATAGGTGACATCGTTCAAATAGCTGGTCACACATGTATCGTCTGCGTCGTATAGCGGACAGATTGCAACGCTATTGGGGTTGGCCTCGCACTGTGCATCCTGGGTAGAGTCGCAAATGTGGCACGACAGACGAGCGTCGGGGTAGACTTGATTATTGCACTTGCTGCCTTGGCAGCTGCGACACGTGTTGGACGTTCCGTTCTTGCAGCCCAGGAACTCGTCATCATACAAACTGGACAGGCAGCCGCGCTCAGTAGAGCCATTTGGCAGCACCCGCTCGTAGCAGTCGGTGTGTGGAAGTGCCGAGCATGTTGTGAGGCTGGTCACAGACGATGGATTGGCGGCACATTTGGCATCAGTGCGCGAGCTGCAGAGCATGCAGGTCTGTGATGCTGGCAGCGCATCGAAAGTGTTGCAATTGTCCTTTTCGCACAGGAAGAGACGCTTCTGCTGTAACAAATATTGGGCGTCTGCGTTGCTGAGTTCACTGCGACAACCCATTGCTACGATGGAGCGTTGCTCGTCGAAGCGTATGTAGCACTGGTCCTCTGGGCGGTATGTCGAGCAAGTCGTCGGCTGCGGGTCCTGGCAATCGTCGTCCGAGCACACATTACAGCTAAGTCGTTTTTCTGGCATCTCGACCACATTGCACTTCTCCGTACTACACACCTGGCAGTTCGACTTGGTGCCTGCTTCGCATTCGTCACGGTCGTCCGCTTCCATGTCGTCGTAGCACGAGCGCACCAGGCCGTAGGCCGGATTTTCTTCGTCGTATTTGGCATACATGGCCGTCATGCAGTACTTGTAGCACGGGCGCGTTGTGCGGATGCTACCAACATTAGTCACACAGGCCCCAGTTTTGTCCGTGTCGCAAGCCAAGCACTCGACGTAATCGTCCAAGCTCGTTGGCACATTGCAGCGATTCGAATTGCAGCGAGGGCACTTGGCCGGGTTGCTGTTACATAGCAGTCCGTTGTTTGCCTCCACGGTGTCACTGCAGCCGCGCTCAATCACCTTGCCGTCGTTATTGAAAACGGTCATACAGCTTTGGAAAGGATTGTCTTGGCACTCGTTCATCTGGCCGCTGATTTCACACGCTGCCTCGCCCACGCAAGTGTAGCAAGAGATCGGCACGTCCTGCCACATGCCAGGCTGCCCATCGGCGCTTACCTTCTCCAGATCAACAGTGTTGCAACCTGGTGAGTCGCATACGCGGCAGGATCGCTTGTCGTTCTCGTGACTGCACCTAAAGCTGGACGAGCAGCCGCGCGTCGTGATGCCGTTGTTCAAATTGGTCACACACGAATCGGTCGCGCTGTAAATTGGACAAATCTTGTTGCTGTTTGGCACCGAGCTACATAGCGGATCTGTGGCAGAGCTGCACTGATGGCATTTCCAGCGATCCGACGGAAAGACCGAGATTGCGTTGCATTTATCACCCGAGCACGTCTGGCAGAGGCCATCGTCGCCGTTAACGCAACCGTAGAATTCGTCCGTCTGGAGGGAGGAAACGCAGCCTCGGGTAGTGTATCCATCTGAGGAGGATGAAATGCACGAAGAGGAAGCAGTGAGTTACTTAGACCAAAAAGTCATGATATGCTTGATTTTGGAACTTACCGAAGTCAACACGTGCATAACAATCCATGTAGGGTAACAGTAAACATTTTTCAGTGATGTCAATCAGGTTGGGGTTTGTTGCACAACGCGGATCCACTTGTGAATTGCAGGCGGCGCACTCACTTGGCTGTGGAATTGTCTCCGGTCCGTTGCAATTTCTTCCATCACAGAGCAGTATTTTCTTTTGCTTCACCAATTCGACAATTATGTCCGATTCGAATTCACTACGACAGCCCATGGCAGATACGGAGTTTTCGCTGTCGAACAATATGTAGCACTTGTCATTTTCCTGGTGAGCGTTGCACTGCCTAACAGCAACATCCTCACAGTCATCGCTTACGCATTTGTAGCATTCGTGACGGTCCTCTGGTAAGGGCATGGTATTGCAGCGCGAGCCCTCACATGCGACACAGTAGGCCAAGTTGCCAGCAGCGCATTTCTCGCGATCGTCCAAGTCCATGTCGTCTAGACAGGAGCGGGACAGCTCGTAGGCAGGATTGTCCCCGCTGCTGCGCGGATAAAGCGCTACCATGCAGCTGCTCTGGCACTTGCGCGTTCGGCTGCCACCAAAGTACACCGAGCACGTGCTGCTCTCCGCCGAATCGCAGAAGTAGCAATCTACGAAGTCGCTCAGCGAGTCGGCGTTATTGCAACCGTTCGATTTGCAGCCAATACACTTGCCGTTGTTCTCGTCGCAGTAGTCAGAATGAGTTTCGGAAACCGCATCGCTGCAACCACGCTTCTCCACGGCGCCATCGGATCCAAACACGGTCATACAGGTCTGCAAATTGTTGTCTTCGCATTTGCGAATAGTGCCACCACCATTGGCGCATTCGTCGCCTTCACACACGTAGCAATTGAGCGGCAGGCCCTGCCATTTACCCGGTTCGCCAATGTTCGGCGCTAGTAGGTCGATTGTGTTGCAGTTGTCGCTGCTGCACAGACGACATTTCTGGCGATCGTCAGGATCGCACGTGAAGTCTGATGAACAGCCGCGCAAAACGTGCTCGCCGTCAACTTTGGTAACGCAAACGTCTGTTGCATTGTAGATGGGGCAAACACTCGAGAACTGTGCAGCGCTCTCCGCACAGTCGGAGTCGTTCTGCGAGTTGCAGCGGTTACAGCTTCGCCGGCCGCTGGGGTACACTCCCGTATTACAGTTATTTATGTTGCAAACTTCGCATCTGCTGTTATCGTCACCGATGCAATCATCGAACAGGTCTTCGCTGACATCTGAGACACAGCCGCGATGCGTGACGCCAGCTGTAATCATTGAATTGTGTTAGTTTCTTTCTTTCTTTTAAAGACTCATTCATTTCCTTACCATTGTCGACATGCATGTAGCACTGCGAATAGGGCATATTAGTGCAAGCCGCAAACACGCCAACGGCACTGGGATTCGAAGCGCAATCGGGTTCGTCAATGGAATTGCACACGCGGCACGACGTGCTAGTTGGGAAGCTCTCAAAGTTATTGCAGTTGTCACCATCGCACAACAACAGCTGCCGGCGATTTGCTACCAGCTCGGCAGAGTCCAGGTCACTAGCACAGCCCATGCGTTCAGCGTTGTCCGTTTCAGAATCGAAAAGCACGAAGCATTGATCCGTCTCGCGGAATGCTGTGCAAGTTTGGCTTTGCGGATCCTCGCAGTCCTCGCCCTCGCACACGTAACACGAATGTCTTGTCTCGGGAATGATGTCCGTGTTGCAGGTGGCACTTGAGCATGCCTTGCAATACGCCAAGTCGCCGCTTTCGCACGCTGCCTGATCGTCCAAATCGAGGTCGTCGAGACAGCCGCGCGCCAACTCGTATGCGGGATTTGAGTCCTGCGTGCGCGGATACAAGCCGGTAACGCACTTCTGGTGGCAGCTGCGCGTGTGCTTGATGCTCTCCACATTGAAGATGCAATCCGTGTTGTCGACACCGTCGCAGAACAAACAGTCCATGTAGTCGTCCAATTGTGTGGCGGTGTTGCAGCCATTCGATTTGCAAAATTTGCACGACTTCGGATGCCGATCGCAATAGTCACCATTGTCCGATGCGTAGACAGCGTCGGAGCAGCTGCGTTGCACAACTTTGCCATTTTCGGCAAACACAGTTGCACACGTCTGCAAATCGTTGTTCTCGCATTTTCGCACAATTCCCGGATCCCCATTTTGGCACTCTTCCCCGGAGCAGGTATAACAGTTGATGGGAAGCTGTTGCCACTGACCCACTGAACCGACGACATTGCTCGCCAAATCGACCACATTGCAATTATCGCCGGAATGACACATGCGACAGTACTGCTTGTCGGTGTCGTCGCACTGGAACTCACTGCCGCAGCCACGATAGGTGTGTCCGTTTACCAGCTTGGTCGAGCAGTAATCGCTCGCGGTGTAGTACGGGCAAGCCGCAGCTGCATCCGGCGCACTCTCACAGGTCGGGTCGTCTTTGGAATTACAGCGTTGACAGCGACGACGGTCGGACGGGAAGATCTGCAAGTAGATACGAGCATGTAGTTGTTACCACCCATTGGAGAGTGTCATATTGTTGCGACGGAGCTGGAAGCTTCGCTTCAGTGTGTAGTGCAAAAATGCTTGTACCGTGAAACCTGCTCAAGTGTCTCAGGTTGAGGTACTTGAGCAGTTCTCAATACTTAAGCGTAGGTACTTTAGTGGATTTCACTGTAGTTGATGTAGGAATTGCTTCGGCTCACATGTACTAACCTCAATGTTGCATCGATCTCCCTGGCAGGCAGAGCAATCTATCGAATTGTCGCTGAGGCATTTGCTCAATACAGTCCTGGCCAAGCTGCTTGCGCAACCACGCTCGGTTGAACCGTCTGCAATGAGTTAGTGCCCAATTTGAACCGTCAGCAGTTTTTATTAGTTGTACGCTCACTTACCGGACTTCACTTGAGTATAGCAGCCGGTGTGCGGTAGCTTGTTGCACGAATTAACCTCAGGCGTATCAGGCGGATTTGTGGCGCACGTCGGATCGTCGTTGGAGTTACATGCCGCACAAATTTGTGGCTTGGGAATATTTTCGTATCCGTTGCAATTAGCGCCGTTGCAAGTGTACAGCAAGTGGAAATTGAGGGTCATAAAGATGCTCGTCAACTCGCTGACACAGCCCATTCGTGCAAGGTCGCTCTTCTCATCGAACAGCATAAAGCACTGATCGTTCTCTTTGTAGTCGGCACACAGCGCCGTCGAAGGGTCCTCACAGTTCTCGCCCAGACATGTATAGCAGCTGAGCCGGTCCGCCGGTAACACAGCATCATTGCAGGCGGCGCTGTTGCAGGCAACGCAGAGCGCATCGCCGTTCCCGCACGTCTGCTGGTCGGCCGCGTCTTTGTCGTCCAGGCAAGTGCGTGTCAACACAAAGACATCGGAGTTGGCGGCACGTGGATAGAGTGCCGTCATGCAGGCGCCGTTGCATTTGCGGCGATTTGCTACGGCTGCCACATTCTGGGCGCAATTTCCATTGCTCTTCGAGTCGCAGTAGATACAATCGACGTAGTCTGACAAACTGATTGCTTTATTGCACCCGTTCGAGTTGCAGTTGTGACAATTGGCCGAGTTCGCATCACAGTATTTGCCAAAGGCGCTCTCCACTGCATTGCTGCAGCCACGCTTAGTCACGGCGCCGCTCTCGTCGAACACGGTCATACAGTACTCGTTGCCGGTACAGACCACCTCGGATGCGACACCTGCGCACTCAGTACTGGAGTCGCACTGGAGGCAAGTGAGCGGTAATTCTTGCCAAATGCCTGGCTTGCCGTCGATTTTGCGCTTCAAGTTCGAGCTATTGCAGTCGTTGTCGTCACAAATGTGGCAAATGGCGTTGTCTGCGGCACCGCAGGTCACTTGCGAACTACAGCCACGCACGGTGACACCGTCAGTGTTCAGTGTTGCAACACATTTTTCGCCACTTGTGTATTTCGGGCAGATCTGTGCGGATTGTGGAGAGATCTCGCAGCTGGGAGATGTCTCAGAGTTGCATACATGGCAAGTGCGGCGGTCTTCAGGAAAGATCTGCAAAATAGTTATGCAAATTGGAATGAGTTGATCAAATTGCTTGCCAGAAATTCCTGGATTGTACTAAACTCAGAATCGAAAGTGGAATCCTGCTACTAGTCAAAGCTAGTAGTCAAAGTGCTGTAGAATGAAATACGAAAGTAGGAGGGACAGTTAACCACTCTTTCCGTGTAGCAAAAGAGTCTCTAGCACATGCCGCTGTGGTCGGAGCTTTCTAAATGGAAAACTAAATTTATCTGAGTTGTGCCTATATAATTCAGTTCAACCGAGCTACCACCATGACTTGGCATCTCAGGGAGTGATTTATCTAAGGCCTATGCAGTTGTTAATTTAATGACATGAGCAGTTGCTTCGTTTACGTCGATACTTATTTGAAGTAAAAGGTCACTTAGTGAAGAGTTAAAAACCGCACTAAGTCTCGATGTTTCGTTAGTTAAATCACATACCAAAGAAGCTGTTAAAGGCGATAGTAGTGTTTTCCAATGTTTGAATAGTAAGTCTTTGGAAATCACTGAATAGGTCAGCGATTTGCTGACGAAATGCCAAGACATAGTGAAGTTATTCACTGAAAGGTCTCTTTCAGACCATAGCAGCTTCAATTATATAAATCGGTTATGAAGTGAAATTTACTGGAATGACAGATCACCTAGAATGTTTTGAAGCACTCGTCATCCGCATCGAGAATAAGTAGTTAGAGAATACTGACAGAATAATGGAGGTACACCTAGTGACATACGACCTAAGAAGCTTCAAAACAGCCAACCGTTCCATAAAATAATCTAAGAATTATGGCATGCCCACTAATTCACACTTGCTGGACTTAGAGTCTCTTACATATTCAGCGTGAAAGCGAAAAATAAGTCTATAAATGTGTGGGCATTGGGTTAGCCCAGCTCCCATTTATGTTCGCAAAAGACACCTAAACGTCATACAAGACTCAACTGGGTGATGCAAGAAAGAACTTTTAGCACTTGATGGGACCCAAAAATCATTGTACGCACACCTCTTCAACAGGACAACCCAACCTTCCCTGACATTGGTCAATATTTTCAGCGTGTCGCATTTACCTCCGCATTGCATTTGGTGCCAGTGCACATGAGACATTGTGTAGTGTTGGTGCCATACAAACAATTGTAATAGTCCTCATCCTCTATGCTGGATAAGCAGCCGCGCTCTGTGTGACCAGCTGTAAAATAAAACAAATTTGATTGATCGAGTGAAAAGCCATTGCAATCGGGCTAATTACAATTCAAGAGTCGCGTATAGCATTGGGTCGAGGGCAACTTGGCGCAGGTGGTGACCGAAGTGACTTTGCCGGGTTCGACAGCACATTGGACATCGGTCGCCGAACTGCAAATCACACACTGCTGCGACGTGGGCAGATTGCCGAAAATGTTGCAGTTGTCCTCATCACACAGCCACAACTTTTTAGCCATCACCAATTCCTTCAGTGCCGGCGGGTCGTAATCGCTTTTGCAGCCCATCGCCACAATGCTGCCGGCCGTGTCGAACTCCACCGCGCACTGTTCTTGTTCGATCATGGCACGACAGGTGTGTTGCTCGGGAACTTGACAATCGTCGCCGGCGCAACGGTAGCAGGACTTGCGCTCTCCCAGGTCGTCTATGTTGCAGTTTTCGGTGCTGCAGGCCTTGCAGTCGGCGTCATTGCCCGCTGCGCATTGCTCTCGGTCATCCAGGTCCATGTCGTCGAGGCAAGTGCGTACCAATTCGCGTGCGGGCAACGTGTCATTCGTGCGCGAATACAGCGCCGTCATGCAGCTTTTGTGGCATTTACGTGTACGAGTGATCGATGCTGCTTCAAATACGCAGTTGCCGTCTTGTTGCGCATCGCAGAAAATGCAACTAATATAGTCAGACTCGGCCGTGGCCAAGTTGCAGCCATTCGACTTGCAGTCGTAGCAAGTAGCGCTGGCGGCACTGCATGTAGCGGCCATTTTGTCACTGCAACCACGCGCCACAACATTGCCCGTACTATCGAAAGCGGTGGTGCACGTTTGGAGGTTGTTGTCCTGGCACTTGTTGACGTTCCCCACTTCAGCACAATCAGCACTGCCCTCGCAGTGGTAACAGTTCAGCGGCAGGTCCTGGAACATGCCCGGTTCGCCGACAGATTCCCTCTTGAATTGTTCGGTGTTGCAGTTATTCTCCTCGCAGGTGTGGCAGCTTTCTGCGCTGCCATCAGTGCAGCTCAGCTCTGAGCCGCAATCGCGGTAGACGACGCCATCAACGTGCTTGCTGACGCAAAAGTCGGCTGCTTGGTACAGCGGACATGCTTCTGAGTGATCCGGTGCGGTAGCGCAGTCGGGATCGTCTGCGGAGTTGCAGCGGTGGCAACGCTGCCTGCTGGACGGATAAATGTTCTTGTTGCAGTAGCTTTCGGCGCATATCCTGCAAATGGAGTCGGGTTTACCATCGTGGCAACTGATGAAATCAGGGGTAGACAACTCGTACGTGCAGCCGCGTACGGTGTGGCCATCTGCAAGATATTTGCACAAAAATGCGTTATTAGCTTATTGAGTAAAAAGAAAAGCTTTTAAAGGAAATCACATAATTGGGGTTATTCGTGTTGCGATTCGGATGCAGGACCCTTTGACACACACGGCCATCCGAAAAGAATTAGGCATGTCCCACTGTTATACTATAACACCTCGACATAACTACTGAAATCCCAGCCAGGTTGTTGTAATACACCTAGTTTTTTGATTCTCTGCAAAGTGTACTTCCACTCAAACAGAATAAAAAGGAAAGGACATGTGAGCTTTAGTGCTTACCGCTTGTGATGCGCGTGTAGCAGTCTGTAGTGGGATTATTTTGGCATCTCGTTATCTGACTGATTTGCGTCGGTTTATTCGCACAGTTGACGTCTGTTTTGGAATCGCAGACATAACACATGATTGCTGCGGGCAGGTTGCTGTAGTCATTGCAATTGTCGCCGTCGCACAGGAAGTAGTTCTTTATTTCTTCCCGGAGTGTCGCCGGGTTGATATCACTCTTGCAGCCCATGCGTATGGCGTCGTGTGTGACATTATTGAAATATATGTAGCATTGATCGCCTTCAGAGAAGCCCAAACACTCCTTCGACGATGGCACATTGCAGTCGGCACCTTCGCAGTACTGACACGACAAGCGTCCGTTCTTGGGCAGAATATCGACATTGCATTCGTTCGAATCGGTGCAGCGCACACAGTTGTTTTCGGCCGTACAGTCATCGCGATCGTCGGGCTCGATGTCCTCGAAACAGCTGCGCACAAAGTCCTGCACCTTGGCATTGTTGCGGCGCGGATACAGCGCAGACACACAACCTTCCACGCAGCGGCGTCGAGCGGTAATCGCGGCCGGATTGAAGAGGCAATCGGCGTTGACCGCCGCATCGCAGAACAAGCACTGCTGATAGGCGCCCGGCTCGGAAACTGTATTGCAACCGTTCGATTTACAATTGAAGCACAATTCGGGATGTTTGGTGCAGTGTGCCTCGTACTCGGCCACAACGAGCACCTCACAGCCACGTCGCACCACCACGCCCCTCTCGTCGAAAACGGTCATGCAGTCCTGATAGGGATCGCCTTCGCACTTGCGTGCATTGCGCACGTCGCTGAGACACTCGGCGCCCGAGCAGGTGTTGCAGTTGAGTGGCAGCGTCTGAAAAGCGCCGTATATATCCTCGCTGCGCTTTTTAACATTCGCCGTATTACAGCCGTTGCCCTGGCAAATTGCACAGTTGTTGGATTGCGCGTCGCAACTAAACTCGGAAAGGCATCCGCGCTTCGTCACACCGTTCTCGTACACTGCCACGCAGGAATCTTTCTCCTCGTAAACTGGACAAGCACTCTGCGAAGCGGGCGCGGCGTGGCAGCTGGAGTCGAGCTCAGAGCTACAGCGATGGCACTGTGGTCGGTCTTCTGGTATGAGCTGTGGTTTGAAATAAGCAAACATTTAAATGAAAATTACAAGAAGAGATCATTTCTCATGGAAGCCTTAAATGCTTCTGAACTCCAAGAATGGGTCAATAGGTCTTTTCGAACGATTAATTTACACTCTACAACTCTTATATTCAATCAGAACTCACCTGCGTGTTGCAACTCCCGCCATTGCAAACTTTACACAGCTTACTGGCATCGATGAGGCAATCATAGAATTCATCGGCATTCAAATCCGAAAGGCAGCCTCGCTCGGTTGCGCCATTAACAACGCGTTGATAACAATCCGTGTAGGGAATGGAACGGCACTCGTCCTGCGTTTGCACGAGCAGCGGCTTGGAGGCACAGTTTTCGTTTGTCAGGGAGTCGCACTTGGTGCAATCTTGCGGCGTTGGCATGTTTGCCAGATCGTTGCAATTGTCGCCCTCGCACACATGCAGCAACTTTTGCTTGACCAACGCAATTACGTCGAGCTCACTGTCAAAGTCCGACACACAGCCCATGCCCACAATTTCGTTTTCCGCGTCGAATTGCATAAAGCAGCGAATGTCGTCGTCTTGCGAGGCGCACGCCTGCTGCTGCGGATCCTCGCAATCGTCGTTCTCGCTGCTGCAGCGGTAGCAGCTGTGCGGCTGCTCGCCGAGTAGGTGCACATTGCAGCCGGCCTCCGCACAGGCAACGCACTGCGGATCGGTGCCGGCCGCGCAATTCTCGCGTTCGTCCAGGTCGCGATCGTTGAGACAGGAGCGCACCAAATGCTGGACGTTGCTCTGCGCTGCGTCGGTGTGCAGCGCTGTCATACACTCGCCAAGGCACATGGTGCGCGTTGTAACGCTGGCGGGATTCAGCCTGCAGTCCGCGTCGAACTCAGAATTGCACGACACGCACTCGATGAACTGATCGAGCGAGGTGGCCACATTGCAGCCGCTGGACGAGCAGCTGGGACAGTGGTCCGCATTGCTATCGCAGTATGCGACCAATTCGGTAGCTACGCTGTCGCTGCAGCTACGTTGCGACACGACGCCCGTCACATCGAATACAACGACGCAGGTCTGCGCTTCGTTCTTCTCGCACTTGCGCAGCACTCCCTGGCCAACGGCACACTCCTCCGCGTTATCACAGACATAACAGTTTATCGGTCCCTCCTGCCAAATGCTCGAGCGCGAGTCCTCAGCGTAAACTGAAACAATTTCATTATTAGTGTATTAGTATTTATTACAATTTCAGTTTATGGAAATGGAATGAATGAACTTACAAACTAGCCCTACCATAATAAAAACAAGTGTCTCCCTCGGTTGGGAACGTTTTATTCATACCCTGCGCCAAGAACAATGAAACGTTACTGAATGGGTTTTGGGATTCTTTTGTCTACTACACATTGTAAGTTTCCTAAAGCCCTTTGCAACGTAAAAACATTAAGTAAGTAATCCCAACGCTATCGTCAAATCAGCCTCTGAAATATGACTAAGCCGATTGTCCTGGTAATCCTAGAGTTTCGTCTCGGCGTGAAGTTGCGTTTACAGCCGGGTGCCGGACCCATAGCACGGCAGAGGTTTAGATAGGCCTCGATCCAATTTGTACCGGGAGCTAGTCTCTCGGGGCGCTTATCAACGCTCAATTTTGATACGCTGTACTTTTGAGCACCGTGGGGTTAGGCCACACTGTGGCGGCACTCACGATAAAATTCGACATTCAATGTCCTGGTCCTGTGTGATGTGATGTGAGGGTGGGCAGGAAGTGGGCCTTCCATAGCACTCAGTCCATTTCGGACCATTGTACTTTACCCATGGGGGATAGGGAAGGAAAATGAGAGTAATATATCATATTTCACCCGTTTTTGAAATGCGTATGCAACACTGTCTTTCCAACATATGTTACAGAACACATTTCAAGCGGATGGGGAAAGGGAGGGGACCTACAGTTTAACGCCGAATCCGAACGGCGATTGGCAGTTTTTCGTCATAACATTTTTAATCTGTGGCATACAAATGGGCGGACAAAACTTTTTTTGAGTATTACTTTAAAAAAAAGTATAGAGAAAATCAATTATTACGCAAACCATCAATGAGATACTATTTTCAAACGTCAGCAAAACCTGAGAGGCGTTGCTGTCGGGGAGCGCCAAGTTCATTTGGCCAATAAACTTTCTTTATCTGGCTTAGTTGGGTGCGCGTCGAGGCGCCGAACTCAATGACGATTGGCCTTGTCCCAATGACGATCATAAATTGTGTGTGTCGATTGCATATTAGTTGGCGATTCTCCAAATCAGCTGCCATATCGAACATGAAATTAAGGCGCTTTCTGCTCGTTTAATGCCATCTAATCTAAACCAATTTAAAGCTTTATCGCTACTGGCTGCGAATAAAAAATAAAAAAATTAAAAACTTAAAAAAGGCGCAGCCAACGAACACTGCTGTAACTCGTCGAGTGCGAGTGCTATCGAACGACAATAAAACACGCAATATGAGTGCAGCCTTTGGTCAGATACGATGCCTAATTGCGTGCACATAAATAGTTGACAAAATATTTACAAGCCTTCTGCAATTATTGTCACTGTAATTTGTTGTATCGCGGACATGGCTTATTGACCAATTCGGTGCAGTCGACTATCAATGAGTTTGAATTTATAGCACCAACTTATCGCTGCACGAGCTCGAACTTTGATAGGGCCGGTGCGCACTGACATTACTCATCTTTTTGATTTTGGACTCCAAAAATGTTCTCTTCAAGCTTAATGCGAAATTCTGAGGTCAATCTAATCCAGTTGATCAAAACAACACGAAGCTACACGATAAGGATGTCACAGACTTTTCAGTTTATTAGCACTTTGGGTCATTGGAACAAATGTCTAACAATCAACTAAAATTTTTTCTACCAATATTTTCTAAAAA
Source organism: Melieria crassipennis (assembly GCA_963668005.1). Taxonomy (NCBI): domain Eukaryota; kingdom Metazoa; phylum Arthropoda; class Insecta; order Diptera; family Ulidiidae; genus Melieria; species Melieria crassipennis. Next base: position 28,650,261 of record OY764961.1, on the reverse strand, counting down.
AGGCCCTAAATGGGAACGAATGGACCAAATTGTTCTTTTCGACAAATTCTTTTTAAACACAAAAGTAAAACATAACTTTTAAATCGAAATGTTTACCCCTAAAAAATTTAGTCTTTTTTCTTGCTTACTTATTTTTGTAATATATAAAAAAGGCTCAAATTACATAAAAGCGGCCCAAAGGCCCAAATAAAATCAAAAGGCCCACTTTTGGACCATAGCTGAAGTGATATTCCTTTGATTAGAAATATTATGATATAACCTCCCTTTCAGCTTCTTATTGACTTCCAAATATTAAATTTGCATACTAACTATTCCTTTCAATCTTAGGCCACGGTTTTTTGAGTGATTTGTATGATTGTAGGCTTAGTGACTGGTGTACAAATATGTTTCAAAATCTTAAAAAAAAATCCTTTTCTTTGTGCAACATAGACTGGCAGACTGCCATTAGTTTGACGAATCCTTTTCCAAATAACCCATGTGAGCTCTTTGACGTTAAGGTACGAGTAGAAGGTTCCAAACCATTTTATTGTTAATCCGATTCGTTGTAAATTCAATTAAAATCTTTTCATGTTTATGTTTTAAGGGTTTGGCTGACGTTGGACTCTCATTGGTAAATCAGTTTGGTTAATTTTGCATGTAATATCTATGCAAACTTTTAAATAGTTAATACAAATAACGACATAAAAACATTGCATAAAGTATTTGAAATGTTTTTGAACTTCATTAATAACCAAAGCCGAACAGTATACAAATTTTATTTATTTCATTGAGTAAAGAAAGAGAGAGATTAATACAAAGGCTCGATTATATTATTTACATATTCAATTTTTCCTTTCACCTTTCAACTGATTTTATTCAACCGAAGTGGTTATGCGAGCACACTTGAACGAATAAGGATCACTGTAAAACGATGAGAACTGGACACTCCAGGTTTCGAGCCAATTGAAGACAAGTGATACAAAGTATTAGGACCTTTAAGTTCGATAGGACGTAAAAGTACAATGGACTGCTAAGCTGTAGCGTTTAAGGAACTACCTTTCAAAGGATAGTTTCTTGGCTCATCCTTACATCACATCACACCATATTACTGGCTCTTGTTGTCAACATCGGAAATGTTGGTGAAGAAAGATTACGTAAGAAAGGTTAGGTAAGAAAGGTTGTCTTTTTTCTAATCTTTGCAACTTTTGCTGAAATTGTTGGCCATCTTAGTAACCCAAGTCTAGTCTTACAGCATGGCTACCACAAAACTAAAGTAAATCAGCATCATCATAATTTTATAATTAATAATAAACTTTTTATGCGCTTTCAGACACGAAAAATTTTGATTTATTTTCTTCGTTGTGGTACATGCGAGTTGAATAGAAGAAACGAACAGTTTACTGTGCTTTACGGCAGGATGTGACCTCTTTTCTATGTAATTTTTCAATTCACAGTGCTGCTCTTTCGTGCAAAATTTAATTGTCGCTTTCCAGCCTGTCAGCTCTATAGTCTCTGCTTAAAATTTGAATACTTGTGCATCTTTAAGGCTTTTCAGTTTCTGTCTGCTTGAAGGAGTTCTTTGTCCAAACATTTTTGAAAATATTCTATTGTAATCCAGTTAAATCCAACAGATGTGTTATAATATACATTGAAAGCCAGGCGATTCAAAAATTGCTATAAGCCTCCCAATGAACTTCAGTTACTGAATATTGGGTTAGCCAGGACACTCTGCTTTATCATAATGTACACATTTCCAGTTAATCCGGACAGTGTTCTTTTGGCGACTATTAGATTTACGAATTTATTATGCTTTAAAATAAGATTTTAACGTGTTTCAAGTATCTTTAAAATATTATTTCTTTCGCCACAATTCCAGTTACACTTTGATTTGTACACCGAAATATTTGACACTCATAATTGACGTATTGTCAGTCATAATTGCTCATTGATCATTGTTCACTTTTCATTTAATTTCGTAAAAGTTGTCACTTTAACATCCTCAGTGTCCACACATTTTCAAGTTGTATTGTGTATCCTGCACTCGACGTATGCCAATTCGTAGCTTTTCGAAACTGAGGTCACTTACTGACCGTAATGTCGTCCTTATAGCATTACTTTCGAAATTCACTACCAACTGAAACACTTAGCGGGTTAAGGAGTTCATGGTGCACATTTATTTCACCAATTGTCATATCAGTTTCGAAGATTATGTGAATTCCCTTCGTAAACTTGCTTATAATTTCGCTTGCACTTTTCATGACACTGAATTTGATATGATTTTTATAATTTATAATATTTTCATTTTCGAATTTTTGTTATCATGGTTGATTATCCTACCGAAAGCAATGCTGGAACATAATATCAAAAATCCAAGATGAACGAAAACTTTCACTTTTCTGGGCAACATTTTGCCCACTTCACTTCGAACACACACGTCCGTAAAAGTTTCGACCAACTGATTCGGCTGGGACATGTCCAGCACCTTTTATAGACTCGCACAATCTACGTCTATCATTATTGCTTTACAGTCCAACACGATAAGTGTTTAACACCGATCGAACTATTATTTACAGCCGTTCAGCCAAATGCGAGAATGAATTTTTTGAAATCGTCTGTATTTTTTTTTCGCTTTGTTCTTTATGTTTCCGTATTGGTACACGTAAAAAAAATGAAATTTAATTAAAATAATTAAAGATATATTGATGGTTTTTCGAATTTTCATCGAATAAAAGATAAAGTATTGGCATTAGCAAATAATTTATTGAATGTGGGGAAGTATTGTTTCAATGCTGGGAATTTTTTTGATTTCGAAATGTTGTCTTGGTTGGTAGGGCTCAGTGATATGTGAATTGAACTAAAAGTCTTAGAGAAAATGGTTCGAATACCCATTAATTTAAGACCATTTGAAGAAATTCGTTGGATTCGTTGGTTGGAGTTTTCTCTACGTCGAGTTTAAATGCCAGTTTTTTATCTGGGAAGGGATCAGTGATTGACTCGATTCGGTTTTGTAAGCATCGCCACTCCATGCCACACAAACTGTAAATAAACATTTTCTTAGCAGGATGTGGCTAACCTCTGAAAGTAAAACAGCTTATTCTAATTTTTCCTTCGAAATCGGCATACAACTTTAGGTTCATTACACTCAAATAAAAGTAGGGAAGTTCTACAATAATTCTTCTTTAGGCTATCGTGTTAGTTCTATTTTATAGAGAAAAATTTTATTCTTATTAGGATAAGAACCAATGTTATAAACCGATGTTATAAACAGATTTAATTTCTGTAAAATATAAATCCTCCTCAAAATAGAGAACGGTACCGCAGTAGTTCTTTACTTAAAGGATTTTCGAGCCTGAAGCTAAGACCAATCGATCTCTGTGGTATAGTGCAACTGGAATGTAGTTAAAATTGTGTAAAAAAGTAACTTATCTTCTAGTGAATGGACAAAAAGTCGCCTTGGGTAATAAGCCAAGAAGCACATTTACCTGCAATCTATAATACTTACTCTAACATTTACGACCTATAATTAACTAGGTACAACATCACTCTCTGCATCTACAATCATGAACATTTTATCATTTCAAAAACAATTTCTCTACGTAAAAGTAAATAAACTCCAACATTCCCATGCAAAGCATATCACCAACGTAGAGACATCAGCTCTACAAGTGTTCTATAGTCAGTTGGACGAGTTTATGAAAGGAAAAACAAACGATAAGTGGAAACTCATCTGGGCAACCTCCAAAACAATGCTTAGGCTTTATTATGAAAAGTAACTACACAATATTTATACTGACTCTCCCATGAAGGGAATGTAGAGGGCTTTAGAAGCGACTTAGCGTATTTAGTTGAAGCAACGACAGCTACGTAAGCAACGGAGAGTCTTTGGATCAACTGTTCTGTTTCTGGCCCACCATCGCTGGAACTTGTCTGAGCGCTTAGGCTTCAAATTTTTCAAACTTGAACAGATCTCTTAGTTGAACATCAATCTTCTTTGGAAGTTTGTTGAGACACACTAACTTGGTTAATCTCCCAAGTCCGCTCATACCAGGAGCACCTAACTCACTTAAAGACGTTCTTCAGATAGAAGAAGTGTATTTCGCACTTCGTGCACTTAGCGTTATTCTATAAGAAAATTCAATGATTACATATACTACTGTGTCCAAAAAATAAGGTGACATTTGAATTTAAACTGCGCGTCGAAGGATTTGGAGAATACTTTTTTTTTAGTCCACAGTCAACAAGGAATATTATTTGAACGTTATGCGTCGTGTGCGTAACGCTATCCGCCTAAAAAGGCCGGAATTGTGGAAAGACAATTCTTGGTTTTTACACCACGATAATACACCATCCCATACTACACTAATAATTCGTGATCATTTCGCCAAAAACTCAACCCATATCGTTCCGCAACCACCGTATTTACCTGATCTGGCGCCGCGCGACTTCTGGCTGTTCAACGAGCTCAAAAGAACGCTCCGGGGATACCGTTTTGATACGATAGAGGAGATTCAAGCCGCAGCGAGACGGAACTGAAGGCCATCCCGGAAAGTGACTACAATCAGTGTTTCGAAGATGGAAAATCCGTTGGCATAAGTGCATTGCATCGGGAGGGGATAACTTTGAAGGGGATGCAATTTTTTTGGAAAAATAAATAAAGAATTTTCAAAATAAATACAATGTCACCTTATTGGACACATAAGTATGTCCTGACTAGACTAGGTTAGTACATCTGTGATGAGTCTATGCTCTTTGCATTGAAATTCTCAGCATATAAGTTACATCTTGGTGACCCAAGTGATGATAGTTATTTACACTATTTTAGCAAACTTCTTTAATCTTACCTTTCGGATTTGTGTGGATCGTTTGAAGATATGTAAGTAATCTACTCACCAGATCTATCCTTTATGACTCATCAGATAGAATATGGGAACCATCCTTTGTAAACATGAACGAATTCATACCTATTTCATTCGAATTTCACAAGCCAACACTAAGTTTGATTTAACTCGACTCCGAAACTTTCTTTAACTGGCAATACAAATCTATAAGTACTTCCTCAATTACTTTATTCTTTCTGTTTTTCAGATCATTGAAATTGAAATCATTTCATAGCTATGCTTTATTTTTCCGAGTGTATGCTTAACTAGTCATTGCACAAATATCTCCATTAATTGTAATCTAAATTTGGTGTTATATTCGCATGCGATAACCACCGCGCTATTGATTACGATGCTCATTTGGGTTTGCGATTAGATTTGGCGGCGGAGAAACCGACAAATGTACCCGACTGATGACGTTCATACGGAACCATCGAACCAGCAGGAACTTCTCTCGGCATACTTTCTTTCCGAAATTGTGTAAATCCACTTGTTATGGTGTATCTCCTATAATAATTTTGTTTAAATAATAGTACACGTATAAGTTATTGTTAAGATAGTGTGTGCTACATGACTGGTAAATTATACAAAAAATCATAGTCTGTGTCGTCACCGATGCGTCGGCCGTTATCTACTGAGTGCATGTGTCATTTGAAAATGATTCGAGTCTCCGATACTGCGCCGCATCGGTATTTATAGTATTGATTTATTTCTTAACATAAAGCAGTGAATATAAAGAATACAACTTGATTCGGATATTAGCTATATCGACATGATCATAAGTGTAATGTTTTATTAGAGCATTTTTACTTCGCTTTTGTTATTACTGTAAGGAGTCAATAATCGTTCGTACGTGTACTTGACTAAACGTGGGTATTATACTAAATTGCGATTACTTTGTATTATCACTTCATATCAGTCGGTGCGTTCGCTAACACTTCAAAATACTTAGTACAATAAAAGTAGTTGATATGGTTGCAATTAAACCAAGTTTTGATTCGTTCGCCCCGCTACCAGAACCAGATCCGTTTCCAGAACCCGAGCCACCGTCACCAGAGCCGGAGCCACCGTCACCGTCACCAGAGCCGGAGCCATTTCCAGAACCGCCATCTCCAGAGCCGGAGCCATTTCCCGAGCCACTTCCACCATCACCGGAGCCACTACCAGAACCGGAACCGCCATCACCAGAGCCGTTTCCAGAGTTGGAACCGCCATCACCGGAGCCACTACCAGAACCGGAACCACCATCGCCAGAGCCGTTTCCAGAGTTGGAACCGCCATCACCGGACCCACTACCAGAACCGGAGCCGCCATCACCAGAACCGTTTCCAGAGTTGGAACCGCCATCACCAGAGCCACTTCCAGAACCCGAACCGCCATCACCCGAGCCACTTCCAGAACCCGAACCACCATCACCAGAGCCACTTCCAGAACCCGAACCACCATCACCAGAGCCACTTCCAGAACCCGAACCGCCATCACCCGAGCCACTTCCAGAACCCGAACCGCCATCACCCGAGCCACTTCCAGAACCCGAACCACCATCACCAGAGCCCGAACCGCCATCACCCGAGCCACTTCCAGTGCCACCATCACCAGATCCTGACCCCGAATCATCTCGCGCTAATTGCACTCCATTGCAACCCGGAATTTCCAGCGGTGAACACAGCATACAATCCGCATTATTCAAGCAGTCTTTTTGTTCTGTGAGAGTGGTGGCACACCCACGCATTGTGCGCTGATTTTCGTTCGTAACGAAGCAATACGAATTTGCTGTTCGCGAAATGGGACACTGGGTAGCTGAAAGGGTGCCCGGATTGCTGCGACAATTTGCATCCTGTAAATTTACCTCTTTCAATACTTTTCAAGTGTCGAAAGTCCAAAACGCACAATGGCTCACCGTTGCCGAATCGCACTGAATGCACTCGAAACCGATGGTGCCCACATTGTTGCACAAGTCGCCGTTGCACTGTTGGCACGCCGTATCCGCTGTGTCCTGTTCGCTCACCAGCGACGCCTGGCACTTCATGCGCAGCTCAACGGGCAGTTGCTCCAGACAGCCTTGGGCCAGCACCATTTCTGCAACGTATAATACGAATGGCAATTCGTTAGTTATATGGAAAATTTAACTTAAAGAATGGCGTATGAAATGTACTAACGTCCCTCGTAGACGGTGACGCACGTATCCAGCGTATTCGCGCACGCTTCCGTTTGTCCGTAACTGGTGCGCTGGCAGTTGATGCCGCGGCAGCTGTGACACTTTTGCGCCGCATATGTGGATCCCAGTGCGGCCAGCAGTGCAATGAATAAGAAAAGATTCGTGAGGTCCGACAATGATTTAAGATTCCACAACATTTTGTGGCAGTTTGGCTCTTTGTCTCATCGAAATAAGTCGATTTTCCGCTGTTGTTGGGTATTTATATAAATTTCTATTTATCTGCGAAATACTTGAGTTGCAAAAAAAAACGCTCTTGCATAGGACCCTTGACGTTTATTTAGTGTTTATCATTCGAGTATATACTCGTAGATAATGCGAAATAGATAAATGTACAATTACTAATAGATTCTAGTATTTAATCACTGAGCATTCAAACTGTGCATGAAGTGACGTTCATGAAACGAATTTGCAGTATATGCAATTTTTAAGTTTCAAGGTGTTTTTCATTCGAAAATCAAACTTTAATATTCAACAAAGGATTATTTAATAATATAATTGCAAATTCAAAAAACTGAGGAGCCTTCGTGGGTAAAAATAAAGCACCTCATTTAGTTAAAGGTTCAGGAAAGTACGAGAGTACTCGACCGATTTTCTTGAAGCCGCTTGAAAGTCGGTGGTGAAGGTTTACAATTTGACTAATTTGGTTTTTGACTTTTGATATGTTCCAAACGGCAGCCGCCGTGGCTCAGTTGGTTAGTGCGTTGGACCGCGAGTCGAAGGCAGCAGCCTCAGGTTCAAATACTGCCTGTAATAACACCTAAAAAAATAACGGGAAAACTCGTTTTCTCTTTCGGTGGCTGTACTCTCAGCTGGAAATGGCAAACCTCTGAGAGTAAAAATTGCTTATGAAAAAAAGCTCCCAACCTGCCGTTCGGAACCGGCATAAAACTGTAGGTCCCTCCACCCGCGTACAAATTAACACGCACAACACGGGTGGTTGCGGGAAGCTAGGCCTTAGTCTCGCGTAAGCGGGCTGTCGTGCCAGTCAATTATTTAATTATTATATGTTCCAAATCTATACTGAATTTTTTATGTTCTTATTCATGTCTTGTCTATGAAGTACCTTGCTCTCGAGCATTCTAAGGTCATCAATGTTCAACAGAATGCAAATTTTGTTGGTCGAGGGGGCTATCTACCACTCAATTACATACCGAGACAATAGTCGCTATATATTGCCAAACAATGTCACACACAGGATTTAATTTTGGGGCGGTTTTTCGTACAACTTTTGAACCAAGTTCCATTTGAAACTATATATTGCACCAGATTGCACCGTGCAAATAGTCCTTCACCCTAACACCAGGCTGACATTAATACTGCTTTTAATAGCGGTGTCAAGTTAGAACTTCGTATACCTAACATAGGTCTGGAAAGGCCACTGGACTATAGGCAACGGCACGTAGAGATTTCATCTGCTCTTTACCCAAGTGCAGTTCAATGGATAGAAAGAAACAGGTCCTCATTTTATGTGTCCAGTGGTATATATAAAATGGTTCCAAATCCCCCAAACACAAAACTTGCTGGTACAAAATATGGTTTCGAATGGTATTCGGTTAAAAAGGTGAACGCAAAAGCCCCTCCCCCCATCAAAATGAAATCCTGTTTGTGCCACTGGACGTGTCACTGCACGGCCCTGACTAGAAGACTTCGACTCCTGGGAATTCAATTCATTGATGACCTGACAAACGCGACGATCGCAAGGTGTGGTAGCACAACAGGCAAATTATGGTCTGAGTGAGATCTCTTAAACTGCCACTCTAGTCTTCAAATAATGGTTTGGTGCGTTTTACAGATTATTAATTTTACTTTCAATAATCTTTAAGATTTGTGCGCTCAGAATATAGTAGCAGAAGAAAAGATTACATAGCTTAGAATTGGTTGTGTGGGTATTTAACCCTCCATTACTATCGTCAGGGTGGAATCCACCCTGTGAGTTCAATTTCTTAGTAAAATATAGATTTTTTAACCAAAACCAAAATAAAGTTATAATGTAATCCACATTTGCATATTTCTGAAGGTTTTAGAGTACATTGCAGTTGCATAAATAAAGCTGATGATTTTATACAATTGTTTTAAAAAGTAACTGGGTGTATTACACCCACGATAGTAGTGGCCGTATAAAATTGCTGGATGCTTAACACTCATTATTAGTAATGAAGTTTTATTTTTTATAAATTACGTTTACATATTTGCATTCACTTTTTGGCGATAATTTTTTTTAATAAGGTAGTAGCAAATAGTCTATGCTTAGTAGAAAATCCTTCAAAATTATGCTCTAGGATAAGTAAAAAATTTGTATAACATTAAATTTGTTATTTCTTAAACTGATAAAGTTTGAAGGACGAAATTCAAGGATGTAGTAGTGTACATATAAGTCCTTAAGATATATTTTTTCAAATTTTTTTTCCAATAGTTTTTGGAAATTTCCAAGGATATTCAAGGATAAAGTTTCAAAAGGACATTTTTAATACCTATTTGTCCTTTTGCACCAAAACATTAAATTTTCGAAGATTCTAAGGATTTTTCTGTTTCATTTGACACCCATATTGTTATTCTACAATGCGCTCAATTTTTAAAATAATTCCTTGAAATGAACATGTCCTTGAAATTTCAAAGTCCTTTAAAAACAATCCTGACGTCAGAGAGAAAAACTAAAAACGCAGTTTTAATACATTTGGCCCCTAGTCTCGCAAGTATATCGATTTTTTCGTGTGTTTGGAAATTTTTTGATTTTTGTCGCACGGTGTAACCTTTAAAAGTAGCAGATATATTGTTGATTTTTGTTTGAGTTTTTACGCAAAATTTTACCTCGATCCGAAAAAAATTATTATATAATTATTTATTACTTATATTTTTAGCTTTCTAAATCACTAAGCCCAAGAAACATAGCTTAAATATTGTGCAAGATGTGGCTATTTTCCCAATACAACTTTTTATTTCATCTTTTTTTTCCTTGAAATGAGATGCACATAAACAAATGTTTATATTAAATAAATGAATTTACAAAATTAAACAATTTACTTTTGTTTTTACATGTTATGTTCTGATTATGAAAAAAATTGGTTTTTGTTTAGTTTACCTCAATGGATAAGTAAAACGGATAATAAAAAGTTGTGGGTGGACCCACGATAGTAATGGCGTTAGTGAAATAGACGATAGTAATGGAGGGTTAAACCTTCAGGCAGCACAAATACAAATCTTAGCCAGTCCGGCCGCAGCTGAGGAGTAAAAGAAGTGAGAAAGGTCTGTGAGTCAAGGCGGCCGGATCGGAAAAGTAGAAGTTAGAAGTGTCTGCGAGCCACAACAGCACGACTTGAATATTACAAGAAGAAGATGTCAGAAGCATCTATGAATGACAGCAGACTGACTTAAAGACCAAAAAAAGATGTCAGAAGCGTATGTGAGCCACAGTGGCGAGATCTAAGAAGAAGAAGAAGTTAGAAGCGTCTCTGAGTCATAGCGGCTATGTTTAACCCTTTCGACCCCCGCATTTTACCCTATGTCTCGATATTACTTTTTGGTATTTAAATCATGAAACACGACGTTTGAAGTCGCCACGCCTCTTTGTTAGAGTTTTAGAGCTAATTTACTTTTGAACAATTTTAGCTTATAACGGGTTAAATAAATTTTGTATCAATATTTTTTAATTACTGAAAAATTATTTAATATTTATGGCAAAATACAAAATTATCACATTTTGATTTTATTTTATTTATTTGATTTTATTTAACCATTATTAGAGAAACAGGGCTTAGATCAAACGCGCCCAATTCGTAGACTTCAATTAGAACACAAACTTTCTCTGATTTCACTGCAAATTATTGGACATTATTTTGGGGATAACAGTAACATTTTTATAATTTGCTTTGAACTCACTTCTAAAAATAGTAATTTGTTGGTGCCTACTTAAATTAAACCCATAAATCAATCGTAGCTTTTACTACGGGATGACAAATAGGTGAAGTTGCTTTCAGGGAACTTTGGGGTGGAAAGGGTTAAAGAGCAGGATAAGTGATAAGGAGAAGTGAGTCACATCCGTTTGATTTAAAAAACATGAAATCAAGTCAGAAGCGACTGTGACCAACAGGGGTGGGACTTGATGTGTAAAGTAAAAACAACTTAGTTTTGTCTCTGAGCTATGACTGACAACTCTGAGGAGTAGAAAGCAGTAATGACACTGAAGAGTTGACAATGAAATAGGAAGCGTTTAATGATTGCGGATACACTTCCATCTGGTTGTTACTTGTATTTTTACAAAGTATATATCTACAACCTGACGTAGGAAATCAAAACTGAATTGTAAGAATTTCAATTGAATAATTTTCCTTGTTAAAACCAACACTCATACTTATTTTTTATAACTTTTTTAATGTTTTTATTGCATTTAATTGAATCTAAAATTTATGCATAATTTGTAGGTTAAAGTTTCATGGCACGCGAACCGGGCTCAAAATTCACATTATTGCAGCTCTTAATGTCGCCGGGCCGGCAGAGCAAACAGTTGGCATCAGCAAAGCAGCGCAGCTGATCGGCGACGGTAGTCGAGCAGCCGCGTGTCGTCACATTATTCTCGTACTGAACATAGCAATAGGAGTTGGGCGCTGTGGGCACGGCGCAGCGGCTGGCAGCAATGGCGTTCGGATTCTGTGCGCAGTCGGTGTCCTGGCAAAAACACAACAAGACAACAGTTAAAAATGTAAAAATCACGAATCGATAGCTATGAATTTATTTACTTTGCTAGAATCGCACTGCAGGCACAAATAGTTGAGTTGTCCCAGATTGTTGCAGCGATCCGTGTTGCACTTGTGACACTCCAACGTGTTGGCGTCGCAACGGCTGCGCAACTCAATGGGCACCTCAGCCGAGCAGCCCTTCTGCAGCACGTTAACTGAAATAGCAAAATTCTTAGTGCATCCCAAACGGACCACAGCAACAGCAACAACACTCACAGTCCTCGAATATGGTGACGCAATAGTCGAGCGGATCGAGACACTGCTGGGTGCTGGCCAGCGAGGTGCGCAGACAATTGATGCCCGTGCAGCTGAAGCAGGTCCTGGGCGTGTTGGCCGCGCAGCAGCCAATGCAAAGTGCTGCAATTAGTGCGAGAGACGTTAGACTGTGCGCGCTTTTCATTGTGATGTGTTGCGCTCGGCGGGCGTTGATGGTCACTTTTATAGAGTTGCACGTGCTGCATTGTGCTTCTGTGTGTGTGTGTGTGTGTTTTGTTGACAAAGTACTGTCGAGTTGCTGTCGACTTTGAGCACACTTCAGCTATCGCTCGACGGGCATTTGTGTTGACTCGACTCAACGACTCAATGGAAAGACAAATCAAAACACTCGACAGTGATAACGCGTTTGTTTTTTCGTAATACAATTCTTCAATGCTGTGGCCAAATAATCGCTTAAGTTTATAAGCAACATTTTGAGCAGCTCACTTTAAAGAAATGCTATCTTATAACAGCCTAAACGTTTATCGCATTTGATCACAGAACTATTGTGCAGAAATTATTTTGAACATTCCAAACGATATGAATCGAACTCTACACATGTTGCGGAATGGGAATTCTACACAATGTCGGCGGCGCCAAAGTCGCTTTGCCAAATTTGAGAATCAACACCCAATTATTGCAACTATTTTTATCATTTCTAGTTTATGCTTTGAAGTAGCTCTCTGCTTTAGTACAGCAATAAATAGTGGCAAACAAAGAATTACACGGCGCCGCTTGGAAACGTACTTTGAATGTGGTGAAATAGGCTGGCAGCAATTATATAGAATCGATTTGGAATTTCGATAAGCAGCCAAATCCGAAAATTCTACTTCTATGTCATAAATAAGTCGAACTGATAGTGTTCGAGTGGCAATGCCTACCAAGAAGATCGATTTGCTGATCGTTTGTATGTGTGTATGTAAGAAATAAAACCTATTGACTTTACACGTGCAGATTATCGTGCATACAATTTTCATTGCTGTTGGAATCTTATGTAGTCCAATTGTATTTACAAATCACAAACCGAATTACAAAACATAAACGAGTACAACAGTGGCACACACAGCATTTAATTTGAGGAGGTCTGCGTACAACTCTTAATACCCATTCCAGTCAAAACCATATTTTGCACCAGCAATTTTTGTATTTCGGGGGGATTTAAACCCCAAAACTCCCTGTGTGCGCCACTAGAATACAACTACTTAGCTTTACACTAGATCAACTTTTATGATCATGAATGACCCTCAGTTAATTTTTGTGTGTGGAGAATCAGTGGATTTTGTTTCATATGGCAGGTGGAAACTTTTATAAATACTAGTCTCCGACCGAAACATCTTTTTTGGGCCGAAAGCGAAACCGAATTTCGGTTTTTTTATTAATATTCGGCCGAAACCGAAACCGAAACATTCTAGTTGAAATAAAAATCACCATATCAAGCATTTTTTTCAACAAACGAATTTTACATTAAATTACTTAATGAACAAACAAGCAAACATAACATTAATAAATAAATACTTATTCATAAAAACAATTTATTCATTTTTGAAAAACATAACCATGAAAACAACACCCTAATATTCGCTAATATTCAAAATTAAATAATTTAATATTACATGCAAAAAAAGTTTATTTACATTGGTGGCATCCAAAATACTCCTCCTTTCACTATATATTTGCTATACAATAAAATATAAAAAAATATTCTAGAAAGTTTCGGTTTCGGCCGTTCGGCCATTTTTTGGCCGAAACTGAAACCGAAACCGAAACCACTTATTTGGGCCGACACCGAATATTTGGTCGGACACTAATAAATACCAATGAATCCATTCCGTATCCATTGACATGTCGGATTCTTACCAGTTGAAAACAACTTCAACAACAGTATAACACTGTCGAGGGATTGACGTAAGCAGATGAACTAATGGGTCCGTTTTTGTTCCACTATTCATCTTTAGCGAACCTAATTTTTGCATTCTTTCAGCGCGCTGAGTCTTAAAAAAACTGCCTTCCTTCCACCTACTAGCTATGTCTTACGATATTTGCTGGAGAATCTTGTAAACAATGAACCCAAAGTCATAATTTTCTACAAATTACAGTGAGTTTTGCAACACTCACAATTTTCTACTCACCAATATCGACGAACTGAAGGATTATGTGTATAGATGTCTTGTCGTCGTCTTCTTTTCTCAGCAAGTTTAAGGAATATTGAACCCACGATAACTTCTAAGTTTCATTAGGGTAGTGAGCCAAAGGGACGTTTTTTAATAACAAGTAAGGATCCCACTAGATCAATTTATTGATGGCAGTGCACATGGACGGATTCAGAAACATTTTTTGGGGGGTTTCAAAAAGTAATTCTTTAACATTCATAAATGTTTATTTATATGCCTTTCAATTTGTATGTATGTAGTTTTAAAGTCGACTATAATATTTCGGGGGGTTGCAACCCCCAAAGTCACCCCCTGAATCCGCCACTGATAGTGCACAATAACCACACTACTAATATAGTCCAATTTAATACGAGTATAGACTAATTCCATTTGTCGTTTCACCGCCTAATGGTTTGTTTAACATCGATCGAGATGGTCTACAATTGGTAGATCCAATCCAAAATTCCCTGAAGTCATATCACGTCTTGAGTTTAACTCATTTTTGATAGTAAATACAATGATCGCAACGACTGAGTGCTATGGAAGGCCTTTAGCTTTCTTGTCCACTCTCACATCACATTCAGATGCACCGATCTGGTGGGTCGAACATCTGCTAGTTGATTCAACCATTTCACTCTGTTCCAACATATCCTCTAAGCTACATTAGAGTGATCCTGTTTTCACGGGCATATCTGTTCAATTTCTTTCGCTTTCTAAAACCAGTTTGGTGCTCAGTGTCGATTGCTCCATGGACCCATCAGGCACCCAACACTCAATAAGATAATTCAGTGCATGAATCAGTTCTCGCATTTCTGATTGATGTAGCTACACGTATCCTTTTAAATATATGCAGGGTTTAAGCCAGATTTGATTCTATCGAAACGATTCCGCCATTCATCAGAGATCCATCCGTAAAAATACGAATGCAAGGTATCAATTCAGACATGTTCGTTTGTCCTTCCGTACGTCCATTTATTATTCGGCTGGCACTTTTGAACCAGTAAAAAGATAATGAAAGAGGATGAAAGCCAATTTGGTACAAGTACTGCTTCTGTTCCAACTAAAAACTGAACACTTATGTGCATATATCATATGTCATCATAATTATGTCATTGCAACGCCCACAATTAACCCTTTCGACGCTGAGAGCAACTTCACCTATTTGTCATCTTATAGCAAAAGCTACAATTGATTTATGGGTTTAATTTAATTGAAGTAGGCACCAACAAATTAATATTTTAAGAATTGAATTCAAAGCAAATTACAAAAATTTTACTGTTATCGCCAAAATAATTTCAAATCATTTGCAGCGATATCAGAGAAAGTTTGTGTTCTAATTGAAGTCTACGAATTGGGTGCGTTTGATCTAAGCCCTGGTTCTTTAACCCATTAAGCCCTGAGCGTTGCGTTTGCGCAACGTTTGGGAATTTCGCTATATTAAGTAATTCATAAAGACATAAGACTTGAAAATGGGTAGAATTGGATTAGAATTGATCGTTTTAGATTCTGCCATACTCAAATTTCAAAATTATTTAAATATTCATAGGTTTTTTTCGATCCAAAGTCAAAGTTTTTTTTGGGGGAATTTTTGAAATTCAATAAAAAATACTTATTCTTCAAACCTATAAAAATCCCTTAGTGGGCTGCATTTTGCAATGCTAAACTATTTAAAAATAAGTTTTGAAAATTATTTTTTTGATTTTTTAAACAAAAAATATGCTTTAAGTTTTGTGTTGCGCGAATACAACGTTGGGCCTAAACACTGCCAATTTTCATACAACGCAACGCGTGAAAATGTCAAAATCCAAGCAGCTGATATTTTATTGGCACATTTTATTTTCCGCAAATGTTTGATTTTGTTTATTTGTGTAATGTTTGCGAAAAACATGACAAAAAAAAAAACATGGTATGAATTTTTTCCTTGATTTTTTTCTTGATTAGGTCAATTAATAAGATTGTGTAAAATTTTATGGAAATCGCACAAGCCTTTCTGGGGTCAGGTTTTAATGGGTTAATAATGGTTAAAAAAAATCAAAAAGTGATCATTTTGTATTTTTCCATAAATATTGAATAATTTTTTTGTAATTAAAAAATATTGATAACAAATTTATTTAACCCGTTCTAATTAGCTCTAAATCTCTAACAAAGAGGCGTGGCGACTTCACATGTCGTCTGCACACTTCTTACGAAAGTGTTTCATGATTTAAATATCAAAAAGTAATATCGAGACACAGGGTAAAATTCGAGGTCGAAAGGGTTAAGCAGTATTTTCAAATGAGACTAATTTACGAAATAGTTAAAATTTTATTTTATTCGAAATAAAATCTTAATTTATTGTTGTTAAGGACTGGAAATGGATGTGGCCTACCTGCCTTTGTAAAATTTTTTTTGTGAAAATTTGTGTTTGCTGTCATAGAAATGCCATTTCATCATTTCAACTATAAACTGATTGCAAACGATATTGAATTCGTATGCCAATTGCAGTATTTATTATATGTAAATGTATCATAAAACAAGCTTGAAATTACCCAATCATTATATTTGTGGTTAACACTTGTGTGCAATAAAAACACACACAAATGCACACATTGCGGCTATCAATTACGGATAAGAGTTAATAATGGACAAAAGTCGGTATTTCATGCGGCAATTTCAATGGCCAATTTTCATATATGTTTCCTGACGATCACGAAAGTACATATGTATATGTAACTAATCTTAATCTATCTATTACTGGGGAAAAGTGACATTTCCAGAACTGTTAACGAAATATTGAAATGTGGTATTTTGTTTTTTGACGGTTTTTGACTGGTTGTTTTGCTAGGAGAATTTTAAGTGAAGATGGCATTAACAGCAGCCATGATGTCAGCCTGGAGATAAAGCGAAGGTGCTATTCCACCGTGTCTCCGGTGGAAGGACCAAGTTCGAGGAGGCCCTATCATCTCTTGGTGTGACCAACTGGAGAAGGCGCCTGGCCGTAACCCGGAAAGGGATTGATATAGTCAGTTAAGTAAAGAAGAAAGTAAGGATTTTGAAAGCCGGAAATGTACACCATATAAGAATTTTCAGCTTTCCTATTATCTCTTCCATTTTCTTAACTTTAACGAAAAAAAATAAAAGTAATTCGATATTTAAAAATAACATTAACCTTGGACTAAAAGTGAATAGGATTAGTATGATTAACTGAAATTTCAAAATATTGGCAATGTTTTTTTCGAAAGATTTGGACAAGCCGAATTATTCCATTTTTATCCATTTTATCGTTATCAGACAATTAAAGGCTCGCTGGTTGATTTGTAATCAATTAGCGGTTATAACACAGATCATAAAAACAAACTTCCCTTTATAGCTAATAGTGTATAATACATATTGTTTATATATACTCGCGCATGTTTTGTATGTCGATACGGGATAAAGATAAAGACAGGTTTATTGGTTGTTATATGATTTACAAATTTCTAAGAAGTACTTCAATTTTTGAATTCTTAGAATTTCCCCGATCCCTTTAAGGTCTCCAAAAGTTTCAGTACCTTATATTTTTTAAACTTATTTGACTATGAAATATGAATTTTTTTACTTTCAAAAAACACATTTTTTAGGGGTCATACTTGACTTCAAGATGTCTAGGAGAAGAGAGTTACAAAGGCAGGAACTGCCCTTTACTTTAGAAGGATGTTTGGAAAGAAATGATGTCTGCAGTCGCCAGTGTTGCCAGATACTTGAAATGTTTTTCTCCTAGGTCTTAAAAAAATACTGACATTTTCTTCCAAAATTAAAAAATCTCCAATTTTTTTTTTAATATTTGCGTAATTTTAAAGGACTTAAACTTCTCATGAACAAATTAAAATATATAGGTACATATAATTTTTTTATTGTAGCCTTTTTTATTCGTCTTCAGCTTAACAACAAAAACTCAACATAAACGAAACATATAACAAATGAATTAAATAAAAAGTGTCGTTTTTGGCGAGATTTCATTGTGACAGCAATATGTAAATTAGAACGAGATGGAACGAACTCACATTTTGTAAGCTTAAAAATGTATTAAAATAGTTGCCAAAATATGTTTTTTGCCAGTATTCCCAATACATCATACTTCGTTATCCACAAATCTCCCAAAAATCCACTAAGGATCCGAAAAATCCCCTAACATAAAATATAAATCTCCTAAACTTTCTCCTAAACAATTCTTCCTCCTAAAAATTCTCCTAAAAGGCCAAGAATCTTCTAAATATAGCAGGAAATCTCCTGATCTGGCAATACTGGCTGTCGCATATATCCACTGAATTTATATAGCAATCGTGAGATCAATTTTGAGCCAGAATGCTCTGGTGCGATGAGAGACTATAGCCACTTCAGACTCCATACTTACATACAACAAGTATGACGACATTAAGTTTCAACAAAACCTATCGAATCCACCATCCAAACAGGGAAGAGCAAGATCACAGCACTGTATTTAGTGAGTGCGAAATACCAATCTTTACCGACGGATCAAAAATGGACTGTGGGGCATGTTAACGACGGTAAACGAGTATTTCCGGTTAAAAAAAGCAAAAAATAAAATGCTTAAAAACAATATTTTAAAATATATTTTCTGATAATACAAAAAATACATTTATCTTAAAAACGCTATCAAAAATCGAAAATATATATCAATAAACTAAGTCTCAGGTCTAAACGCAACATTACCAAGCAACATTCTCCGGACAATCCGGCTTATGGAAACTTTGCCTGTATACGCAATAAACGCGATTATGACATTTGAATTAAGCTAAAGAGCCGATAGCAACAGCCTGGGGAAATAAACGAATTCAAAATCGCAATTGTGCAATAAAAGTTAACTTTTGCGGGTTTAAATGTAGGATTAACATTCCATGCATCAAATCTCATATACCAAAGATATTTCATAATACAATGTGTACATATGTACATAAGTACAGAACGTTATTAGAACGATATTTTTCATCCAAATTACTAATTGCTGGCTATTGTTATTACACAATGTAGAACACGACCGTGAAATGGGTCGATTCAATTGGGTTGCGATACGCAAAGTAAGCGATACGAAAGTGTATACAAAATATATCTACGCTTTTTGTGCTTTCATAATTGCCAGTTGATAACGTCAATAGCCGATAACGACGGAAAGTTAGTAATTTACAAGTTGCCTACATGCCCACAAATGGCCGTTGTAAATTATCATTACTCGTATGAGGCATGAATTTTATTGATAAAGTAGCATTAATAACAAGCAAACTACTTGAGAAGACCTCTAACATGGTCACAAACAAATAATTGTGCGTTCAAATTGTACTGGTGACACTTTTGAAAAGCCTTAACACATATAAGACGGGAGTTGGCCAATGGGAGATGGCGGTGGTTTTGGTGTTGTTGCATGTAAAGAAAATTTGGTGTACTTATTGAATTACTAATGCATTGAAGATTGAGTTTAGTAATCCGGTATAATGAATATTGAAATCTTATTAAGCAATAAACCATTAGGTGGCGTTCACACCGAATAAGAATTATGTCCATGTTGATTTTTAATTTATTGCTCTCATAAAAAACGACCGAACATTAGTCGATACTATTAGTGGTTCTTCTGGACATGTAGAAGCACAATGATGAACATTTCTGTGCCTCTATGTAACTTTAATACGAACATATAGTGACTTTTATAAAAATCAAATTTATATGAAAAACACTATCCTTGTTTTCGATTTCATGTTGGGCTATTCGAAACAAAACATTCGAAATAAAATATTTCAAACAATCAACAATTCTTGGCCGATTCCGAATCAGCCAGTCACAAGTCCTTTTACCGATACAGGCCAATAACGAACCCGATTAATCTACCAACCAAGTGTGATCACACTTGAAGAAAAGTTCGTGTACCCATCGCTGACTATTTACCAACTGACTTTGATATCGGTTCACAGTAATTCAAAAGTTCTAATGATTCATTTAACTTGGTTAAAGTGAACCGTCGCCACAGTAGTACAAACAAACAACTCCGATTTGAGTTGTGTGTGTAAATCATACACAATACCTAAATAAAAATTTTTAATAAAATTGTTAATAAAATTTATTGCATACTTGAACTCTCCGCTCTGACTTCCGCTCGCACAGTGTGAATACCCGGTTTGCTTTATATTAAAGAATGAAGGAAACGAAATGATAACTGATAGAAATGTGAGTAATATGGAAGTACATACAAATATTTGTAATCAATTGTTAAAAATCTTTTATAATATTTATAGATTTTATTTTGCTGCAAAGTCATTATCTAGAACGCACCTTAACTGTCGGGAAACATCGGCTTCAATACAGTTTGAGGCAAAAAAAATTGGTTTTGTCAAAACTGGCCATATACTTACAGATTTACCCACAACGCTGATACGCTGAAATACATAATAAAAAAGTCTCAAACACTCACAACTCTGAACATCCAAAGAGCTCTATACGTCAGACAGTCTAACATAATCTGAGAAATACATAATACAAAAGTCTCAAAAACTCACAAAACTGAGTATTCAAAGAGGTCTATATGTCAGTCAACCTAATCCAAAAAATACATAAAACAAAAGTCAAAGTCAAGAAATACATACATATTGTATGTAATACAATAGTCTGCAATTGGTAAATGACTGTTTTATTAAGTCATGACAGTCTTACTTGTGGCCTACACTTCATTCATTTCATATATGCTGTCAAAATTAGTCAACTGTGACCTAAATAAATCGGCTCCATAACAGAGGCTAACTTTCTTGCGATTAGCTGAACTTTTCAAACAAAGAATCATTCAAATCACTGACGCTCCGACCTAATTTTCTTTCTATTCCCTTCAGCTTCTATCTCCCCCCCCGCCCCCTTTAATGCAATGTTACTGAGTTTATAGCTCGCAGTTGTATCTCCTGGCCGGGCTGTACAAATATCCGTTACAGAAAACATCAAATGATGCGCAATATAATCTTCAATTCAGGTTATCGGATATCACTATTTCCGTATGCCAACGAAATCTTACTAAATCCACTATTTGCCGAACATTACCAGCTACACAACTGGCACACCCCCCCTCCCAATCCTATGTGTGGCCACTGCGACAGACAATGTAGAGATACCTTGCGGTAAGTAACTCTTTAACCCTATCTATTCAATTATCAATAAATCAATAATTGACGCTTGGCAGTGTCAATTGGTCTCACCGTGAGGCATAGTGACACATGCGGGAACAGGCAGGTGCTCCCTTATCAGTAAACAAAAACAGCGGAAAGTGTTTCACATAATGCATCAATATTTGGCGCAGGTATGTTGTGTTCGATTGCGTTTTAATTGAATCAACGGCGGCTCATTCAATAAATACATACATTCGTAGTGACTGATAATAACACTTAAATATGTATTTGCAAAAATGCTTTAATAAGCGACATGGACAATGCTTCAATTGCAGACGTTGTTATAATAGATTTCCGGCCTTAACTGATCGTAAACTGTAACCTATTCGACGTCTATATTTACGATAAGAATTAGGTCACATTTTATTTTCAAAAGCCATGACTCAGCCTCATACATACTTAGCTAAGTAATGCGACATTAGGTTAATTATTTTTTATTTAAATATTATATTTTAAATGTTAACGTTTTCCTACACTACACAAAACATGACCAAACAACAGGAAGTCTCATCAAAACTTGATTGTGCGCAAATTTTATAATTATAATTTTATATAAATGTATATGTAGTTATATAATATATGTAGTTATATATTAAAAAATTTATATAAATACAACTGTTCAGATGGGCCTATTTGAGTAAAAGCTTAAAATTTTCAACTGAGCAAAGATACACTTCAAAATAGTGAATCAGTACTTAGTAAAACGGCAGTATCGATGAAATCTCAACTTTTAACTGCTTGCGGTAGTCAACATTTTGATATGGAAAAATCAACAACGGGACGAGTTGTTTTCTTGTCTAAAAGCAAACAAACAACTTAGCACCTCCGACAATGATTTGTATTTCATGTGATCTGCATGTTGACAGATAAAACGATTGCAAGTACTTCTGGTATTCGGAACTCGCTCGCCACTTGTGTTGTCCACACAACACTGAATTAAGTAATTGAAGTGTGACAACTAAAAATGTTATGTCAAAATAAGGAATAAATCATTAAATAAATAAAAATTCAAGATTATAAAAAATGTGCGGAAAATTGCAGAAGTCGCATTGCACGAGGTTACTAACCTCAACTACTAAAATCCATAACTTTTGGTATCTTTTATATAATGACCCATCGACCATTGGAATAACGGGTGACATAGATAAAAGGAGGAAGATCGGTAATTATGGCCGGACTTTCAGATAGTTAAACACGAACAAGGGGTGTAGAAGGTACCCACTAAATGATCTACTTCGATCAATCCTCTGGCAGGATATCAGGAGATGGCTTAAGCCGGCGGTTCATTGGAATCTAGATTTCCTCCTTTTGTGAATCAATCCTCTTGCAGGATTTTACGAGATAGTTTAAGCCGGTAGGAATCCGACCTACCGATAGACTCGGGTTCATTGGAATCTATGAAGATGTCCTCTTTTTGTAAACCAATCTTCTGGCAGGATATGACGAGATGATTTCAACCGATAGGAATTCGGCATGAAGATTTTCTCCGTTTGTAAACCAATTCTCTGGCATGATATCAGGACATGGTTTTAGCCAGTAGGAATCCGACCTACCGATAGACTCGGGTTCATTGGAATCTATGAAGATTTTCTAATTTTGTGAACCTATCGTCCGGCAGAATATCAGGACATGGATTCAGCTGGTGATGGACACGGGTTCATTGGAATGTATTAAAACTTCCTCCTATTGGGAATCAATCCTCTGGCAGGATATCACGAGATGATTACAACCGATAAGAATTCGGCATATTGATGGACACGGCTTTATTGGAATCTATGAAGATTTCCTCCGTTTGTAAACAAATTCTCTGGCAGGATATCACGAAATGGCTTCAGCTGGTAGGAATCCGGCCTAATGATGTACACGGGTTCATTGGAATCTATGAAAATTTCTTCCGTTTGTAAACCAATTCTCTAGCAGGACATGACTTGTGCTGGTAGTAATCCGGCCTAATGATGGACACGGGTTCACTGGAATCTATGAAGGTTTCCTCCTATTGGGAATCAATCCTCTGGCAAGATATCAAAACATGGGTTCAGCTGGTAGGAATCCGGCCTATTGATGGACAAGGCTTCATTGGAATCTGTGAAGATTTCCACCTGTTGGGAATCAATTCTCTGGCAGGATATCAGGAAATGATTTCTGCTTGGAAATCCAATAATTTCAGCTAGTAGAAATCCGACATATCAATGAACACTGGTTCATAGGAACTCATGAAGATTTTCTCCCTTTGGAAAAGAACAAGGTTTCTACATTTCGAAATAAAAAATAAATCAGCAGCTTTCCTGCTTTCCTGAACAATTTTTCGTTTGTAAGCAACGTCTCTACTTTCCTTGAGCCAACTAATCTCACTAGTTCTAACCTAAAGGGAATCACTACTTACCTTGACCGAAATTATCCATCAGCTTTAACATTAAAGGGGTTCTTGTAATGGCTAACCAAGCTGTCACCGATAGCTGGAAACCAACAGAATTTCATCTCCATGAAAAAACCATCCCACCTAGTTGCAATCTAAATGTAATCTTCCCTTGATGAATGTTACCTCGCCAAAGTGAATCTCGCTAGCTATAAACTAAGGAGTGTAACTGTAAACTAAAGAGTTTTCTACTATGCTTGACCAAACAATGCTTGCTAGTTGAAATTTTAATTGTGTATCTCTTTTCTATCTCTTCTCTGTCTCTGCTCTATCTCTTCTCTGAAGAGTGTATCGGTCTTTCCGATAACCTCAGGGTTGATGCTGGAATGCATAGAAGCACTGAACAAACTGAGTATACATAACCAGGTCAAAATTCTCTGGGTCCCAGGACACTGAGGAATTGATGGAAATGAGGAGGCCGATAATCTTGCTAGAACTGGGGCAACCACGATCCCCCTTGGACCAGAACCTTTCATTGGGCTGAGCAAAAACATTCTAGCAGAGTCACTAAGACTTGAAGAAAGAACCAGGAATTCAGAACATTGGACTAATGCCTCGGGTCTTAGGCAATCGAAAATCTTTATTATTTATTTATTTATTTATTTACTAGTAGTCTTTCAACAATTCTTACAGACTAATTAACAAAATTGAACTTCAACTTAAACGGGAAATTGAGAATAAACAAAGAAAATGAACAAGGGTTTAGGTACAGATAGATCAACCATTGAAGAGGTCGACAGCGCGTTTAGCTCGGCTAAATAGGAATAGGAGCGTTGAGGGTTATAACTCCAAATGGAGTTAAGAATGCCTTAGACTAGGGAAAACCCTGCTTAGACTGGTCACCGGGTTGATAACCGGTAACCACTGTAGATTGAGAAAACATATGCATACAATCGGGCTGGAACAGGTAAGTGTCTGTAGATTCTGCGGAACAACAGAGGATATTTCTGAACACACTACACTGCACTGCAATGCGTTATGTCGCAGTAGGAGGCCACATCTAGGCCAACACTGGCGTGCAGAAGAGAATGTTAAACACCTTCTCACCCGTGAGTTACTAAGCTTCATTAGGTCTGTGGGATTAGGGGACGTTCTCTAAAATTGTAGGGGGCACAATAGATCATCTCTGGTCTCAGTGCAATATCCCCTTTAAAGTCTATCAATCAATCAATCGGTCTTCCCTGACCAAACAGTCCTTGCTATTTGTAATCTTGAATGGGTATCTATCTTCCTGATCAAGTAGATTTCGGCATTCATAAAGAAAAGAGTGTCTCTGCTTTTTTTAACACTAGATTGCCCAAGGAAGTCATTTTGACTGCTTTTTAATTTCAATGAGAAAAACAATTATGTATATAATGACGCAATTTCTTAGAATTTGGTGACTTTTTATACAACATTTAAATGCGTTTATTAAAAACTGTAGTTACCTCCCCGCTCCTCATTTCCAGTACATATATATGTGTTATACCTATATTGCCCAAAAGCAGTCATTTTGACTGCTTGGGAAATTTAAAAAATCAAACGATTCTTATTACTAAATTGAGTAAATTTCTTATATGACTAGATCGGCTCTGTATTGAAATAACAGTCTTCAATTTTTTCGATTACCGTCACATGATTACATACAAGTACAGTGTGTTTAGTTGCTTTAGTAGCAAACAAAAGAGAACTACCCAAAGCAGCCAAACAAACGAAGGATAACATGCCTCGTTTTTCCACTCTGCTATATAAATCAGAGAATTGTGTTCTTACAATATATAAAAGCAAACCAAATAAAAAATTAGCTGTTCTTAGTTCTAAGCATAAATTTGTGAAAATTGATAAAAGCAATAAAAAAATTTTGCCGGAATCTATTCAATTTTATAACAGCACAAAATTTGGATTTGACATGGCAGATCAAATGGCCAGAAAATAAACAGTAAAAGCTAGTTCTCGTAGATGGCCCCTCCAAATATTTTTCAATATTTTAGATTTGGCTGCTATAAATGCCTGGATCCTTTACAAAGAATCGACAGGAACACAAATACAATGAAAAGAGTTCTTGTTTCAATTAGCAGAACAGCTTTCCACCGAATACCGAGCTGCAAGACCGAAAAATTCATCAGAATATGAGGTCCCACAAAGATCAACTGCAACATCATCAAATGCAACCCATTCAAACAAACGCAAAATTTGTCAAGTACGACTTTGTCACAACAACAAAACAAATAATATATGTGAAAAATGCCAAATGTATGTTTGCGGAAGATGTACACGTAAAAAGATGTCCACTTTAATTTGCATTAAATGTACAAATATGTAATAATTCATTCTTTTTTCCAAGTGAAGTAAAATTCTGTTATGGTTAATAGTTACTAAAAACTTGTTCTATAACTGTAAATAATATACAAAATATTAAAAATGAATTTTAAACAAAATTCTTTACACATTAGCTATTCTTTCACAATGCAGTCATTTTGACTGCTTTCGGGCAATATAGGTATATACTAAGTTTCAGTCTTTCTAGTGTTAAAAAGGGTTTATAGTATCGGCAGCCGCCGTGGCTCAGTTGGTTAGTGCGTTGGAGCGCGAGTCGCAGGGCAGCAACCTCAGGTTCAAATACTGCCTGTAATAACACCTAAAAAAATAACGGTAAAACTCGTTTTCTCTTTCGGTGGCTGTCCTCTCAGCTGGAAATGGCAAACCTCTGAGAGTAAAAATTGCTTATGAAAAAGTTCCCAACCTGCCGTTCGGAACCGGCATAAAACTGTAGGTCCCTTCAACCCGCGTACAAATTCACACGCACAACACGGGTGGTTGCGGGAAGCTAGGCCTTAGTCTCGCGTAAGCGGGCTGTCGTGCCAGTCAATTATTAATTATTATTATTATAGTATCGTTAACGAAGCAAACATCATTTGTTATTAACTAAACTAGACTAGACTAATCAAGCAAACTTTGATAGATAACCTATCAACTAAATGTATATACTTGTACGATCCTTTCGAGAACTCATTAGTTATGAAAGGAGAGAAGCATCTAAATAAGTAGTTTTGGAACTTCTGACTCACTTTAGTAAGGAAGTTATGTAACGTATCAGCTTTATACTTGCCGACATGATAGGGTACCATCTGATCCGCTGCCAAATGAGTATCTCTGGACAGAGAAAACAAGTTCTGAATTAATGTTGGGCGAGTCTGTTGCACAAGGCAATGTTTATATAGGACTGAGGAACAAATTCTCTTGAGAATGCGTAATACGATGGAACTTTGTCTTAATGCAAAATGCGTTAGCATTGTTGGCAGTCCCAGACATTTGATGTGTTGGTGTATTGAATTGGAGCATATTCGTAGAGCACCTGTCATAAACAAACTTCAAAATCTTACACGACACATTCCGTGGGTGTTACAAGGAGTTGGTAGAGCTGAGAACTATACGAATACTGTGACTCATATTGCATGATATTTCCTGTTTTAAAAGTTGCTAATGGTTTTGTAAATTACCTTCCCGTAAATGCATGAATGGCTCAACTTATCAGAATATATTTTCTTCTACGAAAATATTGAACATTTAAATGAACATCGAATGGTCGGTGTTCTCAAATCAGAAATTCATAAACTAAATAGACAAGAAATATACATTAGTCTCTCAACAGCAAACCAAACCAGCAAATTTTGCTTTTTTTATACGTTAAAAATTTCGCTTTCCCTATTTGCTTTAACTTGTAACTTGTTGCGTTCTCTTAAAGCCCACAGAATTTTATTTGCCATTCGAGGTTCGTACCTCCCGCCTGCGTTGTGGTCGCACTTTTCATGCGATCCCTTGATGTGTCCTTTGCACAGCTGCGCACGCAAAGCGGCAAATTTAGTTATACTGATGCGTAGAAAGTAAATTCATTCATAACAAAAATAACAAACAAGAAGCAAGTCAATGGTGGCACCCTAAATTACAACACATTTAAGGGGTTTGCTGCGTAAACATTTGCGCCAGCAAAACAACGTCAAACCAGCGAAATTCTACCGCAACAGTGCCAACATAGGAGGCGCAGGAAGCGAGGATAATGGACGAAAACGGAATCGGGCGAAATGTGAAATCTTTAAAATGTCCCCTTACTGATGAGTGAAATGGCAAAAACAAGAAGCAACAACAACACAAAAAATAACAACTTGTTGGGTGAGCGAATGTGTCTAATAAAACCCAGTAGGCAAAACATGCTTGAACGAGGAGATGGGGAAGCATATTAAATTGTTCTTTCTCCTAAAGTTGCCGAGATTCTTCTAGATCTAAAAGGAAATCTCCTCATTTATAGTAGCAACACTGCTAGAACATCGGAGCTCCTGCAATGTTACTAGGAAATCTGGATACGGAATATAACTAGACTGTAGAACATGGGTAGACAAAAGCCCTGAAATAAAAGGTTATGCAAATTACAGTTACGTTTGGAGATAGTTTTCATCCCAAGAATTTCGTTGATCGGATAAATACAGGAAATACAAGGAAAATGCTGCCAAGGAAACCTTGGAGCAAGCACATTCTATTTCAAAACTGCGCCTCTTCTACTTAGGGGCCCCGTTCTTATATGGGTTAGAGAAGGTCCCCAAGCATGACATCGCTACTGAATTTCGCTAGAAAGGCCCATAATCTCACCGATCACTTTCACGTCGATCGGCAACACTAAGGAACTCTAACTGGTATCGCCAGAAACTTAAAAGTGGCTATGCGTGGCCGACTTGACCATCCAACTTACCTAACCTATCTTGATGTCGTTGATCCCAATATCATATCTGATCCACAGACCCCGAAGCACAAACTTGCGATAGAATCAGTGGCGGATTTCTGGGGGGGCCGACTTCAAAACTACATACAAATTAAAATGCATTTTTGTTTTTCGAACGGTTTTTAAAAAATTGTTAAGAATTACTTTTTGAAACCCTCCAAAATATTTTTCTGAATCCGCTCCTGGATAGAATGCGTTAACCACTGAGCCAGGAAAGTCCCAAAGGTTTTGTTGAAAGGCAGCTTCTTCTTACTTTTGAATTCTTTGACAGCCAAAGTGATTCTTTGCATTTATAAGAACATTCCTTGCGCGCTGAATCGATTTGCTGCGGGACAGTAAAGATACCTTCTGACCTTATGAGTCAAATTCACTTACCGCTGAACCACAGCTACTCTGTCAATCTTCCTCGTAATTCTCTGTTAGTCGCCAGTATTTTATTGTACAGGGTGGCGCAACTTTTGCAGGTTTTTGGATCTAATTTGTTTATGAATGAATGCATGAATGAATGAACTAATGAATTAATGAATAAATAAATGAATGAATGAATGAAGTAATATCAAAGCAGAATTTACTTTTCCCGCCCTTTGCAATATTTATACAGGGTGGCGCAAAAGTTGTCACCTAATGTTGTTTGGCTCTAATTTGTTTATGAATTAAAGTATGAATAAATTAATGAATGTATGAAAAGATGAATGAATGAATGGATGGTTGAATGAATGAAGGAATGTCAAAGCAGAATTTACTTTTGCCGCCATTTGCAATATTTATACAGGGTGGCGCAAAAGTTGTCACCTAATGTTCCTTGGCTCTAATTTTTTTATGAATGACTGTATGAATGAACGAATGAATGAAGTAATGAATGGATGGATGAATGAATGAATGAATGGATGAGTGAATGAATGAAGGAACAATTGAATTAATGAATGTATGAATGAATAAATGAATACATGAATGAATGAATGTATGTATGAATGAATGAATGAATGAATGAATGAATGAATGAATGAATGTATCAATGAATTAATGAATGAATGTATGAATGAATGAATGAATGAATGAATGAATAAATGCATGAAAGAATGAATGGATGGATGGATCGATGAATGAAAGAATTGATGAGTGAATGAATAAATGAATGAATGAATGTATGAATGAATGTCAAAACAGAATTTACTTTTGCCGCCATTTGCAAAAGTTATACAGGGTGGCGCAAAAGTTGTCACCTAATGTTCTTTGGCTCTAATTTGTTTATGAATAAATGTATGAATGAATTAATGAATGAATTATATAATTAATTAATGAATGTATGATTGAATAAATGAATGAATGTATGAATGAATGCGAGAGCAGAATTTACTTTTGACCCCATTTGCAAAAGTTATACAGGGTGACGCAAAAGTTGTCACCTAATGTTCTTTGGCTCTAATTTGTCTATGAATGAATGTATGAATGAATGAATGAATGAATGAACAAATGAATGAAGTAATGAATGAATGTATGAATGAACAAATGAATGAATTATTGAATCAATGAATGAATGAATGTATGAATGTATGAATGCATGTATGAATAAATGAATGAATTAATTAATTAATTAATGTATAAATGAATAAATAAATACATGAATGTATGAATGAATAAATGAATGAATGTATGAATGAATAAATAAATGAATGAATGGATGAATGAATTCGCCTTGTACGCTTGATTGGACATCTGGAATTGCCTTATCATCGCCCCTAATCACTGTCAAAATGTCATCGCTGCCCATTTGGCCAGCTGGGATACGATCGTGTCCTATCATGTATACTTATGAATGTGTGTGTATGTTTGCGAAATGCAATTATATGAAAGCGGCGTGAGTGCGTGTGTGCGTCCGTGTGCAAACAATGAATTTCTGTTAGCATGCAGCAAACACAGCGGCACTGCGTCTCGCACTTCGGCCGGGCTCCGCTTTCGCAGCCGCCTGTTTTGTTACATGTCTGCGGTGCGTTGTGTGTGCATGTCACTTTGTTTACATGTTGTTTTTTATGCGTGCATGTGTGTATGTGTGTGTGTTTACACTTTGTTGATGGCATTTTTTATGCATAGGCCAAGCTTAGTTTTGCCTTTTTTGTTTTAGCGCAACTGCATTCATATTTCATATGCATCTGTGTGTGCGTCTGTGAATGTGTGAGCGAGTGAACGCTTCTGCCGCTTTTGTGTTTGGGCAAATTTTCCCACTTTGACTGAAGCCGACACGCAGCATTGAGCCAACAGCGATTTCCTTACTGCCGCATATGCAATGAAACGGAAAACCGGCCGTGCCAGCCGTTGCAGCATTCAGCAGACTTCACATATGAATTCTTTATTATAAGTGCTGGGCTTTCGGCTTTCGGCATTGCACTATCAATTTCTACGAATTGACTTTTTGATTGCAAGTTTTTCGTTTTTGTTGTCACTTCGTTTCATCACCAATGAAGCCCAATACAAAGGCAAACAATTTTGCGATCATTTTTTCCGCAGTTCCTATGAAATTAAAGTGAGCAGCAAAGTTTCGTCGTGCTTCACTTCTAATGTTACATATGAGCATAAAATTCGAGATATATGCGGCGAATAGTTACTTGATGCTCGTCAAACCGACTTGGCCTCAACTCGTCGCAAAATCAAAGAATGTTAATTCAATTAAGAGTAGCAATTAGTTTGACCTTGGACCACTCATTGCAAACATAAATGTTCAAAAGAACTTGACTCAACTTAATCAAGAAATTAAAGCCGCTGAGCAGCTGTCATCGGCTTCGTTGGAAGCAACCAGCATTCATCATAGATTAATTTGCATGTGCCTGAACTTGTGGTCAGCGCACTGCGGTCTCTCATTATGATCAAAGCAAGTCTTAAGCATTCGCAAATGAATTCAACGAATGTCTTAGTGGGTTCTAGTCGGCATCTACTGCAGCAATAACAAACGAAAAGTGTAATTGCAGATTATTTTCTGTGCAGTAAAAACAAAAAATAAAACACTGAAATATTTATGCTTTCAATTAGAGTTTGCAAATGCTTAGTGAAAGCGAATTTATTCTCGAATGCCGGGCTTCGCTACTCGTCGAGCTGGAATGGATGCGATTGCAACATATGTCAGCAGCGCAACACTTATACGTCATTATAAATTAAATGAAATAAGACAATAACTTTTGACTGCTGGCGGAGCGTGTGTTCGCCTGTGCGAATGCATTCCACTCTCAAAGGCGGCCAGCGAGAGAGCTCGAGAGCGAGGGCGCGGTGAGGAAACACTGAAGCAGGAAATGAGTACAACACTCGACATGCAGCACACTTGTACATATATTAAAGGATATCCTTAGAAAATACTCGCACTTTTAGTGCTGCTGGCAGCCAAAAGCAACGAGAACAAAAACAACAAAAGAACTACAAGAAAAACGCTAGCTCGTGCCAACAGTCAACAGTTTTTGAAAATGTGAACAACGAGGGCAATTGGTGGGCGGCTGCAGCTGGCTGGACGGACGAATAGATGGTTGTATGGCTGGGTGGTTGAGTCAGGAGTTGACGGCAAAATATCCAGCAACGGCACGAGTCGAACATTGGGTAGAAGAAAGAAAGCAAAACAAAACGCCAAAAGGGAAACAAAGCGCACAAGGAGTGAAAATATTTTGCACAGCATTGCAAAGAATTTACAGCCACCCAGTACGACACACTCACACACACACACACACACATACAACTAGTCGAAACACACACAACCAGTCAGACATTCACCCAGCCAGTCTCAGCCATCTGCTGGGTGCTATGCTTGCTAGATGGTGAGGCGCTCTCAATGATTTTCATTTTTTAAGGAAATTGTTTAATTTTTCATTTGTCTTCTGTTCTCTTGCAAAAACGAAGATTCTAACACCGTGCGACAACATTAAACTCTTAACTACATGCAACGAAAGGTCCTTTATAATATTAAAGAAGTGATCAATTATTTATTTACCCGTATCTAACAGATTTTCTGGATTAAATTTTGAACATTAGAACGCACGTTCAATCTAATCTTTTTGAATGCAAAGTAAGAATAAAAATTCATTGAAACAATATTGTTAATTTTTTTTATTTACATTCATTTAGAAAACGACGTAACATAATAATAAAAATCCTAAATGGAATCAATTGGACTCTTTTTGGTTTCCTAGGAACAGTGTTAATAAATCAAAATTACTCATACGACCCCTGTACCGGAAGGCAACTGAATTTGTGTTGGTTTTAAAACCTGCAATGGAATATAAGGGTAAAGATATTTCAACTGCCATAAGTAGTAACGCTCAGTCGAAAGAGTGATCGGTGTGAAAAGTATATCTAATTGTGCTAGGTTAGGTTAAATAAAGAAGGGTGCGTGCGACACGAGCCACACTTTCATTCGAAGGCCAAAATGGCGCATTGTAAATCGTCTCTTAAATCGCTCTGGAGCTAACCAACGTCTCAATCCGAGGCAAACCAGTTAATGAAGGAGAGCAGATCCAAGATTTCGCCACGCTAACCAGGTCCGTCAGGAATCTTGACGTTCCTGCAGAACCGAGCAGTGGCACAGGAAGTGTTGTATCGCCTCTACATATGGTACTTCTTCTTCATATCCGCGGCTTATACAGACATCACTGAAAATGAGGCGCCATTTGATGAGCATAGAAATGATTGGATTAAGGAACACCATTTTCGATCTGTTCATCAGTCTGTCTGTTAAACGATTTGAGTTACCTGTTCTGTTAAATATTTTTAGATATCGGAATTGAATTTAGTACACATTTTTTAAAGCATAAGTGGTGATTAGAATATGGATGGAATAACTTTTGAGTAGGATTGGTTTACAGGAGTTTTTTGTAAGGCAATAATATGTAGAATCTGGCATTTATTAATAATAATTGACTGGCACGACAGCCCGCTTACGCGAGACTAAGGCCTAGCTTCCCGCAACTACCCGTGTTGTGCGTGTGAATTTGTACGCGGGTTGAAGGGACCTACAGTTTTTATGCCGGTTCCGAACGGCAGGTTGGGAGCTTTATCATAGGCAATTTTTACTCTCAGAGGTTTGCCATTTCCAGCTGAGAGGACAGCCACCGAAAGAGAAAACGAATTTTCCCGTTATTTTTTTTTTAGGTGTTATTACGGGCAGTATTTGAACCTGCGGTTTGCTGCCTTCGACTCGCGGTCCAACGCACTAACCAACTGAGCCACGGCGGCATTTATTAGCGATTATTATTCCCTAAATTGTGATTTATTTCTATTTATTTTATTAGTATTATTAGTATTTATTTTTTGGCTTTTTTTGAATGCTAGTAATTGGACTAGTCAAATGACGTGGAAGTAACATTAATCAAGTGGCATCTACCTGAGACCGCGAAAAAAGAAATCTAGAAGAGATAATTGTCTTAGGAGCGATCTTCTTGAAGCAAACGTTCATAGTTTTTGAAAAATTCCTGAATATTGATTTAATTTTTGGTTATTTATCTGAGCGTACTCGTGAAATATATTAAACTGATTAAATGGGATTGATTGATTAAGTGGGAGTCATGGTTTTCAGTGTAAAAATATAGCATATAGTAGCTTAAATAGGTCCTCAGATTATTACTTTATGCCGATGCTACACACTTTTCTGCCTCATGAAATCACAAATTATACCAAACCACTTTACTTGATTTGAGTTGAACTCAATAGATGAATAGGCATTTTAGCAAATGTGTATGAAGACGGTATAACTAGACTGTATAACTAGCATTAAATTACACGGATCAGAACTATATTCATGGCAAAGCGTCGTCTCTAAAAATCAGTGTCTGTCATTTCGCTGACCAAAGAACTTTCCTAGACTCAAAGTTGCAAAAGCCATCAAAAAACTTTAGAGACACTTCAATACGATGTCCTAACCCACCAGCCACATTTCTTCTTCCGACTATCATTGATCCGATCGATGACTCAGGGTTTGGTGGAGCAGCGTTTTACTTTTTACGATGAAGCAAAAAACTGATCCATTTTTAGATTGCTTCAAAAGACGAGACATTTTTTCAACTCTCGGTGCCTGAAATATGGGGAAAAGCCGTAGCTGACGATGGACAACACTTTGAATAAAATATATTTTACATATTATATATTTTAAATATATTTTTTATTTTAAAATATAGGGATAAAGGATGACATGATAATTAGCTGAAGTAACAGTACTTATACGCTAGAAATATGGTGGGAAACAGCGTCTGTAAAAGACTACAATCGAGAGTGTATCCTAAATATACTGCTACACAATTTATCTGTTTTTTAAGCAATCTATAATTATTCCAGTTGCTACCTGTTCAGCTACAGAAAGAACGTCAGGATTAGTTAGGTTGCGGAAGGTGTGTGTAGTAAAGCCAATTGGTGAACCAATTGGATCCCTTTAAGTAGTTTAGCTGAACCGATAGTTCTGCTTCTATGTGGACTAGACAGAGAACAAAACTGTTTGTTTTTCTTCTTTATCACTACTGCAGACATCATTGCACAAAGGATGCTCTTTTACAAGCCTAGACCCTATGAAACAGTGTACTGTGATGACTTCAATAACTCTGAAACCCTGAAACTTCTATCAATGTCCAGATCAGTGATGACCATTCTGCTACTCGCGAGTAGCAGCAAAGTCTGCGTTAGCCGATGCACCAAGAATAGTGAGAAGTCGTAGTCTCATAGTGAAGCGCGACCTATAATCTTTTACATCACAACCGCTGATTGAAGCGGTTTCAAATCAGCCTGTCTGGACCATTCCGTAGCAGTTTTAGTTCAGTTGGTTTGCATATATTGTAGATCCAGCCGGGAACAATGCCACTTGGATTCTAAAGCCTAAATGATTTCTGAACTTGAAGCGCTTCGGAATAGAGTTCCGCTCTCGTACATGCATCAAGTTTGGATTCGTCAAAAAAGATGTTTGTTTGTTTTTGTTTTCATAAAAAGAAATTGTAAAAAATTGTCTACGTGTAATACGGGTCGTATGAGTGATTGTAATTCAAAAGCTATGATGTAGTGAACCTACGAAGTTCAATAGTTTTAGGTATTACTAACTCTTCTTTCAAAATATATATCTATACAATTTCTAATGTTATCGTAAGTAAAGCAGTGTCGAACGGTGTAAAATGAGCAAAACGGCTGAAAGAACTGAAAGAGCAAAACTTATATCTAGCTTCATTTGGACGGGCATTAATTTCGACAGAAATGTCTGTACGCCTGAGAACTTTTGTTACAACATACAAGATGCTATGTACGTGCGTATGTGCTTCTACATCTCTGTATGTCTATGCAAGAAATGTGCACTAAATTACTTGGCCTAAAGTGTTGCGTGATTTTAAAGCCGAGTGTAGAAAAATCCAACAGACGCTATGCAAAAATAGCAAACAAACCAAAAGTGAAAATTTTGCCAGTGTGTGCATCACACACACACAAATACATATATGTATATTTGAATGTGTGTGTAAAAGTTACGAAAATGCCGTTGGCACCGCTCCGAACACAACACAACGCAATAGAACACAATCGAGCCGACTAGTCAGCGTAAAGGAAAAGACGTGATGTGCCTGCATTGTGTGCACCACCACACTTTTTGTTGGTGTTAAATCGAAAACTGTTGGAAATCAATTTACAAGGATTTAGGCCAACAGCTAAATAAACGTTGTGCACAAAGCAGACCGATTCGGGCGAAAGGGCTGCTAAACAACCGCCGTACTCGCTTGTCGTGCACAAAAATCTGCGAAAAGACAAGACAACAACAATAGCAAACAAATGGCAATAGCAACAAAAATGAAATTGTTTCATACAATTGAAGCAAAAATTGTTCGGGCGAAAGTTGACTTTTCGGCACTTTTGTATACAGGCCATTTAAATTGTTTTTGGCATTACAATAACAACAACAAATTTATATCAACATATGCCCTCAAAAAAGCCACCAAATGCAAAGTCGTTACCCTACTGGATTCGAGAATATTTTTGCCGATTGAGTGGCTATTTTTATTTGAAAGCTGCTTCTTTTTTTGGCTATTTGAAGTTAACTTTTTTAAAGTAATCATGAAATGAAATGAAAACAAGTGGATAAAGATATCAAAGTCATGAAATGCCTATAAAATAAGCAAACGTATGCAGATTTCAAATCAAACGTTAAATATTTTCAAATTTCAAAGCTGCTTAAAAATTACATAATTTATTTTTTAATTTTATGTTTTTAAAATAGGCTAACATCTCTAAAATTCTTATATCTTACTATGGTTTTGTACATTTTTATTTTTGCTTTGCTTTCACTCTTATAAGTAACACTGAGTAGAATGAGAGAAGTGATTAAGATTAAACTGAAGTTGGTTCAATCACCTCAAATAAGTATTTGACTATACTTTAGAGTATAAATTTGTTTGACTATACATTTGTCCCATATTTGACGTTTGACATTTAAAATATACAACATGTTTTTTTATACAAGGAACTTTTTATTAATGCAAATATTACCCAATGTTTTCAACTTCTTGTTGCCTTGTTTGGGCTGGAATTACTATTCATAATTTATTTTAGAAGTCAGTGATTTCTTCTTTGAAAAACTAACACAGGCGCTTTTCGCAGTGTTCTTTTGAGAGCTCAGAACAAATGATAACACTGTGCGACAAAATAAAAAAATTTTTTCACATACAAAATTTCATTATTCTCGCTTCATTGATTTTGTATCTCTTTATTATAGGTCTGTTTGGCAGAGAATAATTTGAATAATTTGTACGAATTTGTACAAATTTGTACAAATTTTTACTGGATCCTGTTTGTTCACGCCAAATCTCCAGTAACGAGAGAGAAACTGAGAGCGTAAAGTGACAGTTCATTTCGTGAGAACTTGCAAGTTTTTACTGGAGAAATTTTGTCCAGTAACTTTTAGCCAGTAAGAAGAAGAACAAGAAAAACATATGACTAGCTGTCATATGATCGAAATAATTTTTTCAAACTTTTGGAGGCAAATGGAACCTGCAAAGAATTTGTGCGTTCGCAAGTCTGCTGACCCACAACGGTCTTGCTCAGCTTTACACGCTGAAGCTGAAAAGGAAGAATCGCAGATTGAGCGCAACGAACTATTTGCCTTTTGCCTTAAATGTATGATGGCTGTCATATGATCGAAATAATTTTTTCAAACTTTTGGAGGCAAATGGAACCTGCAAAGAATTTGTGCGTTCGCAAGTCTGCTGACCCACAACCGTCTTGCTCAGCTTTACACGCTGAAGCTGAAAGGGAAGAATCGCAGATTGAGCGCAACGAACTATTTGCCTTTTGCCTTAAATGTATGATTAAACTTAATTTTCCCTACCGCTTCAAGTCTCAAATGAAACTTTTAGATCAGCTGTTGCTTTCTTTAACCCTCCTGTTTACACCCTTTTTACTGTGTATTGTGGGTGTGCGAAGTACCACTGGTGTAGCCAAGAGTTAAAACTTGCAAATTCTTACAAATTGCTGTTTGTTTACTTTTTTGGATAGTTTGATTTTAGGGAGCGTAAGCTGGCTTACTCTCCTGATATTTTTTACTGGATAATTTTTACTGGAAATCTGGCCAAACAGACTTTATTTAAAGTACTGCTACTCAAATAAATTAGAAGTTTTGTACTTCATTAGAATTGCAGCTTCCGCCTTTTTTTTAATTACTTTCGAACCAATAAAGTTAGAGTCATGAAATTTTGACACGTGATCAAAGAGATTTTGGGTTTTAACATAGTTACTTTTTAAGAAAATCCTATTTAAATTTTCAAGGATATAAAGGATTAAAATTTTCAAAGGACCTTTTTCATATCCGTTTTTTATAAAGAGATAAAAAATCAATTTTATTTAAATTCTTTAGCTTTTCCTCTTTCATTTGATATACATATCGCCATATTCATTTTTAATATTTTTTTATTTTTTATCGCCTTCAAAATTTTGAAGTCCTTTTAAAATGACAAAGGATGTAGAAATAGGAATGAAAAACTGAGTACGCAGTACTACATTTGGTCTCTAGTTTCACGCACATATGGATTTTTCCCGGTGTGAAAAATGCTGTCGCACGGTGTAATCTGTGGTTATACTGTCAGGACCAAACGGTCTTTGCATCAAAACCAAAGCCAAGGTCTCTTAGTTTTTGCAGGGTTAAAAAAATGTGTGTAGCCCAACTTTAAAGACAACGCCTGTTGTTCAATTTCGACCGATTGTTCTCAGTTTCTTGCTTCAATTGCATTAGTTACTGGCTGTACAGATTCGAATCAATCATTTGGCCAAGCGGCAGTACCACATATTGAATAATACCCTTGAAGTCCCAACAAACACACACATCAACTTCCTTGTTGTCAATCTGGGCTTTAAAATCAGTATTTGAGTTTCATTTTTTTCGGCCACGACCGTTTTCAAACAACATTATCGTATATAGTATGATCTATTTTCCATTACATATACCATCCTTTTCAAAAATGACTGAATTTTGTCGCATTAAAGCAAACTTTTTACATTTACATAGTTCATGAATGGGCAACTACGGATGTGACAAGAGACGCTTCCGTTACCGTTCTCAATGACGGCTCTAAGATGGATGAAGGTACAGGAGCTGGTCTCCACTCAGATGTACGACGGACCCAAAAGTCATTCAGACTCTGGGACTGGGAGGCACCCGGGCTTTACGCGCTTGAAATTCAGTTAAACTTTAAATTCCATCGTCCTAGAGAACTTCTCTTACTAAAATGGGACCAGATGGGAACCATTAATGGTGTTCTGCAGGGTCATTGTTTAGTTGGCACCCACGCAAGAAGGTTTGGTGTGCCTTCAAATGATTTTTGTCGTAGCTGTACGAATGAGAAAGAAGACAAATGAGCTTCACCTTCTAAATACTTGCTCCGCATTATCTAGAAGAAGGAAGATTCACCTGGGCAGCTTCTTCTTCGATAATCTAGGAGATCGAGCCCATAGGACAATCTTCTAGGATCCGTGAGCAGCTCAAACAGATTCAATGAATGCACAGTCTTAAGCTCGATTTTTCGTGGTACGAGTATCACAGTGGCCCTTCATGGTCTATGTGGATTCCGCCTTAGCCACCCCTACCTACCTCCCTCTGCAAATGACTTAAACCTGTTTTGTGGCCAATCTTCAGTTCCTTAGCGAATTAGTGACTGCCTACAAAGTGGTATTCTTGAACGTTATCCATTATTTCACTCGTCTAATTTCAATGTCCGGGTAGTTGCGGGAAGCTAGGCCTTAGTCTCGCGAAAGCGGGCTGTCGTGCCAGTCAATTATTAATTATAATTTCAATGTCCGTTTTTAATTAAAAATTTCCAGAACAAAAGCGAGAAAATCACTTCCACACAATTAATTGCGATATAGAACTTTCACCAAACAGCACAAATCCTTTCACACGCCTATGCCTCCTTCTTTGCTTTGTCGTAGTAAATTTTGAAGTTTTATGTATTTTTCCTGAAATTTTACTAATTTACTCACAAAACAAGTGTCATTTCACAATGTCCAAGTGACACAAGTCATCTTTCATAAACATCTGTAATTTGTTTTTGTTTATTTTTTTTTATAAAGTCCAACTTAGTTGCTCCGCACTTTTAGTAAAACAAACCATAAATGTTCGCTTTATTTGCTGACATTTTCAATCGCTACGCGTTTTGAGTGAAAGCAGCCACATTCATATGCAATAATGTTCCGATTACGTCAAAGTGAATAATTGCTGCCATAACTCTTGAAATTGCTGATCGCTTTGAAATAAACAGCAAACTATTTGTTTGCACTGGACCACTCACGTATAGTAAAGTATGTATGTGTGGGTGTGAATTAGCAATATTGCCGCTACAATATAAATAAATGTGATGATGACAGTGAAACGCAATTTTATCGATTTTTTTTTTTTTTTGTTCAGGTTTGTAATCTGCGGAACTCATTTGCTATCCATTCCATTCGCTCTGGTGCCTTCTTTTATTTTTCATGTTTCTCGCAATGTTTTCGCGTTCACAATTTTAATAACGGCACGTTTTGCAGTGAGATATATTTCAAATATAAATTTTAATTAAAATGAGTAGCTGCAAAATTTATACTTTTGCGATTGTGCGCGCATAAATAATTGCAATAAAGCAGTTATGAATAGCCGAAGGGGGACGCGCTTGAATATAGAAGCATCGAAGCGAGTCTGCAACGTGGCACTAAACTAGCAAAACTAAGTTATTTTCATAATATGAATGCGAAAAATATGTACTTGAAATGCGTTTGATGCATACAAAAATACCTAAATGTCCATTTTGTAACTCAAGTTTCAATTCTCATTAAATTTTAATCGATTTAAGCTCAAGTTTATACAGTAAAAATTCCACCAGCCCCGCTGGTCCCATGAAACAAAAAACAAACAACCAGGTGGGCACGAAATGACCGAGAGACATTTGCGTTCGATGCAAGAAAAATGAAAACGAAGCAACACAAAACGAAACACTGCAAAGAAAATAGAAAAGAACAACAATACGTCTAAACTTCAAAGCATAAAATAACATTGCCGACAAGCATGAAACATGGAACATGGGAAAATTATATTCAGCCAAACTGTGCAGCGCTCGCAAGGTGGGCCGGTCTGCGCCCTTAAAAAATTAATTTAAAAAATTTATACCTAGAAGTCAAACAAAAAGAACGGTATCGTACGGCAAGCCGAAAGCAATGAAAAAAAATTAAAACAAAAAAATATGCTACAACAACAACGACAAGAACGTGCAGAGTACGAATAGACGAAACTTGGGCAATCGAAACCGAAAACGAATTAAAGTCGAAAGCATTTCGCCATTTCGCTTTGCGTTCGCATATTAATTCCACAGTGTCCAATTTCACAGTGGGAGAATTGACGAGGCGGTGTGAGCAGCCGCCCCAGCCCAGTTAACCTGTGAGGCGGCGACCAACGAAACCGTAGACAGTCAGCCGGGCGAACACACCCACCTGATGGAGTCTCAATTTTTCTCGAATGCAATTAACTGTGAACAGGCAAAGTCACGGGCGGAGTTGGCACAAAGACGTGTGAAGTGGCACTGAAGGTGTGTGACCGCGTGTGTAAAGTGCCAGCTTACATGTCGTATTTTGTGGCCGGGTATGTACAGGGTGCATGTGCAATAGGGTCTTAAATCAGATGGAAGTTGCGCATTTGCGTGACTCTTAGAATTAGAATTAGAATTAAAGTGAGGTGTGAGTTAAATGAATTATGTGGGAGAGTTGGGGAGCTTTTGTTCCGAACCACATGTCCGATGTATCCGCTGTGCCCATTTGGTAGTTACCGTTACTTTACAAATTCCGAGTGGAAAAAATACTTGTCTCATTATATATAATTTCTTTGAAGTGCTTTCATCATGTTTCCCCATTCAAACTCTTAACCTATAGTTGACCCCGTCAGATTTCAATTTCTAAAAAATGAAAAACACTTGTCGCTTTATTTATCATTTGTAGCACCATCGTTCAACCGGCAGATTTTTATTTACCAAAAAAAAAAATTAAAACATGTGTCTAATTACATACTTTTGATTTAAAATGTTTTCAACAATTTTAAAGTCATAAGACTTGTGGGTTTTCACAATTTCTCCAAAAAAACTATTTACCCTTAGTTTACCCTGTAAGATTTCAAATTTCGAAAAAAGTAGAAACACGTGCTTAATTATTTCTTGTTTGAAGTCAGCAATGGCAGACTTTGAAGTCGGAAAACCTATTAAATCACGTTTCTACAGGCAATCTCTTAACCCTTGGTTTACCTTAAATTTTTTAAAAAATTAAAAACACGTGTAAAATTATTTTTGATTTCAAGTGTTTGCACCAACTTTGAAGGTAATAGGCCCATAGCTTCATGTTTTTTCGTAGTGTTCCCGTATACGAACCTTAAAACATTGTCCACCTCGTTAAATTTTGATTTTGGAAAATTTAAAAAATTCGTGTCAAACTATTTTTAATTTAGAGTATTTTCACCAAGTTTGAAGCAATTTTCCTATTAAATCACATTTCTTCATACAACACCTTA
Source organism: Melieria crassipennis (assembly GCA_963668005.1). Taxonomy (NCBI): domain Eukaryota; kingdom Metazoa; phylum Arthropoda; class Insecta; order Diptera; family Ulidiidae; genus Melieria; species Melieria crassipennis. The sequence goes on along the minus strand of OY764961.1, from coordinate 28,607,697 downwards.
ATCCATGTTTTGCCCATTTAGACCCCGAATTTCAAAAAATCCCGTCTTAGCGGGGGTTCATGTTTGTAGCTTCAGCGGCTTGGGCTGGGCGATGATGAATCAGCCAGTCAGTTAGTCAGGACAAAGAATTGTATGTATGCAGTGGCGCACACAGGAGAGGGGTTTAGGGGTTTAAACCCCCCGAAATATCTTTAAGTTAGTACAGAAATTTAATTTATAACCGTCGCATATATATTCAATCATCAGTATTCAATCATCAATAACACTACTCGACACAAAAAATGCATCTAAAAATAAAATTGTTTTCTTCTTTGGGCCGCTGAACACGAAACTGAAGATCAAAACAATTTTTGTAAGAAGCGTTTTCAAAAAATCTTCTAGAGAGAACAATTTTCAGAGATATACAGATTGTCTAAATCAGATGAGATTTGGAACAGTGAAAGTTGTAAAAAAGTTAATTTTTCGACCATTTTCTCAAATCATAAATTTTCGAATGTTTTTTTTATAGATAAAATAAATTATCTCCTCTGGTTTTAAAATCTAAGATCAAAGACATATTATTTGTGCAAATATTAAGCCTAACATCAAAAGAATCGAAAGAAAAATGACAAAGTTATGATGCAGTGAGTAAGAACACCAACTTTACATTTATTACACCGTGCAAAAAAAAATTGTATGCCAAGACTCATCCTAATGTTGATATATCCGTGAAACTAGAGGTCATTTCTAGTAACCTGGCATAGTCAGTTTTTAATTTTCTGGCCCAAAGTCTTTTTAAAGGACTTTAAAATTTTAAGGACATACACATTTCAAATATTTTTTAAATATCTGCGGTTGTGCAATGATGAAGATATGGGTATCAAATGAAAGAGAAAAATTGTCTTCTTTTAACTAATTTTCTATTTTGAACTTTCAGGACCAAAATATGTCAGGTAGGGAAAACAACCATGTTTTGTATCTCAGTCTGTAGATTCATACATCTAAATTTTATTCTATTTCAGTGTTCTCAACAAAGTTACACAAAACCCCCCCGAAACAAAATCCTGCGTGCGCCACTGTAGGTATGTATATAGATAGATACTTCAAAGTATCTTCAGTCAAATGGAAACCCTAAAGTTCAAGTGTTGCCCACCGCCACCAAAAACGTGTTAGTTATTATTAATTATTTCTGCAATATTTTTGTAATTTTCTTTGGTTTATTTTGGCCACTTTGCTCTTTCGCCTTTTCAGCCAGTCAAACGTTATCAGATGCTCGTCCTGACCAACAGCTCTCGGAGCTAATCCCAAAAATAGCTGACACGCTTACAGGCTTTTGGTATTCATTAGAATCAACTTTTAGCTTGTGATGTTCGCCAACTGTGGGGGGCGGGGGAGGGGCAATGTTTTGCAGCTTACCTAATAAGTAAGAAGTCGGCATTTCATTGAGTTATTTGTATGCAATGCAATGAGACGACAGCGTGTGGTCAACACGCAATCGACAGGGAGTCAGTCGGCCAGCTGCGCAGCACCGCATGGCGGTTGGATTGATTTGCAGTGTGTGTCGCAAGCGGCCATGCCATGAATTGGAATTGGCAAACTTTTACGCATCGGTTGGCAGAAAATAATTGTTATTTGTTGTGGTCTACGACGGAATGCGGCAAGCAGCCTGGCCGCTTTCACCGCAATGAAGCAAATTAATTATGCATTAGCAGCGCTGCAGGTCTGAATACCAGCAACTCTAATTAGTGAGGATTATCTAACGGTAATTGACTTGCCACTAGTGGAGATGCACAGCGTTTCTATGCATGACAAGTAGTGCTGACATAAGCAGAGACACAAAATGTGCTCGAAGCGAATCAGACATCGCCAACGCGAGTCAATTTGCCAATACATACGAATACTTGTTGCGGCAGAAATGCACCGAACACAGCTGTCTCGATGATATGACAACAATTGTTGGTGTATGAAATTTGTATCAAATATTAGTAATAGACCATGTCACAAAAAGAAAGTAGACACATTTGTGTCCAGTGGCGTTGGTGCGTTCCGAAAGCACTTTCAGGTTAGATTGGGGTTTCGCTACTGAGAACTAAGTAACGTTGGCAGATGTAAAAGTGTGATCTTAACTTGGAACCGTAAGATGACTTTACTAGTCATCTCTTATTCATTGGATAAAATGTGTTCTTGGGTAAGCTTTCAATATTTCAGGTCACTTAATGAGACCAAATGTTTTGTCATCAACATTGTACAAGTTACCTACAAAAGGTTTCATTAATTGCAATGCCGATTAACCCTTTCGCTATTTTCTTGCCAAATGGCAACATGCCACTTTGTGGACGTCTGAATCCTCTGTGGTTTCAAGAATACATTTTTTGTTGGTCCTTAGAATAGTTTGAAGTTCTAGGAAGAATACGAAATTAATAAACTGAATATTTAACCCTCAATCACCCACCCCTATTAAAATCACGTATCTACCCACCCTGAGTCCCCGGGACTCACAATTTTTGTTTATGAAATAACGCAACACCTATTAAATTTTTATGGTTTTTTATTTTTTCGTAGGCCACGTTAAGACCTCTTGTAACAGATTTCATTCCATATCTTTACATAACTCAAATAAAAATTCACCTTTTAATTGATAGAAGAAAAAATACTCTAAAAAACATACACTAAACATTTTATAAAAATAAAAGATATAAATAAATTAACAAAAACAATTCTTTTTACATAAATAGCTTAAAAACCAAATAACTGTCCAGAAAAGAAACTTGAAGTAATACTTCATTATATAAAATAAGAAAACGTGCAGCCGGTTGAATTTCATATGTTGTGCACATACCTCACATACCTTTTTAGCACAACTAAGGCAAATTGTTAGTAGCAAAACTTCTCAAAGGGTTAACACTCTCAATTCTTGATTTAAAAAAAAAATACAAGTACAATTTTTGTAACACAAAACACCACCCTGAGTCCCTGGGACTCACTCCGTGCCAAAACTCAGCCTTGTAATTGTAGTACGCTAACTTCCGATCGTCTTCGCGTTCAGCGCAACCCTGTACGAAGGTATACGAAAGCTGGACGCCGAAACATAAAAACACAACCTGTACCAACTTATTAAAGTTCGTAGTGAGTCCCCTGGACTCAGGGTGGGCGATTGAGGGTTAAGTTTAAAGAAGAGAAGTATACACGTTTTTTTAATGGTATATCTTGACATAGTAAAGGAAGAAGAAGCAGCAAAATGAGATAACTTTTTAATTTGACGTTTTCTTTCAATTTAGATACTTTTTATTTAGTTTTGGCTGAAGTAAATGAAGAAATATTCAAATTTTCGTTATGCGTGAAAATTTTTATGTTTAAGTAATTATTACAGCCATTACGATGTTGTTGCTCTCATAGGAAAACACTCTAAAATACAGGGTCCGAGTATAAAAATTAAAAAATGTCTTATGGAATGTTTCTTGTACTTTCCCCAGTAAAAATCTCTAGCGAAAGGGTTAAATTCGAGTTACTACGTTATTTAACAATTTCCAATCCACTAAAAATGCGAAAAATCTTCCAATAGAAAATTAAAACCTGCTTAACAAATTGTTGGCCCAAAAATCACTTCTGCGAGGCTGACATTCTCAGAAATCTACATGGAAATCTCTCAATCTAGCTTTACTGAAAAGAAGCTAGAAGAAGAGCAAATATATACTACTTGATTTTTACTTCTGTCCCTGAGTAGAACTAACTGTAAACTACGCTGAACAACAGTATTTCTGCAACAGAGCATTTCTCAACATCTGAAGCAGAGCTAGCAATTTATGGAAAAAGTCTTAAATTAAGGTTTCGTGCTTAACCCTCTAGTTCCCAAGAAGGCCTGTAGACATCCTTAGCTTAAAAAAATTCTGTAAATTACACCTTATAATTTTTTAGCTGATTTTACACGTATGGAAAGGGGAATCTCCATTTTATAAAATAAATGTTGTCAGATAACGCTGGCATATGCACAACGGCAGTAATTGTAAGACAAAGTTGAAGTTTCGTGAGAAAGTAAGAAAATAATTCTTTTTGAAATTGTGTGAAAAACAAACATAATTTTAAATAAATTGTGAGCCTCAATAAAACTAAAAAAATTACTGGTGAGTAGCTGTGAATGTGTTGTTTGAGAAAATAAAAAAAAATTGTAAAAAAAATTGTTACACTCCTCCTACCTAACCCGAACCCTAGAGTGTCTGTAGGCCTGTTTGGGACGATAAGCGTAAATAATTTACGGTCATTTATGATATTTTTTCGCTATTTAAGCATTATTTTTCTATTTGAATCGAAATTTTGATACACCACAATGTAAAACAGATCATGTCACTGCAAAAATTTATACTAAGGCGTAGTCCGCGGGGGTAGATGAGAGAACTAGTCTCCCCTAGTCCTTTATTTCATGGAGTAGATTTGTCGATATCTGTGTGAAAAGATAACAAGACATTAAAAAATAATAAGAACCGCCATATATATATACCTATACCGATTTTTTTAGTTTTCCTAGTTTATACACTCCCCAAAAGCAGTGTATAAGCTACCCCACGACACATTACCCCTCGCCTTAGCAGTACCCCTTATTATTTATTGTCTACTACGCATATGAACTGAAACTGTTACCCGTTATTTATGTTTACGTATACTAAATAAAAATTAAAAATTAAAATTTATTAAAAAAAAAAATTTTCATATGGGATTTTTTTTTGGCTTGTTTCCCAAGCAGGCCTCTAGGCCTTCTACTTTCGACACCCTCTATCACGCCTCCTATTGACAGGCAATTTGTTTCCCCAAACAAACATTGCTTCTCCACCACAAAACTATCACTGGTAATTTTTTCAACAAGATTAAAAACTTGGGAACTAGAGGGTTAAAGCTTTTTATATTTTTGGGAGAAGTTTTGAGAAAGTTTTGGTGTATGAAGACCGCCCAATTTTTTAAAGAGGAATATTTTCCCAAAAGACAATATGGTATTTTTTTTCAATATTTTACTCGATACAAGCTTTTTATGAAAAATTTGTACGAAAAACATGAAAAAGGGTGGTAAGAAAAGGAGGAGGAGGATTCATGTGTGCACAAAAATTATTCAAATTTTTAATGCAAACAACTTCGTTTTAGAAATCAAAGCTCTAGCTCTTCAAGTTTTTATAATTTCCGTGTAAAAGTCTATAGGGACGCTTTAACCTTTATGTGCAAATTACAAAAAACTCAGACTTGCTGGACTATTACTTTGTTTGGCAAAAATGATCAGTATGACGCCCTCTTTCAGAAATATATGGTCGTTACTCTGTTGCACACAAAAAGTCTTAAATTGTTGTACTGTGCTATTAGTGAGCTTACAAAGCAAATGAGCTCATCCAATTTAGTCCTGTTGTAGGATTTTTAAACAGAAGTATTCCTTATTCTTGCTTTCATATGCAATGGTTCCTACATTTTTCAGACAAATCGAACTAAAGAACTAAGAAAGTGATAACAATGATGCGAGAATTTGGTTAGTGTTTCAATTCTTTATTAGTCGAATAGTTATAGCAAATATATATTTGTCAAAGTCAAAGCTAATTATATAATAGTTTTTCAAAGTAAGCAAAGAAGATTCAATTCATTTGGCTAAAACAAACATGTTGCAAATAGCTGAAAGCAGCAATAACTCCTCGTTCAGACTTTGCATGGCCAGCCTTCGACATGTTGTCAGCACAAAACTCGTATCCACCCACACATGTCTGTATATTTACATACATAAAATCCTATAGTCAACAAAAGTGACAACAACACTAACAAATGCGGCAATAAAATTAACAGCCGTCTTGCCATTTCCGTTTCAGCAATTATTGCCGCCTGATGCTGGTCGGCGTTGTCCGTGCCATTCCGGCAAGGATTGCCGTCAATTGTGTGCATTGCCCTGACTTATTGTTACATTCGAGTAATGCTGTGTTGTTTGCTGGATTCTGTATACACTGAATTGTGTGCGCTACAGAAATATGCTCAAAATTTGTGCATGAATATGAAACTTTGATATGACACATTCGACTTGAGGCCAACGCATCCTTAAACGTTGTCAGAGCAGATTGTGTGTAATTATTGTATTACCTTGACTTGGCCAACGTTTGGCAGACATGCGGGCAGTGTGTTCGTGTAAGCAGCTCGACTCGACTCACTTCCGTTTTTGCATATTGAATTATGTATGAGTCTTGTTTGGTTGCATTATATATAGACGCATGTATTGTATAATGTATCCGAAATAACCTTACGGCTGCTGTCTGACATGAAAGGAAATATTTGCCATGATTTAGTGCTGCATTTGTAGGTACAATAACAACTCGTATCATACATTTACACAATATTATCGCTCATATGTTGCAGTCGAGTCGAGAGTTGTGTTGGTAATTTGTGTTATTGCAGTTCACTGAACTATCTCGTGTTGAAATCACAGTCAGTTTTGGATGCTCTTAAATGTATATAAAAGAAGAAGAATATTTTCTTGTACCATGCATTTTCATAGTTTGGCAAAACATGTTCGTTTTGAAGGTGAAATTCTAAGAAATCTACAAGAACGACATGGACTTTCTTGAGAATAACTTTAAATACCACAGTACTCCAAGATTGCATGAGATCCTTACATCTGCTAACAGTTGGTTTATACGATTTTGATTCATAAGTTGAACATGAGACGCAATGAAAATCCAAATTCGGTGAATTGAAAATGTCTTCAAAACCAGTACAGAACGTATGTCGGTCTCATAAGACATGCTGAATGGCTTAAAATTTAATTTCAAATTAATATACTGCATCATAACTAGTGATGAGAGTTGGGTCTACGAGTATGATTAACTAACAAGTCAATAGTCATCATAATGAAGGAAAATTTAAGGACATCGTAATGAAGGAATTTCGATGTTTTATTTAATGATTTGACGTTTTATGGTAAAAAAGTGACTATGCATTTAAAATGTCAATGCAATAGGCTATCAAAGTTCGGGCATAGCTTTTGAAAAATCATTTATCATATTGTATACTTATACTCTATTCAGATAGCCAACTAAATTGCGCAATTAAGACATTTTCTCAATTGAGCTCTAAATTGAACGCAATTTATCATACAAAATTCTCAACTTAGCTAATGCCAATTAGCCCTAAATTTACCATAAATTGAGCTCGAATTGCCATGCAACCCTGTGTCGTGCTGTTATCGATATGCAAATTCATTCACAATAGACAAAACCAAAACAAAAATGATAAACTGGCAGCTGCAAAAGACATTTGTTTGCTTTGAAATTTCGTTTAAAAATTGTGTGCATCAGTAGGAATATTGAAAAAATATTAATGTAATTGGTTTTAAGAACGTTTTTTACACATAAACAGAAAAAAACGTTTCTTCCGTCAAAACAAAAACATGTTCAATAAAATTTTCAGTAAAAACTAAATTACGATGTAAGCTAAATTAAGCTGTGTGAACAACAAAAGTGATAAACTCAATTAAGAACTAAATTGCCTCAATTTATTTGGCTGTCTGAACAGAACATTAGATTAGTTCTTATTCTACTTTATTATTTTCTTTGAAAATGGTGGTTTGGTGCATTGCAATTTAGGTTCTGTCCCTCTACAACTTTTCTATTTAGCAATTTACAGTCGTGCATTCTTCAGTTGTGTCTTTTATGTTAAAACATTTGAATACTAACAGAATTTTGCCTATAACATTAAAAGAATGAGCAAAAGAATCGAAAAAACAACAAAGTTCTTCGATTTGTTGAAATAATTTTGATAATTGATGGCAATGGACTACGAGTATACAGTGACGCCCGACCTATGTTCGAATGCCCGTAGTAGCCAGCACTAAAGTACTTACATATACATAGATAAAGCTGACTTTCCTTTTGGCGGTAGCTTTCTCAGCAGGATTCAGGATTCAGCAAATTTCCGCAAAACTTCTTCCATAGATACAGAAATTCAACAAAGTTTCATTTTCACCATCAAAACTTAACAAGCAACAAGAATAATATAACAAAAAGTTTTTTTCTTCACGGGTGTTAAATCATGCAACGAAGGGTTAATGATATTTCAATTGAATAAAATTGATTAATATTGAAATAGTTCTTATAATATTTTAACTTGTTCGGAAGTTATCATTCACATCACTCAATTGACTAGTTCAAAATTTCAGAATAATCTTGATTGCATATAGAACCAAGAAAACGTACATTTTTACAAATTTTCAATACAATAAAATAAATTTTTGATAACTTCCAAATTTTTCATACAAAATGTTTCGGTGATCATGCAAGTACTCATTTCTGCCAATTGGGCTAGCAGAATGGCTTCTAAATTTCTGTTAATACAGCGATCGATGGTCCGTTTAGTTTTTTTTCAGTTCAGTTTTTTTTCTAGTTTTCGCTTTGGAATTAAACACAGACAAATTGTCGAGTTGTATACTCGATGCTAAAAAACTAAAAGTCGCTCATCTTTTACTTGGATAACATAAGAAGGCCTGTCTAATAATTGCAATTTCGTTCTAACTCATAAAATCTACTTTTTTACTATTTCGAAAATGTTATATCTATTATACGACCAAGAAAATGAAAGCCTTTTCGCAAACACTATTTGAAAGCTACTTACGACAGTATAGAAATGAGCCAACTTAGCTCAATCCTACTCAGCTTTATTTCACAATTCAGAGTACATATTTTGTTCAATAAAGCAACCACAGCAGCCGCTACAGAATCACAATTTTCGATTGCAACACGCATAGAACTGTTGTATAGCTTTTAGCACAGACTCCTGAATCGACCGCGCCAGCTGACTTTTAACCACAACTTTGTTGGATATTATCTTCATTTGGCTTTGTTATGCTACGCGTCACGCATGCGTCGATATGACTGGCTTCAAATTTACACACACACATACATTCATGTTTACATATTTAACATATACATTGCGTGTTTGCAAAGCATCTGCATATTGACTATTCATATATGTGTGTACTGCATGTGTGTGTGTGCGTATTCTAATAAAATTTATTTGCATAATTTGTGGTAATATTCATTCATAATTGTTGCCTTCAATGTGCAGACAAAACAAGCTCATACACAAACACACACACACACACACATCTATGCATAAATGAGCACATTTTATTTATTTATTTATTTATTTATTCATTCAGTCTACCGATATTTAAATCTTACAGACTTAGTAAGACTTTAGTAGGAGCCAAGTGGCTATAACATTCAGTGTCTTCCCACAGCCGGTGCGCCTAATTGGCCACTCTAATTTTAATTTAGGTGCGCTACACTAATTGTCTGCTTAATTTGCCGTACTTAAATTTTCCATTTAATTGAATGCATGCTGAATCTACAAGTACAAAGAGATACATATTGCATTGTGTAAGTGTTGGTGGCGAATAATGCACGATTCCTGACCAAATACTACGAAACACGTATCATTTGGTAAATTTGAAATGAAATGACGCCTCCGAAGAGAAATACTTAAGAGTGGCATTTGTGACGGTGCAGTAAATAGGTATACAAATGTATGTATTGGTTTTACAACAACACGACAAAATAGCAAAATTATAATTTTAACTTATACACAAATAATTTCTTCTGCATCATTAACATGAAGTTATAATGTACTCAATGAGGGAGTTTAATTTTAAATTTATAAATTTAATAAATTTAAAATTAAAAAATTTGCTTAAATTTATAAATGTATTATGATAATTTTTATAAATAATAAATTTATAATTTTTATTTTATTATTTTTATAAATAATAAATTTATAAATGTATTACTTTTATAATATAATATAAAAATTAATACATTTAGAACTTAAAAAAATTTTTAAATTTTAACTTATTATTTATAAAAATAATAAAATTATAAATTTATTATTTATAAAAATTAATAAAATTATAAATTTATTATTTATAAAAATTAATAAATTTATTAATTTTTAAATTTATTGTGCGTCAGTTGTCGAAACTGAGAATTTATAAATTTATTATTTATAAAAATTAATTTATAAATTTATTATTTATACAAATTAATAAATTTATAAATTTATTAAATTTTTAAATTTTAATTTCGTTAAAATTAATAAATTTATAAATTTATTAATTTTTAAATGTATTGTTCGTCAGTTGTCGAAAGTGAGAATTATTCTCATTCAAAGCGAATGTATTTACTCAGAAATTTAATTGCGATGTATGAAATGGCAAAGAAAGTAAAAATGTGTACCAAGCGGAATAGGTGGAACCAGGAGCGTAGCCGAGGCGGGTGTCAGAGCCTCCCCTAGCCTCTCATTAATCAACATTTTCAATCACTATGCATAGTATGTACCATTAGTGCACACAGGTGGGGTTTTAGGGGTTCAAACCCGCCCTCCAAACACAAAACTTGCTGGTACAAAATATGGCTTCAAATGGTATTCGGCTCAAAAATCGTACTTAAGCCCCCCAAAATGAAATTCTATGTGCGCCACTGGTATGTACGTTGCCATACTAGCAAAAAGGTATTTTTACCTTTAAACATATAAAAAATACTAACAACACCAGCAGCAACAGATGTTGTTTTTGACAAAACCGATTTGTATATTTTTTTTAAAATACTCCCCTTCAGACTTAATACAGCGATTTGCATGATCTAAAAGCATGTTTAATGAGTGTTTCAGATCGTCGGCCAGAATATCCTTCAGGATGTCGGACAACACTTTTGGAAGGCTTCCACGTCCTCAAAACGTTTCTCTTACATTGGCAAATGAATTTTTTCGAAACATAAAAGTCACACTGTGAAAAATCTGGTAAATACCAGGAGTAGTTGATGGTAAAATGCGACTTTAAGTAAAAAATAGCAGTTACAGGTGTCGATCGATGGCATGGCGTCAGTCAACTTGTGCAGAACAAACCATTCACACACTTTTCGATAGCCAAATGTTCACTTAAAATGCGTTAAATTGATATTTAAACCCATTTTCAAGAATTTCAATTTAACTTTTGGCTGATCTTTAATGGATTAATAATATTAGTTCTTGGTTCTATGCTCACTTTTGTAAAAATGCATTCACTTAGGTGGCACTACTACAAAATTCAATTTACTTTAGAAAGCACTAAATTTGCTAAACAATGTTTTAACCCCCCAATGAACAGTTCTGGCAATGCCAAACGTTGCCGCATCGCCTATTTTGAGCTCTAGAATCTAAAGGTTTTGCACTAAAGAACTGAAATATGGCTATTATCTTCAGAATTCTTCAGGAAATTGTATGATTTATTTATTTTTTAAATTTTCCCTATCAGGATTTGGTACCCTACAATCGGAAGATAAGACCTTTAGAAATATTCATCATAGAATTTTCTTCATAGAAACTGGTAGACCCGCATCCACCAGATTGCCAAATTGAAATCACTTCTATTCCGGCAATTTGAAATCAGGTATCTTGCAGCACTGATATTCGCTGCGATATGCGTCGTCAATGTCCATTAAAGATGCACATAAGTTGTGCATGCACATAAGTTGTATTAAGGGGGTCCTCTACTCTCGCGGTTTCGAAAAATCGATTTGCATAATTTTTGCATAATTTCAATCTATATGTATCTGAGAATACGCCACAGAAAGGATTCCGTGAAAATCACATTTCTTTGCATGTTGCTGAGAACCGAAAGGTACCCGTCCCCTGCCGTTTTCGAGAAACTAAGCAACGTATTTTATCTTTAAACGCGTTTTCCCGAAAGTAGTGTTTTTTTGGCTGCCGAGTAAGACTTTTTATAAAAGTATTAGTCCGATTTCGATAATTTTTTTTAAATTGTTCAGAAAACATACCGCTATGTTTTCCCGAGTACGATTTTCAAAATTGTATTTTGTTCCGTTTATATAGCGCTTAATAGGTCAAAAAAAGAGGTGAAAATTGGAATTTTTTACAAATTGTTGCATAACTTTTACACAGTGCAAAATAAAAAAATTATGTCTCGGGAAAACATAGTCAACGTTACTATGATTGTAACGAATATCAATTTTCTGATTTCAGATCACCCCATTGGCCACAACTTTGCTTAAGCGGGACCATTGCAGTTTTAAAATCCATGTCATCAATGACATTTCAAGGTCGCGGGATTTTTTTTTTCCTCTTCAAAAATGAAAATGAAGTCAAAACATGTATTTCTAAAAATAAATAAAAAAATTTGTAATTGTATGCAGTAGATCTTTCGTAATTAATTCCCCAAATAACAGCTCAATTTCTTGCCTGAAGAGTAGAGGACCCCCTTAAGATATTTACTCAAATTCAAATTCACAAAAAAAATTTATGAATTTGTACATAAAATGATGCCAAATGACTTGCAGTGCTTCAGTCGTTTCATTGCAACTCTGCATAATCCATTGTGACGGCAGCGACGACAACGACGACCCGTTCAAGTTTTGCATTTAAAGTCGAACAGTTTACAAATTGGTGTCATTTTTAATTGGCTTCATTATGACTCGTATTTCTCTTTTGTCATTTATTCGCGCTGCAAGCACCGCTGATGCCAGCGTTGGTGTGACATTGAGAAATATTCAGTAATGCCAATTGGCAAATGGCGCTGCAGTCAGCGGGGAGTCGACTTCGCTGGCTGTTGTGCTGAACTCTGGCGCTCCGTACAAATACAATACATATGGCACTCGGGCGCTCAATGCAATTACACTTTAAGTATTAACGGATGACAACAACAAATAATGGGGAAATTAACTATAAACAGTTTTTACATATTTGAATGCTTTTCGAATTGTTTAAGTGCTCTTTCATGGTTGCCACTTTCATAAAAAAATATTTGTCATAATTTTGAAAAACCCCTTATAGTTTTTGAACTGATTATTTATTTATTTATTTGTGTATTTATTTAATTATATTTCAACTAAAACACAACAAGCGGCAATTGATTATTACTCTGTACACTTTCAAGAAACCTTAAAAACTGCATTCAAAAATTCAATGTTGGTTGAATGGTTTGAATGGTTTTGCATTGAAATTCTCAGAGCAGCATTTATATAATTTACATAAAATAATTAAATCCTACGTCTTCTTGTCCAAAGTGCGCCTCATTCTTATAGTTGAAGAAGGCAAGACCGTAGTGAGTTAAAGCTTTTATGTTCAACAGTCGCGACACTTTGCTAGTAGATATACATAACCAAACAAAGACATCGTTTCGAAACTATGTAGTTTAGTTTATTTATTTAAAATTTTTATATTTAGACCCCACGCTTCTTGCCCAATCCTAACAAATATAGCCTACGACAACTGCTTCAAGGACTAGTTTGAGTTAGGTTAAATTAAATTAGATTGTGGTATCAACTGAGGAGTCTCAGATGGGACAGATTTGGCTGTTGCCACTGAGAAAAAGAAAGAATTTACCAATACTTATGGAATGGCTGTATCGGCAACTCATTGATTTTGTATCTTTTTATTATTTAAAATACTGATACTCAAATAAATTAGACTTTTTGTACTCCATTAGAATTGCAGCTTCCGCCTTTTTTTTAATAACTTTCGAAACAATAAAGTTAGAGTAATGAAATTTTGACACGTAATCAAGAAGATTTTGGGTTTTAACATAGTTACTTCTCAAAAAAATTCTATATAAATTTTCAAGGATATAAAGAATTAAAATTTTCAAAGGATCTTTCATATCCTTTTTTTACAAATAGATTAAAAATCAATTTTATTTAAGTTGTTGATCCTTTCCTCTTTCATTTCATATCGCCATGTTCTAACGAGGTTCAGTATTTTATATATTTTTTTATTTTGTATCCCCTTCAAAATTTTGAAGTCCTTTTAAAAGGACAAAGGATGTAGAAATGAAAAACTGAGTACGCAGTATTACTATGCTTGGGCTCTAGTTTCACGCACATATGGATTTTTCCAGGTGTGAAAAATGCTGTCGCACGGTATTATATTATATCTGTAAGATCGGTTCAAATATGTGCCATCACATTCGGTATATCCCCACTCAAAATTTCAAGTGTATCTTAAATTGTATATACATCAATGTTTTTTCGATACGATCAGTGATAACTACGTTACAACCAAAAGTTGTCAATGTTTCCTTTTAATGTTCTGTGTTTCTTTCGTAGTCTCTCAAGCAATAAATACTTTTCATTCCGATTTGTATAATTCCACTCTCCCCGCTAATGGGAAATACTTACAATAACACCTTAAGTTTTAAAAGTTTATTTTTATTTATTTCTTTAATAATTTTGATTTCTTTAATCACACTCGCAGTTATTCAAAGGCAGTTATTCCTTTTTGTTTGTTTATTTAATTAACACAATCATCCTAATCATTCGAGCATTTTTTTGAATTTCTTATTTCATTTTTAACTTATATTTTAATTATTATAATTCAAGGGCCATCGTCTCCAAGGGGATAATAAAATAGGCCAGCTTTGATCTTAGTGAGCTCTTCTCTACCCTCTTCGCTACCCTCATTAAATCTCATTCAAGTCTCTCGTAGAAATATTTGTTGGAAAAAATATAATATTTCGTCTTGCAGAAAATGCGAACAAATTCAAACGAAAGTTGTGTGCATTTGAGGAATGCAACTTTTGCCGCGTATCTTTCGCCGCAAATCAACGTTAGCACAGCGAAATTTTCGCCGCTTTGTTCATTATCTGCAGCTCAATTGCAATGCTTGTCAAAACTTTTCTAAATTTGTATGTATTCAAATGTAAATGGAATAGAAAGCAAATATACATATGTACATACATACATATGTGCGTACATGCAGTTAGCGAAAGTGCACCGGGAGAGAGACAGGGAGAGGTGGCAAGAAAACGCGAAAGCATCCGTTGGCGATGAGTGTTTGAAGACATTTCTGGTGCGGGGAAAGTTGGCGTTGGCAAAACAGATGACACGCCATTTTTGTCGCCGGCAGCATATGTACATACATACATTTGTAAATATATGTACCTATATATATATATATATATATATATGTTTTATATGTTTGCAATGGCGAAATGCATTTAAGGTCTCACGTTACCCGAATGACACTGACAGCGCACAAAAGACGCAAAAATTTGCATGAAACGCAAAGTGCGCGCAGTTTTCTTGTCCGATAGACAAGATAAAACTGTCACGCAGTATATAGTTCGGTTGCCATTACCTTTTGAATTTTACATTATACACACAAATATGCACACATATTTCCTTTTATAGAACTTTTGTACTTATTTCAAAATTTCCTCTAAAACGTGTCAAAGTTTTGCACAAATATCTTTTTTTTTAATTTTATTTACAATTGTGATGTAAATTTTCGGGCTCATGTAAAGTATAAATGCTTTCATTGCCATAAAATCCGCAATAAATTTAATGCAAATTATTACAAATCCAAGCCGACATTCCACTCGTCGTGGCCATCCATCCATTTGTGGTCGGAGCACTTGAAATTCATTTAAAATATGCGCAGACACAATTGCAATTAGTTGGGGTCAGCATTTGGTTTTTCAATTGCCATACTATTTGACGCTTGTAAAATGCTGCCACACGAATGAGACGGCCACAGTCGCGTGAGAGCAGGACAGAGAGAGGGAGCAAGCGGATGTGAGAGTGAAAGCCGAATGCTTGTGCTGTAAATGGAGAGCTTTTCGCACATTTCTGCTATTATGCGGAAAATAATTTCAAAGCTTAATAATTATGAACATAACTGCAGTACGCGCTCAATGTGTTTGCCACCTAACAGAAATAATATGAATTTATTCTATGAATTTATTTCAATTTGATTTGTACACAATAGTCGTGGATTTCGTTGTTATTTCATTGACGGATTATATGAAATGTTCTTCAGCAACATTGTTTTCCAATGCTGAATTTAGAACGTCACCACTTTGACATATCAGAAGCAACAACGTCGGATTTCAGCGAAATTAGTTACCAAAGCTGTTATTGATAACTAAATCAATTAGTCTAAATGCCATAGTCCTATAAGGGATTGCAATCTCGGTATCCCGAATCCCAAAATTTCGGGATTCCGGACAATTTAGTCCCGAAAAATTTCGGTATTGACAAAATCCGATCACGGGATCGAAACATAAAAATAGCTTACTTTTTGCTTTTGTCACCTTAATTTCGAAAAAAAGCCTTCTTTCGAAAAAACCTTCTTATTTAGTACAAAAAATAAACTGCATACTGTCTGTGACGTTTGAATAAGCTTCAATGGAAGTTTAGTTTAGATTAGTTTTAGTGGTAGTTGTAATTGTTGTTGCAGTTGTTGTTGTAGTTGTTGTTTTTGTAGTTGTTGTTGCCGTTGTGGTGGAAGTTGTACTTGTACTTGTAGTAGTAGTAGTTGTAGTTGTAGTTGTAGTTGTAGTTTTAGTTGTAGTTGTAGTTTTAGTTGTAGTTGTAGTTGTAGTTGTAGTTGTAGTTGTAGTTGTAGTTGTAGTTGTAGTTTTAGTTGTAGTTGTAGTTGTAGTTGTAGTTGTAGTAATAGTAGTAGTAGTAGTAGTAGTAGTAGTTGTAGTTGTAGTTGTACTTGTAGTTGTAGTAGTAGTAGTAGTAGTTGTAGTTGTAGTTGTAGTTGTAGTTTTAGTTGTAGTTGTAGTTGTAGTTGTAGTAGTAGTAGTAGTAGTTGTAGTAGTAGTAGTAGTAGTAGTAGTTGTAGTTGTAGTAGTAATAATAATTTAATTTATTTACTTTACGTTTTTTAATTTAACTTTTCATCTTTTTTGTGTTTTTTTTTGTTACTATTTTTTTTTTTAGTATTTTTTGCATCCAAAACTAATGCTGACCGCTTAGCAAAATTTTACGACTGAGCATTTTTAGTGCCATTTGACGCTTCTATACATAAAAACTTGTATAGCAAAACAGATGGTACAACAAATCCTGTGCAGGTCCAACCAAAGCGTCACAAAATTTTATGGAATTTATTCCAATTCACTTTCAAATACGTTCTCGCGATTGTGTCATAAATCACTAAAATATTATTCATTACTCTCGCTCGCTTCTTTCCCTCAGTGGATAATTATGGCGCTTCGCCGTTTATCGATTCGATGCGCGAGAAAAGTTCTGGTGCTCTGTTATTGGCCGCCGCTGTTTTACTGCTTTGCTCGTGATTTTTTACGGAACTCCTCAAGTGTATTTATTTCATTACCCACAAAATCTGGTCTTATAAGGACGTAAATAACGGTAGCATATTACCGAGCAGCCATATTGAATTAATGTATTTTATGTTTAAGCTTGCGCGACCCATAACTATCGCTAGTAAAAATGTTCAACTGCTCTCCGAGAAAACTGTGTGCGTCCAATATTTTGTGCCAACTAACAGTACCAACGCTTTGCTTTTGTTTTAGCCGCTTGTGTGATTTGTACTACAAATTTTTGCCATAAAAGCGACAATGCCACGCACTCTAACCATGTGACCAGGGCCATAAAAAGGGATTTCCCGCGTTTGCCGCTCTGCGGTTGCGGTTTATGGTGTTGCTCCGAAGTGTTGCTGGCATAGTCGCCCTTCACTGTCGTGACCGTAACCGCCGACTGCGCAAATTAGATTCGACTTAAAATTTTAAGTGCTGTTGTTTGTTGTTTTAGATGCCTGTCTGAAAAGCCACAGACAGGCGTTTGGAAATGGCGTCGTTTATGACATAATCAGCGGTTGTGAGGTGTTGAAGCGGCTCTCGAAATCGGTCCAACTGGACTAATGTGTGAGAGAACAATTGAAAATAGTTTTAAATACTTTTCACTGATTTCCACACAAGGTTAAGGTTGTTATTTTTATGTTTGAAATTTAAAAACTTATTTGCGGATCTTTAACTTACCGCGTAGCGACCGTAAAGAGGAGAGCATGCAGAGGACTACGAAGATGCTGGAACAATGGTTGGGACGCTAATATATTTATTAGAGACTAGATGAACCAGTGAACGTTGTACCATCTAAAATTATTCAACTGCAACATTCATACGAAATCATAAGTAATCCTTAAAACTTCCAACTCTTTATTGAGAAGGGGTTGGAACAATACTTTTATGGACCTAAGCCGAGAAATTCATTAAGCAATTCAATAGTTGAGGGTCTAGCTGACAGAGCTGGGGGTAGTACCGCCGTCATAGGTGGTATGAGCCAGCGAAGCCAAAAGGGTTCTTTGTCCAAACTGGAGAGTTCTAAGATCACTGAGTGAACCCTGTGGAAGAAGTTATCTGTAGACTGTGCTTCAAGGATGATGAAAAATTAATTCATGGATACAAAACCAGGTACGAAATGGGTGCACACTAAGTGTTTCGCTTTGATAATTCTTCGCACAAAGCGTGATTTTAGTCGATAAGAATCAGGCAGGGTCGACTACTACTATTTAAAGTATTGTTACGAAAATTAGTTCTGTTCCCCAACGCAGGTGTAGTTCGTATCGCTGGATTGTGCCACGAATCATTTTTGCGATAATTCCCGCGAAATTATCACGATCTCCTAAAAGTATGCAATGCAGTTGCTACCGAAAAAAGCCCGTTTAGTGTTTTCGGGTTGCCTATTTTACGGAGCCCGCAGTTGCATAGATCGAGTTGTATGATCGTCACTCGTGTATGCTTGACTACCCTCGAAGTATATCCTCAGTATTTTTCGACCGTACGGTTGTGGAGATAGGAGTCAGTAATAAGTCCGCATCAGCAGATTGGACACTTAACCGAACTATTATTCAAATTGCTGTATAAACTAGGACTGCTGTACTTCATCAGCCTTCGATCGGGAGACACTGTTGATGAAAGAAACTGGTTGGGTCACTCATCTTTACGTTTATAATTGACTAACTGACAAATTCACTCTTCATCACCCAGCCTAAACCGCTGAAGCTACAAGCAATAAATTCGAACTGTAGGTCCACTTTAGAAAAAGAATCTCCGCTAAGATGGTATTTTTTTTAAATCGCGGTCTAAAGAAGCAAAACATGGGTGTTCTATGAAGAAACGAGATTTAATCGGTCTATTGATTTCAAACTCAGTAAAACTATTTAAAATCAGAACTTATTCGACACATATTTTTCAGTTTCTAGAAAATCAAAATTTAACAGGGTCAAAAATGGGTTAAGGTTCGTATACAGGAAGACTATGAAAAACCTTAAACCGATGCACAGTGAATCGTTCAATAGACAAAATTCAAAAAATGTATGGTCTCAGAATTTAACGATTTTGATGTCATTTGAAAGAAAAAACTCCAACTAAGAAAACCCCAAAAAATCTGTGTAAAAAATCAATTAGTGTCTGTGCAAAAGCGGCTCAAAGTTGAAACTTTTTTCACAAAAAAATTTTAACACATATTTTCTGTTTTTTAGTCTATTGAGTAAAAAATACATGGTTGGCACGAAGTTGCTTAAACTTTCAATATAGATTAAGAAATGACGTGCCATTTTCGCTTTTAATGTTTTCCCAAAATTTTCAAAGCGTAGGCTTTTACTTCACTTTTAATTCAAAATAGTTTTCTAAGTTACAAATCTGAAAATTGGCAAAACTTAGACGAAAATATCTAAAAAGTATGTGAAAGTATGTTCCTGGATTTTTTTGTTTTAAGAAGCATTCTTTCTTTGTCGGATAATGTAATTATATCCTCCGATATCTTCCGATCTCAGAAAATAATTCAATTAGAAAAGTGGTCTATACACGTATTTTTCGACAAAATTTATTTAATTTATGCCTAAAAGTATGCAATTAGCACGATAACTGATAAAATCTGCAAAAATGCAAAACATACATCTATTATTATCGTTTTTATTGCAAAACCAGAGGGTCCCGATACAATTTCTGTCACTCATTGCAATTATCAATGTTGACGTTACCGATTAAATGTAAAATCTGAAAAATCTAGACAACACATTTGGTGCTATAGCTTTCCAAAAATGACGAAATTTGCAAAATTAAGCTTCAGGCATTGCCAAACGACAACAGTTTAAGAAAAACCAAATGGAGAGAGATTTCAATTCAGCAGACCATGATTAACTAATATACCAAATTTTATGAAGAACGGACCACTCCTTCTAATTTTGTCCCGCGGTTAAATGGAGTCGAATCACTGTGCGATGGGCCAATTATCTTCAAAATCAGTGGAAATACTTAAAATAGTGTCTTTAATTTTTTTTTTTTAAATCAAATTCTAACTGGGTAGATCGAGAGTTAAATGTTTTTCTGGAGAAAGATGATTTAATAAGCTTTTTGACATCAAACTCAATAAAAACACTTCAAATCCGAAAGAATTCGACACGTATTTCGCATTTTATGAAAATCAAAATCTGACGGGGTCAAGAACGAGTTAAAAGTTTGCATGGTGAAACTGTGAAAACACTTGAAGTAATGGGTCTAATGACTTCAAACATGGTGAAAGTGCTTTAAATGAAAAATAATTCGACAGGTGTTTTTTCACATTTTTCAAAATCAAAATCTTACAGGGTCCACAACGGGTTAAGTATTTGTATGGAGGATGGATTTAATGGGCCTATTGACATCAAATATGATGAAAGCATTTCAAATTACAAATAATTAGATACGATTTTTCATCAATATCTGACAGGGTCAACAAAAGCTTAACAGAAACTCATTTTATTGGGCTCATTGACTTCAGACTTATGGGAAGTACTCAAAAGCGAAAAATAATTGAACGCATATTAAATAATAATAATGTACTGAGTAAAGACTTTTTCAATGATATGATAAAAATTATGCGTGCAAAGCTGCCGGATTCTGCTAGTCACTGATACAGAGGCATCCCTTGAGTCAGTGGCGCACACAGGATTTCATTTTGGGGAGGTTTTGCGTACAACTTTTGAGCCGAACACAATTCGAATCCATATTTTGTACCAGCAATGTTTGTGTTTAGGGGGTAACCGCAAAAGTTCATTAGGGGCGGCAAAAATTTATGTTTTATAATGATGAAACTTTTTAAATGAGGATAGGCCAATACATTTTTGTTATTTAATGTAAAAGACAAGCAAATGCTCTCAACAAAAAGTGTTGAAGGCAAAGTGCGTTTATAAATACTTGTATATGTATTTATGTGTGTGTGTGGTTAGCAACGTTAATAATTTCGATCACGTATCTGAAAGGAAAACACAAAAATCACAACAATAACAACACGCATATATGGGCATTGAAATTCGAAAAAAAAACACGAGTGCAAAGACGCGACGAACTGCAGAGCAACGCGTGAATGAAGTGCGAGAAAAAGCAGATCTCACATTGCGCCGGAATGTGTGATGAAGCGGGCAAAAAATATAATGAAACAAATATATTTTTAGTCTATTTAAGTCGACTTATAAATACTCTACACCTGTAAAATAAAAATGTTGTTTTTAGTTTTTCATTTCTAAACAATTCATTTCAATTTTTATTCTCAGAACTCAATAGCAAGTCATATTGTAAAATTATTTTTTTATGAAGTGCAAAAGGGTGAAGAAGGCACATAATGGGTGAAGAAGGCACATAATAAGTGGCATGCTAAATAGATTTTAACGTGTAAACATTCAAAAACAATAGTTTTATAATTAATATTTTAATTTTCATATTCTCTCACGCTTTTATATCAAAAGCCTGACTAATAGTGGCCGAAGGAAGCTCAATTGATGTGTCGAATTTTTTATTTTTCGTTTCCTTCTGGACATAAAAAACGTCTGTTTGAAGTGTATGTGCCCGGATAGCGCAGCGTAGGGTATAAGAAAAAACTTTCGAAAACACCAAAAGGGTAATTAAGAAGTTCTCAAGCGCCTGCCAAACAAACACAGCTACATACAAACAAGTGCGAGTGGGCGCGGGCGTGTTGTTTGGTGCGCGGACTTTATTAATGAATAAAGCAGCATTTCATAATGGCAGTAAACAGCGCCCAATATGTGGGTGCGAATGTGTCTACATGAGTGGCGCACACAGGGGGGTTTGGGGGAACAAACCCCCAAAATACAAAAATAGCTAATTAGTACAAAATATGGTTTCAAATGGTATTGGGTCTAAAAGTTGTACGCAAACCCACCCTAACCCGCGGAAATAAAATCCTGTGCGCGCCACTGTTCTGCATAAAAGTTTACATAGCTGGACGCGTACGTGTGTCTGAGAGTGGCTGTGTGTCTGTGCGTGTTTGTGTGTGTGTTGCACATGAAGTGCTGTGTTTATTATACACATGGCACGTCACTGACTGACAGCAAGCGAGCAAAGGCAGATAAACTTTGCATGAAGCGTGTATGTGTATGTGTATCTGTGTGTGTGTGTGTATGGCGTCAACGTCGCAGTTAGCAGAAAAACAACAAGTTGTCTAATTTGACGTAAATTAGGCAAAACAATAACTGTTGCATTTTGCACAAGAAAAACAACGAAATTCACACCACCGCCACCTCTCCACCCTCAAATTGTTGTTGCGGCCTTTGTTTGTTGTCATAAATACGCAAAATTTATGACAGCGATAAACTTGAATGCGCCAGCAGATGAGAGACAGTCACACACACACACACACACTACAGTCACGCTTTCGCTGAGTGTTTGTTGAATATGACAGTTGCTGTTTGTTTTTATACGACTTTACGACTACTTCTTGTTGACTTTTTAAACAACTTTGAAAAATCGACAAACCAAACGCGCTGAAAATAGCAAACCAACGACTTTGTCGAAACTCTCGCCATACTCGCCACATGCCGCCTAGGGACATTCTGGCCACCACTCCTCGCCATCAGTTAGACGTGTCACCGCGGGGAGCATCGCTCCGCGCCGCCATCGCTGAAAGCGCGCAACACAGTCATGGAAAATCTGGCATATTTGTACCTTTGTGCCACCGTCGTCGTCGCGGTCGCCTGTCAATATCAATTTTCCAATTCACCTACTTTTGTCTCTCCGCCCCCCTCGGCTCTTGCAGTTAACCCGTGTTTGTTCGTCTGTAATCAATGCGCTTAGAGACACTCGAGCTACGCACGACTTGCGGTTGCCTCGGCGTGACTTATTTATATTGTAAAGCATTGCCCCCCCACCCCCTTCCACGCCTCTCGTCTTTCAGTCACTACTACGCTGTTTTTGTTGTGTTGTTGGGGTGTCTACACCAAGGAAAGAAATCAATTAATTTTCCCCCCTATTATTGCGGCCAGCTAAATTTAGCAATGTGTGAGTTTTTGTGTGTTTGTATGGGTTTGTGTGTGTGTTTGTATGGTATTTTAGACATGTGTCAAGTGCAAGGCAAATACATTATCGAGGGTCATCAATGTTAAATCACTCATTTGGTGGTTGGTTTTGCAGCATTAGCCGGCACTAAATTTTTTCCATACACCATATTTGGCGAGGTCACTGACCGGCTTTCGTGCAATGTCCGGTGCACAGAAGATAACGTCTCAGTGCTGGCCACGGAACTAAGCGTTTTCAGTGGGGTGAGCAGACCTTCGGCTCATCTTGCAAATAATACGATTAAAGCATAAAATTGGCAAAATGAGTTGTTATTGTTGTGCGGGTTGGAGTCGCAGCGAATGGAAACTAATGGGGTGAAATTATCTCGCATCGCGCATTGGAAAATCTTTAAATTTGACACCGGTTGGGGGGGAATATTTTGGAGTGAAAAAAATAAAATAAAAACTACTAGTGACGTCTCAATGTTTCGACCATGTTTTGACGTTTAGGGTTGGAGGAAATTCGTCATAAGTAAGGAATTTTAAATTTCAATTGAAACTATCATCATAAATCTCATGTTTGGTCAGTTAATAATTTTTTTGTTAATTTTTTTATTTTTATAATATTTTTTATTTAATTTAATTAATTTCAATCTAGCGTGTAGTGACGTACTCAAGGAGGATATTGAAAAATATTTCGATATCTCGACTTATATCTTTTGTTCGATATTACGAATTTGTGTTGCTTGAAACGTGTCACGCACCTCGTTCAATGCCTATGTCAGTGTTGCCAGATGCCTGAAATGACTTTCTCCTAAATCCTAAAATAATACTGAAGTTTCCTCCCAAAAATTAAAAAAATCTAAAATTTGTTTGTATATTTTTTAAAGGAATTAAACTTCTCATAAGAAATAAAAAAATATACATATTTTTTATTCATCTTCATCTTAACAACAACAACTTAACAAAAACAAAACATATAACAAATAAATTAAACAAAAAGTGCCATTTTTGGCCGGATTTCACTGTGACAGCGATAAGTGAGAACGAGATAGAACGAGCTAACATTTTGTAAGTTTAAAAAGGTTTAACACAACAAAAATGTTTAACACAAATTTGACTATTAAAATAGTTGCCAAAATATGTTTTGTTGCCAGTGCTCCCAATACATCATACTTCGTTATCCAAAAATCTGACAAAAATCAACTTATGATCCGAAAAACCAAAAACATAAAATATGAATCTCCTAAACAATTCTTCCTCCTAAAAATTCTCCTAAGCGGTCAAGAATCTCCTAAATTTAGGAGGAAATCTCCTGATCTGGCAACACTGGCCTATGAAATCTTACTTTAGGTCTTTGTCGAATTTCAGTGCTGTGTCAAATGTAATTCTGAACATATTCAGTGCTAAACCTTTTAGTTGAATGGTCGGTACCACACCCTCTCGTACAATGCCCACCTCATTCTTTCCGTCGAAGGCCATTTAGAAACTTTGCACTGAATGTCATTGAGGTGCGATTTATAGTTCTAAAGTTAAACCAAACATAAAGGTCACAAAATATTGCCACGCCTCATGTCCAATAGTCATGAAATTTCTCCAGTAGAACAATAGATTCATGGGACAACGCTATACCAAATTTCAATGCCGTGGGTGGTGACGCGTCTCTTAGTCGAAGAGTGAGTCTAAGCAAAAAGTTTGTATTGAGTGTCATTGATGAGCGATTTACAATTCAAAAATTATCAGCAAATTTTGGTCACAAAACCCATGCCACGCCCTCTATTTAACGCTCATGTAATTTCACCAGTGGAACGAACCTATGTCAAATTTAATTGCAGTTTGATTTACAATTCGAACGTTACTCAATATTACAAATTTGAGTTATATGGGTGGTATCACGCCCCCTTGTTCATACAAAAAAAATATCATCAATCATTGTGTCAAATTTTCAGGTCAACTGGTGAAGTAGTCAGACAGAAAAACATTAATTTTTATAGATAGAAAAGATTGATTAAGTCCGAACTCGAATGTATGAAGCACTGATTTCTGCTACAATGCGAGTTAGAATTCAGAATTCTCTAAGCCGCATCGACCGTCTGTGTTTTTTAGGTTAGGTTAGTGCTATGATCACAAAGGAGTTTACTCAAGTCACACGTTTCTAATCGTTTAGGAATAAGAACAAATCTACAAGGCTATAATTTCAGATAGAAAGCACCAACTACTTAACCCTTTCGCTACATGTTTTTACTGGTGAAAGTTAAAATTTTTAGTCGATCGATTTAGTCTTTTGTGCAGCTATATCAATCAGAGCCCATACAAATTTTTTTAATTTAAAAAATTTTTTTTTAATGATCCCTGTTTTTAGAGTGTTGTCATATGACAGCAACCATAAAAGTTAGTCTTTCTTTTGGCTTACACACTTTTGTATAAAAAAGGCCCAAATTACAAAAAAGGCCCAAGTGAAATAACAAGGCCCACTTTTGTTCCAAATGAACCAAAAGTGGCAACTGTGAGCGTATCTAACGTCGGCCTTTCCAGCATTCTCCGGCCGATCTCATGAACTATGTGTAACCAAAAGGATCGAAGAGATCAGTTGAGAAAATTAAGATCATTTTGTTAGGAGTTGCGCGGACAGACCGATGTATTTGAATTATTAAATTTGAAATGGTCGAATTTTAAGGCCTATCTACAGTCTCTGTCAATATTTAATTCATACCGCTGGACATCGACTGTATAAAGACAATTGTAAGCTTAATTTAATAAAATAAATTTGATTTGATAAATTTGAATTTTGGCCAATCCAAACTCTCTTTCAACATGCAATTCGTACCACTGGACATCGACTGTGCAGTACATAAATGCAATATGTATATTTATGTGCAAGACATAAATTGTTCTCGCTTTTTGTGCGCTTCTATTTTTATGTGTTTGTGTTGCAATTTTATTGTGCGCCATAATTTCATGAAACTTTGTGAAAACTTTTGCAATTGAGTTTTGCGGCTGTTGGACTTGGACTTGTGTGAGAATTAGCTTTGGTTTGTTATAAAACTTCTGTTAAACAACAGCAACAACAATAACAAACACGACACGTGCCTGCAAGGAGAGTGTAAATCAAAGTCGAAATTATAAAGTGCTCGGACTAAAGGCATACACACACACATATACATACACACACACATAACAAATTGCATGGCTGAAAGCGGCCAGCGTTGCCTTTGAAGTTGATCATTTGTTGTTTGTGTGTTTGATAGCAACAAAATTTAGATTAGCTGCAAATTACTTTTGTTTTATTTGGTTATTCGCAGTGCCTCCGAGCGTCAGCTGTTGACTTTACATGCGGCAACATTATGAGCGTTAACGATATAATTTTATATAGCAGGAATAAACTGTATTGTGAGCCAAAGTTTAGATATGGTAAAAGCGGAATATTTAAATAAAACAAAATTGATGTAACGCTGCATTGACTTCACCTTTCTTTGTAGCCGTTTGATACCAGAAAGTGTAATTGCTATTAACAGTTTATGCAAAATTAAAATTGAATTATTTTTTTATTTCATTTTTAGATTTTTTAGATCAAAAGAAATCTTTTCATATTTCAAGTATTACAATTTTTACAATTTTTAAGGTCAAAAATTGTTTGCAAGGTTATATGTAAAAACTTATTTCAATGGACCTAATGACTTCGACCAAAACAGAAACAGATCACAAATTACTAGAAAATTCAAAAATAATAACTAGGAAGAGCATTCTTGAGCTTTCCGAATCATTAGTTAACAATTTGTATTCTGAAACGTGATTGAATGGGTGGAATTATTTCAAATAAAAAGATCGAGAGTAACCAGATAAATTCCAATCTGAAATAATTTCAAAATTATTAGGCAGTTTTCTGAAAATCAAATCAAACTCTTAGTTGGCCAAAAGTTGGTTAAGAGTTTGTATGTATCAACATGAATAAATGACTGAACTTGTAACCAAAACTCTGGATGGGAATCTATAAATTGGGAATAAAACTAAAAACTAGGAATAATTTGGTGAATATTCTTCATTATGTGAAAATCAGCCCTAAAAAGATTAAAATTTTGCTAAGAGTGTGTATTGTAGAAATATGATTTAGTGGGGCTAAGGACATGTAAATCAAAACTCCCGATGGGAAATAACCAGGAAACTCTATATTCGGAATAATTTGGTGAATATTCCTTAACTGATTAAAAATCAATCTTTAAAGGGATCCAAGTTTAGTTAAAAGTTTGTGTTAGAAAACATGATTGATTGTATATAACAAAAAAAAAAATTCATATCTGAGGTAAGTCTATCTCTATTATACGATTTTATAAAAATCCGTCACTGAAGGAGTCAAAAGTTGGTTAAGAAATTGTGTTGTGATACATCAGTTAATGGTGACTTCATGACTTGGATGGAAAATAAAAAAAAAAAAATAATCGTATATATACAATTCTCGTGTCACAATGTTTGTTACCATACTCCTCTGAAACGGCTTGACCGATTTTTATGAAATTTTACATGCATATTCAGTAGATCTGAGAATCGGCTACTATCTATTTTGTATACCCCTAAGTGATAAGGGGCGTGGCACATAAAAGCAAAATCTTTAAAATTGAATATTTGCCACCTCACGTATTTCATTATAGAAAAAAACGAAGTTTGCCGGGATGTCATAAAATCTTTAAAATTGAATATTCGCCACCTCACGTATTTCATTATAGAAAAAAACGAAGTTTTCCGGGATGTCATAAAATGAAGAAATTCCCTAGAAATAATTTGTATGGCAAAACAACGTTTGCGGGGTCAGCTAGTCATATACATACATATAAAATATTTCAAGGCGTATTAGAAAAACAGTATTTGAGGGGATTTTAAGTTAGTTAAGAGTTTGTAAGGAGAAAAATGTTTGAATGAGCCTAATCACTTCAAATAAAAAATTCAGATCGAGAGTAATCCGATAAATTCAAATCTGAAATAAATCTGTTCCTATTACATAGTTTTCTGAAAATCAAATTCTGAAGAGGCCAAAAGTTGGTTAAGAGTTTGTATGGAGACACATGATTTAGTGGTCCTAATGACTTCAAATCAATACTTATGAACAGAAATAACCAAACAAATTCATATCTCAGTTATTTTTATATCTACTGAACCATTGAAGTGGTCAAAAGTTGGTTAAGAGTTTGTATTGTGATACATGATTAAATGGGTCTAACGAAATTCAAAGTAAAACTCCGGATGGAAAATAACTAAAAAAATTAAATAGAAAATATTTCGACATGTGTTAGAAAAACAATCCTTGAAGGGATTTTAACCCTTTCGACCCCGAAGTTGCCTGAGAGCAACTTCACCTATTTTTCTTCTTATAGCAAAATCTACAATTAATTTATGGGTTTAATTTAAGTACGCACCAACAAATTAATATTTATAGAAGTGAATTCAAAGAAAATTACACAAATTATACTGTTATCCCCAAAATAATTTCCAATAGTTTGCAGCGATATCAGGAAATGTTTGTGTTCGAATTGAAGTCTACGAATTGGGCTCGTTTGATCAAAACCCTGTTTCTTTAATAATGGTTAAACAAAATCAAAAAGTGACAATTTTGTATTTTTTCATAAATATTAAATAATTTTTCAGTCTTAAAAATATTGATACAAAATTTATTTAACCCGTTTTAAGCTGAAATTGTTCAAAAGTAAAATAGCTCTAGCACTCTAACAAAGGGGTTTGCCGACTTCAAATGCCGTGTGCACACTTCTTAGGCAAGTTTCTCATGGTTAAAATACCAAAAAGTAATATCGAGACACAGGCAATCTAGATACCAACGTTTCATTTTACTACTTAAAACCGAACTCCAATATTTTGAACATGTTTTAGTTTTCATTAATGTTCGACAGGGAATTCGGTCGGAAAAAAATTTGGTATAAGAAAAGTAGCCAGAACTAAGTTTCAGTTCGTCTTTGAGAAGTCTGTTTCAGTTGAACACTAGTTTTCTTTATTTTTTTGGTTAAAGCTGTTTGAAAAATCCTTGAAATATGTTAACAAATACATATAAATTTACATATAAATTTTATACACATAAATTTTATACATATAAATTTTATATACATATAAATTTTAACACTATTTAAGTCTTTTTAAGAAAACGTCCTTAAGTCAAGTCGAAAGACAGCCTTTTATTTTGATCTAATTTCTTATATTTATGCGAGAGCAGCTGACATGCTGCAGCAGGCTTTCTTTCGTAGTCTTGCTATTGAAATTCGCCCGGCAGACATCATAGTTAATCAAGTCACAGCAACAGCCGCGCACTCTCTACCCTCTCACGCTGCCAAGCTGCCGACTTACCTACGATTGCCGGCAGTGCGCGTTGCCAGCGAACGGAAGTGGAGACAACATCAGCTCGGAACAGAAAAGAACTAAACCGGCACAATGTACACATAATAAAAGCCCCAGATACCAGCCAATGAAGAAGCCTTGAACGAAAATAAGAAAAAAGACAGAAATGTGGCAAGGAAATGCAATGAGAATAACAGGAAGTTTCACAAAAAAAAAATGTGTATTGCACAAATAAAAATGACAATAAAAATGAAAATAATAAAGAATATAGTTGAGCGGCTGGTGGCATGCACGATTATTGTCCCCGGTTGCAAGCGGCATTAATAAAAGCACAACTAATTGGCCGCAACTATGTCAGCGACAAACGCAAAAATAAGAAAAAAAATGTTGTCCTGTGCGTGCGTGTGTGTGTGTGTATCATAGTCAAAGAAGCGCGGTCGCAAAATTGACATCTAATTAGAGCATAAAATGAACTACATTTTATAGAAATTTGTATACTAACTTGTAAGTAGTTGTTGAATTGATTTATCTATCTTATCAGCAGAATCTCCAAGTGATACACATCCTTCAGTAGAGATGAGTTTTAACTAATATTAAGCGACGAATGTAGTGTAAAGATGAGTTATGCGTCCAGAGAACTGAAAGGGCATGGAGTTTGCGGGCACAACTGGGTCTAATAATGCTCCTTGCAATTCGACAGACAGACAGAACTTTTTAATTAAATAAGCTCCTATTTACTAAGTTATGTAGCCTGTCTGTTTGTCAGCGCCTCGGCTTACTAAAAAAGGACATCAGTATGATAGTAGTTCAGATAGTTTTTGCGTTTGATGGCGAGTGCAAGACAGGTGAATTAGACAATAGCGATCAGCTTGAAAGCAATGATTGGAATACCGACATTAGCTACATTCTGGTTGATCGATTGATCGTTTTATAGCTAGCGGAGGTATACAGAAGGATTAGAAGAGAATGATTAGTCTCAAAGTATTAAGAAGAATGCCGGAAGTGTTTACTCTAGAAAATGGTTTTCTCAAAATGCGGCTTTTAAACAGAGTTTCTCTAGGAAGAGTTGCTGTCGAAAAAGTTTCTCTGGAAAAGGTTTCTCTGAAAACAATTTTTCCGGAAAAGGTTTTTATAGAAAAAGTGCCTTTTGAAGGACTTGATTTGGAAAAGGTTTGCCTGAAATGGGTTGGTCTGGAAACTGTTTCTCTTAAAAAACAAGTATCTATTGAAAGATATGCTCTTTAACCCTTTTTTGACTACTGCGATAACCCGTGTAACAAAAATAAAAAAAATTTTCACACCGGAAAAAATCCATATGGAGGTGAAACTAGCGACAAAACATAGTAATACTGCGTACTCAGTTTTTTATTTCTACATCTTTTGTGCTTTTAAAAGAACTTCAAAATTTTGAAGAGGATAAAAAATAAAAAAAATATAAAAAATACTTATCTTCGTTAGAATATGGCAATATGTAAATCAAATGAAAGAGGAAAGGCTCAAGAATTGAAATAAAATTAATGTTTTATCTATTTGTAAAAAAAGGATATGAAAAAGGTCCTTTGAAAATTTTCATCCTTTATATCCTTGAAAATTTACATCGAATTTTCTTGAAAAGTAAGTATGTTAAAACCCCAAATCTCCTTCATCACGTGTCAAAATTTCATTATTCTCGCTTCATTGATTTTGTGTCTTTTTATTATTTGAAATACTGATACTCAAATAAATTAGAATTTTTGTACTTCATTAGAATTGCAGCTTCCGCCTTTTTTTAATAACTTACGAACTAATAAAGTTAGAGTAATGAAATTTTGACACGTGAACAGGGAGATTTGGAATGAAAAACTGAGTACGCAGTATTACTTTTTCCCAGTGTGAAAAATGCTGTCGCACGGTGTAATAAGTTCCACCAAGTTTTAAAATACCCCTAAAAACAATTATTTAATCTTATGAAACCTGGAAACTGTTTCTCTTAAAAGGAGTTTTTGGAAAAAGTGTCTGTGATTCTATGAATCTATGCTCTTTAACCGTTTCCGGACTACTGGGATAATATATTACGTCCCACGAAGTTTTTAATACCATCAAAACAAATCTTCAAATCCTATGACCCATGCAATATATTTATTTGAATTACTATACATCTTCCCGGATAAGAGGATGATTTCAGAATTTTTGAATATGAAACTTTCATAGCAAGGAATCATTTCTACCAAGAATACCAATTTTGGTTTTCAAAATTAAACTCCGTCCCGAAAGTGTCTTTGTAAGGTGTTGCTCTACAAAGGGTTTCTTTAAAAAGGGATTTTTAAACAGATTTTTCTAGAAAGGCTTTCTTTGAAAATGGTTTCTTTGGAGAGACCTGCTTTTGAAATTGTTTCTCTAAAAAGGAGCTTTTATGAACCGTTTCATTGGAAAATGTTTCTCTGAAAAGAGTTCCTTGGAAAGAGTTACTCTACGAAAGGTTTCTCTGAAGATTAATGCATTAGAAAAAGTTTAACTGTGAAAAGGGGTTTATATAGAATGGGCTGCTCTGAACAAGTGCTATTTAAAAAATTGTTGTTCTCTGGAGACGGGTTCTTCTTCTTCAAGTGATGCTTTTTAGATCTCTAATCTGGTGATCCCTTTGATGCCCGACCCTTATAGACCAACACTCTACAAAACAAAACGCTTCTTTAACATCTCACCCAAAGTTGATGCCATAAAGTGATTGCAGTAAATTGATTTAAATTATTGACCAATACTTGAAATTGAAATTGGATCAGCAAAACCAGATGCAGTTAAAACAAATCAAATTTGACTTTATGCACATCGATTGATGTGTGGCCCTGACGAATTGAGTGCGTTTGGGTTGTCAGCTGCGAGCCGATTATTATTTTGTGTGTAGAACGCGTATTGAATTATGAACTGCAATCATTTACTAAATAATTGCCATAATTAATATGGGCTATGTAATTGCAGTCGAAATGCTCCCGGCCACGCCACAACAGTCCATGCGGGCGTATTGTAAATGCTGCACTTTATTACAATTTCTAGTGGCTGCTCGTATTACGAGTGAACGTGTAATTAATGCTGCCCGCTGATTAGTGTCAAGTCATTGGTTGGCAGTGCAGGAATTTAACTTTTAACTTGCATTTGAAATTAAATATCATGGCATTTGAAGTAAATATACCATTTAACAGGTGACCAAGCAATAGAGCAATTTTGATGAAATGAAAAGTCTTAGAAAAATCTAGCCTTCATAGTTTCATCTATATCCTGCACTGAAACATCCAGAGTTCCTTATGCCCAAAACTCTATTCCAGATTTTCTTATGGGTATTAGAAAACGTGATCAATATAAAAAACTGGTTTGATTTGCCGTTTGTTCGGCCATCTCTTGGCTCGTTTGTCAACCCTCTGGCACGGTTAAGGTTTTAGAAACTATACAAAAAATGTCTGTCACTGGCCTGAAAAACCAAGCATAGGCATAGTAATCGTTCCAGGGTTTCCATTTAATCTTCATCCCTGCAGACAAAGACTACAGGAATTACAATTTTTATTTAGCAAAGGTGATGAAAAATTGGGTACGGCTCTCCTCCAGTCTGCCGGATTCTTATTGACTAAAACACTCTGATCTTGGCGATTTTCGAAGGGTTCACATAGTGGGTCTCTTTTCATCAGTAATTGTTTACCTCTATGACTGTCCTATTAGATGTCAGAAGTGTCCAATCAGATGTCTTTGAGTTCCAACATCCTTCACCTCTTAGACTCACTTAATAAGTTCGCTTATCTGCTCCAACTAACTTTGTTCACATCTCAAAGTGTACACAGTCACTTAAAGCCAGCAGTACTCATCACTAATGCAAATAAAAATTGTAAATATGAAATTGCGGCGTAGTGGCAGATGTCATTCAGTACTGAAACATTAAATAGCAGCTGTGCGTTTATCATACTTTGACTATTTGACTTGACTGCAGCAGTTGACAGCAAAAACAAAAGCACATTGAAACAAATACCATTGAAATCCTTTCAAAGGATTATGCGCCAGATTTCCAGATAAATACAAATTCATAACAAAATAGCCGGAAAGCTAAAGTTGTTTTTGGCCATGGCAAAAAATAAATTTGTTATTGCTACCGTCAAGGATAATCGGCCTAGAACGCGCCATTTCCAGCATATTGAGTGGATTTCTTATATAGTTTACTCGCAGCTAGCTTTCATGCTTTCCTGCGTGGCTTTTAAGCCGATGTTGCTGGAAAACTGGCATCGCTGCAATGCGAATGCCACAGCGCCAAATTGAGCTTTTAGTCGGCATAAAACATTAAATAAACATTTGCCTGCAACTCGCTACGAAATGATTTTTGGTAACCTGAAGTATGACAGCACAATCAGAGATTCATGCAAATTCTGTGTTTAATTGTAAGTAATGTAAAGTATGTAAGCATTTAAAAGAAGTAAATAATTTTTTTATTCTATGAAATAAGCAAACTTTCCCTTTCGGGAGTTCTTTCAGGAGCAGACAAATTTTATAAAGTAGCAGACATCATAAAAATAAATTATGGGAAACATTTTCAGCATTAGAATACATGTGAAGCTTAAGTAATGGAAGCTTCTGGAAGCTCGCATAAGCACAAAGACATGGTTTACTGTGACACTTGTGACACCTGTTTGACCACGATTTCCTTATTTAGGGAGTTGTGATCCATGAGGATTTAATATAAACCTTCTCATTTTCCCCAAGTTTTAGTTTAGTCTTAGTCTTAGTCCTTGTCTTAGTCTTAGTCTTAGTCTTAGTCTTAGTCTTAGTCTTAGTCTTAGCCTTAGTCTTAGTCTTAGTCTTAGTCTTAGTCTTAGTCTTAGTCTTAGTCTTAGTCTTAGTCGTAGTCTTAGTCTTAGTCTTAGTCTTAGTCTTAGTCTTAGTCTTAGTCTTAGTCTTAGTCTTAGTCTTAGTCTTAGTCTTAGTCTTAGTCTTAGTCTTAGTCTTAGTCTTACTCTTAGTCTTACTCTTAGTCTTACTCTTAGTCTTACTCTTAGTCTTAGTCTTAGTCGTAGTCTTAGTCGTAGTCTTAGTCTTAGTCTTAGTCTTAGTCTTAGTCTTAGTCTCAGTCTTAGTCTTAGTCTTAGTCTTAGTCTTAGTCTTAGTCTTAGTCTTAGTCTTAGTCTTAGTCTTAGTCTTAGTCTTAGTCTTAGTCTTAGTCTTAGTCTTAGTCTTAGTCTTAGTCTTAGTCTTAGTCTTAGTCTTAGTCTTAGTCTTAGTCTTAGTCTTAGTCTTAGTCTTAGTCTTAGTCTTAGTCTTAGTCTTAGTCTTAGTCTTAGTCTTAGTCTTAGTCTTAGTCTTAGTCTTAGTCTTAGTCTTAGTCTTAGTCTTAGTCTTAGTCTTAGTCTTAGTCTTAGTCTTAGTCTTAGTCTTAGTCTTAGTCTTAGTCTTAGTCTTAGTCTTAGTCTTAGTCTTAGTCTTAGTCTTAGTCTTAGTCTTAGTCTTAGTCTTAGTCTTAGTCTTAGTCTTAGTCTTAGTCTTAGTCTTAGTCTTAGTCTTAGTCTTAGTCTTAGTCTTAGTCTTAGTCTTAGTCTTAGTCTTAGTCTTAGTCTTAGTCTTAGTCTTAGTCTTAGTCTTAGTCTTAGTCTTAGTCTTAGTCTTAGTCTTAGTCTTAGTCTTAGTCTTAGTCTTAGTCTTAGTCTTAGTCTTAGTCTTAGTCTTAGTCTTAGTCTTAGTCTTAGTCTTAGTCTTAGTCTTAGTCTTAGTCTTAGTCTTAGTCTTAGTCTTAGTCTTAGTCTTAGTCTTAGTCTTAGTCTTAGTCTTAGTCTTAGTCTTAGTCTTAGTCTTAGTCTTAGTCTTAGTCTTAGTCTTAGTCTTAGTCTTAGTCGCAGTCGCAGTCTTAGTCTTAGTCTTAGTCTTAGTCTTAGTCTTAGTCGCAGTCGCAGTCTTAGTCTTAGTCTTAGTCTTGGTCTTAGCCTTAGTCATAATCTTTTATCAAGAACCGAGTCTTGTAATCTATAAATCGATTTTCTTTAACACTAAAAGCTACTGACATCCCTCAGCCACCAACGCTGTGCACTCTCTTAGTTAATGATGATATTTGTACCCATGAAAGCAGCTTGACTAACGTCAAGTACTTAAACTATGAGCAAATACCTCGACCCACTCACCACACCCACTCGGCTCAAGTGGTGCGCGCTCACCGAAGGTCAGCCAGCAGCTACACGTCAACGAAATGCATTCACCGCCTTGTTCGCTGTTCCGTGCCGAGTCGCTTGTCTTGCGTCCATTTTGCCATTTTGCGCAACTGTCAGGCGAATTCTCATTTGTCGTCACTCGGCTGCGTGCGTCGGAGCCAAGTGGCCAGAGATTGTTGACAACTTAAATAGAGCCAAGAAACACCATTAAAACCGACATTGTTGTCACGACGCGCGGGCTGAAAGCGGCAGCGCGCTGCCAGTTGTGCAGCTGAGATGTGTATTCCGATTGCTGATTACGACGGCTACTGCCAGCTGCTCAACAATTGTTGTATTATTTTCTTTCAATGGTTGTTTTCACTATTGTTTTTGTTGTTGTATGCGTTATTGTGGTTATTTAAGGCCATGTTGGAAATGAAGATGTTTTTTCTGAGCGCGCTGCACAAAATGGAAAACGTTAATAAATATCCATCAAATAAATTCGTTGCAAGTGAAATGTGAAGAATAAAATAAAAAAGCAGGTCTGGTCGGTCGTAATATGTAATGTTAAATAAAGTATATGTTTGTACTTACTCGTACATAATCTGATTTTAAATATATTTCATATTTACTAAAAGCTGCGCTTAATTGTTGACTTTTGATTTTAGGTTTTTTATCACTGTAAATGTTCATTAATTTTTCGCTGCTACATTGGAGTGAAAATCAGATTACTAATTCTTATTAAGAACACTGTTTAACAAATTTATGGTTTTTGTGTTGCTCGCAATAGCTTAAGTGAGGTTAAGTTGCGATGGTTGCTTCTGTATGGGATTAGATAGTTTTTAAACAATAGACTAACAATAAATAAAAAATAACAATCGGGTGGACGAACTGGATTTAAAAAATTCTATAAATCGTTTCTTATGATATTTGAGCTAATTTTTTTTTTAATAAGTAATAATGAATTATCTATTTTTGAACCCCAAACAGGAGGCACTATTGTGAGTGCTTTACGTGAATCTTAACTTTTTAACTATATACTCTGGAAAATAAATAGTTGCATAAATAAAAGCTCAAAGTTTACATTGGTTGGGCAACGAAATGCATTTGGAAGGGGAAAGGGTCATTCCCTGAGCGTTTGCTCAAAATAAAAAAAAAAATTGCTCATACAAAATTATGCTATAATAGAACTCTCTGGTACCAAAAGTTCGAGGAAAACAAAATCACAATGATCCGACAAAATTAAAGCTAACATAAGCACTCTGCAAATCCGAAGCTGGAAAACTGTTTCCAAAAACCGCAAACCTAGAAAAATATTGTAAATGAAACTTCTCCCCGAGGAATAATTTGCTGTCTGATGACGATGAGGGAGATAGCGAGTTTCATGTCGGAATCTTTTTATAGTTCACAGCGTCATTGCGACATCGCACTGTGGCAGCACAACCAAACATTGTTGTGGTCAAGTGAGCATTTTAAGGAGAAGAACTGAACCCATGTGCGGAAGTTTTAAGACAACTGAAGCCTTAAAAAGTTTGTAAGGCCCATTGTAAGAACAAATATTTAAAGATTTGTGTCAAGCATTAGTAAAGATTCATTCCTTTTGTGGTGCATCCAGAAAAACTTTACTATAACTTTTTATCCTAATGTGGTGGTTTGGTTAGTGTCGGCCTAAGTGCAGTGGTACCACTCCACACTTGATAAGACTCACTTTCAACAAAAATAGTAATCTCATTGGTGTCTTTGTTCCAAAAAATACTGTTGAACTGTGTTATTCCATCAGCCTACAAAAAAGTATTTATTTACAAAAAGTGTTTAATTCCCTCGTCTAGTGCCGAATTGCAAATTATGAACAACTAAATTGCATATTAAAAAAAGAAATATGAAATATTGTAGCGTATGAATAAATAAATATTAATTGATATTCTAATTGATAAATTAATATTCGACTGCAGCGTGTGCAAATATTAAAAAAAAAAAATGCATTGTATTATACAAGGTGCGTCCCAAAGTAAACAGGACTTTTGCAATAGGGACGTTTCTGGTGGCGCCATCTATGTGTGAGGACATGCGTTGGAAAGGTACATCTTTCATTCACATACTTACTGTCTAAATTTCATGAAATTTGGTCTAGTAGGCGCCGAAATATCCCGCTCAATGTGACAGTATGTTTTTAACTTTGGTACGAGAATGTCGATCGAACAAAGAGCTAATATTAAGTTCTGTTTTAAACTTGGTAAAACTTTTACCGAAACGTTTAAATTGTTAAAGCAAGTTTATGGTGATGATTGTTTATCCCGTGGCCGTGTTAATGAGTGGTTGAATCGATTCAAGAATGGTCGTGAAGACTTGAATGACGACGAACACGTCGGCCAGTCGAAATTTGTGATTACTGACGATGCCATCAAAACTGTGCGTGATTTTATCAAAATGCAGCCAAAATCATCATTGGAATTGATGGAAATGGAATTGAACATCTCCAAAACATCAATTGATCGCATTTTAACCGAACATTTGGGTCTCCGTAAAGTGTGTTCTCGCTTCATTCCGCACACTTTAACCGACGACCAAAAAGCGCAGATAATTGAGCACGCAAAAGACATCGTTCGGGAAGCCAGACGTGATCCAAATTTCTTGTTCAACATCGTAACCGGTGACGAAACGTGGTTCTTTCAATATGATCCCGAAACAAAGCGTCAAAGTGCCGAATGGAAGCACCCAGATGAGCCAAATCCGAAAAAAACCCGCCGTGAGAAGTCAAAAATCAAAACTCATCTCATTTGTTTCTACGATTCAAAGGGAATAATTCATCGAGAGTTTGTTCCACCGGGAAAAACAATTAACGCTTTGTTTTATGTTGAAGTTTTGAAGCGTTTGGTGCATCGCATTCGTCGTATTCGGCCAGAATATCGCGAGGAAGGAAGTTGGCGTTTATTGCATGATAATGCACCGGCTCACAGAGCCCTAGTTACGACCGATTATTTGACCAAAAATCGCATTTTTACCATCAATCATTCACCGTATTCGCCTGATATGGCTCCCTGTGACTTCTACTTATTCGGTCAGTTGCATTTGCCGATGAAAGGAAACCGTTATAAGGACGTTGAGGACATCCAAAAGGCTTGCACCAACATTCTGAAGGCGATGCCGGCCGATGGCCTAAAACACTCATTCCAAATGCTTTTGGACCGTGCAAAACGTTGTATCGAAGCAGAAGGAGAGTATTTTGAATAAATAAAAAGAATTATACAAAAATAATCATCCGTTTTCTTTATTTTATAAAAGTCCTGTTTACTTTGGGTTGCACCTTGTAGTATTTAGAGCACATCAACTTGGAGCGTAAACATTACAAAATAAAATTATCGTTCGAAGCTACATTATATAGCTACTCAATTAATTATGCATAACAGTAAGTGTATAAATAAATAGATTTATATATAAACATTGTAGGTAAATAAAAGAACATATTTGTGTGTAATTATTTAGTACATTTTCTTTTGGCACAGATTTGTGCATAATATTAAAATAAAAAGAAAAAGTGTATATTATTTGATATAATAATTAGTCACGTTATGGAGTTATTAAAATAAAACAAAAATAGTGAGACAAAATTATAAAAAATTCATTAATTTATTCATAGTTATAATAATAGCCCAGTGTTGCGTTTGCTGCAAGCTTCCCGTAACCATTTCTATTAAAAAAAATTATATGCAAAACCAAATACATAGTTAAATAAAGTTCATAAAGGGTTAGGACCATGCCCATTTCTATTATTATTATTTTTTATTTATTTTTGTTCACATTAAAATGTCCTACATAAATATTTTGTTAATTAATTTTATATATGGTAACACTGATTGAAAGAGATCAGGAGATTTTTTCCTAGGAGGTGAATTTTAAGGAGGAAGAATTGTTTAGGAGGAAGTTTTATGTGGAGGCATTTTTCGGATCCTTAGTGGATTTTTGGGAGATTTTTTGATAACGAAGTATGATGTATTGCGAGCACTGGCAACAAAACATATTTTGGCAACTATTTTAATAGTCAAAGCACGTTATTGTGTTAAAAATTGGTAAGTTTACAAAATGTAAGATCGTTCTATCTCGTTCTCACTTATTGCTGTCACAATGAAATCCCGCCAAAAGTGGCACTTATATATGTTATATGTTTTGTTTTCGTTAAGGTTTTGTTGTTAAACTGAAGATGAATTAAAAAAAATTATATGAAGGTATATATTTTTATTTTTTATGAGAAGTTTAATTCCTTTAAAATAACGCAAATTATAAAAAAAATTTTGGGATATTGTTTACCTTTGGAAGGAAATTTCAGTATTTTTTTAAGATTTAGGAGAAAGTCATTTCAGGTATCTGGCAACACTGAGAAAATCTGTCCAATCTGGGCTCAACGAGCTAATCAGCAATATCAGAGCCAATAACACTACTCAACACGAAAAATTCACCAAAAATAATTAATTAATTTATATTATACATATTGTATATACAATATACAATATACATATGTATTATTAATTTTTGTATTATTATTTTTTATTATTATTATTATATATTATTAATTAATTAATAAAAAAATCAAATTCATTCAAAATAAAAATGTTTTCTAGACTAACTTTGGGCCGCTGAACATGAAACTGAAACTCCAAAATTTTTTTAAGAAGGGTTTTCGAAAAATCTTCGAAAAACAGTTTTTACCCTATTCTTTCAGTTATGAGTACATATCTCGTAAACGAATCATCCGACTAACAGTCACTGTCCGTCGGTCAGAAGATAATACCTTAGCCTTTCCTAATCAGAGGAGATTTGGGGAAGTTACTGACAGTGAAAGTTGTAAAAAAGTTAATTTTTCGACCAATTTAAACAATCATAAATTTTTGAATGTTTTTTTATAGATAAAATAAATGAGCTCCTCTGGTTTAAAAATCTAAGAGGAAAGATATATTATTTGAGCAAATATCAATAGACATCAATAGAATTGAAAGAAAAATGACAAAGTTATGAAGCACTGAGTGAAAACACAAACTTTACATTTATTACACCGTGCGAAACAATTTTTTTTTTTTTTAATATTTGCGGTTGTGCAATGATGAAGATATGGACATCAGATGAAAGAAGAAAATTGTCTC
Source organism: Melieria crassipennis (assembly GCA_963668005.1). Classification (NCBI taxonomy): domain Eukaryota; kingdom Metazoa; phylum Arthropoda; class Insecta; order Diptera; family Ulidiidae; genus Melieria; species Melieria crassipennis. The sequence goes on along the minus strand of OY764961.1, from coordinate 28,567,049 downwards.
CTTTTAACTCAATTTTCTATTTTGAACTTTCAGACCAAAATATGTCAGGTATGGAAAACATACATGTTTTGGATTTCAGTCTGTAGATTCATATATCTAAATTTTATTCTATTTCAAAATTTTGGAAATTCTTCGAAAGTTAAAAATAGAAAATTTAGTTAAAAGAAGACAATTTTTCTCTTTCATTTGATGCCCATATCTTCATCATTGCACAACCGCAAATATTTTAAAAACATATTTGAAATGTGTATGTCCTTAAAATTTTAAAGTCCTTTAAGAAGGTTTTTGGGTCAGAAAATAAAAACTGACTATGCAAGGATACAATAAATTACCTCTAGTTTCACGTCTGTATCAACATTTGGATTGGTCTCGGCAAAAAAAAAAATTGTTCTTTCCCTCTCCTATCTTTCACTTTGTATACAATACAATGGTACGAATGAGCTGAGTTCTATGAGAGAGTTGTAGACTTCTTGCAGTCCCTTCACATCACATCACATCACTTCACATCAGCTTGCGAGCCCGAGCGTTGAGCGTTGCTACATTGAATCTACTGACGATCCTGATCAGGTGCATACATATATACTTTTCATACCGTCTACACCTTCTTCTGGGCGTGGCAATCCCCTGTTCGAAATATATGTACGAGCGAACAATTCCTCTTGTTAACTAAGATCTCAATAGACAGAGACAGCCTTCACTCTATAGGACGTTTATATGGTCGTTTTACTTCATAGCACAGAAACATTGATCCTGCTGTGAGACGACGATTGTGGTGCTCGAAAGATGGTCTTCGACTTGCCTTTGATAGTTTGGATATGTCACTCGGACCGACGACAAAGCATCGTTCAATGAGATTTTATTCAATGCGCCTAAGAGCACCTCACCTTTCGTGAGGGTAGTTAAAAATCTCTGACAAATAAAGAAAAAATATCTTCATTGGTGAGATAAAGTTGAAGAAGTTGAATTTAGTGTGAACCACTGAAGAAGGCATTCAACCAAAAGACACTGGAGAGAAGTTTTGCTGTAGGTCGCAATGTAGTAGTGGGTTTTTGGCCTTTCATAGTTTGCAATAAAGTCTAAGTATTTGAATGTACTATAGATTGTAACCCAGTGCTACCGTACTTTTGATCCTTCCAAAAGTTGATATACTTACCTATGTATGTGTGAAACTAGTCATTTAAAGTAACATAGCAGTTTTTAATTTTCTGATCCAATGTGTTTTTATTACTTCATAAATAGGACATTATGAGTTAGCATTGATTTATTTTATAATTGTATATTTCAATTTCAGTTGTTAAATCAAGGTTCACAAATGGATGATTATTTTATAAAAACAAACAACTATAAAGCAGCAATGACGAATTATAATATTAGCTGATAGGCTGCTTTACATATTTGATGAAAAGAATTTGCATTTGCTGCACTAATACCATAACAATACACCATATGTTGTTGGTGGTTTTGGTTTTAATAAAAACCATTTTTTTTATCAACATCAAATGCAACTCAAGAACAAAAATTATGAAAAAATTTAATTTCATGAGTCTAATTAAAATTGTATTTGAACGTAAAGCACGAAACATACAGAATTGAATTGTATGGTTTATTTAAATTATATCTGTTTTTGTCTGTTTGATATTTGTCTTTTTAAACAATGTGAACCAAATACAAATGTGCACGCAATTTTCCATGGTTAAATTGTATTTGGCTTTAGTATCTTCCTCTGTGGGTCAAAAAGTTTGTATCGTCGTTTTTTTGGTATCGGCCAAATATGGCCGATTATCTGCCGAATATCTTAAGAAACAAATCGTTTTTAACAATCGAGAGCCTGTCCAAGAAAAACCATGTTTTCTAGACATGTGCATACTTTTTCATTGGTTGTGTTAGGTTAGGTTGAAGTCTAAACTAAAAGTCCATAAAAATCGATACCCTGTCGAAGAATAAAAATGTTTTCTTAAATATTCGCATCTTTCTTTCATTGTTTCACTTAGGTTAGTTTAGGTTGGAGTGGCAGTTTTCTGCATGAAAGCTCATTGAATGACACACATGCGGCATGAATTCCCAAATTATCGCGCTTGGACCAAGAGAGTTCCGAAGGATTCAGGGGATCCTGTCAACTTTCCTGATACACAATGAAGATAGCTCGGTCAGGCTGGTAAAGAATGTGTAGCCAAAAAACTTGAGCCACTTCTAGTAAGGGAAGGACATTGTCACATGAGATGGAGAACGGGCTTTTCTCCTCCTCCTCTGAACCACAAACACAAAAAACTATTGTTTGTGTTACATCTATTGAAATATGGTTCCAAATTTTAAAAGCACTTTTTGAATTCCAAACAATTTTCTTTAAACATCCCATATTTACCCCCAGCGAAGCTGTGTACTCAACTTTTTTCATGCATATATGTAAATATTTTACTAATAAAATATTTAAAGATGCTTTTGAATTGTTCGAAAAAAGAATTATTTTAGTTCTGGCAGCAACTATTAGTATCGATATCCATTTACCACAATGCTCACATAATATGTGTCCGCCAAAGTTGCGTGCTTGCAATTTAAAAAAAATATTGTACAATAAGTAAAAAATAAACAAAAATGGCACATAAAATGTAAAAATGCATTTTATTAATGGTCGTTGGGAATGTTTTTTTTGTTCTTTTATTAATAAAATTTTCATTAATTGTTATAGGGCGTTGCGAAATGGAAATGAAGTTAAGATTCAAAGTATATTAAAGCATAATTTATTTTGTGCATATTATTAATGTTCTGATTTATCTCACACATATCTACTCATATATAAATAAATGTATGTATGTAATATGTATGTCATATGTATCTATATGGCACCTATACATGTACGTGTGTATATATATTTTTACTTCATGAGCTTTTAATTTATTGTTGCAGTAATGAATGTTTGCAGGGCATTGTAAAATATGTAAAACTCAAATATGTATGTATGGAGATATGTTAGTATACAGAACGTACTTTGAAAGGAAATGCCCCTAGATATGAAAACAACAATTTTTCTGGCAAATTTAATTTAATTTTCGGACAATTTCAACGATTCCTTAAAACTCGATCCATTTAAATAGTCCAGCAATGTTTAAATATTTTGATTTAAAAACAAAACAATGCTTCAAGATATTGAAGATGAGAATCTCTTGTCCTATCTTTCGAATATCAAAAATACGCATCAGTTGACCTTTTAACTTCCTCAATCTATCAAAAACTGTTAACATCGTTGATTCTTCATGTTGGGGAACAGAAAATAGTCGCTGGGGACCAAATCTGTAGAACCCAGTTCGATGATGGACCAATTCCTAGCCCCGTTCATTTAGTTTTAAATTGCTTTCATTCAAATATGAGCTGTCAATGCATCTTTGGAGCACTCGAGTCCGCAAACAATTTTGTCGTCTTCTACTACTTTTTGACTCACTTCACTCACTTCTGCCAACTTTCGATGAAATGCAGCACTTTTCCATCTGTCATTGTATAATTTTCATAGCTTTAAAATGTCTGAAACACTGCAAAGGAATTAATTGAATCTCTAAATACTCATACGCAGTGTATGCCTTAGCTCATAAAAAACTTTGCATTATCTTTTCAGTGCGTTTTTTCCAAATATAAAATACTGAATAAACCTCAACATTAAGTATTCATAAATGGTGCAAAAACAACAACTTCGAAAGAACATTTTGACAGTGCGAGGTATATGTTTGGTTAGGGTGACGATTACATCCATTTAGCGCCATCTTAGTGCGCCGTTTTGATGCCACCTTCTCGGTATTTACATGCAGGTAAGTGTTACTGAGACCTTAGCTATTTTAGAAGCCAGTTCGAGGCGTTGATTAAGGCCAGAAAATGTTTGTGTTTCCTACAAGAGATTCCATTGATACCCTCGAAGAAAGGTTCACCTAGCGTTGTCATCCTCCTTCCTAAGGAGCTTCTTCTAATGTGGTTCTAAAAAATTAATACAACTTTTCCATCATCCATCTGGTGCTACTAACAATTTTTTAAATGTACTCGTAAATTGCAAAGACTGATTCAATGTTTAAAATGTTTGAGATATGTAATTTAGCTGATGATCCCAAAAGAAACTGACAACTTGTCAGGAGGTCTCCTGTCAAAAGTAAAGTAAAGTTTGTGTTGGTAGTTAGATACTGTAATTTCAATAAAACTAATTCAAACAATAACCCAAAAATGTCTGAAAATAAAGTTTTTTGTTCACGTCAATCCATCAAAATAGGCTGGAAAGGCTGACATGTTGAAGATTAAAGTTTACACCTTTGTGTAAATAAATGTTCAAATATTAGTTTAGTTTTTTGTGCAGCAAACTTTTAGGTGATGAAGTTTACACAGGCGCTCACATAAGTAAGACTTGCTTATATTTTGCTTAGTAACTAACTAGTGAGCAAGGACATCATATCTAAAAATGTGTAATTGCATTAGTTTAATCGACGTCCGCAACGGTTTTCAACAGCCCACTGATGCGATTTCGCGGCAGTTGCCATAAGCGCGCAAATTTAATTTAGTTTATTTATTCCATCACAAGCGACAACGGTGGCAGAACTTCATTTGCTACAAGCTGAGCGCACGCTCGCTTACTCAATTAGGTGCATTACCTTCGCCCCGCACGTTCTCGGATTCATGCAATCATTTGTATGCGCTCCCCCGACAGTGCGCGACCAGCGGCGGCGCTGAATGGCGATAAGCGCGTTTAAAAGTGTCGCCATAATTGCTGCCATAAGGATACAATGATGGATGAGTTTTTACACTCAACACATTCATGCCATTTTTGCATACATCACACACACACACACTGACGCACAAACAACATGCATCAAAATGACTGAGCGGAAGTTGCAATAAAAAGTAAAGAAATAAATTGAATAAATAGTCGGCAGGAGAAAAGGGAGTTAGTTAACGTTGAGTGGAACTAGAGGGGGGATTATCAAGTGCGACGTTGGTTGATGTTGGCTGGTGTGAGGCAAAAACACGTCGTTTTGTTTACTTGCGTCAGCTTGCACCGCAAATATTTAACTTTAATGCTGGCAGCGTTGATATGTTTACCGCTGGCATGTTGTCGTTTGCTCGCTTTATGACTCTTGTTTGTTTGTTGAGGTGTTTGTTTTTAATAAATAAAAACATATACAATTATGTACTTTTAGAGAGTTTAAGATGTAAAATGTAAAATATGAATATAAGAAATTAAATATCTATAATGTTTAAAAAACTAAACACAAATTTTAAGAAACTATGTATAAAATATAAACACAAATTTAAATTTAAAAATATAAAGAATTAAATAAATATAAAATAAATATAAAAAATTTATATTAAAGCTAAAAATATCTAATATATTATAATATTTATTATAAATATAAATATATATATAGAAATACATTTAAAAAATTTATATAAAGATTTTTAAAAAGTATATAAAATTATATTAAAAAAAATGAAAAACTTAAAAATTTAAAATATAATACCGATATTATAAAAAATTAAATAAATATAAAACATATGCAAGTAAAGTGTCGTAGAAAATATATAAAATATACAGTCGTGTCTGGGTATAGTGAACACCCTATATAGTGAACAACTCGATATGTTGAACACCCAAATTTTGACATGGAGCCTCTAAATCATGAACAAATTTTTGAAAGCAATTTCAAGCAAAAAGCATAAAGTGTATTTTGAGCAAATAAAACGAGTTTTTGAACAAAAATGTTAACCCTGATATAGTGAACAACATCAATACTGTGAACAGGCCTTGCAATAATTAGTTCACTATATCCAGACACTACTGTATATAATAAAACAAAAAATATATAAAATTTAAAACTTAACATTTAAAATATAATGCAAAAATTATAAATAAATATAAAAAATAAAAACAAAGTGTAGTAGGGAATACATAAAATATATAAAATAAAATAAAAAATATATTTAAAAAAATAGAAAAATATACCAAATGGAACACTTGAAATTTCAATTAATTTAAATTAATTTAAGTAAGCATAAAAAATGAAATAAATATAAACATTATTAAATGAAAAGTGTAGTAGGAAATATTTAAAATATATAAAATAAAATAAAAAATTTATAAAAACTATAAACTAAAATAAAAATTATTTGTATAATTAAAAAATATAAAAATGTATAAAATATAAAATTTTAAATATAATACAAAATTATAATGATATAATTATAATAAATAATATATAAATATATAAAATAAAAAAAAACATATATCAAACTATATAAAAAATAGAAAAATATATAAAATGTGAAGCTTAAAATTTAAAATATAATACCGAAATTATGATATATGAACTATAAAAAAAAAAAAAAAAAAATATTAAAGTAAAGTGTAGCAGAAAATACATAAAATATGTAAAATAAAATAAAAAGTATATACAAATAAATTAAAAAATAATAGAAAAATTTATAGAACGTAAAAGTTAAAGTTTAAAATACAAGTACGAAAAATTAAATAAATGTAAACATTATTAAATGTAAATTTTAGTAGGAAATATTTAAAATATATAAAATGAAATAAAAAATATATAATAATATATTAAAAAAAAAATTATTATTATTATTAAAAAAAAAAAAATTATATAAAATATAAATATAATATATAAAAATATGTAAAATTGAAAACTTCAAATCTAAAATATAATACAAAAATTATAAGAAATTAGAAATAAATATAAAAAACATTAAATGTAAAGTGTAGTACAAAGAAATCCATTTATTTTCCAAAAGATCGCTTAAGTAATTTATTTTTCGCCTTGTATAAGTGCGATCGGATTACGCTAGTTGGCGTTAGAAAGACTTTGTACTAAGAAAACTTTTCAGACAGCGTTGTAATTGTTTGACTCAGTTTCGTTTGAGCGCATCAGAAATGGATACCAGCAAAGAGAAAATACGCCAAAACTTACAGTTTGTCTTCGATAATGGCGAAAACGCAAGCCAGATGGCTGAAAATGTGAACAGTGTTTTTAGTCCTGATTCCGTAACAGCCAATAACACGCAATTTGGTTTTTTTTTCGATTCTGTTGTGCTAATTTTAAAGTCAAGCACTGTGCTCAAGAAGGCCAATTGTGGAAAAAGGTCAATAAAATCATATAAATCGTCGAGTGCGATGTAAGCACTGTTTCGATTGGCCAGAAGCTAAACATTGCACACAAAGCCGTTTAGAACCAATTGAATAAAACAGGATACGAAAAAGTAGCTCGATGTGTGGATGCCACACGAGTTAATGCAAACAAACCTCATGGAACCTCTGAGCTGTGAACATCAATTGATATACACACATATAAATACACACATACATGCATACATGACGTATGTATATGTCAACGAGAATATTCCGTTATTTATACTTTCAATATAACAGTAAAATATAAATAATAAAATAAAATATTTAGTCGCAATGCACAGTGTTGCCAAAGGCAAAAAGGATTTTTGCAACGATGCAACTGGCATAAATAATCCATACATATATGTTACAACAAAAACATGTATGTATGCGCATGTACATTCATACAGATTGCATGAAGTTAGCATTTTCATGCTTCACATAACATTGTACATTTTTTTCCATGCATGCACAAGTATGCGTGCAGTGCGTGTTTGTCTGTATGTGTGTGCATTCAATAGTGCAAAAGTGTCACTTGCCTACATCACGGCTTCAAATTCCACCGTATTCAATGGGATTGATTGGGATATTTTTAAAATTTCACGTCGTCAAGATGCCACTTGTGGCACGTTCACTGTCACAGTGTGTGTGTGAAGTTAAGCTTAAATTCCAGTTAGGCAGAAATATGCGAGGTTATGGTTTAAGTCAGATATTTATATTTTTTTATTTATGTAATTAAGCCTATTTATAACATAATGATATACAATCCAACAAAAAACTCGTTCTTATAAATATCGTGGTAGCAAGTTTTAAGCGAAAGTAATGAAATAATTTTGGTCCTTCTTGGATCATTGAGTTCCTACCATGACAAAATTTGCCATTGTGATATCATAGTTTAAAATAGTTTACCCAGTAAAACTGAGATTTGATCCTGCGTCACAGGTGGCTACCTCTTAGTCCTACCCACCATTCTTGCAACGATAGACAATGATTTCTTACCAAAGAACTTTTACAGACTTTTATAAACTTGGTGATTTTTCGCTGATAAATTCAATTGAAATGGTCAAGGTATGAAGAAGTTATTCGAAACATCTCAAAATTTTTCCTGGTTTTTAAATAAACTCACTTGTAAAAAATAGTCATTCAGCAATCTAAACTCATACTCGCATCCCTTTCGTATTTCTCTTTCAGGCAACATAATCAAATTATTTCACCAGGTGGATAATTTTCAAATGTTGGGCAATGTGAAGGGTGTTAATTAAATTTCTCGACCCTGCTCACCAATGCCGGCTACCGTCATTCATCACCGTTGCTCGGATGTCAAATGGTACACAACAATCAGGCGCGCACGCACACACACACACACACGCACGCACAGAAAAGCAAATATCAACATTTAAGCATTGGCCGGTGTTGTTGCCGTTGTTTGGGCGGCAGCAAAAAATAAGGTCGCTGGTCTTTTTTGCTACTCATTGCAATGTGTTGTAGTGCACGGTGACCTTTCAGGACGAGCGCCACGACGTTTGGCAAATTTATTTCAACAAATGAAGCTGACGAAAACTTGATACCTTGCAAGGAGTGCGCCAGGACATGCCTGCGACGAGCCTGCCAGTGGTGATCCGACATCGAATGGGTGGGATGCTCGGCTTTTTCGTTGCGTGTTAATGGACGGCAGGTATGCGGGTTTATGTATCAAAGACAGTCGGCGCAGTCAATCGTTTTGGGAGTGTAAGACTGTTGAGATTCATAAATCTGACACCTGTTGTAAAGGTGTCGAGGGGGTAAAAACTCGACGAAGTAAGTATGTAGGTATGTATGTATTTTACACTTTGTTTTGGGGAAAGGTGTGTGAAAGAAATGTATTCGATGCTTCAGAAATTGTAGTGGAAAAAAGTAAAATTGTTATCTAATTGTAATTGTTCATTGACACGGAACACTTTTGCTAAGTTTATTTTTATAGAAAATTCCAAGATTGAGTGTTAAGGCTTTGTGCAAATGCTTTAATGTTTTAGATGGTTAAAGATCATTGAAAGAAGTCAGCAGTCTATTGGGAGTTTATTAAAGCTATATTAGATAAATTGATAAACTGCAGAAGAAACGGGCAAAGACTCAGTTAAGTGCACCACTGGATAACGTATGAGAACCAATTGATTCTCTGACCAATAGGCAGGCAAAGTAAATCACAAATCTAGCACTAATAGGGTCTCCTCAGCTTGGTTTTTTCACTGAAGACACGGTCTCCATATCTCTAAATGTCATCTTACCAACTAAAAACCACCTTTTGTTCGAAGATTTGCTTAAACGGATCACATAGCCGATCATACTGTAACGATGAGGCACTCTGTCGCTGTGCCATGCATGAACGCTTTTAAGGGCATACTTTTAGGCACGCACTTTAGAGTACGGCCAGCTTGCTATAATTTTGATATGGGAAGGATGGCTCGCGATGGTAATGGGATGTGCGAGAACGATCGAGAGATAGTCCAATTGGAATGTGCGAGAACAATCTGCGCGATAAGCAGACAAGTAGACAGCGCAGAGAGGATAGTCTTATTTGAGCAAGTAAAGGGGAAACATGCAATAGTCCAATAAGTGGTAGCAAGTGTAAAGACAAACATGTGTAAATTTGTAAATAAAGTGATTGCTGGTTGTTGACTGCGTTGGGGCTGAATAATTGAAGTGCTTTTATTTCTCAAGCACAATCCAGAGATCCGAAATAAGCCTATAGAGAACTCATTTTCGCAACAATACCTTTTCCCCATAAAGTTTGTGACTAATCATCTGCCGTAATCATCAACCACCCTTCTAACCACTATACCACGCCTCATATCTAGTAGATTTCTTTGACTAATGGTCCACAACGGAATGCACATCCTTTTATTAGTCAAAGTGGGACACTGGCACCCAATGTGTGCGACTGTCTCATCATCCTAAAGTACAGTTTACAGGTAAATCTACAAGATAAATCGACAAGGTTTAACTCTCTAAGACTAAAAAATCGATCAAGACTAAGAAATCTTTCGGCTTTGCTGTCAATGGGTTCCATTAAGGCTGCCTTAGACATCCTACAATTGATTATCCTATGTATCACAAAGCATTGTGAGGTCATCAGTGACGCGAACAAGATTTTATTTGGGGAAGGTTCCGTATACAACTTTTGAGTCCTATACTATAGAGAAACATATCTGTCCAGGATTTTTTTAATAAAGAGATATTTGAGACATTTTTTAACCCCCAAAACCCTCTTCCATGTGCTACTGGATGTCACCTAACTGTCGATCATACTTTCGACCCTTGAATTGGTTAATCCTTTCTTGCCTCGGGTCCACAACAGTTTACCTATTTACCAAAATGAAACGTTGGCACATCAAATGAAGAACATTCTCGTTTTCGTCTACAGAGTCTGATCAATGACAGAAATTATTGATAGGAATTGAAAAAGATTGAATCATTGGACATTCCAGTGACTCCCGCAAATCCATTTCGTTGTTGAGATTCGTTTTGAGATTCTAAATGTCTTCTTTGTAGAACAGAATTCATGCCGACTGTAAGCCCAGAAGTACTGACTAGTTGATTAACATGACTGAGCAGCACTTTCAACTGATGAATGAAAAATGGATTTGGAATTGATTGGAACAGTTGCGGGTGTTTACTTGGACACTATGTTACTGAAACTTTTAGGCTACCCAACATCAACAGATTTGTCATACTGGGTTGTTTTCATCGGATCTAGTTAAATGTGTAAATAGCCAAGCGGCGATTAAAATGCTGAACTATCCAGTGTTGCCAGATCAGGAGATTTCCTCCTAAATTTGGATATTCTTGTCCTTTTAGGAGAACTTTTAAGAGGCAGAATTGTTTGGGAGAATGTTTAGGAGATTTTGATGGTGATCCATTTGACACCATCAGAAGCACGGAAGCCTTGAAGATTGGAAGCAAAAGTGTCCAGTTTAATTTAATTAAATTGTATGCTTAAAAGTGTCTAATTTATGCAATGAATGAATTAAGTTTGCAAAAGCGAATTTCATACCGATCGAATTTTTTTATATATTTTGTTTGTGTTAGGTTGTTGTTCAGTTGTAGCTGAATGAATAAAAAGGCTGCAATAAAAAAGAACTAAATATATTTTTATTTTCATTATGAGAAGTTTAATTCCTTAGTTTTAATGACAAAAATTCTAACGAAATATTTTAATTTTTAGGAGGAAATGTCAGCTTTTTTTTAGAATGTAGTAGAAAGTCCTTTCAGGTATATGGAAACACTAGAACTCTCATGGCGACAAATTAAAATAGAGAAGACGAGTGTTTTAGAAAGTTGCTAGTTACTCTGAACTAATTAAAAAATCTCAACAACAAACTTTGTTAGATGTTCAACCATTGCGTTTTAATAAAAAAATGCGCGGGGTATTTCTTTATTAAAATTAGGCATTATGTTGTCTCTGAAAAGATGCGAACGTGTTGGATACTGGCATATTTGATAGAATGATAGAGGGAATTAATATGAACCATTAGGAGAGGTCGTAACTGTTACGAAAGGACCTGGTGGCCGCAATGAAAATATGCTTTATGCGATCTGTTATAGAAGACGTACCAAAAGCGGGTTTCGTGTTCTCTGCAGTTCCACAATGGGGCACCAGTTCTTAAAGACTACAAAGGTCTGAACAGAGGTACTGTGATATATGCTTCCTGACCAAGAGTTTGTGACACCCAACAGGTGGCTTGGACGGTATGAAAAGTACGTGAGTCCTTATGTCAAATGACTGCACATAGGAGTTCTGGAACGAAGAAAGACACGGAATGAAATTTAATACAATAATTACTTTTTTAGTTAAGAGCTGATACCCATATTTATATATTTGTCGTTCAGAGTCGACTCAAACACTCTTACTTTTTCGATACTATTTTATATATTTATGTCGCAGTGATTCGTTCGATTCCAACAATTTCTCCGTACAAAAAAGCTCATACAAAACTTGTGCTATTTCAGAAAATATTCATTGCATCTCGCCGCCCATGAGCAGTGTGCGAAAAATTACATACGACACTTTACGCTCTTCTGTTGGCCGACTGATACGAATTTATGTACTTTTCATAGGTCATTGGTTGAAAACACACAGTTGTACTCGAAAAGGTTGTTTTTCAGCATTTGAAAATAGTGTCGTGTGTGTCGAGTAAATAAGGCCACCGGGCATTGACAGTTATCAGCATCACACGGGCCAATACCGCTTCTTCCTCAACTAATGTTGCTTAAATTGTTTGTTGCTTTTGTTGCTATTTTTTTACATTTTCTTTACTACACACGTGACCCGATTTGTGAGCTGCATTTTTACGAAAATTCTCCGGTTTTATTTTTTCGAATGCAGTTTTTTCTTGACTGTTTGGCATGCGTGAAGTTGAGATTGGCGACATACGAAATTCTTGAAGTTGGCTCCAGAAAACACAAACAATGCACTTGTAGAACACGGCTAATAGCTATTGGCCTTGACAGACGTTGGCTGAATGCAACACAAACCACTTCAAGTTACGCTGAAGCGATCATTCCATGAGATTTTATTGGAGCAAAACAGCATTGCAGGACATGTTTGTGTTTGTGTTTGGGTGCTTTCGTGCAACACTTTGACTGAGGTTGCTGCAGTAATTTTGTAGCGCTTGAAATGTGCACTTCTAAGAGCGAATTATTTAAACTTTGTGAAAGTATGAAGATTACTTGACCCTCGCTTTTGAGGGTCTAAACTTTAACATAAGTAACTTTAGTTATTTTAAACTCCATTCTTAATACTTTTTCATGCAAGAAGAACTTACAAAAAGTATTAAAAATTTTCTTAAATTAAATTTCTAAAATTAAAAAAAATTATTGTTTTAAATTACTGCAAGTCATGATTTTCATTGAAAACAGTTCTACCAAAAACCAAAAATTTTCAATAGATGTACTGAGAATTTGATCTAATGGGGTTAAGTTCCATCTTTGGACATTCAAATCATTACTCCTATAACTCCTCAGATGTGTTAGGGAGATAGTAGAGTCGCAAGAAAGTTGGCCTTGTTGGAAGTGGAAATTTGGTTCAAGCTATCTGCTAATTGTTTTCTTTGGAATCAAAGGCGAACAAATTTAGCTTATAGAGAGTTAAATTCTCCAATTTGGTGTTTGATATAAAAGATTACTGAATTTAGTCATGAAGTATAGAAGCACTAATTATTTGAAAACAAGGATGTTTAAAGAATTCGAATTTATGTTAAAAGGTCAAAGAGTTCAATGCAGTCACAGAGCATTTGAGCTTCAGTCTAATTCTACCCACTGAGACAGCTGCGACAGAAGTGTTAACCTTCAAAAAAGTGAGGATTATTCCTTCGTCTTCTTTAAGGAATCAATCAATCAAGATTGATCATCAATCACGATAGAAATTTTTTGTTGCAATTTTAATATTTCAGCATGTCCACCCAAGACTGATTTAGCCTACGAACCAATGAGCCTATTGGGCTCAAAAGTTGTGTACAGAAGCCCACCAAAATGAAATCCTGTGTATCCATTGGGGAGCGTCTCCCGAGCTGGTAACCAGTGTGCTGATGAATATTCGACTTAGGTCTGGTAACTGTTTAGATCGCTAGTTTTTTTAGCAGGGTTGTATGTGTGTTCTTCCACTCAAAGATGGTTGGAGTTGAAACTGGTGGAAGGTATAAGTATTTAAACAACAAAAGACTCGACTTCGACTACTTAGTACATTAGGAGGCCTCTAAAGCTGAACGGTGATGGTGAGATGGTTAGAAGAGTCTTGCAACCTCCTCTTAACCATTGTTTGTTGGTGGTTAAAATTGTTTGAGCTTTGTATCAAACTGACGGTATACTCCAGTGTTGCAAAACCTGTTCAAATAAAAAAAATAAAAAAAAAATAATATGTATTGATAAAACAAATCTTCAATGAGAGAAAAAATCAAGTAGATGAATAATATTGAGGTGAATTAAAAAAAAAAACATTTATTAAATTTCCTTTTTATTTTGTTATCATTTTTACAAAGTGCACTGCCCGTATCAGTGGTCGGACGTTAAAATATATTTAAATTTAAATTGACATTGCAACTATTTGGACCGAACTGTACCAAGCCATGTAAAATGCAGAAAATAAAAATATAGAAAAAAAACTAATGTGGACAGTGCATTGCTGCGCAAAGTAACATTGCACACATTTGCTCGCAGTTGAACATTTTGTTTTCAAATTACTTCCTAATGAATAGAAATTGTGACAAATAACACACTTGCGCAGACAGTTGCAGACATCTAATAATAAATTGAGCTGAAGTTTGGCGTTGGCTTGTGCCACAGACAACGAATGTGTAAGAGACTGTGAGAGAGAAAGAGATGGCAATGCCGATGGCGACAAAAGCTGGAAATAAAATCCTGTTGCTACAACAATAAATTTTAATAAAAGCTGCATTTTGCAGCATTACAATTGTTATAGTTGTTATTGTTATTATTGTTGTTGTTGTTGTTGTTGTAGCATGAGCACTTTTAATCTGGTCAACACTAAATCAAAGGTCATAAATCAATGTGCTGGTTGCGTTGAGAGTTGAACTGGCGCGAGCCGACTTCACATTGCTTGTCGGTTGGTTCGCTGCAGCTGGGCTGAGTTCGTCGTGAATCGTATTTTATTAAAATTGATTTTAGTACTTAATAATGGATTTGTATTAGTAGTGCAATGTTTAAGCACAGTAAAAGTTCGACTACATAAAAAACTAAATTGTTGGCATCATTCTTAGTGGTATCTGGTGGGCTGTTTGTGTCGTCAAAGTGGACACATTGGCTCAGGACAATAAAAATCAGTACATCACACTTGTTGCATGCAAAAGCTGAAGTTTTTTCAGAGGTTCTTATTTAAAATTGTTATGATTTTATAGTGAAAGGGTTGAACATGAACTCCGAATGAAGGAATCTTTTTTGTGATGAATAATTTTTGTTGTTTTGCAATGGTTAATGCATTGCATTACAAGTTAAAGTGTCATCGAATCATGGAAAGAAAAGAGTTTAACCCTTTCGGGACGGAATTTAATTTTGAAAACCAAAATATTCTTGGTAGAAATCGTCCCATACTATGAAAATTGGGGCTTCAAAATTATGTTGCATACTTACAAATTCTGTAATCATCCTTTTACCCGCGGATATATATATAGTTCGAATAATTATTTTGCGTGGGTCATAAGATTTGAATAATTATTTTGAGGGGCCTTAAAAACTTGCTGGGACGTATTATCCCGGTAGTCCCGAAAGGGTTAAGTAAAAGGAAAAGCTTACGAAAAGCCAACAAGTCCTCCTAAGTAAATATCCTGTAGTTATTATGCGGAATCCAGGTCTGTTTAACCATATGCATCCGTATATATATAATTAATAATAATAATAATTGACTGGCACGACAGCCCGCTTACGCGAGACTAAGGCCTAGCTTCCCGCAACTACCCGTGTTGTGCGTGTGAATTTTTACGCGGGTTGAAGGGACCTACAGTTGTATGCCGGTTCCGAACGGCAGGTTGGGAGCTTTTTCATAAGCAGTTTTTACTCTCATAGGTTTGCCATTTCCAGCTGAGAGGACAGCCACCGAAAGAGAAAACGAGTTTTCCCGTTATTTTTTTAGGTGTTATTACAGGCAGTATTTGAACCTGAGGTTGCTGCCTGCGACTCGCGGTCCAACGCACTAACCAACTGAGCCACGGCGGCTGCCGTATATATATGTATAACTATAAGTATACCTAGTAAATATATGAGTCACCACAGCCCTTCACAAATTGTTCAACAAATTGGTGCAAATTTTTCGTCTACATATTAAAAAAGAATCATGTTTTTTTTTTGTACGAGCCAACATGCCAACTTTAATTTCATTTCGAGGGTGGCTCATTAGTTCGAAATATTTTGTTGGTTTGTCCAAAAATTTCACCAATGACTAACTGAAGTGTGACAATGCCAACAAAAAGCCAAATTTCAAATACGGGTGCAAGGATCATGGGAAATAAGACATGCCGAACATTTGGACATGTGAGCGCTCAAACAGTTTATGGGGGCCGCTAACCCCTGAAACTACATAAACAAATGAATATGTCATGTGCGTTCCGGAGAAGTCAAATTGGACAAACACACTAGAAGCCACAGTGCAAATAATTCCGTAATGCGTTTAAAAGTTTATGAAACAAGAGACAGGGGAAGAACGCATAGGCGTACAGGGCGTTGCCATGGAAGCGTTAATAAATTTGAGCACGCAATTTTGTGCTGCACGTGCGCGGGTCCGTAATTACGCGGCGTGCTGACGACAGCCGACGAATGTTGGAAAAACAAATAGAAACCGTCAATGTGGTGGGCTAACTGATAGTAAATTAATGTTCGGAGACTTGCTTTGAGTCCGTTATGTATCACTTTTAGTTGTGAAAGCCTAGAAAATGTTTTTCTGGTAGGAACTTGCGGTGCGCCGCGGTTCTACTCGTACAACTTCGCCTGAAACCTGATTCTCTTTAGAACTGTGTAGGAAGTAGCTCGCTTTCTTGGAAAACAACTGCCGAAGGGGCTTTCAGTTTTTGAGATCCAGTGTTTCCGATAGCAAAGGTGTTTGATGCGGTTGTTGGGGTTAGAAAGCAAAAAGAGACGGAGAGAAGGAGGGAATTGAAAAAACTTGTCACTCGCACTGAGAGATGAATTAAGTAAGCCAGCAAGTAAGTAAGTAAGTAGGTAAGTAAGTAAGTAAGTAGGTAAGTAAGTAAATAAGCAAGTAAGTGAGTAAGTAAGTAAGTAAGTAAGTCAGTAAGTAAGTAAGACAGTAAGACAGTGAGTAAGTAAGTAAGTAATACAGTAAGCAAGTAAGTAAGTAAGACAGTAAGTAAGTAAATATGTAACTAAGTAAGTAATTAAGTAACCGCCATTTCAAGTTTGTCAGCTTCTTCATTGCCTTCGATAATTCGGTGTTTCGGGACCCAGAGAATTGTCACTAGATTTTATTTACCGAGTTCATTGTGTAACTCGCTGCACTTCTACACTAACCCCGAGGATGGATTTTGATACACGCGCACTTATTTCTTATCCCACAAGGGAGAAATGGAGGACTACAGATGTAACGAGAGACGCATCCATTACCGTTTTAACCGACGGCTCTAAGATGCATGAAGGTACAGGAGCTAGTCTCCACTCAAAGGCGCTACGAATCCAAAGGTCATTCAGACTCCCGGACCTCTGTAGTATCTTTCAGGCAGAGATCTTTGCAATCGGGAAAGCTGCTGAACTAATCCATGACAGTGGATTATTCCCCACAGATGTAACAATCTTCGTGGATAGACAGAACTTAGAGCACTGAAATTAGCTGTGGGAGTTGCCGCACTGCACTTCAAGGTTTTGAGCATCACCGAGTCACTCTCTGCTGGGTTCCGGGCCACTCTGGAATAGCAGAGAACTAAGTAGCGGACGAGCTGGCCAGAAAGGGGATCACCTTGCCTACCACCGAAGTAGATAACTCTGTGTTTCCTCCGATATCTGCCCTGTATATGTTTGTTGACAGGTTGAGCAAAAGAAAATCGAGTTCTCATGTCGCAGCAGGACGGATTGTAGCACCTGCCGTGCACTATGGCCTTCCCTTTCCTTGAGGAAAACGCGATTTGTACTGACCTTGAGTCGAACCTCTATTAGATAGCTCGTTGGAGTCATCACTAGACACTGCGTCATTGGATATATGCTTTTCAAATGGCACCACTCGTCCAGTAATGCCAGCAGAAGCTGCGGAGTTAAAGAAGAAGGAACGATTCAACACTTCCTGTGCCACTGCCCGGTTCTGCGGGAACGCCGACCCCGTACCCTGGGGGTCAAGATTCTTAGTGAACCTGGCTTGCGCGGCAAAAGTTGAAATTTCGAATCTGCTCTCCTTTATCAAGAGGTCGAACTTGTTTGCCTCTGATTGAGACTGATTGGTTAGCTTCAGAGCCAGTTAAGAGTGCCGCACACACCCTTCCATACCTAATCTAACCCCGAAGTTATCTTATCTTAGCGCTTTTATAGCTGATGGACTATCTGATGATATAACGATGTTTTTCCCTAAGTATCCTTGAGTTAAATTCAACCTGCGTTGTACACATAGCCTAAGCATATGCTGAGTGCTTCCTCCATTGGTTGAAAGTGTTTGGTTCTGGGCCCAAATAAACCTACACCAAATCCTTCGTTAGTCTTATAGTCGACTGTAAACCAACTGATGAAGTGTGGTTTGAAATGTTACCCAGTCTTCTTGGTTCGGATGCAGGTAATGACATTATTCTCGAAGCATGAAACCTAAGTAATATGATTCATAAAGTCTCAGGGAAAGGCCTAAACTGTTTAGAAAGCACGTATGGGTAAGCAACTATAGGCAACTACATGGAATTACAACTACTACTCCTTACGTTGCGATGACATACAGGATCACAACTCTCTTGAAGCTGTCTATAATTAAGTCTCCCTTAGCATCCATGTAACGATGGAGAATAAGAAAAAGATTACACTTGACAATAGGTACTTTACTAGTTTCAGTACGTAATAGAAGGTAACCTTGAAAGGCCATTTATTTTGTCCGGAAATTCAGCGAAAGGGAATTCCTTCTGTCGAAAAGAAATCGCTCTCAAAAAGATATTAATCCCATGTATGCTATCGCGATGTAGGTATGAGTGATCTGGAAGGGTTCAATGGAGCAAAATCTATTGAAAAACCTTTCAGCCTCTTCCCGTCAAAAATGATGAAGCAATCCCAATATGGATCAACTTAACGATAGGGAATTAACGATGGCCATGTCACCTGTAGCCACCATAAAAATTCAGTTTATTTTGTGTAAAAATCAATAAAGATGGCAGAGGAAGATGACATCAATCAAGGTCCGAGTGAAAGAAGTTCATCGATCGCTCGATGTGGCCGAATGAAGAACACAGGATAGCCCCATTACGAAACAAGATCTCTGCAAACATCCAAGTTTGGTTGAGAGATGTGTTATGATAGAGAGATAAGTAAGTAATTGATATCATGTTTTGTTAAAATCGCGATTCATCTGAAAACTACCTTCCACCACTGTTTGAACCGCCCAACCTTTAACTTCATGGCGTAAGACTTATTAAGACTTACGATCCGTCTTTCTCGGTAGCCTCATTCCAACTACCCATTCGAATGGGCAACCAAAGGAGACCAGCTAGTCGACAAACGATTGACAGCAGGCGAGACGTTCGCCAGCGTTGAATTGCTTCACACAAATTGTGCCAACCGTTTCCGCAAAAGTTCAATCTTCATTTTCCTCGAGTTCATATTGCATGATTTCGCAATTGTCTATGCATCGATGCCAATTCCTGCGCAAATATACGAAATATTTTCGCTGTCTATCGGCGCGGCACAAAGTGACAGCAACAACAGGAAGCGACGGAACAACCAAAATCAGTGTCACATTTGCATAAAGTGATTGTGTGCACACGTTCGCCGCAATCGTCGTCGTCGCCGTCGCCGTGCCGGAACAATCGTTGCTCGACTGTTGCGTTTTGGCAATCGCCAACCAAGAAGAATGACACCAGGGGGCAAGGCGGCACGTCAGCATCCTTTTGCCAGATTTTGCATGCCACCAAAAATTGGCGCTGAATGGAACAAAGCCAAACCAGCGCCCTGACATGCCGGCAACAAGATGCAAAGTTTGCCAATGCTTTGTGCACAGAGCAGCGGGACGAGACGCAAGCGGGGCTCGACCCGGAACAATTACTCGTGTTTAATGAGCGCCATTGCTTTTCCACAGCGTCGTATTTACGCTGCCGAATTTGCAACGCAACACTGGACGCTAGCAGTTCGATTCATGGCGGGCAAAGTTTGCTGAGGTGAGCTGAATTGAAACAATTCGTGCAATATTGATGCTAAAAGTAAAATCATTAAAAATTGTTAACCATTACGCAGCGAACCCTCGAGTCGGCAGTACAAATGCTACAAATAAATATCTATTGAAATATCTGGCCATTAATTGCGTTAAATTAATTAGCGCCCTTCTTGTATTCGTTCGCTAATTAATTAAATTAAACTTCAAGTTCATATCAATCTAATCGATCGATTCAATTGAAAAAAAAGTTCAGTCATTTCCCCTTAAAAACCATTTGCAAGTAGTAGAATGGATGACTATCAAATTAGGGTTACCAAAATAAACTTTGTATGTGTTATTTGTAGGCTTTGGAGCGTAATGTGTTGCTGTTTTGTAGGTTTCATCTGCTGGTGATGGGTAAAACACTTTTATGGAATAATTGTTGTTGTAATAGCAAAAGATTTAATTAATGTTTTGAAGCCTAGGAGAAAGTCTGCAGTACTTTTTCAAAGATTAGCAGCTCATTTGCTGAAACAGTGTTGCCATATGCTAGAAAGTACTTCCTCCTAAATCTGAAAAATAGCAAATTTTTCCTTCCGCAAATAAAAACAAATTCAAATAAATGTAATCCTTTTGAAAAATTCGTTCCGAATTACAAACAAATTTAATAAAAAGAATATATTTTCCATAAAAAACTTTATTTAAATATTTTTTCTGTGTATTTTATATATAAGTAGGTACTAGTGTCCGACCGAAACATCTTTTTTGGACCGAAACCGAATTTCGGTTTGTTTTTTTTAATATTCGGCCGAAACCGAAACATTCTATTTGAAATAAAAATCACAATATCAAGGATTTTTTTTTCAACAAACGAATTTTACATTAAGTAAATAAAGAACAAACAAGCAAACATAACATAAATAAATAAATACTTTTTAATAAAAACAATTTATTCAATTTTTAAAAACATAAACATGAAAAAATTACCCTTTCGTAATATTTAAAATTAAAAAATTTAATATTAAATGCTACAAAAAAAGTTTATTTACATTGGTGGCATCTAAATTACTCCTCTCTTCACTATATATCTGCTACACAATAAAATGTAAAAAAATATTCTAGAAAGTTTCGGTTTCGGCCGTTCGGCCATTTTTTGGCCGAAACTCAAACCGAAACCGAAACCACTTATTTGGGCCGAAACCGAAACCGAATACTCGGTCGAACACTAGAAGATACCAAACAATTTAATGCAATTAACAATTTAATCTTAAATATTCAAAACAAGGATCAAATGAAATTAAACATTTCGCTATCAAAATCGTATTTGTAAACTTCATCACAAAAAATTACATCATTCAATTCAGTTAATGTTTATATGTTACTAAAAAATCTTCCAAACGACAGACCCGAAAAACCTATCATTAATAAATT
This sequence comes from Melieria crassipennis, assembly GCA_963668005.1. Classification (NCBI taxonomy): domain Eukaryota; kingdom Metazoa; phylum Arthropoda; class Insecta; order Diptera; family Ulidiidae; genus Melieria; species Melieria crassipennis. The sequence continues at coordinate 28,545,663 of OY764961.1, read as the reverse complement.
AAAATTTCCTAAACTTCCTTCAGAATAATATCGGGTGTTTTTTTTTAGAGGTATAGAACTTCGAACTGAAATAAAACACAAGAAAATCGTTTTAATGTCCATCAATTTGACTTTATTGGAAGGATAATTTTATTTTTTTTTTTTTTTAATTTTTTGCCATTAATGTTTAAATATGATTTCGGGCATGTGGCCGCCGCGGCTGGCTCGAATAAAGCCAATTCTACAGGTCCAATTTTCAACCACTTTTTCGAGCATTTGGGGCCGTATGTCGGCAATAACGCCACGAATGTTGGCTTCCAAGTCCCCTAACGTTTCTGGTTTGTTGGCGTAGACGAGCGACTTCACATATCCCCAAAGAAAATAATCCAATGGTGTCAAATCACACGATCTTGGTGGCCAATTGACAGGTCCATTCCGCGAAATTATGCGCTCATCGAATGTTTCCTTCAATAAATCGATTGTGACGTGCGCTGTGTGGCATGTAGCGCCGTCTTGTTGGAACCACAACTCATCCACATTCATGCCATCCAATTCGGGAACAAAATAGTCGGTTATCATGGCTCTATACCGGTCTCCATTAACGGTAACTGACTCCTCTTCTGACTGGGTCCTCTTCAACATTTTGCTCTACAGCGGCAATTGTTTCTTCGGTGCGCACTGTTCGACGTCTCTGCGGATGCGTATTATCACATAGAGTAAACATAGTGCGAAAACGACCCATGGTTAACCGAATTAATTGCTCTGATGGACGATTATGTCGACCATAAAATGGACGGAGCTTGCGGTAAACTTCGCGAACTGAACTATTATTTTCGAAATAAATTTGCACGATTTGCAAGCGTTGTTCTTTTGTCAACCTGTTCATGATGAAATGGCAAACCAAACTGAACATAAATGACATTAGAGTTGCCAGATTTGACCACAAAATGCCAGTTGTATCTCTTTTCGAAAAACAAACCTCTAAAAAAACACCTTATACTTCCTCCTAAGAGGCCGAGATTCTTTCAAGTCTAGGAGGAAATCTCTTAATTTTTTTCATATACAATTCTTCCTCATAAAATTTTCCTTAGAGGGGACGATTCTTCCAAATCTAGAAGAAATTCTAGTAGAAAATCGCTTAACCCGAATGTGACGGAATTCTTTCTCTTTCAAATTTTGAGAAAACACTTTTTGAGCAATTTAATGTGAAGCATAAATGTTCGGTGCGGTAGTTGGAGGTCAACGGCGAAGAGGTAAATCAGGTCTCCGGTGGAGAGGCCAACTTGAGGAGGCCCTGTCATCTCTTGGTGTGACCAACTGGTAACGAGTTGTTATGGCCAGTTAAGTTAGTAAGTCGAATAATTGGAAAATTACATTTTTTTTTAATTGCATGTTTAGTGTGACCATATGGTCACGCTAGGCGCTACCGGGTTAATCTAATAACCATTTACTGAAGCATATGAAAATTTACGCTGCTTTCTATGCAATTTTTGAGGACGTCATCCTTTGAGGCCACCGGTACAAAGTGTCCGAACACAGAGTTAGCTGGTTGGTTGATTAGAGTGGCAATGTCCCGACATCCAATACGTACATGTGTACCCTTTTGCTACCACTATGCCCGGTTAGTATTGTTATAGGTGGTTAGTCCTCTCAGTGATCTGCTCTTAATAGCTCCTCTTAGAGGTTAATGAAGTCGCGGAGCGATCGCAGCTTGCATTTCACTATGTCTTCGAAATCATTGAACAATGACTTTCCTAAGGCTTTCCTAAGGTCTTCTTCTTGTGAACCAAGATGGCATAGAGAAAATGAAAGATAATTTCCTTCCCATCCGTGTTTTCGCAGCTACGACAGCAGATATTGTAGGGAATTCCCACATGGCTGCGTATTCTCCATGGACCAATGTCCGGTGATATCCGCACTGAGTCGCGCCACATCCTGGCGTCCTCTGTTGAAGATGTATGTGTATCTGTTCTTGCTGTATCTAGGCCAAAGTGATCTGCTGATTTAGTAGGATTTCATCCTCAACCATTATTGTGTTAAAAGGAAGTTCTCTGAGACGGCGCTCTGACACCGAAATCAGGGTAACGATGAGTTGATAAGTCAGCTCCATGAGCATCTCTCTATATAGTAGAATCCAGTGCTTTCAACGCAACTAGACTGTCAGGTGAAGGTGTCCATAAATGCGATTCTATAAGCATCCCTAATCCTAAACAATTTCACCTGTGAGACTCTTGCAATGTTTGAGAGTCGAACTGAGACGTTCAGTTCTCGCTGCCCACAAGAAACTCTATCTTGGAGTTTGGGTATAGATGTGGGTATATATTGCACGTATCGCAGTTATAATCGATGTGACTCTATCTCTCTTTTCTACACGAGAGGGTATCCGGATATGAAGTATTTTGCGAAAACTACAGTTGCGAAAATGTAGTTTGATCATGCGGTGAGGGCTTGGATTAGTAGATTACAGTTGTCATATGGTCTTTTCTCGCAGCAGCCTGTTTCCTTCAACCCGAGAGCGCTTAAGTTTGCGGCCTTCGCTTTATAGACCAAAGTACTTTATATTCTAGATGTGATTCCTTAACTTAACCTACGACACATGTTGGTACCCAAAACTACCGAAAGAATTAGCGGCATTTAGTGCTGCTGTCATTTTAGGGGGTTGCAGCACTTTGGAAAACAATCCTCCGCCGTTTTTTTATTAACTTAAATAATGTCAAATTTAATTTATATTTCCTGTTACAATGTTTGCAAAATAGTTTTGAAACCAAATATCTGAGATAAGTTTAAGCGATTTCTGATGTTTCCAAAACTGTACACTTTACTCAAAATAATGTTTTGCTAATCGGATAACTTCAGTCATTTTCAACCGATTAATCCATTTTATTAGAAAACTAACGGCAGCCGCCGTGGCTCAGTTGGTTAGTGCGTTGGACCGCGAGTCGAAGGCAGCAACCTCAGGTTCAAATACTGCCTGTAATAACACCTAAAAAAATAACGGGAAAACTCGTTTTCTCTTTCGGTGGCTGTCCTCTCAGCTGGAAATGGCAAACCTCTGAGAGTAAAAATTGCTTATGAAAAAGCTCCCAACCTGCCGTTCGGAACCAGCATAAAACTGTAGGTCCCTTCCACCCGCGTACAAATTTACACGCACAACACGGGTGGTTGCGGGAAGCTAGGCCTTAGTCTCGCGTAAGCGGTCTGTCGTGCCAGTCAATTAACTAAATTATTATTATTAGAAAACTAAATAAAATTATTTAATAATCATGAATTTGTTTTTAACATAACTTTTAAAATGTGCATTTTTAAATGAAATTTCGATTACAGATGCCAAAAGTTCAGACAATTTTTTCGTCGGAAAACATTTTTGTCAGATTTTGTTTCGATCGGTTTCGTACCAAATAAAAAAAGTTTTGAAAAGTCGTTTTTTCAGGCGCTAATGGGTTATGAGAGATTTGGTTAATGATTTATTTTATTTATTATTAATATTTATTTATTTATTTTATCTTTGCTTTTTTCTTCTAATTTAATAGTTATTAAATTAAAATTGCTTGTTAGTATAAATTGTTGTATATACTAGTTGCAATATTAAAATGTTTCTGTTATGTCTTCATGAATCGTTAATAAAAAAAATACTTTATTTTTAATACCAGTGCCACTTTGCGAAAAATCAATTTGTTTTGAATAATCTTTTGTGCGGATTAAGTAAAATTAATACAAATAATGAAAAAATGTTTATATAAAAAAGAGTTGGTTGGTTCTTGCTTAGTTGGTCCTGTACCTTTGCCGCTATTTTATTTTCTAAATTAAGTAAACCATTTGTTTTGTGTACCTGGAATCGCTAACAATTCGCTTTAAAAATTTTATATTCATTTCATTATGCATTATGTAGAAAACAATTCTAAACTAACACCAAACTGATGTAGCCCCTTAAGTTTTGTTGTTTTCGTCTTGTTTTAGTTGTTTGGTCACGACTGATAACTCAATTTGGTTTTAATGGTTGTGTTGGCGGCAAGTTTGCGCGCCACAGGCCATGCGACGTGCCACCGAGTTGAACCTGCTTCTTACTTAGCTAGAAAATCAATCATGCCGAACGAAAGCGATTTTTCCACAATTTTAATATTTTGCCGCCACAACGATATGGGGAATAGTTGCGTGCTGTCGGAGCGGCCGGCACGGCGCAGTGCGGGTAACAAACATGTGGGCGGCGACCGCTCCACATTAGACACACGCGTCATGCGGCGCAGGTGCGCGGGCTGACGCAGTCGACGAAGCGATGCTGGCATGCGAACACTTCGCAGAATTCGGTCGTGGGAAAGTGAAAAGCTGCTGCAATTAGCTGTCAAAGGAAACGAAATTTCATTTACACATGTGGCAAGTATGTGAATACACACGCACACACATATATAAAGTACAAATACATACAGATGCGAAGGCTGCTGATTGACCAAACGCGCCGACAGTGTAAGAATGCGCTGGCATCAGGATAACCGACGAGTTTGAAGTCATAATAACAAATAAAAATCCATTAGCCACTGTGAAAAAAAGGCAAAGTGTGCGCGCGTACTTGAGCGACGGAGCAAATCAACAAATGATGCAACCGACTGAGGCGCGTCTCAATCGGCGCTGCCGCGTTGCGTCGCGTCTCATCTGCTCAAATTGACGTTAATAATGCCATCATGGCAACACACTGCGGCAGCGCTTCCAGTCCACGTAGCAAGTAGCACAGTCCCCAAAGGAGCGACCGCAATATCGAAATCATAAAGAAGCGCCGGACACAAAAAGGCGCAGTGAAAAAACTGTGCGCGCCGTCCACAGGAAACCCCCAACAAATGCCGAGGCGAAGAGCAAAAAGGCAACGCAAAAGAAGGCAAAAGAGAAGCGCAGGCTAATTTATCATTAATCGTCCAGCAGATGGCTTGTTGGCTCGACTGGCTCGTGCACTGCGCTCTGCCGCACATGGCACAGCGGGGAATTTTATACGCCATTCAAATATGAGCATTAAAAATACAAAGAAAAAACATAAAAACTATCGAAAAACTGCTCGGGCTCTGCATACAGAAGACAACAAAGAAAAAATAATATCCAAGGCAAATGCAGCCAGACTGTGGAGCGAAGCAGGTTGTCAGGCAGCAGGCAGCAGTCTGCGGGTGCTTGCCCCCTCCACGCCGCAACTAAAGATGTGCTAATGCGCTCTGCGACACGTCCAAGACTGTGCGGCATGAAAACATTTAATTTTGCTTCCGTCAGAAAATTGATACTTCCTCCAATAAACGGCTGTGGACATTTGCGAAAAAATGCTGCAATATGAAATTTAAAAAATGTTTGGAAATTAAACTTCAGCTGATATTATTTTAATAAAAAATGAATAATAACATTGATTCATAAAAATAAACTAAAGCTTTAGTGTAAATTTACGTGTTATTGTTAAATAATTTTGCATATAATTTGAATCACCCTTACATCAGACAAGTATGAAAGTTGAAGGTATGTAGATAATAGTTTATTGAATTTAAGAAAGTCCTATGGACTTATAAGAGCAACAAAAGCACGTTTGTATCCTGTGAGAGCTGTGAAAAGCAAAAGGAAGATAGAGAGTGTATTGAGAAAATTGTGAAGATGTCTACTTGGTCAAAGTTCAGAAGTAAGCATCATAAAGTTGTCAGAATCAGTTAAAGAAGAAAGTTATTTGAACAAAGTTAAATAATGGATTAAATGTCAAGCGCTACTTTCGATTAGATTAGGTAGGGAAAAGTGTCTGCGGCACAGACCGCACTTTCATTAGGAGGCCAAAATGTTTCTTGTCTTATTTTCCCTTAGAGCTAACCATCAGCTTAAATTAGTTCCACTTCTTAATAAAGGAGAGCCGATCCGAGGTTTCAACTTTCGTCGCGTTAGCCAGGTCCTTCAGGCATCTTTACTCCAGGGTACGGAGTCGGCGATCCTTCAGAGCCGGGCAGTGGCACAGAAAGTGTTGTGTCGCTTCTACCTCTTCTTTATCTCCACAGCTTCTACAGACATTTCCACCGCTAGGAAGAACAAGCTTCTGCTTCATAGGCCCTAAATTTCTGAGCAGTCTAGCAGATTTGGAAAAAACGCTACCGAAAAATCTATTATATGGAAAGTGATTTTGTGGGAAGTGGGAAAAATTTTGTGTGGTAACTTAACCCTTTCGCTATTTTGTTGCCATATGGCAACAAAATATGGGCTCCCGGGCGACTTATGGTGCCAGAAATCTAAAATTTGTTTGGTCTTTAGCACAAGTTGGAGTCTTGAGAGTATTTTGAATTAAAGAAAACCTTATGTTTAGCCTTAAAATAACAAAAATATACACTTTTTTCATGCTATATTTCCATGTGGAAGTTTTTTTCAAAAAGACGCATTTTTAATTTATATTTTTAACATAAATTCATACTTGTTTTCTAACTAATTATGGTTGAAATGGCTAAAGAAATAATGGATTTTCACTTGTTAGTCAAAACTTTTATGTTCAAGTAATTAATACCACCACAGCGATTTTTTTTTAATATTGTTTGTTGCCATATGGCAACAAATTACTTATAGAGTCATAAAATGTTCCTCTGAATGGAAGGCTGACTTCGTAGCGTTCGATTGTGTTGCTTGCTTGTTAAAAAGAAAATATTTTCTATGCTGCCTAGAAATAGGATCTTTCAAATGACTGGCTCGACGCATTTGATAAAAATAATGCATTTCCGCCAGAAGATCTATCTCGGCAAGATCAATACGAAATTAATACTGATATTGTTTTAATTGAAGCTTTTAGTTTTAAACTGTAAAAGGAAAAAATTTTAAACCAATCAAATCTAATGTGGCACAAAATTTTGTAACCATGCCTTTTTTATTACCGTTCAAATAAATTGTTGCCATATGGCAACATCAAAAAAAAAAAGATTTAGGAAAATTTTTTCTCAAAAATTTTTACGGAACGTTGTTACTTACTATGACCACACAGGGGGTAGAGTCGAAGAATTTGGAATTTTGACATTCTCCAGTAAAAAGCTGTAGCCAAAGGGTTTGGCATAAGTGAAATCCATGAGACGACCACTGAACAGTGGCGCACACAGAATTTTATTTTGAGGGGGCTCCACTTTTGAGCTGAATTCTATTTGAAACCATATTTTTTACCAAGAATTTATGTGTTTGGGGAGGGTTTGAACCCCCAAACACCTCCTCCCTGTATATGCCACTGCCAGTTGACATTCAGACTCAGATTTTTAATCAACTTTTTGTCAATATGTGTTAATAATTTAAAAAACGAAATATTATGAAAACTCTGTGAAAAGCTTAGAGTTCACGTTACCTCTCACTTCATGTCTGATCATATTGCTTAATGTCTCATGCAGCCAATTTAGGCGGCCTCTTGTCTCGTTAAGCTATGTTTTCATGTCCTCTGGAGGCTAACTTTCTAAATCGTATTAATCTTATTTATTCAATTAACACTAGAATGCCCAAAGGTATAAAAATGACCTTGAATGATATCTTTTCAGTATTTTATTATTGCTTTCTGAAACAAAATCTTTTGTGACTTACTATTTTTTAAAGCTAAATAAAATAAATAAATAAATATGGGCTTTTAAAAATGGTTTAATTGAACATTCTAGTGTTAAGATTGTTTTGTCAAACATCAGGTTTGTAAATTTCGGCTTATCTGAGATCTGCAATACATTCTTAAATACTGAACTAGTAACCTCGAAATTTAATGCCAACAATTTTGCTTTAAAGACCAAAACTAAATTTTATATTGGCCACATTCAGGTTTCCTAAAATTTCACTGCAACGATTTAAGGTAATTAATTTTTTTTAATAAACGCTTGCAGCTAAAGGCAAAAGTATTTTCTAGACTTACTTTTTCCATTACCTGACATATTTTGGTGCTTAAAATTTTAAAGTCCTTTTAAAAGGACTTTGGGTCAGAAAATGAAAACCCAGGTCACTACTACCTCAAGTTTCACGCCTATATCAATATTTGGATGGGTCTTGACAAAAATGTTTCTTTTTTTATGTCGTACGGTGTAATAAATGTAAATTTTTTTTTCACTCATTACTTCATTTTTTTCACTCATTACTTCTATAAATCGCTGAAAATCTTAAGCTATTATCTTTTGAACGACGGACCGCTTGTGTTAGTCGGAAGATTCCATTACGCGATACGTGTTCAGGGAAAAAACTGGTTTTTAAAAAATTTTTCAAAAACGCTTCTTAAAAAAAAATTTTTGATTTTCAGTTTCGTGTTCAGTGGCCCAAAGTTAGTCTGGAAAACATTTTTATTTTTAGGTGAATTTTTCGTGTCGCGTAGTGTTATCTGTTGTGTCGATATCTCTCTCTCTCTTAATTATCTCCTTTTGCTTTGTTCCAGTAACTACATCAGAGTTACCCTGTTTTCACATGCACATCTGTTGAGTATTTGAAGACTAGTTTAGGTTGGGGTGATTACACTGCCAAGTTGTCCGTTATAATTATTACATATTTAAAAAAAATGCTGACATTCAATTTTGTGATACAATTTTGTGATTTCAATTTTTACGATTTAGACCAAGAAATTCTAATTGCTATACCTATACATACCCCACAATCGGTCTTCAATTTGTCAATAGCCTACATTTTTTTAACTAGTCCTCCTTTGCGACTACCAACTAAGCTAAGCCAAAATTTTCAGTAAAAAGATATTTGCAAAAAAAAAATTAGATTTTCTCTAAAACTTTTAAAAGTAAAACATCTGCACGACTGACACTTCAGCGAGTCATAAATCTCGACTTACTTGACAAATAAATGTTTTGACACACATAAAACACGCTCATACTTGTTCGTACGAAGTGGAGATGAGCCGCGGCTCAGATATCCAAAGCACTTCGAGATATTTTTCGCTCTGGTGGCATTGACGCCGCCTTATGTTGAAACTCGTGTACCGCATTACTTTTCGAGATTAAACAAAGTGTTTGTTTGATGAATTTATGACACCAGTGTTTCCATTGTTTACACTAGTCGCGCACAATAGGCGACCGCGCGCAGCGAGAAAGAAAAATGGCACATTTGCTGCTAGTTGGGATGTGCGTTGGTGGAATTGGCCGACGTTTGAGGCGGCCGCCGCGACCTTTGATATTTCTTAGCGAGTTTGTTTTGTTTTTGTTGTGCTTAATGTTATCAATCTTCTGCTTATTAGGGATAAGATTACAATCGCCTTTGCAGCCGCTGAGAGCTGCGAAGGATAAATATGAGATGCTAGCAAAGTGACGGGCGACGGCGTGAAGTGACGAGCATTTCATTCAATTCTATTCAATGTGTATTGAGGGCACTTCAAGAAGATAAGGACACTCGAGGAAACAGAACATAAACACAACTACGTACAAATGAATGTGTAAAGTATGTGCTGATTAAATGTTTGTTGACTAGCGTTGAAGGCATTTGGGAGATTAATTTTTGGAAAGTACGCGCCACATTTAAATCCCTTTCAAGTACACAGATATAGAACGCACATACAAAGGATTTGAGAACATAAACAGATACAGAGCAACGGCGCCAGAATCCTTTACAATGGTCAGCATTGCTGTGTTCCAAGAAGCGGCGTCATCTGAGCTGCTCTTGAACAGCAGACAGAAGGAAAGATTTGGGCATTCGAGTGAGCGCCACTCAGCTGCCACAGCAAATACTTGGAAATTCAAAACTGTGCGACCGCAATTAAGTGACTTCAATGTGCCATATGCGTTTAGATAAGAGATCCGTCCTTCTCGATTTGTAGATAGTGAAATGTTGGCCTGCTGTGCGGCTGACTTTGTAAAGGGTTACCGAGTGACTCAGAGGAGCGTTCGAGTGGGAATTGCTCAGACTAGGCAACTATCGTTGCCGGTAATCGCAGCACGTGTTCCACGCAACAAAGTGGAGATTTATTATGTAGCGAGTTGAACACTGAAATGCGCAGCAAAATACACTGGTCAACATAGCTTTTGGGGTTTAATTCTGCATTTTAGTACCAATTTTGAATAAGTACAAAATAAACACTTTAACACATTTTCATTTTGTGTTAAATCTTGGGGTACAAGTTAATTTCTGAGCTTTGGTGTATTCAGAGACCTATAGTAGAATTTTATGGCGAATATTTTCGTGGTACATTTTTTCCTTAAAAATCCTGTTTTACAGGACATTTTTGGCATTTTAGAAAAAAAGGGTCAAATTGACCCATAAAATAAGTAGCTACAGGGTTAAAATGCTCCACAAAAATAGTCTTCGTAGTATTTTACATCAAATTGCTGAACCCATCGTATACCTAAAATGTAAGGTTACATGGTTTTCGTATGCCGATTCACCATAAGAATGTGCAAAAGTGGGAAAACTTTGACCGCCACTAAAAAAAATTCAGATGTAAACTTTCAAAACGCCGATACACGTATATTTTTTTTGGTCCCCTCTACCAGAATCCGTTGTCAGAACCTTGTTATTTAAAAAAACTTTGATTTTGTTATGCAGTGTTATTTATTGCCATAAACAATTAGAAAGTGATTTCTAAACTAAAAACCTAAAAACATTTGTTTTGTTGACTTGTGTAATCAACAATGACCTCATAACTCAGCTGGCTAGCTTGCCGCCTGTACCTGGTCGATTAGTTCAACAAATTAACACAAAAACAACAAAAATATGATAAAGTCATTAGGCTCACGATCCCATAACTCAAAGACCACATAAAATCATTAAACAAAAAAAAGAAATGCTTTTTCGAATTTACTGTTTGCTTATTTTCAACGCAGCCCGGAAAATATATTGAAACATTTTATTTCGACCACTTTTTCAGGTCTACATTACATTCATAAATTTTCGAGCATGTTGTTGTTGTTGTTGTTGTTGATGCTATGATGGCTGGGAAGAGAAATGTATGCAAATATCTTTTAATTGGAGCAACGGTAGCCCCCGCCTCGAACACGCATAACTTGGCGGCGCTGCTTGTATCTATAAATTCCCTTTTTGTTGTTGTTATTGTCGTTGTTTATGTGCGTTGTTTCAGTTGTGCAGTGCCCGTGTTGCACTATGTTTGTTGTCAACTTGTGCGTATGTTAAGTTGTTGGTGTGGAACTCAAACATGTTCGATTCGCACTTTTTACTGTTAACCGTAACATTCTAACGGGATTTCTGGTGTTTACCTTAACATTGTAACGGGATTTCTGGTGTTTACCTTAACATTGTAACGGCGTTTCTGTTGCTTGCCATAACATTTCAGTGCTATCGCTGTGATGTTCATTGCGCTGTAGTTGACGTTAGCTGCGGCCTCGCCTCGTCAGGTGGCGCTCTTCAATTACAGCAATTTATGTCTCACGCAGCAAGTACGAACAGGTGTTTGCCACAAATGTCAGACATTGAATAAAAGACGGCTACATTTGATGTAATAATTCGATGATAAATCTATTTTAGTTTTAATTAAGTAATTTCGTCTCAAATGAAATGACTGTGCCTTTCGTTTCCGTTCCCGTCTCTTAAGGTTTTTTGTAAAACCAAACAAGGGAATCACCCTCCTGTCATCCCTTAAAACTAGTTTCTAGTTTTCGAAAATAGAAAGGTTGATAACTTTCTGGTAAAGGTAACAGTTCAGTGGACCCTTTGTAATAAATGAATAAGAAGCACCCTTAAGAGGTTTAAAGCGAAGAACATCAGCTTGGGTATCTCTCTACTTAATTTCCTTTACTGCTTAAGCAACAAACATAATACACGGTACAGGTTAACAACGAACGTATTTCCTATAGATTACTCAATATATCCGGGTTGAAAAAGATAGCCTTACATATTTGAAGGTAGCGCTAGTGTACAATCCACGTGTTTGTCATTTTAATATTGATTGGCTTGCTTCGACGACAGATTAAAATATCGCTTTCATAAATAGGTCGTTTATTCCCAGAGACCTTCTATACAGAAGTTCACTGCAGGTGCTCTTTAATTGTTTTACATTAGATTAGGACAGCTCCATCTGTGTCTGTAAAGACACGATAGTCAAGTCCTGCTAAGCTATGTCGAAAGATATGAAAGCCTGACATTTCAGGTCACATAGGAATTGTGGAAACGACACCTCACACTTTTTAGCTAGAATGGGCTCTGAGGCTGCATTTATTGGCCCTGAACCTGTTCCGTCACTCTCATCTGCGGCCATTAAAGCCACTTCTAAAAAGTGGGCAGGCTGGAGCTGCTGCAGCTGACGAAGCGTATGCTTCCCGTTATGGACATCGCTAGGGGCCTTTTGAAGTTTCAGAGTGTACTTGCAGAGAAACTAGTAAACTAGCCTGTCCTACCTAACGTATGCTTCCCGTGATGGGCCATTTTCTATGAGAAAATCACTTGGAAAATATTAACATATCTGGCAGTGCACTATGTCCTGCCTGTGGGGAGAGTTATCAGACGTTGGACCACTTTTTGCTTATTTGTCACGCGTCCGCTTGAATCAGGTTTAAGATATTTGGCATTGATGTGTTCAGAAGCAACTACCTTGGCTACTTGGCACCAAAGGATCTACTCAGATTTTTTCGGATATAATTTAGATTTACACTGGAGTAACAAAGATACCAGTGGCGCACACAGAGGTGGTTTTAGGAGGTTCAAATACAATAATTTCTGGTGCAAAAATTTGGTTTGCAATGGTATTGGAGTCAAAAGTTGTATGGAAACCCCACCATTGGCGCACACAGCGAGTTTTGGTGGTTCGAAAACACAAAAATTGCTGGTACAAAATACGGTTTTGAATGGTATTCGGCTGAAAAGTTGTACGAAACCCCCCCAAAATAAAATTATGTGTGCGCCACTGAACCCCACCCTCCCAAAGTCAAATCCCTGTGTGCGCCACTGAGGAAAACTCTAGTTGCAGTGCTATGGACTGAATGCTGTGCTTGCTAGGATTTTTCGACAAAGGAATAAAAGCTTACGAATCCAACTTTTTACTGTTTTTTCTTATATTTGGATTTCACGTGTATCATTGGTTGGTCTTCCAGGGTAAGTTTTTCCATTCAAAGCGTAGGACATCTGGGAGTTACACGTCCGTGATGATAAAAGCCTTGATGGAATATACTGAATTCAATCTACCTTTGAATACAATTCTAAATCCAAATTTCAAATTAGGTTCACTACTTGTTTGAATGCACTAACTTTGATTACAATTTGAACGAGTAATTTCACACTGAAACAGTATTTGTTTACTGTTTATATGAAATTATTCGGATACCTTCGTATAGAACAAACGGGTAATGTTCAAAAATCGTTTCTAAAAGTTTTCCAGGAATGTGTGTTTCTATACAGGATCTTCAATATATAGTCAACAGATTTCCAAAAAGGTACTAAAAATGTCAACATAACGTTTCTTGACCAAAAGTTGTATTTTTTATCTCAAAAATGCAAACAGTACCAAGATATCTTTGACAAAAGGGTCCATTTCTACATTGACACACTCGAAGTACCGCAGTGGCATTGCTGCATTTAACAGTAACAGTGCAAAGTTAACAAGCGGCGAACTCATCGACAGCTCTCTGTTGACTGCATATTACTCGCTGTTAAAGGCGATATTTTACATTCTTGCACTCGTACCAGCGTAGTGGCTTTGCTGCACTTAACAGTTAGTTACCGACCATGTCCACTGTGCCAAGTTAACATGCGGCGAACTCATCGACAGTTCTCTGCTGACCGCATATCACTCGCTGTTAAAGTCGCCGGCATTTGAAATGCTACGCTGTTGCTGTTGTTGTTTTTGTTGTTGAGTGTTTCTTGTTGTTCTTCTTATCAAACTGGAATTGGATCAGAGGAGCAGCAGCGGTGGCGGCAACAACAGCAAAAACCACATCGAATGCACACATGTTTGGGCCGCTCGTGCGCTGCCTTTTCTGCAGGCTGCCAATCGGCAATAACATTGGAAGTTGTCGCTTCGTGTCACGAGCTGTTCGAAAAGTGTGTGTGTACGCTCACTGCACTCACGCTGTGCAGGCGGCAACTGGGGGCGCGTGTCCGTCGGCGACCAAAATGTTACGCGTTCGTTGGCGCGCCGCTCTTTGCTCTGTTTATCGCGCTTGACTCTGGACATGGGCCAGCCGTGTAACGAAGGCAGTTCAGTCATTTCAGACGCGCGCGCCAAGTAGGTTCGAGGCCGACGGATACTTACCGCCGAATATATATCACAACGCATAGCATTGGGCACATTGTTTGGCTGGATAATATGTTCTGATGGTGTTGTGTGATGATGCTCAGCGCTCATCAACACCAATTGACGGTTTTCTGAACCAATTTCAAAAGCAAAAGTGTCAGTTGTTCGTGTCATTGTTGTGCATTGGCCGAAATGTTCGCAGCATAGCGATGCCAACCGACAAAAAGAATCATGTGAGCGACTAATCGAGCGTCTCAAGTAATCGAATGATAAAATTAGCAATGCAAAAATCGCTCGGCATTTGAAGTGTTGTTCATAAATCGGTCAGATCTAAAAAGTGCTTTCGCCAAATAGCACAAAAAGTGAAAACGATTTTGCTAAAAGTTTGAAGAAATAAGATTCAAACATTCTCGAGTGAAAGTGTGAAAATGCATGGCGTGAAGTACTAAAGTGCTAAAGTGTCAAGTGCTGGGCAAGTTTTGTGAAATTTGTCAAAGAATTTCAAAAGTCCGTGAATGCGATGTGCGCACAGCCAATTGAAAATACTGGCTTCATTTTGTAAATGCAAATATAAATACAATTTTAACAGAAATCTTAACAAAGCAGCGCACAAATTGGATTCTTTTTTGGCAAACTTGAGGTAAACACTTAAGGATTGGATTGGATTGGATTGGATTTGTATAGAAGGTGTATTGGTGTGTGGGAATAAAGACATTTAAATGGAAGCTATTAACTCTGGAACACTTATTGTAACAGAGTAAACAACAGCGAAACTGTTGGCGAATCGACTAACATTCTGTGTTCCCGTGTTAATTGTTAATTGAGTTTTAATAAGAATTCAATACAAAGATTAACTAATTAATTAGTAGCATTAGACTAATCATACAACCTGGGAATCAATGACCAGTTAAGGTGACCAATGCAAGGCAGTCAAACATAGTTTCTTACCGAATAAACAAATTAATTAGTCTTACTTTTAATTTTAAGCAATCTGCTGCTCGCGAAGGATATTCTAGCACTCAATTTTTCGAACAAAGAAGTTGACAGTGGGTCATGAAGCAATTCGATCAAAAGTATCACAGCTGTACACTATTTTTACGATACACTATATAGTAAATTTATAGAAAATATGACAACTAGTCGAATATGTATTGATTAATAATATTAAATAACAATAATAATATTAAAATTACTATGAGTATAAGAAGTCTATTCACTCGGCACTCGGTAATTGTAGTGTATTTTGTTTTTGTAAAATAAACGAACAAAATACACGTAAAAAACTGCCAAGTACCGAACTAATAAACTAACGAGCTCTGTGTGAATACCCCTATTAATGCCACTGAATCCACCAATGAAAATTAATTATACTCGCAAAAATTCCAAATAAATTCAACTATGATAAAAGCATTACAGTGGTGTCTGGATATAGTGAACTAATTATTGCAAGGCCTGTTCACTGTACTAAGGTTGTTCACTATATCAAGGTTAACATTTTTGTTCAAAAACTCGTTTTTTTTACAATTTTTGTTTTTTGCTTGAAAATTGTTTTCTATATTTGGAGGCTCGATGTCAAAATTTGGGGTGTTCACTATATCGAGGTGTTCACTATATAGGGGGCTCACTATACGCAGACACGACTGTATTAGCTTTTATATGAATTTTCATTTAGTTAGGCTTTAGTTATTTCATTGTTTTTTTAAAATGTGTCTCATCATAACGCTTTCATAGTTAGCCCTGTTATAATTTTTCCAATTAATTAATTAATATTTTTATTAAAGCTTAATTGCGAATCTTCTTCAAAATTTCGATGCTGTTTAGTACTTTTTATGTTAATCTTTCAAGTCTTTGCTTTTTTTACAGAATAACATTTTTTGAAAAGTGTTTTTAAATTTTATTACATATGTTATTTATAAATCGAACGTTGCTAATTACTAATTTTAGTTACTAATTTTAGAAATACATTCTTCAGCAAAGCAAATTCTTTCAAGCGTTGTTAAAACGACAATGAGTACGAGCCTTCGTCGCTGTAAAAATACATAAGTTTCCTAATTTCGAGTTAATACGAGTTATTAGGGATATTCACACCGTCCTCGTTAGTTAGGTAATTTGTTAATTGGTGGTTGGGTTACGTTTTTAACTGTGAGTACCCGTTTTCTCTATAGTCGCAGCTGTTGAGAAAAACCAAAAACGCGATAATGGCTGTTCATAGTGAACTTTGCAAAATATGAAAACAATAAAATTGTTAACAAGGAACGAATGATTTGTCGGGTCTGCCACCTTGCGACTTTGTTACGGTAACCTGTTCTTTTACTTAAAACAAAAATAGACATAAAAAAATACCGAATAACAAATTAACGAAGTAACGAGCTCGTTGTGAATGCCCCTATTACTTACTATTAAGTTGACTTTCTCACTACTATTTAGTTAGACTTTGAGTATAAACTTAAAATAATCAACAATATTGATTCCAATTATGGAAAATAATGAATTATGGTTCCGTTTCAAAAGAATGAGTCTTTCATTATTCTTTAATTAGTTACCCCGAATGTGCTGGAATTCTGTTTCTTATAAATTTTGCGAAAAAAATTTGTGAGCGAAGAATTTATGAAGTATAATTGAAAAATTAGGTACATTTCTTGGGTGCATGTTTAGTGTTACCATATGGTCACGCCAGGCATTATCGGGTTAATGTCATTGTCTTGTTTTAATAGTGTACGCCGTTGTATTTACTTATTTCAATTAGTTCATTAAGTGATACCACCTCAGTGATTATCACCTCCTCCTATCTATGATAAATGATTTTGCTGGTTAACAATTTTCACCAAGAAAAACTTTTGAAAATGTTTTCCCAAAAAAGAGAGTCTCTATGAGGGAAAACCAATGAAATGAAACCAGTGCATATTTCCCCTAAATCGGTATTTTCCTTGCTAAATAGAGCCTTCAATTTCTATCAAAAAAAAAGATTTATCTTTTAATATAATTACCTTATTTTAGTTTCTAACTAATTTTAGCTAAAAACTCTCAGTGACAATCGTGTTCATCGAAAGCTGTCATGTTTTGTTCATATATACAAAATAACCACATATTTCATATGAATCAAGCTGCAGGTAGCATCTATAGGTTAAGTCAGAAGAGAAAAATCAGAAAACATCGCTTAACCTGACCGCAGATTGCAAAGTTTTAATACAAACTTAATATACAAATACCTTATTTTGCATATCTGACAAACTGACATTTTTTTCGATTGGGTTTTTATGTTTTTAATATCAATACTCTAAAAACTACAGTACAGTAAAGTACAATACAGTGCAAAATAGTCATATTAGTAAAATATTTTCAATTTAGAAAAAATATTTGTATTTATTTTTAAAAACTTAATTTTAATAACTTCAACAGTCTTGGGAAATGAAAGAGATTTAATCAAATTGAATATTGCCGAAAATTGTGATTATCTTTTTATCGTGTTGTTGCATATTTTAATTCATATTTTGATCAATACTCAGCATAACTCGCTATTTTATTTATCTTAGAACATTTTCCGAGCCAGTGTCCAACTTTCCAGAAATACCGACTTCGCTTGCTGGGACCAACGGTTCTTTTGAATCTGACAAACCCAGCGCTAGTTGAACTCTCGAATCTAGGCTTTGAACTCTGATTCATCAAAAGTTTTAATCATACTAATCGCTCCTGTAGCAGACTAATAAGTTTGTCTTCTTTCGAAAAAGGGAACAACTTGTTCTCCAAGGAGAAGTCCTATAATACACGGTCACACAACGTAACCTTACCAAACTTTTACAAAGTAATGAACTTACAAAAAATTGCTTTCTTATTAGTGACAACAATAGGTAATTGTTTTCATAACTTTGACTATTTTCAACAAATTTCTCAAAATCTCTTTCCCTTTTTATGAGATTTTTCGTATTTGTATCTATCTCGTTAAAAATTTTTTCAGCACCATGAAGAAACTGGCTGTGGGTTTTTTTGAGTCATAACCGAATTACTGTTAATTAATCTAGCAGTGCATCGTAATTTTGACCCTGTATGAAAAACTATGGTATTTGTTAGTCGATTCGACTAACGATGCACTTCCAGGGTTAAAGTTTTTCCATATGGGGGCTTGGTCCCAATTTTGAGTGGAAAGTTTTCAGAAATTTTTGCATAATTTATATCAAATGCGCTTAAAAATAATGTTTTTTAGTTGTTTAAAGGTTTTCAATGTTGATCTAAGCATATAACAGCGATGTGATCCACTGAACTATGGTAGAGATCACCGATCTATCGAGCTTTGCTTCTATCACTTTTCTGCATTATATTCTGTTATGTCTGTTATTCGATTTGCCTTTGGGAGCTTTTTGGAAATACAATTCCACATATGTACATAACAAAATTTTGATATAACTAAGTACATAAATTGCTTTTAATTTATTCGAAATTTTTGAATTGAAAAAATATATACACAAAGTCGCTAACAGTTAAAAATATATTCAGCTATGTCAATAAAAATCAAAGTCATTATTGGATCGCTACTTGAAATTTAATTCAAAGCCATTTGTCAGTAAAATTCGTAGATAATCCCAATTCAGAAGAGATCAACTTTTGACAAATGTCCTGTTGTGCTCCCAAATGCTTTGTGAACTTCAATTTGATTTAATGCACTCCATGACATATATTAGCTTTTTGAAGACTATTTTAGTGCCCTACCAAATAAAGAAATTCTTTCAAGTCACTTATGTGGTTTTGGTTTTAGTGAATTTTCCCAAACAAAAAAAAACTATATCAGCAGTGGCGCATTTAAAGAAATATTTTTAATATAAAGCGGTGTAAAAACGAAAGCAACAGAAAAAGCATCCATCAATATGTCAGTTTGACTGTCAGCAGTTTAAGCACCCACAAAGTGGTTGAAAAGTGATTTTCAATAAAAATCAACACAGCGACCGAAGAGCAATGACAGCAGCGCAACAACAACAACAAAGACAAATGTAAATTTTTGCGTTTTTCTCGCGCAGACAAACACAAACACACCCACACTCACGTACAAACAGCTCAATGCAGCAAAGCTGAATGCCAGTGCACTAGATTTAACCGAAAAAATGCATACGTACATACATACAAACGTACATATTGTGTGGTGAGAAACGGCGGAAAATCAACCGCCAAATTGGAATTCAAAAACCAAAAAAAGACACATTTTTGAGAGGGAAACGGGCGCATTGCCATTCAAGAAAAATCGTGTGAAAAACAACTTTTGAATTTTAAATACTAAACAAATTTACAAACACATATGTACGACATGAAGCTTGTGTGCGTGTGTCAACTGGTAGTTCCCCACTTGCCGTCCCTGCCCAGCCCAGCCCAGCCCAGCTGCAATATCGGCAAAGAACAGGCCGTAAAAACAATTTGTCTTTTGGAAATCCACAAATAGTCCCCTCAGCACCTCAAGCGCGCACACTGACAAACAGCCAAACAGCCAAACAGACAGCCAGACAGTTGGTCTTATGTATAGCCACGTCTTGTTTGCTGTTGAACTGTGAAAAGGAAACGAATGGGCGGTGCGGTTGAGTGCGCTTAATGAAAATACCAAAAAACCGAAACCAAGAAAAATCGAAGAGGAGTGGGGGAAAATACATTGCTGCCTCGCACACACACACACACTCACACGCACACGTACACAAACATACATATGTCGACACTTGCCCCACTGTAGACGTGCGGCATTGCTATTAAGTGTGTGTGTTGATTGATTTTTATGCGTGCAACAATTTTCGGCTGTGCAAGAAAAAATTCACAATTGGGTGGAATCTTGAGGGAAATCGATGCGTTTGAATATCAATGTGTGCTGAGATTTCATATGAGCTCACACTAAAACGAACTGACAGCTACACTCATCCAAACAAGCAGCAGCGCAGCGGCATCGCGTCAGCCAATGAAAATTCCAATGGTGATTTCGATTCCATTGCTAATGCCAATGCTAATTCTAATGGCTATTGCTATGTGTTGACGATGCCGTTGCCTGTGATTGTTATTGTTATTGTTGGCGTCGTGTTGTTATTGCAGTGTCAATAGATCAATTGAACTTAGCGCATCAGAGTGCTAAGACTGCAGCAAAATTGCAGTGGCGATTTGATGTTTGATGCGCATTTTACGACTGCGCCATTGTTGAACCATACATGGGATCTTGGCGATAAGTGTGAGCAAATTTTTGAAGTCAAATATTGTGAAGACTTACTCCATATTCAGTGCGCCAGAGGTTTTACAATGGAAGAGGAACTAAGTATTGCTGACATGGGGAAATAGTCGGGAGTGGAATCCTGCGGAATTGCAAAGTGTTTTGTAAGAGCACCAAATAAGGAGAGAACGGACTTTCTTCTTCGACTGGATTGGAAACAATTGCGACTCATAGTTGCAGCGATCAGAGGCCACAATGGGAATCATCGATGACCCTAAATGTAAATCGAGCTCCGAAGACTTGGATACAACGGAGCATTTCATCTGCCACGGTCCAGTGTTCTCGAGAAGCAGAGGGCCCATATTAGATAGCGATGTTTGAGTATGAGCGAAGTTCATGCTCATCTATAAAAAAAACCTAGAAAGTTGGAGTGGATTGAGGGCCCCTAATTTATTTCATGACCCCTAATCGCCGCCCCTGTGTTCACAATACAATGGTTCAATGGTTATGGTTGCTACCTCTATAAAAGACACACGCGGAGGCCTAACAGGCTCATTCTGATACCATATATTTCACCCTTTTCTGAAATGTGTTGTTTTTGACAACACACATTTGATGCAGAATAAGAAAAGACCACTCCTTCTAATTTTGTCCCGCGCTTGTATGGAGTCGAATCACTGTGGGATGGGTGAACGGGAGGGGAGGAATGCTATATAAGTAAGACTTGTAGCCCTTCTGCCCACCCTCAAATCATCATCATCATCAAGCACAGTTTGGTGTATAAATTGCTAACCGTTTCCATGTGTCCTTACTAAGTGTCCCGTTAGCCTTTAGCTGGTTACAGTCCTCAGCACAATAACAATATAGGTAAACCGGGACCGCCGATCCTATATGAAAGGCAGCTCAAGTCCAATATAAATTTAAAAGTATTCTCTAAAGTGCTAAAATGGCATATGCGGGACCTTATAATCTTTATTTAGGACAAAAAAAAACCTACAATTGGAGCACAAGAAAAAAGTAAGAATGGTTTCCTAGATTTGGTTTTGATTTTTGGCTCACGTCTTCTGACTGGAAAAAACTGTCTTACTCAAGCAACACCGTAGTGTATATGTTTGATTCAAGAAGATGAGGCTTGAAGGAAGAGTGATTTAAAGCATTGGCTTGGTACGTAAGGAGATCTGGCTATCTACTTGAAGGTTTGGTAAGACAGACAGCTTGCTGGATTCTGAGCAAGTACTCTCGGAGCCCTCAAAAGGTCCATTATGATGCACTAGTGTGGGCAAGTCCCTGTCATCCTGTGTTCGCTGTTGGCTAAAACCAATCGTCTTTTTCTTCTGGCATCTTCTTTTTGATTTAAGAGGATGAGGCTTCGAGGAGGAATGATTTGGTACGTGAGGAGAACTGGCTAATTACTTGAAGTAAGTATTCTCGAAGACCTCAAATGCCCGAGTGAAATCAAGCCCCTGTCATCGTGTGTTCGCTGGTGGCTGAAGATAATCTGAGCATCAAACGAACCTGGGAATGTCTTCCAGTGGTGTTGTACAGACCATGGCCAAATGATTTAGCATTCTGTCCCCTAGATAGCATAGGATTTGCTGCACAGATTCTATTTCCTCCTCTTTCTTACATCTATGACAGCAACAGTCTCGATTGGGCAAGCCAAGAAAGGAAACGAATCGAAAGTTTTTATAAGCTCTGTTCTGGGGACCTTCCCGAGTAATACTAACGTTTTTGGTAAATTGGGTTAGCCAAAGATTGCTCAGTACAAGACCAGTCTATCGTAACAAAGATCACTATTAGTCTTTTATAATTAGAAGAGGAATTTGTAAGCATTCAAATTCGGTTCATCAAAGTTATAAGTGTCGCGAAAAGTGATCACAGGGATTCTTTGACATAGTTGTAGTGCATGGCCGAGTAGCGAATTCTCTCTGTGCTGTACTGTAAAACCCTGTAACGACACTATGCCGTAAGCAATTACGATAACGCTAACGATAACCGCACCCACAGTCGACCACCAACTCACTGATTTACACACACAGCGTGTGTTTGCTTGTGTATTTGTATATCGTCTGTCTACTTACTTCCGCCAAATAAATTACTTAACACTTTAGAAAACAAGAACAACAACCGAAAATCCGCCACGTCTAAGGACACTTGCATGTATGTAGTACACTGTGTGCGACGCAACGCTTTGCACCGACAACTACACCGCATTTGACATTCTTTGTCGAGCGGATAAGGAAATGGATTAGATTTTCACTTGGCATGCGACAGTGTCAGTACCAGTAATTCAGTGCACACTCTCCCCCACACATTGGTTGAGTGGTGTTGTGTTTCGCCCCCTCTGACCATACTGCTCCCCTCCTTGCACCGTTCCCCACCCATCGTTCGACTATCTTTGCCGGCAGCTAAGGCGCTTTCTGTTAATTATTTTTCCGTCTACTGGGGTGTGAACGGAAAATTCAGCACAACCACATTTTACTCGTAGTTGTTGGCCTTTCACTGCTGCTCCGCTGCACCGTGAGCACATTCGAGATATGCAGTTCCCTTCGCAATTGTGGCTGTTGTTATTCTGCTCGAGTGCACTGCACAACATTGAATTGATTGATTTTATGTATAATTCCTATTTGCGTTGCGTTGCGAACGAAATCCATAACATGTTGTTTTGCGCTTCTCCGCCACCGCTTTACACCACTAACGCACACAAAGATACACCCACACCCATGCAGATATATACAGATATACGGTAAACCATTGTTAGGGGGTTGGTTGTTCGTTGTTGCTCGCTTTCGTTGTTAATTTTTTGGCGCACGAGCGTGTCGACACCGGGCACCGGGGAAGCTTACTTGCACTTGTCAGCAATTGTAATTGATTTTCTTTATTGTTTGCATGCTTCCATTGTTGCCGATGTTGTTCTTGTTTGGGTTTGCTGTAACTTGTGCCACGTTGTGTACAGTTTTCATTAGAAATTTTTTGTTTGGCTGTTGTGTGTTTATGCGACCGGCGTCTATGAAATTGCAGAGTTTCATTTTGCGTTCATTTCTTTGTAGCAATAACTACGGAAAATTTTTGGATGTCGCACCTTCGTGTACAACCATAATCATAGGAATTATGTATGTCTGTATGTGATTTGTTGCCCATAACTTGAAAGGAATTTTAACAAAAAAGATAAATAATATAAATTGCTTTGAAGTATCGATGGAAACATAAAGCTTCTAGGAATTGCAAGAACTTTAGACTCAAATCGTTTTTAAATCAAATGAAACTATTGAGACCTATTTAGTAGAAGTGGGCTTGGAATTCCTAATAAAATTTATTCATTGAAATCGAATGGAAGCAAATTGAACAGTTTGAAAAAATAATAATTTAGTATCCAACTGGTATGACTATCTAATGGGCAATGACTAAGGGTTGTTACAGTCAGTTTTAGTATCCTACCTGGGAAAGTTGTCTTGGGAGCACATTTGTTCCAAGCAAAATTAAAAAGGAGACATTGATAAACTAAAATTTTCACCTGCACATTTCAATACAATTAAAATAGTAAAATTCAAATAACAAATAACACTACTCGACAAAAAATGGGTTCATCGCGTGCTCCTAAAAGCAAAAGTATTTTTTAGACTAATCTTCGGCTATTGAACACGAAACTGAAAATCAAAAAATTTTCTTAAGAAGCCTTTTCGAAAAATCTTCGAAAAACACGTTGTTTCCCTCTTATTTCAGTTATGAGCACATATCTCGTAAACCAACCATCCGACTAACACAAGTGGTCGTCGTTCAGCCGTCGTTCAGAAGGTAATTAACTAACCTTTCGAACGATATATAGATTGTCCAAATCAGATGAGTTTTGGGGAAGTTACTGACGATGAATTTTTTGACCATTTTCAAAAATTATACATTTTCGAATAGTTTTTTTATAGATAAAATTAATGATCTCCTCTGGGTTTGTTCAAAAGTTCGAAGTTCAAAATAGAAAATTTAATACCCATTTCTTCATCATTGCGCAATCGCAAGTATTAAAAAAAATATTTGAAATGTGTATATTCTTAAAATTTTAAAGTCCTTTAAGAAGGTTTTTGGGTCACAAAATGAAAAACTGACTATGCCAAGATACTATAAAATACCTCTAGTTTCACGTCTATATCAACATTTGGATGGGTCTCGGAAAAATACAAAAATTTTTTCGCACGGTGTAATAAATGAAAAGTTGGTGGTTTCACTCCGTGCATCATAACTTTGTAATTTTTCTTTCAATTTTATTGATGTTAGGCTTAATATTTGCTCAAATAATATATCTTTCAGCTTAGATTTTAAAACCAGAGGAGATCATTTATTTTATCTATAAAAAAAACCATTCGAAAATTTATGATTTTTGAAATTGGTCGAAAAATTCACTTTTTTACAACTTTCATCGTCAGTAACTTTCCCAAATCTCGTCTGATTTGGACAATCTATATATCGCTGGAAAGGTTAGTTAATTACCTTCTGAATAACGGAACTAACTAACTTGTGTTAGTCGGATGGTTGGTTTACGAGATATGTGCTCATAACTGAAATAAGATAGAAAAAAACATGTTTTTCGAAGATTTTTCGAAAAGGCTTCTTAAGAAAATTTTATGATTTTCAGTTTCGTTTCAGCAGCCGAAGATTAGTCTAAAAAATACTTTTATTTTTAGGAGCATTTTTCGTGTCGAGTAGTAATTCCCATGGCAACTTTCCATTTCGTAAATATTTGAAGTCTAGTTAGGTTAGGTTAACGTGGCTGTTTATTATATATGAAAGCAACTAAACAAAAAAATTGAACACGATAAGCCAATAGAACCCAAACTCAGTGAAAACACATTTGAATCAAAATTATTATAGGCTAAGATGAACACATTTTAAATGTACGTAAGAAATGCGCAAAACGTAAGCTATGCTACTTATAAAAAATATTTAAAGAAAACCTTTTTTGGAAAATGAAAAATCAATCTCGAAAAATTTGGAGATTCTACTGAACTCAATTAAGTCTCTGGAAATAGGTGCATTTCGAGCATCCAGAATCCAAATAAGACCAACATGGAAGAACTATCAGCAACGAGGAGATTTCGATTTGAAATGAACAAGGAAAATACGTTCATCTTTTGCCCAATCCAACCATACTTCAACATATTTTAAGAGAAATAACAGTCTTTGTTATTTCGACAACTACAGTCGTGTCTGGGTATAATGAACCCCCTATATATGGTAGTGAACATCTCGATATAGTGAACACCCAAATTTTGACATCGAGCCTCTAAATATAGAAAAAAATTGTCAAGTAAAAAACAAAAAGTGTATTTTGAGCAACTAAAACGAGTTTTTGAACAAAAATGTTGACCTTGATATAGTGACCAACCCTCAATACAGTGAACAGGCCTTGCAATAATTAGTTCACTATATCCAGACACCACTGTATTTATTTGGTTTATTTTGTTCTTTTGAAAAGTATTTATTAGATATGTTTTGTTCTTTTGAAAACTATTTATTAAGTTTTGTTTTATTCTTTGGAAACTATTTATTAAGTTTGTTTTGTTCTTTCGAAAACTATTTATTCAGTACTTTTAAAAGATAATCAGGGCAGTTTGAACTGTCGGTGGTAAAGTACGGCTCAACAATGCACGTTTTAAGAGTTTGAAGCTTAAATGAAAAAAAACTATTGTGTTTTCAATGCAAAAGTCTATGTTGTTGTCTTTTTTATCCAAAAATGTATGCAAAATTTAAACCACTAATCCACGTGATAAGCAATTTTGTCTGTGGTGACCTCAGTTGGGAAATTAGGACGTTCGGCTTCACTTTTGTCGGCACTACCTCACAAAAGTAGTTGATTGTTTCTATTTAAGGTTATGAGTCCCCATAAAACTTTTGAATAGTGTTTAATGACCGCAGGACATTTATTTCTTCTAATTTTTACACCGATGTTCGTAGAAGTCTTTTTTGAACAGCAATCACAACATACCCATTTCATAAATCTGCCCGAAAATGTTAGAGCTTTCTTTTGAAATAAGCTTCGTGATAAGCCAGATATTTTCGACAAACTGAATAGTTAGATTTGAGTTGGGTCAAAAGTTATCATTATATGTATTAATATACATGTATGAATATTTCTCAGCATTCAATGTGACACATTTTGTACACAAATACCGTAAATCAACATATAATCAAAAGTGATTCAAGCTCAGAGCCAACAACTTGCAATTAACAACATTTAACCAAACAAATTTTCTGCTCTCTTTATTTATTTCGCAATTTTCACTAAACATTTATTATTAATTTAGAGCAGTGGTGCCATACACACACACACGCATACACACGAAGAATTGCTGGTTCGACATTAATGCGTGTTGCAAAGCAATTAAAACGACGTTCGCATGTTAATTGTTGTTTACCAGCAAATATTCGTCTTTAAGATTGTAGCGCACACATGTTGTACAGTATCTACATTGATTTTTGTTTGTCAATACAAATATTTATTTAATGAAATATATTGAAGACACGAAACCACAAATAAATACTACAAGTGCTAACATAGGTACATACATATTTATTACTTGTAGCTAATTTTCAAGTAAAACCTGAGGACATACGATAGACGACATGGGGTATACGAGTACTTTAGTGTTAGTAGTAGTATTAAATAGTATTTAAGTATTTTTAAACAAATATTGGAATATTTATTTAAATGTTTGATTTTGTGTCAAGATAGATTCAAACAGAAAAATTTACGCTCACAGTTATTAAAAATTCAGGAACCATTAGTATTAGCTTTTTTCCTATCAACTGCATCATGTATTCATTATTTAGAGGATTCAACAATTTTAAAATTATCACTTGTAATGTTTTCATCAAACGAATTTTTGGACGTTGCAAAAATTATGCATTTGTTTTGTTTTAATTTAATTTGTGCTGCTGCAATTTTTTTGCCAAAATATTGATATTTCATTTAGGTGGCAGCCGTTGTGTCAGTGAAAATGTCAGCTGAAAATACACAAAAACACACCCACATACAACAACAACAACAACAACACATACGAGCACATGACATGCTGCAGTCGTTGACGAACTAAAATCCAAACAACGCACCAACGCAACTCGCCAACGAAAAACTAAAATGACTGAAAATCCTTTTCATGTTCGCGCAGATTATACTGCAAGGAAAATTGCATGTCACACGGTGAGCGCAAACACGGAGCGTGGTGACGTGTGTGGCTGTTAAGCGCCAAAGAAAACATAAAAACATGCAAGAAGTGTTGGTGCAGTGGCGCTGAATTTGATTTTCTGATGATTTTCGTAACACTGTTTGGTGGGTGTTGTTCCATATGAGAAACGAATTTTACAATTTTCACATTCATTGCACAAGTGTATGTTTGATAGCGGCGAATTCAATGATTCAATGATTTTGATGTAATAAGCGTCGAAGGTTAGTTGGAAAGTTTTGGCTTGAAGTTTTAGTGCAGAGATGCTTGCTTGGGAATGTACGTAGGGTCTTTTTGTTCGTGGACTTGGATAGGAGGTAATCGAATTATTTATGTCTGGGTTTCAGTACCATCGATCCATCCGTATTTTTATTATTTTAAGAATTTTAAGATACTTAATAATATAACATTTGTGATGAGTTTTACTGAGGCTCTTTAATGACGAACTGATGTTGTCTGTTATACATTCAAAATGAAGTAGGACCAACATATATGAACCCAAATATATGAACATTTTCATTTAAAGAATGAATACGGGTCTTCCTCTAATTAAGAACTGATGTTGAAATATAAAAAATGTATATACTTAGCAAAGAAACATATGCAACACCATAAGGATTGTATTTAATATTTTAAAGCAAATTAGTAATTTCAATGTTGGAACAAAGAAATCTATAGGTGGCTTCTACAACTGTTTCTTTGATGTAGTCGCTTAAATCTTCTGATTGGAACAAATAGATCCAAACAGATCCCATAAACCGGTTGGGATATTAAATATGTTCTAAATTCATTGGCGCACACAGCGGATTTTTGGGGTGCAAATCCCCTCAAATACAAAAATTTCTGGTGCAAAATATGGTTTCAAACGGAAGTGAGCTCAAAAGTTGTACACAAAACCCCGCCACTGTTCCAATTATTATATATTTCTACAAAAAGACTTTTAAGCAAAGTTTTGGAGCTGATTTTTAGTACATTGGTTGTAATTGAAGACTTAATTTTTTTTAATAAACCTAGTAAATTAAGGATGCAACAATCAATCAACAATAATTTTCGGTTCGAGTCGAAATTTTATGTAAAAGTTATTCATTCAAGTATTTTGTATTTGAAGTATTTAGAGTGCAGTAGTTTATAAAAGCTTTCAGTTTCTCAATTTACAAATAATATACAAATTAGTAGTGAATAGCCAAGAATGTGTGCTTTGAAAAAGTACCTCAAATTTTTTTCATACAAGATACGTAACCAACCAAAAATTCGTGACCACTGCAAATTTTATCAAAACTGTGCGTGAATTCATCAAAGATCAGTCAAAATCTTCATTGAATTTCTTGAAATTTAATTTAAGCATTTCAATAACAAACATTTATCTCATTTATATGCTTATGTATTATTTTATTTATCACTTTAACCTAACATTTGGCTACCAAAAAGTTTGTTCAATATTTTTTCTGCACTAGTTGACTGACGCCATCACTTCTATAAACAGTGGTGACCGATGTTTTGACTAAGAATCGTATTGAAGCCATCAATAACTGCCGTTATTTTCTTGATATGGCACCCTGTGACTTTACTGAAAGCGTTTTGAGGATCTAGAAGCCATCCAAAAGGCTTCTATTGACATGCTGAAAGATATCCGAACCGACGATCTAAACCACTTATTCGACCTGTATTTAGAACGTGGAAATCGCTTCATAGAGTTCGAAGGGGACTGCAAAAATAAATCGGTTTTGCAAAACAAATTTCTTTGTTATTACTTATTAAAAAAAAAAATCCTTTTTACTGTGGAACGCACTTCGTAGCAGGTTTCCATGTTTTACTATTCAAAACTACTACTACTACTATTCTCCTGCCCCGCTAATTTGAACTTGTTTTAAAAATGTGTGTATTCAACAAGAATAACCTACACATTTCGAATACCATAGTATTTTCTAACAACAACAGTAATTGGGAATTTCAACTGAAGGTTACATCAGAATTGCAATTGGAATTACTTCTCTAAACATCTCCTAGCATCCTTTGTGGTGAAACTTTTAACTCCGAAACTGGAAAAATATTGTATTTTTCAGTATTTATAGTTTGAAAAAGTGTTAGGATGGGTTTCTACTTTATTATAAGTTTAGTAGGACTAAGTCCTAGTACCGCTTAGGGCTGGAGACTACTTCTTCAATCTATGTGTTCAATCATAGTGGCATAAACGGCAACGGTGTAATGAGTAAAGAGGGCTTCTGCACCTCGGCATTGTATTTTAATTTTGAATTAAAAAACGATTTCGTGAAATGAAGAAACGAAACCAATAAAGAAAAGTTTTTCTAACACATCTAATTTATTAATGGCCTTAATTCTAAACTGATTATATCTGTTTACTGTTTGCTACTTGTACTTGTTTCCTCCAAAATAAAAATCATTATAGTTCCTGAAAGCAACAACACTACATCACTCGAAACAAAACCAATAATTAATTCTGAAATAAGTAAGAAAACTTGAAAAAATTTTGTAAAACTTGTTAAGACTTTTCACACTCGTGGCGTGAAGTACACGTCAGTCAGTCAGTCAGTCAGTCAGCTTTGTCGCCTTTGCCGTTTTTCTATCCAATTATTGATGACATAATTTTCGGTTCGGACGGCAGCCTTTCAAGCGTCAACCGCACACATTTCTATAACTTTCAACGCTCGACCTAGCAGCGCCTTTCGACCCACACCCGACTCCGCCCTCTGTCCGCCACCAATGCTGGCATTTCGTATTGTTTGGGCGAGCGCATGCCTGGGGCTTCCTTTGTCGTTCGCTTGACCGTATAAATATCTGATTTTCTTTATTTTAATGTTTTGTTATTGTTTTTCGCTGCGTTTTCTTTTACTTTTAATGTTTCTAAAGTTTGCTACTTCCGACTACATACACACACACACGCACAATTTATATGTACAATTTATATGTATTTATGTATCGAAAAACATGTCAGCGCCCGGGTGCTAGGCGTCCATGTTGTTCAGCTTCTTCTTTTCGAAATGGCAAAATATGGCAGTTGCTGTTAATGGCCTTTAGAAACTAATGTGATGTGTATTTTTGCGCCTCATGGCAAATGCCAGCGCCCAGTGTGTGAGTGGGCTTGCATGTGTATGTGTGCGTTGGTGTGTGGAAAAATTACATTTTCATTTCAAAGCGAATATATCAGAGTTGTTCGCAGCAACTTTGAACTTGGATTTGCCATTCCAACAAAAACAACAACAGCTACAGTGAAACAAAAACAATACCATATGCCAGTTGTGTTTGTTTTGGGCATTTCGCCGGTCTAAGGGATTTTTGTTGGTGTACTTTCATTTTTCTTTCTTTAGGAGACATTAAAAACGAAGAAACCAAAGAAGAAAAGTCGGTTTCCCCATTGTCCTTTGAAGAAGTTTTCTGGCGCACTTAGGCAACGACGAAAGTGGAAAACAAAGCTGTGGGTGTTTGTAAAAGTTTCCTGCTCCGTGCAGACATCGTAAAAGACTGCAGGAAATTAGTTTATTAGAAACACCTATTTAAGATCGCATACAGCGCACGCCGTTGGCCAACCCGTGGCGCAGAAAGACAGCTTTGCTGCCGGCTGGAAGAAGCTTGAAATATTTAAGGCCAGCATACGTTTACTAACTGGTAAAATATTTATGAAGGTTAAAAGAACTTACGTTTTTTTTAGTCAACAAAAGGACACGTCTGCGTTTCCACTTGAGTAAATTTTTAGCAGAGATTTCACGGAAATCGGATTATGGCATCAAGTTTAGGAGATGTGTATGTTTAAAGTAAATATAGAGATTCCCATTTGTTAATTTACATTGCAGAAATGAAGTGTCATTTGCATTGTTTAGAGTAAATGCTTCTATTGTTGGTGGTCATGTTGGTTAGCTGTTAATTTTTCAGCTCAATTGTTAATGGGGAAACCATCTAAGATACTGGCTTGTGGGTTCTACCTGGTACCAAGCAAAATTCTTAGTTCTGTGAAATGAGATTGAAAAAATTCAGAGTTTCCTTAGGCAAGTTGCCACACCTAAGCGGCTTTTAGGGCCCTAAGGTCCTCTGTTCTGACATCAAAAAACAGTGATTAGCTGCTTTGAATCTCTCGATGTGATAACTAAGCAGTTTAACATTGTATGGGTGCCTGGTCACAGAAACACCACAAAGTATGGCAGGATAGACAATCTGGTTAGATAAGAAGCTGTGCTCGGAATTCGCCTGCTGGGGAGCTTTACTGAGTACCTGCAAATTGGTCATAAAAGAAGTCATGGAAAAAGCTGCCAAATTAGGCTGTGCGACCTCAGATATAATTTTTTATAACACAACAACAAATCTTGACAAAACTAGATCGGATGCACATCAAATGTCTGCTAATTCTCAAAAAGTGTACATACGTTTAGGGTTATTGTGGGGGTTGATACTCTATTCAGGCAGCCAGCTAAATTGCGCTGTTAAGACATTTTCTCAATTTAACTTTAAATGTATCTCAATTTGTCATAAACAAATCTTAACTTAGCTAATTGCAATTAGCGCTAAATTGACCATAAATTGAGCTCCATTCGCCATGCAACCCTGTGTCCCTGTGTGGTGTTATCGATAAACAAATTCATTCGCAACTGACGGAACCAAAACAAAAATGAGAATGGTTGCTTTGAAATTTCGTTTAAAAACTTTATGCATCAGTAGGGATGTTGAATTAATATTACTAAATGTTTATAAAATGTTTTTAAGACTTTTTTTATACATAAACAGAAAAAATCCTTTCTTCCGTCAAAACAAAAACATGTTCAATTACATTTTCGATAACAGCTAAATTGAGGTGTTAGCTAATTTAAGGTGTGTGAACCGTAAAAGCGATAAACTCAATTTAGAACTAAATTGCCTCAATTTATTTGGCTGTCTGAACAGGACATAAGATTAGAGTATTAAATGTGGACCAATGATTTATGCAGAATCTGAGAAGACGTAGACTAGAATAAAAAGCATTCTCTACTTGCTTTACACCTGCCGCGCTCTTTGTAGAATGAGAAAAAACAACACTTCGGATTTTGCAAAATCGCTATTCTTGTCGGCATATACGAAACTGACCTAAGAGTCTAATACGTTTTATTGCCTGTTCAGACTAGTTTGAAGGATAACAAAAAGGACTACAATGAGCAACAGTTCCAATATGGTCTCTGCATGACAGGATCCGGTAACAAGTGTATAATTGTATTTTGCCTCACAAAACGCTGCGTATGTAATTTCCAGCGCTCGATGCAGTGTTGCCAGATACCCGAAATGACTTTCTCCTAAATCTTAAAAAAGCTGAAATTTCCTCCCAAAAATTAAAAAAATTTCCTAAAGTTGTTTCCTTATTTTTTGTCATTGTAAACTAAGGAATTGAACTTCTCATAAAAAAATAAAAAAATATATTTTATTATTTTGGTCTGTTTATTGCAGCTGTTTTTTCATTCATCTTCAGCTTAACAACCACTAAACACAAACAAAACATATACAAAATTAGATCCGTATGAAATTCGCTTTTGCAAACTTCCTTCATTCATTGCATAAATTATGCATTTTGAAGCATAAAATTTAATTAAATTAAATGATACACTTTAACTGCCAATATTCGAGAATTGTCAGTGTCACTAATGTTGGCAAATGTATCACCATCAAAATCTCTTAAACTGTCTCCTAAACAATTCTTCCTCCCGAAAATTCTCCCAAAAAGCCAAGAATCTCTTAAGGGAAATCACCTGATCTGGCAACACTGGCTCGATGCTACAAATCTCATGAAGATTCGCCGCAAAAGGAGAATCCATCCGTTGTGGTCCTGTATGACTTCTGAGTTTATAGTTTCATACAATACCGCTTCACCAGGAATTATTACTTACACCAACACTAAGTTTACTCAAGTTCCAACAATCAAAAGTTCAGTTACTCGGCACGTTCAAAGCATCAAAATTATATTCCCAGCCTCCTCTTTAAACCAATATTCATTTCATTGACAAAGTCCGCTGAGGTAATTTCCAATAGCAAATTAAAACAAATTTCAAAATAACAAAGTAATTATGCACTGCTGGCACTAAGTTATCGTGTACTTAACACACACGAGCCGAGAGCACTGCAAGTTTCGTGCACCATTCGCAGCAAACACGCCGCCAACGATCCACTCAAAATGGCATTTTGTGCGCAAATTGCCACTTGACATGGCAGGCCGCTAATCAAGATACGCGCGCAAA
The DNA here is from genome assembly GCA_963668005.1 of Melieria crassipennis. NCBI lineage: Eukaryota > Metazoa > Arthropoda > Insecta > Diptera > Ulidiidae > Melieria > Melieria crassipennis. The sequence continues at coordinate 28,511,976 of OY764961.1, read as the reverse complement.
CAACTTCAGTGACACCGCAACCGTTACCGGAATGCAAACACTACAGCTCGCCGCACCGATACTTAGGCGGCGTTCACACATGCGGCCGCCACACCCGCACCCACAGCCCCAAACTGCAATTAAGTAATTGCACGTGTGCCGCGGCGCTCACGTTCCGAGGCAGACATGCGTATGCGGCGTCTAACTGTGCGTTCCGACCAACTGTTGTACGGTCAGCCTAATGGCATACATGTGTGGCACGCGGACAGGCGACTCTGCTAAATAAATGAATATGCCGCGCGGGCGGCCGAAGCGTTCGAACAGAGGCGCAAACGCATCCGAAATTAGGTGTTGGCTTGGGAGTACTTTGTGGCGTCGAATGAGGAAGAGGTGCGACATGCTGAAGCGTTGGCTTTTCCACTGATGTTTGTGGTGTGGTGAAACAATCGGTAATGGTTTCGAGGTGTGCTGGCTGCTGGCTTTAATGCCCAGCATTGAGCACTCTGCATGTTTAATCGTGCAGAAATGGCCAAATCACCGAAATATTCAAGTTAATGTGAGCCAATTCCGATTGACATTTAATTTTGGTGTTTTTCTTGTTCTTTTTTACAGATATGCCATGCTCTATTAATGACATACAGACCAGCCAACAAATTGTGTGAATTTACATACATTGCACCAAACTATAAAACTTCCACTTGGATAATACGTTGACGTACACAACTTCAAGATGTCGCATTGGCTGCAAATTTCCCTAATGACATTCCTCTTTCTACAAGGTAAGTCGATCACAAACGTTTTTAAATCTTTGGCGAGCGATGAACATGAACATGAAACTTTCTCAAGAATGGTTATATCAACGGTAATTACGAACAAAGACGACTCTCTTACAACGGTCGGACCTGTAGAGATCGTACGTAAGGTCATCACTAGAAACATATTTCTACTGTGGGATATATGTCTCCTCAAAAGTATCATATTCTGCTGGCGCAATCTGTTGCTGGGTACATACATTTGAAAGCCTATCCTTCACTGACAAAATTTCATGACATTTGGTTCAGTACCAGCCCAGTTCTCGCGCCAAAAGTGTCAGTCTGTTTATAGCATTGGTCGTAAAATGAGCCTCGAACAAAGAGCCAATATTAAGTTGTATTCTAAACACTTTTTTAAAACTTTTACCAAAACATTAAATTTGCTGGAACAAGTGTATGGTGATGATCTTTTATCTCGTACCAGAGTACATGAGTGGTTTAAGCGGTTCCAGGACGGTCGTGAAGACATAAAGGACGACGCACATCCAAGTCCTTCCGCGGTATTCTATTGGATACTCAAAGTAACATCGAAAAAGTGTTTGAATTCATAAAAAAATACGATACATGAGAATGGAATTGAATAAGTCAGCAAATTCAGCATTTTGATCGGTCATTTACATCTGCGGAAGGTGTGCGCCTCGTATCGATCCAACTTAGTAACCGTTTTGACCATCAACCAGCGACCTACAAACAATCTCCAAGTGGGGTCAAGCGAACAGGGTCGATTTAAATCCTCGCAAGAACCAATGTTGCCTGTTATCCCACAAGCGAGTCTCCTCACATCCCAACACACCCCTGGTTATGGGTGGTGTGGGTATTGCGGAATCGGCAGCTCTTGATGTTCTGGGCATGTCCATTAAGAACGATCTTCGTTGGAACGATCATATTTTTGGCGTGTCGAAAGAAGCAGCCAAGTGCCTCGGCTTCCTAAAGCCTAAATATTTCACTCCGTCTGATCTCCGCATTATTTACACTACCTATATCCGACCTAAAATGGAGTTTAACTCGCACCTCTAGGCGGGGGCTTTAAAAACCCATTTGGAGTTCCTCGATCGGGTGCAAAACCGTGCAATTAAACTTATAGGGGACAGTAGGGCATCCAGCTCTATTGACTCCTGGGAGCATCGTCGAAACGTGGCATGTGTGGTGTTATTTTACCGATACTTTTTCGGTAATTGCTCAGTGGAGATGAGCAGCTTGATGCCATCACTCCGGGTATTCCCCCGGGCAACCCGTTTGAACACTGGCGCCCATGCATTCCACGTCGAAACGATGTTCCAGCGCACTACGCACTACAGGGAAAGTTCGTTTCTGGCCCGTACAGCGCGGCTATGGAATGGTCTCCCTGCGGATATTTTCCCCAGCACTTATGATCTCGATGGGTTCAAGGCAAGAGCCCATAAACACTTTACTCATAACCCTATCTCCTACCCTTTATATCCTTCCTGAACCAACGCAATGCTTCGCATTAATAGGGGTTATCCTCTGCGCGTTTGTTCCTGTTTAAAAAAAAAAAAAAAAAACCACTTACCTTACCTTACTCACCTGACTTGACTTCTATCTGTTCCGTAAAATACATTTGTCGATGAAAGGACAACCATATTCTGATGTTGAAACGATTCAAAAGGCGACGACCGACATTTTGCAGACGATGGATACAGATGGCCTCAAAAAAATCATTCGAAGATTTTATTGATCGTGCAAAACGTTGTATTGAAGCAGAAGGAGACTATAAAATTAATGAATTTTGGAAAAAAAAAATTTTTGTTGTTTTGTTTTTTGAGCAGTCTCGTTTTCCGTGGGACAGACCTTGTATTTATATGTGTGTGTACCTGCTGATCAATAAAAAGACAACGATTCAATTATTCATCAATGATTTGTTACTTCCTTCAAAGTAATCTCCTGTGCAAGCAATGCATAAATTCCAACGACTCCTTCAATCTTAAAAATACTTGTCTTAAGCTGACTTTAGTATCATCTTCAGCTCCGTCTGCAAGTCCTCTTTTATCGCATCAAAACGTTTGGGAATAGGAAAAAGTCACAAGTAGACATGTCGAGTGAATATGGAGTCAAATAGATATTGGGGACATTAGGGAATTCAGCTCTATTGACTCCTTGCACGAGCATTGTCGTAACGTGGCGTGTGTATCTGTATTCCACAAATAACTAACAAATATAATCACATTGAAATCAACTGGTATTTACTTAACAAAGGTGAGCAATTTGATGACATTACTCGAGAAATTCGCTTTAGCAATGTGGTTCATTCGTTCTACTTTGATACGATGTTGCAAAGCACTACGTGTTCGCTTCTGGCTTTTACGATGCAATTGTGGAATGGTCTCTCTGTAGAAATTTCCCCATCTCGTGTGACGTATGACCCTTAAAGACCCTGTCTCCTAACATTTGTAATCTTTCAGAACCAATGGAATGCTGGCTCATATTAAAAACAAAAGACCTATCCTTTAAGCACTCTGTTAGGCATATTAGATCATTCATCGGTTGTGAGGTCATAATGCGAAGTGAATCGCTTTGAAATTCAGATTACTTTGCACAGATTCTTAATGCCAGCACTAAACTATCAACGAAAAATCCGCAAAAACTGATTCAGCAAGACGTGATCCGTTTTGTTTTTCTTATCAATATTTTCAAACTTTCCTTATCAAATTTTTTATTTTTAAATACACACCGCTGCATAAATAGTTAATACAGCAAACCAAAATTTTATGCGTCTCTCCATAGAATTAAATCGTTTCGATTCGATTCGATTTGCCATAAACTTCTGCCCAGTTGTTGTATGTATTTTTGTGTTCGTGGTCGTTGTGATTTACCACACCGTTTTCATACTACAAATGGCTACCACACATGGTATGACTTGCAATTTCCAATTCTCTGCCGCATTATTGTGTGCAATTTTATTTGTTTTCACAAATTGTTGGAATGCGATTTTTTCGCGAACGATGATATATTTATTGTGCCTTACCAATTGTGGCGGCAGCAGCATTGCTGATTTTGCGCCAGCTAATAATTCTTTCATGTTTGCGGTGTGTTTGTTCGATTGTTGGCATTGTTGGTGGCGCAAATAAATAAATAAATAGTGTACAGGGTACAGCAAGGTAAACAAATCGGGAATATTCTATATTTAGTTAGCTCTACGTGTAGTCGCATATGTGCTGAAATCGCATGCGAGAATTTAATGTATGTGTAGCCTAAAATAACATAAAATCGTATATTAAAATAAGACAAATTCAAGAAAAGTTTGATTATTTATCGATATTTTGACTGGATTACAATCCTCAAAGGGCGATGTTCTAATGAAATATTGCTATTCAAATGGATAGCATAGTTCCTCTTAGTTGGCTTTTGCGGTCAACTGTCGTTACTTTCAGTATGAGGCTCATAGGTTGACTACAACCACAGAATAAACAGAATATATATATATATATATATATATATTGTATATATATATATATATATATATATATATATTGTATATATATATATATATATATATATATATATATATATATATATATATATATATATATATATATATACAAGGTGCGTCCCAAAGTAATCAGGACTTTTGCAATAGGGACGTTTTTGGTGGCGCCATCTATGTGTGAGGACATGCGTTGGAAAGGTACATCTTTCATTCACATACTGTCTAAATTTCATGACATTTGGTCTAGTAGACGCCGAAATATCCCGCTCAATGTGACAGTATGTTTTTAACTTTGGTACGAGAATGTCGATCGAACAAAGAGCTAATATTAAGTTCTGTTTTAAACTTGGTAAAACTTTTACCGAAACGTTTAAATTGTTAAAGCAAATTTATGGTGATGATTGTTTATCCCGTGGCCGTGTTAATGAGTGGTTGAATCGATTCAAGAATGGTCGTGAAGACTTGAATGACGACGAACACGTCGGCCAGTCGAAATTTGTGATTACTGACGATGCCATCAAAACTGTGCGTGATTTTATCAAAATGCAGCCAAAATCATCATTGGAATTGATGGAAATGGAATTGAACATCTCCAAAACATCAATTGATCGCATTTTAACCGAACATTTGGGTCTCCGTAAAGTGTGTTCTCGCTTCATTCCGCACACTTTAACCGACGACCAAAAAGCGCAGAGAATTGAGCACGCAAAAGACATCGTTCGGGAAGCCAGACGTGATCCAAATTTCTTGTTCAACATCGTAACCGGTGACGAAACGTGGTGCTTTCAATATGATCCCGAAACAAAGCGTCAAAGTGCCGAATGGAAGCACCCAGATGAGCCAAATCCGAAAAAAACCCGCCGTGAGAAGTCAAAAATCAAAACTCATCTCATTTGTTTCTACGATTCAAAGGGAATAATTCATCGAGAGTTTGTTCCACCGGGAAAAACAATTAACGCTTTGTTTTATGTTGAAGTTTTGAAGCGTTTGGTGCATCGCATTCGTCGTATTCGGCCAGAATATCGCGAGGAAGGAAGTTGGCGTTTATTGCATGATAATGCACCGGCTCACAGAGCCCTAGTTACGACCGATTATTTGACCAAAAATCGCATTTTTACCATCAATCATTCACCGTATTCGCCTGATATGGCTCCCTGTGACTTCTACTTATTCGGTCAGTTGCATTTGCCGATGAAAGGAAACCGTTATAAGGACGTTGAGGACATCCAAAAGGCTTGTACCAACATTCTGAAGGCGATGCCGGCCGATGACCTAAAACACTCATTCCAAATGCTTTTGGACCGTGCAAAACGTTGTATCGAAGCAGAAGGAGAGTATTTTGAATAAATAAAAAGAATTATACAAAAATAATCATCCGTTTTCTTTATTTTATAAAAGTCCTGTTTACTTTGGGTTGCACCTTGTATATATTGTTTGTTCTGTGCTACAACCTATCAACACACAAGTCTCGATTCAGTACTTTATTTCCATTCAGATGCCAAAAAACAACTCTAAAACTGAAATAGGCTCAGGTTGTGGTTTTTGAGGAAGTCAGCGTTAGACAGCGTGAAACCTTTTTATGCGTCCGGAATTCATGTTTTCGGTTTGTTACGCCGAAATTTATGCTATCAGACTACTTTCAGGCTCCTTTTAAAAGCCTTGCTCAATTTAACTTCGCCTGGACTAGTCCTCTTGGATATTATCCAACCATTCTTCCCGCTGTGGGCCAGTGGCGCATACAGCATTTCATTTCGGGGGGTTTTGCATACAACTTTTGAGTCGAATACCATTCGAAACCATATTTTGTACCAGCAATTTTTGTGTTTGGGAGGGGGGCTGGACCCCAAAACCCCCCTGCGTGTGCCACTGCTGTGGGCTTACAACAGCACACTTGAAAATTATCCAAAATTAGTTTCTGAATAAATGGTAGATAACATTGAGAAAGGTTTGTCCAGGATATGATGAACTTTCACTTGGAGACCTCATAGGTCTTGGATGCCTTTCTGTTTCTAAAACAGTATCTAATATTAACAGTCCCTTATCAGGCACAATTCGTTAACCAGTACCATAGTTTGATGAAGGTCATCAAATCCAATTATTAGACTTCGGCTCTGTCTGCCAAGCAGTTCGAAGACATCAGACCATGGCAGGAAGGTAGCTCACTGAACAGGAGATGCCATTATATAAGCATAGACCCTATGAATCAGTGTTCAGTGATAATACAGTTATCAGAATTTTCAGAGAATCAACACTATTTTGAATCTTTTTTGAATCTTCCTGGCATAGACGAAGCGACTGCGGCACATGTCCAATGCGATGGCTGATGCTATCTGTGATGAAAACCATCAGATCAGATTATTTTATGAATAGTTTCAGTCACAGCATTTGCCATGTCGCTTTTTCAATTTAAAACAAAACTAAATTATGTTCCTCGACAATCAGACAACAATGCTTCAGATAAGTTAAAGCGGTTACTTGTTAAACCATAACAATCATAGCTTCGTCCTTCGGTCCAGGCCGTCTTTGATAACCTGTTGATCTCCTGAATCACTGACGCACTCAAAGGGAGGTTTAGGAGGTTCAAACCTCTGCCAAAATGTGTATTTTGTAAACATTTTGGGTGGCAAATATGGTTTCAACTGGTGTTGGACTCAATAGTAGTGTATGGGACCCCCCCAAAATGAAACTCTGTGTGCGCCACTGTGTTGCATATTAGGGCTTAGAACTCTGATGGGCACAACTTTTGCTAGAATGATAGAATTTAAGCTCCTTTGATCCTAGTGTTATGGACATTGAATCAAAAGAAAATTATTAGGATTCTGACAAGAAAAATGTGCACGATACGTAAAATATCTTTTCGCGTGAGTTGGCAACAAACGGATTGAGCTCTCTGTATTCGAAAAGGATTCTACAGTCATTTGTGAAGTCAACGAATTCGGTTCTATGACCCAAAATAGGTTTATTCAGTTGATTTTAGAATTGTACAAATATCATCAAGTTCTCTAAGTATAATTAATCAACTGTACTGGAACACTTGTTCGAAACAGTTTCAAAGAATTAAAATAATTAACTTGTGTTCAACACTTTTTGGTTCAATAAATTCACTAATGTTTTTGAATTATATTCCTTCTATTCAATAAATATAAAATCTTGGTCACGTAAAATTCCCTACTTGGGAAAGAAGACTGCATATTCATTTATTGTACTGAAAACTTCAAAGGTCTCAAAGGTTATTAACTACTACAAACATTTGGTAGCTGTTAATTGAAAAATATCTGCCTTGTTTTATTCACATAAAAATCAATAAACATACATACATCGTTTCAGTAAGCTTGTGTTTGTTCGACTTGGAATCGCTCTATTGAACTTTGTTCCAGAATATAAGTACTTACTTACATACGTGTACATATGTATGAGAAAAACAGACACGCCACCGTGACTCAGCTGCGAATCTTCTAGCGTCTACATATCTGCTGGCGTAGCATAAAAATCTACTTAAGCTGGAATTTCAACTCTTTTGATACGATGCCCCCATATCGATAGTCAGCCACCTACAGACCCACTCTCCACACGCCGATTGCGGCAACGGCGGCGAACGCTACATAAAAGTAAAATTATTGGTAGAACGACAAGAAATAAAAGCAAAAGTTGCACGGTCAAAGCGTCGATAAAACAAGCAAACTATCAGCACATTAACATTTTAACGATGCAAGCGAACGAGCATATGTGGCGTTGACGGCGTGCGCCGGCGCTGACGCTGCTTGCGCGTTGCATGTTGCACGTTGCACATTGAACAACGCACTGTACGCGATATCGCTTTGCACCATATTGCCCGGCTGCCACATAAAGCAAATGAAATGTTATAATGTCGTCGCTGCTGTGGCTGTTGTTGTTGTTGTTATTGTTGTTGTTGTCGCCCCAAGAGCAGTGACCAAAGTGGACTCTGGTAAGCGAAGCCGTTCTTTACGTTGGCATACGCAACACCCGGACAACTAATCGACCAACCAACAGTCCCAACACATATACCAATTTGTATATGTATGTATATATATGTAAGTTATATACATATGTCTTGTACATATGTATGTGACTAAGCATTGCGCAGGAAAATGAAAACGTTTAAGCGCAAAACCACCAACAACAACTAAAAGCGTCCAACAATTTATGTGTGCAATTATTTGCAACACATGCCCACGCTTCTGTGTTTTTGTGTATGTGTGTGCATGTTGCAAACATTCCAATTTAATGCGATTTTAATACGATAATGCCGCATAAAAATTCATTTAACGGCGAAGACAATGAATTGGAAGTAATCGTCAACATTGAACAATTCGTTTATGTCGCAGCACATAAGAATGAATGCACATAAATGCATACAGACAAACATACTTCACTTATATGCTGCATGCATGTATGAACAAAACTTAAAGACAGTTATAACGTCATACTTTTCAAGGAATAACACATTTCCATGGGCAATTAAAGCGGCATTTCTTTGTAATTGCAAGAAGTGCTGATTCATTTTTATGAGCGCATTGCCTCCATCGAACTGTAATTGTCGTGTGAGTTGCAGTTTTTGAAATTTAACACTTTTCTAGATGTTAATTATTCGTTTATTAAGTCGTATGTGAACCCAATGGTTATGAGTTCAACCTTAAAGTCGTTGCATATTTCAATGCATTTTCATCTGTTGAGGTTGTTGAGATATTTGTATTTATATTAATTTTTTTATTTTTCTATTTGCTAAATTAACTAACTAAATATTTGTGCATGCAAATAAAAATATTCAAAATTTATTGGTCAACAATATGGGGATCCCAGCACTGTGAAGTCGTTTCTAAGATTATGAAAATACAATACACATACAAGTATATATGTATGTATATATTTATATACTTATGTAATGTATGAACAAATATTAACGGCTAATTAGCCTCCGAAATGACTCAGCGTGAGATAACACCTCCCCTACCTTCTCAGTCCCAGGTCTAATTGGTCATATTTACTGATTTTTACCATAATGAATGATTTTCCAGGCTTTGATTCCTTCTGTAATGTTTCTCTTAGCTTCTACTGATGTTTTTCTAGAAAACTATCAGAAGTTTACACATAAAAACCAATAAAATACTAAAATATCTACATAATAAAAAAATAAAATTAAATCAATAAATAGAAATAAATGAAATTGAAAAAAATAAAATAAATAAAATAAAATAAAATAAAATAAAATAAAATAAAATAAAATAAAATAAAATACAATAAAATACAATAAAATAAAATACAATAAAATAAAATAAAATAACATAAAATAAAATAAAATAATATAAAATAAAATGTAATAAAAAAAATAAAATAAAATAAAATAAAATAAAATAAATTAAAATAAAATAAAATAAATTAAAATAAAATAAAATAAAATTAAAAAAAAATGAAATAAAATGAAATGAAATGAAATAAAATAAAATAAAATAAAATAAATAAAATAAATAAAATAAATAAAATAAATAAAATAAAGTAAAGTAAAATAAAATAAAATAAAATAAAATAAAATAATATAAAATAAAATGTAATAAAAAAAATAAAATAAAATGAAATTAAATGAAATAAAATTAGATTAAATTAAATAAAATGAAATAAAATTAAATTAAATAAAGAAAATAAAATAAAATAAAGTAAAATAAAAAAATTTTGTGTATTTTTATTTTGTGTACTTTTACTATATTATTTGCTGCTTTTGTGCAAATGTTCAAGACTCCCCAAGTTGTTGTGCCCACTAAAACATTTGCTCAGCTGTCTGCACCTCACTCTTCGAGTATTTTATTTATGAGTCAATTTGCAGTTGTTGACACAACATTGATTTTTTTCGGGTTGTTGTTGTATTATTTGTTGATTATTACGTATATATGATCGAATGTAGTTTTTATTATGTGTCACTTTCGTGCTCGCTTGCTGCAACTGACTGTTCGAATACACACGAGTACATACAAAAATATTTATGTACTTATTTTGTTGTTCTCCTTGAAGCACAACACGAACTTATGGAACATCAAATTGCTTGAAATTACTGCTGGCGACATCAATTTTTGAAAGTGTTTTACTACAACATTTCTTGTTATTCAATTTTCATGTGAAAATTTTGCCTTTGCATATGTTTGTGTCTGTATGTGTACTTGTATGTGAGAAATTCTGTGATTGAGCATAAAGATTTTGAGCACTAAAACATTTTTAAAAAGGGTTCACATTTCTTGTTAAGATTTTCTTTATGCCTTTGCGTAACAAATATAAAATATACTAACATTTAACATTGGCTTAAAAATTATCTCTTCAAAATTGAAATAAATTCATGTATAAGATTTACATTAATTTTTTATGTATTTTAACGATTTTAATGAGTTTGAACCATTAATGTCTCTTTCTTATTTTTCTTATTTTTTATTAGTCTGATACGAATCTTGAATCATTGTCCTCGTAAATCATTATCATCTTGAATCATTGTCGTCTCGCTTCGCCTCTTAATTGGTAGCATAGCCCAAGTATAAAACAAAACGTTAATTCGACTTCACATCAGGGACCTGATAGGTCTAAAGGGCCATGACTTAACCCTGATAAATCCTCTCTGTCTCACATAATTCTAAATGATAGTACTAGAAAAAAGTAGCTCAATAGGCGAAAACAAAAATATATATGTGCGAAACCCAGAGTCAATTTTCCACCTAGAGTTCTGTTCCTTTACTAATCATTTTAGCATAGATCACAGATAGTAATTTTAGAGAACTAGAAAAGATAGAGCACCATTAAGGTTTCTATAACATCCACCATGAAACTATTCTTAAGAGATTATAGAAATGGTAGTAATATAGAGAAGTGTGCCGATTTTAAAGTAGGCGAAGTATTTCCGGCATTGGAGAGATTTTAACCGCCCTTCTTTGATATCGGTGAAGTCGGAGTTGGACACACTGTGTTGTATTTTCAGTATTTTTGGAATACTAGGAAGAAGTTCTGGGTGTTCTGACATTGACTTTGGTATAGAATTCTAACGCGTATCAGTAAGTATCAAAGGACATCACAGCTGATATGCGATTTGCGTTTAAAAAGAGTCAAGTACACCATGAATTCGACGACTCGTTAAGAATCAAAAAGCGCTACTATAGGGTGTTTTTTTTAGAGGTTTGTTTTTCGAATAGAGATAAAACTGGCATTTTGTGGTCAAATCTGGCAACTCTAATGTCATTTATGTTCAGTTTGGTTTGCCATTTCATCATGAACAGGTTGACAAAAGAACAACGCTTGCAAATCGTGCAAATTTATTTCGAAAATAATGGTTCAGTTCGCGAAGTTTGCCGCAAGCTCCGTCCATTTTATGGTCGACATAATCGTCCATCAGAGCAATTAATTCGGTTAACCATGGGTCGTTTTCGCACTACGTTTACTCTATGTGATAATACGCATCCGCAGAGACGACGAACAGTGCGCACCGAAGAAACAATTGCCGCTGTAGAGCAAAATGTTGAAGAGGACCCAGTCAGAAGAGGAGTCAGTTACCGTTAATGGAGACCGGTATAGAGCCATGATAACCGACTATTTTGTTCCCGAATTGGATGGCATGAATGTGGATGAATTGTGGTTCCAACAAGACGGCGCTACATGCCACACAGCGCACGTCACAATCGATTTATTGAAGGAAACATTCGATGAGCGCATAATTTCGCGGAATGGACCTGTCAATTGGCCACCAAGATCGTGTGATTTGACACCATTGGATTATTTTCTTTGGGGATATGTGAAGTCGCTCGTCTACGCCAACAAACCAGAAACGTTAGGGGACTTGGAAGCCAACATTCGTGGCGTTATTGCCGACATACGGCCCCAAATGCTCGAAAAAGTGGTTGAAAATTGGACCTGTCGAATTGGCTTTATTCGAGCCAGCCGCGGCGGCCACATGCCCGAAATCATATTTAAACATTAATGGCATAAAATTATCCTTCCAATAAAGCCAAATTGATGGACATTCAAACGATTTTCTTGTGTTTTATTTCAATTCGAAGTTCTATACCTCTAAAAAAAACACCCGATATAATGTTAAATGAAAAGTCATTCTGAAACTGATGAACTTTCCAAACAAGGAATCTCTTCTCTACTCTACGGTTTAAGGCAACACCACTTGTATCTGACAAATTACGAAAGAATTAAGCATTGCAAGCAAATACCCAACGGTATTCAATGAATTTAATTTGTAAAATCCAGCGAATAGGTCTGTTGTTATCCGTCGAACAAGAAGAGCCGTCTCTCTCATCACTCCTCTTAGTTGGTATCACAGGTATGCAAACACAAATTGTAGGTGGACCAACTAACAAAAGGCCACGCATTGATCCTGCTGACTTTTGTTTGTATCGCGTATAACAATCTGACGATCTTACATAGACAGAAAAAGAGAAATAGGAAGAGATACAATTCAAATTTAGCTACAAGTCCTGAAGAGAACTTTCATCACGTATACTATATTTCGATGGTTTATTCTTCACCCAACATCCTTTCTGCCAACCTATATATCCTTCCTTAGCCAGCGCAATGCCTAGCATTTATAGGGGAGCGCGTTGGTTCGTATTTAAAAAAAAAAAAAATTTTTTATATTTTCCCTGGTAAGTAGTTGTAAGGCTGTTGAGCTTCTCGAAAAGGGTATTAGAAAGGGTTTGGTTTGAGGAAGCTCAACGTGACTGAAAGAAATCAAAATAAGTATTTTTCCAGGGAATGAACTCTGTGCGGTACAATTCAGTAAAAGTTGTCGGGATTCTACTGTGGACCTGTACCTATTTGCATATTGTGTTTGGAAAGGGTCGTAAATAATTCAGATGGTGTGCCCCTAAAAGTTCCTTCGACTGCCTTATTCAAGGTATTTCCAATCAATTGGTTTGGATAAGTTTAATCTTATCAAGACTTAGCAAGCTGGATGTAATGTCTCTCTTTCGTAGATTGACGTGGTAGGAAATGGCTCTCCTTTGTAGACTGACTTGTAGAAGCTAGACTAGATTAAGACTTCGAACAGGCTTTCCTTTTAAGGGTTCACATGTAGATTCTTAGGATCAATGCTAACTGTGATATCATAAACAGAGTATGCCAGGTTCCAGGTATGCCAGGGCTCCTTAACACTCCAGGATATATCAAGGTTTCTTCGGAAGTCGAGTAGATTTAAAGCATATTAACAGGGAACAACAAGTCGTAGTACAATAGAAGTATCGGGTGTTTTTTTTAGAGGTATAGAACTTCGAATTGAAATAAAACACAAGAAAATAGTTTTAATGTCCATCAATTTGGCTTTGTTGGAAGGATAATTTTATGCCATTAATGTTTAAATATGATTTCGGGCATGTGGCCGCCGCGGCTGGCTCGAATAAAGCCAATTCGACAGGTCCAATTTTCAACCACTTTTTCGAGCATTTGGGGCCGTATGTCGGCAATAACGCCACGAATGTTGGCTTCCAAGTCCCCTAACGTTTCTGGTTTGTTGGCGTAGACGAGCGACTTCACATATCCCCAAAGAAAATAATCCAATGGTGTCAAATCACACGATCTTGGTGGCCAATTGACAGGTCCATTCCGCGAAATTATGCGCTCATCGAATGTTTCCTTCAATAAATCAATTGTGACGTGCGCTGTGTGGCATGTAGCGCCGTCTTGTTGGAACCACAACTCATCCACATTCATGCCATCCAATTCGGGAACAAAATAGTCGGTTATCATGGCTCTACACCGGTGCACGGTGGCGAATCGATTCATTCGGGTCCTCTTCAACATTTTGCTCTACAGCGGCAATTGTTTCGTCGGTGCGCACTGTTCGACGTCTCTGCGGATGCGTATTATCACATAGAGTAAACGTAGTGCGAAAACGACCCATGGTTAACCGAATTAATTGCTCTGATGGACGATTATGTCGACCATAAAATGGACGGAGCTTGCGGTAAACTTCGCGAACTGAACCATTATTTTCGAAATAAATTTGCACGATTTGCAAGCGTTGTTCTTTTGTCAACCTGTTCATGATGAAATGGCAAACCAAACTGAACATAAATGACATTAGAGTTGCCAGATTTGACCACAAAATGCCATCTCTATTCGAAAAACAAACCTCTAAAAAAAACACCCTATATAATTATCTGAGTGCTGCGCTTGCTAGATCGTTCCGACAAGGAAAAAAATGCCAGGTTATTATGAATGACCTTTAATTTCAGGAATATATCACAATTTGGATGAGTCTCGACAAGTGATTTTTTGTCGCACGGTGTAATGGGTCAACTTTTGGAAGCACCTTTGAACTGCCTTAGCTCAGTGGCGCACGCAGAGGGGGGTTTGGGGGTCAAACCTCCCCCAAACACAAAAATTGCTGGTACAAAATATGGTTTCGAATGGTATTCGGCTCAAAAGTTGTACGCAAACCTCCCCCCCTCCCCACCAATAAAATCCTGTGTGCGCCACTGCCTCAGCTAAGATGCTTATTGCTTTGTTATGTAGACAATCGCGACTAAATATCATTTATATTTATTTTTGTCTTCACTTCCCCAATTAGCTCGTCAGCCGAACACGAGCATCTGTCCGCCCACCGGCCGGCTCAGGCATTTTGCTATTTTCGCCGTGACGCGAAAACGCCTGCGCCATTGTCCCCAACTGACACTGTGCTCTCGTCTCCTCTTCGGTAATGCGCTCAGTTGCGCTCGAAATTGCAGCCAGCTGATGATTTACAACCCTTTGACTGACTGTTCGGTTAGTGGGCGACGCCGAGCGCACACACGTCAAAGCGCTGCAATAAAAGTAGAATTAAATGTATTGCAGCAGTGTCTGTCCGCGGCTGTGCCAACGCATTTCGCATGCTAGAAATATTTTAAATTTCACTGACGTCATGCACGTTGGCCCCCCGATCGTTCCATGAACTGGCTCGACTGTTCTTGTTTTCCAGCTTGTTAACAAAGTGTCAGGCGAGCGGCAACTTGTCATTCGGCGCGCTGCACAGAGGGATTCGCCAAGTGGCGCGGCGTGACGCGTTCTGCGCCGTAGCGCGGTTGCGTTGGTGTTAATGCTCAATTGCGCCGACTGACGGCGCGCCACACTCGCGCAACACGGTGATCCGCGCGTCAGCCAGCGCTGCTTGACATTTATTGCAAGTGAAAACTTTAATTGCAGCGCGATTTTCCAGTCGTATGCGCTGACGCTGACTTTGGCTGTGCGCCGGTAAAGCAAAGTTTTTTAATTGAGGCAAGCATTTGCGACGACCAGTCACCGAACAGATTGGCGCAAATATGTATGCGAGATTTCGGCGCGCAAGCAGTGTCAGGTTATAAACTTTTAATGCGTCTGATAGCCAACAAAATGGCAAGCCAAGTCGCATTGGTCATTCTGCCAAAAGTACTAAGTCGGAGTTGGCCTAATTTCGGCGCAGACGATTTGGAATCGTTGCCGTCAGCGTCTGTTGTGTCTGGCATATTTCATACTTTTAATCCCACATTTTCTTACGCATTAGCAGCATTTTTCTGTCAGTGTACTTACCACTTCAAATACGCACAAACCTAAATTTGCGTGTATAAGTATGTACTATATGTCTACAGTGCCTGCCTGCCCGTCCATTTCGCTAATCGACCAAATTACAATTTCGTGCTCGAGCACTGCAAAACCACAGCAATGAACACTTGAAAATTGACATTAAAACGCGCCCCATTGCATCCCATTAGGCGCCATAACCTGCTACCAGCGCCCCGCAAATGTTGCCGCGAAAAACAAAACAATTAAAAACATTCGCGCACAGCATGAATCAGCAGTCGCACCAACAATCGACGGGCGCAATTCCTCTCGCTCGCCGCACAGCCAAGCGGCGGCGAATTTTTTATATTGAAAAATCGCATTCAGTAAGTTGGAAAAGGTCTTCAACTCGGCGCTACGTTCACATTAGCCGCGCACCCTTTCTGGCATAATTAGTTCCTTGGCTAATTATCAGCAATAATGATGGTCATTAGAATGGGGCATTCACACTTTAAGATGGGAGCATAAGTCACGAGAAGGCCTTGCCGCAAGCGTCAATTTTGAGAAAATGCTGAAAAGGGCATCACATTGCCTTGAGGGAGCACCTCTTGTGCTATCAAATTAGGTGCGACCCAAGCCAACATACCGTGAACACATACCTAAAGAACAGATTCTGGGTACCAGAATGGTTCAATTACTTTTTGATCGGTTAGTAGATCGAGCAACTTTTATGTTGCTCAGGCTACAGGTTTGTTTCACCACTTTCAGTGCCAATGTGTCCTTGGATCGTTGGTAAACGCTTCCTAATGTTTGGTAATCACGATCAATGTTTTGATTTGATTGATAATCGAGCAACGTAGCGATCTGCCTGACCCTTTAAATTGTTCTCCCTGTCCCTCAGTCAGACAATCAGACACCTTGGATTTCTGTCGACATTACGGCCAAGATCGGCATAGGATACGTTGTTTGCTCCGCTAAGAAATCGAACTGTCTTTCCTCTGAAACCCAGGAAAGTGGGGCTTAGAGATGGTCTTATTCTTCAGCTTTAACCCTCATCCGACGTTCAAAAAAACTCACACATAAGATGTTCGGGTGAAATTTCACCCATATGGTACTTTGTATGTTTTAATGCATTTTTTGACCAATTTTAATAAAAAAAACTTTTGTTATCTTTAATCTTTATTATCTTTGTTATCTTACAAATAAATAAATTAAAAAATGTTTCTATATTTTTCTGCAATTAGGGCAGTTTTGTTAAGTTAGGTTATTGTGGCTGCCTCTGTAAGAGACACACTCGGAGGCCTATTATGAGACCCGTTGTGCTACCACATATTTCACCTGTTTTTTAAATGTGTATGTAACACTGTTTTCTCCAACATGTGTTGCAGCACACATTTCAAGCGGTTGGGAAAAGGGGGCAAGGAAGGGCAGTAGTTAACTAAAACTTTGTGTTCACCACATGTATACTTTTTTCAAGAATTGCAAGCAGAATATGCCTTTCGATCGTTTTTGATACCAAATTGGCACCGTGTTTCAATAGTTTTTTACTTTTTTACACTCTGATTTTCTGACAAGGTTTGGGAAATTGGCTGTATTTAGATAAGAAGTCAGCATGAAGATTTTCCTTTCGGTAACGTTGTTCTACGTAAAATCTTTAGCTTTACTAAACTCAAATCTATGTCTTCAAGAAAAATTCGCCGCTTGTACTTTTTGTTGTGATTCCAGCTGGGATCGACAGCGATTAGTTTTTACTTGACGATATAGTTAGTGAACAACCAATTGGTCTAAAGTGTCAACTACTGCTATTGACTTATTGTAAAACGATGTAATTTCGGATAATTTTTTGTCACCGACATTCCCTGGTTATGATG
Organism: Melieria crassipennis; assembly: GCA_963668005.1. NCBI lineage: Eukaryota > Metazoa > Arthropoda > Insecta > Diptera > Ulidiidae > Melieria > Melieria crassipennis. Next base: position 28,494,364 of record OY764961.1, on the reverse strand, counting down.
AAAAGTGCTCAAAGGGGCATCTTCCGCGAAAAGCCGCCAATTGTTTACTTAGTGTGTCCTTTTCATAGGACGTAGATAGCAGTTGTCGCTAAACCCACTTTTCTCATATATGTCTTATGGGTGTTAACGAGCTTCATTCTTGATTACAATCGTTACGTTTCTGGCGAGTGGTTTTGTCACCGACAGAACGAAAAATTGGTCTGCCCGTTGTGTAACTCTACAGATTATCAAGAAATTATCCATTCGACTTATAAACACCACTCAAAATTGAAATACCAAAATATGCCTGAATATCACCAACGCTGATCCATGCACTGCGAAAAACTCGCAAACCTTCAACATTAGTTTTGTCAGTTACTATCTTTAACATTGGTGTTCATTGGCATTTTGTATTGCTGTCACACGACTTCAAGCATAGCGAGTTATACCAACTTTAGTTCAAATAATATAATTGGCTCTTACTTTTCCGTTAAGTTCAGGAGGCCCATTGATCCATAAAAAGGGTTTGCCTATAAAAGCAGTTCAAAACTTTCACTCCAGTGACGTAATTTTATGGCATTTTCTGTATGTGTTGCGTTGAATTTCCATACAATTTGTATATGGGTGAAATTTCACCCGAACGTCGCCCACGTAACTTTTTTTGTAATCACAGTTATACTGAAATAATCAATATGTTGTAGATAATTTCTAAAACTTATATTGGTTTGCCACAAATACAAGAAACCTTAATCATTTTGATAAATATATAGGAAAGTTATAGCATCCCAAAGTTGAAAATGGGTGAAAAATCACCCGAACGACGGATTAGGGTTAAAATACTATTGAAGGTATCAACACTGCTCTCATAGGTACTCTCAGCATTTTTATCAAGCACACTTAGTAATTTTTTTTCACAAGGCTGGGCTGACACCCCAGGACTGAGACACTCAAATATTTTCCTTAGAGGACTTCAACTTAAAATTAAAGTCTTTGTGCTTCGGCCAAGATTGGATATTGTAGACTCAGAAAATATGTACATGTCGACTTTTGGACTGGAACAGAGCACCATTTGCATGTTCTTTGGAGAAGCGGAGGAATCATCTATTGCAATACTGTGTGGCACAGCAGAAGATGATATCTGAGGAAACTCTTAAAAATCATTAACTAGGGTTGTGGGTCTAGGGAATATCCTTTAATAGGAAGAAGGGCTTAGATAAATGATTGGGCGCAATGTACAATGCCCATATTACTATCCTATCTATTAATCGAGTAATTTTTTAAAGAAAACATTCCATCTCTGGACGCACCCTGAATAGTCGAGTTATTTATCGGAACCCGCTTAACAAAATGGAAGTTTATTGTGAACTGACATCACTCCCTATCTCATTCTGGTTTCAGCTAACGATACATGAGTTATTCTGAAATATTATTATATTTAACTCTGGCTTAATGGACTTTTTTTAGTTGCCAAAGAAGGATACCTAAAGTATTTACGTACCTGGAATGCTACTCATTCTTTTGCAACTGTATCCTAAATGTTTGCGATTGTAGTCGAAACGACTAACGTTAGTGTTCCAGTAAAATATATAAGCCATATGTAAAAGAACCTGTTACCGGATGTGGACCTACACTTCTCAATGTGTTTTTGTGTTACGAATGTATATTTTAGTCCTTCATACTGAATTAAGCATTGACTGGACTTGGATAAGTTAATAGTTGCATACACTCAAAATAACAGGAAGGCTAAACTCGTTCCCTGTGATGGACACACAGTATCCTTTTTTGTCGTTCTACTGTTCTGTTCTGTTTTTGACAGACATAGACAGGTAAAAGGAGTTACATATATTCACTTCAGAGTGGAAAAGAGGACTCGGAACAACAGAGATTTCTTGATGCCATTGATACTCGTACACGGTTTCTTGTCTTCAGCATTGCTTCATAAGTGCGCACAGGGTTCGTGAGTTGAAAAGTCTTTGAATGTCATTCTTCGTGAAACATTCCCAATGCAGTTACAACTATTCTCATCAATGAACAAAAAGTGCAACTAAAAGTTCTTTCGTTTTCTTCAATATTTACTAAGCGATGTCTTGCTGCTTTTATTTTGTTGTCGAACAACAATTGTTGCTGAAAACTATGCGCAACAATTGTTGTTGAAAGCTAAATGCCAATATTTGCGCACATCTCCATGCAAAGTATGAAGAGAAACTAAAAGAAATTCGTAGACTTGTAAACTTTATCCATTACCAAGAAAGCGCGCCATGTTGGTTGCGTTCGATTCCTAAGCTTCCACACAAATATGCTGCGAAGAGCGAGCAGAGAACGTCTGATTTCGGTGACAGCACTGCCAAACGGCGCCACAGTCCGCTGCCCATTGCGCAGACTTGGCGTGTAATGCGATTTGATATTGAGCGCCACTTAAGCGCCATGTGCACCAAGCGTGGTGTCAAGGAGGGGTTGGGGCACCGCTTGAAAAGCTGTCATACGCTGTCGAATCAGCATGAAATCGTTGTCATGGCGAGGCTGATATGGTATTACACTTTGAAATTTCGAGGCAAGCCAAGTGATACTTGAAAATATGAGTAAACAAAAATTGTTTGGCATATTTGAGCCAAGTGAGTTGTGTTGTACAAGGATCAACTTTAAAATAGTTTGTTGCTGTTTTACGGAGAAATTCAAGTTTTCGGTATTAGCTTAGCAAAAGCAAGTGTATCAAAGAGAAACATTTTATGTATTTTTGGGTTTTATTTTCAAGTGAAATGAAGCATTAGAAAGAATTTAGGAAAATGTTGGGTGATAGGGTTTTAGGGTGTCAAAGCGACATCAAGGAGTTCTTGGCTCAAGAAAGTATCAGTAACAGAAGATAATCCTCATAATTTTAGAGAGTAAGGCGTTTAAGAATTTCAATTCGGTGGAACGCGAATCCTTGGTTCGTGCGAGTGTTAAAGGCAAACAATTATCTTATCTATCCCATCTTTTTTGATTTAATTTCTTATGAATTAACTTTCCCTGATTGCATATAAGTCAATTGAGCAATAATGTACACAAAACACCCACCGCAGTGCTTTGGCTTTTATTGCTAATGTTTCCAATCTGCCAAAAACCGATCATATCAATTGCCAAATTATGCTCATTGTCATAGAGCACATAAAACTTAAGCTTTCTCCAATATTAAGTATGACGTTAAGCTGGCCGGATGACACGCTTGCCAGACATAAATAAACATAAACACATACAAATATACACAAGAATATGCATAAAATTCTCGTGAATGTTAATAAACTCGACTTGGCGCTTCATCTGAAGACTTATTCAAATATATGTATAAGTACATACATATGCATATGCGAATGTTTGTGTACATAAAGTGTGATTTATCTAACTGACACCAGTTGCGCCCTTTAACGGCTGCTGTTGTGCTCATGGCCATTCCATGGCGCTTTGGTTGTGCGCGTCCGTTATCCGCATGACATGACCCATAAATCTTCTTAATCATTTCGATTATTACTCATGGCGGCAATCGAACACATGTGCCACCGAATTTGCTTGAGTTTTTTATTTTCTTCTTTCGATATCGCATTGTGCTTTGCTTTCAATAAGCAATATGGAAATGATTTCAGCAGTTGTGTCACATCAAATAAGCATTTTGAATGCCTCGCACAGAAACTGGCGAGGTTCATGCGTAAGTCCATAAATATTGGCAATAATGTTTGTGCTATCGATATGGGAGATTCTCAAACTTCGGCGTGGTTTAGCTGGTGCCATATACATACTTATTTTTTTTTACTATTCATGCGTGCAAATATGAATTGCCAATTCGAGAACAATTGCGAGATTTTCTGAAGAAGACATTTATATACATTCAAGACATTCGTAGATACAGATGTACATACAATACTATATGCGTATATCAGCGTAAAAAAGTAAGTCAAAATATTTGTTTTTAATTAATAATCTGAAAAATATTTTAATTTGTGACATCTCGATGTATTTCTACCAATACAAAAAGCAATCGAAAGATGTTCTGAAAATCCAGGAATATGGCAAAATCTGTAATAAAGACAGTTGGCTTTAAAAAATATGATTACATTAAAATACCTAGCTATTTGTTTTCAGAATACATTGTATTCGTAAGAAATTAGGTGAGTTCAAGTATTAATTTGAAGCGGTAAAATAATCACCCATACTTACTTGCTTAACTGACCATAACAACCCGTTACCGGGTTAAGGTCTGCCACAAAGACTTTGCTATGCGCGCGCCTTCTCCAGTTGGTCACACCAATAGATGATAGGGCCTCCTCAACTTGGTCCTTCCACCGGAGATACGGCCTCCCTCTTCGCAGTCTCCAAGTACCGCATTGAGCCGCTATTTCGCCGGAGCTTCATCGTCCATACGGTAGACATGACCAAGCCAGCGTAGTCGCTGGATGTTAATTCGCTGTACTGCGTCCATGTTTTCATACAGCTCATTGTTGGTTCGTATCTGATAGTTGTCGCCAATACGAACAGGGCAGACGATTTTCCTCTCAAACACCTCAAGAACCGCTCTGTAGGTACGCGACGGTGTCCATGCTTCTGCGCCATAAAGGCGATACTTATATGAATAACCCATATGGGTTACTTAAGAATTACACATACTTATTTTGGAAAAGAAACGACGAAATTTGTACAAAACGTCCATAGGGGCACCTGACTCAGAGAGACATCAGAGAGGACTCTTTTCTGTTTCATATCTCATTACATTACTACGGTACTACTGAGCAGTTACGCTTGACCACGCTCGGAGTCCCTCTTTTAACATGTAAGCTTCGTACCCATGCGAGCTCTATACACGATACAAGTTTAAGATGGGTTGAAGGCAACACAAGCCTCCTTGCGCGCCAACTTTGGCCAACCTTAAATCTTCGGCGTTCTAAAGAACTCCTCTCATTAAACAGAGCCCAGATCAGAACCATGATCGGTGTCCTTACAGGTCACTGCCTAATAGGCACCCACGCAAAAAGGATGGGGCTGTTTTCGAACGACTTCTGTCGCAGCTGTTTGCACGAGGAGGAGGAAGAAAATATACCCCACTTACTATGCAACTGTCCTGCTTTATCCAGAAGACAAATGACCTACTTAGGCAACTTCTTCTTCGGAAGTCTAGAAGATCTAGCTAATAAGACTATACGCCGTCTACTAAGCATCGTTAATAGCTCCGACGACTGGTTTAACGGGTGAGCGGTCTGATGCTCGATCTCAAGTGGTATCACAATGGGCCGCCTGGCCTAAGTGTGCTCTTCCTGGGGCACCCACACCTACCTACCTACCTACTTGGTCTAAGTGGCGACAACTTAACCTACCTTCCTGCCTAAGCTTCAGTCATAAGGGACATCAAAAATTTGCGAAACTTGCTCAACTCAGCTACTCTTTTTTCTCTCCGTAATGGACTTACCTGTCAACTTCCATTCACAATGCCTTGGCAACTATCTTTGGTTTTCAGCGTCGACGATCACAAAACCAATGGTACGATGAGGAACATAGCTCAACGAAGGAACACGCGGGAGCCAGGGTGCTCTTGAAGTTTGCTACTGTCCGATCGTAGAAACGGACCTTAGAAAATTTCGTGGTGACATGGTTTGTTATGCAACTGTGGATACTGTTCTTTCTCGGCCTAAGTTACGTGACAACCGGGTACCAGATCCATAGCATGGCAGAGATTTAGATAGGTCTCGATATGACAAAGCGTTCCGTAAGAAAAAAATCACCTTTCCGAGAGTTTTGGTACTTTTGTGTGTTGTGCTGTTCAGAGAGGACTTCTGTTAGCTCCTCTAGGATTGCAGTATACTACTTACTTGAAGTCTACTACTTAAGAGTGATACGCATGGTACAAACATTTCTAAGATTAGAAGATGCTGAGGATTTTGGCCAACGATTTCGCGAGATTTTCTGCGCTAAAAACACTTATCCCCAGCCCCGACGAGACGGAGAAATCAGTATGTTTCTATCGGAGCCCGTAGTTGATCTTTATTTTTAATAATTTCATACTTTATAGGAGAAGGCTTTGTTTAATACTTAATAGAAGAATTACTCTAGGAAGACAGGTCTGGGTGTTTCGGCAACACTGGACCCGTAGTTAAGCTCCATTCCGCTGTACTGAAATCTTTCATAACGATTTCTGAGTGTGTACTCCGAGCGTCCCTAAGGGAATCTGTTGTAAATTTGGCGCATCTGTAGTCTTCTTAGAACAGACTTGACACAGCGGCGAGTATTCATTTTAAGTTAAAATTTCACCCAGTTTTTGCAGCACATTTTAGGTATGTTTCCCCGCATGGCACATTTTCAAATAACATTAAAATAAAGTAAAAAAAAATTCAACAAAAATATGAAAGGCATTACAGTGGCGAAAATTTCGGAGCATTCAGCAGTCAAAAGCCGTAAATCATGTCGAAAATAATAGTGGTAACAAATACAATTACACCAGCGTCCGACTGAAAAAACGCCAACAAGGCTAACTCGTTGGTTTCTATTCTAAAAACACTATGTTCAAAATAAAAATCGCAAAAAATCAAAGCCGGCCACAGCATTGAAAAATGGCCAAGTCCCCAATGCAAAAAAAAATTCAAACAAAATTGTTTTTGTTTTTTTTTTGGTTTGGGGAGGCTGTAGCGCATAGTTGGCGTGCCTGAGCGTTTAGGCAAAAATTTTACAAATTACAGCATGGGGAGGGAGAGGCTCGGCGTGAGCGCATCTTCATGAGTGCAACAACAACTGCAATGCAAAACGCCGCGTCAGAGCACAGATTTTTACATCCATATATAAAAAATGGAACAGATCAAAAAACTGGGCGGACTAGGGCGTAGTTGGGTGGGTGACCGGCGTAAAAATGCCATAAAAAAATTTTAAAGAGGAATTAAAATGTAATAAAATAGCGGGAACAAGCCGGCTGGAAGATAAATTAGTGAAGCGGCTATGAAAAATTTCTTATGGCGCTGAATGCAAAAAGCGTCGAGCACAAAAACGACAAACGAAATAAAGGGTTCACTGGCGAATGGCTGCTGGCCGTTGGCCGTCGGGTGCGGCATGGCGCGGTTAGCTCGGTGTGACATTTTCTATTATTCTCGCCTTCGTTCCTGCCATTTGCGCGGCAAAGCTTATGCTGGCCATCCGGTGCGACGCGCCATTTCAATTATTTTTACGTTCGTCGTTTTTCTCTATTTTGTTTGCTATAGTTTTTCAGCACGCTACGAGTATTAAGAAGAAGAAGAGAAAAAAAACCATTAACATAAAACGAAGCGAAGAGAGCAAATCGCCTTAGGTCGAGTGTCGGTAAGGGTTATTTATTTTTTTAAGAAAGCTCATAAATTTTTTACGCTATAAAATCTTGGTGTAGGATTCAAATTTTTGGGATTTTTTTGTGATCTTTTTCTTTGACAAGCGGAAAAAATCTGTTTGCCAGTCGCTTGACGCTGAAACGTGGAAGCAAGATGCCATCAGACATGGCAGCAAAGTGGCATTCGTCTTCGCGGTAAAACTTTTGTAGTGACGATAAGCCAGGCTGACTGCGCTCTAAGCTGTTGGATCATAAGTCCGAGGGTCGTGAGGCCGAGCTGTGCTTAAAATAACATCGAAAAAACATAAAATTTCTTATGACTGCTGTTTTCAATTAGCAGTCAATGACGAACTTTAAGAAGAAAATGAGACAAATATGGATATTGGTTAATATTAATATCGTAACTTTTTCCATCGTACTCATCAATTATATTACATTGGGTAGGGTGAAAGCAAGGACCCTAGGCTGATAAGTTTAGTTAAGATTGGTTAGAGTGATAGCTCAAAGAATCTGATTTGGACTGAGGTTAACCTTTTGATCAAAACCAGTCATGACCATTCTGCTATTCACGAGTAGAAAAATGGTCATCACTGACCTAACACACATTTTATGGGAAGCAAGGACCCTAGGTTGATGCGCTGGTTAGCGCGACAGATCGAGGGACTTGACTTAGATTAAAGTTGACTTAATAGTTGCATCTCGATTCAAACCAGTGATGGCCAATTTCGATATTTGCGAGTAGACATTCTACCGTAAGATTATCATGGGAAGCAAGTAATTCGATAATGGTGGAGTGATCAGTTGAGTCATCGAAGAAGAATGTCTCGAGAAGGCAAAGTCTGCTCCCTTTCCATCGTTTCCCCCTTTTACCTTGTTCACCTTTTTTCTTACCTTCTTCCTCATCTTCCAAGGATTGTCTTTGGTCTTTTTTCCTTATATCACCCTTTCTTGCCCACACAAGGGAACTTGGGTCTTTATCCTTAAAATGGCCGACACTTTTCTCAAAAGATATATCCTATATATATCCTGATCCTCAATAAATTTCCCTTATTCTGTTGTTATTATTGTTTAAGGCTATTCAGCACCACAACCAGTTCTGATCTTTTATGCAAGTCTTGGTTCAATGCTGTAGATTGAGATTTTTTTATTAGTTTAAGTATTCTTTGGGGTTCTAAATTACAGATCTTCATCAAGTATAAAGTTGCCACAACTAACTGGGGAAATATTTTTCTCCTGAGCGCAAAGCAAGCAGAACATAGAAGATTCTGGTTTTTCATTGCATTTACTGGAGGCATTCGAAGAGGAATAACCATTTTAATGAGATGATACCCGAGTGAACAGTGACAAGTCAGGTATCCATTGAAGATGCAGAGGTCGTACTTCTTTAGCATGACGAGTTTTCTAAGGACTCCTCTTTTTGGTGTGAAGAACCGTATTGCCTGTCGTAATATCGAATCGTTGGTGTATTGCTCGGCAAAATTTTGGTTTACTTATGTTTAACCATTCTTGCATGTTTACTCCGGAAATTCCATGGAATGGTGATGCTACCTATATTCTAAATTGTTCTTTAAAGCATTGCAATCAGAAGTTTTTTTAGTACCTAATGTTTACTCACCTGAAACTGTTATGGAAACCCTGCACGATAGAAACTAAATAAAGTGCACTACAAAGTTAAGGTGTTTGAGTTGACTGTAAGCTGATTGGTGACGACAAAAAAGGCCAGTTCAACCAGAGCTGATTGGATTGGATGAAAGGAGATGACGTGCTTAGAGCAGAAGTGTCTGAAGGGGTTTTAAGTTGTATTTAGATTGGGAGATATTAGTACAATAGTATAATGGTCCGAATGGACTGAGTGCTATGAAAGTCTTGTAGTCCTTCTGCCCACCCTAACATCATCACATCAAAGGAGATGTTGTCTCTCTCGCTGTTCGAAGACGGAGAAGTGTCTGAAGGGTTTTCATGGCTAATGTTGTATCTGATATGCATGATTCCATTAAGGGAGATAGTGTATCTTTCGATCTCGGCCATAAACAAGCGTAAACCCTCTGCCCAAACCCCTGTATCCTTTCAGAACAAAAGAAGTGCCTTGTATTCCTACAGTTTTCCCCTACGCGCTGGCTCGTAGACATACCATCAGACAGCTCGTCTTCTATGGTAGATGGGACGATAACACGATTTCAAGGTCAACTACTCTCGCTAAAAGTCTTCAACAGCTCTGGTCGTTTTCTCAAATATGTGTAGGGACTTATTGATCCCTCGTGTGCTGCTTGATGATCTGAGGTTGGGTAGGAAAACCAAAACCCCGCACAACACTCAGTCATTGAGTTCATTGTACTGCGGCCTAAGGTTTCTTACTTTTGCTATTCTTTATAGGAGGATTTTACACTTTCATAACATTAAAAAAGCGACTTTTAATTCACCAAAAAAATAAAACAGGAGTTGGTGATTATTTGATTAAAAAGTACTTTATTATTGTACTATCCATACACAAAGCTCAGGCAATGTCTAAATCCTCTTAAAAACTTGCCTGTTTTTGTGATATCTTCTCAACAGAAACTTAACTTTTTGATGTGCCATTAAATATTTTCGAATCAGTATAATTCCACGAAAACTGCGCCGAGTCTTTAGTGTCGCAGAGGTGACTGTGTTGGCACTGACGTCGGAGGCGGTGCTCAATACAATAACAACTAAATATAGTCGACAGCCTGCTTAACAGTGCATAAAATGTTGATAATTTCACAAAGAAATGCAAATGACTCGAGGCCGCAACTATTAATGACACTCCAAATGTCTTTTGATCATTTTAATATATTTCCTTTCGGCCTATTCTCGAGCCAGAATCGAGCGTATGTCGCGCCCATTGTTGGCGTTTGTTGGCAGCACATACAACAAACATGCAGCACTGCCAGCGCTGGTGTCTCGACTGGAATGAGGTTAAACTTTGTGTTGGCGTTGGTGCTGGTCTGGTGTGGAGCGGCGATGGCAAAGGGCAGTGTGCACGCTGCGTTTGTTGCAACACTGCCGCGTGCGATCTCCACCTACTCCACTCCAGCTCATGGCCGCATGTGGGAATGAAGAATTAATTAAGATCATAAAAATGTCAAGCAGCAGCGATGCCGCAGCGATTAGGCAGTCGAGTTGGCGTACGCGCCAAAGGTGAAAGTGAAACAATGGAAATTAACCAGAAACTTGGCACAATAACTGTCAAACTTTGGCTTTTGGCTAGTAAAATCTTGTTAGAGTGGCAACATTTTCATAATTTTAATGTAATTCTCAGAGCATGCACTCCATATTTCATTCGATTCCTATTCGACCACTGGGAATGTTTGTAGCGCACAAAGCAATATTTTCAAGAGTCAAAAACCTAACGAAAACGAAACCTGATACTTTTCCAATGTCAAAAGTCAAATCTTAACAGCTGTCATAAGTCATTTGTTGCGCTTTCCGTTCATTCAAGCGCGCCCACTCTTTATCAATCCATCTCTCTCTCTCTTTAGCTCTCTAATGGGCGCGGAGATAAAAGTATCTGTTATCGGCACTTGCAGCTATGTGTAGTACATGTATGGCCATACTATACTCGTACATGCACATGTTGGCGGCATAAAAATAGCTGACAAGCAACACATTGTCGCACTGACAACCGGCACTAAACGTGCCCCATGCAACATGCAGCAACGTGGTCGTTGAGGCCGCACCATCAACAGCGACAGCAGCGATGTGTAGCACAACCTGCTGATTTTTATGAGTTATCGTTCGCATGCCGTGTGTAGTTTTGTTATTGCCATCAGATATTTCGATTAATGGAACTTGACAGCACGTTGAGGCATTATTGTGACTTTAATATTTATGTGGAAGCGCCATTAAACGTGCGCACGACTGTGTACCACGACCCGGCCACGACTTGCCTAGCGGCTGTATTGAGTTGTTTACACGCTGTGTTTGTTGTTTTTGTTAAGAAGCTGTGACAACTTTGCCCGAATAAGCACATAAATACTCTCTACATACTCGTATACATGTGTTTGTATGTATATGTATGTAAGATTGTATGTTTTAGTTGTATGTAAGTGTGTTTGATATAGTTTGTCCCCTTTTTGGACTCGCACAAAAAGGAAAACACTTTTAAAATATTCAAATATGATTGATGAAAATATTTTACGTTTAATAGAAGATCTAATCTGTATGTTACTTATGTCTTTAATCATTAAATTCAGTATGTGCAGAGTTTTTGAAAATATTGAAAATGCTCAACATTACAAAATTGTTAAAGAAGGTAAAAAAATTATTCGTACAAATTAGGGAAAATGAAACATAAAAATGGTTATACGAATAATTTTGCTATAACTGTTAATTTTTAATTTTTTGAACTAAAGAATGTTGTTCAATGTTGAATGAATTGTTCAAATCGATCCCCAATTTTTTCAGATACGATCCTGCTTCTTTACTTGGGGAGTTAATTTCATAGAAAATCACCAGTTTTGTATGGCAGCCCCTTTAAGATTTGGAGAAAGAAGGTAGATATATGGGCAAGAAACATTTGGAAAAAAAAATAAATGAAGCCAGGGTTAGATTTGACACGACTGGGCAAACCTGGAAAAAAGCTATAACTGTGTATGAGAACCTCCTTAAAGGTTGGAGGTATGAAGTAGGTGTGTTCGTAAGAAATGTTCAAAAGTGAAAATTAGTAGGGTGAGTCATAGACGTTAACCCTCCAAGAGCAACTGCTGAGCAGCTGTAACGTAATTTGTCGAATTGTGTGAACATCGACCTTGATGCAACGCCACCACTCCCGCCTCAAATTTGTTGGCTCATGCATTTTTCCGGCAAGCCTCATAAGATGTTCCGAAGTATCGAGAATCCATTACACTGTACAATATAAAAAAAATAATAACAAGATTTTGAGCACGGATTCTGGTAGAGGGGACGAAAAAAATATAAATATGTATATCTGTCGGCGTTTTGAAAGATCACTTTTGAATTTTTTTTTTCTACTTTTGCGCATTCTTATGGTGAATCGGCATACGAAAGTTATAACCTTACATTTTAAGTTTACCTTGGGGCAAGATTCCTAGCGGACCTTCCTTCCCTACCTAACCTTACCTACATTTTAGGTATAAGATGACACATCTTGCAGCAATTTGATGTAAAATAATGGGGAATGTTTTTGTGGAACATTTTAACCCTTAAGCTCTTATTTTTATGGGTCAATTTAACCATTGTTTCCTAAAAAAATGTCCTTTGACCGTTTAACCCATTTTCGGCCGCTGGTCGATTTTTCGACCAGCCACTTTGAAGGATAGTAGCTCTGCACTTAGACATAATATCTTTGAACTTTTGATGCAGAAAATAGCTTTGGTCTTTTGGTAACCCCTCGAAATAATAATTTTTTTTAAAAACGATAAATTTGGAGATGTTGGCGAAGGCACGAAAAAAGCATTTTTTAGTCATATTTTGAAATATTCTGAAAAATATATCGGATGTTTTTTTTTGTTTTGTGGTCAAATCTGGCAACTCTAATGTCATTTATGTTCAGTTTGGTTTGCCATTTCATCATGAACAGGTTGACAAAAAAACAACGCTTGCAAATCGTGCAAATTTATTTCGAAAATAATGGTTCAGTTCGCGAAGTTTACCGCAAGCTCCGTCCATTTTATGGTCGACATAATCGTCCATCAGAGCAATTAATTCGGTTAACCATGGGTCGTTTTCGCACTACGTTTACTCTATGTGATAATACGCATCCGCAGAGACGTCGAACAGTGCGCACCGAAGAAACAATTGCCGCTGTAGAGCAAAATGTTGAAGAGGACCCAGTCAGAAGAGGAGTCAGTTACCGTTAATGGAGACCGGTATAGAGCCATGATAACCGACTATTTTGTTCCCGAATTGGATGGCATGAATGTGGATGAGTTGTGGTTCCAACAAGACGGCGCTGCATGCCACACAGCGCACGTCACAATCGATTTATTGAAGGAAACATTCGATGAGCGCATAATTTCGCGGAATGGACCTGTCAATTGGCCACCAAGATCGTGTGATTTGACACCATTGGATTATTTTCTTTGGGGATATGTGAAGTCGCTCATCTACGCCAACAAACCAGAAACGTTAGGGGACTTGGAAGCCAACATTCGTGGCGTTATTGCCGACATACGGCCCCAAATGCTCGAAAAAGTGGTTGAAAATTGGACCTGTAGAATTGGCTTTATTCGAGCCAGCCGCGGCGGCCACATGCCCGAAATCATATTTAAACATTAATGGCATAAAATTATCCTTCCAATAAAGCCAAATTGATGGACATTAAAACGATTTTCTTGTGTTTTATTTCAATTCGAAGTTCTATACCTCTAAAAAAAACACCCGATATAACCTTTTCAAATTATTGATTTATTATTGATTATTTACGAAGCCTAAAGACCAAATTACCACAATCATTATATCCATAAGATTATGAAAATATTTTTACCTCTCAGCACCGCGTACTTTTCAGTGGTCGAAAAATCGACGATTGGCCAGAAGTCGTCATGTATGTACATATATAAGCCAACAATTGTTTGTTTTCATGCTTGATTATTATTTGACTAAAACTATGTACATATATATATATATAAACACAAAAAAAATCCAAAAATATTCTTGATTAAGGTCCTAAATGTAAGTCCTTAAACGGAATTTCAAAAATATTGACTATTTCTGGTAGCGGCCGAAAATGGGTTAAAGACCCTTTAAAAAAGAAATATGCCATGAAAACATTCGCCATAAAATTCTACGTTCTCTGAATACAGCAAAGATTAAAATTCTTCTTGAACGCCGGAAATCAGTCAGAACTACATAAATATGTGCTTAAAATTTGTGTTTAACCCTTTCCGACATGAAAAAAAAACCCGTTCTGTATGAATTGTATGGGCTGTTGTCCAATATATTGGACATTGTGACTGAAAGGGTTAACAAAAGTTTAAATTTAAATATCTGAATTGTATTTCTGAATCTGAAATGAAATGGAAATTATTAATTTGATAAATAAAATTTATTATAACTTTCTCTAGAATATTTTGTTTAGCCTTAGTTAGCTCCGATTGCCTCAAACTCCTACTTAAAATTCAAAAAGGGTTAAATTTCCACATTTCCACATTTTAACTGCATTTGATGAGTTAATCAAGCTTCAGTCCCATGGAAATAAGTATATGTTGCAAGCATAAATGTGTGTTTGTATTATTGCATGTATGTATGTATGTATGTATGTACGGATGCCACTGTCGCTTGATAACATTAAATCGGCTTTGGTCCCCGTCACACATTGGTCGTAGTATTGAAAAGTGATTATGGCGGCTTGTTGAAAGCTTTCCATTTTCTTTTTCTAGCTTCAAATAATTAATAGCTTTCTGGCATTATTTTTTTCTGGCAGATGGTGTGAAATTTTAATGCATTGAACTTTGGTTTTAATTTCATAAATTTCAAGTTAAGTTTGCCGCAGCTCATTAAGTTTTGTGTGCCGATTGGTGTTGTGTCTGAAAAAAATATTTAACTATAAATGTTTTCAATACAACTGAAGATTTAGGGCGCCAGTTTGATTTTTTTTGTTTTTAATTGAATTACTAAATTTTTAAATTTGGAAATCACTCTTTTTTACATGAACCTTTGAAACCTTTGAAATAAACAAAAAACAATAAAAAAAATGTCTGAAAATCTGGAACAAGAAAATCTCTTGAATGGGCTTTTGTTCTGTGTATAATTTCATGCTGTAATTCGTTAAAAAGATAACAGAAGATGGGTGTTCCTTTGCATAGAAATGTTGCTTAATTATAGAGACTTAATATTTCAGTCGTTTAAATATTGAAATAAGGTTACGTTTTTGTGCTAATGACAGTTAGACCTCGTCTAGTTGGTTGGTTTCTGTGGTCGCCTGCCCCCGCACAACTAGTTAGCGTCTATAGGCCGTTTTATTACCACATATCCAGTTATATTCTGGTTAGGTCTGTTGTTTGTTAAGACGAATTAAAACCAATTTGATTTGTTTAGGTAGTGAATTATATGACTGATGTTTGTTTTCAATAGTTTATTGAGGCCGTGAAAGGTTGAAGTGTCCAGCGTGTCTAGTCGAATCTAGACAGAGTTCGTCTATGAAATTGTAACTTTTTTCTACCTCTAACAATTCTTCCATGAGTAATGCTACAATGATTGATTTTATTTTAGGGACTTCAGAATATGTATTACAAAGATTCATTTTCAGATTTCTCACAGCTCATTCTTCAACGATTCGCTGCGTATATCATCTCTTATACTAAGTAAGTAAGTCATTAGATCAAAAAGGATTCCGTACAGATTTTGGGATAGTGTTTCAGTGATCAAGAAATCAAGAAGTTCCTCAAATTCTTTGAAAAGTTCCAAATATCTTTTAGCTCATTCTTCAACGATTTTCTGAGTTCACAATTTCTCACGAGTCGCTGGATCAAACAGTGTTCCATTCAGATTTTCCTGAGCGACTTCTTCTGCATAAGAAATGTGTCGTTGATTCATAATTTGAAAGGCGCAATGATAAAAAGTTGAGTCTGTCTCAGCTTTTAATCAAAATAGAGACAAGAAAGAACACTACTTGTTTCAGCTATAATTAATTGAGGGCAGATATATTTATTTCTGGGTAATCAAAACTCGTTATAATTTGTTAGAAGTTACATACGGAAGAATCCGACAATTTGAGATGAATTTCGTGTTGCATGCGGATGTGATAATCTATTTTTTTTTCTTTAAAGTTTAGAATACCTAACGAGGTTAGATCTTAGTTCAGTTTAATCTGAAAAATTACAAAAGTTACAGGCCGTTACATAGAGCAGTTTCGATCACCGGCCGAGCGCGCTTTAAACTTTAAACGCGTTTTTCTGAGGATCACATTTTCGGACCTTACGGAAGTGATTGAAGGCGCTGGAATGAAACAATCATCACCAAATTTTTTTTAAATGTTCCTTAGGGTTTTTTCTAATAAACGAACCACGATCAACCAAAAATATTGAAAATTGTTTATTTAAAAATATAATAAGTGAACAAAAAATGCGAAAATCTTAATTTTTTTTTTCAAAACCTCATAACTTTTGTAATTTTGATTTTTTTTCATGATCTTGGTTCATTCAATAGATAATACGGTACACATTAAGAATGTGTTCGATTTGTGTGTTTCAGATCACGGGTTTTGACGGAATCACTTCCGGTAGCGGGACACCTCCTCGCCGACATGCCGCCACTGATGGACGCCCCCTCCCCCCTTTTTTTTGATTCATTCAATTTGAAAAATTGTATTCTCTAAATAAATGTGTGTTCGTATTCAGCTTTGTATCTTTAACCGTTTTCTCAAAAAAAATTCCTAAAAAAAGTGCACTTTTTCGGATCCACAAGGTGAGAACCTGCCTTAATAGCCCAATTGCTCTACTTTCCCTTCTACTCTTCTTCTTTACTGTATGCAACATACCTACAAGTTTCTCTTTGGGCTAATCAATCATTCATTTCTATACTTTTTCATATACCATTGATATAAGTAAATTAAACTATATCCATATTACTATCTAAATTAAATTACGGACTTAAAATCTCAAATTTTTATTTCAATTTGAAGCCAGCACTCGGATATATTTACATATGTGTGAGTGCACAAAAGTGCTTCGAGTGCTTTAATGCGATTGAAAAATAATCAAAGTTGGCACTGCAGTTAACAGGGACATACATACATACATCCCTACGGGGCATGGCTATATAAATATGTATATAGCGCATTCATACATGGAGAAAAAATTATAGGTTACAACATTTGATCTCTTTGCAAAACTTACACATGGACGGCTATTGTGTGCCAGTGCAAGCGCACTCGGACATACATGCATATGCTTATATGTATGTACATATGTTGATGCAATGCACATGCATCCAGTACCATACATATATATAAATATATGTATGTAGGTACTTATATGGCTGTGCATAAATAATTGCAATGTATTTTTATATGCGATCGAAGGTAAAAATGTTATTGTTCTCCACACACACACACACATATGCATAGGCACCTCATAGCATTTACGATAAGTGTGTCAAGCCCCCGCAGCCCGCTTTCCATGTTTGCTTTCGAACTCGTATGCGGACTGCATTTAAAATGCTCTCAAGCCGCTTTGCCTACGATTCAGCTTTGTTTCCACATTCAACGCGGCACGTACATAATGTATTATGCGTACGAGCGGTATTAGGAGCAGGCGAATAAATTATTTAAAACAAAAACAACAATTTTAATTTAAACTTCCACCAGGCAACCCCATTACTTGTCATATATTTTCAATAGAAAATGGAACGGAAAACAAATCAAAGCGAAACAATTCAACGCCATTCGATTTGAAGTCTTTAAATTTACAATTAAAACATGGCATTTGTATTTTTTAATAAATTTAATTTCATTAAAAAAAATTTAAATTGTGTGTTAAAAACAATTATTTCAATAATTTCATAAATTCAAAAACTCAAAAACTTTCAACTTGAAATGAAGCAGAAGACAGAAAAATTGTCATTGAATTTGATTTGAGTTTTCGACTAAGATTCATAACTTTTTATTTTTTATGGTGACGCTATCTCATTGATATAGATTTGTGACTGGTTCTTTGACTAAAAATCGAATCGATCGATTTTTTAACTAAACACAATGGGAGGAAGGAGGAGGAACCCAAAAAATTGCTGGTGAAAAGTATGGATTAAAATTATAGATATTGAGCTGAAAAGTTTCACGCAAACCCCTGCCCCCAAAATGAAATCCTGTGTGCGCCACTGACTCCGTATATGCTTGAAGGCGTATAATCCATTCAAAAGGGTTGTACCGACATTCTGAAGCCCATTCCGACCGATGATCTAAAACACTAATTCGACAAGCTATGATGATTCGGATAATTTTAAAGATATAATCCATTCAAATCCAGAGATTCCGAAGCATTATCTACTAAAAGTAGCCGGGATCTCGGGATTCTACGATTTCGTGATTTCGATATTGAATATCCTCATACACCCACATACTCAAGCAATTCAAATCAAAAAGCAACAACAAAATTGTGTTTTTTTCTCTCAGACCCTCGCCAATTAATAACCATTTCCATCAATTAAAAATCGTTTCAATCATTGTCAATCTCGACGTCTGTCGATTTCCCACACTAAGAGCAAAAATTCATTAGGCATAGCAAATACCACTTTACAGTTATCATTCGTTTTCTCTTTGCATTTGTTGTATGTATTGATTTCGGCGCAACATTCTTGGGCTGTGTTGACACGGGCCAAACCTCGGCGCAGTGGGTCGTCAGATGGCGCGAAAAGCTGTGCACATTGGCCTCGACGCGGCGCGCGCACAATGCAACTGAGCCCACAGCGGCTGTGCGTTTGTAGCTGATGGAAAATTTGCAGATGTGGAAAGTTTGCGTTTGCGTTAGTTGCGCTGTGCAAATATTGACGACGGCTGTCCCAATGACGCGATGGCTGGCAATAAAATGCGAAAAATGCAACGCTATACCGCGGACACACTTTTGCTCTATTTGTATTTACTTTGCAGCACTTTGCAGCTGTTCTTGTAGATATTTTAATATTTTTAGTGTTTTACTATGCGTGACATGACTGAGTGCGTCCATTGATTCATTAAGCCTTGTGCTAGTTAAATTTTTATTTTTCTTGTTACACGAGTTAGCGAATGGAAAATGTTCCTATTAATAAGAAACATGGTATGGAAAGGACGTTGAAAAAAAGGGTGTAATGGGTACAAGACAGGGTTTTGCCAGAAAAATTTATGAACACTGGATATAAATCGATGGAGATGACAATTACTAGCGGCAATTCGTTGGAAGTCAACCGGACAGAAATTATCTCTCTTTGTGTGGTGCAGTGACGCATATAGGATTTCTTTTATGGGGGTTTTCTGCACACAACATTCGAATCCAATAAGATTTGAAGCAATATTTTCTATTCAAAATTGTTTGGCATTAATTTTCACTTAAAATGAATTTAACAGTAAGAATTTTTCCTAATTTCCCTAAACATGTACTTTGAGTATCTACTGTAGGGTTCCAAAATAACCTTTCCAAAATCCATTATATGCCAATATTTTGTTATTGTTTACAGAATATTTAATAATTTTTCATTGTAGTTGCCGCAGATGATGAATCCCGACAATATTTAATATTAAAGTGTATGTCTGTCACTCACTCAGTATTCAAGTACAATTTGTTCTGGGTTAGTGATTAATTGCGTCTCGACTGAAGTTTATCTAAAACTGCAAACTGTCAAGCACACAATTATTGCATACTTTTCGGCGTTTGCGCATGATGCAATAGATGTGCTGGTTAATTAGAAATTCAGAACGCTGAGAAGCAAAAATTGCAAGCAGCAAAAATTGCAGCTGATAGTCTGAAATGAAATGCTTTTGTTTGTTGTCAGTTGCTGGTCGAAGGCCGGTGAGCTCGCTCGATATTCACCGACGCTCGGACCATCGCCGTTACCGCCAGCCACTGATATATGCGAATATTGACTTTACCTCAATATGGTTGATACATGTCGCTCATCCGCACACACACACATTCATCTTCAGTTTATACCCCGCCACATATGTTTAAGCAAGTACGCATGTGTGTGTGTGTGTGTGTGTGTATGCATATAGATATGTTTGTGTGGCACTGTCGCTTAGTACCGTGTTGGATGTGCGCTTTGTCCATTGTCGTGAAATGTACAACGCGGTGCTATTGACTTTTTAATCCTTTTCGCAAAGGTCGGCGCTCGCCGGCTCTATCGTTCGGCGCATTACAATGCCTGATGGTGTTTCATGTGTGCGCATTCAAGTGTTCACTGTGCTGTTGTTGTTGTTGTTGTTGCTGTTGTCTAAAGCTTGATGGAGTACATGTGCAGGAACTTGGACGGTTGTGTTTCGCTTTTAAGCAATTTCCGTATGTAGGCAAGTTGTCACACATTGAAGTTGGCCATGCGGAAGCCGGCGACGACTTTGTGTGCAGCGATGGGCGAAGCTTTAGCAAATACATTTCTCTGGAATTAGTAATTTCATCATGAACTCGCAACTAGCATGTATGCAGTTGCACAATGAAGCTATAAAGACGAATGTGTTTTTGTTTAATTTCCGTTTTATGGCATTTTGTATGGGAGCTGCTTTGAGTTCGGTGCGAGTTAATGGTAACAGAATACATTTATTTATTTGTTTGGTTTTGATTGATCATTTATTTTGTAGTTGTAATATTACTAGCTGTCAAATTGTCATATTTTATAACAAATTGCAAAGTTAAAAATTAGTTTTCTGATACACATTTTTTAACTCCATCAGATGTTGATTTCACCGTGCGACGAAAATTAAAAAATATGAAAACACACGAACAAGTGGATATACTTACTTGCAAAACTAGAGGTCAAATATAGTAAAACTGCATTTTTAGTTTTTCTCTCTGACGCCAGTATTTTTTTTAAGACTGAAATTTCAAGGACATGAATATATAAAAAAATTCTTTTAAAAATTTAGCACAATGGATATTAATATGAGTTCTAAATAAAATAGAAAAATTCCTTGAATTAATAAAAATGAATTTTTTGTGCCCTAGGACAAACAGGTATTGAAAATGTCCTTCTAAAACTTTATTCTTGAATATCCTTGAAAATTACCAATAGTTGTTTTTTTTAATATGTCTTAAAGAGGATTGCAAGGATTCAGAAAGTGTTCTTACAATGCGCTCTACACAATTTACGTTTTTCAGATCCTCTTCCCAGCTATGAATCTAGATGCCTATTAATTAATTTAAAGTCATTGCAGAGTAGGAGAATAATCCTGTCTCTGTGCTTTGTTTTTGATATACTCCGTGATAGTGTTGATTGTCCGGAAGTCTTGGGGTGGATTTTCCTTAATGTACCAGCCAGATCTGATCTCTCCGCTGCACTGAGTATTTCCATGTTGGTCTTTTTAAGGCTCTACTTATATATCTTCGAAATGCACCTATTACTAGAGCCGTTTTGAATTTAATAAAATCTCCAAATATGTTAAGATTGATTTTTAATTTTCAAAAGATCGCTTAATGAATTCGTTAAACCCCTTTTATAAATAGTTTAGCTTATGCTTTTTGAAAATTGCTTTTACATTAAATTATGATTAACTCAGCCCATACGAATTTTTATTGCATTCATTCGCTTACTTTAAATAAAAAAATAAATAAATGAATAAATAAATAAATAAATAAATTAATAAATAAATAAATAAATAAATAAATAAAAAAATAAATCAGTGAATAATTAAATAAATAAATAAATAAATAAATAAATAAATAAGTAAATAAATAAATAAATAAATAAATGAATAAATAATTAAAATAAAATAATAAACAAATAAATAAACAAATAAATAAATAACCAAATAAATGGATAAATAATAATTAATAAATAAATAAATAAATTAATTAATAAATAAATAAGTAAATAAATAAATAAATAAATTCATAAATACATAAATAACTAAATAAATAAATAAATAAATAAATAAGTCAATAAATAAATATATAAATAAATAAATGAATAAATAATTAAATAAATTAATAGCTTAATTAATTAATAAATAAATAAATAAACTAATAAGTAAATAAATAAATATATATATAAATAAAGACTAATATATAAAATATCTCATTCTCGAATTTCGTTCTTCTATCTTTATCAAAAATTGTAATGCACCGACAAACACAAAATTCCGTCAAACTCCGTCAAATGTTCATTTTCAAAAACTATAAAAAACACGTTGAATTATTTCTGATTTTGAGTACCTTTTTCCCAGTTTTGACTGTTAGAACGGTGAATAATAAAAAAATTACACCCAAACATTTACTGTTGGCGATTCCAACGCACTCTTGAATAACGCTAGGACCCAACTTACTTCAATTGCCAGCAACTCCTATTCTCTCCCTTTTATACTGCGCGTTTTCTGTAATCCTGTGAGCGGCTTAGAGATCCTTACCGCAATAAATAATTTCGTTTGAGTGAAAAAGTCGTTGTCATTTTTATTTTCGTTGCATTTACTGTGCCATTTCCTGTGCATATTTAACGGTACTTAACGTTTCGTGTATTATTTGTTTTTGTTGTTGTGAAAATAGTCACATTTTTGTTGCTTACCTATAAATATTGTCATAAAATCAAATTTGCTGTCCAAAAAAAAAACACTAAACCGAGTGAGGGAACAGCATTTGGTGTTCCCAAAATAAACAACAAAATACGAGTAAAACAAATAATAGACCCGAAAAGGCGCTGCCAATACACATAAAGTGCATATAATGTCTATGTGTGAGTATGTGTGTGCGTGTGTGTTGGCATCGTAAATCCTTACGGCAATAACTGTGCATGACAACATAATTGTTGCAGATAACCGAAACGGCGGTATTGACCTAGGACCCCCTCCCCCCCACCCCTGCACCACTTGGTTCATCCCTCGGCTTAAGTACACAGATTGCGCGCGTGTGTGCGTCTGTTGGTGTTTTGCTGAAACAGCGGCAGCAGCGCGTTGTCGGCAAAGCTGTTTGGAAAAGGTGTGCGCCAGTGCTGCGTTCTGTTGTCAGTGCTGTGGAAAATTGCTTTTCAATTTAATGCACTGCACAAAGCGACTGCTTACAGCGCACGCCACAAAGGACTACGCACAATAAATAAACAATGGGCTCTCGGAATTGTCAGGGGGGCCGGCCAGAGAGAGAGCAAACTGCGCGCCGTTTCTACACACATCGGGGTGAACAGCCATTTGTCTTTGGTTATGGCGGGTTAGTGCTCTATGGGCAACTGTGTATGGGTGTGTGTGTGTGTGTGGGAGGAGGGTCTCGCTATCTGTAAACGATTTTGGCAAGTGTCGATTTGACAGCGCCATTAAATTATAGAGAGCTGTACAACTTTCTCAACGGGGGAGCAGAGCTCCACATGTTATCAATTTTTACAGCTAAAGCAGCTCAAGTCATCGTTAAAAAAAATATAAACAATCGAATAGAGTGGGAGAGACTTGCTTTTGTAGTCTGATTCCCATTTTATTGACTTTGTAATTATTAAATGCTCCCACACAAAAACCCAAAAAAACTTAGTCTTAAACACAGATTGGAAACTACAAAACGTCTTCCAATTAGACCAACAAAGATTGACACAATTAACGACGCTCCGACAACGACGTGTCCGCACACATTCAGCTGCCCCTTTTTACATGTGCCAGCCCTATAAAAGTCGTTGTTGCATATTTTTATGGCTTTACGACAGCTGTTGGCATTGTCCTGTGCACCCTCAACCTACACACATACATATATGAAATGTCATGTTGGCAGCACTCCTTGTGCTGTCGTTGGCAGTGGCAGCTGACCAGCCAACCCAAACTAAAACCGATAATTTAGGCGTTCGCCTGTTAGTCGTTGATATAAATAATCCATTGAGAAACACGCCTATTGTCGTGTTATATCTTATTAAAATGCACTCACCATACGTTTTTCTCATTCTCTCTTTCGTTGCAGGTTTGTATGGGCTTAGTTAATGGCTATGCTGCGCTTCGGTCACGCCCGGTCACCATAATAAAGACCGACGCTGAGCTCGTTATGTTCGTACGTAAATGTTGCTGAGAAGTGTGGTATTGACATTTCAATTTATTGTCATTCTTATGCGCAAAAATTCAACCAAGAAATGTGAAATTTCAGTATAGTTCGATTTATTGTTAGCAGGTCAACTGTAAAAGAATGGCTAAGAAATCAAATTTAGACAATGGGTAATCGAACGTAAGATTGAAATTTTAGATTAAGTTGAATAGTTTGTTGCTCAACTAAAAGTGAAGGAAATTGTGCTTAATCTGAAGTCCTGAATAAGTGAGGAAACTCGTTACTTAGTAGTTTTAGACATAGACATAGACCAGTCTTTCTACCATATTCCAACTTTATCTACAGTTGTCTTTGAATTGAAGATACTGTTGGTACCTTCTTAAAAAGCTTAGTTAAAATAGAAGAGGTAAAACACTATGGCTTACTTTGAATTAAATAAGAAGTAAATTCCAGCTACTTCTAATCAAATTCAACCTGATTTTGAACTCTCATGGCTCGAACACATTCAAGACGGCAGCGACACGGCTGCACAACTTCAAGATGTCGCGGCTTCCACCGTCGCCGTGTAGTCAACTACGTGATTACATTGAAAACAACAGCAAGGTCATCGCGGTCATATTTTTGAGCTTCTAAACACACATTTTTAAGTGCTTGCGTACTCCTTTTTTAATTTATCGCTGTACAATCAATTTAGAACAAATGGCAATGTGTCATCATTTTTTAACTCAAATATTAACAAATATCTAATTAGTGAGACAAATTCTTTCGAAAATATCTGTTTTGCTTTTTATTTTGTCGCCTACAAAATGGAGAATAGTTTTATGTTTGGCGGCAGCGACAACTGTAGTCGGTGGTCGCATAGCAATGCAGTCGTCAAAATAATCTTCTCCATACGAACATTATGATTTTGTTGTCGTCGTTTATGTGTTCGGGTCATCAAGTATTGATTCATTGATAATTTTTTACTCCTTGTTAAGTTTAACCCAGTTTTCGCGATATCAAAATAGCACTAAAGCGCTATTTGTTGTTAGCAGATCCAGTCATATTTCCCTTCACCACTTTTAATAACTATCAATCTGATCTTTGTGGGTAGGAGGGCACCATAAGAGAGTTGATGGTCTTTTTTATATCTTTAATGGAAACCAAGTAAATGGAAATGAAGCATTTCGGTCGAAATCGTTCATAGACTAAGCTTTGCTTTCTTCTTAAAAGTTTTAATTATTACTGAAGCACGAATATCTGAAGATAACATCTAGTCACCTATACTCAAATTTTAAGGTATTTGCGGTTATCAAATAGGTAAACTTTAGGGTTATTAAATATTGTTTAGTTTTCTTCATACCATAAAGTTTGATTAAAGGTGGCTAGATGTTATTTTTGGAAACTAGTTAAATTTAATGGGAATCAAGCTTCTTCTTGATACGGTTCGCTGACTAAGCTTAGTTCTAACTTCTTAAAAGGTTTAATTACTACTGAAAGTTGAAAATATTATCGTCTATTTTGTGCCACGAGTATGTGAGGAGAACATCCAGCCAACTTAAACCAAATTGAATGTCACAAAGACAGCTTAATAATCTAAAAAAGTTAACCTGTTCTGATACCATAAATAAGATGAAACCCTTAAGTGATATTTTTCCTATGAAACTAAATGGAAACCAGTTCAATGCTGTAAAGGAACTGAAGCATTCTTTTTGATGCTTAGTAAAGGAAAGTAAGTTTAGCTTTATTTGAATTTTTATTTTTATTTTCATTTTTAATGTCTTTATTTACTCTTATTTTTTTCTTACTTTTACTTTCCTTAGGAGAAATGTAAAAAAGACTATGGTTTGCTTGGAACTACATACAAGTATGTGAGGAAATCAAGCCACCTCTAACCAAACATAACCTAATCTTAGGAAGGCAGGTCAAGACTATCCAATGTCGTAAAATGTGTCCTGTGTTAATACTGCAAATTGAACCCTGAAGTTGAAATTAGTTTAACTCTTGTTGGGTAGTTAGTGGTAGTTAAGTTGATCTATCTATAAATTGAATCTTAGGTGTCTCTTTGAAATGATTAAAGTTTCCCTACTACCTTTTTCCCCCCTCTTTATTTGATAGCTATAAACTTGGCTCAGACACCCAGCTTTCATACAGTTTATCTTATTCCAATTCTTATTCAAGGATAGTGTTTTGATTTACTTTGAATTCAATGCTACACTTTTCCCTCATTTTCATAGAAGCGCTCTATACCCAATAAGGAACAATGATCATTGCAATTTGTATCTAAAGACAGCGGTTAGTTACTAAATGGCTGAATAGATCCTATCCTGCACATAGGCCAAGAAACTGACCCGTTGTGATGTCATAGGCAGCTTTCCCTAAAATTCGGTTACACTTGATCAAACCATCTGAACGATGTCATGAACTTCAGCAGGTATTTAACTTCGATATAGAATAGCTGAACGCTTTCCTCTTCTCCTCGTATTTGCGGCTTCTCTTGAGTAAACATCAAGTCTAATGGTGTCTGTTCCGACTAGTCAGTGTCAAGCGAGAATCCTTGTGAGAATGAATATTTCAGGGAGATGTGTGGATTCTAGTGCGAAGCTTAAACTTGGCCAGTGGCCTACTTACCGCCTTCTAGTCTGGAAAAATAAGGATCGTCGTGCCTTTCCTTGCCAGATTGTCCGTTTAAGTGAAAACTGTAGTGCTGA
This sequence comes from Melieria crassipennis, assembly GCA_963668005.1. Lineage (NCBI taxonomy): Eukaryota > Metazoa > Arthropoda > Insecta > Diptera > Ulidiidae > Melieria > Melieria crassipennis. The sequence goes on along the minus strand of OY764961.1, from coordinate 28,467,788 downwards.
TTAGTGCTAGTGAATACTACTGGTTGAGGTATTTCTTCTATCTTCAAAAGTGAAGTCTCTCACTGTCCTGAAAGTCCTTCACACTTAATCAATCTAAACTAGAATCACATATGCACCTGACTTAGTATTTAGTTTACCTCTTACAAGATGAAATATTTCATTTCTTAGCCAAAGTCAGCCGATTGCTTCGATTTGTGGCTTGGGTTTTCTGTGGTACTTGAATCTCCTTTGTTATTTTCTAAAAATATAAACAAAACTCAAATATGCTGCTTACACTCCAGCTTTTCTTATAAAAGATTAATTATTCGAATATTTATCCAAATGCAGCCGCTTGCCTTAGTTTGAATCTAGGCTAATTGCGTTTTTAGTTTTACTCTCTGACGTCGGGATTTTTTTTTAGAGGACGTTGAAATTTCAAGAACATGTTTATTTAAAAAAATATTTTAAAAATTTAGTGCAATGCAGAATAACAATATGGGTATCAAATGAAAGAGACAAATCCTTAGAATCTTAAAAAATTTAATGCTATGGTGCTAAAGGACGAAGAGGTATTGAAAAAGTGCTTTTAAAACTTTATCCTTGAATATCCTTGGAAATTTTCAATATTTTTTTTGAACAAATAATATCTTAAGGACTAATATGTACACTACCACATCCTCGAATTTCACCCTTGAAACTTTATTAGTTTAAGATATAAAAAATGTAATACTTCTCTTCGTGAAAATCAGGCAACAATATCATAACGTTTCAATTTTACAATGATTGCAGCAATGCGAACGTCAAAAACGTTTGGCGAAAATTGAGGTTACTGACATGTGCATTTAAGCAATTGACACATGACAATAATGCGTAAAACACTGTCCGATATGTGGCGCCGACGAGGATGAACGCTGCAAGGAGCGTGAATTTCATGCACTGTAAATTTTTCAAAGACTCGCAATTTCTCTTAATCGTAAAAGTGCCACTAATTGACGTGCTTGCGCGACAGCAGCAGCAGCACACAGTGGTGCAGTGACGCCAGCAACATTGGGACAACGCATTTTGTGCGATTTTTATCACTAAACCGCTCAGAAAAGAAACTGAATGCATCTTAGTTGGCGTGTGCGTGTGTGTGTGTGTGTGTGTGTGTGTGGTGACAGCAGGAGGAAAAGCGTGCACATCGACCGGCGGTGAGGCAGAGACGTTCGTGTCGAAGACTGGGACGCGGGCAAACAGACAGATCGACAGCTTGAGCATGTAAAGACAGCACCAGTAATTGAAAACGTCTTACGCCTGTCCGACGAGCAAACCGAGCGGCAGCCCCAACCCGTGACGCACGTTTGTGACGCTTGCCGCCGCATGCCACCGTCGCGACGCAACGCGTCGTTCGTTGCTGCAGCGCGATGCTGTTGCATCGGTCTTACAGTGTTGCCACACAATGTGTCATCTTTATGGACAAAATCCCGGGCAAAATCAATATGAAAAACTGCAGCAAAATAAAACACGCTGCGCAAAGGAGAAACAGTGACACTTATCCCCAGCGTACTTACGACTAATTGAAATGGAAAAAGCATAAAAAGCAACTCAAGAATATCGACGTCTGTGCACTTCTAAGAAGTTGCGCTGCCACCATTGTGCAGCACTTTACCACTTTCGCCCATCGCTCTCGTGCCACCTACACGCCCACACTGCACACACACACTATACACACACACATGTGTACATGTGTGTACTTGTGTACATATGTTTTTTGGCGTGTTTCTCTGCGCTGTCAGCGAAAAGTTCGACATGTCTTGTCTGTTTGCTGTTCTGGCGTATTTAATTTTTTTTTTTGCTTGCATGTTGTTGCGCGTTGCGTTTCTTTTGTGCGGACCGCAATTTAAGTTTTATGTGCAACGCTGCATTAGCTCCGCCCCTGTGCCCGTCGCGCGTCGTCTACACGTCTGTCTCTGGGGGGCGCGGCCCACGGACGGTCGGTTGGGTGGGCTTGTCGTTGTCCAGTTCGCGTGAAATCTGCCGGGAATTTTCCTTTTTCGTGCACTTCATGCCGCGCGAATCAATTGTGCGAAATAGTTTTCTTTATTTCTCTGAAATTCTTTATTATTAATTTGAACTTTCCAGCAGTGCGTGCGTGCGAACTGAGCGCCGCCAACGACCAAGGGACCAAAAATGCACGCACGCAAGCATTGCGTTTTTAAGTTTAAACATTTCTTGGTACTTTTTCATGTTTTTTTTGTTGCTGAAATACCAACACTCTAGGCGGCCATTTTGCGAAATTACCAACAAATTAGAAGCTATTCAAGATTGGATAGGATGATAATTGTTTGTGGTTGCCTGCATTGTTGTTGTTGTATTCAAGTACTTAGCTTGCCATGAGAACGAACTGGATACTGATGAAGCTGTCTGCATCAGTAAGTCTTCTTACCATATGAAACCATATTCTGTCGAAGGATATGCCGAAGCACCTATAAGGAACTATAAGGAACTATAAGGACAGATAAACTCGAAAGAGTTTAAACTTTAAAGAGTTTATCTGTCCAGTGGTCTGCTGTTATCATACACTTCTCTCCCAACAATTGAATCTCATGCCATCTTTTGAGTCTACCTTTCATGTTTATCTGTCCAGCAATTACACAGAGCAACAAAATCGACATTATTTTTTTTTTCTGAAATCAAACCATACTTTTCTAAAGGATTTTTGGACGCTGATCACAACTGCGTACTTAGTTTTTTGATTGTTTGAGCGGCTTAGAAAATATTGATGGTTTTCCTTGGAGGGTGTTTTACATGTTTTTTGACCATTTTGCATGTAGCTCCTACAAACCTGAAGTCTTAAATGCCATTTTTTTAACATAGATTAACAATACTCTAAATCGGTTCAAATTTGCAAGAGTTATTCATTTGCAAAGTCAAATTTTCAGTTACTTTGCAAGATTGCGAATACACAAAAGAATGTTGCTTACAAAAAATATATATTACCATGCAGTGAAAGAAGAATGTTGGGGCTTTCAATTAAAAAAGAAATTGTTGAAATACGATGTTTGTAATAGAAAATGTGTACAAAGATGTAAGTTCTCCATTCATAAATTCAACAACAAAAGCAAGGATTTACTTTTGAGCTATAATATTGGAGCACAATTTTAGGCAACAGTATAAAAATGCTCACATTCAACAAATGCCCTCAATTCATAAAATTTTCAGCTTTCGAATTTTGAATTTTTTGTCCCTAAAAATATGTCGCAATGAAATATGGAAAAACAGCAAGTAGTTTGCTAAGTGTGTGTGGTTGAAATTTTTACTTGTGTGATGCAACTCTTTTTAGAATAGCTCCTACAGTAATGGACCAATTCAAATTTTGTTAATGTCCTTGAAAAGACAAATATTGACGCTTGCGTCCTTTTTTTTTTTATTTTTTTTTTTTTTACTTTTTTTTTTTTTACTTTAGATACTTTCGTCAATGACGCGAAGAGTATTAGGAGATTTCAATACAAACACGTGTTCAGAAGGTAAAGTCGCATTTACACTCTAATGAGTATAGGCCGAGAATGGCACATGCAACACAAAAAATCTGTTCTATAAGTTTAAGTTACAACCTTACACTATACATTGCACACTAAAACCTAGTTGAAAATTGCAACCCCGAATTTAAATGAATTTTTATAAAAAATTCGCGAAAATTGAACTTTGAAGAGCCATAGCCGTGTTAACCCTTGACCAATCGAAATCGACTATGGTCAAAATTATAGCTTGAGGATTCGTTATTGTGTCATAAAAAAAATTATCGTGTGTTTCAACATATTATAAATGCAATAAAAATTCAAAGATGAAAAATCGTGAAAAAGACCTCCTAGCAAAAACCACCAATAACTTACAAACCGCTCAAACAATCAAAAAACTAAGTACGCAGTTGTGATCAGCGTCCAAAAATCCTTTAGAAAATTTTTACTAGAACTCGGAAAAATTTTGGCTGTTGCTCAGTGTTATTTATATCTCATGCTACCTCAAATACATAGATCTTGTGACAGATAATTCACAAGCAGATCTCCTTTATGAGTGGTTGTCATAAGAAGCACACTTAGTCACAAGTGGTATCTTCTTTTCTTGGGATCCTCAAGCCTTTCCGATCATCTGAGGATAAGTAGAAATACATCATTTCACACCGATTAGTTATTGAGATCACTTTATCTGACTGTAGTTTACATAAACTGACAAATCGAACCTTAGTGAAAGATGTTGAAATGGGGTACAAGTTCTGCGTTTGATCTGCAGTAGAGCGTATGAACTCTAATCTGACCCAAAATCCCAGGTGTTTAAATGGTTCACGTGATTTGAGTGATCTTCAGTAGACACAAAACCCATCCACAATCTAAAGTATACCAATTTGACCTGAATTTTTTAAGTGCACTTAAAACTGTGTTTTTGAAATGGACCACAGAGTCAACAGATAGTCTACAGTAGAGCTTTCCATTGATTTAATGTCCTCTAATCTAACCTCAAAATTTGGTTTTGAAATAGTTCTGATGATCTAATTGGTCTGCAGTAGAAACAAAAGTCGTTCACTAATCTTTTGTATCCTTATTTTGCGCCTTATTCACTCCGCTTAGCAGCATAGGACGTTTATCAATTGAAATTAAATCAGGGTGGATGATTAGCCAATCGCTAAAAATCCTAAGAGATGGGGCTAACATCTATTGTCCCCTAGAAGAGATACCTTCTTATGTTGAGAATATTTTTATCAAGTTCTCTCTGTTCCCGTTGCTGATAGGTGGAAGGAGTTGATATCAGAGTGTTGGGTTCTGATGTATCCTTATTTGATCTTAAGTGCGCTTAAAATTTTATTCTGCTTCACACATTTTTGTGCCTAAGGATTGATGAATATATTTTTAGTAAACATCTCTGCCAGAGGGCTTAAGTTGACCATGATCAATCTTCATCTCACTATTTGAATGATAGCTAACAGTAGAAATCGCATACATAGCTAGATTGAATCAGAACATGTAGCTGTACATAGTCGGATTGGTACAAATTCATACTTTTCTCTATTGAAAAAAAAAACTTGACTTCGGGACTTTCCATACTTTAAGGAATTTCAATGGGTTTCTGTTCACTTTTCATTTACCCAACGAACGACAAATGTTTACTTTGCCTGAGTTTACTCTTAGTCGAGATTCAAACCCACATACATTGAACTCCTAATCCAACGCATCAACCGCTGAGCTGCAAAGTATGACCAACTTAAAGCAATGCGATTTTTGTGCCGCTCAACTTTGTATGTACATGAAATGTGAATTTAAATTTTTGCCAGACAAACTACTTGCAACACTTTTTCCACCGTAAATATTGTCTTGCAGACATTTGGCTGTTGCTGTCGCTGTTGCAGTGCCGCGCAACGGAACGCAACTCAACGGCAAACGTTTTTCCGTTTTCCGCTGCGGCGCGACGTCTGAGAAATTGCTGCTATCTGCACCACAGATTTATATCTCAGCCGATGCCTCATGCAGCCAGACATGGGGCGGCTGCATGCCGTGTGCCGCGCACTGTTATCTGACAGACGGCGGCAATGAAGTGCTCGGTGCGCCCGCATCTTTAGTTGGCAGGCGGCATTTGCGCTTTTCGGGCGTCGGCGACTGCTTTCTGTCTTGTACATACACACACACTTAGTGCACATACATACATAGGTACGTACAATATTTTTGCGCACTTCCCGCTGCCGCACAGTGAGCGCCGTTCGTTTGCGCCCACTGACAAGTGCCGTCCATCTTTGCGCATATTTAAATATTGACAGCTATTTGCCAATTGCATAAGCAGCTGTTGGAGCTGTCATTTTTCATGTTCGCTCCCTAACCCCCTACTCAACTTTTTTCGGGTCTGTCCATTTCGCCGCGTGTCTTCTTTCCACTGCTTCATGCTTTGCACTCAATGCGCAGATCCTTACAGAGCTGCTTGAAGTATCTCTTTTGAACTGTTGCTGTTGTTGTTGATGAAGTGTTCTTTTTTATGGTACGAGTCATAAACTGTTCATTTACTTCTGGTAGTCGACAGCAGATTTGCGGCACATTGCAAAGCAGCCTGAAGCTGCCGCAGCCGAATTCGGCCGGGTGTGAACGCCTCTCAGCGGACTTTATTACCTCTGGTTGCAGTCGAATTTCGCAAATGATGCAAAACAAGTGTTTTCAAGTTGGCCATAAAGCGCACGCGTCGATGTGTTTATGATTATTTGCTTGTCAGTCCTTGGAGTTTCTTTCTTGAAATGTTCGCTTGCGGGGTTTTTTATTTTTTGTATTAACACTTTCTGGCAGTTTGTGCAAAATATTAAGTAATCTTCTTACAAAATTCATCTTACTGCTTTTCACTATTGCAACTTGTCAGTTTTCTTATGTTTGCATACAGAATTGCATCAAAATCCAAAGCTGACTTTGCTTCCCCGAAGAATGTCGCCTTTAATTAATTAATTGAAATTCTTTTAGGAAAATTGCCTATTCACTGCAATTAACTATTACAAATTGAAAGTTATTTATGCTGACTAGACAGCCACATAAATTGCTCACTTAACAAGTCTACTCCCCATTGCATGTTACCGTTGCTGGCCGCATGCAACCTTTGCACTTCGGGCGGCGTTAAGGCACAGCGGCATATTTTATGCTGTGCCCTCGTTCAATTGTTTCTTGCGGCAAAAACCCAAAGTATAAAAATTACTAAAAACACAAAAAAAACATAAAAGAGCTTTAAGTAATGAAATATAATTAAATTGCATGCCAACGCAAATGTTACGAGCTCAAACGTATACATACATTTTTTTTCAATGTACTTTAATACTGCAGATAAATTATGGGTTGCGATGAATAATTTCATGATTAGCCAGTAATGCCAAATATTTCATAGGGCACAAGTGAGACCCAAGAATTCTTAATATTTAATCTTGTAATGTCAGGTGGTCACGAGTTCAAAGTTTGATTTTGTAGAATAAGTAATCAGGAGTTTTAGTACAAAACATTCAGAACCAGCGTTAATCTTTTAGAACCTGGGTTCGTTCTGCCAAAGTTTGAACTGACGAACGTTTTCACGTAGAAGCTGTCTTTGGTACTTTCTGTTTTGTATGGCCATTTATTTTATTGGTGGTACAAATAAGTTTTAAAGTTTTCTTTGTAAGTTTGATATTTTCTTCAGGAAAATGGGTACAATTCAATGTATTCACAGATTGTACATCGTTAGCTATTTTTCCCTATTTTTCAGGCAGCATAAGTATTTCTCCTTGAAAAAATTCATCGTATTTTGAGGCTATCCAAGAATCAATCCAATGTTTGGCTTCTCCAAAGTATTCTCCAAGTATTGCCAGATACCTGAAATGACTTTCTCCTAAATCTTAAAAAAAGCAGAAATTACGAGTATCTCCTAAAAATTTAGAAAATCGAATAAATATTGTTTTTTTCATTTTTGTCATTTTCTAAAAACTAAGAAATTAAAATTCTCAAAAAATTAAAAAGATATAAAAATATATTATTTTTTTTATTACATATAAAAAATGAGATCGGTATACTGCCTTCATTCATTGCATAAATTAAAAACCTTGAAGCATAAAATTTAATTGATTTAAATAGGACACTTTAGCTTTCAATATTCAAGGCTTCAGTGCCACTTATGATGTCAAAGGTATCACCATCAAAATCTTCTAAACTCTCTCCTAAACAATTCTTCCTCCTAAAAATGCTCCTAGAAGGCCAACAATCTCCCTAATCTTGTAGGAAATCTCCTGATCTTACTGCCGTAAGAAGTGAAGTGATGCTCGGGCAGACCATGAGTCATCGATCAGAACAAGTGGTGGTCGATCGGAGCAATGTTTCCTGAATACAGCAGGTGGGATAGGATATCTCATTAAAGTGCCTACAAAGATTCCTTGACGGATTTTTCAAACAAATCAGTGCTTCCTGCGAATTGTGTTTTGTCATTACTCTTGTTAACGATGGTGCCAGGAACATAAACTTTTTGAAAACTTCAATGGTTCCCATGACGATCTCGATCTAAGACCCAGCTTTCTCTAGCTCTCATATACCAATAGATCTTAAAATAAACTTTTTCATGCTAATTACAAAAATGTTAATGTCGTACGAAACTTGAGGTTTTTTGGAGAACAGCACAGAGCCGTCAAGTCTTGATAAGAACACTTTTAATCGTAAAGGACGAAGTTGCATGACAACAGAACTTATTTGAAAGCTCAAGTGGTATCAATTGGATCGGAGAGATAACTTCGAACCGTAATGAAGTAACAATCAAGAAAGCCAATAGGTCCAAAAGGACGAAAGGGATCGCTTTCAACCGTGCTGAAGCTACAGGAAACTATAGCATACTGAGGAACGATAACGCATATGAACTGGATGTAAGGATAGGATGAAAGTTCAATTTGGCACAAGAATGCACAGTGGCTGATATTTTTGTGCTACTTTAGAAAGTCCACTCCGATCTGGAACAAATCGTTTAAGCTCGACATGGCTTCTGTCCCCATCGAACACATCAAGTTTGCTTTAAGAGGCCCCGATTGTTGGTAATGATCAGCCAGCTGCCTCATTACCATAGTCCAACCTGATACTCGTTACCAGCTACCAGATACCTTCAGAAACTTGAATGAACTCCTCACAATAAACAAAAAACCAAATATCGGAATATTGTTTAGTTTGATGCAAAAATATTGCGTTAGAATTTAAGCTTTATTATTGCTATTCGCAAATGCTACGGAGGCGATAATGAGAGACCCGGAACAAAGCATGTGCAGAAATGCGAAGAAATAAACAAAACTGTTGGCAACACACTTGTAACAAAAATAACAAAATTTTTTGATTGATATGCAAAAGAATTCCATTATGATATCCTGACGCTCCGAGCTAACACAACCAGTGCTGTTCTTGTCTAAAGGCCAGCAGAAAAAAGGGCGCCTTGCTTTTTCAAGTGTGTGCAGTTGTGTGGTTCTTCAAATTGAGTTTTGTTGCAGTTTTAACATCAATATTTTAGTTGATGAATTTGGCCTTTAAAATTTAGCGCAAACACTTTAAAAATCATGGCCCCAGCTTCCTCAATTCCCACTTTACCTGCACGTGGCTTGTGTATGCATGTACGAGTTTATGTATGGATGTAGGTGCAGTTGTATTAATGCGTTTGTGCTTGCAAGCAAAATGTTTTCATTGTCTGCCGACGCCAGCGCAGGAAACTCCTTGCGTAGGAAACTTTACCCTCCTTGTTGCCGACTTTTTTTTTCATTTTTCCTATAAACAAATAAGCGCGTATTTACGTTATGAGCAAAATACATGTGTACATACAGATCAGTGCATGTGTGTGTGTTTGTGTTGCACAGACAGACATATTGTTGCACAGTAAACGGTGTAAGCTGCACTCTGCAGTTTTCATTAACGCGATTTTCCCTACCAAAACATTATGAAATATTGCGCCAGTCGCCCATATGTACGTATTGTTGTTTTTGTTGTCGTCAGCATCGTTATAACGTTGATGCTGCCACATACAACAAAAGGCAGCGTGAAATAAAAACCAGAAAACTGAAACCAACAAAAGTTGTCAGGACAAATGCCGGTAATTGTTCCACTTCGCCTTGTGAAGTACAAAATGAGACAGGCGACAATTGTTGCTGCTGGCTTGTTTTTAAGCTTGAAAATAAGTGTTACATAGTTAGACATTGCACCATGTTGAAAGATACGATTTGCAAGCGACGCTGTGCGATGCAATGAAAACAATTTTTATGGAAAGCAGTTTAACTGGGACTTTAATGTGCGATTTTCAGAAACCTGTACTTCTCACAAGAATGATGCAGATCCTTGGACCCAAGAAAATTCGATCTCTAAATAAGTTTCAGTACATCTATCGTTAATACTTACCAATACTGAAATTAAACTAATTAAGTAAACTTATATTGAAATTAAAGAAGAGACACTCAGAGGTTGTCCACCTGTTTTTAGGGAGGACTACCAGTGACAAAGGGTTTTTTAAAATGAGCAAACGCCCAGGGGATACCACTATTAATGCGAGGCATTGCGTTGCTTCAGGGAGGGTATATCAGTTAGGGAACAATGAAGTGGTTATGTACTTTTGTCTTGAACCCATTCAGATCATAGGTACTGGGAAAATTATGTACATGGAGACCATTCCACAATCGCGCAGTGCGGATCAAAAGCGAACTCTTTTTGTAATAGTTTCAACGTGAAATGCATGGACGCCAGTGTTCGAACGGTAGCCCGGGAAGATACCCGAACTGATAGTATCAGACTCTTCATCTCCTCTGCACAATCACCGGAAAAGTATCGGTAGAATAAGGCCACACATACCAAGTTTCGACGATGTTCGAAGGAATCAATAGAGCTGAATACCCTACTGTTCCCTATATGCTTAATTGCACGGTTTTGCACACGGTCCAGGAGCTCCAAATAGGTTTTTGAAGCCCCCGCCCATAGGTACTAGCTAAACTCCATTTTTGGTCGGATACAAGTGGTGTCAATTAGACGGAGATCAGACGATGTGAAATATTTTTTGCACCGCTTTAGAAAGCCGAGGCACTTGGCTGCTTCTTTCGACACGCCAAAAATATGATCGTTCCATCGGTTGGTTTTTAATAGACATGCCCATAACATCAAGAGTTGCAGATTCCGCAATATTCACGCCACCCATAGCCAGGGATGTGTTGGAATACGGGGCGACTCGTTTGTGAGATGAGAGGCAACATTGGGTCCTGCGAAGATCAAAATCGTCCCTGTTTCTCTTCACTGAGGCTCTTTCAAGTCCCAAGTGTCAAGACCAGGCTTAATACTTCACTTTTGTCGATGAATCAAGACCTAACCTAGGAGAAACAGTCCGCACAGGGAGATACGACTTCTGGTATGCCTGTGATCGAAGCTGGTCCAGACGTGTCATGCTTATTATGCTGCGAATACTCTCCTACTGTCATCTTTTGTAAACCTCATCAAGTAGATGAGAGCAGAAAAGTTAGGGTTTAATGGGAACAGTTGCGACATACAAAAGTGCCTTGGTGTCTTTATGGCTTGGAAGCCCAATTAGAATGAAGTCATTGTGATGTGGTAGATGTATCGAAATCATTTTTTTCCTGAGGAAATCGTGCCATCCTGACTTTAAATGTGTCAGTGCTTACGCGTCAATAGTTGTTTGGTAATGAGAATTTACCGTCTCAGTTGCAGATCGGTAGTTACGAAGGAAGGCTGGTTGGGCTGGAAGCTAAAAGCTTACACAAGCACAAAGAAATGGCTCGTTGTAGAAAGATATGAGGACGACGGGACAGCCCCATTTAAGGTGCTGAGAACCAGTAATCTAGTGTCCGACCGAATATTCGGTTTCGGCCCAAAAAAGATGTTTCGGTCGGACACTACAGTAATCCAATTTAAACTTACGTACCTTGACGTTTAGAGTATAAAGGTCAGTAGGAGCTGGGAGAGTAAAAGCTTTAGCCTTTTGCTGGTCAGGGGTACATGAAGCGAAAGGCGCCGTGTATTTTATGTCTTTCTCCGAAGAAGACTGTATTTTTGGATACTTCTAGGTTCCTTATTGCAGAAGTTTTTGGATATAAGATGAATAAATTTTGGCGATTCAAAACCAAGGCATCTGTCAACCTGTCGGGATTCTCTCGAGTTTATGTGTCACTGCTGTAAAAGTGGCCACTTTTGTCACCACTTTGCTGAAATCTTTAATCCATTTCCAACGTTCATTTAGCCACCTCATCAGTCCCACTTGCACGCGCTAGGAATGCGAGTGTGCGCGTGGTTGTTGGTGTTTCGGTCGGTTGCGCTTTAAGTACCCCATCCTTAGGGCATAATTTCAGCGTGTTTAGTGCGGCGAGTGTCTAAGTGCCGCTGTAAGTTATACGCCGTTTTTTCGCTTATTTTATTGCTACGCATATTCATTCGACGGGGCTGCTGTCGGTTCTGTGGATGTTGATGTTTGTCTGCTGTTATTTGCGCCGGGGGTTGTCTAGAAGCCCGCCGCCAGCCTGACAACGACGCTTTCTCTACGTCGTCGGACGCTCGACTGCCTTCGCGGGAATTTGCTGTTATCACAGCAACGCAAACCTTTCGAGCATCCGAAATTCGACTCACTTCAAGCGCTCACATTTCGCGGCGTATGCGTGAAATTTTCATACGCCACGTGCCATTTCGTTGGTTGTGCTGCTTGTTGATGCTAAGCATGTGAGTGAGTTAGCTCTTATGTTGCGTTCTGCACTTTCTACAGCCGGAAGCAAGTAAGCAAGTCATGAAAATTGCCGACACTTTGCCAATATTTTAGCTTCAATATTTCCGCTTCAAGTTGCGCAGTATTTCAAAATCAATACGCCGAAATTTGCCGTGATGAGCAGCACAAAGTTATGTGCTGTCTTGTTATTCCTCTTCGTCTTCTTCTTCTTGTTTTTCGGTATTTTTTGGCATATTGCAGTCTTCCGTTGCAACGGCAGGTAATCAATATGCGTTGTGTGCCGGCGAGCGTCGCCCCCTGCTTGAACTTTCCGCCGGCCTGAACTTTCCCCAGAGTTCATATGTCGCGTCAAGACGCACCTTAGCGCACTGCGCCAAGTCCGCACGTCGGTCAGCATTCATTCACACTCATTAATTTCGTTCCCTCCTACTGTCGAGCTGGGTCCCTCGCCAACTATTGCGCTTTCCAAATTGTGTTAAATAAATTTGAAACTCTAATCACGTGGGAGTGTTGGTCATTCCTCTTCGGCGCCGTCGCTGCTTCTCTTGCGCTTCTATCGACTGGCCCGACTTGCGTGCGCTTAAGGTAGTTAAAAGGTGGCAGCGCATGCAGCCAGCTACCTCATAAAACTTCAACTCTGTAATTGTACCCCATGGAAATTCTATCTTTTCAACGGGTTTCCGTTGCTGCATTGCATAGCGCTTCTCGCCGATATATTGCACGTTGGCTTCCTTGTGTCTCGTTACACCCGCCCTCCTCTCTCCTGCCACCAAGCGCTTCCCAACCCATGCTCCCACATCAATTTGCCTTTTCGTGTGTAATTTGCTTTAGTTTGGCTGTGAATAACATTGCTACACTGGCTGCACTGAAGCCATCAACTCGGTTGCCTTGCACGCGGGACGCAGTAGGTGTGGCCATTAATTGCCACCCATAATGTTTGGCATCAGCTAACTAACGTCTTGTCTAGTAGTCGGACAAACTTGATACCAACTCGCCGCGTGCATAAACTTTTATTTGTTTGTAAGTGTCGTAACGCAGCGCGCGAGCGGCTCATTTCCTCTGTTTGCGGTTAGCTATAACCATTTCATTGTAAAGTACTTTTGTAGCGTATGCAAAAATTCGTTGCCGCCGGTTATATGTAGCAGCGTTCAGCCATTTTTCCTTCACACTTTCTCATCCTTTTTCTATTTTGTTAATTAATTTTCTTAGGGTTGAATGCAACTTTCTTTTGCTGTTGTCATGTAATTTTGCACTTTTGGCCACCCTGCCGCAGTTAACATTTCATTTGAATCGAATTTGGCTTTCTTGGTTCTTCTGTCTTTGTTCACTTGCTCAGCTCGAATTCCTTGTTGGATATTGTCGAACGCGTTTAGTTACTTGAAATCATAAAAATAATTCTAGAAATGTGTCTTATAAATAAGCTTCTTTCAACCGTTCAACAACAGAGTACTAACTCGAACTAAAGAACTAAGAACCTCGAGACAAAAATTTGTGATTCAAAGAAATTATTTACGTTTGACATGGATGCTATTGACTTGGATGATATGGACTGTTCAGGTCTCAAGTTAAAAGTAAACTTTCATTTCGTCTCGATGTTTCGTCAGCAACTTTCTGACCTCTTCAGTGTTTTAGAATGACCATATAGTGCCAAAACAAACATTGAGGGGGAAACAATTCCGTCCACTCCAACAGCTCGACCGTCATTACGATTTTACCTAGAAACTTCAATTACCATTAAAATAGTTGAAATACATTTTCAAAGACATTAATACCAAAGATCTGAGGCTTTCGAGTTCAAGTGCTTTGTGTTACTACGCTACAACACACTTGACGAAAGATGAAGACCTTCCTTCCAGTCATCTCTTTTTAGTTGTGTTATAGTAGGTAGGTGATCTAAAATAGCTATCACGGCACCGACATTGTGGGAAAATAGTTCCTGCAAGTCTATGAGGAGTCTACTCAAGTATAATGTGTAGACTAATCTCAGCAAGTTTCTAGTTAAAGATGATTGAAGTCATTTGACGTCATCTAAGTCATTAAAGAAGGGCAAACCTAAAGCTCTCCCCAGGCGCTTCGGCTTTGCGCGCGTCTTCTCCAGTTTTTCACACCAAGAGATGATAGGGCGTCCTCAACTGAGTCCTTCCACCGGAGACACGCCCTTCATCTTCATCGTCGACCTCTAACTACCGCATTGAACACCTTCGCTGGAGGTTCTACTACGTCAATATTTTCAAACAGCTCGTTGTTTGGTTCGTATACGGTAGTCGTCGCAAATACGAAGATTTTTCGAAGTACATTCCTCTCGAACAGTCCTTCTGGTTATCTCGTCCTTTCTCGTTAGAATAGAAGAAGCTCCTTTTCCCAAACCACAAAAGGGTTCAGGGCCGACAAAAGGTGTGGAAGCTCCCCTCCTTGCCAGTTCGTCGGCCCGTTCGTTTCCTTCAATGCCAGCGTGGCCCGGAACCCAAAGTACCCAGACCTGGTTGTAACGGCCAAGTTCGTTAAGCTTCTCAAGGCACTACAAAACCAGTTTCGAGGACACCTGGTAGGATCTAAGAGCCTTGATTGCCGCTTGGCTGTCGGAAAGGATAGCAAATCTTACGGTTCCGGTATCTCCCCGCCAGATTGAAATAAGCACACCTTTCAATGGCGTATATTTCCGCCTGGAAGATAGTGGTGTGTTTTCCCGTAGGTTCCGAGTATCTTATCCTCGGCTCGTATACGCCTATCGCGGTACCCTCCTCCGTTAAGGAGCCATCTGTGTACCAGGATATCATATGCTGGTCTATCAGATACGTTTCCGATATACCTACCCAGTTCCTTTTGTTACTAAGTTCAGTTTTAAATCTTTTGACAAAACTGAACTTTAGTGAGATTCTGTCCCTCGGTATTGCAATGTCAGGATACTGATTAGTAAGAGTATCAATCCTCTTACGGCTCAGGAAGCCCGTAGTAGATAACCCTTTAGTAGATAAGTCGTAGTCTTGAGATAGCCTTACAGGAGCAAAAAATGTGCTCCAGGGTTTCCTTGGCACCATTTTCTTTGCATTTCCTGCATTCATGCGACTCAGTCAGTGCAAAAATTAATCATGTAACCAGGACATTCAAAAGGGTCCTTGCTATACGTGTACTGTAGGATTTGAAATACATTCTACAAATAACAAATTGAAACCTCCGCAGGATAAATTCACTTTCAAATCGCATTCAAACGTTGTTGAATCAAATGTGTATGAATTAATTTAAATTGAGTGTGAACAGTTTCGAAACTTTTATTTCCCAATTAGAATTGATTATGGCGGCCCGATAAGCGTCGAGAATCGGGTAATGTTTTATGCCGAAAACAGCGCGGCACCGAACAGCGGCCAATGTCCCGCAAGCAAGTTTCAACTTTCAGCAGTTGTTCAGTAGCGCGTCGAGTTCAATAAAATTTATAACCTTCGAGATAAGCGCACAAACAGATGCAGAGTCTCCTAGATCGCCACTGAGACGGTCCAGTGCATGGGCAAGTAATCATAGCTGTCTGACTGGCTGTGGCCGACTGTTGCTATTTTCTTTTGCTCAATGAGTATTGTTGTTGTTGTTGATGTTCTTGGGGCTGTTGTTCGCTACTGTGAAGTGTGAAAATTGAGAAAAATCCCCAAAAGTATTGTTAACAGATTGATTCAGACGATATGCTAAAAACCATTTGTCCATAAGCACAAAACAACAGTCAGCGACAGCAAGAACAATGACAACAACAACAACGACAAGGATTGAAAGAACAAGCGCAACAATCAAACAGCACCAGACGAAGCCGCAGCCGCAGTCGACTCAAGGCGCGATTTCTGCCTCAAAGTACAGAAAAGTGGGGAAAATTGAAAGATAAGCACACAGGCCGCAGTCGCAGCGAAGAGCGGCCGCAATTGGAGCTGGGGCCGGCCGAAAGGTTGGCTGCGGGTTATCGTAGGCCGCATCGGCTGTCGTTCGCTTCAGCTGCGCTCGCAGACAGTTTAGGCTGGTTGGGGTTTTTTGCTCCGTGCGCGCCTGGAAGCAGTGCGTGCGCGTGTTGCCTGGCCGGTTCGTTCGTTCGTTTGTTCATTTGTGCGTTTGCTGCGCTGTTGCGGATGTCGAATGTAGCTACCGCTCCCTGGGTGCGCAATAATTTTTCAATAAACAAACCATTTTTCGGGCTTTACACAAAATCGAATGTAGCCCAAGTGAGCAAAAACACGCACCGCTCGATTCGCTTTGCGTTGCCGCTGTTTGCTTTCGATAGAAGGCAATTTGTCGTACGTTTACGTTTGCCATTTTATTTCTGTCCTGTCTAGCTGTGGATTTTGGCCGGTTTTTGTTTTGCTATTTTTGTGCGCTATCTCGCTTTTGAGCGTTCATTGTCAGTTCTACTGCCGTCTGTGTTTGTTCCTTCGTCTACGGCTTTGCCATTGATTATTAATTGTTTTCAATTTATCGCTAAGTGAGCCGACCACCGCCCTCTACTTTCTGTCACTGAACTGTTGCCGCAGCGTCGTGCCGTTTACTATGAACGTTGGCCGCTTTTGTGCTCGCATTGTTTGAGGTTTAATATCTTCCATCTTGTAGCCGTTGTCAACATGACTTTTTGTTGTTTGGCTGTTTTGTGGAAACTTGATGCCGCTCTAGACGGAAAAGGGCGACCTATTGAAAGTGCTATCGGTTCACTTGACTTGAGACTATTAAAAATTACAAAAACAATATTTTTGACAGTTTAAATAAGTCTACAGTGGAGCTCACATTTTTGACAGCCGCTTACGATTGCATTTTATTAGCAGTATGATCGGTTGAGTTTAAGGTCTTCGAATTTCTATATTGTTCTATACAACAATTTGAGTATCATCAAAGAGTATAAATTACGATTTGTTGCGCTCAATCCAAATTGAAACACGCGAACGCCTTTATTGGCTGTCAGTAAAATACTGAAGACTAACTTAACCCTCTAGTACCCAAGTTTTTAATCTTGTTGAAAAAATTACCAGTGATAGTTTTGTGGTGGAGAAGCAATGTTTGTTCGGGGAAAAAAATTGTATGTCAATAGGAGGCGTGATAGAGGGTGTAGAAAGTAGAAGGCCTACAGGCCTGCTTGGGAAACAAAGCGAAAAAAAATTTCATATGAAAATTTTTTTTTTTAATTAATTTTAATTTTTAATTTTTTTTTAAATATATGTAAACATAAATAACGGGTAACAGTTTCAGTTCTGCGTGCAATAGACAATAAATTAAAAGGGGTGGGGGTAAGGCGAGGGGTAGTGTGTCGTGGGGTAGTTTATACACTGCTTTTGGGGGGTGTATAAGCTAGGAAAACTAAAAAAATCGGTATAGGTATATATATATGAGCCGTTCAGTGACCAGAGTGATTAACTCCACTTTTTGAAAAATCTTAAATTTAAGTGTCAAAGCACTTGGTATAGTCATAACTTTTTATATTTATTAAAACTTTCCTGAATAGTAAAGATTAACACCATTAAACGACAAAATATATATATTTGAATTTAAATTATAAAGGGAATTTAAAAAAAAACAAATTTATTTCATCGCATTTCTCAACTTTTTGTTTTATGGAGTTAATCGATTTGTGCACTGAGCGGCTCATATGGCGGTTCTTATTATTTTTTAATGCCTTGTTATCTTTTCACACCGATGTCGACAAATCTACTCCATGAAAAAAAGGACTAGGGGAGACTAGTTCTCTCATCTACCCCCACGGACTACGCCTTAGTATAAATTTTTGCAGTGATATGATCTCTCCTACATTGCGGTGTATCAAAATTTCAGTTCAAATAGAAAAATAATGCTTAAATAGCGAAAAAATATCATCAATGACCGTAAATTATTTACGCTTATCGTCCCAAGCAGGCCTACAGACACTCTCGGGCTTGGGTTAGGTAGGAGGAGTGTAACAACTTTTTTTCATAATTTTTTTATTTTCTCAAAGAACACATTAACAGCTACTCATAAATAAATTTTTTTAGTTTTATTGAGGCTTACAATTTATTTAAAACAATTTTTGTTTCTCACACAATTTCAAAAATAATTATTTTCTTACTTTCTCACAAAACTTCAACTTTGTCTTACAATTACTGCCGTCGTGCATGTGCCAGCGTTATCTGACAGCATTTATTGTATAAAATGGAGATTCCCCTTTCCATACGTGTAAAATCAGCTAAAAATATCAAAAGGTGTAATTTACAGAATTTTTTGAAGCTTAGGATGTCTACAGGCCTTCTTGGGAACTAGAGGGTTAAAAGCTACTTACGCACTAACCACCCAAGTCAGACGCTGCAATGCGTTGCGAAACCGATATCCGACGCGAAATAGCAGACGCGTTGTCAGTGTTTTTGCTACAAAATCGGACGCTGCAACGCGTTGCGAGCCCAACGATCGCAGACGCATTGTCCGCCGTTTTTGTCAACACTCTAAGGTGGAACTGGGATGTCGAAAAACATTAGTAGATTTAAGTTAACATTTTGCTTGTATGACATTTGCTAGGTGTTTTATCTTCTTTGGTACCGCATAACAAAAAGTTCGGAGTTTTAAGTTCAGTTGATACTAAGTTGAACCGTAACTTTTCCGAAAATTCCAGCTTTCTGAGTTCTGTATCGAAATAGTTACAGCTGTCTCTAACTTCCCTTTTAGTCAGTTGGCCTCCGAATTGTCTTCATTGTCGTTAGAACCGACTTGGTAATTAGCCAGCCTCGATGGTCCGGCGGGTTCTCACACCAGAGGCCTTAGGTTCGATTCCTAGCTCAGACTGTTGAAACGCTCATCTACTTCTATTGCTATCCACATGAAGCAGATGAGAATTTCAAAAAGCGCACAAGTGCGCTTTTAGCAGGCAATGGCAAAACCTCCAAGTGTTAAAGGAAAATTGCCGAAACTACCGTTCGGATTCGGCGTGATCCCCCCTTTCCTTATCCGTTTGAAATGTGTATTGTAACACATGTTGAAAAACAGTGTTTCATACACATTTGGGGTATCACAACGGACCCATATAGAGGCCTAAGTGTGTCTCATACAGAGGCAGTAACTACAACTTACATTTCTACCTACCTACCCACCTAGAACCGGCTTTGATATGCTGACATCGAGAGCTGTTTAACCACAAAAACGACAATAGATTGAATAGGAAAATCAGTTCTACCTTTAAAGAGTCATTAGGAAACGAAATCATTTTTAAGTCAGAAATCTTTAAAAATGCTGATTGCTTTGATCCGAAGGTCTTTCCTAATCATTGGTCTCCTTCTTAATCACTATGTCTCGCGTTATATCCAGTCGGTTTCTGTGACTAAAGGTCCTTAATTCGTTTTCTTTTATGAAGAGTGGTCCAAGAACGCACATCCTTCCACCAGCTGAATGCGAATAATCGCACACTATTTCACATCTGTTTTGTCATCCTCCAAGCAAAACTTACAGGTAACTTTCTCGACAAGATTTAACCGTAACGGGAGTGTCCTGAAATTACTGTGCCGCATTATGAATTCAGTCAGCCATCCAAAAGCTGTTAATACGAAATTGTCTGGAATCCATATTATTCTTCTCATTGTAATCGTATTGAACGAATTCAAAAAAACTTCTTGAATTTTGGCCTTCGCTCTCTTAAGTTTTCCAATCCCATTCCTCCGTATCTATCGCGTTGCTCTCTCATAAACCTTAAATCTCTTGAGAGTAGAAGAACTATCCTCTCTTTGGTGTTCGTCCATGAGGTTATAAGTGGTTCTGTTGATTGTCCCTACCTCCTGAGTCTAATTAACTTCAATGTTCCTTCTCGTGTCCTCCGTCACTACGACTTATTTGTCATATTTCCCTGCAGGTCTAATTACGCCTTGAATGCCCCTTTGGTGAGAGCGCTTTCCGAATTTAATAAGATCTGTGGTTCTCTTAACCTCGATCTTTCGATCTCCAAACAAGAATTAAAATCACGTCTGAATTGCTTTTATAAATAATGTCATTCTTATTGTTATTCTATTCTTAAGTTCTATTCCTATTGTTATTCTATTTTTAAGTTCTTATATTGTTGTTTGCCTAGTCTGTAAGTTCATTTACTGTAGACTTGAAATAATTGAAATGAAATGAAATGTCAGGACCCTCCAGGAACCACATAAATGCAAATGTATTGATCAAGTATACATTTTGCTCTGCTTTAAATCATACTCTGATTCTTCTTTGACCTATTTAAGTGCATGTTTTATGGTCCAAAATTCTGCTTAGAAGAAACTTCATTGATTTGGTCCCAAGAAGGCCTGTAGACATTCTAAGCTTAAAAAAATTCTGTAAATTACACCTTATGATTTTTTTAGCTGATTTTACACGTATGGAAAGGGGAATCTCCATTTTATACAATAATTGTAATTGTAATTGTTGTAATAATTGTAATTGTAAGACAAAGTTGAAGTTTTGTGAGAAAGTAAGCAAATAATTATTTTTGAAATTGTGTGAGAAACAAAAATTGTTTTAAATAAATTGTGAGCCTCAATAAAACTAAAAAAATTATTTATGAGTAGCTGTTAATGTGTTCTTTGAGAAAATAAAAAAAATTATGAAAAAAAGTTGTTACACTCCTCTTACCTAACCCAAGCCCGAGAGTGTCTGTAGGCCTGCTTGGGACGATAAGCGTAAATAATTAACGGTCATTGATGATATTTTTTCGCTATTTAAGCATTATTTTTCAATTTGAACCGACATTTTGATACACCGCAATGTAAAAAAGACCATATCACTGCAAAAAATTATACTAAGGCGTAGTCCGCGGGGGTAGATGAGAGAACTAGTCTGCCCTAGTCTTTTATTTCGTGGAGTAGATTTATCGACATCGACAATAGATTTATCGACAGGATTTGGTAATAGTTTCTCGTCAATGGTGTTGAGACCACCTACCAACCTTTATTACCCTCTATGCAAAAATTCCTCAAACTTAAAGGAACATGTAAAAGTATTTTGAAAACCATATCTCCTAATAAAAAAATATCATCGGCTCAAAGCTTTCAACAAACGGCTTGCCGCAAAATTGGCCTCATTGACTCCTATACAATTGCAGTTGGTTGACCTGCACAGCGAAATGTAAAAAAAACGTCAACATCTAATTCAAAGTTAAACGAAACCTTCCAAACACCCTACACTCCGCATAAGCCATGCAATGCAAAAATGGGTAGCGAAAAAAATATATTCACCAACCATGACGCATAATTGGTTCACAAATCTTTGAACTTTATGTATTTCGCTGATAGTAAATTAATTTGTATTGTTCTCCTTTGTGCTGCGGCACACAGCCACACATAGGCACACACACACACATGTACAGGAGCTCACCTGGGTGGGGTAGGAAGGTAGATGTGGCGGCTCTCCTAGAATGCTACAAAAAAAAAGTGTACGTGCACATTGCCATGTTCACTTATAAATAAATATACATACGTACATAGATATCTATATGGTTATGTGCACGATTATGTGTGCAGCTTTGAATCTTTTTTCCTTACCCTCCAGAATATCCTGTGCAGTTTATTGTTATCTCGAAGCAAATTGCTTCAGGTCATACGGCCAGAGAGAGGAGAGAGCGCGAGCGTGTGAAGCCACTGTCGACCGATACAATTTCCCATGCGGCCTCCGGCGGCACAGGGGGACAGCGCGGGCCAACGGTGCGGCGCAAATAAGCCACATTTTGTGCTGAGCGTGAACTCTTTACCTAATGTGGCAACATTAGGACCACAAAAGCTGCAAGCTGTGCGCTGAATTCATATCTATTTTCCCACACACACACACACACACACACACGCATGCATGTATTCCATTTATAGTACAGTAAATTGTGGTGCGCTTTATCCGGCAACTAGCACCAGGGATAAAGCACATTTGCGGCGCAACGAACTGGCCGCCTCCCACGTTGCCGCAACTTCTTCTGCGAATATTTCGGCTGGGAATCAAATGTTAAAGTTCAGTGTATCATTTGGCCGAGTGGGTTTTGTTTTTTTTCTTTCGTTTGGCTCTCGCTCTGTGACCCATTGTGTCATGATTTATATCAATAGTTGGTTTGGCACTTCGGTGCCGTCTGCTGTTGTTGCCGGCATTGTTTTTGGCCACTTCCGACACATTGCTGATGGGTTTGCTTTAATATTCATTAGAATTTGGCAGTTGTTTTTGCCTTGTTTAGCAGTCGCAGGACGCGCGCTGGGACCAAACGCTTTCGGCCGCCGCGCCTTATTACTGATCAACTCCACTTTGTATGCGCTCAGCAGTGGGCACCGAGCATTGCGGCACACGTGTCGTTCTGATTTGCACGCACTCGGCCTGTGGCGCAAACACTTTTATCGGCACATGTGGAAAAACAGAAAACAATATAAAAAATTAATTGTTATTGTTTTGGTCTTGTGTTGAATATTTTAGCTGCACTGTTTTTCAAATAAAATATTTAAGCTACACACACATTAAGTTACACAAGTACGAAAACTTATGCAAGCGATAATGTGATCGACGGAAAGCTTTCACTTATTTCAATTAAAGATTTTTTTATTTTTTTTGTTAAGTTAATTTCGCTTATAGAGAATGCTGACCAGGACATGTGTGTTGCTAAATTCTTACCACAACCATTAGTTGGCTTTGATTAAGTAGAATAAAAAATTACAGCAAACTTGAGCGATTTTCTATGGGATTGAATTGATTATGCAGTTTTGTTGGATTTGTTGTCATGTTGTTCCAAAATATGGAACATTTAATATATAACGAAATATATAACGTCGTTTATAGGTATTCAAACATCCTTTTAATGGAGTACAGTACAGCACAGAGTCTTGTGAAATGTTCGGACACATTTGGTGATCCGCTAAATGATTAAAAGCTTTGATTGAAGGTATGTAATGGTGAAACATTTTTGAAAAACCAAAATTTTGGTTTCAAAATATCAGTGTTCAAAGTCTGGAAATCATTCTTAAAATTTAATATTTCAACTCAATATCTCAACTTTTGTTCAGATGTTGGATGCCAAGGTCTAAATCGCACAAAATTTTAAATCAATCTTTCTCTAAACGCATTTTCTGTAGTTGGCTTTCTTAATTGCTAGAAAGGGAATTTATTGATTTGCCTTTTCCTTTTTTGTATTTCCTATTGAGACATTTTCTAGGCACTGACCAGAGCTTGTGTAAATAAAATGAGTTTTCAAGATGTGGCAACCAGTTAGAGCGCGTAAAAAAAATGCTGTTTACCTAATATTTGACTTAAGGTCAAAAGATCAGTTCGATATGGACAGCTTTTAACATAAATTCATATTTTTTATCTGTTTTCACCACACAAATACTCCAAATACTCCAAACTTTCTTAGTGTGTGTATGTGTCCAGCGGCGCACACAGGATTTCATATAAGTTTGAAGGTCTAAGTATAAAATCTGAACCACTGAACGTAACCGTCTTAATTTCAAATACAGTTTAGGCTTTACACAACAAATTCTGTTGCTTCAAAAATATTTACGTTCAGATGATCTTTCGAAAAAGACCCAATCGTTGTAAGCACTTTCAATGAAGTTTAGCCAAATTTGACACAGAATAAAACCTAATTTTGATTTATTTGATCAGATGGCCTTAAATTATCATTAATTACGGCCCAGGTATTAATTCCACAATTAAAATGTGAGCCTTCAAGCTGTTTGAAAATTGCGATTGCGAAAATTGTGTGTTACGTATTACTCTCTATATACTAGTGTCCGATCGAAGGTGGATTTTTGGCCGAAGCAGAATATTTGACATAACTAAAATATTAGGCCGAATACTAATAAAAATTCTTTTAAGCAAAAAATGTGATCAAATTTACTTGTTCTTTCTCTCTTCATTTCTTTGAATACTACTTATGAATTAATAAAATAATATATAACATATATAATATATGTATATCAGTAAAAAAAACCAAAAACAGTCTTAGTCCTCCACAAAAACGTCTTAGACAAAAACAAAAAATTCGAACAATTCAATTGACATAAATAGCTGATTAGAGATCATTTTTATTAATCGCAATTTTGAGTCCGAAATATCGACAAAACCCAATGTTTGACAAAATACTTTGAAACATAGCAAATTGACTTGCATTACAGGGCGAAAACATTCGGTTGAAGAATTCGGCTATTTTGGCCGAAGCCGAAGATTTCAAATTGGCCAAATAGGGCGAATACCGAAGCCGAATATTCGGTCGGATACTATTATATAAAAATAATACCTTGAATGATTATTACTAATTATTTTTTTGTCACTTTATACATTTAAATAAATTTTAATTGAAATAAAAAAATAACAAAAGATTTTGTAATGTTTGTAATGAAATTAAATTAAAGGAATAAGATGTTAAATGAATCCTTAATATGCGTTCATCACATAAATATCCAATGAATGCAATTAGACTGCTTTATCGATGAGAAGAAGATTGAAAACATTTAACCATTGAAAACATTTAACTTAACGTTTGTTTGTGTGTGTGTGTGTGTGTGCCATTCAATTGTGAATTAGTTAAAGCTGAGCACTTGTTTGGTTTGTGGGGTTGCGTTGTTTGTCCGTTTCATCCGTCTGTTGGTGCCGTTCAACCTTAGGAGCACGTGAGAATGACGCAATTATCATACTTACAGTCATTGTCACACAAATACTCGTACATCAGCGACATAAAGCAATAACCATTGCAAACGCTTAGAACACACAAGTGAACATAACAATTTATGCTGCCATTGCTGCCGACATAAGTGTTGCCAGCAGTGGTACAATGCACAAGCACACATACATACATAAATGTACATTTATGCATGAGTGTGTATATCTACATTTATGTCCAAATATATATGTCAGTGTGTGTTTGTGCATTCGTTTTTGTGCAGATTTATTTTAAGCAGCGCACTGTATGGCTTCGTGTGTATGCTGTGTGTGGCAACTGACATTGCAACCAGAATACACAATAGTTGTACTTATTTTTGTTATACATACATATATTTAGTTGGTATTGTTATTGTAATGCCAATCCATCGCTGCCTTCACATACCACAGCCCCCGACATTATCCTTCTGTACCCTACTAAACATTCTACTAAGCATTTATATAAGTATGTATTTATGTATTTAACATGACACATGTGTGTGTGTGCGTATGTTTTTTCATGAATATATTTTCGCTTCGAGTTTTGTTTCGCACATTCAAGTCCTTGTTGCGCAGCATCAGCTCGTGCAATTTGCAATGATTAGCCACATTTAGAGATTTGCTAGCAACTACTTGTGTCTGCATTAGACGGTCATAAGTACACAAATTAGTGATTCCACCCGCATCCAGCTTTTGCGAATCCCAGTCAGAATATTTAAAATCGAATCTCTCAAAATGACAGCGGTTTTACAAGTCATTTTGCTTTACAAGTGATGGAACAATGGATGAATCTAACAACTCCAAGCATCAAATGTACTTCAGAAAGCATAAAATGTTGAGGTAAATAGTCACAATTATTTCATTAGGTATTCAATGTAGCTGAGGAAAGTCATATTTCACTCATAAGGCATCAAATGTTCTCTCAAAATGTCTGAGATGTATTTAAGAATAGTCCAATACACTTTGAAAGGTATCAGATTTAATAAAAAAGAGTCAAATGTTCTTTAGAAAGAATCAAAATGTATTTTAGAATAGTCTTATTTGATTCGTGAGGCATAACATTTTCTTTCAGAATGAGTAATATATGTTGCAGAATAGTCATATTTAATTCAGAATGCCTGAAACATATTTGAGAAAAGTCAAGTGTACTTCTGATAGCATCAATATAGTTTAGAATAGTCATAATTGACTTATAAGGTATCAAATATTTTTTCAAAATAGTGAAATGCGCTTCAGAAAGTACCAAATGCAGTTTAGTTGAAAACACATTGGCTTGACAAGACATCAAATGTTCTTTCAGAATGCCTCAAATGTAGTTCAAAATAGTCAAATGTAGTTCATAATGCATAAAATATACTTGAAAGGATTCAAATGTACTTCAGAAAGAATGAGATGTATTTTAGAATACCTAGTCATATTTCATTCATAAGGCATCAAATGAAGTTGAAAATAGTGACATTTGAATCCGAAGGCATCCAATGTAGTTAAATTAGTGACATTTAACCAATACAACTTCAAATCGGTTAGAATGCGTTAAAATGTATGTCAAAATAGTCGAATCTAGTTCAAAAACATCAAATATACTTCAGAAGAATAAACTGTACATATTTAAGAAGAGTACAGTCAAAGAATATACAATACACATACATACAATATACAATGTTCCATACTTTTTGTTACAATGTACTTCAGAAAGAATTAAATGTACGTCAGACTAGTCTAATTTCATTCATAAAGCTTCAAATGTTCTTTCAGAATGCTTCAAATGCATTTCAGAATAGTCAACTGTGATTAAAAAAGCATTAAATGTACTTTAGAAAGCACAAAATGTACCTTAGAAGAATCAAATGTAATTCAGAAAGTACGAACTGTATTTCAGAATAGTCAAATTTCATTCGTTATTCATCGAATGTATTCAATTCAGAAATCTCGAATTCCATTCATAAATTCAATTCAGAATAGTCGAACGCACTTCACGATATCTCAAATATATTTTATAAATGTCAAATAAATTTCAAAAGATATTGAATATATATCAAACAACTAGATTTACTTTAGAAGATATCAAGTGTACTTCAGATACATTTAAAAAAATATCAAATGTGGCTACTTTTTCTCTTTTCCATTGCTTTAAGGAAACGAAAATGTGTTTTAAAATTCCTCGGAATTTGGTTAATTTTACTATATTAAAATAGGCAATCAGTCGATCTGAAGAAGTTTTATTACTGAAATCTCTCATGCAAACATATCGAGAAATGCCTGGATTATCAATATTGCAGTACTTACATCTCTAGCACGTAAACACATTGCCCGTACTAACATAACTGCTAACTATGTGTGTATGTATGTACATTATGCATGTATCTATGGGCCTAGTTAACTGGCCACTTATGGCTACGAATATCCTTTTTGTTCATTCATTATATTATTAGACTCGACTACTTATTGTCGCATTTACTATTGTTGCATTAGGCATGAAAGCTTTAGAAGCTTTGTCTTTGTTTGTGTGTGTGTAATCACCATTTGTTTATAAAATGTAGGTATGTATATGTATGCATGCACACACACATTTATACATACTTCAATCAATCATTAGTAATTTGCGTTAATTAATAAAGCCATTTCGTGTTGAATTCTCTGTTTAGTCACTATTAAGCGGATTATAAATTAAACAACTAAATATTAAAGTTTGAACGGAGTTTAAATTTAGTCAACAATTGCACGAGTAAGGTATTTAAATAAGACTATTTTTTGTGTTATTATTTATGTATAAACGGTTTTGGAGGTAACTAAGTATAAAGAAAACATTACTTCTTTACTTCATGGTGTGTTGTCAACCTAGTTCGATCTGAATCTTTAAACTTACTTACTCATAAAAATACAACACTCGTAGACTTAGTTGGACTGGTACCGAAAAAACTTCTGCAATAATCGTCTCACTTAGGATTACAGCATTATCAGAGCTAAAGACTTACTTGAAATTTACTCATAAAACTCATATCAAGTAGCAATTCATTGCTTTTCCTCCATTAAGGAAAATACCAAATAGTCAGTCAAAACCTTCCTCATTCTTTTTTCAATATTAACTAAAGCCAACATTGAACACGATCCGCAGATAATCAATTACATTTATTTGAGCTATTTTTTAAGTATAACTTTCAGAGTCAACCTTTTATTACTTATTTAATTGAATTTTTCTGACTATATTTCAAACTCGCTAACATAAAAGTTCCATTTTATTAATTTTGAATATGTCGCTACATTTACACACACATACCAGCACGAACATGTGTGCGCGTATTTCAATGTGAAAAGTTCTTGCATATGTGTCAAAAAGTTGTGCAAAACTGCAAAACAACGGCAAAAAATGAATTATGAAAAATGCTTATCGCACTTTTCTGTGGGCTACAGCGGCACAAACCCACACTGACCACTCAGTAAATCGTATTAAAATGGTGAAATTTCATACATATTGTTTTTGCCCAAATGCAAGCAACAGCTGTAACAGGTGACCGACAGAATTAAATGAACCAATTTGGTGTAAAAATGTTTGCCATGCAAGTCGTGTGAAATAAAATTTCCGGTTGACACATCAAAAATTCATTAACCAATCAATAAAACTCGTCATCCTTTTTCATTTCGCTACTATTGGTATTAATTTTTAGTTTTTATATTTTCATTTTTTCTGGCTGTTGGAGATGTCATTCATCATACTTGTTTATTTTGTATACTGAAACTGTTACTTTTAGGAAAGAGGGAATTAGTATAATTTATCCTGCCAGGTTATTCTTTGAGAGCTTTTTAATTTTGTTAACGTTTTTTTGACAAATAGACTAATAATTTCAGTTTTTTCTTGTAACTTGTATCAGGTTTAAATTATTTTATTATTTTCAATAAATTTAAGATAACATGTAAAGCATTTGTCAGTTTAATAACTTAAATGACGCTATGAGTCGATCTCTCTTGTACGCAATACGATGGGGCAATGAGAGATTTACTTAGTATTTCCATCTGTAGGTATCGTCATATAAAATAACTTGGGAGTTTCCATGGGTAACACAGTGCAACACTAAAAAAAGGGACAAGCTTAAACATATCTCATTCGATAGAGGACCTTAAAAGATGAAAAAGTGTCAAGGGATTTGTTCCGGAATGTTCCAGTTTTTTTTAAATGCAGTTTAAAGATGGCGGCTAAGTGCCCCTTACTGAAACTTTTAAAACATCATATCTTTTGACCCAAATGTCAGAAAAAAATTATAAATAATAATAATTACGTCAAATGAAAGCTAATGATATGAAGTCGAAGAAACAATATAGTTTTTTGAAAAATTGTATTAAAAAAGATATGAAGGACCTCTACTAAATATTTATTCTTGAATATCCTGGAAACCGTGATAGCTAAATTTATATAAGTGACTTCTGGTAAAAAAGCAGTCAAACATCTATACTGCTTATAAATTTCATGTAAATCACTTTTACAGTTAAGACTCTACAACGATTAAAAAAATGTGCTTTGCTACATTCGATGTTTTTAAGTTCTGTACATAAAAACATGAATGTAGCAGTGTATAATTTTTGAAACGCTGTAGGGGCTCAACAGTAAAAGTGATTGAAATGAAATTATTATGCAGTATAGATCTTTGAATGCTTTTTTACCAGAAGTCACTTATATAAATTTAGCTCCTACGGTTTCCAGGATATTCAAGGATACAAATTTAGTTGATGTCCTTTATGTCCTTTTTTATAAAATTTTTCAAAAAAGGATATGGTTTCTTTGACTTCATATCATTAGCTTTCACTTGACGTAAAAATTATTTTTTTCTGACATTTGAGTCAAAAGATATGATGTTTTAAAAGTTTCAGTAAGGGGCACTAAGCCGCCTTCTTTAAACTGCATTTAAAAAAAACTGGAACATTCCGGAAAAAATCCTTTGACACTTTTTCATCTACTAAGGTCCTCTATCGAATGGGATATGTTTGAGCTTGTCCCTCGAAATTTTTTTTTAATTTGTTGCACTGTGTAATCAGTCAACAAATTTATTCGAAAATCCAGCGCTGTATTTTATTTTTTTATTCTTTTCACTATATCCACGTCTATGCATAGCTCCCTGTTTCATCGAATACAATGTTCACCCTAAAAATATACCAAAAATTTCTATGCATTGGGCCATTGTAGATTATCTAGTAAAGGCCATCTTCGAAGACAAAATAGTTTGAACACCAAAAACCAAAAACCAAAAACCCTCTGCTTTTAGTCAGTATAAAGGTGTCTTTCAAAAAACGTGATGCCTTCATTAATCTGCATCCACTTGATGTTTTTTACTAAGTTTTACTAGCGTTCTCTGCACATCCGTTACTGGTAGATAGGAGGAGTTGATAGCAAAAGGTTGGTGTCTTTGATATGCGGTGCGTTGTTTTTCGTTAGTCTATACTGGCATTAGGGGTATTTACACCGTGCTCGTTACTTTGTTAGTTCTTAGTTGTTTTATACGTGTATTATGTTTTTGTTCGATTCTTTTACAAAAACAAAGTAATAATTAATAATTAATAATAATTGACTGGCACGACAGCCCGCTTACGCGAGACTAAGGCCTAGCTTCCCGCAACCACCCGTGTTGTGCGTGTGAATTTGTACGCAGGTGGAGGGACCTACAGTTTTATGCCGGTTCCGAACGGCAGGTTGGGAGCTTTTTTCATAAGCAATTTTTACTCTTAGAGGTTTGCCATTTCCAGCTGAGAGGACAGCCACCGAAAGAGAAAACGAGTTTTCCCGTTATTTTTTTAGGTGTTATTACAGGCAGTATTTGAACCTGAGGTTGCTGCCTTCGACTCGCGGTCCAACGCACTAACCAGCTGAGCCACGGCGGCTGCGGCTACAAAAACAAAGTACATGCATAAAACGACCGAGTACCGAACTAACAAAGCAACGAACTCGGTGTGAATACCCCTATTGTATTGTTGTTGCGTTTCTACAACTACTAAGTTCCTCATCCTCCTCATCAAAACTGACTTGAGTGTGAAAAATATGAACTGGTCACAAAGTAATGGATTGGAGAAGGTAATGTTGATGGAATGGAAAATAATTAGAAGGAAGAAAAAATTAAAAAATTTGGAAAAATACGAAGGTCGAGCCAAATCCACGAACCCTGGAATGAGAGCCCAATGCACCTATGCTGGGCTACCGAGTTGACCTGAAAACATTGAAAAAGTCAACATGGTTTTTATTTTGTAAATTTATTTAAAACAATGTTTTGAGGATATTTTTCTTGTAAGGATATTCGTTGGCAAATCCGTCTGAAGATTCTTATGCAAGTTCCATTTTAACGTCAAAATGATCAGGACTAGTACGAAAAGATTTCAAAATTAAAGCCCAGAAAAATATGGCATTAAACTAATATATTTCCTGGATATTGAATTATTTTATTTTTTATTTTTATTTTATTAAATTCAGTCTATGAATAACATATTGTTACAGACTATAACAAATTTCTTAAATACTCAGGCGCTAAAACTAGTTAAAGGCAAAGTTAAGACACTCTAAGAATTTTTAGTTCGGAAGCGCAAAATCGAGGTCCAAGGACACAGACAGTCCATTGAGCTCGACCAAAGCTCTGGAAAGAGGAGCATTCTGCGCGTAAGTCGTCCTCACAAGGCCGACATAAAACGGCACAGGGCTCCGAAGGAATCTTTGCGGAGAGTTAAAGGATATCCTGCCTAACAGAGCAGGCAGCAACAGAAGTCGGCAAATCGCATTTGTTAACATTATCTATTGTTTTTATAAGCATTGTTGTTAGTGTAAATAATTACAGTTGTCAATACAACAATACCAACAGGAACCTGTATGGTTTTCTTGCTAAGGATTTATTGCAGCATGTGTGTGTATGTGCAGTTTTGCCGACTCTATAGTTTCATGTAAAGTTTTACCATCATTTTAGTGAGAGAATGCATGTGTACGTATATCATTGATACAGCTAACGGCAAAAAGTTTTTACATTTTACTGTCTATAATAGCTTTCGGGTTGGTAGGTTTAACGATATCGGCGGCTGCACTGTTTCAGACATACACATAAATTAAAATACTGAAAGCAAATAAATAAGAAAAAGTGCCAACGGATATTAAACCATCAATTGTGTCGGCATGTAATAAAATATTTCACCAACCTAATGGTGCGTCGCATGTGTGTATGAGTGCATGTATGAGTGTGAGTGAGTGAGTGCTGTGCATGTGTGTGTTTGTGTTGGCAGCGTGCTAGCATTTAGCTGCCGGAATTATACATCATTGGGAATATCCTTGCACCTTGTCGAACTGCTGTGTGCTCGGGCGCACATAAATCTTCTTGATACTTGTCCGCCTGTGCCTGAGCGAAAACGCTTAGACTCGTTCTCGTGTGTTGCGCTTTAAGTTCACACATTCACTTTCGCCTATTCGGCACATAAATACAGCCACCGGCACGGATAAGTTATTTATTGTGCTATGTTGTGGTCATCATGTTTGGAGCTTTTAAATATCCGCTATGTGTTTTATTTATGCTAAACAAATTTACTCGAGTTAATGCCGACATATGTACTCGAACGACGAAAGAATTATTCGAATTTTTTGGACATAGCTGAGTTTTCTGAACTCTGATAGCGTTGGTCGTTGTCATTCCAAACGAACTGGGTTTTGGTGCGAACGTGACTGGACTAAGGATTAAAGTTATTACTTCAGATCAAAGTTCAGCGATATTTGATGATTGTTATAGTATAAATTGTTTAGTTGGTGGTGGCAATGTTTCGAGACCAGTGATCCCGGTTGATACCACTATGTAGGCGTGGTTAGTTTTTTGGGCTGCGTGTTCATTATATGCAGTCGGAGATGTTTTTTTACCGACTAAAAACACCCCTTTTCAAGAGTCCCAGATGTTTATGAAATCAAGTAGGGAACCTTTCGTACAATTTTCTAACTGTTAGATATTTGGAAATAGGAAAATATCTAACGATTTTCATCTACTTATCTATTTATGATAAGTTTGGACAGGGAGGAGAAGAGATCGACAGTTTCTATTACTCGCGTTATTACAGTTGCGACAGTTAAGGGCCGATAAGCCAATAGCCTCTATTGACCGCGGTAGGTCTTACCGAAATCTGTCGTCCTCTTATTCAGATCCCTGCTCTCCGTTCTTGTTGCATCTCGGCTAATGCAATCTACTGATCCTGCAGGATTGTATCCTAAGCAATGTATTACATGATTGGCCTTACAAAGAACTTTTGGCGACTGCAATATAATTCAACTCAGTTAACGCCTCACTTTCATTAAGAACGGAGCTGCTTCGAGCTAACTTATCGGCCCTCGGTTACTCTCGTTATTACTGTGGTTCGATACTAGAGTTATCAGATTGAATATTTCATGCGTAAGTTCAAGTTTTTCTAGGCGCTTCTCCGTGCTCCGAGTAATTTTCTATGAATATGATTTAATTTAAATAAATTTTTTAGTTTAGTTTATGAAGTGTGTATATTATTCTTGATCTGAGCCGTCGGCGGAGCGAGAAATTAAATAATAAGACGCGGGGTTGCGTGGTACGTGCGCTTTATTTGATCGTTCAAACACGAATGTACAATAGTAAAGACACGTTGGACGACACAAACGGCCGGAGCCGGTGGATTAGGGAAGTGGAACATAAATACGAGAGAGACTGGAAGGGAGAGGATTTGACTTGTGCAGGATCCACAGAACACTGGAACGAACACCTTTAGCCAAAGTGTTTGAACAAAAAGATCCTTAAAGACTAAGAAAAAAAAACTGTAACTTAAAAAAGTA
Organism: Melieria crassipennis; assembly: GCA_963668005.1. Taxonomy (NCBI): domain Eukaryota; kingdom Metazoa; phylum Arthropoda; class Insecta; order Diptera; family Ulidiidae; genus Melieria; species Melieria crassipennis. The sequence continues at coordinate 28,434,211 of OY764961.1, read as the reverse complement.
AATTTTTATAAAATTAGAACTTGTAATAACAATTTAAGAACATTTTGAATATCGATCTAAGAAGTGCAAAGTCTAAATCAAGAGAAGTTGCAGCTTTGTTGAATTCCAAAAGTGCAAAGGACACATAATTACAACTATCCATTTTAACATAAAAGGGATCAGGAAGACAATAGACTCTAACAACAATGGACAATCAACTTTACTACGAATGAGATTGTAACAAACATTAGACGGTGGACTATGAATCTATTTTCAAGTGTCTTTAAGTTTAACAAGAGGTAACAAATATTCAATTAGAGCAAAGAGTCACAAGAGAACAGTGCAATGTTTCTCGAGAATATGGGTTAGTAAAGTCGGATTTATATCTATGCAGTTCCTAGATTAGAATAATCTTTCTCAGATTTCAGTATGATCTTTGCTAATTAGGAAGAAAATCTTGCAGTTGTAGAGGTGTTTTTGATCCTTTTCTCGTTCTTCGGATCTAGAAATTCCTACTCGGCGCCCATGTGAAGGTAACTTGACTAGGTGACTTGGTACATATAACCAATTGGCCAATGGCCAGATGAATCTCCTTTGGTGTTTCTTCTTCTCTTAGCGTTACCGGACGAAGATACTTTTATGAGTTGAGTTTCAGTAGTGAGTGATTTGGCTCTTCTTAATAGAGGTTTGAATCCCAGCAGTGAGATCTCTTTCAGCTTGGTGAATTTAGAGGTCTCCAGGGTCATTAAACGTTGTGTCGAGATAGAAGAGCAGGAGCGGAGCATATAACTCAGATGGTGCGAATTTTAAGTAGGACTAAGGGGTCAAACTGACCTATGTGTGCCGTAGTCTATATTCTGACTGAAGGCAGCCTCTTTATGAGTACAAGCTGACCTATCTACACTTGTTTTTGTTTTTGCGGTAAGCCCATCCTTTGATGGTTCAGCAGTCCGTTTGAGAGAAACCTATCGCGAAATTCCTCTGCTGCTATCGTATGTTGTTAGCACTTCTCTTGAGACTAAAATTTATATTCTCAGCCACTTGCTCGAAACTGTTTTCTATTGTTGCAGACTATACTCGTACTTATTTATCAGTCAACTTACTATCTGCTTACGAATCTCCTAAAGATGATCTTTTCTCTTTAAAATGTATCAAACAAAATTTGATGATCTTTGCTAATTAAAATGTATAAAAGAAAATTGTTCTTAAAAAAATTCTAGTTAAGTATACTAAAACACACGTACACTGCAAGTTCCAGTGAATGAAATTAAAGTTTTCCACAATTTAAACAATTCTCTATTCGAAAGTTGTCGACAGTAGCCCAACTCGAATGCACGAACTGAAACTCATTCATCTTTTACCGTTGCGTAACTCTTTGCAGATTACACACAAAGTTTGCGACTGGTTGAAGTGCGAATACCGAATTACGTGGTTAAGGGCTCGTCAGCGCAATTGGAATGCCTCTACGACCTGGACGGCGAGGCGTTGTATTCGGTGAAGTGGTACAAGGACGGCAACGAGTTCTATCGATACGTGCCGCGGGATATGCCGCCGGCGCAAACGTTTCTGCTGCCCGGAGTGTCGGTCGAGGTGAGTACAGTGCATGAAGCGCTAAAGCTGGCAAAGTGGCATTGTAAAGTTGCCCAAACTGCCAACTACTACTGCACTTCGTATACATGTAGAGTAGGGGAGAAGGGGCCCACTTGTTTGTATGCATGTGTGAGTGTGTGTGCAGTGCACATAATTATTCCAATTTAGGAATAGGCAAAAGTTTTGCGTTAAATTTTATACAGACAGACTGCACATGACCGATGCTCACACAAACACACACACACACAGTCATACAACTTTGCACGTGCAAAAAGCGAAAGTGAACTTTTTTGTGTGCAAACAGATAAAAGAGCAGCGCGCACAAATGTGCACGTGCATTAATTTTTTCCTCGCTGTCGAAACGAAGCGCACCGTGCCGGAAACTTGGTTTGCTTTATTTGCATTCTTTGCAGTGTTTTTTCGTGAGCGGTAGAGGCAATAAATTTCAGTTGCGCTCTACGGGCGAATGAAAGTTGGCTGCAACGGTTTAGCCATTTTGCAGTTCGAGTGAGGTTTGATGTTTTGCTTTAGATAAATTGTTCGGAAAGCATGTGCGGCTTATAATTCATGCATGCAATGCAGCTGCGCCGCTAAATAGGGGCAACAGTTGGGTCTTTTTGACCCAGTTTGTTTATAGATATATCGAATTTTTACTGAACAACCACTGATGTTGTAGTTTAAACCTCGGAAGATGGCATGGTTTTTTAAACTTACTTAAATTTTTTGTGAACATTGTTTGGGTCTAAAATGGTCGAAATTAAATGGTCTAACATGGTTTAAAGCTTCGTTAAGTAAATATTGTCGGACTCCAAAAATTGATCTGAACATTTGTAAATGAAATTTATATGTCTACATTTGGTCCTCTAAACATGGTTTCGATAATCGGGTAAGCCTTTCCTAACTTTGAGTATAAACTAACCATGTACCTTTTTTACAACCCACTGGACGTTAATGTCCCATATGAATTTTTTCCATCTTAGTTCAATTTCAACCGTTTTAATAGTCAGAAAAGCCTATAAAAAACATATGTGGGTGGTCCGATAAGTACTTAGCCTACAAAAGAAAAACAAAAATTTTGGAAAAGTGGCGATTTATTTCTCAACCTAGTCTCCTTTCTACTCGATACACTTGACCCAGCGATGCTCTAACTTCTTTAACCCGTCTGAAAAATACGTTTTCTGGATGCCTCCGTGGCGGTAATAACCTCCTCATTCGACTCAAATTTCTGCCTGGCAAGTGACTTTTTCAAGTTTGGAAACAAAAATAAGTCACACGGGGCCAAATCTGGAGAATACGGTGGATGGGGCAGCTGTTCGTAGCCTAATGCGACCAATTTGGCGAATCACCGACCGATATTGCTCTTTTTCCATTTTTCTAAAATCCGCGGACACGTTCGTTTCCACACGCAGTCAAAACAAAACTACAGATCCAATATGGCTGAAATTTTGACAGTAGCCGTCTACGAGGATGTAGTACACGATAGTAAATTTCTCTTACGATAGTGGCACCATCGGGCGGTGGGGCTAAGTACTTATCGGACTGCCCACGTATGTGCCGTGGTAAAATTTGCCGTCAAAATTTTAGTCCTGGCTCCATATCTGTTTCTATTGAATGTTTTTAAGATTGTTGATATTGTAAAGGTTTTTATTGTCACGTCATATAGAAATACGATTTAACAGTCTTGTAGTAAAATTAGGTGCGTAAGAGCGGGCAAAGTGTAGGCTGTACTTCGAATCGAAGGTTCAAATCACCCACTGTGACTGTGTCACTCCTTCTTGTTTTACTCTGAAGGGTAAAGTAAAAAGCCAGTCTTAATCTGAGGCAGTAGCGCGCTGGCTTCTTATACCGAGGCCTTGGGTTCGAATCCTAGCTCGGGCTGGTAAAACACTCGTCTACTTTTATCGCTATCCACATGAAGCAGATGAGAATTACAAGAATCGCACAAGTGCGCTCTTGGCAGGTAATGGCAAAATCTCCAAGTGTGAAAGGAAAATTGCTAAAAAACCGCCGTTCGGCTTCAGCGTTAAACTGTATATCCCATCCCTCCCTACTCCCGTCCGTTTGAAATGTGTGTTGTAATACATGTTGAAAAAACAGTGTTGCATATACATTTTCAAACGGGTAAAATTTGTGGTATCACAATGGGCCCATATAGAGGCCTAAGTGTGTCTCATACAGAGGCAGCCACTACAACTTACCTACAACTTAATCTGAGGTAAATCAGATCTCTTGATGAATGAGAGAAAGTGCGATATTTTCGATTTTTTCACTAACCATTTTCGATTTCGATTTTCGATTTATTCCCAAACCATTTTCGTCAGAAATTTTGGTGCATAGCCAGACAGTGGCATTGTTCCCACTTTTTCTTCATCTCCACAGCTCGTGCAAACGAAAGGCGCCATTTATGGGTCATAGCTCCGATAACGAAGTGTCTTCTGGTGATCCCAAAGAGTTGTCGTATTGGGGACCAGTTTACGGGCAACACATATCGTGTTTTCTTCATAGACAGGGTTTGTCATAGAGCCCGGAAAATAACACAGTCGGACATTCTTCGCCATGAAGATGTCATGCTATGTCTTATGTGTTTACAAGGGTTCGAGGGGTGTAGGCAGTCAAAGATGTTTATTGATGCGACTCAAACCAGCAGGACCATTAGCTTGCTGAGGCTTAACAAACGTAATATGAGAGACATTGTGGTTCTAGTCACCGCATTTATCCCGCTTAAGGAGTTCGTCAACCGAGTTAGGGGACGTGTCTCGGACATTTGCGACAACTGTCTAGAGGACGATGAGACTGTTGCTAACTATATTGGTGAAAGCTCACTTTTGGACATTAGATACGAGTATGGGTAAGATTAGAGTCATGGAGGATGAGCTACTGCAACTCGAACTGCCGTACATTCTTTGCTTTAGAAAAGCAACGGAACAGCTAGAGGAGATCCAGAGGCTCTGAAGAAACTTAATGTCATGAGCTGCCTTTTGAAGGTCACAGACTCACCCAACGGTGGGGCTGGTCAAATCGAATTCAAGTAGTTGCGAACCCGGACACTTTCTAGTCAAGGGAGGTACAGTAGACAGCAATGTCTACGTGCCTGTGCTCGTGGACACTTACAACAATTTACAACAATATTTAATAACTGGGCAGATGATGCATTTACTACCTTCGACCGAATCCTCCAGTTCAGTATCAGACAATGCGACCCCCTTTTCTTGCTATCTTGGTAACTGCTTCGTTCCTTTTCACCTTCGAGTGGCATAGAAGCCATCAGACCAGTGCATTCTGTATAAACTAATAGTCTCGTATTCATTGCAGGATTGCGCAGCATTTCTGTACTTCCTTCGATTTAACACTGTTGATTCCAGTGATCTGAGAGCTGCTTGGTTCACCACAAAGATTGTGAAGTCTGTCAGTGGTAGTCCAGTGGATAAGTTCAGCAGCTTTGCATAGATTTCGCTTGAAAAATGCTACAGAGATCCGGTAGCCAGTATGACTCTTGGATGTGTACTGCTTCAAAGTGCATTACTTATTTTAGTATAAGACAAAGAAACATGTTCGCTTCTGAATTGCCCACTTACTGCAAAATCTGTATCTGGAGCATTGTTCAAATTTAAGAAGACTAATAATTTTTTGTGGTTATTGAAGTTTTTCAGATAACAAAGATATTCGTTTGAAAATTGCTATTGAGGTCCGGTAGCTTGAATGACTTTTGAATCTATAGTGGTTCAGAGTAGAGTACTACTTGCAGTAAAAGACAAAGAATGATCTTTTCTTTTGAGATGTCTATTTACTTAAATATCCGTATTAAAAATGTTGTTCCATTAAAGAATCAAGAAGGCAAAGAACATATTCTTTGTAGAGGTTATTGAAGTTGAGAAATTAGCTTTAAAAAAGTTTTGAGCTTGATGTCAAGTTAGAGGTCACTATTTCAAAATTTTAGCTGCACATGTGACACCTGACTTTCGCCACTTGAAAATCTCTTTCGATAACAACTGCGTGTCCATATTTAACGAATCGCTGATTTGAATCACAATGCACATGGGAAATATTTTGAAGTCTTCATGCTTTTATTCTACGCCTCCCTTAAAATCATTTTGCACTCTGTCTCTTTTTAGCAAAACTAAGAGATTCACTGATTTTGTTGGCATTTTTTGTCCGAACGCGTATTGTTTCGAAACAAGCTCCGCGCACATAAATATTTTCAACGATAACAGGTACAAAAAGCGGTTGCCGCTTGTGCATTTCGACGGTTAAAAGTGGCCGAGCGAAAGGTTGGGCTTCGGGCTAAAAGAGTAATAAATTTTCGTGGTTGCGGTGCCGGCAAAGTGCGCTTAGGGATAACTAAATTACGCTGTTAGTGGGCTGGAGGCGGTTGCCGCAAGTCCACAGCGCACAGTTTGCGGCTGCACGTTGTGGTTCTTCATTTGATTTAGTTTTGTAGTTAAAGTGCAATTCGGACGTGACTGGAAATGTTTGGCAAAGTGTAATAAAATCATTCTTAGCAAAAGACTTTGACTATTTATTTAAAAAAAATAATTACTTGAAGCAAAAGTTTTGCAAAACAACAAAATACATTTTGAACAAAATGTATAACTTTTTTATACTCAAACTTGCAATTTTTCTATTAATGAAACTGTTGTTGTTTTGAATAAAAATACAAAAAAATTTTTGCTTTTGTAGTTGTTGCGATAGCTGTTTGAGCTGCCATAGCAATCGATTGCTACCTGATTGATTGACAACGTTGAAAAGTTTACACCGACCCTCGAGTACCGTGTTTCGTGTAGATTTATTGACATTTTTGCAATTAACTTTAATTTCTTACATTCTTTTTGTTCTTCTTCTCATGCACACTTTTCCCCATTTTCCACTTCTTCTGTTTACAGCTGCACAATTCGAGCGATGCTATCGTGACATTGAGAAATGTCAACCTGCAGACGGCGGGTCGCTTTCGCTGTGAAGTGTCCGGCGAGGCGCCATCCTTTCAAACCGTCACCGAGCACGGCGACATGGTTGTGGTGTGTAAGTATTGGCCAATTTAATTTTAATTAAACTTGGTAATGATGAATGTAAATATAAAATAAGGAAAAACAAAAAACCCCACACAAAGTAGACACAGCGGCGGCGCCAAATACAAATACAAAAATGCATCACAAAAGTTGAGAGAATAATTGAAAAAGTTGGCAAACAGATTCGAATGCTTTATGTAGATGTCGACCAAAAAGTCAAACACAAACTGTCTGCGATTTCGGGTTGGGAATTTATTTTGGAGATTTTTTTTTTTAGATTGAGTGATAATTATTTGGAAATATGTTGCATGGATTTTGCTAGCCACAAGAAGCAAGTTTTAACTTTGGCCATGAAAGTGTTTGTTTTAAAAGTGTAGTTAGGTTCAGAAAATTTAGAAATTTCACTTTGTAGTTTTATGTAGAGACTAGCTGACCCGGCTAACTTCGTCTCGCAGAACATCTATGGCGATGCAAATTGACGAAGAAAACCAAGTAAAGGAAGAGGAAGAGCTACTGATTAAAGCAATCGAGGCCCAAAATCAACAATGTTGCTGCTTAGTTTAAGTAAAGAAATGGACTGCGCTTGAACCATGCTAATTTTAAAACTAATTTTTTTCATTTTTACTTACGCCACGCCCCTTGTTCAAAACCGCAAAATTCCCTCTGTCGAAAGAGAAAATGGTAGGTTCGTACTAAGTTTCATTGCTGTGCGATTTATAATTTAGCAGAATATTTGAGTCACAAAAAATGTGCCACGCCCCTTGTCCAACGCCCATCAAATCTTACCAGTAGAACGACTCATCTATGGGACGTCGCTTTACTAAATTTCACCTTACAATTTGGAAAAATCCATTATAAAGATTTTGCTTGTATGGACGGTACCACGCCTCCTCGTTCAATACCCGCCCCTTTCCTCTGTCGAAAGATATGAATAAATGGTATATTTTTACTCAGTTTCATTGCTGTGCGATTTATAATTTAGCGGAATATTTGAGTCACAAAAAAATGTGCCACGCCCCTTGTCAAACGCCCATCAAATCTTACCAGTAGAATGACACATCTATGAGACGACGCTATATTAAATTTTAATTCTGTGCACCTTACAATTTCGAAGATATTCCATTACAAAGATTTTACTTGTATGGGTAGTGCCACACCCTTCCCGAAGGATATGACTAAATAGTAAGTTCGTAGTGAATTTAATTGATGTGACTTATAGCTCCAAAGTTATCGTGTAAAAATTTGGGCTGGTGAAAAAATGCCACGCTCCGTTTTCCTAGAATTTTCGTTCATGCAAACCTTGTTCTACGACAACTACGAATACAACAATAAAAAAAACCAACCAAATCGGTCCAGTCGTTCTCAAGTTATTCGCAGCCAAATATGCCAGGGATTTTCCGACTTTTCCAATCGATTTTCCGGAATTTTCTTTTCACATAAACCTGAACTGACTCAAGACGAATCCAACAAAAAAAAACCTCATGGAAATCGGCCGGTCCGTTTGAGTGTGAAGGAGGAGGCCTATTATGAGACCCATACCCATACCACATATTTCACCAATTTTTTTAAATTTGCATGCAACACTGTCCTTTTTTTAAATGTGTTACAACTCATAGACCATTGAGGCCGGCCTACACGTTAATGAATGAATCGGAATGAACTTATTTCCCAGTGCGCGGTCCAGCGAAAAGTCCTGTAGTTTTTCAACTACTTAAAGTAGATCTGGCCAACTCTACCGTTGGGTTATTCTGGCTGCCTATTGAAGGTAGCGTTTGACATTAAGTTTCCTCAGAGAGTATGGATCTCCTTTAGCCGTTCCGTAGCTTTTCTAAAGCAAAGAATGTCCGACAGCTCGAGTTCTAGTAGTTAATCCTTTATGACTCTAATCTTGACCATGTGCCTAAAATGTTCAAAAGCATACTTACACCAATACAGTGAGCAACAGTCTCATCGTTCTCTAGACACTTGTCGCAGGTGGCCGAGACCAATTTGGTTTACGTACTCGTTCGGCGAACTTGATCCAGTAACTAGCCCTATAAAGTTTCCTGTATTGTGTTCGTTCAACCTCAGCAAGTAATTGGTCCTGCTTCGTTGAGCCGCTTCAATAAACATCTCCGACCGAATGACTGACCCACAAACATGTACTGCAGGGACTTTTCTGTTTTCCCTTACATTAGTATGCCCGAGGATCCACATCAGTGTGACCGAAGTTTCTCCGCTCAGTCTGTTCTGTTCAGTCTGTATCTGTGAAAAATATCTGCAGGGAGCTTATTCCTGAACCACACACTACAACTGAGAAGTGCCTCTGAAGTGTGTTGTGGAACATGAGATCAAATGAGATTTTAAAATACCTAAGCAACTCGTGTCCCCAAAGAATTTTGTTGTATAAACGGCATAATATTAAATAATTTCGCTCCATAACTTGAAACTAAGTATTTAACAAACAAAACAAATCGTTTGCATTGTGTTCGACAGAAATCTGTTTGACGTATATAGTTAAAAACATTGAAATAACTTGTTTTTCAAAAGTTATTTAAGTATTTTATTCTATTACTTGCTTACGTCGAACATCTTCTCCCCCTACCTAAAAGAATACAACTATAACTTGATAAATAATATTGTTTCAAATTTCATTGCAAACATGTGTTTGAATTGCAACCCTCAATGCCACTGTCAAACTTTAACTTCATCAATTTTATTTCAGTCTTTCATTTCGTTTCATTTCATTGCTTCGTCAAAAAGACGATAAACTTTTCTCATTCTTGTTGACGCAGCCCTTCTTTGTGATTTGCCCCTAAACGCTTCAATTGCATTTTGTTTTTCGTTCACCCTCACTGTCGTCTTCACTGTCGTCTACTTGGCACATTTCAACATTTCTTCAGCTCCGCTCAATGGACTTGCAATTGTTTTTGTGTGTTGTAACTCAATTTGACTGCTTTTGATTCAATTTTCTCACTTTTTCTACACGTCAACATTGTTGCTAATTTTGTTTGTTTATTTATTTTACCACATTGAAAAGTTGTACAAAGTTAAAGGCAAACGGACGGATTAAAGTTGAAGATGTTGGCTGTGAAATCTGATTAAAAATATATTAGAAGAAAAGTTTAGATTAGTACACTAAGTATAAAAAATGACGCTTTATTAAGACTTAACACTTATTCTGTCACTATTTAAAATTTTTGTATTAATTTAAAAAATTTTCTTATATTTCATTGCAGCATTACCTGATCAGGGACCGCCGAAAATTACGGGCGGCCGTCCGCGTTACCAAATCGGCGACTGGGTGCGCATCAATTGCACTGTGGGCCGCTCGAAGCCCGCAGTGCAGCTGTCCTGGTTCGTCAATGGCGAACCAGCCGAATTGCACACACTGCGAAAGTACGAGACCATCATTTCCGGACGCGAGGGCCTCGAAACGTCAGTTTTGGGCCTACAGTTTCGCGTTGAACAACATCACTTTCGCAACGGTGACATGAAATTAAAAGTAAGTTTGCGAGAAATTAGCCAAGATTTTAGTTGTTTCTTTAAATTAAATACTTTTTTTTTTACATTTAAATGAATAAATAATTAATAATTTTTTTCATTGCATTTTGATTTATTGCAGTGTGTGGCCTCGTTGTCGACGTTGTATTGGCGCAGCAACGAGGAATCGGTCGAGGGTGATCGGCCGCAAAAAGCGCCCGTTCTCGAATCGCGCGAAACCGTCTACGCCAGCAATTCGCGCGCCGATCCCGTGCAAGGTATGTCATTCCGGGAAATATTTGTTACCAAAATCTTATCGTTTTTCATTCAACCAAATGCAGCCAACAAAACGGATTCGATTGTTGTTGCGCACGCGCCCAGCTTACTGATGTTGCTGATAGCGGCGGCCATTGCCAGCGGCTGTCTGGAACAGTTGCTCACAACGTCACTGTTGTCCGGCGCACTGCGGCGCCAGCCAATGCAAAAACATCAGCAACATCAGCGGCAACAGCATGAATATTTTAATGAAAATCAAAATATAAATGAAAATCAGGAAAATCAATCAGGAAAGCAACGACAACGACAACGAACACGACCGATACTGGCTGAATTATTGCATCAGCAACAACAACAACGACAACAATCACGCCAGCAAGAACAGCTGCACGCGCACGAAACGGTTGAAAACGAACGGAAATGCAAAGGGAATGACATAAGAGCGAATTGTAATTTTAATGAGGACGTGTCGTCTCTGCTGTCAGCTCTGACAACAGTAGCAGCAACTACAACAACAATAACAGGAGCCAAACCATCATCACTGGTTGTGACTGACGCTGCCGGCGCCGACGCCCATGCCGACGCTGAGGTCTGGACTGTGGCCTCGCACAGGCCGACACAGTCACTGCTGGCCGCCAGGTAGCTGCACTGAGGCGCAGAAGGATGGGCCGTCTGCTGTACACTTAAATGCAATTAAAATTTAATTTCCAACCGCACAACTGTGCAGCTCGTTAAAGCGTCAAGTTAAATCAGCCAATTAATGCATTTCGGCTTAGAGCAATTCTACATTTCTTTCGGCGATCCTTCGACAGCGCACACGCGATTCCATTCAAGTTCAACCAAAGCGGCATGTGACAGTGTCGAAAAGTTTAAAATCAAAATGCAATGAGCAAAGCGAACGTCCTTGCGACATGATCCTGTGTAAAACAAAAGGACATTGTAATCAGTTTATGTTTGTATGTATGTCAGTTTTGTGTGTTTATGTGTGGTGGTCGGTGGCAAGTAAGACACGTGTGCAACATAACTCGATTGTGTAAATAAATGGAACTTATTGAATTTTTAAACGAGGTTTTTAAGCCAACAAGTCAAAGAGAAAAGTTTATAGAAAATAACTCTATGTAATTATTATAATGTTAACGTAATTAGACGTCTAGTCTGTAAGCGTAGATATAAGTAATCACGTAGGTAGCTTAAACAATTGAAACCAAATTGGAAATTATAAAAACATAAAAATTTAATATTGAATAACTTTGGAATCAATTGCGAAGCATAGTGTGCAACATTGAAATGCATTGAAAATTGTTGGAGTTTTCAAAGAGAAGTACTGATTTGTTGAAAGTTGTAAACAACTTTCCATATGTGTGAACACAGAAAAACTAAAACAATTTATTGAAAACTGTTGCAACTGTTTCAAATGCCATTCAGGTTGTTTAAGTAAACATTCTGGATGATACTTCCGAATGATTCTTACGCCAAATTAAATCTATTTGTTTTGTCCCCCCGACCTTTACTCATACTTGGAACGGCCTTTCTCAGTAGATTTCTCTGAATAATGGTCTACACTTACTTACTTACTTAACTGGCCATAACAACCCGTTATCGGGTTACGGTTTGCCGCAAAACTTCTCTCCAGGCGCCTCAAGAGATAACAGGGCCTCTTCAACTTGATCCTTCCACCGGAGACACGGCCTCCCTCTTCGCCGTCGACCTCCAACCACCGCATCGAACACCTTTTCGCCGGAGCTTCGTCATCCTTACGGCAGACATGACCGAGCCAGCGCGGCCGCTGGATGTTAATCCGCTGTGCTACGTCCATGTCCTTATACATTTCCAACAGCTCGTTATTGGTTCGTATACGATAGTCGTCGCCAATATGAACAGGACCGAAGATTTTACGAAGAACCCTCCTCTCGAACACTCCAAGGGCCGCTATGTTTCGTTTCGTGTCATTGTCCATGCTTCAGCGCCATAGGGGAGCACAGGCAAGATAAGCGTCCTATAGAGTGCAAGTTTTATCGGTCGAGAGAGGTGTCTACTTCTCAATTACCTACCGAGACCGTAGTAGCACCTGTTGGAAAGAGTAATCCTTCGCTTTATCTCCAGGCTGACATCATTGCTGCTGTTTATGGCGGTGCCAAGGTAGACGAATTCCTTGGCAACGTCAAAAGTATATCTGTCGGCCTGGACGTGGGACCCTAGCCGCTGCGAGTCCTTGCGTGTAGACAGCATATACTTCGTCTTTCGATAGCCGCAAAGGCAGCGGTGACATCTCGCTTGTTACGCCCGATGACATCAATCTCATCAGCGTAGGCAAGGAGCTGGCCACTTTTCTTGAAAATTGTGCCATTACGATGTACACCGGCCTTGCGCAGAACACTATCCATAGTGAAGTTAAAGAGGTCGCAGGACAAAGGATCGCCCTGTCTAAATAATGATTTACAACTTGTTTATAAACAAATTTCTTCTACCAGAGCCGCACACTGGTAATGATCGCGGAAGTCTCGTCATCCTGAATTACAATCTATTACAGGTAACTCCCTCATGTCAGGGGTGATCTGAAGTTATCATATCTCGTTCTCAATGCAGTCAGCCACCTACGACATCCAATTAAGACTAAGAACCTTTCCGCCTTCGCTACCCATTGGTATCTTCAAGGCTGCCCTACACTGCCCCAACAGTAGGCAGCATCCCTTTCCACCTAGTGCGGTGCACTGAGGTCACCCAACTGTCGACCACATACTTGACTCTTGATTTGCCTAAATAGTTCAAAAACATTCTTCTGACCCCTTGTGATGGAGTAGCTAATACCATCAGATAACTCATCTACGTCACCTCTTCTGCTTTTTCTTATCGCGCCTACGTCACAACATTGTTCCAGCTACAGAAACTACTTTTCCTGCTAAATCTGACTAGGCTTATCCCAATCTCAGTGGTTTGACGGGGTCTGTCATTATTTAGACCTGAATAGGTGCCCCATATAACCACCTGGTATGTCATGACCATACCATTCCCCTAGCCAATCTGGTCCACAGGTGACCACTATAGCACTATTGAGATAGCAAACCAGATGTCTGCCCTGTGAACATGAGCGCCAGCTGTATGTTGCCAGGTTTTCTATTTCGGTTACTTAAAGACGCGCCCGAAGGGAAATCAGCAACTTCCCATTAAGATGGGTTTGAAACTGCTCATTCCCTAACTTATCCGGTAGGAAGCATAAGGGGCAGTCGTTAAGGAACACTTTTTGCCACTTTTGCGTACCTTGTTTAGCACTCTTCATTCTCCAACACCATGGTACCTGTTTAGGTATTTGTGAATCTGAAAGGCTTACAAAATATTTCAAAGAAACATTTATGGTAATTTAACGGACTCTCTATGGTCTTAATGCTACTTTTTCGTACCGTTGCTGCACTGTTTCGACCAAAGACAATGTTGTGATCATAATTCTGAGAAGTTTGACTCCTTTTGGGCAGCTTATTTCTTTAGTTATATGTAGGAGCAAAGAATTAGTAAGTGTAAAATTGTTGATTTTGATTTTCACTCCTTCTTGGTTTTTCTAATTGGTTTTAGAAATTTTTTGTAGACCATTTCTAAATTTTATTTTCGAAAGCCGCCTTGATCATTCCAGATGGATGCCTCTCTGGTTTGGGCTTCGCGCACTTTCCTTCATTTCCTTAATTTCTAACTCTTCTCATCTCATCCATATTTCCCGCAAAATCTTTCACCTTTGGACAAGCCTTCCACTTCCTTCTTTCCTTCCGACCAGCAGTGAAGAGTAGCTCGCAGTAGACTTTCATATCCAGTACCAAACTTTGTCGTACTAACGAAAACATGTTACAGCATTTACCGCATCTAAAATAAACTCGTGAAAGACACAAACATCTGTGGTTTCCAACAATCTATCTAGAAGCAACGGATACTCAGGAGCTACTCTACGCAACCAAGTAACAAACCTTCACCATACGAAGATGTCTCTCCTAAGAGACCACAGATCGTAGTTCCACCAAGGACTGCTAGCGATTGGCTAATCACCCACCCGGACAGAAATTCAATTGATTTGCTACTAAGCGGAGTCAACAGGAAAAAACAAAAATAAACCACTTTTGATTCCTCCTCAAACTACGATTTGGCTAATGTTTCCAATTCCTTATGCCTTAGTTAGTTAACTGACTATAACAACCCGCGCCTTCTCCAATTGATCACACCAAGAGATGATAGGACGTCCTCAACTTGGTCCTTCCACCGGAGACACGGTCTCCCTCTTCACTGTCGATCTCTAACTATCGCATCGAACACTTTTTCACAAGCCAGCGTAATTGCTGGATGTCTATTCGCTGTGCTACGTCCACGTCTTTCAAGAACCCATAAAACGAAGATTTTGCGATGTAACTTCATCTCGAACATCCCAAAGGCAGCTATGTCGTTTCGCGTTAATGTCCATAAGGGAGAATAAGGATCCCATAGACTGTAAGCTTTGTCCGTCGAGAGAGGTCTCTGCTACTCAGTTGTCCACCGTGACCGTAGTAGTCCTGTTGGCAAGAGTAATCCTTCGCTTTACCTCCAGGCTAACATCGTTCTTGCTGTTTATGGCGGTGCCGAGGTAGAAGAATTCTTTGGCAACTCCAAAAGTTTACCTGTCGGCCTCGACGTGAGACCCTCGCTGCGTGTGGACAGCATATACTTCGTCTTGCCCTCTTTTACCCCCAGACCCATTTAGGCAGATTCTCTTTCAACTGCCGCAAAGGCAGCGGTGACATGTCGCTTGCTACACCCGATGACGTCAATGTTATTGGCGTTGGCACGGAGGTAGACTTCCACAGAACTTTCTACATGGTGAAGTTTAAGCGGCCATATGACAATCATCACCTTGTCTGAAGGCTCAAACAGTATCGAATTGGTCGCAGAGATCACTTCCAACCAAGGGATACCAAGTTAAGACAATGCGTCGTATAGGCGATCCCTTATGGGGCTTTCGAATGCTGATTTGTAATCGATAGAAAGATTGTGAGCATAGATTTGACTCTCGTAGGTCTTCGTTAGGATTTGGCGTTATGTGAATAACTGTTAGGTCTTTCCTTGTTGGCCAACAGGCACTCATTTGTCTTTTTCTACTGCGCACTACTGCTTTTCGACATTAGTCTCATGTTTTCTTAGGTGCCAGTTTGTCGTAGGGTTTTAAGTTGACCACAAAGGCGGCTATAACACTTTTGGAATGAAAGTGAAAGCATCACAGAAGTTGTTTTTCTTACCTTCTGAGCTGTCATCCTGTTCGTCGTTGGTTAGAATTTAATTCGACTTGAAACAATTTTAAGCATCAGGCTTATCGAATTTAGTCTAAGGCTCGAATCCAATTCATCTTAGGTTAGGTTAGGTTGAAGTGGCTGCTTGGGCACGGGACTTGCCGAAGGACACACTTTGGCCGCAAAAAGGGCACATTGTGATACCACAAGGAAAAATGATCTGACTTACTGCAAGTCGATGTGCCTACATAAGCCAATTTGTTTTGTGGATACAACCTAGCAAGTTCCTTAAGTTGACTGATCTGAGGTCATCCAAGTTGGCGAAGAAAGGAGAGCCTAGGGATTTTTACCTTCGTATAGAGAGAGCCGGGCAGTGACAGCGAAGGTCACCTACTCATGTTGCAAGAACCTTTTCTTTTAGTCGCTTGGCTATGTATATGGTTTCCTTTCTATCTGTCATGTCATTCTCAGTACTAGTCCTTTGTTTGTCCCCTAGCACGCTATGCTTCCAAAGTATTCACAATCAAATGCATGTTAAATATTTGTTGAAACTCTAAAAAAAAATATGTAAATTCAAAATATTAGTAATAATAATTGTCTAAGTGATTAAAAATTTGTGTAAATAAATAAAATTGACAAAAACAATTTGCAAGTAAATACCAAGAAGTACTATGACATGAAAAAGGTCACCAAAAATTAGGAAAACTAAAACGACAACATATACTATACTATAGCATCTAATGAGACAAAAGAAATACACAAATACTGTTGGAAGTGAAACAAGTCTTAAACTTAACAAAAACATATCGTAAATTTTATGAATTGCCAAAGTTTTTACTTATACGAAAACAAAAGTATATTAACGAAAATAGTAATGCGAACATTTTTTGCCGTAGTCTAATAATATTTGTATTTTTGGAACACAATTTAATTTGTAAATTTACTCGTTTATGAGCCAAACGAAAATATCAATTTTTGATCATTATATAAAAAAGGATGCAAAACAGCAAACTTAAGGTGAACTTTTATGGTCATAAGTCAGGCTATGCAATTTGATAAGTTCGTTGTCGTGAATATGATTGTAAATTGTTTTCGAGTGCATTTTGTAACGGTACTAAAACATTCCACAAAAACATTTTGCCCAAACAGCAAATTCACAAAAAAAAACTTACTAAATTGGCCATTTTTATAAATGAAAATTTGAATTGTGTGAAAACAGTCGAAAAAGCGTGTCAGTGACAGTGAATTTTTAGGCGACATGTTGGCGTTTTTAGTAAAACAAAATTTAATTTCCATGAAGCAAAAGTTTATTCAAGTTTTTGAACAGTTCTGTTCAAAAAGTTTTTTGCAAGTTAACCAAAATTTAAAGCATTTCCGGTTTTTGAAACCATCTTACGTTTCCTACATGCCAACATTTCACTCGAGTCTTTGTAAATATTAACAAAAAACAAAAAAATTAATCAAGTTTGCTTAACACTAACTACTCGTAAAAAGCTATCAAAATTCAATTCTACTCAATTTAGATTAAAACTCAGCATTGTAAATATTACTTGAAATATGTTGCTATACAAAAAAACTTGGCATGAAATCATGTCGAAAAATGCGCCAAATTAATCAAACAAAAATAAAAAAATACAAATTTGAAAACATAATTAAATAAGTAAAGTCCACTTTTTCCATTGTAAAAAAGCAAGATTTTAAAAATTTTTCTGAAAAAATTAAACAAAAATAATATAAAAACAAACGTGTCTCAGCTCAATTAAGCCCCAAAACCAAATAATTAATTGAAACATCTAAACTTGTAAGAACTTTGCTAACTGTAACATAAAACTGTGTAACTACCAGATTAATTGCAATTAATTTAAATTATAACCGCAAACAGATGTGAACAAACCATTACAGCGCTGTTTGAGTCATTTCTAAAATGCAACAACAACAACAAAAACAAAATTTCTGCCATACGACTTTAATGAGAATTGTATTGTACGTACGTAAAAATAAGCTCGTTAATTGAAATAAATACAAAACTGAACATTTCATAACAATTGTAAATATCTACAAAGGTCAAACAACAAAACAAACAAAGAAAACTGAAGAAGCAAAAACAAAATGTAATAATAACATTATTATTAAAAGCAAATTCAATGTATAACAAAGAGTAATGCCAGAAGAACAACTAAATTAATTGAAATAATATGATGAATAAAATAAATATTTGTTTGAGAGATAAGTAAAATAATTGTGTGTGTTTCCTTTCCTCCACTCTTTTCAATTTCATTTCCTTCTATTATCGGTCATTGTGCAAAGGTTAAGTGAAATATTTTCATCTTCTCTTTGTGCATTAAAAATAATCAATTTACATCTTCAAATTAAAGAAATGTATTTGTCATTTTTTGTAAAAATAAACACAATTTTCTTTTTGTTCAAAAAAGTTTTATTTATCCGAATATTGTTCATTCTTTTCAACTTCATTCTGTAATTTGTTAGCTTGAACAATTACTGCTTTGTTGTAGAATTTTGGGATTTTATATTTGAAAAACTGAAGCACATGTTTTTCGCAGTCTTTTTTGCAGTATTCGTCTTTTGATTCGAATTTTCTCCCCAGTAAGAGAATAAATTCCAGCATTTTATCTTTGAACAACTGACGTAGGTGCTTTTTGCAATCCACTTTTGTGTAAAATTTTTTCCCAGCATGAGAGTGTTGGAGAAATGGAATCGAATGCTAATCTTCACAGCCAAAGTTCATTGGTTCTACTGGGTCAACAAAGATATTTAAGGCCTTTAAGACACCTTTTTATTTGATCAGTTACGTCCTGTTTTTTTAATTTCTTACTTCAACCGCATTCATTGCTGGCAGTAGAGCATCCATTCAATCGTTTGGCCAGACGGTAGTAACTCATAGTGGATGATACCGTTGCAGTTTCATCTTCCTTGTTGTCAACCTCGGCTTTGACATCGTTCTTGGAGCTTCACTTTTTCTGTTATAAGATCCACTTTTCATCACCTGATACCATACATTTAAAAAATAGTTTTTTTTGTTCCATTTCATTAGCGTATCGCAAACGAAAATTTCGTTCATTAAATTGTTTGCGCTTAGTTCATGAGGCAACCAAACATCGAGCTTCTTTTTGAAACCAATTTTATACAAATGGTTCAGTTTTTAATGTTTTGTTGTCTATCAATTTATCAGTGATGTCATGACTGCTTTTATAACTGCCTTCTTAAACCTTATCCATAATTTTATAGACTTTTACGGTGATAGGTCGACCAGAGCGAGGAGCATCATTTCATCCATTCAAAGTTCCCGGAACAAAAGCGAACAAACTACTTCTCGACAGTTGATTTGGATACAGTATCTTTCTTATAAATAGTAAAAATCTTTTCACAGGCCTGTGCTGCATTCTTCCCTTTGTCGTAATAAACTTGTAAAATATAACGAATTTTTTTTCGAAAATTCACTCATGTTTGCTTTGATTAAGGGAAACTAATTAAATTAACGAAAAATCATGATTTAATAGACTTTCAAACTCCAAAAACATTTTAAAATAGAAGTTTTTTGTCAAATATCTTTAGTTCTTTAAAAATCATTCTCTGATTTAAAAAATTAGTTTAGTTTTATATATGAAGAAAGCTATTAAATGTATGAACGAACTTGAAATCTCTTAAATCGAAAATTATGGGAATAATTAAAATTTCAACACGTATTTTTAGTCTTTTAGAATCGATCTCCTAAAGGACAAAGAATTTGTTTAGATTTATTATATCAAGTCTAAATCGAGGTATATACGTACTTATATAAAAATATACGTACTTATATAAATGTTCACTGATATTGGTTTCTACTGGGTGATTCACTTATTAACATCAAATGTTTCCTCGGCGATGCAACGGATTTATTTTAGCTATGCAAAACAAAAATCTATTTAATAAAATATTAAACGAACTGGAGTTTTGAAGACTAAAAAAGGGTAAGTTTGTAAAAAATTTCTAAATAACTTAACGTTTTTGGTTCAGTTTTCGTTACTAGTGACTCCAATTGTATGGTTGCCCACTGTAAGTTGGCTCAAAACACAGCACTGTGTTCCTCATGACTGATCTCTGACATCTTCTTTAACTGTGAATATGGTAAAATTTTTGCTTAGGTGCATAACAACACTTTTTTCCCAAGCGCTCAAATACTCCCAAAACTTGACCTCCTCTTGGAGGTCAAGTGGCATGTGAAATTTTTTGCTGATAGACGTGTAAAAACAATTCTTGGTTTATATAAGTTAAGGTAACAGCTTGCAAAAGCTTCGGCAGCGACGCGGGTTGTTGACACCACACGCGCAGCACACGCGCAGCCACCTAGTTGCTGACGCTGCGGCTGCAATTGGGAACGTGAACGCAAAATGCAGAGACCAGCAAAACGTGACCTTTCGGTCAGTAGCTTAGTTGTAAGAATACAATTGTTTGTCAGAGTTAGTCTTAAGACAGGTTTCAAGTAATAAAGTCATCGGCAGGCACAAGTCCGCCTTCTTTTTAAAAAATGAAAATTCCAAAGTGAAAACTTAACTGGCGCCCGAGCAGGGACCAGTGTAAGTCCGCGAGTGTTACATTTGTGATTGGCCAGACGCCTGTACAACAGCTGCCGTGCCCACAGGAGACCGTGGCTTCTGGATCCCGAACCCAGCGTTGGATTCCGATAGGAAAAGAACGCACTCCTTCACTCGTGCGGAGAGGGGTGCCCCAGTAGGAAACAAAAAGGAACAACATCCCGTCGCCAGGAGGAGATAGGAGTAAGACTAGGTTAAGTGAAATAATCAGGAAAAAAAAACAAAAAAGGAAATAAATAAAATTAAGAAACGTATTTTAAGATTTATAAACTAATTTTGTGAACTATAACTACTGGCTCGTACAGCCAATAAACAAATACAATAGAAAGCTGCGATTCACCACCTCCGGGGGGACCCTCCAGCTTTATAAACATAAAATTCTCTGCGATTCCTACGGGACCCTCCAGAAGAATAATAAAAAGTAAGAAAACAAAATAAAAATTTAGTAATAAGAGACAATTTTGGTTAATACTAATAATAAAACAGAATTAAATAAAAATTAAAAAAATTAAAATTAAACGCGAAAAAAAAATGATCCGCCCTAGTATCCTCACTAACCCCGCTGCAAATCCTAATGCAAATCCTAATCCGAGTCCCAGCAATACCCCACAGACGAGCGCCACTCCAGAATTGGAAACACTAATCGCTTCAATCGTTGGTCGAGTGCTAAAAAATGAGGGTCGACAATATTTTCAGGCAATCCTACACCCGAACTCTGACTTAAATAACGCAACGGACGAAACCATAAACCCCGAATATAGAGGACAGTTGTCAGGTTTAGACAAGATACCGGACATAGTCCGAAGCCTAAGGGAGTTCAGTGGGAATCCAGGTGAATTTAGTTCCTGGAAAAAAAGCGTGGATCGAGTACTAAAAATTTATGAGTCAGAAAAAGGAACACCAAGGTACTTTGGCATACTTTCGGTGGTTCGCAACAAAATAATTGGCAACGCAGACATTGCCTTAGAATCGTACAACACACCGTTAGAGTGGAGAGCAATCTCCCGATGCTTAACGTTACACTACGCGGACAAAAGGGACATAACAACACTTGAATGCCAGTTAACATCCATAGTACAGGGTAATGGTACAATCCAGGAGTTCTACCAGAGCGTATACACACATCTGTCTCTCATTTTGAATAAACTCTCGAGTTTGGAAATGAGCCAAGAATCCCTCAATTTACTGGTGCAAACCTACAGACACAAAGCACTGGATACCTTCATAAGAGGTCTAAAAGGCGATCTTCCCAGACTCTTGGGAATGAAAGAACCTGAGGACCTACCTCAAGCACTTCATTTGTGCTTAAAGTTAGAAAATCAGGGCTATAGGACTCAACACGCCTCCAACTACCAAGGTGCTGTGCGCAGATCGAATAACCACAATCCACCACCGTTACCACCACGAAAACCAAATTTCGGACATCAACCATTTTATCCGCAATTAGCATACATTCCTAAACCACAGATGCCTTCACAAAATCACATGCCACTTCAATTTCAACGACCTCAACCTCCTCTTCAAAACTACCGCAATCTTCAACCATATAGACCACCATTTCAACCTCCACTTCCACGTCCAGAACCAATGGATGTCGACCGTTCCTTGCAATCAAGAGCAATCAACTACATGAACAGGCCGCCCCTCAACAGACCAATTGGGAAAAGACCATCAAATTTCTCCCAGCAAGTGCCCCTGAAGCAACAACGAAACTTCCACATTGAAGCAGGCGTTCAACCGTACCAACAATATCAACAAGACTCGTATTACCAACAGGACCAACAGGCTCCATACTATCAACAGGACCAAGAATACCAGCAAGAGCAACAAGATTGGGCTCCTACTACACAGGAATACGAAGCAGCGATGGCCACGGAAGAAGATGGACAATCAGCTCAGGATTACGCCGAACGAAACTCATCATATGATACTCACGATCATATCGATATTCATTTTTTAGAATGAACCGTTCTTCGTTGCCGTATGTGGAATGTAAAACGAAGAACGGGAAGATTCTTAAAATGCTCATCGATACCGGATCGAGCAAAAATTATATCCAACCCTGTCACGTTTTTAAACAAATACCCAATGACCAACCGTTCTTTGCAAATTCTATAGCTGGACAAATACAAATCACTCACCATACAATTATAAATTTATGCGGCAAAAACGACACTAAATTAAAATTCTTCCTGCTTCCTACTCTAAAATCGTTTGACGCCATAATAGGAAACGATAGTCTTAAGGAGCTTCGCGCCATAATAAACATCTATGATGACACCCTTGCATTTAGCAATGACATCAAAATCAAAATTAGACAGCAACCTTCTCCATCAGTCAACAAAATCGACATTAGGACCGACCATATGACAGAAACACAAAAGCAACATATAAATCACCTCACAAACAAATATCCTCACCTTTTTGCTGAACCAGACGAAAAACTTACTTACACCACGACTGTAGTAGGGGAAATTAGAACCTCTTCAGATAGCCCAGTTTACACCAAATACTATCCTTACCCCCTAGCAATGAGAGACTTCGTGACGAAAGAAATAGAAAATTTACTAAAGGATGGCATTATAAGACCATCCCGCTCTCCCTACAACTCACCCGTGTGGGTCGTACCAAAGAAATTAGATGCATCCGGACAAAAAAAATACAGACTGGTAATCGACTACAGGAAACTAAACACATTAACAATAGCGGACAAATACCCTATCCCGGAAATCAACGAGGTAATCTCGCAGTTAGGAAACAACACATATTTCTCCGTCCTCGACTTGAAGAGCGGCTTCCACCAGATTCCCTTGAAAGAATCTGATATTGAGAAGACGGCTTTTTCGATCAACAACGGGAAATATGAATTCACCCGACTCCCGTTCGGTTTAAAGAATGCGCCTGCTATATTTCAACGAGCACTGGACGACATACTGAAAGAACACATAGGGAAAATCTGCTATGTGTACATAGACGATATAATAGTTTTCGGCAAGGACGAACAAAACCACCTTCAAAACGTTGAACAAATCTTCCACACGCTAGAAAAAGCAAACATGAAAGTCCAACTGGACAAATGTGAATTTTTCCGTAAAGAAGTCGAATTCCTAGGTTTTATCATATCACCCACAGGCATAAAAACAAATCCCGCTAAAGTAAAGGCAATTCAAGAGTTTCCATGCCCGAAAACACTGAAGGATCTGCGGTCCTTCCTTGGCCTATCGGGATACTACCGACGCTTCATCAGAGATTACGCAAAGTTAGCGAAACCTCTGACCTCGCTTTTGAGAGGGGAAGATGGACGCGTGTCCAAAAATGCCTCTAGCAAAAAGCAAGTTGTCTTTGATAAACATGCCCTAGACGCTTTCAATAAAATCAAATCCTCGTTAATATCAGAAGAAGTTGTGCTATCCTACCCAAATTTCAAACAAGAATTTCACCTTACCACCGACGCATCGAATTATGCTCTAGGAGCTGTCCTCGAGCAAGCAGGCAAACCAATAACCTTTATATCTCGATCACTAAATAAAACAGAAGAAAGCTACGCCGCGAATGAAAAAGAAATGCTGGCAATAATTTGGGCTCTCACCACACTAAGAAACTATTTATACGGATCAGCCAAAGTTGTAATTTTCACGGATCATCAACCACTCACCTTTGCGTTAAGTAACAAAAACCACAATGGCAAAATGAAGAGATGGAAATGTATTCTCGAAGAATACAATTACGAAATGAAATACAAACCGGGAAAAACGAACGTCGTAGCAGACGCGCTCTCTAGACCCCCACAGACTGATATTAACGTTCTCACAACCACAGACCACAGCGACGAAAGTTCTGCACAAAACCTCATTCCAGCCACTGAAGCTCCAATAAATGCATTCAAAAATCAACTATTTCTATTATTTGGCAACGAGGACAATTACACCTTTCAAATACCATTTCCCAGTTTCCACAGACATACAATTACAAGACAAACCTACTCGACACAAGACATTATAGACATATTCAACCGACATCTAGACCCAGCACTGTTAAACGGACTGTACACAACAGAAAACTTAATGGGTAAAATTCAGGAAATATATCCACTGCATTTCTCAAATTTCAAAATTCGTTACACGCAAACTCTACTTCAGGACATCGCGTCGGAAACAGAACAGGAGCAGATCATCATTAAAGAACATCAACGAGCACACAGAAATAGCCGAGAGAACAAAGCACAAATCCTACGAAAATTCTATTTCCCAAGCATGCACTCGAAAATTGAAAAAGCGGTTAAACAATGTTCCACATGTCGTGAACATAAATATGACAGACATCCACCAAAACCACAGATTCAAGAGACCCCCATTCCACAGACTCCAGGAGAAATTGTTCATGTAGACATATATTCCACGGAAAAGAGGCTAATTCTCACAGCTATTGATAAATTTTCCAAATATGCGCAGGTAAAAATAATACCATCTAGAGCAATAGAACACATAAAAGACCCAATGAGAGAATTAATGATTGCCTTCGGAATACCAAAACTCGTAATAATAGATAACGAAAAATCTCTTAATTCCGCCACGATCTCATCCTTACTTAAAGATCAAATGTCTATTAACGTTTATACCACACCGCCGTACAGTAGCACAAGCAATGGACAAGTAGAGAGATTTCATAGCACACTTTCCGAAATAATGAGATGTCTTAAAGCAACGTGCATAGGAATAACATTCGAAGAATTATTGTTTAAATCAGTACAAGAATACAACTCATCAATCCATTCAACCACAAAAAACAAACCCATAGAAACATTTTTTGGAAACCGAATTTACAGTGACCCGGAACAACTAGAAGAACAAAGACAAGAAAATATCAACCAACTTAAAAAAAAACAAGAGCTAGACCTCGCCTATCATAACAAAAACAGATCAGAAAACAAAGATTACTCCCCAGGCGAAGTCATTTACGTAAAAATAAATAAACGATTAGGATCTAAATTAACCCCGAAATATAAGAAAGAAATAGTATCCGAAAATGAAAGAACTACGGAAAGATGAACTACCTCAGCCTTTTCATTCTCTGGAACACTATTACCATCTCCTTGTCGAACATCGAAATTTTGGACTACAGTAAAGCGCAACTGGTAACAATAGACAACGGACAAGCAAAAATACAGGACGGGACATTCAGGCTTATTCACTTCATCGACTTGGAAAAATATGAACACTTTTTGATAGAGACTTATGACGAGATAACCAACCAAATCCCTAAGGAAAACCTGCTATATCCTATCCTCAAACACGAAATCACCCAGACCTTCCAGATCCTAAATAGCCTTAAACCAGTTGAGAATAACAGAAGGGATAGATCAATAGACATAATAGGAAAAACATGGAAATTTATAGCCGGATCGCCTGATCATGACGATTTAAATGCAATAAACAATAATCTGAATAACTTAAACGAAAATAACAATAACCAAATAGTAATAAACAAATTATTCGAACAACGTATAAATAATATAACTAGAATAGTAAACAAAATGTTAAACACAATAAGAAAAGACGACAACATTGTAACAGAAATTCTAATTAATTTACAAAATAAAGTAAGACTAATTAAAGAAGAACTAATTAACATAAGATACGCCATTCAATGGGCAAAGAATAATATAATAAATTCAGTACTGTTAAGCAAAGAAGAAATAGAATATTCAATTAGTAAACTTAGGAAAGAACAAGTCCCATTTAATAATCCTGAAGAAGCACTAGAATTATCAAAAGTCAATGTATTAAGCAAAGAAATGAAAATTCTGTATATGATAAAAATACCTCTCACAATAAAGGAAACATTTAAGAGAATTATTGTAAGACCTGTAAAAAGGCCGAATGATATCATAATTAAAACTGAGTATAAGGAAATATTAAAAGGAAAAGACTCAATGTATGGAATAAAAAAAGAATGTGAAACCTATAATAACTTAGCAATTTGCCAAGAAATAAATGTAGTAGAAATAAGTAAAGATTCATGTGTAACTAGAATAATTAATAGTTTAAATTCAACTTGCCACACAACTAATGGCCATCACGTACCCATGCTGGAGGAAATAAAACCTGGAGTAATCCTGCTTAACCAATTCAACGGCAGAATAGAGGCCAACGCAATATCCCAAGATGTTAATGGAACGCACGTAGTCATCTTCAACAATTCAACAATTAAAATCAACAGCCAAATATTTAGAAATATTGAAACGGAACCAATCGAAGCTATTCCCGCAACACTACAACTAGCCCCATTAGAAAAGGACCACCTCGAACTACTCTCACTAGAGGCTTTGAAAGACTTACACATTAGCAACACACACCGAATAAACTTCCTCAAAAAGGCAACATTCTCTATCGGAAGCTTGACGACAGCAGTCTGCATAATCACCATAGTACTTCTTGTGTTCCTGAGGAAGAGATCGATGAAAATCCAGTACATAGAAAAGGAAATAGTAAAGCCTAGCTCGAGCCAAACCGTCATCCCGCTAGATGGAATAAACAACACCTCAACATATGTAAATTTCAACGACATACCTTTCTATTGATGATCGAGGACGATCACACTTGAGAGGGGAGGAGTTAAGGTAACAGCTTGCAAAAGCTTCGGCAGCGACGCGGGTTGTTGACACCACACGCGCAGCACACGCGCAGCCACCTAGTTGCTGACGCTGCGGCTGCAATTGGGAACGTGAACGCAAAATGCAGAGACCAGCAAAACGTGACCTTTCGGTCAGTAGCTTAGTTGTAAGAATACAATTGTTTGTCAGAGTTAGTCTTAAGACAGGTTTCAAGTAATAAAGTCATCGGCAGGCACAAGTCCGCCTTCTTTTTAAAAAATGAAAATTCCAAAGTGAAAACTTAACTTATACAAGGTGCGTCCCAAAGTAAACAGGACTTTTGCAATAGGGACGTTTCTGGTGGCGCCATCTATGTGTGAGGACATGCGTTGGAAAGGTACATCTTTCATTCACATACTGTCTAAATTTCATGACATTTGGTCTAGTAGACGCCGAAATATCCCGCTCAATGTGACAGTATGTTTTTAACTTTGGTACGAGAATGTCGATCGAACAAAGAGCTAATATTAAGTTCTGTTTTAAACTTGGTAAAACTTTTACCGAAACGTTTAAATTGTTAAAGCAAGTTTATGGTGATGATTGTTTATCCCGTGGCCGTGTTAATGAGTGGTTGAATCGATTCAAGAATGGTCGTGAAGACTTGAATGACGACGAACACGTCGGCCAGTCGAAATTTGTGATTACTGACGATGCCATCAAAACTGTGCATTTTAACCGAACATTTGGGTCTCCGTAAAGTGTGTTCTCGCTTCATTCCGCACACTTTAACCGACGACCAAAAAGCGCAGAGAATTGAGCACGCAAAAGACATCGTTCGGGAAGCCAGACGTGATCCAAATTTCTTGTTCAACATCGTAACCGGTGACGAAACGTGGTGCTTTCAATATGATCCCGAAACAAAGCGTCAAAGTGCCGAATGGAAGCACCCAGATGAGCCAAATCCGAAAAAAACCCGCCGTGAGGAGTCAAAAATCAAAACTCATCTCATTTGTTTCTACGATTCAAAGGGAATAATTCATCGAGAGTTTGTTCCACCGGGAAAAACAATTAACGCTTTGTTTTATGTTGAAGTTTTGAAGCGTTTGGTGCATCGCATTCGTCGTATTCGGCCAGAATATCGCGAGGAAGGAAGTTGGCGTTTATTGCATGATAATGCACCGGCTCACAGAGCCCTAGTTACGACCGATTATTTGACCAAAAATCGCATTTTTACCATCAATCATTCACCGTATTCGCCTGATATGGCTCCCTGTGACTTCTACTTATTCGGTCAGTTGCATTTGCCGATGAAAGGAAACCGTTATAAGGACGTTGAGGACATCCAAAAGGCTTGTACCAACATTCTGAAGGCGATGCCGGCCGATGACCTAAAACACTCATTCCAAATGCTTTTGGACCGTGCAAAACGTTGTATCGAAGCAGAAGGAGAGTATTTTGAATAAATAAAAAGAATTATACAAAAATAATCATCCGTTTTCTTTATTTTATAAAAGTCCTGTTTACTTTGGGTTGCACCTTGTATATTGGAATATATCGATTTGTGTGTAATTTTGTGGATTTTTGAAGTAATGTTGCGTCCAAGATTTTTGACGTTGGAAGAACTAGTAAACGACGTCTTGGATAACAGTTCAGAGGATGAATTCGAAAATGAAGACATTTCCAAGGGGACAATCAAATAGACAGTGAAAGTGATTAATCTGAGCCTGATGGGAATATTGGCAGTAACCCTGGTGTTGACTCGAAAGACGGCACATTTGGAGCGACAAACCATGCACTAGTGTTCGGTTCAGGAAGAAAAATGTCAGAAATTTGCGCCGATTCGTAATCTTTGGGATGAATGGGTTGAGCTACTTTCAATATTCTACAACCCTTACAATTCCGTGACCTTTGATGAAAAATTACTGGTATTTCATGGCCGCTGCAAATTTCGGTAGTACGTTCTCTCTAAACCCGAAATATGTATATGGCTTATTGTTGATTCAAATACGTGCTATGTATGGAAAATACAGCACAATGCATCACGGGCCTAATATTGTCGCCGATTCAAAGATATTGCCAGAAATTATTTGTTTTTATAATACAACGAAAGGATGTTTTAATACAGTTGACAACATTTTGGACTGCTACAGATGTAAATGGCTGTGTTTTCAAATATAATCGATATTGCGGCGCTGAGTGCTTACACTGTTTACAATGAAATCAATCCTAAATGGAAACAGTCCAAAAAGAATCAGAACGTAAGCCATTCTTACATGAGCTTGCAATTTCGTTGGCTTCACCTTATATCCAGAACAGAAAGCAATTTCCAAGAAACGACGCATCTAAGGAGTTGCTTTCGAAACTTTTATATTGCAATTTTTCCAACTCTGAAAATAATGAGAATGGGCTTCGTAAAAATTAACAACTGATAAATCATCCAAGAAGAACCGAGCAAGGTGTCCTAAATGCTACTATTCTGGAATGGGCAAACATAACCTCCTATTCGACTACCTACGTGAAAAACCATATTGCAAAGACAAAAATATTTGCACAGATTGCACTAATAAATGCTTACTTTAAAAAGAAAACACATTTGCAACACAATTCCCTACATTTTTTTCATTTTCCATATGAATTTTAGTATGTATCAAAAATGATACATAGGATAGGATTCCTTAATTTTTTGAAGCTCGATCTACGGTTTTCGAAAAATCTTCGAAATACCAATTTTGTCCCTGTTGTTTCAGTTATGAGCACATATCTCGTAAACGAATCATCCGACTAACAAGGGCTCCAACGTTCAGAAGATAATACCTTAGCCTTTCGAGCGATGATATATAGGCTGTCCAAATCAGATGAGATTTGGGGAAGATACTGATGGTGAAAGTTGTAAAAAAGTGAATTTTTCGACCATTTTCAAAAATTATAAATTGTCCAATGATTGTTTTACAGATAGTATAAATTATCTAATTTGGTTTTAAAATCTGAGATAAAAGATATGTTATTAAGCAAATACTAAGCCTAACATCAATAGAATTGAAAGAAAAATGACACAGTTATGATGCACTGAGTCAAAACACAAACTTTACATTTATGACACCGTGCGAAACAATTTTTTTTTTGCCGAGACCCATCCTAATGTTGATATAGACGTGAAACTAGAGGTCATGTATAGTAACCTGGCATAGTCAGTTCTTCATTTTCTGACCCAACGTCATTTTTTAAGGACTGAGATCCAAAACATGTATGTTTTCGCTACCTGTCATATTTTGGTCCTGAAAGTTCAAAATAGAAAATTTAGTTAAGAGAAAACAATTTTCCTCTTTTATTTATTTTCATTATTGCACAATCGCAAATATTTAAAAAAATATTTGAAATCTGTGTGTCATTAAAATGTAAAATTAAAATTTTAAAATTAAAAAAAATTAGACACGTGTTTTTATTTTTTTTTAAATCAAAACCAACGGGGTCAACAATGGGTTGTTTGAATGGGGAAACATATTAAATGGGAGTTTTGATTTCAAATACGGTGAAAGCATTTCAATTGATAAATAGTTCGATACGTGTTTTTCCTTTTTTTTTAAATCAAACTTTAACGGAGTCCATAATTGGTTAAAGTTAGTATACGAAAAGACTATGAAGTAAATGTGAAAAACATGAATTAATGAGCCTATTGACTACAAACTTGTTGAAAGTACTCTAAGTGAGAAATAAATTGGCACGTGTTTTTTATTTTCTAAGGGGGTCAACAATGGGTTAACAGGTTTATGGTGAAAGCATTTTAAATGAGAAATAGTAGGTAATTGTTTTTTATCAAAATCAACAAAGCTTCATTTATTGGGCACATTGATTTCAATCAGAAGTAAGTCTATGTATGTCTTTCAGAGTTAAAAAATCAACATCAGCTGAAGTAAAGCTTTGTTAGAAGTTAATGCGAGTAAACATGACTTAAAATTTGATAAAATCATAAAGTGAGTAAAGATTTGTTCAATGAAATCATACAATTTGTGCATGCAAAACCGCCGTTTTCAGCCAGTATTTTATATGTAATAATATTTACTACTCGATTTTCTGCATTAATATGTACTCGTAGATATAAAAAATATCGAAAAAATTTGAACCAAGTAAGTAAAATTTAAACTGGTAGAAACCAGTGTAATGTATGTTCGCCTTCCAGCAATGATTCGTTCATCATTAACGATTCCACCTCATAAAGATTTTATATGCAGAAATACGACAGATTCCATACTCGAAAACAGTCAAAAAAGTCATCAAAAACAGTCAAAGTATTTTTCGGTTTTTCTTTTTTCGAATGGTATTTTTATAGCATTAATCTGCAAGGGACAGTAGAATTTGATAATTTTTATAATAAAAACTTTACGAATTGGAATCTTCACTTATCACCAAAGTACCAAATAAACAAGACTTATTTCTGCGGTCGATCTTAAAAAAAAAATTACAATCCTCTTGTTTATGAATTGTACAAAATATTACAACGTTGTATTAAAGATTTCTCGCACAATTTTTAAATTCTGCACACGATCTGAAAGGGTTAAGAACGTCAATTGGAAAACTTTAGAAAGATAACAACAACAATCCAATATCTCGTGCATTACTCGAACGGACCTGCCGATGGCTGCGTGCAAATCCAAGTTTCGAGCTCGACAAGACGCGTTCAGGCGCTGCAACTCAAAACGCTACGTGAGTAATTTCGCAGTAGTTGCAATGGCCGAGAAGCGAAAAATAGCCAGCCAGCGCAACAACGTCGAATAACTCAACCAATGCAGTGGGCAAAAAAGACAAAAAACAAAAATCCAATTGTTGACCAACGACCAAAGCGAATGAGCGCAAAAACTAACAGACAAAACAACAACAAACTCCAATAAAAGTGGACACACTGAAAGCGACACAAAAACCGAAACTGAAACGGGAATGTGAGTAGAGAGATGGGTGAGGGGTGGAGGCGTTACTGACGCCGTGCAGTGTGAAAGTTAAAGAGCCGCGTGCAAGGACACGTTGCAGAATGTGTGCATTGGTCATTGGCCGGAACGAGAACCGGGCGCCAGTGGACATGCCGCCAGGATAACGTCAACTGCTTCGCTGTGGGAAAAAACGCTGTGCACTTGAAAGGAGTGCGCACAAAAAACGCAAACTAAGTAAGAGCGCCAAATGCTGCCGTGGCCGCGCTCGACAATTTCAAATGCAAAGGTTGGCGCTGTCGTAGTCGATGTTGCTCGGAGTGCACGTAGTGTATCGTCTGCGGCTAAAAATATTGGAGGATAGAAAGACCACTGACGCTGTGACGCTGATTATTTTGCTGTTGATAATGGTGGAGGGGTGTGGTGCGGTGCCAGTTGCCGCTCCATTACTCAGAGATCAGCGCTGCGAGTGCGCCGCGTGTGTACCTTTGCTATGCACATATGTACTTTCTACTATATGTATAGTATATACATATGTGTGTAAAAAGAAGAGACAGAATAACAGAGATACAGCAGCACAAAGTTTTAATTTACAACATGTTGCAAGAAAGTTTGCATTGAACAATGTGCCAGAAACCTGAGAAGTGTGGTTCGTATTTGGAAACATTACAATTAAATTTCTTATGAATTTATTAATTTATTAATTTGATAGATCATTTCTTGATTAATTTTCATCGTTTAATTGATTTTGTCTCTTGAATTTAAATTGTTTATATTTTTAACAAATGTTTTTTTCAAACAAAAATGTTTCCAAAACAAAGTTAATATATTTTATTGGAAATAAATGATTTTTATTTATATTTAAAAATTAATTCATATTTCTTTCTAAAACAAAAAATTAAGGAATTATAATTAATAAATATAATAATAAATATAACAAGTTTAAATATTTATTTAAGCCGTTCATTGCACAAAGTAATTAATTCTATAAAACAAAAAAGTATAAATGCAATGAAATATGTGCATTGTGTTATAAAATTTCCTCAGAATTTAATTTTAGATTTAGTGGTAAAAAATATTTTGTCGTTTAGTTGTGTTAAAAATGTCATTTTAAAAATATAATTTTTTTAAGTAATATATCACGCAGGTGACTAAAATATCTGGAAAAACACACATTGTTAAAAACTACGTCAGAAAGTAATGATGCAATTTTGGTGACTGTACGGCAAACGTAACTTTAAAACGAAATTAATAATTTTATTTAAAAATTACACTTAAATTTTTCTTTAATTTTTTTCTTGAGTATTATTTTGAAGTTTTTTTTCTATTCGGTAGAAACAAAATGGAAAAATATATATTAAAGAACACTATAGTTATGAGGAATACATAAACAAATTTGGTGATTGGACTGAATAAAAGAAGAAAGAGAAAAACAAAAAATAAGTTGTTTGAGGTTGTAGTCTGTGTGTTAGTTCTGTGTTAAGGTATTTTGGGTTTGAATCTTAGTGACAACTATTATATATCACAATCCCATTCAACGGACAATCGGACAACGTATTCAAAAGATATTAATTTTTGTTTTTATTTATTACATTAATTCTCCTAGATCGGAGACTAATTACAGTACAACAATTTTTAACTTTCCGTGTGCAACAGAGTAACCACCCTGTATTTCTGAAAGAGGACATCGTACAGATCATTTTTGCTGAATAAAGTAATAGTCCAGTGCGTCTGAGTTTTTTTAAATTTGCACACAAAGGTTAAATAGGTCCCTACAGACCTATACACGGAAATTATGAAAACTTGAATAGATAAAGCTTCGATGTCTAGAACAAAGTTGTTTGGCTTAAAAATATGAATATTTTTTGTATGCACATGATTCCCCACACCATTTCCTTACCCCCTCTTTCATGTTTTTGGGATGATATTTTCAATTGAGTAAAATATTGAACAAAGTCTTTTGGCAAAATATTTCTCAATAAAAATTAAGGGGTCTTCAAACAACAAAACTTTCTCAGAACCTTCCTCAAAAAAATGAAAAACCTTTAACACAAAACCTTCACTTCAGAAATTGTTTGTTTGGCTTGAAATGCTGAAAAAAGTCGTATCTTAAAAAGAAAAATTAAAATTTCCATTGCTAAATATTAGTGTCCGGCCGAAACATCTTTTTTGGGCCGAATTTCGGGTTGAAATAAAAATCACCATATCAAGAATTTTTTTCAACAAACGAATTTTACTTTAAGTAAATAAAGAACAAACAAACATAACATAAATAAATAAATACTTATTAATAAAAACATTTTATTCATTTTTTGAAATCGTAAACATGACAAAATCATCCTTTCGTACCTTACTCGCTAATATTCAAAATTAAATAATTTAATATTATATGCTAAACAATAAAATGTAAACAAATATTCTAGAAAGTTTCGGTTTCGGCCGTTCGGCCATTTTTTGGCCGAAACTGAAACCGAAACCACTTATTTGGGCCGAAACCGAAACCGAATATTCGGTCGGACATTAGTAAATATATTTGTCCCCAAATAATAGAACCCTAAAAAATCCTTTCTTGGTACAAAAAAATACAATTTAATGACAACTTCGTTAAATAATAACACTGGGGCAATACAATTTATTAAATTTATATAAATTTTTTTTAGGAGGAACTCACTTATTTACTAACAACTTCGGCTAAAGTATTTGGCTTTTAGCCGAAGCCGAAGATTAAAAACTAAATACTAAATACCGAAGCCAAATATTCGGTCGGACACTACTGCATACTAATGGATACTAAAAGGAGCCCAATATATAAAATACTTTTTCGTCGAATTTCCATTTGTGAATCGCTGCTGGATGCAACAATATCGAACCATTTCCGAAACGAAAGAACTTTCAGAATTCAACATAATCCGGAATTTTGCAAAAGGAAAAACAAAGTTCTCTACAACGAGTGTTGTGCATGGCACAAAATTAAGTTTAAAAATTTCATATTTAACTTTTAGTCTCTTAGTGAGTTAATTTTATGAAGAAGTGCACATATCGCTCCTTCGCTGCAAGAACGTCATAACTCAAAACAAAAAATTTTTCAGTTTATGGCAACCCTGTGTGTATCTGCATATGATCTTTTATCTGCCAAAACCACTTTGTAAAATATTCAATACTTTGCTCACAACACGACATGAAACATTTTTTGCTACCCTGAACTCCCTGTAATGGTAAACTTTAAAATTGATTGATGAATTTTCTCGGAATGATGTAGTTTTGAGTTATGACGTTCTTGCAGCGAAGGAGCGATATGTGTTGAAGAAATTTCAATATAAAATTAGGTAAATTTAAGAAACTATAAAGTAAAGTTGAACTTAAAACTACATGTTATGAAATGCATTTAATGAAAAGTTGACCGCTTACGACAGCGCCAAAGTGAAAACGGTCGTTATGGAATCGCAGTGAGTGAATCGCAAACAGTGGCCATGGCAGTTTTGACGATCAGGAAGGTATTGATTTGTGTTTGGTGAGATTGATTGAGAATCACCTACTATGAGTTGCTCCTCTAGGGACACACTCTTAGTTTGGACCTGTACTCTCAACAACTTAAACGTCTGATGTAAGCAATTGCCTAGAAGCGGTCAGCTTGGACCAATAAAAGAGGAATTGTGTTTCAACAGGACAACGTCAGGTCGTACATATCGCTAGTAATTTGAAGAAGCGTCAGGAGTTTGGTTGGGTATCATTTATTATGAGCAACTGTCGCCTGGTCAAACAATTGATTTGATTGATTTTCTTGCTTGAAGCAAAAAATTGTAAAAAAAGGCGCAATTGATGAACAGGAAAGATTTTGTGTTTCATCAGGACAACTTCACACCACACACATTGTAAGTGACTCATCAGAAGCACAGGGAGCTTGGTTGGGATCAAGTGGAGACCAAGTGATGACCACTGTTCCTGTCCTGCCTATACAAATTTGTTTCAAGGATGTTTGTGAATTGATGTGAGTCTCAGTTTTTGTTTGCAATACGAATGAGGGATGAACCTTCAGATGGAATTACCTTTCAAATCACAGCAAGTTATTGAACAAAACGGTGCATATTTGATCTGCTTAAGTTGGATCATTCTAGCTATGGAAAATAAACACTCAAATTTCGTGCAAAAATAATGTTAAATAGTTTTACTATTTTTTTTAATTTTTTTTATAAGTTAAATTTAAAATAATTAATTAAAATTTTGTTCTCGTTTCTTGTTAGTAACATTTTTCAAGTGTTTTGCGTGCCAAGTTCTGCAACTATTTTTTTATATAACAACTTTTTGTGTGCATTTCATTACATGTAATTTTAAGTTAAACTTTACTGAATAGTTTTTCTAAATTTATTTAATTTTGTATTAAATTTCCTACAACACATGTGCACTTCTTTCGTACGCAATGTTTCAACAAGCTTCTCCAAAAATTCATCTCATTACGGTGTAAAAGTTAAATGTGAAATTTGTAAGCATAATTTTGTGCCTTGCATAGTATTTGTTGTAAGCTATTAAGTTCTTCCTTTGGCAAAATTGCAAACTTGCCACCACATGATGAATTCTAAAAGTAAGCAATTCTGAGCTGGATGAGCTCCACATGTTTGTTGTTTTATTAGCCACGTTAACGCTATGAAATTGTGCGCAAAAGCACCGGATTAAAGGAATCTAATCTTTGCGTAATACGTTCGCGTCGGGGGGCGTTCAGGTTTTTTGGCTCTTAGGAATAAATAATTTTTATCTTACGCACACATTTTGTGCAATTTGTTCGTTTCTAATGTTTGTAACATGTTGTTTGGCACATGTTTGTATGCGTGCGTGTGTGTGTGTTTGTGCTACTAACACCCACGCCTAATGCCATTTTATTAATCACCACAGTCGCCGCAATTCCCTTAAGATGTGCGTCCGCCTCGCAACACTGCGCGCTCGCGTCCCCTGCTCCTGCGATTCTTGCTGGCCCCAGCGCACTCAAGAAAATCCTAACAAATTATGCCCGTGACAAGAGACATTAATTTATTGGCTTTAATACACGCTACGGCGCATCAACTGGCTGAAGCAGCGCACCGAGCGCACAAATCGTGGCTAATAGTTGACCGGCCGCGCGCCTCGCATCGTCGACGCGTACGCGAGCACGTCATCAGCTGTGGCCAGAAATCACAGACCGCGGAGCAAAGTGCAGCAAGGTGAGTTGCCACGATCCACGATTCGGTGGGCTGCGGAGTGGCGGTGGTCAGCGCAACTTGGCTTCATTTGCGCTCGAGATATCACATAAATCACACTTGTCATTTGCTGCCTGTATGTGTGTGTGTGTGTGTGTATGTGCGTTGATTCTTTTGTTATCCCGCGTCCTGTGCATTGCACGCTTATTAAAGCTAATTGACTGCCTAAATTGGCGCTCTTTGTTTAGCTTCGGTCGAAATTTTCGGCTCGGCTTAATTTGCAAAGCTGCAGCCGACTGCGGCAATGCCGACGCGTCGGCCGTCGCAAGGTGTGAGTCAATTTTAATGCGCACATTTTGTGAGATATTTTACCTGCTTTGCGGGATTAACGTGTTGACTTTTAGCAGCTTGTTAGCGGCACTTACCAAAGACACACCCACACAAACAAGCACACACATCTCTGTACACACCTACACATTTGCGCTGCAGAATGTACGTGCAAGGATGTCTGATTTGTACAAAGAACGTTATGTACATTACGAAATTGTATCTTTTAGGGCGATAT
Organism: Melieria crassipennis; assembly: GCA_963668005.1. NCBI lineage: Eukaryota > Metazoa > Arthropoda > Insecta > Diptera > Ulidiidae > Melieria > Melieria crassipennis. The sequence goes on along the minus strand of OY764961.1, from coordinate 28,396,828 downwards.
CGCAAGCATTTTTGATCAATAAGAAAAACACGATTATATTTTCAAAGGATAACAGAATACGTTTTTGATTGATTGTTAAAGACTAAAGATTGTTAAAGACAAAGAGTACATAAGTAACATTTGTAGGTAGATAGGAGTGGCCTGCTTCAAAAGGGAGCTCACTTAGGCCATAAAGTCCCATTGTGATATCACTCTCAATCAATCGAAGTTATGTCCGCCCGCTCACTGAAACCAGCATTTGAAACCACACACTTAACGCTGGTTCACAGATGATTTTTAATCTATAAATAAATAAAGAGATCACTAACGCACACAGGATTTCATTTTGGAGGGGGGTTTGAGTTCATACACGTAAGATTTAACATGAGGATATTTGGAAGAGGTTGAACACCCGAAACCACATTGTGTGCACCACTGAAAGACGATTTTATTCGAATCGTTAATCGAAGATTTAGATTTTTGAAAGCTTTGTTTGTGTTCTTTGGCAATGTACAATCTTATCTTTGACCCTAAGTTATCTTTTTAAGTAGGAACATTTTTCATTTCGAAAAATAAGGTTCGGTGTTTTCTGTTGTTTTTTTTTAATTTTTGTTTTTTTTCAAATGGGAAGTAATATAATATAAACAAAATATAGAAAATGTTGTAATATATAATAAAAAATTAATAAATTAAATAAAACTGTCGCCATTGTTTGGTTAAATGTTTTTGAAGGCCTTTTTTGTCACTTTAAACAACAAATCTATGAATAAACTGGTCAAGAAATTCAAAGCGAGAGGGTTGCTGACTGATGACTGATATCACCGTGCGACAGCATTTTTCGCACCGGAAAAAATTCATATGGGCGTGAAACTAGAGACCAAACATAGTAATACTGCGTACACAGTTTTTCATTTCTACATCCTTTGTCTTTTTAAAATGACTTAAAAATTTTTAAGGGTATACAAAATAAAAAATAAAAAATAATTAACCTCGTTAGAATATGGCAATATGTATATCAACTGAAAGAGGAAAGGCTAAAAAATGTAAATAAAATTGATTTTTTATCTACTTGTAAAAAAGGATATGAAAAAGGTCCTTTAAAAATTTTAATCCTTTATATCCTTGAAAATTTATATAGAATTTTCTTGAAAAGTAATTATGTTAAAACCCTCAACCTCCTTGATCACGTGTCAAAATTTCATGTCATTTCAAAATGGAACGAGTACTGAACAATTTGTGTGATGGCATTTCAATTGTGTTGCAATACACAACGACAAAGTCTAAAAAAGATAAAATTGACCTTTGGGGAAGCAGAAAATAAAAAAGCTGGTTAAATTGAATGTGGTACAGTTGAGTCCGCTTAACTGCAAGTAGATTTATCCAGCCTTTTAGTTGTAGTTAACCGATGTTTTCAGTTAAGCGAACCTTGGTTAACTGAAATTCTTTTAAATTAAGCGATGAGTTAAAAAAAAATATATTCTGTTTCCGAAATTTTCTACTGTTGTTACAATTTCAGAAGCCAACCGCGCCAACTAATAAAATTAGCTGATTCACTTATCAATAATATCGACTAAATAATAGTAGGACAGTATTTTTAAATTACAAAATATGGCACAACATTTTTCACTCAGGTGGAGTTGAAATAGTGAAAATTTATGTTTTGGACCCAAAATATTCGTTCACTCAACTGAATTTTTCAGTTATTCAATTCAGTTATTGGATTATTAGATTAACTGAATCCAGCCAACCAAACAAAAATTGATCCTGACATTTTATTTCAGTTAAGCGAAGTTTCAGTTGAACGAACCAATTTTCAGGGAAAAAAAACCAAATAAAAATTGGAGCTGGACTCCTATTTCAGTTAAGCAACTTGCAGTTAAGCGGTTTCGATTGTTGAATAACGATTTCATACAAAAAGGTAAACATTGGCTAACTCGATCGACCGTACCGAGAGCGGAAAATAGGAGGAACATTATTACAGACGGAGAAGGAAAGTATGGAATTAGAGTACTCACAGAAGTGTTGCCAGATACCTGAAAAGACTTTCTCCTAAATCTTAAAAAAATACTGGAATTTCCTCCCAAAAGTTAAAAAAATGTCCTTAAATTTTTGTATAATTTGCGTTACTTTAAAGGAATTTAATTTAATTTTGTTTAATGCAGCATTTTTGTATTCATCTTCAGCTTAACAACAAAAACTTAACAAAAACAAAACATATAACAAATGTATTAAACAATAAGTGCCATTTCTGGCGGGATTTCATTGTGACAGCAATAAGTGAGAACGAGATAGAACGAGCTTACATTTTGTAAGCTTACAAATTTTTAACACAAAAGGTTGCTTTGACTATTAAAATAGGTTGCCAAAATATGTTTTGTTGCCAGTGTTCCCAATACATCATATCCAAAAATCTCCCAAAAATCAACTAAGGATCCTAAAAAGCCCCTAACATAAAATATAAATCTCCTAAAATTTCTCCTAAACAATTCTTCCTCCCAAAAATTCTCCTAAAAGGCCAAGAATCTCCTAAATCTAGGAAGAAATCTCCTGATCTGGCAACACTGACTCACAGTACATATTTAGCCACATTTTGTTAGTAAAATTTTACAAAAACTGCATTGTAGGTGTTTTTTATATTATTTTACTTTTCAAACTTCTAAAATGATAAAAGGACCTTATGCAAAGTGGATCATTGGCTGGTTAATTTGCAAAGTTATTGTACATATTATATTTATTTTAAAGTTCGTAGCTTTATTGGACCCATTTTCAATCAACTCAACTCAATTTCTTAGTACTTTCGTTTTGGTTTGGGGCTGAATTTTCAAATAGTTCGACCCATACTCTGCTTGAATGTCTGAAACGTTAGTGGATTGTGGTAGATTAATTCCATAAGGATTTATAATTCTTTCCTAGCAAACATTTCAAGTTCAATTCATCCACTGACCTCTGTAGAATTCTTCCCGAGCCAGAGCCAATTCTTAGAGGAGTGCATTTTGCATTTATTTGGTGGCGGGGCGAGGTGTTCGGGGCTCACGTACACAACTTTTGAGCCCAATACCACTTGAAATCATATATGCCACCCCAAAATGTTGTATAAAACAGATATTTAAAAAAAATATTTTCCGCTTTGAAAATTAGTTTCCATAAACCTAAAGCGATACATTGCGTGATATTAACGTAAAGTCTTGTATAAGTAAACTAAAGATTTTCCAACCAAACTTTTTTATTGAGAGATAAACTTTTTTAAAAATTTTCTTTAAATTACCTTCGAATGCACATTTTTTCTAAAATCCTTAACACCAATTTTTGCTATTAGTATTCAAGTGCAGTAGCAGATACAAAGAACAACAACACAGTTACATGATTTGGCCGCAATTTTGATTTCAGCCTCAATTGCAAACACGACAGACATATCGCTCGCCAACAAACTACGAGTATGCAGTTATCCCCCATTGAAGCTCACTCAACTTTGCTCGTTGAGTTTTGCAGTCTTGTTAAATTGCGATGTTGCGATTGCGAGTAACCGACGATTTCATTGCTGCGTTGAAATTCAATGCTTTTCGAATTGTTATTGGCAGTGAACTTTTATTGAGTTAGGAACAAAAACCAAAAAGGAAAAACCTACAATTCTGGTATACTTTTAAAACGGTTAAGCGCGAGTCGGTGCGCTCAGCTGCTCACACTTAACGCTTCATTTCTGCTCTACTTCGTTAGTTGCGCCGCCCGTTGCCAACGGCGGCGCAGCTGAGACGTCGACGAGCAGTGTCGGCGCCATTAAATGGCAACTAAAGCCGTACTTATCGGCAAGTAGCTATCGCAGTGCAATAAACGAATATCGAGTTGGCAGCGGCGAGTCGACGTGCGGGCGGAAAGCGAATCGGCATCATCATAAATCGCATCATAAATTGACGTTGAATGTGATTGATGAGAGCGCCAAACGTTGGACTTGAAAACATTTGCTCGAAGTTCACCTGCAGTATTTTTATCTCACAATCATATTAAATTTGTGGAATGGTGTAGGAGATGAGGAAGTGGAATAGGGATAAGGATAAGAAACTCACAAATAAAGATATACAGGATGATAATTTATTTTCTTTTTGTTGCCACAGTAAAGTTCAATCCACTTGCAGAATTCATATTCGATTAAAGTTGATTACTTTATGGTACTTGAATATGTCATAACTTAAACCTTCCGCTACAGATTATTAATGTGAAATGTTAAAAATCCCAAAAAATTGCAGGGATCAGCAGCACTCAAAATAACTGGCGCCATGCAATCGATACCATCCGAGAGACATTATGTTCTACCATACTTTCTGCCGTATCTGCAGTGAAACTCAACACCATCAACAGATGGACTCTCATTGATCTAGGCCATTGTCGCATCTTAGGCAAACAATCTAACCTCTCTCTACCGTCTTACCACTTTGATAAAAGTTGATCTCTCAGTCCACATACCTCTTGGACAGGAAAAGAATTGAGACGTGATGCAAGAATCACTCAAACAACAAAACAATCTGGGATACCTGAAAACATAGACTTCTTTCTATCGTCTTACCTCTTTGATAACAATCCACATACTTCTTGGACAGAAATAGGATAGAGACGTGATGCCCCAAATTGGAGTATGTTTTTATACATACGGCTCTAAGTTGGGTGTGGGTGGTGTACTGTGCCAGAATCCACCTTTGGATCACAGTTTCCATGTCCCAAACTTCTGTAACGTCCTCCACACGGAATTGCTATCCATCTTTAAAAGCTTGTTTCCATTAAAACAACACCATCTCCTTACAGGAACTGTTTGTATTTTTATAGAGAGCCACGCTGATATAAATGTTCCCACCACGTCTCACGAGATCTCTTTTGTCGCTTCTTGCGTTGAGGGCATCTATCAGTTCCATACTTACTTGTGCACTGAGGCACAGTGATACTTGTATCAAAGTAAATGAGAGACTATCGTGTTGAACTGCAACAAACTGGCTCAAAGGCCCTATTGACTTCAAGTAGGGACACATTACTTATTCCTTTTTGTGGGATCACAGTGGGCCCACCCTGTGGCCTATGTGTGTCTTGCCCTGACAATAAAATTAACCTAACATAGCTTAGGCATTTTCTATTTCTACTTATTTTTATTTTTCCACTTTGTTGCAAACTTAAACATTCAGTTTTTTTTTATTAAAAATACTCATAAGACTTCAAACAATTCCTAAAATAAAAAACAAATCGATCACTTGCATCTCAGAGGGTTCACAAGGGCGCCCATAATTGTTTTGTTCTCATTTGTAATTTTTTTTTTAAACTAATTTTTTTTTTAGATAACCTTTAATGATTTCGAAGCACTTTTCGGCTGGCATTTGACGTCTTAACTCAGGAATAATGTTTTTTTAATATAAGTAACTAGCAGGGTCCTTCGGATTTGCACGCAAGTTTGAAGTCAATGGGCCCAATAAATCAAGTTTCTCTTAACACTTTGTTGATTCAAGTGTTTTCACCATATGAAGTCATTTTTTAAGTCAATCGACCTATTATGTCATGTTTCCACATATAAGCTTTGTTCACCCGATAAGATTTTGATTTTCGAAAAAATTAAAAACACGTGCCGAATCATTTATCACTTGGAGCACTTTCACCAAGTTTGAAGTCTAAAAACCCATTAAATCATATTTGTCCATATAAACTTTCAATCCTTGATTTCAAGTCTTTTCACCCAGTTGAAAGTCAATGGGTCGTAGTCCATCCACATACGGAACCTTAACCCATTGTTGATCCAATTTAATTTTGATTTCGAAAAATTGAAAAATATATTTTGATTTTGATTTAACCCATTTTCGGCCGCTACCAGAAATAGCCAATATTTTTGTAATTCCTTTTAAGGACATACATTTAGGACCTTAATCAAGAATATTTTTGGATTTTTTTTGTTTTTTTTTTACAAATTTTTTTTATAAATTAATATAAATTAATATAAATATAAAAAAATTCAATTTCAAATAAAAACAAATATATATGTACATAGTTTTAGTCAAATAATAATAAAGCATGAAAACAAACAATTGTTGGCTTATATATGTACATACATGACGACTTCTGGCCAATCGTCGATTTTTCGACCACTGAAAAGTACGCGGTGCTGAGAGGTAAAAATATTTTCATAATCTTATGGATATCAATTGATTGTGGTAATTTTGTCTTTAGGCTTCGTAAATAATCAAAAATAAATCAATAATTTGAACAGGTTATATATTTTTCAGAATATTCAAAATATGACTAAAAAAATGCTTTTTTCGTGCCTTCACCAACATCTCTAAATTTATCGTTTTTAAAAAAATTATTATTTCGAGGGGTTACCAAAAGACCAAAGCTATTTTCTGCATGAAAAGTTCAAAGATATAATGTCTAAGTGCAGAGCTACTATCCTTCAAAGTGGCTGGTCGAAAAATCGACCAGCGGCCGAAAATGGGTTAATTGATTTTGATTTTTTTATTTGGAGTATTTTCACCAGGTTTCAAATCAATAGATCCATTAAAGCAAATTTCTTATACAAAACTTTAAGCAATGTTTTGCTCCTTTAGACCCCGAATATCATAAAATCCCGTCTTAGCGAAGGTTCATTTTTTTTTTAAATGTACGTACGACTCAAAATTCATGTTTGTAGATTTAGCGGTTTGGGCTGGGCGATGACAAGTCAGTCATTTAGTCAATCAGTCAATCGGTCATATATGTATATAGATATTGAATAGTCAGAATTATCTTCAACAACAGCATTACCTCCCCCGTCCCCTTTTTGTAGAACCTAGCAAAAAAATCAAGTCGAGTAGAAAAAGTTCAAATGCTAAGCAGGCTGTTTTAAACGGTTCTAAAGAATGGAAAATATATGGGATGATTTAATGTCCTACCGCGGAAACACGTTGGGCCAATGAATTTCAAGGAAGTGGAAAGTATTGAAGTTATGATAAGCCTTCATGGAGCTGGAGCTCAGAGTTCAGGCTTTTTGAAAATTAAATACTTCCAATACTTAGTTCAACTGTTCCTAATCTAATCGATCAGAAAATGCGCGTGTAAACCAGGCACGCTTGGTTAAAGATTTTTCGGCGTGCCATATCCTGGTAGCTGGAGTTATTATGGTCAGTTAAGTAAGCAGGATCATCGACTGTTTATCTCAAGTGGCGGTCATTCAGCTAACATTTATTTTCATAATTATTGAATAATATCAAACGTGCGAGTTATAAAAAGAATCGAAGAAATTATTAAATTTTGCATGAGTTTTTTTTAGTGAAAGATCGGAATCGGAAACCAAAGTACACAAAGGACCTTGACAGACTTGGCTATTGTTACGATAAATGCTGGCAAATACTGTACATGTAACGTTTTCTTGGGTTGTAACTAATCTTGGAACATGGTTTTTTCCAAAAAATGTATTTATGCTATTTACCTGTTTTGTTCAAGTATTAAGAAAACTCATAAGTCTGTGTCAAAGTCTGAACTGCAGTTTGTGTGCGACAGCCTCAATCAAATTTGGGCACATCGGAATGTTTCTGTTGTGGCGGTAATTGACAGTTTTCTGAACTAAATGCAACACGCGCAGTGGAGAACAGATTTTGCGCTAGAAACAGAAAGCAGAATGCTGCACTGATTGGATTGGTTGTAGGTGTTGAGTGGACGAGCTGTGCTTTAGCAGCGCTTGTGGCTACTGATGTACGTGTGTGTGAGTGTGTGTTAGTCACGGCAAATCATTTTCTCGTCACGTACTAACGGTAGAATGAAATCATTTCATTGCCGAAATGCCATCAAATACTTTGAGTGGAGGCACAACGTTCACTGCTTGGGGCGCGTTCAAGTGCGAGTGCAACACTCCCACACACACACACACTCAGACATGTGTGAGTGTGTGCGCCACATGCAGCTGCAGCCTGTGGGTGCTGCAAAAACGCACATTTTTGTTGTGTAGGTGTGTGTGTGTTTATCTAATAATAAATAAATTTTATATGCGCCTTTTATTTGTTTTCGTTGCTGTTCAAGGTTCGTTGCTTGTTTTGTTTTCATTTTTCTGCAGACAATACATTATTTTGTACTTTCTTCTCTCTATATGTTTACGTTTATGTTGACCATAAAAAGCGCAAGTTTATGCCTTGGCCAACACAAACAGCAACAGCAACAACAACAACAAGTACAAGCAATAATTTACTTTTGTGTTTGTTGCGTTCGTTCGGTTGTGCGGTGTTCTATTCTGTTGTCTGTTTGTCTGAGTGTTTGTTTGTTTGTTTTTCTGCCTTTACTTGCTCGAGCGTTAACAATAACAAGTACAATAACAAATACAAAAATAAAAACAACAACAATAGCAACGATAACAACATCAAAACCAACAATAATAACATCTCCTGGCAAATCGTCTCATTGTCAGCTGTGTGTGTCCTTACACAAAAAACACAAATACTTATACACACACATACACATACATGCGCATGTGGTATTTTATTTGTTGTTGTTGTTGTTTTGCCTGTGCGCAATTTTAATATGTACAGTGCCGCCCAAAAAGGTCGGTGCGCCTTCATCGTCTTCACATTATCGCATTGTTATTCCTGGCAGATTGTCGAACAAAAGCAGCGCTTACAACAGTTGTGTGTGTGTGTGAGTGTTGTGTGTGAGTATTATTGTATGTATGTGTTATATGTATGTATGTGTGGCTGCAATGCATGTTTGTATGTATGCATGTGTGTCTCTCACATATATATATATATAAGTGTGTGTGTGTGTGTGTTTGAGTTTGTTTTTATGTCCACACTGGCCAGTGTTGTTTTTGGCCCATTCCAGCGTCTTTTGCCACTCGTTTCTACGTCCGGTAATGATTTGGTTATTTTAGCAGCATCAGCACAAGTTTCCACGTCCTTCTGTCCCATCCTGTGCTTTGTTATTTTTGCGGTAAAATTGTGCAAGCATTTTCCGGCAGTATCACGCACACAGCCACACAAACACACACACACACTCACACGCACCGAGTATTCAATTAAAATGACACATTGACAGCTGGCACAGGAAATCCTTAAAACTGCTTCAACTCCCTGCATGAAAGGCAGCTGGCAGCGAGCGCACACTCAAAATAAAAATAAAGATATGTATACGTGTATGTGTGTTTGTATGTATGCATGGGTGAGTATACTTACATCAAATGTATGGCGTGAAATTACGACATCAAATCAAAGAGAGTGTCTGGTATTAGTTGCAGGCTTTGCTGGCCATTAAAGTGTTGAATTGTTGAACGTTTTTTTGAATGTTTTTGAAATTAGATATGAGAAATTGCATTTAAAGTAAGAGGCGCTTATCTCTAGGAGAGGTCAGATAAGTCTGGCAGCTTGTTGATTGTTCGACTAATTCTAAACACTGGGGGCCTCTAATGCCAATTGTGATATCTGAAGAGTGTGGAAGGCCACTTCTTACTGGAATTATTTAGTTTCGAGAGTTTTGTCCAATCTAACCAAAGCTTAAGTGAATCTAACGATATCCTTCAGTGGCGCAGTGCCTATTACACTACTCGACAAAAAATGGGTGTCCTAAAACGCGTGCTCCTAAAAACAAAAATATGTTTTAGACTAATCTTCGGCTGCTGAACACGAAACTGAAAATCAAAAAATTTTCTTAAGAAGCGTTTTCGAAAAATCTTCGAAAAACACGTATTTCACTCTTATTTTAGTTATGAGCACATATCTCGTAAACCAACTAATGAAGATTGAATTAGATGTATGAATCTACAGACTGAGTTCCAAAACATTTATGTTTTTCATACCTGACATATTTTTGTCCTGAAAGTTCAAAATAGAAAATTTAGTTAAAAGGAGACAGTTTTCCTCTTTCATTTGATATCCATATCTTCACCAATGCGCAACCGCAAATATTAAACAAAATATTTGAAATGTGTATGCACTTAGCCGTGGCTCAGTTGGTTAGTGCGTTGGACCGCGAGTCGAAGGCAGCAAACCGCAGGTTCAAATACTGCCCGTAATAACACCTAAAAAAAATAACGGGAAAATTCGTTTTCTCTTTCGGTGGCTGTCCTCTCAGCTGGAAATGGCAAACCTCTGAGAGTAAAAATTGCTTATGAAAGAGCTCCCAACCTGCCGTTCGGAACCGGCATAAAAAAAAACTGTAGGTCCCTTCCACCCGCGTACAAATTCACACGCACAACACGGGTGGTTGCGGGAAGCTAGGCCCTAGTCTCGCGTAAGCGGGCTGTCGTGCCAGTCAATTATTATTAAAAAAATTATTAAATTATGCACTTAGAATTTTAAAGTCCTTTAACCCATTGCTGCCGGGTACCAGTTCCGCCCATACGATTTTGATAAAATTTCATACACGACCTAGAAATGACCCAAAATTATCATAGACAAAATTTCAGCTTTATATCTCTGCACGTTGCTGAGATATTCATTAGGTATTTTGTACCCATTACGCAGCAATGGTATTTTTTTCCATACTTTGTGAAGTGATCAGCTAAACACGTGAACAAAAGTTGTATTTTTTACAGGTGAGTTAGGAGGCAGATCTTTGTGAAGTTCTAAGGCCACTACGTTTCGCCACGTTTTCCACCTCCGAAAAATTCACGAGTTTTGGAGTCTGGTAACTCTAGCTAGATGGTGAAATTTTAGGGTGACCTTCACTAGGTTATGGCAGTTCCATCTTTACCCTGACTATCCCTATCAATGGTTTTGAGAGATCTCAAACATTGACTTTTTTGTGATTTTTTTTAAAAATCAATTTTCATGGGTAAAATTTTACCCATTAGGCAGCAATGGTTTCAGAAGGTTTTTGGGTCAGAAAATGAAAAACTGACTATGCCTTGTTACTATATATGACCTCTTGTTTCACGTCTATATAACCATTTAGATGGATCTCGGCAAAAAAAAAAATTGTTTTTCGCACGGTGTAATAAATGTAAAGTTGGCGTTTTAACTAAGTACTTCATAACTTTGTAATTTTTCTTTCGATTCAATTGATATTAGGCTTCGTAACTGCACAAATAATATATGTTTCATCTAAAATTTTAAAACCTGAGGAGATAATTTTTCTATCTATGAAAAAACCATTCGAAAATGTATAATTCTTGAAAATGGTAAAAAATTCAATTTTTTTCAACTTTCACCGTGAGTAACTTCCTCAAATCTCATCTGATTTGGACAATCTATATATTGTTGGAAAGGTTAGTTAATTACCTTCTGAACGACGGTGTCGAGTAGTGTTATCTTCACACCATTAAATGTCCTTTCTAGAAAGCGGAGGCATCTACTTTGAAAAGCAGTGGTACAGTCTATTTCTCTCTTTCTGTAACCTATTTTAACCCAAACATGCCGACCGTACTAATTGTATGTAATACATCTATTTAAAGAGTGCTGCCTTTACTGGACTTTATATTTACCAGCCGATACCCGAAAATATAGGTGTCCTACATGTAGTACGCTGCGCATATCTGAGCTAACAATCACCTCTAATGTTTTCAATGAGATCAACATTTACAAATCTACAAACGTTTTTTAATTTTATTTGCCTTCAAAACTGATTGGCCAATATTTTTCTGTTGATTGCAGAGTTTTATGCAGCAAAGTGCTAAAGCGACAATTCAACAAATCTCTATAAAACACGTCGCCATTGCACCTGGTTGTTGTTTTTTTTTGTCTCGTTTTCGTTATGAAACTGCATAAAAGTGGAAAACGCGTCGCGGCCATAAATTTTCATCAGACCGGCCAATGTGACTATTGCAACGCATTCAAATGGCGACTGGCACACGTGCGCGTTAGAGATGTGAAACGCTCAAGTAGTCGAGTCTCTAAATGCCGGGATTATCTTTCTGCTCACTGTTATGAGTACTGCGAATGGTTTTATCATGATTACAGTGAATACGAGGAGGTCAAAGTTAAAATACATCTGATTTGGACAATCTATATATCGTTGGAAAGGTTAGTTAATTACCTTCTGAACGACGAACGACTTGTGTTGGATGATTGGTTTACGAGATATATGCTCATAACTGAAATAAGAGAGAAAAAACAGGTTTTTCGAAGATTTTGCGAAAACGCTTCTTAAGAAAATTTTTTGATTTTCAGTTTCGTGTTGAACAGCCGAAGATTACTATAAAAAAATACTGTTATTTTTAGGAGCACGCGATGAACCCATTTTTTGTCGAGTAGTGAAATCGTTGATTCAATAAAACGATTATTTTAGCAATGATAACTCGTTCCTCTTTTGTATAACTTTCCATTTTTAATATCGCAACAATCGTAGAAGACTGCTGTAAAATGTCAAATATGCCATTTTTAAGCTTTTATTGGGACTCCTTTTATATGGATTTCTTCGTATATTAGTTTTTTGGTTTGTTGTTTTAATCCTTTCAACTGTAATTTTGCGGTTTTTTTCAAGTTGAATTGTTGGAAACCTTAAATATATAGCTTCATTTTCATTCACAGTACACATTGTGGGGTTGAAATTCGGCGTAAACACTTCGATGTATACTTTTGATAGCCCACAAAAAAACAAAAGCAAAGAATAAAGAAATGTGCGATTTTTATTGCTTTTACCTTTCTTGAACCAATATTGGTCGGAACATCATCAACAGCAACAACCAGAATAGCATTGCAAATTGGATTTATTGCTTAACTTGTGCTAGCAGCAGCTCTGTACCCACACACAAACACACATACACAGCCGCACCTACACACAGACACGCCGACTGTTTGCTATCTATTCAGTTTATCGCACACCTTTTGCAATATTCTTGTTCTTCTTTTATTTTGGGCAGCCAAACGGAGTCACATTGCAGTGGCCAGGTTGGGTTAATGGAATATATGTAAATGAGGTGCTGCTTCGAAAATAGTTATGTTGCGTGGCTGTAATTATTGACAGGACATGTGCTACCTGCCGCCGACCGGGTCAGTTGCAATAAACCTTTACTGCTTGCTTATCTCAGCAGATTCGACGCAAATTCACAATAAATGCAAAAGCCGAAACAAGGCTGGCCAATAAAAATGTCCGGCATTCGTTGTACTGACAACAGATATTGGACACGATTTTTATGGCCGATGATTGGCCCAAAGATTGTGAAATCGCTAAATACGTTGTTTATATTTTGCATGGTTTTGTTTTCGCTGTAACTGAAAAGGGTTATTTTTGGATGGCAAATACATGGGGATCCTTAATGTGACAAGGGCTCATGAAAATGTGTCCAAGTTGTGTGTACTGTTTGAGGATATTGTCGGCATTAAGTGAGCTCTACACTGAAATTCGGATTGAACGGGGTTCTAGCGAAAATTTCTTTCAAATTGTAGCTTTAATTTCGAAAGCTAAAAGTTTTAAGAACAAAATTTTGAGCCAGATGGACTGATAAATTGATGTTTTTAATCATGTTTATGCTACTTTCCATAACAGCTCCACATACTTTAAGATGTATGAAACAAATAAAAGACACATTTTGATATTTGACTCTAACAATGAGAAATCAATTCGATTTTTCCTCATACACACTACAGACATCAGCCAAGCCTGGATACGAAACCAAAAATAAATTTACTTTCTAACAAAACATAAATTTTCGACATGTCTAACAAGCCATTCACACATAACTACTAAATAGTGCATAGTAAAAAGCACACTAAATAATTTCCTTCATACATAAACTTTTCCACTCTCCGCCAGGAAGTTGTTGGTCTGCGTTTGGTCCAAAAAAGTCACTAGTTATAGTTATAGTTTTTTTTTTATAAAATTGAAACTGACCACAAGGAAACTATCAGCAACAACGAATAATAATAAATATGGTAGCACTCATTCACGCACACACACACACACAAATACAAAGCCACACATAGAATGCACTCGCAGTTAGAGTTTGACCAAACTGTGGTGCATTCGAAAAAGTTCACACAGCAAGAAACTTTGTCCGTTGCAATGCAGCCCACAACCAACAAACAAATGAAAGCCACAAAAAAAAATTATGATAACAATAAAGGAAATTTGAAAAAAAAAATTTAACAATAATAGCAAAAAGTCGAGGCAACTTTAAGCAAACATTAAATTTGTGTTATTTGAAATTTATGCAAAAATGCCAACCAAACATACCAACCAGACAACCGAACAGCAAGTAAGACGGCAAAAAGGTCACTAAATGCAATTGAAATGCGTTTAATTTTAAAAGTTAGTATACTTTTAGGTGTTGGAGTGTCTTCAGGGTTTTATTAGTGACTTTTAGTTGGGCGATTGTGTTGGGATACCAGGACATATTTTGAAGAAAATCTATAGAGCCAATGGGTTGGCTACGCTCACTACATGCAAAATCTTCACTAATGCTAAGACTCCTTGTCCCCTCACAGTACCAGCTGTCGTGGCTGTAGTAAAGGAAGGAAGAAAGGATGGAAGGAAGGAAGGAACGAAAGCTGTGTCGACGTAAAGGAAAGTACCCATCACTCGCCAATCTAAAACAACGCTTGATCCCAGGTTTGATCTTATGTAGCCAATACTTAATTATTGAAGAAAACTGTGCAGCTGTTCTTGGGCAGAGGCCCATATCATACAAGCTATAGAAAAGGCTTATTTAATAAGACGGAGCTTGATATGGAACATGTTACCCAAAAGAAGACGATTTTGTAAACACGTACAAGTTCATCAAGTAGGAAATGTTAGAGACCATTTTGGATGTATTAGAAACCAGCTTGAAAGCTTTGATTGCTGAATGTCTGTAAAAAAACAAATAGTTTTTATGGTGCTTCAAGAAAGACAGGGCTTTTAAAATGACCAATACTTCTGAAGAATAAGCTTTCTTGTTCTTAGGAAATCCTGTTGAGTCCATTGTGATTCCCTTCATTTAGGATCTTGTGTCCTTCTCTATCTGTTGGGAACACTGTAGATTCAGACGAGATATTTTTTTGGGAACTATTTGGCAAAGAAATGGTAAATCAATAATCTCCGCATCAGTTATATCGACATTCGGTCGAAGAACCTGACTCCAAGAGTCCAAATCCGTTGGTCATGTAGCGAAGCACCGTGATTCCACGTAGTTGCTTGCCTCACTGGCAGAAATGTATGGCCTTGCGCCAGCTAGTTTGTCCGCTTGCTCGTTCCCTTCAATATTGCTATGTCCAGAAAACCAGCACATACTTACTTTGCTCACTGTGCTTCAAAAGTCCAGCACTAATTTTGACTGCCTAAAATGCTAAAATGTGACGTGTATAAACAAACAAATTAATTTGGGAGCCGATGTAACTCAGTCGAAGACTTTCACCATAGAGAGGTGTCTGTCTTTGGGAACGATATATGGCAGCTATAACGCCTAGAAATTCCATCACCATGATAAAATTTAAACTGATTAACTTAACCGATGCATGACAATAGCCTTGTTAAGTTTCTATGCTCCCAATTGAAGTGAATAAGGTGAGTAATAGAACCTGAAAACCGTGAACAGCAGACATGAAATGTCAGAACATTTAAAAGAATGAATTGACGCTCGAAGAAGTGAGTGAATCGGGTAAGGAAACCTGTCCCATGCATTGTAAATTCACACGACTAAATCTTTTTGGCTAAATCTTGTAGGCTCGTATTTCTCGAAGTTTATACAACAGCGACGCTCGTAGATGCAATTTTCCGGATTTGGCGCGTTGAAAGAGATGTATTTTGGGACAAACATTTGTGCAAACACAAATCAAGGACCTACGCGAGTTGACAAAATGTATAGTTATCAAGAAGGAGGCATGACAGACCTGTGGAAAACTAAATATTTTATTTAACCCTAATTCCTAGAATTTTAAGTAACGTAAACCCAGAAGTGAGACTGTCAGTCTCATATGAGCTAACGTATTGAAAAACTCAATTTATTTTAAGTACTTTTCCAAATCCAGTTACTACTTAAAGACTTTTTATTTAAGTTTTATAAGGGTCCACCGGAAAACAATTACTACCGCAAAAGTATATTTAATTAATCCAGATAACTATTTGTCAAATTTGGGTGGAAGTGGAATGGAGATTTGTTTAGTTTATTGTAAACATTTTTCTGCGTTTTGGAGATGGCTGGTGGACAAATATGACACCGACTTTGTTTACATTTCTAGAATTTGACGCCTTCGAACTGACCTTATGCAGTAACACAGCATCTATTGTTGTCTGAGTTATCGCTCGTAGATATTCGTGGCTATACAAAAAAAATCCCCCAGTTATCATAAAAACAACTATCTTCTGCTAACTGTACCCTTATTCCAGTAAGGACGTGTTTTGAGCCATATGACATATGTCGCAATGCCAGCAGCATCAATCAAATGTATAATGAAAGCTAGAGGCCATTCATTAGGTTTGCGTTTTATGATATACTTACGACACAAGTTTTGTTTTTTCTGAGTGAACGAACACCGCATCTAACAAACTATCGGCTAATTCCTTACCGGTGAACTAGTTGGTCATTATTACATTTGTGTTTGTAAGGCTCACACAGTTTTTCAACACCCTTTTCGCAAGACCCAAAGCTCCTTGATTACCGTCTTTGCATGTGTATGGCTTTTCAGGAAGTATTAGCACCATCGCACTTCCATATTCTGATTACATATTAATCGGTATTGGAAGACATAAACTCTATGAACTAACATCAACTTCGGCAAGGCATAAATTCTTCATAATATGTCGTATATTGTAGTATATTCAAAAATTTAAATTGACCTCGTCCCACGCCGACTAGATGAGTGCTAGGCTCAAAAACTTTGAACTTGACACAATAAAAATGCACCTAAACATAAAAAAACAAATATTCTTCCATAAGGTGGACAAAAAGTCAAGGAATTCTGAGTAAATCTTAGTTTTTTGTTCAAATGAGCTTCTGAGGTTCACTTCTGGGGTTTCGTTACAATTTAAAAAAATTGTATAAAAAACTACAAAAACCGTCTAAAAAGTTAAATTTATAATTGTAACATTTCTAACATTCCATTAGAGAACTACATACAAAAATTGGAATCGAAAATCTTTTGGTATAGGATTTATCATCATTTAAAATCTTTAGTGAGACTGTGAGGCTCACTTCTGGGAATTAGGGTTAAATGATAAAAAAGGGTCAGATTTCCTGACAAATTCCCAACCAAGCAGGGGAGGAGGGGTGTTTTCAGTAAGCAGAAATCCGCCATAACTAGCAAATATGTTCGTATTTTCTAAAATCTTTCAGATCCCCCGAAACCAAAACTAGAAAAACTAAATATAATAAAAAAATAAAAAATTTGTGTATTGAATTTCCATACACACGTCACTTGTTTAAGGGAGTTCTGTACGCTTGGGAGGACGTAAATCCTTTTTTTTATTTGGGTTGTAAAAATAAAAAAAAAATTTTGTTTTTTCGGACAGACTAACACATGTAAACATTTAAAAGTACAGTGTCCATGGATGTCTATTGAAAATTTTACCTATTGTACTTCAAATCTGCAGTTGCTCGCTGTGGTGTCTGCACTTGACCAGCTTTAAATTATCATATTTGTGTACTTTGGATGGCGTTTCAATTAATCTCTTCCGGCAGAAAGCCATTAATTTTTGGCATGTACTATCTACTTACATGTATAGAATATAGATTTATGTGTGTTCGGCTACAGTGGCACCGTACCGTGGCAGGTAAACGAGTTTTGGCGGGAAATTTAATCAGCATGATGGCGCACACAGTTCCAATAAAGGATGAGCGCAATATTAGCGCGGAAATTGTTGCTTACACCCACACACACACACGCGCACACACACATTCCGACTAGACCCATACGAAAGCGTGACGTTGCTGTTGTGCATATGGCTTTTTAATTAATTATAAACAGGTAATTATGAGAATAAGCGCGTGTACGCAACTTTTATGTGTGCGTGCTCTCAGCGTGCGAAACGCAATTATGCGCCATTAAAATTGCTTTGGCATTTTTGCCTTTTCTATTGTGGCTGTTCGCTTTTCTGCAGTGCCAGCAATATGCAAGGCGCAACCACGCGGCTGGTCACTGTACACCATTCAATTATCTGCACGCATTTATGTACACATATACATACTCGTATGTAGGTATATACCTACATGCATATGCAAGTATGTATACATATGTGGTATACAGTAGCGGCTTAAGAGGGGGGGCGGAGGGGCGGACCGCCCCGGGCCCCGGGCTGCGGGGGGCCCCCGAGAGAAGCTTGTAACTATATAAAAATTTCAAGTTTTTCAAAACTGAAACTTGTAAAAAACTATTTGCGCTCCACAATGGTTGATGAAAGACTAAACCGTTTGTCCTTTTATCAATTGAAAGAGACCAGTGTTGGGACTTATTACTTTTGGCAGTAACATATTACTTATTACACATTACTGACATTTGAAAGTAATATCGTTACATTACTTATTACTGGAAATGTCAAGTAATGTATTACAAAAAGTAATATATTCTTTTCAAAATACATGATTTCTACAGATTTTTTCCAAAAAAATAAACGAAGATTTTTTTACATACATATTTGATATTTATTTTATAAAACCTCAGGCATCTTGTTATTTAAAAAAAAAATTATCTTTGAAGTAGATAGGGTCACGTTTTCTGGCTCACATAATTTGCAGCGTACTTTTATATTTTTGACTGCAGCATTTTGCAAGTCGGTTGCTTCCGTCAACAAATCGAAATATTTACAACGAGTGCAGCGTTGTATAATTGTAATAGATCTTAATCGTGTTTTCAGTGCTGCTGTTTTACATGAAAATTATAACTTTGTTGACTAAAAAGTAATATTGTAATAAGTAACTTGAAAAAAAGTAATAATATTACTGAAGGTGATTACTTATGGGGAAAATTAACTAGTTACACTACATTTTTAAAGCAAAAGTAATATACTACGTAATTAGTTACACTACTTTAATATATTAGTCACAACACTGAAAGAGACACAGTATCGACAATTGACTTTGAAATGGCAATAACAAATTCAGTTCAATAAAAGCAAGAACAATAACAATTGTTTTAAAATTTTCAAAAAATTTTCCCTCGAAGATTGCAATTTTTATCTCAAAATTTTGTGCAAAATATGCAAATACAAAATTCTAAGTTAAAAATTAAATATCGCAATCTTAGAGTTTGCTTGTAAACTTGTGTAAATTACACAATTACTTAACCTCATTAAACTTTGTAGAAGTCAAACAAATTTACAGTTATTATTATTATTATTATAATTATTGGTTGGATAAAAACACATGTCCCGGAAATCCGGTTTTCGAAGGCAATTCTATGCTCCTTGTAAGTAAGCTAAATATGGGCTTCTTACATGCTGTTATGTAGGGGAAATATGTTTTTTCAGGACTTTTTTTATAAAGTCACTGCTACTGGGTTTTATAAAATATTTCTGTACATTTCTGAAGATTTCTACTCGACCCGAAAAATATACCTAAAAATAAAAGTGTTTTCTAGGGGGGGGTTTGTGTAACTTTCTTGAGAACTTGAAATAGAATAAAATTTAGATGTATGAATCTACAGACTGAAATCCAAACCATGTATGTTTTCCATACCTGACATATTTTGGTCCTGAAAGTTCAAAATAGAAAATTTAGTTAAAAGACAATTTCCCTCTTTCATTTGATACCCATACCTTCATCATTGAACTATCGCATATATTTAATATTGAAATGTGTATCTCCTTAAAATGTTAAAGTCCTTTAAAAAGGGTCAGAGAATTTAATACTGACTATGCCAGAATACTAGAAATTATCTCTATTTTCGCGTCTATATCAAAATTTGGATGGGTCTCGGCAAAAAAAAAAATTGTTTCGCACGGTGTAATAAATGTAAAGTTGGTGTTTTCACTCACTGCATCATAACTTTATCATTTTTCTTTCAATTCTATTGATGTTAGGCTTAATATTTGCTAAAATAGTATATATTTCATTTTAGATTTTAAAACCAGAGAAGATAATTTATTTTTTCTTTAAAAGAATATTCGAAAATTTATGATTTTTTAAATTGGTCGAAAAATTCACATTGTTACAACTTTCAGCGTCAGTAACTTCCCAAATCTCATCTGATTTTGACAATCTATATATCACTAAAAAGCCACTAAGGTATTATCTTCTGAACGACGGACAGCTCGTGTTAATCGGATAATTCTTTTAGGAGATATGTGCGCATAACTGAAACAACAGGAAAAAAATCGTTTTTCGGAGATTTTTTGAAAACGCTTCTTCAAAAATTTTTTGGTTTTCAGTTTCGTGTTCAGCGGCCAAAGTTAGTCTAGAAAAAACTTTTATTTTTAGGTGCACGCGATTGGCCCATTTTTTGTCGACAATCAAATCCTCCTCCTCGGCTAGCTTAAAAAAATGGCCAGATCGTAGTAACGAAGCAAGATTTTCTGTTTTTTTCGAGATTTAAGATGGCATTTGGAAATGACGAATTTGCTCCCCCAAAAGTTTTCCTAATTCACGAAAGTTTTATCCATTTTTCATTTTTTTCTCTGGGATTCTATTGCTTTCTATAAAATTTCAAGCATATATACGTTTAAAAATAATTTGTCTCGTCGTTTAAAAATAAAAGTCCGTTTACTGTTCAATGGAATACAAATTTTCAAAAAAAAAAGCCAAAAGCATAACCGGAGATTCCCCTTATTAGTTTTGTATGCAAACTTATGCTGCACCGTTTTATGGGGCCCCCTCAGCCGTCGCCGCCCCGGGCCCCCGAGCACCTTAAGCCGCCACTGGTGGTATATATGTATGCATGCATTTGGCATAGTTTGTGCTGTACCAAACGAATTTCACTCGTGTGCGTGAGCCGTATTTGGTCAATCTTTGTTGTTGTTGTTGTTTCTGAGGTTTTTAATTTAGTCAACTAATTGAATAACGCTGCTGCGAAATACGGTCATTGCATGGCCAGCTATCTGTCTGTGTAATAATTCGCAATAATTATTATTTTGAGTTTAGTACAATCATCTAATTGAGGGCACATATAAAATGAATGGACACAATGTATTTCGTCGAAAATATTACTATTAGAAATTTCTATTTGCTTAGTTGTGATTGAAATAGTCAAACGAGGCTCAAATTTGCTGATGCCAATTGTTTGATGTTATATGAATTAAAAAATGTCTACATATAATGTTATTGCGTATACGCACTGTTGGGCTGGGCAAGCAAGAGTTTTCATATTAATGATACAGACCAGAAATTATATTTTATTGGAAATTTTTTAAAGGGTTAACGGACTGATTTAGAGACAAGTATTCTTAAAAGTTCTTGCCTATAAAACGATGTACATGGGCCTTTAATTGTATTGTGACAAAACAAAAGTTACGGTTGCCTTTTAAAGAGGTCAACTTGATGATCTGATATTTTACCCAAAGTTAGTCAGTGCTATGTGCAATGGGTCATTATTCAATCGACATCAGTCAAAGAGTTCAAATGCGTCTTTGAAATTAGAAAATTTAGATAATGTGGAGGTCTCAAAATATCATTTAGGACATGTTTTGCTATGACAGTTTCGTGAGAAAAAACATTTCAAATATTAAAGTACAAATAAGAAAGTTGAAAGTTAAAGCTTTATTCAGAGGAATTGGTACAGTATATTTTATTCCAAATATTGTTTATCATTTGCTACGAATTTGTTTCTTCTTTTAAACAGCATACGGATTCCGGATGAGTCAGGACATGACTCATTGTTTGATAGAAGTGTAGGTCGGAAAGAGCAAAGTCCTCTGAATACGATGAATGAGGCAAGACATCCCATTGAAGCTTCTTGAACATTTTCTAGACGACGTTCACAACGTGCTCAAGCGTTGTCGTGCATAAAGTTCAGCTCTTCCAGCAAATTGTGTTTTGTTGGACAAACGTTGACATGATCAGTGCATAAAGGAAGAATATTGTTTACATTTCAACAGAATAGCATATTCTGATTTTTAGGGGTTAATGCTGATACTTTTACATGAATACAGTTTACATGAATTTTAAAAATCAATAAGTGATAAGTGTGAGTTAGGATCACAGATTTGTTCTACTTTTGATTTGGAATTTTCAGCTTTGGGGATGAATTGAAAGCTGGGTGCCAGCAAGGGTTTTGGAGATTCTAACCTGTCCAAATAATGGGTGACAAATATGGTTCCAAATGGTATTTCCATCATAAAATCATATCCTGTATGTGGCACTGATTGCGACCCATTCACCTATTCGCCGGCATCTTAAAGTTATTGAAAAGCGTTGAAACTGTGTCAGTGGGTCCTGTATGGATTAATAAATAGAACCGTAAAGGTCACACTATGAGATTAAAGACAAAATGGTGTTTTGTTTTTTTGCTTAAACAATACTTTGGAATCATAAAAAAGATCCAATTTTTTCTAAAGTAAACAAAACTTTAATAGGTTTAGTTCTTAATTTTTTCACAGCGCCTTCACAGGCGCTGAGCGCTTTACACGAATCTTTCTTAAAACCACGTTTTCAAAACTTCACCCAGTTTTTTTTCAATAGCTTCACAAGTGTTGGCTCTAAGGTAGTAAGTAGCCATTATTTTATTTGATGAAAACTTGTTTCCTTGTAAACAATTAACTGACAATTTGTTGGTAAAAAATCTATAAAAATTAAATTCAACTCATTTCAAGAAAATTGTCTTTCATTGGATTGTTGGAAATAATTGGAAGCAGACATTAAAACAATTATCAAAAAAAATATATAAAAAAAATAGCAAAATTCCATATGTTATGCATTTGTTCTGATCCACCACTACCACTACGAGATCTGTTGGGAGATTTTTCACTACCACTAAATAAATTTAGTGATAGCTGAAGTTTGTCCACTAATCCCTGATCTTTATTTAATTTTTCTTAAGTGGTACTTTTTACCAGTGTCACTAAATAAAGTAATTTTGTTCCACTAAAGTTAAATCACTAAGGATTATAATCAAACATTTAATAAAATTTGTCCACAAAGGTACACCTGAAATATTACTCCAAAATGATGTACGAACAGAGCTGGAATATTATTTAACATGACGCAGACACGTTTTTTTTGTGTTTTGATCGATATCCTACAGTAAAAGCGTTTTTTTTTTAAATATAATACGTCGATTCCGACCGTCGGTTCCGTGAAACAAGCTTTTGAGGAATAGATGAATGCTTCAGCCAACATATGAGAGCATTGGCGCACACATTGGGGATTCAAACCTCCCCCAAACATAAAAATTGCTGGTACAAAATATGGTTTCGAATGACACCAACCAAGACACCAACTATCTATGTTTTTTTTTCTTAGACGAACTTTGTTGAAAAAACGTTGACCGTTCTTCTAGGTAAATGACAGACCGATCACACTAATTTTTAACCCTAGCAGAATTTTAATTGATTAAGTAAGTAATAAAAGAAATTAGACTTGTTGAGGCCCTATGTTCCAAGGCGAAGTAAATCAGGAAAAAAAATTCCAATAAAGTTCGGGATACTCTCAAAACTTGCAACAGTTTGATTCAACAATTATTATGGTTTATCCAACATACTCTTTGGATTTCATCGAATAGGTTCTTAACTTTTCAAAAGTCTGCAGAAGCATCTGGATGGAATTTTGTCGATTCTGCAGTAGATGTCTAAACATTTTGTAGTCAATATTGAAATCTAAAATTCAAGGAATTTGATTGAAGGGAACTGCAAATTTTCGAACATGATAGGAACCAGTATGAAATAATAATAATAATTATAATGGATGTTGTATTTCAATTGCACTTTTCGCTTTTATCTACTACATTGAACTTGACCAAGAATTCGTTATGCGATGCCGTTTGTGTGTCCAAAATGTTCTTAGTTTTTAAAAGACATCGAGTGCATACTAAACGATGGAGAAAGTAAGGCCCACAACATTTATTCATTCATTTCTGCTATTTTTATCCAGAAGAAATTGTTGAAATCGAATAAATAAATAATGCCCATAAAAACTGTTCAAACGTATGAAGGTGAATACTGAAGTCAGGATCAAGGACCTGTTTATGACTGAAAAATTTAAAAGAAAATTATAATTATTTAAAAAAAATTTCACACAAACAAATTAAAAGTAAAAAATCCACCAATTAAGTATGTACCTATATTTTAAAAATTATGAATTGATAAAAAATTAGTGCAAAAAATTATTAAAAATATTTTTTATAAAATTTTCACACAAATTTTATGAACAGTTCAATTTTGGTTTGCAATTGACATTACCGCAAATAGCGTAAATTTTCAATAAAACTAATTCAGAATTTTTGAGGCCATAATTATCGGCAATTTATTTATAAATTGAATATTCATTATTTAACGAGCCAAAGGAATGCAATGCGGAGTTTATTAATTTGTTTACATTTTTTCAATACCATCAAAACTGCAACTAAATATGCAGTAATGCAGCACATGAAAGTACATATCTAAACAAATATATACAAATACATAGATACATACAAATACAAAAAAAATTGCTGCCTGGTTTGCATCTGACTCATCGTCCTGGACAACACACGTACATGTACACACACACACGCATAGATAGATTTGAGGCTTATGTGGCGAGTAGTTAGCCAACGGAATGTGTCGCCGTTGGGCGCAATATGCGTCTAAATTGCGCGCTAATGTTAAAGCGCGAACTGTACCGCAAGCGTTGCCTGATGCATTGCTGCAGCGGTTGTGGTCGATTTTGTTGGCTGTGGGCGGATGCGGAGGGCGATTTGTTGGGCATGCTGGGTTGACTAGAGCACTGATGGCTGCATATCAAAGGCAAATGGTAAATTTTCATTTTGGTGGGTGAATTGCATCCAACAACAAACAATATAAGTTATGGAACGCATTTCAACGCTGAATAGTTGACACAGCGCCGGAATTGAACATTTAAGTATTCTGCGTAAACATTTTTATTCATTGAGCAGCCACTTAGAGTGTCAATTAACCCATTACGTGCTGGGTTAATATGGTTTCCTAATAAAAAATAAAATAAAATTTTATTTTCATAGACCACTGTGAAATTTTTGTAAAGGAGATGAAGAGTTCAGGTGTTCGCAAATGATCAGAAGCAAACGAAATTCATTTGAACTGGAAGCATGATGAAAATTAGTGCTTCGTTTTTCTCAAAGAACAAAACATGTGGCTACAATGTCAATGCCTTAAAGAACAAAGAACTCTTTAACCTAAAAACATAAATACTAATAAATAAGTATTTATGATTTCTTTTCCTGTCAAAAGGTGAAAATCCTCATTGATGTATGCCGATTTTTTAACCACTTAACTCACTTCCTTTAACCTCCTGGAGCTTTGGCCGAAACAGGCCACTTAGTGGGTTCCTTTTCGTCCTCCTATGTTTGTTTAGCTAATCGAAGTTTGACCGTAATTATTGACCTCAGTATAGTGGTTTCTTTAGTAGGTTCTTGTAACTAATCCACCATAAACCAGCTGTTTCTATGTGTTCCATCGTCTGTTCTTCGTCTTTTAGCATACAACCACATGCAAGCTACAGGTAAAATTATCAAATAGATTACTGATCTTCTCAAAAGATCCCGTCTGGATCTACTGAGAAGCCAACAAACAGAGAAGCACACCGCATTCAAAAAGAAGTGAATTGCAATGGACCCTATAGGGACTCCGAGTAGAAGTGCATGTTGCACAACGCGCTTCTGTTATCTAATCTAACGTAACCTCAGAGTTTTTCGATTTATACTTACACCATTCTTGAGTTCTTTGCTTAAGGCCTGTATGCAGTTCTCAAGAAAACGCTCAAGAAAAAAGTATACATATGTTTCTTGAAAAAGAAGAAAAAATAAAAATATGCAAATATCCTGCAATGTAATTAAATTCAAAGTTTACTTTCGTATCGGCAGCTGTCACTTTTTCTTTAAGAAATAATGGGACGAATATTTATTTCTTGCCAAAGTAGGTGTTACCCTTTTCTCTTTTCAATAAAAAACGGTACAAGAAACGGATCCGGAACTGAAAAATTTGACACAAGAAAATTTCTTCAGCGTTTTTTTTATATGAGTTTTTTGTTTTTCTTGAGAGGTGCGTACAAGTTAAGCTTTAAGTGGTAGCGGCCGAAAAAAGGCCTTTAAAGATTTATTTCGTGACTATTGCAAAACTCAATAAGTACAAAATTTTTTTTTTTCAAAGTACAATACTGAGCATATATTGAAGTAGAAAAATTATTTTATTTACATATTATTATTTTTATTCAAAATTCCGGCAAAAGCGTCACATTTTAAAATTACCTTCGTTTTTAAATCCCAAACGGATGAACGGACTAACTCAAAGACAAACCCTGTTGTTGGCCATTTGTAGAGCCAGAAAAGACCATCAATGAACTCACAAAATTATTCCTTTAAAGATGTCCTGAAGCTGTTGAAGTGGCAAAAAATGTTGTGTGACTAAATGTTGATTGCATGACAATTTAAATTTATTTCAAAAAATGTTGAAATCTTTGTTAACGGTTTTCACTCTGATACTCGCATATTTATTGCATTTCACCAACAACAATTTAATGGCCCATCACAAATGCTGCACAGTGCACAGTTCTAATGCCGTCAAATGGTCGCACGCTTTATCACACCACTGATGCCACACGGCGGCGGCATGCCGCACGGTCATCGCCGGTTCTTGTTCGTGAAATTGCACAGTCGGCGCAATTGCAGTGACTAATACATGTAAATGTGCTGCGGTGCGCATTTGATTTATTGCAATCGAAATGTCGCACAGTGAGTGTGGCCGCGTGTGCATGTGTGTGTGTTTGTTTGTATAAGTGAGTATGTATGTGCTGCTTGGTTGCGGTTGCGAATTACATGTGTACAGCGTGCAACCACGTGTTGTTGGTGCACTGCAGCTGCAAAAATACAAACATACTCATAGATATACATTTCATACATGGACTCTTACATACATCATGCATTCGATGAATCAACTATCAACCGTTGAAAAGCGATACAATTTGAAAGTGTCGAAATATACTAAACACAATTTCGGCTCTCAACTGACTCGCTGACTCAGCGTCGATACGAGATATGTTCATAGGTATGTAAAGTGGTAGGTAGTGGTCGTCTCGAAAACATCACTTAGGCCATCGGATACTTTGTGTGGCCATTGGAGGTTTTCCACTTAGTCGTTTTCCATATTTGAGTTGCAACTAATGCCTCTTCTGTGTCGTAACCCACCAGAAATTTTTTGTTGCCGGCAATAAGAAAACGAGTCGCCCCCGGCAACAAATTTATCGCCGGTAGTATCGCCAACGTATCGATTTCGTATCACCAGTCGTTCTAAAACGTCCGCCGAAAGCAACTCGCCGTGACGAGTCGTTTTCTTATCGCGGTGACGAGTCGTTTTCTTATTGCCTTGATGAGTCGTTTTCATATCGGCTGAACGATTCGTTTTCATATCTAAATACATCATATTGTTTGGAAAATTATCAATATATAAAAAGTCAGTCAGTTTTGGTTGGGATGGAATTTTATTTGCATACAAAGATTCAATGTTGCTCTCATTGTTTGGAGCTTGAATCAATGCTGTTGATCAATGAATCGTCGGCGAATGAATACAAATTTTTTAAATGCGATCAATCTCACTGAAATACAAAGCATATCAATTCGATATTTCAAAGTCCTGGAAAACAACGTGTTTTTGGGACATGTTGCTAATTTGTCGCTGTGGCAATAAATCGGCGAGTCGCCTATTTATTGCCACTGACGATTGTTGCCTATTTCTCACATTTTGCTTGGCGGGAAAAGATTGTTATAGGTCCGCTAAGCAGATCAGAAGGTGTTGTCAGGAGTTGGAAGTCTTAATTTCTGCGGGTCCTGCAGTAGTCGTTGTTCTGGAATTCCAATTCTGTTGGCCTGTTGAAGATTGTTGAAGGTGATCAGTTATGGTTTCGATAACGATGGAAGTATTGTTTAGTAAAAATCATTTTGAGAATATACTGTACTTCGTTGGGGTCCAAGGCAACTTGCTACATAAATACATATGTTGCAGGTCTGTTCATCACATATTTACTATTTTCTAGTATTTCCCATATAAAGAGACTGTCTTGAAGTAGTTTCGCGAATTCCAGACCGAACATCTCTCTTTGAGGTATGAATCACACGAATGTCGCTTAAAATATTCTAGTGAAGATGTTAGTGTAGCTCTGGTAAGATTCAAAATTGAAAAAGATCCAGGAGTGGTCCAGAAAATGATTGCTCATGAACTGAACTCGAATGCCATGACTGGATCGTGAATATTAAGTAATCATCTTGGATACAAAGAAATCAGCACGATGGGTTCCTTGAATTTTAACTGCAGTTTAAGAAACTCAGTATTTTCTTCAAAAATTTAAAAATTTTGGGCCAAGCTCCTTTAATAAAATTTAAAAATACAAGTACGGCTCAGAAACAAAGCAACAGTCCTTTGTCTGGAGCCCAAAAGGGGCCAATTCACCCATTAGTGCCCGGAAACAGAAGACAACAAGAAAAGTAATAATGAGTAGTCTCCTCGTACGACTGCTACTTCAGCCTAAAAGTAGGCTAAGTACAGTGGGCTTGTAGTCTTTATGACAAGCAGAGACTCAGACTTTTCATTTATATTTGAGTCACCAGGCCAAAAGATTTCTATATTACTTCCATCTTCCGGTGACGCGAGTTCATATCATTTCATAGTTAACATCATTTAAAATGCCAGTATAAGTATTAGTTCCTACAATTGCTAACGCAACGGGATGTTTTGGGGGTTCAAACACCCACAAATATTTATTTGTTACATAAATTGTGTGTGACAAGTATGATTTCAAAGGGTATTTGTCTAAAAAGTTGTGTGCAAATCCCTCCGAAATTAAATTCTGTGTGCACCACTGAGATTTGGAAACATCAGCAACATTTGTAACCAATTTCATGGCGATATCTTTACATGTTCATCATTCATTGGCTGAACGTGCGAATCAGACCTTTAACAGACGAACAAACGGACGAACAGCGTATATAGATTTTTCTGGTGATCCTGACAGCTGTATATAGTCAGTCAGTCACATCATCTTCTGCGCGTTATAAACGAAAAATAACGCAATACATTTAAATAATTAAACCATTTCAGGAATTATTAACCGCTTTAACATCTGAAACTGTCAAATTGTTCAAATTTGACACAAGATCCGAATAGGCGTTAAGTATGTATAAGAAAAGTTCTGTATAAACAATTCTGCGTCGTCGTAAAGTTGAACCAACAAAAACTTGATTTCGAATGCAGCTAAACTTGGCTGTGTGTCTTTGCAGTCACTTTAACGCATTTCTGTTCATACACACAACACATCCAAACTTACACCGCGCTACTCAAAACGTTGGCCAATAGTTGGCAGGCAGCAGTCAATTAATGAATAACTAAAGAAATAATATTTTCATAAAAGCACAAAGCTGTAACTACGAAAGTCTGCAAC
Source organism: Melieria crassipennis (assembly GCA_963668005.1). Classification (NCBI taxonomy): domain Eukaryota; kingdom Metazoa; phylum Arthropoda; class Insecta; order Diptera; family Ulidiidae; genus Melieria; species Melieria crassipennis. Next base: position 28,367,481 of record OY764961.1, on the reverse strand, counting down.
GAAAGGCGAGCGCCGTCGTCATAAAGTCAACTTTGCTGAAAGAGAAACTTTGCAACTGAAGTTTGTAGTTGATTTTTTGTTTCGCGCATAGTTTCAACGGCAAATGATCACAAAATTTCGCCACACTGTAGAAAGCTCTGCCGACCGGAAGGGAATGCAGTGTTGGTGTTGCTTTAAGTTGCCAATGGCTAAAATGTACAAAATGGTCGAAACAGCTAAACTGAATTGCAGCGGAAAGTTAAAGAAAATCACCACGACAAACCTCAACTAAAGTTGAACGCAAAAAATAACTCCATCGTCTTTTACTTAATGCACTTCTTGAACTGAGTGCGTTTAGTGTTTGCATTTTTTTTCGCCAGGCAATTACATTAACGGCACAATTTCTAAGCGCAAACGCTAAAAATCACCCTTTCAGTGTAGGAAAGTTGGTAATTGTAGTTGAAGGAAGTTTGTAATGTGCCGCCAGAGTGCAACTTAATTGCCGCTAAAGTCGGGAGTACCTGCTAGATATTAGTAAAAATCAGAGGAGATCCGAGTTACAGGATGAAGCGGAAAAATTAAGTCATTTTGAGGGGCGATGGATTTAAAAACAAACTAAAAATGAATACAAGAAAAATTGCCACCCAGTGTTCTTGGCTCTAATTTGTTTTGAATGAATGAATGAATGAATGAATAAATGAATGAATGAATGAATAAATGAATGAATGAATGAATAAATGAATTAATGAATGAATAAATGAATGAATAAACGAATGAATGAATGAATAAACGAATGAATGAATGATTAAACGAATGAATGAAAGAATAAATGAATGAATGAATGAATGAATGAATGAATGAATAAATGAATGAATGAATGAATGAATAAATGAATGAATGAATGAATACATAATTAACTAAATGAATGAATGAATGATTGTCAAAGCAAAATTTACTTTTGCTACCATTTGCAAAAGTCATAGCATCTGCCGACAGAGTGATGACTTTTGCGCCACCCTGTATATATATAAAGTAAACCCTGGCTTAAAGATTTTTGCATCCTTTACCAAACTTCCTTCAGACGACATGACGAGAAATTTAAACTTACGAAAACAATAATGTTACGAAATTTAATAAAGTTCGTATCGCCAGATTCTGCCAAAATATTAAAACAGAAATCACTGACAGTTGCGCAGAGCGAAATGCATTATCGACACAATTTTAACTTTGAATCCAAATTGATCAAAAGAAAAGAGCGTAACAAAAAAAAAGAAAAATTGGAGCGTATTTTGGGACAATTAAAATACACGAAAGCAGTGATGGTTCATAGATGATTCTAGGAAGCTCAAAGACTCTGAATATAACCCTAAACTTTTTCAAGCAGCAATCCTTGCTTTGTACATGGGCGTGGCAAAACAAATCAACATCCTGCGGCTAAGCCGGCTTAGCCATGTCTCCCGTATGGACAGTGAAGCCTCCTCGAAAAAGATGTTCGACGCGGTAGTTGAAGGTCGAAAGTGAAGAGAGAGACCGTGTCTCCGGTGAAAGGACCAAGTTGAGGACGTCCTATTATCTCTTGGTGTGACCAGCTGGAGAAGATGCGCCCAAAGCGGAGGCGCCTGGAAGGAACTTTTGTTGAAGATTGTAACCCGGTAAAGCCATGGTCAGCTAAGTAAGTAAGTAAGTCATGCTATAAGAACTTTGTGCGCATTATAACCTGAAAAGAAGTTTATTAAATCAATCAATCAATTGGTTTTATGTGAGATCATCAAGCAGACATTCAGGCTTTTGTATCCCATGTTTTGTATTTGAAAATTGTTTAAGAATGCCTAGACTGCTTAAAAAGCCAGAGGCAACAAGGTCTGGGTTTTAGGACGCAAAGCTATACGAGCGCTAACGACCTTCATAGGTCAGCAATTCATAAAATCAATGAGCAACTTAGAACAGAAGATGAAACCAGTTCAAAATCCCACTGGAAGAGCTTCTCAAGGCTCAGACAAACTCTGCTCTTCTTACCTTATGACAGCTATCCCCTCTAAATTTTTCTATTAAGATTTAAGTATTCAAGTATTCAAGATTTTTGATTGAAACTTCTACAACAAACCTAAGTGATGTATCCATAAATATTTGTACTGAAATATGAGAAACAACATCAGCGCAAAGAAGGCTATCAAAGACTGTCATTCAGTGGTGCACCCATGGGGGTTTTGGGGTTAAACCCCTCTCAAATATTTGTTTGTTAAAAATATTTTGGCTAGCAAATATAATTTCAACTTGTACTCAAAAGTTGTGTACGGAACCTTTCGTTGCCCAAAATGACATTCTGCGTGCGCCACTGCTGTCTTATCATGGAAATGCAAAGATGTTTCTTGCTCTTTTCAAATATCAAGCTCTGACTTTTCTCGAGAATTGTGCTGTGTACATTCCACTCCTTTCTTGTTGCCATTTTATTGTTGTTTTGGTCATTTTTGTTGTTTTTTTTACTTTGTATTGTGGCAACATCATTGCCAAGTTTACGACAGCTAAAGCCGAATCGACCGAATTGTGTCAATTGTGCACTTTCTAGCACTGCACATGCAACAACAACAACAACAATGACCCCAACAAAAACAACACCACCACCACTTCAGCCACCCAACTGGAGTGCGAGCACTTATGCAAGTAGCTTCCTCCACGCCACTGCAGCACACCGCACTTAACTCGCCGCGTCGCGACTCGCCGCGAAAGCATTTTTATGCGCACGCTGCCGCTTGTGCTATTTATCATATTTCATACAATACTATATAAGGTTGCATGGCTCGAATGTTGCACGTTGCTTGGATATGCGCGTCGCGTTGTGTCGCTGCGGCGTGTGCAACGCATCGGGCGTGCTGCGCCGTGGCCGCGGCGCCAATGCGAGCACAACGCCCCGCAGTCACGTCGCCGCACTATGGAAATTTCGGGTCGCTCGCTCGTTAGAACATCTTCGAATTGCGCTTTTTTGCTTCTGGAACTTTTGCAACATGGAGCCGCAGTTGTAGCCGCCTTTAAGCCCCCCGCAAAGTGCAATTTGTATTTGCCGCATTTGTCAGGTATTTAAGCATTAAATTGGCGAATTTCTTGTCTTCCGCTGAGAGCCATTAAATCACATGCATTGCATTTATCATGTTGCTGTAGGAACAGTTCGCTCCGAAGGGGTTAAGCCCACTCACAGGTGAGAACAACTGCTCTATTGCAGTATGAACGCGATTCAGTCAAATAAGAGTAATTTTCGCACTTGCATAGTGTGACTAGCCAAAAAGTATTTTCTAAAGCAGACTAGGAAGTCATGTTTTGAAAAGCAAAAAATAGTTTCGAAAAGTATTTTGCATGCATAGTTAGTGTAATTGCATGTGAAAGTACTCTTCGAATTTGTAGACTTTCGATCGCATTTCGACTACTTGCATAGTCTGACGGCACCTTAAATCGGTATTCACAAGAAAGTATAAGTAAGGCAAAAACTTCCAAAAAAGTTCAGAAGCATTTGAATAGCAAACATTGGCACACGTAAGGGCGTCTTTAGACTTCCAACCCCTTAAAATATCTGTTTGTTGCATAAATTGTGGGTGACAAATAAGATTTCAAATGGTATTTGGATGCAAAGTTGTGTATGGAACCTCCCTCCAAATGAAATCTTGTGTACGCTACTGCTTCAGGGTTTTGTTTTATAGTGGAAGATAGTGTTTGATCGAAGGTGGATTTTTGGCCGAAGCCGAAGCCGAAGCAACATATTCGGCATAACTAAAATATTAGGTCGAAGGCCGATGCCGAATACTAATAAAAAATCTTTGAAGGAAACAAAACTGATCGAATTCTTCTTTATTTATTAATTTCTTTGTTTCACCTAATTTTAGTAAAAAAAAAGTCTTGAGTTCAGTTTCTAACACAAACAAAAAACAATTCAATGGACATAAATAGTTAATTAGAGATAATTTTAATTACGCGCAATCTTGAAAACGAAAACGAAATTTCAAAGCAGGCAAATGTTAACATACCTCTTTGCTTTTGTCATTTTGTTTTGATTCTAATTTTTCTCATTTTGTTTCAATTCCGTCTAACCATTGTGATGGGGAATTGCTTGGAAAATCGAGCTCAATTTATTGGAAATTTTTGTAGGAGAAATTGAAGGAATAAAATTGAAAAAATTTCTTAATTGCACAAATAAGCTGGCTATCTAATATTGAGCTATTTTGGCCGAAGATTTAAAATTACCCGAATAGGCTGAATACCGAAGCCGGAGACGAATATTCGGTCGGGCACTACAGTGCACAGTGATTCGTTTCATAGACTAAATTAAAAAAATGTATATTCTTAGAATTGAACGATTTTGATGTCGTTTGAAAGGAAAAACTCCAACTAAGAAAAGCCCAAAAAATCTGTGCTAAAAATTAATAAGTGTATGTGCAAAAGCGGCTCAAAGATGAAACTTTTTTCACAAAAAAATGTAAACACATATTTTCTGCTTTTTAGTCTATTGAGTAAACAAAATTGTAAAAATACATGAATAGCAAGAAGTTGCTAAAACTTTAAATATAGATTAAGAAATGATGTGGCCATTTTCGCTTTTAATGTTTTCTCAAAATTTGCAAGCTGACACTTTTACTTCACTTTTAATTTAAAATATTTTCATAAATTAAAAATCTGAAAATTGGCAAAACTTTTGGAAAATATTTAAGAAGTATGTAAAGTATGTTCCTGGATTTTTTTTAATTTTAAGAAGCATTCTTTCTTTGTCGGATAATGTAATTACATCCTCCGATATCTTCCGATCTCAGAAAATAATTCAATTTGAAAAGTGGTCTAAACACCTATTTTTCCACAACATTTATTTTATTCATCGCTAATAAGTAGTATGCAATCGGCATGAAAAATTGAAAAAATTTATTATTATCATTTTATTGCAAAACTAAAGGGTCCTAAGACAATTTCTCTTACCGATTAAATTTAAAATCTGAAAAATCTAGCCAACACACTTTGGTGCTTTAGTTCACCAAAAATGGCGAAAATTGCAAAGTTAAGTCTCAGGCATTGTCAAACTACAAAAGTTTAAGAAAAACAAAATATAAATTTCAATTCAGCAGACCATGATTAACTAGTACACCAAATTATGAAGAACGGACCAATCCTTCTAATTTTGTCCCGCGGTTGTATGGAGTCGAATTACTGTGCAGTGGAAGACTTGTAGAAGAAGAATTGTATGAATTATGTAGTTCCACAGACAGTAAGTACAGTATTTGTCATTTTGACAAATCATGCAAATGCAAAAGAATCATGCAAATCAGTTAAGTGGTTTTAAAAATATTCTGTTTTAATAATACAATTTATGACAAATTTCCCTTTTTTTAATTATGGTTTGTCAGAATAACTCTTCGCATTGCCAATAGATGACAATATTTCTGTAATTGCGTTAATCCCTACACAGCGTTTGAGAAGTCTATGTGTTTACTAGCGACTTTTAATCCGCTCATTTGTTGCAACCAGTATTCTGTTTAACCTCCCTGTTACCCAAAAAATTTGCACATTTGACCCTTCGGGTCATAAAATGACCCCGATTTATTTCTTTGTATTTTGTACAAAAAAGTTTAGACAATGTGATTTGAACAATTAGTTATTGTCTCTGTTACTGGAGTCAAATAAGTTTAACATGCCAAGACATGGTTTCTTGCTTTTCTTCACGGGTACTTTAATTTTGCCGATTTCTATAGAAGTTAATCTATATCGAAACTATTTTTTGGACAATAATATATAACTGATAAAAAAACAGTTATGTTGTTTGTTTTTTTAGCCTTTCCTTGTGTTAGCCGCCCTAAACTAAACAATTTCGCATGTAAACCTGTTCTTGTGGCCCACAAAAAAGTACTCAATTTAGAGGTTAAATCTGTAAAAGTATGCCAACAAATTAATCTCAGACTAGATATTGACACCAGTGATATTATCAAAATTATATAATATATTAAATAACATTATTCGGTTTCCTGTAGAAGAAAATTAACATTTTCTGAGAACCCAGAGCGTGCCACATGGTTTTCGTTGACTGTGTATTTCCTTTTTTGGTGAAGGTACTGCTGAGGATAACTTGCACGATTTAATTATTGGCTTCCTTTCTTTTCGCAAAATCAGAAGCCCAGGAGTAATTTCCTCCGATTCCTTATATTTATTCTATAAAAGTTACGTTATCATTCCAGGAATGAATTTCATTCATATTATTTTAAATATTTTAAGTGAAAAAACTTTGTTGCTAAGGGGGGAACGTACATAGCATGCATAGTGATTGAAAAACTTATATAATTATAGGCCATGGGGGTATACCCAAACCCCCTCCTTGGCTACGCCCCTGCACTGGATCGCCGGAAAAATTGAGGAGTTCTTCCAACACGAAGTCCGTATGACATAACCTTTCCTATTTTATCATTACATCCATTTGTTTAGAGACTTTTAGAAAAACTTAAATACACTTTTGAGATAAGAAAATAAATATGAAATTTGTTTCAAGTTCATTTATTAAGATCGATATGCCAATACAACAAAATTCTTTCCAAATTTTATAATTAAAGTATGGGCAGCTAGGAAATAGCATACAGCAGCAAACCTTTGCCAGCAACATTCTTAAAAATCCATGACATATGTTTTAAGCCATAAATAATGTCGAAAACATCTTTTTGCAATATGTTTCAACTTAAAAACCACATAATTTTGTTGATTGATGAAGAGCAAAACTTTCGCAAAATCATATCAACTGGAAATTATTTGTACCCCCCCACTCCCGCACCAATTACGAGAGGCGGTCTGGCAACAAGCTAAATGAAGACATTGCAGTGCTGCCTGCACTCGGCAAATTTCCCTTGTAGAATATTTAGAAATTCTGACGACTTCCGGTGAACAAAGTACGCAGCACTTAAAAACAATTAATACGCAAATTACGCTTTCAATTTTCCACTTTGCATCTGACAGTGCGATTACGATTTGCTTTCGGGGCCAGCGAATGGGCACCTAAGTAACTGTCAGCGATGCTTTAGATAAAATCTCTTAGCCCATTTCACCGGATATCCGTTTAGTTTTTCTGCGCTATTTGCACACTTCCGCTGCTGTTGCTTCCGTTGCTGTGATGTTGATGCTGTCGTTGCTGTCTTTGTTGTTGCTGTCGTTGCCGTACTGGGACTAATTTGAATTTCATGCATTCAGCGCGTCCTCGTTCATCTTTAATTTCAAATCAAATGCTGTCGCGCGTCGTCAAAGCGGAGGCAGCGGACGAAGCAGCGAAAAAGTGAGCTGGACCAACAAGCAAACAAACACAAACAAACACAGCTGCCATGTGGCGCAAAAGCGATTCGACGTTGACGACGACGAGAGCGCTGTGTGCGCCTACTCGGAGGCACTGAAACAGAAAACATAATAACAAATTAACTGGAGCCGGAGCAGTGGCCATCAGCAGAGCGTCAGCGAGCCAAAACCGCCCGCTGCCTTTTCTCCAAGGACATGCGTGGAGATTACGCACATTGTGTGTGTGGCCAACGACTTTTTAATGCGCTGCCCCCTCAAATTGCTGGTGACATTTTGAGGCTGTTTTATTGGATTAGGGAAATTGTCTTAGACTGGACCCGCAGCCGCAGCCGCACTCGCCCATTGACTGGCAGCACTGCGCTGTGGGTTGTGGGCTGCGAGCGATGGGAGCGAGTTGTGCTGCCGCAGATAATCTCAACTATTGTATTTGCCTTCAACAACTTTTTCCCGCACCGAGGCGTGAAATTATTTCGGAAATGTCAACTTCAGTTTTATTTGAGCTGTGCCATTATGCTTCAGTTGAGCCATTTCGACTCCAACTGTTGACTGACTGGACTCAAAATTAAGGCCATTGTTATTGTTTGTACTCAAATAAGTGGATGATTTTTTCTTTTTCGTTTGTTAAAGTAAACACGACAGTTGACATTTGGTGCTTTAAGCATTTTTTTGTCATTTTTCGTATTGAAGTTTGAACGACTGAAACTTAAAGTTTTTTTGAGTTTTGTGGAAAGAAACAAAAACCCTTGAATAAACTTGGTTTAGGTGAAATTATAATATAAGGCAGTGACGCACACGAGTAGGGAGGATGCAGTTGGGTTCAAGCCTCCACAAATACAAAAATTCCTGGTAAGAAATATAATTTTAAATGGTGTTGGGCTCAAAAGTTGTACGCAAACGCCCTTCGCCCCAAAATGAAATGCTGTGTGCGCCGCTGAAACGAGGCATAGTTTAATTTTTACTTAATAGGGGATGTGAACCGTGGGTTGAAAGTGACCACAGAAAATTAAATTCATTTCATATTCTTTGGTATTACTTAAAAACGATGAAGAGTTATGACAAATAACACTAATACGGCAAAGAAATTTGAGACAATTCAAAGACAATCTCAAAACAATATAACCTCTTAGATCATTAAGCTTTTTGACTGTGTTTAGAACAATATTAAAGTCCTTCATGCGGGGTTATATATCTTGAAAGATAGATGGAAGATAACATGGACAGTTTTCAAGTTCTGAGACACAGAAACATTAAGATGCATCAACAATGAATCCTGTCAAGGTCCGATTGCTGGCCAATCAAATCAATAAACGATTTTCTGGTTCATAAACCTATGGAAGAAACTTTGCTTAGAAAATACTGAAATGTATTTAGAAGGAAACAGAAAAAACAAACAAAAAACTTCCACTTCAAATGGGGCTATGGAGCAATTCGATTGAATTTTATTTACATTGACTATTACAAGTAACAAAATTACTGTTGGACGGTGTAAGGATTGCGCTATTGAAGTACTTATCACAATTTTTTAATCTAGCTAGCTCATGGTTTGGGCGGTCTTCAAAGATGTACAAGGTGGATCGATTTCTCTTAACCCTTTACATGGTACAGTTGAATATCTGCAACCAACCGTAAAATTGCCCGTAATTTCGGAAGCAATTATTAAAACGACTCTTTTTTGCTATTTTACAAATATGCAACGTTCCTTTTTTGAAATACTGGCATTAACAGTGGGAAAAAATAGCTAAATTTTACTTGACAGCACTTATTTGACAGTTTTTGCGAAAAGTTGCACGCAATTATTTTAGTGAAACAAAAGTGTTTACAAATTATTAATAAAAAACACACAAACACTTTGCGAAAAATGCGGAGTAGGACTATGCTACAACAAAGGCATTAATTGCTTTAAAAATTTTCATTAAAAATGAAACATATTAAAATAAAAAAACAAGTTTTAATGCCTTGTTGCAGATGTGCCACCGAAAGTTTTTTACAAAAAACCTTACTAAATGAAAGTATATTAAAAAATAAAAAACACGTGTTTTTTTAATTTAGGTTTATATCTAAAGAACAACATTTGATGAAAAAATTCGCTGTTGCCGTGTAAAGGGTTAAGCGCTTAAATTATTTTTCTCAACTTTTGGTCGCCAGAGGACTCTTCGGATCTAAGCAATTAATCAGCATCACTTTTACAATCGTCAATACTGGCTTGAAAAAGTTCTTGTTGGTTTCCAAACTGTACCACATATTTACTACTGCCGACTTGAAACATATTAGACTATATCTCAACTCTTAAAGTCAAAAGCTTGTGGGTTCAAATTCCACTGTATGCAATATTAAAACGTCGTCTCAGAAAACGAATGTCGTATATTCCATTGAGCCTAGTAAGACATACGACATTTGTTTTCTGAGGCGACAAAAAGACATCGACAGACTGAAATTTCAGTAAACAGTGACAAACGCATAAAAAATCATCAGAAAAATATCTACCCGCATGAAAAAGCTATTAAGACAACATTCGGAGCAACAGTAAAGCCGTAAGCCGCTTTCATTTGAAACAATGGACAAATCCATGAATTCATGGGGAACTACTACACTGTTCTGATTTGTGTCAAGTATACAAAATATCAGTTTTGTGACAGCAACTTAGTGACGATGATTAGAAAGGCCAGGTTTCAAAGAACCACGTTGGGGAGACCATATTGGCGCACAGTTTTTAAATGAGCGAAGACCACTCAGTCGAAGCAAAGCAATATGGAGAGAGGATTCACATTGAGGTTTACTGTAACACTGTATTGGTTTCATAAGGTCATATATTGAATTTACACAGAGGTAGATGTTGGTTTTATATAAATACGTGTAAAAAATTTATACATGCCTAGGTAGCGTCTAGCGACTGCAGTGTTGCTAAATACCTGAAATGACTTTCTCCTAAATCTTAAAAAAATGCTGAAATTTCCTCCCAAAAGTTAAAAAAAAACCTCATAAAATTTTATTTTTATAATTTGCGTCATTTCAAAGGAATTAAACTTCTCATAAAAATAAATATATAATTTTTTTATTGCAGCCTTGTTTTTATTCATCTTCAGCTAAACAAGAAAATCTTAACAAAAACAAAAGATATAACAAATGAATTAAATAAAAAGTACCATTTTTGGCGGACTTTAATTGTAACAGCAATAAGTGAGACCGAGATAGAACAAGCTTACATTTTGTTAGCTTCAGAATTTATAACAGAATAGGATGCTTTGACTATTAAAATAGTTGCCAAAATATGTTTTGTTGCCAGTGTTCCCAATACATCATACTTTGTTATCGAAAAATCTCCCAAAAATCCGCTAAGGATCCAACAAATTCTGTTAATGAAATGTAAATTTTCTAAACTTTCTTCTAAACAATTCTTCCTCTTAACAATTCTCCTAAAAGGCCAAGAATTTCCTAAATCTAGGAGGAAATCTCCTGAACTGACAAACTGAGCTAGTTTGATGCAGCAGTAACTATGCTCCTGAGAGGAGTGAACAAGGGGGAAACAAGTTTTTTAGATGCATTTTGCTGGCATCAATTTGAAAAATGCAAAAGTGGACTCAGGCAGTCTTAACACCAAAACGGTGATACCATAAGTTTGTTTAACCGTAGTGTGTGTGGTTAAAGAAGAACACTCTTACTCATGTCACTTTTTGTTCACACTGTAAGACATTTTGCCATTTTTGCTAAGTTTTAAAGCTGCCTTTCGACAGGTTCAAAAAATGTTTACGTTTTAAAGGTTTCGATAACGATGCTAGCCGACCTTTACGAGCCCAAACAAATAAAGCGGCTGCCAGTTTTTGTTGATAAAATTGTTCTATTACAAATTATTTGCTTTAGAAAGTTTTACTTACAAGAAATATCTAAGAAATCCATGCAACTCCATAAAAAATGTGTTGGGTTACCCGGGTGCCCCAGCAACTAAATGGAATCAAACACTCGAAAATAAAGACATAATACCATTTTGGGAGTTGTCATGAAGTTTCACCTTTCTAGGTTATCCGCAAGTATATATAATTTCAGTATCAAAGTGGGCTGGGGTATCCGGGTACCCCAGCACACACATAAGGGTTAACGAAAGATGTACTGGGCGATGGAGAGCATTGTTTAGCAAGCATGACCAGAGTCCACAAGAAGTTGAAGGCGTACATTGGGCACCAAATCGTGCACCAGAAAAAGTGGAGTATTGTTCCAATCTTTCTCAAAAAAAACTAAGATTTTACGGTAGCAAATATGGAATGATGTTGAAACGTCCATATATTTTTCTCCAACATATTCCATTTTTCTATTTGACCTCTCTGGGCAAATCGCAAGGGAAACATGGTCTTGCTTTCATTACTGTGATGGAATTATTTTAGGTTTTCAGCTCAAAGGTACTCAGTGATAAATGTGAAGACATATTTACTCGTAAAATGAATTTTTTTCGGTTCTTATACTTGAAGAATTCTTGCAATTCAATTACAAAATCCACTTTAACGAAGCCGCAGCTATCGACTAGTATTCAACTTCTCAGTAATATTAAACAACAAATTTTTATTTGATCTTTTTTTCAATATCTTAGAAATACTGATTTTATTTTAATTCAATTTTCTTAATTCTGCTAACCAAAAAAGTTAAACAAAATTAATGAAAAAACCTTCAACGGTATTTTACAAAAAAGAGTTTTCATATGCTTACAACTACAAAGTATAACTTACAATTACAAAATATACAAATATTTCATTTGACGAGTGTATGCAATACAGCGATTTGCTATGGTAGATGTATGTTTGTATGTATGTTAGCTTAAAACCGTTAGTGTTTGGTTGCCTTGTCATTAGTGGAGAGGACTTTTTGCTTTTTACAACATGTGACATTGTTTTGGTTTTTACTTATTTACTTAAGTTTATGCTAAAACATTGGCTGCTTAACCCACTTATGCTTATGTACAATTTGAGTAGTGTTTAAAATTTTGTAAGCTTAGAGAAGGATTTCACTTAACTCAATTTTCTAATTTTCTATTTAAAATTTTTTAATTTTTGTATTAATTTTTTATTAGTTGTTTGTATTGTTTTATTATTTTTAAGTAGTTTGGCCAAACTGCAATGAGCGGTAAACGAAAAAACTGTGTCATTTTATAACTTGGACGGTCTATTTTCAACAAAAGTTCCTTCATACTAACTGAATCGAAGTGCAGCGGCGCGAAAGGCGTTGAGAAGCCGCACCGCACGTGCACCGCTGACCGCTGTTGTGGCTTTGTATGCAAATTTCGCAGCCGAAAAGGTGGCTGGACATGCGCTTTCGCACACAAACTGCCGCCGATTCGCATAAATTTATGCAAATTAGCTTTTTTGTTGTTTGCAATTTTTTTCAGTACGCGCCGCCAAACAATGCCAGCAAACATGGGTCACATGCGACGTCGTGCCGCACATGAAAATTGCAGCCGAAATATTTCATATTTGGCAGCCAGGCGCAGCCTTGTGACTCACCGCATGACTGCCCGGCCGCGTCAACGACCCTTTGCGACCGGCTTTCGATTTCATTTCGCACTCATTGCGGGTTGAGGATGTTTCTGGTTGCGTGTTGCGTGAACTGAGTCTACGTTTTGAAAAATGAAATTATAAAAAAGTGCTGCTCGCATTTATCACGAAAATCGTTCATGCTCGTAATTCCCTCCTTCAACTTGAATAATGTGACCAGTTGGCTTATCGCGAAACAAGATGGCCGCATGTAAGTTTCACACACGCTTTGACAATTACACTCGCCGGCGTGCCATGTGCCGAAAAGCTGGCCGAAATACAATCAAATGGTAAACAAACGCAAATGATAACAATCGGAATGTGCTGGCGAAAAGTTAACTTGGTACGTGTTCGGCAATGAAAAGTTGTGTGTGATCTATTCAGGTTTGGGCAACATTAATTTATTCTTTTGCATGATGTGCAGTGTTAAAAATGATTTTTTCAAATGAAATTCTGAAAAGTACTTCAAAGCTGAAGTTGATTTACAACTTCACGCCGCTGACTAATTTTGCTGAATTTTAACCCTTAAATGCTCAGCTGTTACATCATTCACAAACACTACAAAATTATGTGTTTGTGTTTTAGGGGCAACGAATTTAAAATTGAAATAAAATAGTGAGATATTTACTTAATTCAAAACTAAACCTTTTCTCTTTAAATAGACAAATATTTTTATGCCATTAGCATTTGAAGATAATTTCGGGCCTGTGACCGTCAGTCCTAATTGGAATTTTGGCCATTCTCTCCTTATGACAACTTTATTGCCATTACAAATCTGTTTACTGCGGAGAGATTAACCATCAAAAGACTTACTCCTTTATTTGCTTAGTTGCCAGAGTTGGTTACTTTGAACCAAAATAGGTTAAATTTTTGGGGCTTGGTTACGTTTATTTGTGTTTGATGACTTTTTGCAAGGGAATTCTGCTGTGTTTTTTTTCTAGTGTTCTATGTAGTGTTTTTTTTGATAAAAAATAAATACAATGGACGTCCAGTATAACGAACTTCCCATTTAACGAATTTTCGATTTAACGTACGGCCAAATTTTTTCCATTGATGGTTCTACATTACGAACGAAAGTGAAATTTGCTATTCGATATAACGAATATTTTTGTTGTTTTTCATCCTTCGAATTGCTTTTATTTGAGCATTCACATTCTTTACAATAAAAATGAATGTTTGGTTTCGTCAAATGAACAGTACCTCAATTGTTTTTGTTTTTATTACGTTAAAACTCTCAAATTTACGTCAAGTTACCAACATTTTCAAATTCTCTTTGTATGCATTGCTGATCATTTTCACAGGATTTGTTTTGCGTTCAGTCAGCTTTTTTCTTTTAAAAATTAAAAGAAAAAAACAGAAAAGTTTAGTTACGGTAAAGTGGCAATCGCGCATCGAAGACTTTTCACTGTACACAGATAGCCATATTTGTATTTAAAAAATGCTGGAATAAAACAAGATATTTGTTTAAAAACTTAATATGTGAGACTTATTTCTTTAAGAAGGATGGTTTCAAACAAAAAAAAATTTCGAACAATTTAACGAATTTTTCGATTTAACAAATTGGGGGTACAACATAAGATTCGTTATATTGGACGTCCACTGTAAATAAAATAAAAAACATATCAACAGATTGCGTGATCGTGAGGAACGATGTGAACTTCAATGGTTTTGTCCTGATTGATATGTTTACAAGTTTCTGCCCGACCAAACCAAAAGTTTGTCAGATGAGAAAAGGAAGAATGAACAAAAATCTTGTTTTCTTTTCTTATGGTTGTATTCTGATTACTTTTGAGAAACATCTGAAACAATATTTTTGTCCAGTGGCAACCGAGGCTGGGAGATAAGCCACCAAAAGAATGAATTCTTTATGCGGGATTGGCTCAGTTGGGATTTAAATTACAACCCTTTTACGGTGTTATCAGTACTTCTGAATACCTGAACTGACTTTCTACTGCAGTTAAGAATTTAATGTGAAATATTCAAAGCTCTCCAATGATATTAATTCGCACAAAAAACTTCATTATCGCAACATATCTCCTAAAAATATATTTCAAATCAAAAAAGTTTACTAACAGGATTTTAAGATCTCCTAAAATTTCTCTCAAACAATTCATGCTTACAAAATGTCTGCTATTGGGCTAAGCTGTTGCCAAATTTCGAAGGAAATCTCCTAATCTGGCTACACTGGGTCTCATACATTAACAGTTCAGGTTCCTGGTGACAGAAGCCTAGGTTCAATAGCAGTGGCGCACACAGGATTTCATTTGGGGGGAAAGGGGTTTGTGTACAACATTGAGCCCAACACCATTCGAAATCGTATTTTGTACCAGCAATTTTTGTGTTTGGGGGTAGTTTCAACACCTCCCAGTGTGCGCGCCAATGTTCGGTTGGACCTCTGCATGGAAGCACACTTAAGCTGGAATTCACTGTTCATTCTGATACCAAGTTGGCTGAGCAAATCTGCCAGTAATGACACTGGGAGTCATAAAAAAGCTGAGATGAATCTGTCTACATTCCTGATACATGCAAAATTTATAACTCGGTTAGACTAATGACAACTGACATGCCAAGTCAAAGCCTTTTTCTAGCAAGGGACGAGCGAAAAACACGAGCAAGACATGCAAAAACTAAAAATACGGAAACAGTATATATGAAACTATATCCATCTTATAAATCATAGAATGCGGAATTAATTTCTTGAAATTGCTTGCAAGTTTTATAGGTTAGATTAGGTTGGGCGACTGAATCTCGATGGGGAACACTTACTTAGGCCTACAAGACCCGTTGTGATACCACAAATTCCACCCGTTTGAAATTGTGTATGCAACACTCAAGTTTTATACTCTTTGGCAAACAAAAATTATGCTCTAAATCTCTCCAACGAATTAAGAGTTTTGGAAATTCTCACAGAAGCCAATTTTGTTATGGTATGAAAGTAATTTTTAAAGCGTGTGGAGAACATTTTTAAATCTCTAAAGAGAGTTTTTCAGAATCATGCTGTGGAGTTACTCAATGCTGAATAAAATAAATGTTTCGAACTTTGCTTCCATGGCATACAAAAGTTCTTCTATGAATTTAAAAAACAATTTTTTGAAATGTATAGATAAATAAAAAAACAGGAGAAAAGTAAATAAAATAAATTTTTTTGTTTTTTCGTAAATTTTTTTTTGTCACTTGGGATAATTCTCACAGGGTTTTTAAGAACTTTTTTGTGTGATTTAGAAATGCTACTGTGCAATACAACATCGAAATTTGCTCATAGCAAATTTGTTTGCTCTGATTCAAGAATTTAATTCAATTTAATTTAATCATTTTTAAAAACAAACAAAACAAAATTTATGTAGAGCTCAGCCGTTAAGGATCTTAAAAAGTTATAAAATGTCAATTAAATAATTAATCTATTATTTAATTTAATAAATTTAATTTTAATAACATCATTCAAATTCATTTAATTTAAATTTATTTTAGAACAACAATTTTTATTTTAACATTTTTTAATTCAATTTTTGACTCCTCATTCAAATTAGTTTAAAACATTACTAAACCCAGAATTGGCGTTTCTTAATTTTTCGACTGTCACAGTCAGCAACGACCAAAGTTGAGTTTGACTCTTTCTTTAGTCATATGATTAAATTTTTAAAATAATTATATCAAAAATATTTACATAAGTGTTTTTAATTTTATCTATTAAAGGAAATAAAAACCACTTCGAATTTGTATTTAATTTTTACAATAACAATAATTTTCAATAAATTCTGTACTAAGAAGCATTGAAAAGCTGGCGCTGTCATACAAGTTTTTATGATTTTTAGTCTTCCGAAAAAATTTACCAAATGCTGATCAAATGTTGAAAGTCTGCATGCAATTTTTTGATATCGCATCCGGCATTTCGTCGCCGCAGAAAACGAATGCAATAATTCAATGGAACAGAATTTAATAGCACATGTTCGATAATTCAATGTTATGTAGGTTGAAAGAAGCCGTTTAAAAATTCTACACAATATAGTATATAGTATTCGAGGTGGAGTACCTCTTGTCAAGGAAGTGGAGTTGCAGCCTTCCAGGCGATGGTCTCAGCCATCCTAAACGTGGTCCTAAATTGTGAGAAGCACATTAGGATCTCCAGCCAAGCTGCACTAGAGGCCCCAGAAAATCCGTAAAATCCCAAAAATATCGTAAGCGAATGTTAGGCAAAGCTGAAGAGTATTGTAAAACAAAGTCAGATAAAAATTATATGGGTTATGGTGTCCTCAAAATAGCCGAAACTGGATAAACTGGATTATATGGGCTTAGCGGATGGTCCAGTGGTATCAGAGCCCATTGGCGTCGGCACTGCAAACGTTCTGTAGTGGATTGAGAATCATCCAAGCATTGCTCACATAGGGAAATGTGCCGTAGTGAAATCATGCAAGGAGAGAGCCGATTTTTTTTTTGACGGGAATCATTGTTGAGCAGTGGCGCATACAAAGTGGAGTTTAAACCCCCAAATACAAAAATTCCTGGTGCAAAGCATTATTTCTGTTGCTGACCCCACATGCAAATTCAGCCTGGAGGACTTGGACACAATAGAAAACTTCATCTGCGACTGTTCAGGCTTGTAGCCTTCCTACCCACCCTCACATCATATTATACCAGACCCAAATTTGTACATGACAGATGTAGACTACGACAATAATTGCAAATTTTAGGCCTGGTACATCGACTTTGGACCATTTCTTGTTGACAATGTTCTGTTCCACTGAACTACATATCAACGAATTCATTACAACATTTTTCATTTAACTTAATTTATTATTTGTTCATTATATTTTTTTACAACGAAACTTTTTTCAAGGAAGTACAGAAAGTACAAGAAATTTTTAATAGAAAATGTTTACGAAGAATAGGAAAGAAAGACGACAAATGAAAGAGAAATTTATATTAGGAAGTATCTATCAAAAAATAAAATGTATTTATTAATTCAAATTCAATATTTACAAACAATTAATTTTAAAAAATTCTCCTACATGTCTTTTAATCATAACAACAATGACCCTAACAAAAATTGAAATTGAAACAAAGTCGTCAAAGGCTCAGTTTTGAAGGAAGCAGTGGCCCATACTAAGCGGAGTTCGCGGCGTTTTGAGCATTCCAACCCCTTCAATCATCTTTTTGTTTCAAATATTTTGGGTGACATATATGTTTTCAAATTGTTTTGGTCTCAAAAGTTTTGAATGGAAATCCTGTCTGTGCCACTGGAAAGGTGAAACAAATGCCTACGAAGTTTATTATTCTCTTTTTTTTATTAATTATTATTCATAAAAAAATCAGTTCAAATAATTTTACCATATATCATACTTAAAGTCTGATCTATAAATTCAGTAAATATTACAAACACGTTTTAATTGCAGTCCAGCCAAACATTTACTCATTTAAATATTTTACTTAGTACCTTCAAGTTGTAATGCTTAAAGTTCTATTGTTTAGTTAGTGTTTGCTTAGTCACCTGGACAAATTCAAGTAACATTAATTTAACCAAGTTTCTTAATTCTATGTTTAGTCAACATTGAGTTTTGTGCACATTTGCTTGAGTTCGTCCATCAAATCTGATGCAACATGAGTTACTTTCAACTTCAACATATCCAGCCAACTTCCATACTGACTTGCAAAAGTTGATTTGGTATTTTAATAGACAAAATGGCGATTTGCACTTTCGAAGAGAGTTTTTGTTGTTGTTGTTGTAATTAGTTTAGTTCTTAAATTATCACCCTACCAAAACAATTTGCATGTTGCATATTCGTACTCATAAAAATCTCCATTCACCAATATTTTACTTAAGGATTCTCTGAGAACTCCAAAACTTATTGCAATACTCGTACAATCGTAAATAATTTCGTTCACTTTAAACAATACAAAAGTGGAAATGGACTATTTACAAAATTTGCAAATGCACTCACTTTGTGTATTTCTAAGCCTACAAACTAAATGCAGGATTTTCAAATTTGGCATAGGATATGTTTCCTTTTTGTCTGTTTGCGTGTCGATTACAACTGTTCTCTCTCGCCCCCGAACGCCCGTTGCGGCTTAGTTAGTAGCTCAAAAGCTTTTGCTGTTTCCGTTTAGTTAAGATTCCAACACTTTTCTTGCCATCATTTGTGCCTCGACTGGACTTCAACTGTCAGTTCACAATTTTTGCATTTGAATTTCCACTTGCGTTGGCTTACGCTTCAAGTGCGCTTACTTCAAGTAGCGAGTGACTTAGCGCAGTTATCTCTGTCCGATGCACGGGTAGCCGCTGCTGAATCCCGCCGCCACGCTCAGCAGCGTTGCCAGATTGAGCATGTGCACAGTGGCGGCGAGGCGCGTGTTGGCCGCCGAGGAACCTGCAAACAAAACACGACTCAGTGCACTGACTTTTTGAGAAAAACCGCTGCGAACAGAGGCAGCAAAGCGAAAGAAAGTTGTGTGTTGGGGTTACCAGGTGCACGCGATTTGGCTGCAACGGTCTCGCGCGACTCCAGTGCGGGCGCGCGCTGCTCCTGCTCGGTCTCCACGCTCTCCTCGTTGCTCTGCCAGTACAGCGACGATATCTTGGCCACACACTGTAACTTCGGTGGAGTAACGAAACAAACACAACAAGGTTAATGCGACTAGTTCGGCGGACGAATTAAAGCTTAACTGACCTTCAGCTTCATGTCGCCATGCTTGAAATGATAGGCGCGCACACGAAACTCCAAACCGAGACGCGCCACTTCCAGGCTGTCGCGCCCCACGTAGATTTTGTCGTAGTGTCGCAGATGCGAACGATTCGCCGGCTCGCCATTGATGAACCAGCTCAGATGACAGATGGGTTTCGAGGGGGCTGAGGTGCAATTGAGCTGCACCAGATCGCCGATCTGGTAGCGCGTCTGTCCGCCAGTGATGCGGGGGCCATGATTGGGTGTCACTGTGAACGAAAATCGAACGGTTAAGGTGTTGGAGTTTCAATGAAAAGAAGGACTGTTTTGGAGTGATGAAAGTTTGGTTGTTTTAGTGGGGTTGGTGTGGATGTAATAGTGTGCGAATGCATATGTAGGTATCGGTTCAAGAGGCCATATTGTGATAAAGTTCCCCTTGCTTTATAGATATTCTCAGTAAGAGACCGTCCTTATGTGTCAATATCATTCTTTGTCAGAAGTAGGCTTACATTTCTGAGCTCACCATTGTTTACCAGTTTGACTGAGCTATCTTCACTGTGTATCAGGAACATAACCAGTTTTATATTGGAATCTTCGTGGTTCTCAGAGCGGTAATTCGAAGGAGTTGCGCCGTGGTATCACAAGAAGCTCCGTGTGTGTGTGTTTAAGTGTGTTTTCATGTAGATAGCTGCCACTCTACCTTAACCCTCTAGTTCCCAAGAAGGCCTGTAGACATTCTAAGCTTAAAAAAATTCTGTAAATTACACCTTTTGATATTTTTAGCTGATTTTACACGTATGGAAAGGGGAATCTCCATTTTATACAATAAATGTTGTCAGATAACGCTGGCACATGCACGACGGCAGTAATTATAAGACAAAGTTGAAGTTTTGTGAGAAAGTAAGCAAATAATTATTTTTGAAATTGTGTGAGAAACAAAAATTGTTTTAAATAAATTGTGAGCCTCAATAAAACTAGAAAAATTATTTATGAGTAGCTGTTAATGTGTTCTTTGAGAAAATAAAAAAAATTATGAAAAAAAGTTGTTACACTCCTCCTACCTAACCCAAGCCCGAGAGTGTCTGTAGGCCTGCTTGGGACGATAAGCGTAAATAACACAGGCCGACAAAATTAGAACAAATTTCAGACCCAGAAACCAGAGTATACTTTTCCGAAGGTTTTTGGTGCGCTGAACAAGAATCCGGCCTCAGAATTGCTCCCTCACCTCTGGTTTCCGAGATATCCTAACCTAAAAGTGCGAAAAACGTGGTTTTTGCCCATATTTGAGGTTATGTAGTATAATGTTCTTGATTTTTACTTTAAAATCTTTTCCGGCATCTTAAAGTACAAACCTTGCCCTTTCAAACGCGCTTTAGTTTGCTCAAATATCTTTTTTTGTCTTTGAGATATCCTATGCTGAAGTTTACTAAACGTGAAGGTGTACGAAACTTGAGAAATTCGTGCGTATTCCGAACTTCAGCATAGGATATCTCAAAGACAAAAAAAGATATTTGAGCAAACTAAAGCGCGTTTGAAAGGGCAAGGTTTGTACTTTAAGATGCCGGAAAAGATTTTGAAGTAAAAATCAAAAACATTATACTACATAACCTCAAATATGTGCAAAAACCACGTTTTTCGCACTTTTAGGTTAGGATATCTCGGAAACCAGAGGTGAGGGAGCAATTCTGAGGCCGGATTCTTGTTCAGCGCACCAAAAACCTTCGGAAAAGTATACTTTGGTTTCTGGGTCTGAAACCTTGTCGGCCTGTGTAATTTACGGTCATTGATGATATTTTTTCGCTATTTAAGCATTATTTTTCTATTTGAACTGAAATTTTGATACACCGTAATGTAGGAGAGATCATATCACTGCAAAAATTTATACTAAGGCGTAGTCCGCGGGGGTAGATGAGAGAACTAGTCTCCCCTAGTCCTTTTTTTAATGGAGTAGATTTGTCGACATCGGTGTGAAAAGGTAACAAGGCATTACAAAATAATAAGAACCGCCATATATATATACCTATACCGATTTTTTTAGTTTTCCTAGCTTATACACCCCCCAAAAGCAGTGTATAAACTACCCCACGACACACTACCCCTCGCCTTACCCCCACCCCTTTTAATTTATTGTCTATTGCACGCAGAACTGAAACTGTTACCCGTTATTTATGTTTACATATATTTAAAAAAAAGTTAAAAATTAAAATTAATTTTGAAAAAAAATTTTCATATGAAATTTTTTTTCGCTTTGTTTCCCAAGCAGGCCTGTAGGCCTTCTACTTTCTACACCCTCTATCACGCCTCCTATTGACATGACATTTTTTTCCCCGAACAAACATTCCTTCTCCACCAAAAAACTATCACTGGTAATTTTTTCAACAAGATTAAAAACTTGGGTACTAGAGGGTTAACTTTATCTATAGATATTCTCTATTTAAGGGGAATTAGACTAAGTATACCATTGCATAAACATTTCAAACGTATTGAATTTTTGGTATCACAATAGTGGAGTATATATCTTATGGATTTTGTAGAGCCACACACAGGTGACTCCACATACAGATGACTCCACAGGACCGAGGCAACGTCTTTGGGAGATGTGTCCTCTGAATCTTTTAGTGTTTGGA
The DNA here is from genome assembly GCA_963668005.1 of Melieria crassipennis. Taxonomy (NCBI): domain Eukaryota; kingdom Metazoa; phylum Arthropoda; class Insecta; order Diptera; family Ulidiidae; genus Melieria; species Melieria crassipennis. The sequence goes on along the minus strand of OY764961.1, from coordinate 28,345,404 downwards.
TATTATGTCCAGAGAGCTGGAGTCTGGTGCTGGTGCGTCCATTGTTTTGGTTGCAAGTGGGCAACCATCTCCGGGGATGGATTGATAGTTGAGATATGCGCTTCTAAACCAGTGGTGACCATTTTGCTACTCGCGAGTTCTCTTCTGTTCTAAACAGACAGTAACGCATTGATGAATAGAAGAATTTGGATGAACTTGATCAACTTGGTCAACCTTTCGAGTCACCATTGATACACGAGTACAGTATTAATACTTGTGTCCGACGGAAGGTGGAATTTTGGCCGAAGCCGAATATTCGGCATAAATAAAATATTAGGCCGCAGGCTGAAGCCGAATAATAATAAATATTCTTTTAAGGACAAAAATGATAAAATTTAGCCGTTCTTTCTCTATTCATTTCTTTATTCCACGTAAAAATTAATTAATTAATAAAATAATATACACCTAATTCTGTTTTTACACGGTCTTTTTTTACACGGTTTTGATTTAACACGGTTTGAAAATAAAAAAAATTTAATTTTTTTTACACGATTTTACTCCATTTAGCACGATTCAAAATCTTGTGGTCTTAAATTTTTTTGTCAAATTTAATTTTTGCGAAATATGTTCATATCACAAATTTAGGGAAATTCCCTTTTTGTGGATACAAGCAAATTTACTTGTCAGAGCAATTGAAATGTGTTAATATTTTGTGAACTATCCATGCAATCAGACGTGTTTGGTAAAGAAATTTTTTATATTAACCCGGCGTTGGTGTGGTGGAAAAAAATTACGTTATTGGTGTGGTGGGGTATGACATACCCCAAGACTTGATATAGCAGCAACCTCACGAAACAAAACAAATATAAAAGATAGCAATTTTATATTATTCTTCATTTACTTTTACGCAAGAAAATACAAAAGCACTTCATATGCAAGCAATTTCTAAAAGAAAATATCAAATATAACAAAAATAAACGAAAAGTACCAATATTTATAATTTGACTTCATATAATGGGGTTTAAAAACATTTCTGTATATAATTTTCCAAAAAACATAGTCAGTTTTAAAAATGAAATACATATAGTAATGTGACATTAAATTTTTGGTAGCTACCCTGAAAGAGGAGAGAATTACAGGGTCTCAAAATTAGCGCTTTTTTCGCAAGTCGTATAAGGTTTTTGCTCTCGGACAAACCGAACATCGAGTGCTGTACTGACGACGTTTTGGTACAGCTTCGCCTAATTTCAAGAATTTACAGAATCATTATATTTTTGTGTATTAATGACATTTTTTGGAACATATGATACGATGGAAACTATTGTCGTATGTGCTATTAAATTCAATGAAACATACGACATTCGTTTTCTACGGCGACAAAATGCGAATACTAAACTAGGAGCTTTTCTTGCACGTAGGAGTTGGGCAGTTGGTATTTGCCTCTTATTTTTCCGTACGGTGAATTTTTTAATAAATCGATAACTACTAGACCATCGAAAATAACAATTTGAGTTCAAAATCATTTACACAAAAAGTTACGTTATTGGTGGTGGGGTATGTCATACCCCAATGAACTTTAGCGGGATGTGACTCAAATCTGGTCACACTTAAGTTGTTTTTAGACAGCAAATGTGTATGGTTGGACTGTTATAAACAGCTACTAGAAGCAATAGTGCCCGCATAAAACTGATGTCCGTGTTATTTACAAAAATACAACCTCTGGGGTATGGTATACCCCACCAAACCAATGCCGGGTTAATATATTATTAATAATTTAATAATAGTTAATATATTAAGATATTATATCTGTGGCATTTTGACAAAACAACTTATGTCGAAATAGTGAAATTTTCCAGTTTTTTAATCATAAAGACAAAATTTCAAAACGCTTCTTTTGGTATAATCGGCTTGTTTTTACGACATTTAGTTACAGAGATATGATGTATAGCATTTCAAATTTTCTCGAATTTTGTATGAGATTTGCTCTACACCTTATCAGTATTTTCGCTCTCCTGAACAATTTGAAAATTAGACTTAGGTTGTTTTGTCAAAATGCCACAGATATATATTTTATTATAAATATTTTATTATATAATTAGTTTTTCCAACGATACATTTATTTTAATTTTAACGCATTAAGATAAAAGGTAAGCCAAAAATATTTTATATTCATCCAGTTATTTATATTTTTTATTTTTGTTAAATATTTTATGTATCCTTGTTTTTCACTAATTTTAATAGGTTTTAGAGATAAGGAATCAATCACCTATTTTTGCATGCGATCAATGTCTTTTATTACACGGTTTTTCCTGAAACCAATCTACCGTGTAAAAACAGAATTAGGTGTACATAAATATTTATAACAAAAACCGTTCCGTTTCTAACAAAAACATTTAACAATTCAATTGACATAAATTGCTGAATAGAGATCATTTCTATTGATCGCAATATTTAGTCCGAAATATCAGAGTGTAAACCTTCGGCAAAAGTGTTCGGGTCTTTTGGCGGAAGCCGAATATTTAACGTTGGCTGAGTAGGCCCAATACCGAAGACGAATATTCGGTCGGACTTTATTTAATACCCACCCTTGGTTTGGGTACTTTATTCCCCGTACCTCATTCTCCACTTTGAAATAGCCTCTCTACGCAAAACCTTTTCTACTCAATTTCCATACAAATGACAAAGCCTTCTTAATGGTTGTAAACCATTGCCTTTGTTTATGCTTTATTCAATGGCCGTGTCCTCCCAGCTGTAGTTTCCATCCAAGTCTTTCACCCAAGTTTATGGACCGCTTCGTTTACTCCAACTTGAACAAATCTCTATCATACTTATAATTCCAACGGCTGATTGTCTAAACTGTCATTGAAGTAAATTTCAATAATTTGCTTCTAGCCATCTTTGGCTTCAACTTGTATAACTAAATAATTTCCAACGACACATATGTAGCTTATTGCCAGGATTACAATTTAACCCTTTCCGGTCAATTCCACATTTCTAGAGATTCCTTCCAAATATTGACTCTTATTGAACATTTTAGCAATAAAATACAAAAAAATTTCAACAAAATTATTTTGGTTGAGAATTACAGCTCAATCAATTTTGTACGATATATCGTACAATGGTCCGCAAAGGAGTAAAAATTCATGAATTTTATGTTTCGGTTTTTAAAGTTTAAAGGAAGGAAGGGTGCGGACATACAAGGTAAAGTCTCTGATTGCGTTCAACCTGGCGAACGCCAGAACGATCCTTGTCCCTGTCCAATCCAAGCTGATGCACAGCCTCCGCGCGGCCCTTCTGGATAGCTATTTGGCATCCGCTGAATAGTGAACTAATGTGTGCAGCGAGTCCAATCCCCAGGACTTAAAATTTGGGTTGTGCGCAGGGTTTGGTGCCCGCCACGGAAAATCATCTACCAATGAAAGCCAAAAAGCAAGCCTCGGAAGGAACCCACAATGTTGACGACCACAGCAAACGATTCAAGGACCATGATTTGAGGATATGCACCTGGAATGTCCGGACCCTCTATAGGGAAGGTGCCTCTATCCAACTGGCGGAAGCCCTCACGAAATGTAAGGCTGACATCACCGCCATCCAGGAAATGCGATGGACAGGACAAGGTTGCTCCAAGCGAGCAGACTGCGATATCTACTACAGCTGCCATGCGGAGAAGCGCGAATTTGGCTGCGGATTTGTGGTCAGCAAGAGACTTCGCCACCACGTCTCTCGGTTCACTCCGGTGAACGAACGGCTGGCTTCGATCCGCATCAAAGCTAAATACTTTAGCATCAGCCTAATTTGCGCGCACGCCCCGACGGAAGAGAAGGACGATGCGACCAAGGATGCCTTCTATGCGAAGCTCGAGGACGTCTACGACAGGTGCCCGGCCCACGACGTCAAAATTGTCCTCGGGGACTTCAACGCAAAGGTCGGGCGAGAAGGCATCTTTGGCCCCACAGTCGGGCAGTTCAGCCTCCATGGGACCACTTCGAACAACGGTCTGAGGCTGATCGATTTCGCCGCGGCACGAAACATGGTAGTTAGTAGCACCAGATTCCAGCACCTCGATATCCATAAGGCGACCTGGTTATCCCCCGATCAATCCACCCGCAACCAGATTGATCACATTGTGATTGATGGAAGGCATGCTTCTAGCATTCTAGATGTGCGCACGTTCCGAGGACCCAACATCGACTCGGACCACTACCTTGTTGCAGCCAAGGTACGCATGCGTCTTTGCGCAGCGAAGACCGCACAACCTAGTTTGCGAAGAAAGCTGGACATCAGTAAGCTGCGATCACAAGGGGTAGCCGAAGCCTACTCCGCTCAACTCTCTAACCAGCTCGGTCGCTCCCCCTCTCCACCTGATGACATCGGCGGATTATGGGCTCACTTATCCCACTCTATGCGCGAGGCCGCAGAAAATGTCCTTGGTTTTCGACGCCCACCACCAAAAAACCAATGGTACGATGAAGAGTGTCGCGCAGCCACTGCAGTGAAGAATGCTGCCTACAAGAAGACCCTGCAGTCGGCCGCCACGCGAGCCATGACAGAAAAATACCGGGAGGAGAGGAAGAAAGAGAGGTGCCTTTTTAGACGCAAGAAACGGGAGCAAGAAAGGCGCGAGCGTGAGGAAATCGAGGAGTGCAGGAGCAGGAATGACGCCCGAAAATTCTTCCAAAAAGTTAAGCGTCTCACGGAAGGATTTAAGCCCGGGGCATCTTCTTGCAGAGACGAAAACGGGGATCTGGTTACGGATGCGCAGGGTGTGCTGAGGTTGTGGAAGGAGCACTTCACCAAGCTGCTCGCAGGCGACGAAAGGAACAATACCGCCAGTGGTGAAGATGTCCAGATGGCACCAATCGACGACGACGGTGTGGATGTGCCACCGCCCAGCCATGACGACGTCCGGGTCGCTATCCAGCGACTCAAGAACAACAAAGCTGCAGGGCCGGATGGGCTACCAGCTGAATTGTTCAAGGCCGGCGGCGGTGAGCTGATTGGGTGCATGCATCAGCTCATTTGCAAAATATGGCTGGAGGAACGAATGCCCAACGATTGGAACCTCAGTGCCCTTTGTCCTGTGCTGAAGAAAGGCGACCCAACAATATGCGCCAACTACAGGGGTATCAGCCTACTTCCCATTGCATACAAGGTCCTGACGAGCGTACTATGTGAAAGATTAAAGCCACTCGCCAAGGCGCTGATTGGACCTTATCAGTGCGGCTTTAGACCTGGTAAGTCCACCATCGACCAGATATTCACTCTACGCCAAATCCTGGAGAAGACCCATGAGAACCAAATCGATACACACCATCTCTTCATCGATTACAAGGCAGCATTCGATAGCCCGATAAGGGATCGCCTATATGCAGCATTGTCTGAACTTGGTATCCCTGCAAAGCTCGTTAGACTTTGCAGAGCGACGTTGAGCAATACGCGCAGCTCCGTCAAGGTTGGAAGTGACCTCTCCGACCCCTTTGATACCGTTCGAGGTTTCAGACAGGGCGATCCTTTGTCCTGCGACCTCTTCAACTTCACCATGGAGAGTGTTCTGCGCAAGGCCGGTGTACATCGTAATGGCACAATCTTCAACAAAAGTGTCCAGCTCCTTGCCTACGCTGATGACATTGATGTCATCGGGCGTAACAAGCGAGATGTCACCGCTGCATTTGCTGCTATCGACAGAGAATCTGCCAAAATGGGTCTGGTGGTAAATGAGGGCAAGACGAAGTATATGCTGTCTACACGCAGGGACTCGCAGCGGCTAGGGTCTCACGTCGAGGCCGACAGGTATACCTTTGAAGTTGTCAAGGAATTCGTCTACCTTGGCACCGCCATCAACAGCAGCAATGATGTCAGTCTGGAGATAAAGCGAAGGATTACTCTTGCCAACAGGTGCTACTACGGTCTCGGTAGGCAATTGAGAAGTAGAGACCTCTCTCGACCGACAAAACTTGCACTCTATAGGACGCTCATCTTGCCCGTGCTCCTCTATGGCGCTGAAGCATGGACAATGACACGAAACGACATAGCGGCCCTTGGAGTGTTCGAGAGGAAGGTACTTCGCAAAATCTTCGGCCCTGTTCGTGTTGGTGACGACTATCGCATACGAACCAATAACGAGCTGTATGAGCTGTATAAGGACATGGACGTAGCGCAGCGAATTAACATCCAGCGGCTACGCTGGCTCGGTCATGTCTGCCGCATGGACGACGAAGCTCCGGCGAAAAAGGTGTTCGATGCGATGGTTGGAGGTCGACGGCGAAGAGGGAGGCCATGTCTCCGGTGGAAGGACCAAGTGGAAGAGGCCCTGGTATCTCTTGGTGTGACCAACTGGAGAAGGCGCGCGCGAAGCAGAGGCGCCTGGAGAGAAGTTTTGCGGCAGGCCGTAACCCGATAACGGGTTGTTATGGCCAGTTAAGTAAGTAAGTAAGTTTTAAAGTTTTATGAAAAACTCATTGATTTTTTTGATAAAAAACATAAATTATAACAACAAAAAATTAAAACATGATGTCATTTTGATCGAAAGTTATATAAATTATATACATATATAAACAATTGATTCAACTTTAAATTCGGCCTTACATAACCGTTGTTGTTGTTGCAAAGCCCTTTTCCCCTCATTAAAACACAGATTCAACTAAAATTCATATAGTTTTACAGAAAGATACTGAATATAGCCGATTCTTATTATCGTAGTGGGAGTGGCAAGTACGCATGTCTAACTTTACATAACCCGTGGCTGCCCAGTAAAACACAAAATCGTCTAGTAATTCTTATTTTTAATCGAAAATTGCCGAATAGTCGAATTTTATTAGCCACGTGGATTACAGATGGGCGTGGCAGGCATACAAACGCAAAAAATCGGTTACCAAACTACATAATAACTTTAAATACATGCAAACACAACTTGCAACCGTTGCCTTCCATTTGTACGATATATCGTACAAAGCTTTGTGGTCATTTATACGATATATCGTACAATTTTTTTGAAGACTCGGGAAAAATATTTAGACGCAAAAAATGTTAAATTTAGTAAGTTCTATAAATCAACTGAGATCCATACATTTTGACAAAACAACTTATGTCGAAATAGTGAAATTTTCCAGTTTTTTAATCATAAAGACAAAATTTCAAAACGCTTCTTTTGGTATAATCGGCTTGTTTTTACGACATTTAGTTACAGAGATATGATGTATAGCATTTCAAATTTTCTCGAATTTTGTATGAGATTTGCTCTACACCTTATCAGTATTTTCGCTCTCCTGAACAATTTGAAAATTAGACTTAGGTTGTTTTGTCAAAATGCCACAGATATATATTTTATTATAAATATTTTATTATATAATTAGTTTTTCCAACGATACATTTATTTTAATTTTAACGCATTAAGATAAAAGGTAAGCCAAAAATATTTTATATTCATCCAGTTATTTATATTTTTTATTTTTGTTAAATATTTTATGTATCCTTGTTTTTCACTAATTTTAATAGGTTTTAGAGATAAGGAATCAATCACCTATTTTTGCATGCGATCAATGTCTTTTATTACACGGTTTTTCCTGAAACCAATCTACCGTGTAAAAACAGAATTAGGTGTACATAAATATTTATAACAAAAACCGTTCCGTTTCTAACAAAAACATTTAACAATTCAATTGACATAAATTGCTGAATAGAGATCATTTCTATTGATCGCAATATTTAGTCCGAAATATCAGAGTGTAAACCTTCGGCAAAAGTGTTCGGGTCTTTTGGCGGAAGCCGAATATTTAACGTTGGCTGAGTAGGCCCAATACCGAAGACGAATATTCGGTCGGACTCTATTTAATACCCACCCTTGGTTTGGGTACTTTATTCCCCGTACCTCATTCTCCACTTTGAAATAGCCTCTCTACGCAAAACCTTTTCTACTCAATTTCCATACAAATGACAAAGCCTTCTTAATGGTTGTAAACCATTGCCTTTGTTTATGCTTTATTCAATGGCCGTGTCCTCCCAGCTGTAGTTTCCATCCAAGTCTTTCACCCAAGTTTATGGACCGCTTCGTTTACTCCAACTTGAACAAATCTCTATCATACTTATAATTCCAACGGCTGATTGTCTAAACTGTCATTGAAGTAAATTTCAATAATTTGCTTCTAGCCATCTTTGGCTTCAACTTGTATAACTAAATAATTTCCAACGACACATATGTAGCTTATTGCCAGGATTACAATTTAACCCTTTCCGGTCAATTCCACATTTCTAGAGATTCCTTCCAAATATTGACTCTTATTGAACATTTTAGCAATAAAATACAAAAAAATTTCAACAAAATTATTTTGGTTGAGAATTACAGCTCAATCAATTTTGTACGATATATCGTACAATGGTCCGCAAAGGAGTAAAAATTCATGAATTTTATGTTTCGGTTTTTAAAGTTTTATGAAAAACTCATTGATTTTTTTGATAAAAAACATAAATTATAACAACAAAAAATTAAAACATGATGTCATTTTGATCGAAAGTTATATAAATTATATACATATATAAACAATTGATTCAACTTTAAATTCGGCCTTACATAACCGTTGTTGTTGTTGCAAAGCCCTTTTCCCCTCATTAAAACACAGATTCAACTAAAATTCATATAGTTTTACAGAAAGATACTGAATATAGCCGATTCTTATTATCGTAGTGGGAGTGGCAAGTACGCATGTCTAACTTTACATAACCCGTGGCTGCCCAGTAAAACACAAAATCGTCTAGTAATTCTTATTTTTAATCGAAAATTGCCGAATAGTCGAATTTTATTAGCCACGTGGATTACAGATGGGCGTGGCAGGCATACAAACGCAAAAAATCGGTTACCAAACTACATAATAACTTTAAATACATGCAAACACAACTTGCAACCGTTGCCTTCCATTTGTACGATATATCGTACAAAGCTTTGTGGTCATTTATACGATATATCGTACAATTTTTTTGAAGACTCGGGAAAAATATTTAGACGCAAAAAATGTTAAATTTAGTAAGTTCTATAAATCAACTGAGATCCATACATTTTGACAAAACAACTTATGTCGAAATAGTGAAATTTTCCAGTTTTTTAATCATAAAGACAAAATTTCAAAACGCTTCTTTTGGTATAATCGGCTTGTTTTTACGACATTTAGTTACAGAGATATGATGTATAGCATTTCAAATTTTCTCGAATTTTGTATGAGATTTGCTCTACACCTTATCAGTATTTTCGCTCTCCTGAACAATTTGAAAATTAGACTTAGGTTGTTTTGTCAAAATGCCACAGATATATATTTTATTATAAATATTTTATTATATAATTAGTTTTTCCAACGATACATTTATTTTAATTTTAACGCATTAAGATAAAAGGTAAGCCAAAAATATTTTATATTCATCCAGTTATTTATATTTTTTATTTTTGTTAAATATTTTATGTATCCTTGTTTTTCACTAATTTTAATAGGTTTTAGAGATAAGGAATCAATCACCTATTTTTGCATGCGATCAATGTCTTTTATTACACGGTTTTTCCTGAAACCAATCTACCGTGTAAAAACAGAATTAGGTGTACATAAATATTTATAACAAAAACCGTTCCGTTTCTAACAAAAACATTTAACAATTCAATTGACATAAATTGCTGAATAGAGATCATTTCTATTGATCGCAATATTTAGTCCGAAATATCAGAGTGTAAACCTTCGGCAAAAGTGTTCGGGTCTTTTGGCGGAAGCCGAATATTTAACGTTGGCTGAGTAGGCCCAATACCGAAGACGAATATTCGGTCGGACTCTATTTAATACCCACCCTTGGTTTGGGTACTTTATTCCCCGTACCTCATTCTCCACTTTGAAATAGCCTCTCTACGCAAAACCTTTTCTACTCAATTTCCATACAAATGACAAAGCCTTCTTAATGGTTGTAAACCATTGCCTTTGTTTATGCTTTATTCAATGGCCGTGTCCTCCCAGCTGTAGTTTCCATCCAAGTCTTTCACCCAAGTTTATGGACCGCTTCGTTTACTCCAACTTGAACAAATCTCTATCATACTTATAATTCCAACGGCTGATTGTCTAAACTGTCATTGAAGTAAATTTCAATAATTTGCTTCTAGCCATCTTTGGCTTCAACTTGTATAACTAAATAATTTCCAACGACACATATGTAGCTTATTGCCAGGATTACAATTTAACCCTTTCCGGTCAATTCCACATTTCTAGAGATTCCTTCCAAATATTGACTCTTATTGAACATTTTAGCAATAAAATACAAAAAAATTTCAACAAAATTATTTTGGTTGAGAATTACAGCTCAATCAATTTTGTACGATATATCGTACAATGGTCCGCAAAGGAGTAAAAATTCATGAATTTTATGTTTCGGTTTTTAAAGTTTTATGAAAAACTCATTGATTTTTTTGATAAAAAACATAAATTATAACAACAAAAAATTAAAACATGATGTCATTTTGATCGAAAGTTATATAAATTATATACATATATAAACAATTGATTCAACTTTAAATTCGGCCTTACATAACCGTTGTTGTTGTTGCAAAGCCCTTTTCCCCTCATTAAAACACAGATTCAACTAAAATTCATATAGTTTTACAGAAAGATACTGAATATAGCCGATTCTTATTATCGTAGTGGGAGTGGCAAGTACGCATGTCTAACTTTACATAACCCGTGGCTGCCCAGTAAAACACAAAATCGTCTAGTAATTCTTATTTTTAATCGAAAATTGCCGAATAGTCGAATTTTATTAGCCACGTGGATTACAGATGGGCGTGGCAGGCATACAAACGCAAAAAATCGGTTACCAAACTACATAATAACTTTAAATACATGCAAACACAACTTGCAACCGTTGCCTTCCATTTGTACGATATATCGTACAAAGCTTTGTGGTCATTTATACGATATATCGTACAATTTTTTTGAAGACTCGGGAAAAATATTTAGACGCAAAAAATGTTAAATTTAGTAAGTTCTATAAATCAACTGAGATCCATACTCTGAAATTGTTTCGCTTTTTGGTACCAAAATGTATTACATATTTAAAAATTCCTACGCAGAAGTACAGTCATTTGCTGGTTTTTCAAATTCTTGCAAAAAGCTGCTTACAAAACGCACTCATACTGTGTAGTCACGGCTATTATGATCTATATTTTTAAACAGAATGATAGAACACAGCCTACTTAATGAAAATTAAGTAGGCTGTTGTACAAAAAGTGCTTTCGCTGTCCAAAAAAAAAAATCGTCGAAAAAATAGTAGATAGAGTAGTAGTAGATAGATATATCTAGATATAGTATAGTAAGTAAATAGTAGATATAGTAAAGTAGTAGATATAGTAAAGTAGTAGATAGATATATCGTACAAATTTCCGGAAAGGGTTAAGGATTGAAAACAGGATCTAGATTTCAGTTGGTAAGAATCTGGCAAACAGTTAAACATGGGTTCAAATTTATCTTTCGAAGACTTTTGACCTCCGTAAATAAAAAACATTTCTAGCACAGCTCTCAAAATACCGATACCAAGTAATAATCATTCGCAATAATTTATGTTTTGAATGTAATTTTGTACACAACTGGAAGTATCCTACAGTTTTATGATCGCTTCTAACTGTGAACTGGATGCATTTTCATAAAAAAATTTGCTAAAATATCTTTTCCGCGTATTTATGCCGCGTCTTTATTTCTCAAAATGTTTCCTCTGACACACTTTCGTGCAACAAAAAAATCGTATTAAACATAACTAAATGAACGTTTCGGAACAAAATACTTTGCTGTAAAACTAAACTGCGCAATGCCGCTGCTCCTCCAACTCTGACTGCTGCAATTGCTGCACTACGAGTATCTGAAATTCATTTGCAGAACTGCAACGCCAAGTGGAAAAGCGCCGTTTCACACTCTCAGCGCCCGACTACAGCAACACTTGACTTATTTATGCAATCGCCCTGCATCCACAAAACGCTGACCAACTAATGGGCGCAACCGAACGCCACGCACCACTGCAGTTCGCTGCGTTGCGGGCGTTGTGTGGTGTGGCCGGCGGCTGCACGTTTGCGCGTTGTGCGGGGCGGCGTGTGCGCCTTGCGAAAATTATTTCACTGGCGTAAATCTTAACATAAATCTTGAGTGAAATTTTCACTTTGCTAGTGCGCGTTTTGCCTGCAAGAAATGCCAAGAAAGCAGCGCGCGCACCACACCCTCTCATGCAGCACTCGCACACACACACAAACACACACACATGCAACACACAGTAGCAGCAAAAGGCGCACTTCGGCAGCACAGTGGCTCAAGTGAAATAATAATAGCAAGAAATTTAATAATGGCGTCGGCATAACAAAGCAGCAGCAGCAATGGCCGTGGCGGCTCCTTCCGTAGGCTCTGTGCCTGTGCAGCGGCGCGCAGTTGTAGTCTAGTTTCAGGCGCAGCAAAAGAGTTGAAAAGTAATGTAGTGCCCCGCGTTGCTGCTCTGATTGCGATTGTGTCGGTATGACTGCCTTTGTGTTTGTGTGTAGGTGTAGGTGTGCGTATGTTTGTGTGTGGCTTTGGCGTGGTCGTGATTGCGCCTGAGAAAATAAAAGCCAAACGTAGATGGTTAAAGTGCGAAAGCAAATGAATGAAAGCAGCAATGAAATGGCAGAAAATGGCGCACGCACACCAACCGTACAATACAGTACAAAAGCAACAACAACAACAGCAGCATCAACAACAACAACAACAACAACAACGACCCATTTGCAACGTTGAGCAAATAGCAAAAAGCAAAGCGTAGCAACGGATTCTTAAATTGCTTGTTGCCGCCGCCGCTGCTGCAGCTTATTAAAATTAAATAAACGCAACAACATTGTGCGCAAATATTAATGAGCCAACAGCTGCCGTCGCCGCCGCCGCCGCCGGCTCTTCACTCTCCAGCGTCGAGCCAATGTTTGTCGGCCGCAGGCGAATTCTGCTTCAGCCGTCAACGCGCCGCCAATCGCGCACATCGCTGCCGGACAGCGTAATGAAGCCACAGTCGGTGTCGGTGTCGGTGTCGATGTCGGAGTCGGGGTCGCCGTATGACCCGGTTTAATTATTCAAGCATGCGTCGCTGCTATCTCGGCATGTGGTACGAAGATTTATTGGCAATTTTTGCGGCACTCATTACCGCAATGAGTTGCGTTTATTTGGGCTTTTGGCTTTTAGTATTTTGTGCCGCCATTATGTAGAATTCAGTGTTTGAAGTCATAGAGAATCTGAAGTTCCAAATTTTGGCTCACTAGAAAAATTCGTTTGGAATAATTTTTGAAGCAGTTAATGCCAAATGACGTCGAACAATGCCTCTTTGAAAACCTGCAGAGCAAAGTTGACTGATTTACGTTTGTTTAAATAGCCAAAAAAAAGTGCTGGCACAATAGCAATTTGACATAACTCGCTACTGTTAGCACATTGCTTCGACAGTAGCTCAGCTATGCCACGAAGACCCGTTCCGATAGAAAAAACATTGAAATGAGGACTCGAATATATGTATTTACTGATAGAATCAGTTCTCGCTTTCAACAAGGCAAAGCAGACAGTGAATAGATCCATGAAAATCCTATTTCAATCTGAATCTTATCTGACACCTATCTGAATATTGCTGCAGAAATCGTTAGAAGACAATCGTAGTCTTTTTGGGTTGGTATCTATCAGACAGTGGCCCGCTACAACGCTGATCAAGGTTCTCCACTGGTCTATGTTTAGTGAAAGAAGTTCTATAGAACACCGGAGTTATGGAGTTCGCAGAATTTGGCGTACAATTACTCCTCTATCGCCTTTACTCCATTTGAAGTGAGTTCCATGTAAATAGAATCTACAAGTAGATAAAGTATGTAAGTAGGTAAAAGATTAGTTAGAGGACAAGTACCGACCATTGCCACATCTTTTCTGAACTGGAAATTATATTAAAATCAAAATTCTATTGGTTGATCTGAGAGATAAGGATGGTCTTTCTTAAGTTCGAAGTTGTCAAATTAAAAGAAATTGAATGAATTTCTATATAAAGTGTTACAGTATTTGTTCCTTTAAGGTGTATAGATTCCAAAACTAATCATCAAATAGACTTGAGTCTTGCAGACGAGGGTTTTCTCAGTGTCTAGAAGATCAAATTCTGGGTCTTCCACATCTCTTTTGTGCTTTAAGTTAAAACGAACTTCTAATGGTTGGTCTGTGCGATTCAGATTTCTTTCTCAAGTTGGAAGTTGTCAGATTTTAAAACTTGAATGAATTTCTATATACAGTTACACATATAGGTAGTATTTGTTCCTTTAAGGTGTATAGATTCCAAAACTTATCATTTAAAGGACTTGAGTCTTTCAGAGGAGGTTTGTTTCGGTGTTTGGAGGATGAGACCAAAGCCTTAGTTAAGTTTTTAGTTAAATTGAATCGAAGTTCAAATTTAAGCGATTTAAAAAATGACAAAATTTTCTATATAAATTGAATGGAAATATATTTCAAATACAATATTTCTTTCTGTAAGAACTATAGACCCCAAATCAATATACAATCTTACAGAAGTGGTTTGCTTCGGTGTCCAGAGGATGAATTCATTAAGTTATGACGAAATTCTAATACTTTGTTGGTCTTGGAGGCGGATTGCCAATGCTTTACTGCACTTTTAACTCGAATGCGAGTAGGTATCATATTAAAGTCATGCTCCAACATACAACATATGTGTATGTTATGTGAATGTGTGTTTGTACACACATGTTACACTTTAGAAAATTTTCAATTTGCATTAAGTAAAAGGCAATTTTGCAAAAGGCAACATTTTCTTTATTTAATTATTAATGCGAAATATTAACCGACTACTCGTTGCAGCGGCCATGCCGCTAGCCGTCGTTGTTGCTTTGTTGTCTAAAAAAATATTGTTGCTCTTAGGCGAATGGCACCCCAACCACTCACCGAAGTCGACTTTTGTTTTGGCAATTTTTGCTTTTACATATTTAATTTACTGTCAAAGTAGATGTCTTCCCCCTACTTCCCTCCTACTGCGGCAACGGCACAAGGAGCAGGAGCAATGCCCGGCGGCGAATGAGTCGCGCTACTCATTGTTTTGCCATTTTCATATTTGGCCCAGATCTGCGAACCTACATGAGAACACACACGCACCCATACACACACACACACACACACAAACACTCATATGCGCAAATGCTTTTATTCAGTTTCTTTTTTGTGCCCGGCTTTTGAATTTTTACAACTTTATTTTCTCTGCTCTGCACTCGACTTTTGCTCCGTTGATTTGCATATTTGACCAATTTTCATAGGGAAAAATAACAAATGAATGAGAAAACTTTACGCTTTTAATATTTTCGAGAAAAACGACAAAGAAGCAGACCAGAATTGACGAACTGAAACGCAACGAAATTGAGTCGCCGTGATGAAAAGGACACCGCTTTCGGTCGTTGCGTGGCGCGTTCGAATGTTTCGCATGTGGGCTGATTGGCTGGTTTTTGCATTTTTAATAAAAATATCCTTTGGCTAAGCTGAACTATCTGCCGAGTTTTAAGCAGAATGGGGTTTTTTGTTTTGGTAAATATTCAGTTTCGCTACCCACCGAATGAAGTGAATGCATGAACGGAAGCAGGAAAGTGGCCTTAGGTGATTTTTGCTACGAACCCTTTTTTGCGCGGCGCGTAGAAATTACTTTTTTCCCGTAAAAGTTAGGCAAAGTTAACATGAGCGTGACAAATTTTTCCATTAAACTTTTTTCACGACAAACACGCACGCAAATTTTCAATTTAGCGGCGCGCATGTGTGCGTTTGCACACAAGTTTTCAAGTGTGTGTGAATTTTAGTGCAGTTTTGCCAAAACACAACCTGTGACTCATGGATAGATATGTATGACAAGTCGGGCTGGTTAGAGTTGGTTAGGGGAGTTTCAGTTGCGATGTGGAAAGTTTCGAGCACCACAAGGTTGCAGAATGTTGCAAAGCTTATGTTAATAATACAACCATAGGGCACAATTTGGGCTAAAAGTGACTGGAATATATCGTTCTACCTCATGATTCATCGATCGATTCATCAAGTTAACATTTCAAGTGCCTGTAAAGTACCTGTGTAAAGTATCCCAGTACTTCATTTTATATTTCACATCAAATTAAATTCTTTGATACATTCAGGAGGCTAGTCTCCTGACTGATAACCACATTTTTCGATGAATATTCAACCTGAATTTTAATGAATCATTGGGCGAGGAATATTGGAACTAGGTCACCAGTTTGATCAACTATATTTCACAAACCGTGCCCCCGAAATAAACACCACTAAAATTCAAAAGCCTCTGCACGACATTCGACTGTTCTGTTTAACTCGAATGTGTTGGAATTCTTTTTCTTTTAAAGTTTGCGATGACATTTGTTGAACGATTTACTATGAAGCATTATTAAAGTATTTAATTGTTTGAGTGCATGTTTAGTGTGACCATATGGTCACGCTAGGCGCTACTGGGTTAAAAACCAGTGCACTATGGTCCTTGTGACCGGATTTTTGGCCAATGTAGGTTTTTCTAAATTTTTGATTTTTGATGATTTCTTTTACCATCACAAAGTAAATCCTTTATATTATAGCACATACTTTGCTTTTATTTCCAATATCAAACTGTTTTTTACGAGCTACTGAATTTGGTTATTTAAGAAAAAATACTAAAATATCTTTTGTGCAGTGGAAAGCATTACACTTTGAGAGTCAATACACAATTCATGAAAATAAAGAAACAAAATTGTGTACCAATACCAAATATAGGTTTTATTCAGTTAGTAGTACAAAGACTTATGGACTAGGGATTGCAATCCCGGGATCCCGAATCCCGAATCCCGGATAATTTCAGTCCGGAAAAACCCCAGGTTTGGGAATATCCGATTCTGGGATCGCAACATAAAAATAGCTTACATTTTGTTTTGTCACCTTAATTTCAAAAAAGGCAAATCTTATTTAATACAAACAATAAGTAAAAATAAGTTTCAATGCAACAATAGCTCTGTTTGTGTACGGATACTTTATACGAATTTGTACAAACTACACAGCTCTGTTTTGGATAATTTTCCAGTAAAAATTTGCCACTAGCTAAAATCAGGACAGCATGCAAACTTACGTCAACGCTTCCAAAAAATTAAACAATCCCAAAAAAAAAAAATTACTAAATTGTTTTAAAAACTTGCAAGTTTAACACTAGAATGCCCAAGGTAGTCATTTTGACTACATTGAGGTTTTTTATTGTAAATAACTTTTCTTGCATCGCTTTCTAAAAAAATATCTTACGTGACTTTTATTAATTTTTAAAGCTAAATGAAATAAATAAATTTTAAAAAAATTGTAAAAAAAAATTGTTTACCCGAATTTTGCAAAATTTACCTTAAATGCCCAAAATTGTCAGCAAATCTTACTGATAAATAGACAAATATGCATCTTCAATTGCGAAATATGAAAATTTCAAATAATTGCAAACATTTAAAAATAATAATATCATAGTAGGCTGTGACAATTCCCAAGTTTTTCAATTCCAATTCCAAGTTTTGCATTTTAGGTATGTCAGATTGTCGGGCATTCTAGGGTTAACTCTTGTATACTCCACTGTGACTTGTCACACTCACAAATACACAGAGAAAATGGTGTAAATAAGAGAGTTAAAGAAAGAAAAAGCTGATATAAAAGTTTCATTTGAGGCTTAAAACTATACGAAAACTTGAATTATTGATATTACTCACACCGAATTTTACTTATTTTGAAATGGCAGAAACCGTGGCCAAAACTTTCAAGAACTGTATGAAGACGATTTCACTTACTGGTACTAAACCAGAGATATGCTTTTTTCAGCAGATTTTCCAGGTAGTTTGGCAATTAAATGCATTTTTGTCTTATAAGTTTATTTATTTATTTTTTATTTCTTTAATAATAATAATTTCTAACACCACAAGCAATGAAGCATGTTGGTGTTGTTGAAGTTTGTTGTTATTTGTCATGAATATTTTGTTCTTAGTTTTAAGGTTAGGACACAAAATTGTTTTAATACGAAAATAAAATTTATTTGATTAAAAAATATTTTTGATTTAGTTCATTAAAAAAAATATCCCAAAATAATTCCAGGATCGGGTTCCCAGGATTGCGATTTTCAGTCCCGAAAATTCCGAGATTGTAAAATTGGTTCGGGATTGCAATCCCTAATACTTATGTACAACTTTCGTCTATTTTAAATAACTGAATTCTAAAAATGGGCATCAATTAGTGACTTCAAAGGTGATAATTTTTCACTTTTTGTAGAGCTGCACTCAAATGGCTACGTTTGGCTGTCTACATACTTTTTACATTGTAAGACTAAAGACCATCTAACTCTATGGTCTCGATGGTCTCTCTATAATTCTATGGAGTTATACGGTCTTTGGTAAGACTGATCAATTTAGAGTTCATGTGCAAAACTGACATTGCATTTTTATGAAAACGTCAACATTTTCATTTGTTTTAATTTTTTAAATTTGATTTTTAAAATTAAATTTTTTAATTGAAATTCATTGCTTTTAACTTCATATTGTGCAAAAGATTGTTTTCTGTTAATTTGTATTGTTATGCTAAATACTATTGAAAAGAATAAAGTTCCTAACAGTCATATTACTGCTTAAAAATAATTGTTGTTGACAGCTTTTCTTGCCACTTTTATTTTTTCAGTAACCATTTTAGCTATTTCAAAAAATAAATATACAATTTCAAGTTAATATTCCTACTTCTTTAATTTTGGAAAATTAAAAAGAAATTATGTTCGTTAGGACCATAGTGCACTGACTTGCTGCTAGTACAAACTACCTCATCGCCTCGAGTAATAATCAAATAGCGGCAGCTCAGTTTTAGCCAACCTGATACGTTTCAAATTATAATATGCAGTTTTATACCCCATCAGGCATTCGCCATGATTTTATTTATGGCCAAAATGTGAAACTTGAAACATGCCAAACACGAGATTCTGCACTCGAGCAGCGCGCATCAAGGCAGCAGCCACGCCGCGGAAGCCACTTCTCCGTCCATTAAGCCAAAAGAAATTCATAAAGCCGTTACATAAAATCTCCAGGCCTCCCACCCCGCACCAATGCCACGTCGGAATTTCGCAGCAGCCCAAATGTGTAAACATTTTATATTTGCACACTATTTCACCTGCTGTTACCGCCGCAGCGCGCACCCCAACACGCGGAGGGGGGGACGGGCCATATTTTTCGGCAGCTTATTGCCGCGCAGCCATATCTGCAGTGCGATGATGTGCCCTGAGCCGTGGAATATTATTACGAGTACTCGCCCGCCGACCCAACTGCAGTCATTCACAGCTCACGCTGTGCCGCAGGCGACGAGGGGCGGAGCAGCGTTCGAGCACCTTTTTAAGCATTGCTGTGCGGCGCTGGGAGCAATACGATGTGTCGGCAAGATTGCTGTGTGTTATCCTGTGGGATTTCCAAAATTGCCCTGTTTAAGCCATACTCGCATTGCCTCGCTCCACGTGCGCAATGAAGTGTGCAGTGTCGGGTGGGCAAAGGTAATAAAGAATATCCTTTTTTGTTTGTTTGTTGGTCTCGGTTGAAACACTAAGCCGAAATTTATGTGCAACATCACAAGTGGTGGGCTACCAAGAGCTTACAACAACAAGAGAATTGTGGTTTTAAGGTGATTTTCCAGCTGAAAGTGATTGAGTGCAAGGAAGGGGTGAAACGGTTTGGATGCTGTTAATTGCTTTTTTAATTGATTTGATTAATTCACTAATCGGTGAATCTCGAATTTGTCACCAATTATGGTTACAGAGAATGTAAATAATATAATTTTGTCCCACTTGCGCTGAATACATCAATTTTTCTTAACACTCTTTCGTTTACCTATTCGCATGTTTTTTCATCGTTACAACAATTCGATTCTTCATGAAGTAGACAGAAAAAGGCGCCTTATGGCACACTTAATGACAACCAGAAAGATTCATTGTACCCCCTTAGATCATCTGGTATTTTGTGTGCTCAAGTATGAAATCAGACCGTTCTGCGATATTTGCATCAGGTCCTCATCATTGATGCTATGTTTTTCTAGAAACGTATGGCCCACTTAACGGTGTCCTAAAAACAATTTCCAAGTAATTATGTTCGATTTCAAATCTTATGAGGCTTTAGTTATTATTTATAAGGCTAATAATACTCCAATACATATTGGTTAAGTCTGAGGTAAAAGTTCAGGATTCGACAGCTCTTGATGGTCTGTGTGGGGGGTTATGTAAGGGGCATACTTGGCTTTAAGTTATCAAAGGATTGTACAGGCTTTATTTTCTTTAAAAAATTTTCCAACAAAATCAGTTAGAATTTTTTAAGAAAATCCTGAGCAATCATTGAAAAACAGTTGTCCTGATAAATTGAAGCTCTTTGATCACATTAAAAATCGTGCAATTCCTTATGTTCATTGAGGGTGCTATTGACTCATTGGAAACTTTCCGAAACATGGATGAACCACGAACGATTCTCTTTCTGTGAAACACCTTATTGGTAATTACTTAGCAGAGATGAGTCTTCTGATACCATCGTTTTGGGTCTTTATTTAAATAATCCACTTAAAAATCGGAAATTTTGCATTCCATGTAAACACGATGCAAAACTGCGGAAAAATTTGAATTAGTTGATTCAAGTTCAAGAGTTCACATTTTTGCTTTTCAGGTCTGTTCACTAGTTTTTAAATCTCCCCATGAAAAAAGGAAATTATTAAAATTAAAGATTTTGATTTGATATGTACCTATTTAATTTCGATTTTATTTGGATTTGATTTCCATATGATTTGGATTTGATTTGCATTTGATTTACTTAGATTGATTTTATTTTGATTTGTTCAATTCTATTTGATTTGGACGTACATAAGTAATTTGCAATTGGTTTCGATTTTATTTTGATTTGTTTCCGATTTTATTTTGATTTGTTTCCGATTTTATTTTGATTTGTTTCTGATTTTATTTTGCTTTTATTTCCATTTTATTTAAATGTGATTTGGATTTGTTTTCAATTTAATTTTTTTTATTCGGATTTTGTTTTGATTGAATTTGATTTGCTTCGAATTTGATTTAGAATTGATTTTAATTTGATTTCGCTTTTACTTGAATTTTATTGCCATTTTATTTGGATTTTATTTGCATTCAATTTTGAGTTTATGCTGATTTAGTTTTGGTTTTATGCTGATTTGATTTGGATTTTACTGATTTGAGTTTGATTTGATTTGATTCAATTTGAATTTGATTAGGATTTGATTTGGAATTGATTTGGATTTGATTTAAATGTTATTTGGATTTTTTCGAATTGATTTGGATTCGATTTTAATTTGAATTGTATTTAATTTGGATCTGACAGGAATTTTATTTCGATTATACTTCGATTTTATTTGGATATAAGTTTGATTTGATTTTAGTTTGCTATGGATATGATTTGGAATTAATTTGAATTTTAATTCGATTTGAGGATCATTGTAATTTTATTTGAATTTATTGCAATAAATAAATAATTGCCGTTTTGTTTTGATTTGATGAATACTTTTAATTCGGATTTTATTTCGATTTAATTTTATTTGCTTTGAATTTGATTTAAAATTGACTTAAATTTGATTTCGCTTTAGTTGAATTTTATTTGTATTGAATTTATTTATTTATTTTTATTCGGATTTAATTTTATTCTGATATGGTTTTATTTGGATTATATTGCTGTTTCGTTTTGATTTAATTTGATTTGCATTTGATTCTGATTTCATTTGGAATTGCTTGGAATTTGATTTGGACTTTTCGATTTGATTAATTTTAATTTGATCTGCTTTAGATTTGGCTGGAATTTGAGGCGGATGTTATTTCGATTATATTTCAAATCTATTTGGATTAAATTTTATTTTTACTTTAATTTGGCTTTGGGTTCCATTTAAAATTTACTTAAATTTAATTTCGCTTTTATTTGGATTTTATTTGTATGTAATTTTGAGTTTATGCTGATTGAGTTTTCGTTTTAACCCATTTTCGGCCGCTACCAAAAATAGCCAATATTTTTGTAATTCCTTTTAAGGACTTACATTTAGGACCTTAATCAAGAAAATTTTTGGATTTTTTTTGTGTTTTTTTTTTTTACAAATTTTTTTTATAAATTAATAAAAATTAAATTTCAAATAAAACAAATATATATGTACATAGTTTTAGTCAAATAATAATCAAGCATGAAAACAAACAATTGTTGGCTTATATATGTACATACATGACGACTTCTGGCCAATCGTCGATTTTTCGACCACTGAAAAGTACGCGGTGCTGATAGGTAAAAATATTTTCATAATCTTATGGATATCAATTGATTGTGGTAATTTGGTCTTTGGTCAACATCTCTAAATTTATCGTTTTTAAAAAAAATTATTATTTCGAGGGGTTACCAAAAGACCAAAGCTATTTTCTGCATCAAAAGTTCAAAGATATAATGTCTAAGTGCAGAGCTACTATCCTTCAAAGTGGCTGGTCGAAAAATCGACCAGCGGCCGAAAATGGGTTAATATCATTTGATTTGGATTTTAATGTGGTTTCGTTTTGATTTGATTAGATTTGCATTTGATTCTGATTTTATTTGGGATTGCTTGTAATTTGATTTGGACTTTTCGATTTGATTTGGATTTGATTTTAATTTTAATTTGATCTGATTTAGATTTGGCTGGAATTTGAGGCGGATGTTATTTCGATTATATTTCAATTCTATTTGGTTTAAATTTAATTGTTCCTTTAATTTGCTGTGGATTTGATTTGAAATTGTTTTGAATTTGATTACAATTATATTTGCATTTTATGGCGATTTTATTTTGTTTTAATTTGAATTTGATGTCAAGTCTCTTCTGATTTAATTTTGATTTTATTTAGATTTGATTTCGATTTGATTGTGATGGGGATTGGATTTGGGTTCGATTTAATATGATTTCGATTTATTTTTATTTCAATTTGATTTGGATTTGATTTTATTTTGGTCTTATTGCGATTGTGATTTGGGTTTAGTTAGTTTTTGATAACATTTTCATTGCATTTGAATTTGAATAAGATTTAATTTTAATTTTTATTTTATTTAAAATTGATTTGGATTTGATTCGCAATTTATTCGGATTTTAGTTCGATTTGATTTGAATTTTATTGTGATTCTTATTTGGTTTGGGGTTGATTTAATATAATTTTGATTTTTTTTAATTTAAAGTTGATCTGGTTTTATTTTGATTTTATTGCGATTGTTGTTTGGTTAGTTTTTAATAAAATTTAAATTTTATTTGATTTTGATTTAAATTTGGTTTTTATCGATTTGATTTAAATTTTATTTGTGCTTGAGATGGATTCGATTTGCATTTGGATTCGATTTGAATTTGGTAAAGATTTGTTTGGAATTGATTTAGATATGATTTGACTAAAATTGATTTCACTGACATATTGATTGATTCATTAACTTAATTTTTCATTATCATTTCATAATCGTATGAAGGCAGCTTCTCATTACCTTGTATTTTGTTATTTAACAAAAAACTCTCTTTTAAAATTATTGTTTTTTTGAGCAGTTTAGAAAACTGTGCATTGAGCATTTGAACTCAACGTGTGGATTTGTGAAGCAATGGTAATTTTATTAATCGATATTGTTGACTTTGGCAATTTTTTGTTTTTTTTCCTGATATGCATACTTTATTTTATTCAGAATAGAGCGATAAAAGCGCGAAATGGCGAATGCATTTACTGTATATCGAAAAATTATGCGGTTCAAGCTGCTGCCGTCATAAATTCCGCCGCTTGCTTTTGCCGCAACCTTAGGCGGCATTGCCCACCACCACCACCACCGCCCGTCCAATTCATCTGCAGCCATTACCAACAGCATTAAAAATGAGCAATGCCGTTGCACGTAACACGCCAAAAATTAAAGCCCAGCAGCGGGGTTTTTTATGCGGCAGCAGCTGACACTTTAGCAACATGGCGGCGCATCCACGGCCCGAGCGATGCCAAAACGCTGCCGCCGCTTTGGTTGGCTTTAACGCGGCGCGTATGCATTTGCCTTCGAAAGCTGCGCCATGGGGCGTACGAGGGAACCCACAATCAGCCGCTCAACCCACTTTGTGCTGCTTCATTTTCTCGTTGGGTTGCTTTATGAGTATTGAGCATTGTTTAGTATGCAAAACCATTTGCGTTATATTTCACACCTACCACACGCACGCCCACTCACACACATTCACACTAACACACACACACGCGCTCAGTGAGTCAGCGACACACGCGCTCGTGCTGGCTGTTTGGCACTGCCACTGCCACTGCCACTGAATGGAAACATTGACACAATGCAGCGCACAAAGAGCAGCCACCAGCGTTAAGTCAAGCGCGACGGTCGCGCACGCAATGCACGATTTCGCCGCCAGCGCACAGTGCGCCAGCTGGGCGTGACGGCGAAGATGGCAAAGTTAAGAACCGCACTCAACAAAATACATATTTGAAATTTTATAGAAGTGCGCGCTCTGGAGAGTTGGCGCTCTGGGACGCTGGGCGCATGGAGCGCGCAATGCCAATGACGTTGGCAGCAGCTGCGGCCGCAAGTCAAATTGCCGTTCCCGCTGAGCTTTGAGCACATTGATAAGTATTCGATTTTCGGTGTTTGATTTTTGCATTTCTGCCCTCGCAGCCGATGACTGAATTGCATCAAAATACATATACACACAAGTTGGTTAATAGGATTTAAACATTGCACTTAAATCCATAACTTGGGTGCCTTAAAAACATAGGGATTCTATGTCTCCTTGGGAAGTGTGATGTAATAGAATCTCTTGATACAAGAAATAGTTCAATGAGCATGTCTGAACTTTATATTAATTTAATTAAAAGCCTTATATGCGAGATTTGACTGATGATTTTAATGCGAATTAAATGTTATTATGTTTTGATATCATAGATATTAATCAAAAAGCTGTGAAACTTCACTAGCAGGACTCGATCCGAGAGGTCCAATTGTGTATGATTCCGTGTTATAAGTGGAGATGCATTTCAACAAAGGTTTAAAATTATGTTGTTCTGTAGTTGATCAATTGTCAATGTTGTTGGTTTGATTTCATAAACCAGTAAATTAACATAGTTCCAGAGCAAAAAGTCTAAAGGCTTTGAATAGCCCAAACTTAGCGCCCATTCCACATTGCATTTCTGAAAATACTGTAAATACTTATTTACTGTGTAAATAAGTCATCCAATAGAGGCTTAAAACACATCAGTTACCATTGGTCCATTGCACAGTGATTCGACTCCATACAACCGCACTCCACATCCGACTCCATACAGCCATACAAAATTAGAAGGAGTGGTCCGTTTCTCATAAAATTTAGTATACTAGTTAATAACGGTCTGCTGAATTGAAAAATCCATTTTGTTTTTCTTAAACTGTTGTAGATTGGCAATGCCTAAGACTTAAATTTGTAAATTTCGTCATTTTTGGTGAGCTATAGCAACGAGTTTCTTGGCTAAATTTTTCAGATTTTACATTTAATCGGTAACGTCAACATTGATAATTGCAAAGAGTAACAGAAATTGCCGTAGGACCCTTTAGTTTTGCAATAAAAACGATAACAATAGACGTACGTTTTGCTTTTTTGCAGTTTTCTCAATTTTTCATGCTGATTGCTTTTTTTAGGGATGAAACAATTAAATTTTGTCGAAAAATACGTGGTTAGACCACTTTTCAAATAGAATTATTTTCTGAGATCGGAAGATATCGGAGGATTTAATTACATTATCCGACAAAGAAAGAATGCTTCTTAAAATAAAAAAAAATCCAGGAACATAGTTTTACATACTTTTTAGATATTTTCCTCTAAGTTTTGCCAATTTTCTGATTTTAAATTTAGAAAAATATTTTGAATGAAAAGTGATATAGAAGCCTCAGCTTTGCCAATTTTTACAAAACATTAAAAGCGAAAATGGCCACATTATTTCTTAATCTATATTTTCAGCAACTTCTTGATAATGATGTAGTTTTACAATTTTTTTTACTCAAAAGACTAAAAAATATAAATTATGTGTTTACATTTTTTGGTGAAAAAAGTTTCAACTCTGAGCCGCTTTTGCACAACACTAAAAAAAAAAAGATGAAATAAAAAGTTGTATTAGGAAGAAAACCACATCTTGCACAATATTTAAGCTATGTTTTTTGGGCTTAGTGATTTAGAAAGCTAACAAAATAAGTAATAAATAACACTGATCAACAGCAAAATGGCTTTTCTGGGTTTGACATCAGTTCTAGGGTAATTAGGGAGCGCTGATTTCGAATCCGCAAACCGTTTTTAAAACTTAGTTTTCGTTTTCGCAAAAAATGGGCGTGTCACTTTTTCGGATTTTCCCTGACTTTTTTCACGTTTTCAATTGTAATTTCTAAACCAATAAACCGGTTGGCATCATTTTCACCTCGTTGCATTATCAACACCTCACGGCTTCTTTTCCAATGTAATTTATTTGTATAAGTTTTTAAAATCCGCGGCAATTGGACCTCAAAGTCGGAAAATATGGAATTTCATGGCGTTTTATTTAATGTTGAAAAACATGCACATTTTTCGTAAATCAAGTATCAAGTTAGGTGTTAAATGAAAGCGGAAACATCAAATAATACAACACAGCCAAATTATTTGGTGTAGTTTCCACCCAGAAAAGCCGACCAAAAGTCGAAATTTGTTGCCCTGTGTAATTATTTAATAATTTTTTCGGATCGAGGTAAAATTAAGCATACAAACTCAAACAAAAATCAACACTTTACCTGCTACTTTTAAATGTTACACCGTGGGACAAAAATCAAAAAATTTCCAAACAAACGAAAAAATCTATATACTCGCGAAACTAGGGGCCAAATGTATATTAGTAAAACTGTTTTGGTTAAAAAATCTATATTTTACTAAGAAATTGAACTCACAGGGTGGATTCCACCCTGACGATAGTAATGGAGGGTTAAGCAAATCATCCGGATGGCCAACAAACTTCATCGAAAGAAGTGTTCAATACTTTCACCACAGTATTTCATTTTGAAATAGAGTATCCAAGTTTTATTTTGAGAGACTAGAAAGAAATATGGAGTGGTCGATCTCAATAAACGGGCAGTTTTGTTCACGAAAGTTTGGTTAAGAATGATGAACTCCAATTTGTTTAAAGCTGAAACATGAGTTGACAATTTAAAATTTAATCTAAATCTTCTTTGAGGCAGAGCGACCGCCTATCAGCACTACGGTATTTTATTAAATAGTATTGTTTTTGTAGTATATAGAATTTCTTTCCTCGATGACATAATGCATTTCTTTGTGTGTTGCACAGCACAACACTCGAACGTTTCGTGGGCCAAGTCACGCCCCTATGATGCCAGCTCACCAGTGGCATTATTTGTTGTTGTTGTTGTTGGCGACAAGAATGCCTTTTATGCGCACACATGTAAATCAGTGACGCGTACGCATCTGTGTGCGTGTACGAGCGCCTTTGAGTGCGCATTCCTTTTGTTGTGCGTCGAGTGTATAGCATCGTCGAAAGGAATTCCATTTTCAATTGTTTGCGCAGATTATGCAGTTGTATTAGTGACAAAACAGTACTTGCACATTTATTATTGTTTCATGGGCGCGTGCAGCGGGAATGGGCGGCGGCTGTGAAGGACGCAGCGTTGGACAATTGTGCTGCGCTTCTTTAAGCTGGAGTTTCGTTGCCTTGAAAGTATGCAGTCACGAGATAAATGCCGCCATCCACTGCAATGCAGTTGACTGTGTGTGTGTTTGTGTGTATGCGGAGAGGCAACTTGCAGCTGGTGTCTTTTGTATGCGTGCGGCGCTGGGTTTGGTGTTCGTGTTGTGTTCATTTTTTTCAAGTTTTTCCCAACTTTTCTCTTTTCGGTTTAGCTAAATTAAGTTTAAATATTAATTATATAAATTTTTTCGGTGTGTGGTAAAGAGCCAAAACTTTGCGCACAAACTTTTTAAACATCCTTGCAATTTGCAACGGTACCTGCCAGCGTTGACAGCGTTCAGTGCGCTCCTCGAGCGTCTGCTGGCTTTTGTGCGAATAATTTCGGACGCTTAATTAACATTTAAATAGACTTTAGTTTCTCGCTATGCCTTATTTATGTATGTGTGTACAACAGTCCGGTTGCTTCCCTTGCCGCCGCCTGCTCGGTTGTTCAGTCTGTTTGTGCACCGTCCCAACTCGCCCACTCGTCTTTGGTCTCTTTAACTCTATTCAACTCGCCATTGTGTTGGCCCCGTCCGGTGTTTGGTGTTTGCTGCTTTCGGATACTCACTAACTACGGTCATCGTCTCGGACTCGGAAACGGTGTTGAATGCGGGCGCTTCGCCGGAAACTTCGCATCGGTACAGCCCGGTAGACATCAGGGTGACCCGCCGCAACATCACTTGTGTGTCGGAGGAATTGCGCAGCTGCAACGAAAACCGGAAGCTTTTTATTAGAATTGCTATTATTTTTATATAAAATACGAGGCGCTCATTAACGAGCGCTAGAATTATAAAACATAAAAATGCTGAAATTTATTTGTTTATTATGGGTCAAAGGACTCGCAATGCTAATGAAACTGAGAATACAACAGATCAGACTTGCTTTGATCTCCATGCGAAGAGATCCCAGTTCACTTGTCCAAAAGTGATCTCTACATGTGGTATGATGAGTTGACTCATCAGGGCAGTTGTACAAGGCTTTTTCTCAGGGACCGTAAAAATTATGAGCTAAATATAAAAATCAAAATATAAAACTAATTTTTTGATTTTTACTTTGAGCTCACCGAATAAAAATTATTTGTTGATTTTTTTTTTTTTGATCAGAAAATAAAAATTATTTGTTCTTTTATGTTTTTGGGGAAAAATAAAAATTATGCGGTGAGTTTTATTTTTCACTTGCAGAATGAGAATTTTTTTTCGGATTTATTTTTTGTTCACAAGTTTTTCTTTTAGTATTTTCAGACTCCCAAATAAAAGCACGTGGACACTTTTACGTGGAAATGCTTGAGATCAGGATTTAAATTGTTTCTGTTTTCTTTAAATCAAAAACAAAAATCTGTTGATAAAAATTTAAAAAATAAATAGCAATAGTGATAAAAAATTTAAAAAATATTATATCCAGAAATTATTATTTATGACATTAAGAAATCACTTGCACAAAAATCCTTCTAATCGACACAAACCACAT
Organism: Melieria crassipennis; assembly: GCA_963668005.1. Lineage (NCBI taxonomy): Eukaryota > Metazoa > Arthropoda > Insecta > Diptera > Ulidiidae > Melieria > Melieria crassipennis. The sequence continues at coordinate 28,316,202 of OY764961.1, read as the reverse complement.
TACTCGAAGATTTTTGGTGCCAAAAAAAGGGATCTCACAATTTAGGAATCAGGATTTAAATTGTTTCTATTTTCTTTAAATCAAAAACAAAAATCTGTTGACAAAAATTGAAAAAATTAATAGCAATGGTGATAAAAAATTTAAAAAATATTATATCCAGAAATTATTATTTATGACATTTAGTAATCACTTCCATAAAGTGATTTGGTGCCAAAAAAATATATCTCACAATTTTGGAATCAGGATTTAAATTGTTTCTATTTTCTTTAAATCAAAAAAAAAATCTGTTGATAAAAATTTAAAAAATAAATAGCAATAGTGATAAAAAATTTAAAAAATATTATATCCAGAAATTATTATTTATGACATTAAGAAATCACTTGCACAAAAATCCTTCTAATCGACACAAACCACATTACTCGAAGATTTTTTCGTGCCACAAAAATAGATCTCACAATTTAGGAATCAGGATTTAAATTGTTTCTATTTTCTTTAAATCAAAAACAAAAAGCTGCTGATAAAAATTGAAAAAAATAAAAAATTGCAATAGTGATAAAAAATTTAAAAAATATTATATCCAGAAATTATTATTTATGACATTAAGAAATCACTTCCACAAAAATCTTTCTAATCGACACAAACCACATTACTCGAAGGTTTTTGGTGCCACAAAAATAGATCTCACAATCTAGGAATCAGGATTTAATTTGTTTCTATTTTCTTTAAATCAAAAACAAAAATCTGTTGATAAAAATTGAAAAAAAAAATAAATAGCAAAAGTGAAAAAAATTTAAAAACTATTATATCCAGAAATTATTATTTATGACATTAAGAAATCACTTCCACACAAATCCTTCTAATCGACACAAACCACATTACTCGAAGGTTTTTGGTGCCACAAAAATAGATCTCACAAACTCGCAAAAACACCTCTTGAGCTGATGAATACCAAATATTTCTTCGGAAAATAGTTTATCGTTCACATACGGCACAGAAGAGACTGGATCAGTATCACTTGTGAGGATGTTGTCTGGTACACCCATGGGTCTTAAATGGACAACGTAGCTGTGTATCAGTCTTGGTCTTGTCTATTAGTCTTGATCAGGTCTTTACCGTAAATTAGGAGAAAATGGTGATCATAATTTCCGGCAGTTAGGTGGCGATCAATGTTATGAACTTGGCGACATTTGATAATTTGATTTGGTAAATGATCTCCAGAATGATTATTCACTCCGGTTTCTGCGCACTATGAAAATTATGGTAATGAAAAAGCGCACAGATTAGCAAAGAAAGTGGGAAATAACAGCCCCATGGATCTGTACCAATCATATAAGACAGCAAGACGCATTACAGGCATTTTGTTAGATAGGAGTTTATAAAGCGAGCTAGCTTCAAGTGGATCCATACAGTAAGATAGCACTACTCTTAACTAGTCTTAACGAAATATTCTGAAAGAAAAGCTAAATACCTTCTGGATCTGAGCAGAGAGGAACTAAGAACCATGACGGGAATGCTATGAGGTCACTATCTATTTTTGTTATCTAGGAGGTTTGTATCCGAAGATTTGTTTTTCGGTTTTAATATCGAAATAATTTCAACTGGTTGCAATTTTTCACTAACTAAGTGTCCAGGGTCATTGTTCAACACATTGGCTAACAAAATGACGAGGTTTAGATTGGGTTTGCAGGAGCGGTTACTAAAAAGCTGTGCATTAACTTGGATCAGGCAATGAACAACGTTTGTTCTGGTGTATAATTTCAGCTTAAACTTGAGTCAGAGACTTTATCTTGCATGTCAAGTCGCTTTTCTTTCCCACTCTACAGTAAGTCCCCTTCATCGATCGAAGGCATAAACGTTCTCTTGATAATTAATTTTTGTTTAGAATGTTCTATAAAATCGTGCGACAGCAAATTTTACACACGAAAAATCAATATCCTCGCAAAACTAGGGACCAAATATGGTAAAATTGCGTTTTTCTCTTTTGCGTTTTTCTCTCTGATTCTCTCTCTCAGGATTTTTTTTTTAAAGGACTTTGAAATTTCAAGGACATGTTTATTTCAAAAATTTATTTAAAAATTGAGCGCAATGTAGAATAACAATATGGGTATCAAATGAAAGAGACAATTCCTTAGAATCTTAAAAAATTTAATGTTTCGGTGCAAAAGGACAAAGAGATATTGAAAATTTCTTTTAAATCTTTATCCTTGAATATCCTTGGAAATTTCCAATAGCTTTTTTTTGAGAAAAATATATCTTAAGAACTAATATGACGTCCTGTATGGTCAGACTGAATCCAACTGAGACAGAAGATTACGAAAATCCAACTTTCGTTTTCAGCGATCCTTACTTAGTCGACCTCCAAACAGACAATCATCTGTCATGCTCTGGTACCGCAACTTAACCGGTCTTACCTAACCTTACATTTATATTTGTACAAATTTGTCCATCTGTACTTCATCAATTATGAGATCATACCACAGTTGCACAAGCTCGAAGATTGATTGCCCGTCAAATGGCGTTTTTCGGCGTAGGTGCGCCTGACGCTTATTGAAAATGCCAATCAACGAAAAGCCAAACTGTAAAGTTTTAAACATTTTTGCAACAAGAACAAATCATTGCGATATTGCTCCATCGGCAGACAAAATGTTTACATTGCGAACTTTAGACAAACTTTTGCCGCTTGCACGCACATTTGCGTCGCTCCATTTTTCAATATTTCCACTGCACAGTTGTAAGGACGTTGAGAATGGCATTGCTTGCTATATGTTAAAAAAATGTTTCTTTATTTTTTTTGTTGGCTTTTTCTTGTCTGAAATCAATATAGCAGGTGAAAATGTTTAGGCGGTGACCTAAGCACTTTTGCCGCGCCAGGAAGCAGTTTTCTTTAACCCATCACTGCTGCATGGGTACAAGAAAACAACATTTGTGAATAGTTTGTCTCTAGAGTAGAGTTGTCATAAGAATTTCAATTATTGACCGAGACTTTTCGAAAATAATTGCATGCTGTGAAGTGCTTGGATCGAGACATTTTAGGAAATATCCAGGACAACCATGAAAAATTGCTCCAAGTAAGGACATGTTTCGCTAATCGAGATTATATGGCAACCCTACTTAAGTATTCACTATGTACCGGAAAACCATTTGTCAATTACTCCTTTCTGAAATTTTTTTTAAAGCATTTCCAAAATTTTATAAAAAGGGCGTTTAATAGGCAGGCATTAGTGGGTTAATCGTTGCGGCTAATGAGATAAAACGTTGCGCTTTTTTAAGTTATTTGTTTTGTTTATTTGAGATTTGCTTTTCTTGGGTTTCGAGTAAAGTTTAGTTGTTGTTTTTGCATCGATGCTGACTCAGCATGACTTGGCATCGAAATAATTTGCTTACTTGCGTCCGTGCACGCTTAGCGAGAAACTTATGAAAATTTCGTGAAAAAAATACGAAAAATTTCTCGATGGCAGCCAGGAAAATGCTTAAAAAGTAAACTCATGCAATTAAATATGCGTTAGGGAAAATCAAGATTAATGCTTTTTGAATTTTCAGTGGAATTTCATTAGCCACGGGTGCAGCGCCGTCAGTTATGCAACGCACCGGTGAGTCAGCCAGCGGCAGCGCCTCGCCCGTGGCGTAGTTAAAACGCCATCAGACATGCAAAAACAAATGGGCTAACCGAATTCGGCGAAATGTTTAAGTGCCGCACTCGAAAAGTGAAATCAACTGCACACAGTTTCCGCTCGAAATTGCAGCCAAATCGAATCAACGCACAAATACGAAACGAACATTTGTCGTTCAGTGTTTCGTCGCTGGCGAAAGCCAAAGTGCGCTAAGTTGAATGCCTGTTGGCCATGGCCAGCGAGGAAAGGTGGCAAGAGAGACTGCAACGTGGACACACACACAGACGCACACATCAAAAAAGTGAGCTGTGTGAAATAGTAGCAACATACAGGAATAACTCACACCTGAATACAGTGAAAACTGCTTAAGAATCACCTTTCTTAACTAAGAACCTGCCTCGTTTGAGTAACCAAATTTTGTTGGCACTATGCGCCATGTACGTTCAGTACTCAATCCGCTTAAGTACCTCAAAAAGAATGCAAGTATAGGTGAAGTACTTATTTAAGCGGGTATTACTGTAAGTGAGGAATGTTCATGCTCAGGTTGCATAGCTTACAATTTCTAGCTTAAAGTCACTACTTAATATTCTGGCTACTAGAGTCGCCAGGAGTACTAAAAAAAACGTTGATTATGATGCAACGCGAATTTAGAACTTTTTGCTGGCTACCTCTGGACGACTCGCGTTCTACATGCCACTGATTTTAATTTAATTAGTAGTGTCCGACCGAAACCACTTTTTTGGGCCGAAACCGAGTTTCGGTTTTCTTTTTTAATATTCGGCCGAAACCGAAACCAGAACTTTATAGTTAAAATAAAAATCACCATATCAAGCATTTTTTTTCAACAAACGAATTTTACATTAAGTAAATAAAGAACAAACACAACATAAATAAAAAAGTACCTACTTATTAATAAAAATAATTTATTCATTTTTTAAAAACATAAACATGAAAAAATCATCCTTTCGTACCTTGCTCGCTAATATTCAAAATTAAATAATTTAATATTATATGCTAAAAAAAGAAGTTTATTTACATGGGTGGCATCCAAATTACTCCTAATTTCATTATACATCTACTACACAATAAAATGTAAAAAAATGTTCTAGAAAGTTTCGGTTTCGGCTTTTCGGCCATTTTACGGCCGAAACTGAAACCGAAACCACTTATTTGGGCCGAAACCAAAACCGAATATTCGGTCGGTAATTTTTCATGCCCTAAATATTTGCCTTAAAAAATCTCATTACTGAAATATTACTACTTACACACACACACCTGCTTGTACAGCTCGTAGCATAAATTTTTATTTTTTTTTATTTTAGGTGTTCTCAGTAATCATTGAGCTGTGAAACTTTACTTTAGACCGAAGCTCAATGTATGAAATGACTTTCGGTTTTTGATGGAGTGACTGCTGTTTTTATAAAATAATAATAATAATTATAAAAATAATAATAATTATAATAATAATATAATAATAATAATAATATAATAATTATAATAATAATAATAATAATAATTATAAAAACAATTTTTTGTAATTCATTCATTAATTTTGTACCTTTTTATTACTTAAAATACTGATACACAAATAAATTAGAATTTTTGTACTTCATTAGAATTGCAGCTTTCGCCTTTTTTTAATAACTTTCGAACCAATAAAGTTAGAGTAATGAAACTTTGACACGTGATCAAGAAGATTTTGGGTTTTCGCATACTTACTTTTCAAGAAAATTCTATAAAAATTTTCAAGGATATAAAGGATTAAAATTTTCAAAATTTTCATATCCTTTTTTTTACAAATGGAGTCAATTTTTCAAAGTCAATTTTACCTAAATTTTTGAGCCTTTCCTCTTTTATTTGATACACATTTTGCTATATTCTAACAAAATTAAGTACATTTATATTTTTTTATTTTTTATCCCCTTCAAAATTTTGAAGTTCTTTTAACCCACTGCTGCCGGGTACCAGTTCCGCCCATACGATTTTGATAAAATTTCATACACGACCTAGAACTGCCTCAAAATGATCAGAAACAACAACAACAAACATGATCAGCTTTACATCTCTGCACGTTACTGAGATATTGATTAGGTATTTTGTACGCATTACGCAGCAATGGTAGCTTTTTTCCATCTTTGTGAAGTGAAGTTTTTTGCAGGTGAGTTAGGAGGCAGATTTTTGTGAAGTTCTAAGGCCACTACGTTTCGCCACATTTTCCACTTCCGGAAAATTTACAATTTTTGAAGTCTGGTAACTCTAGCTAGATGGCGGAATATTAGGGTGACCTCTACTAGACTAAGGTAGTTCCATCTTTACCCTAACTATCAATGGTTTTGAGAGATCTCAAACATTGACTTTTTTCAGATTTTTTTAAAAAATCAATTTTCATGGGTAAAATTTTACCCATTCGGCAGCAATGGGTTAAAGGGACAAAGGATGTAGAAATGAAAAACTGAGTACGCCGTATTACTATGTTTGGTCTCTAGTTTCACGCCCATGTGTTTTTTCCGGTGTGAAAAAAGTTTTTTATTTTTGTCGCACGGTGTTGGCAATACGTCAATTAAATCAAGGAATTTGTGCTTGCAAACCTTCAATTAACATTAAGAGATATTGATGATGATATCATCATATCAAAAGGATCATCCAAAACCATTTTGAAGGATGTTTTGCGCCTCAGACGCGTCAAATCTCGATTGGTACCGGAAACTCACTCACTCAATCGTTCTTCGTGACCATTTCGCCAATAATTCGACCCCTATTGGTCCGAAAGCCCAGTATTCGTCTGATTTAGCTCCGTACGACTTTTGGCTATTCGCTATGCTTAAAAGACCGCTCTGGAAACATCGTCGATTGAGGAGATAAAAACCGAATGGAAAATGGTGTTGAAGCCTATTCCGGAAAATTACTATTTTGGATGCTTCGAGGACTAGAAAAAAAGCTGGGATTACTTTAAAGACGATGAAATAGATTTAAAAGAATAAATACACATTTTTCATTTTATAATACAATTCGGGCTATTTTTTGGACACAGTCGTACATAATTGACGATGAAAGTAGGTAGACAGAAAGTTCCCGTGTACTGACACAAATACATCATTCAGTTTATTCTATCTAAAAAACCTCTGCAATCTGCAAAATGCCTTTGAGTTTTTCCTTTTTAGAAAAAACCTTTAATTATTCTGCAGCTCTTATAGACTCTACGCAATCGTGGCGAGTGAAAACTATGGCAGCAAAATAAAAAAAAATTTAAAAAAAACGTGCCCGAGACACTGCATTCAATGCCGAACGATTATGTCGAATGTCTTTTCCTAACTGGAGGAGTTCGTATCCTACTACTTCATACGGCTGTATGTTCTATTTACTCGATTTTTGCCTTAATGCTAATTTTTGAGTTGATCTATGTTTCCATATTATAAAACTCATTTATAGGCAACAAATTGAAGACACAAAGTCCGGCCTTATACTAAATAAATAACTATTGCACTTCGCAACCTGACTTGGGGTGCTGTCAGTTGCGGCCACTCAGCACCAAACTACAATTAAAGTTGCGTAAGTAGGTACAATAAAAAATTTCAGTGAAAAATCATAAATTTATAAGTAACTGCAGTTGCAAAAAGAAAATCGAATTGGGAACAAAAGCAAGAGAGCAGATTGCAAGTGAGCTCAGAGCACTCAAAAGCATAATTTCGCTCGGTTTGCTGTAATTTTTCAGCCACAGCCACTGCTATAGTATGTGCCATGTTCACGAGTGAATTTTGGGATTTTGCTTGCGAAATCGCAGAAAAAAAGGCGCAACCACGGAATGGCCCAAACCCAATGCCAAACAAGAGTTGAAACAACGAATGAATTATATAAAAGTTCTACGGAAAAATAATACCAAAAGTCACGTTTGTCGAGTTGGCTGCTTTGTTTCGTCGGCAGGACTGCGAGTATGTTAGCAGCCAACGTTGGTGGCGTTGGTTATTATTGTTGTGGTTGCTATGTGTGCTGCATGTTGCAACAAAAGGCAAAGTTGTTAGCGCTCACCAAGTGTAACTTTGTAAAGTATTTTTTTGGTTTTTGGAAATTATTATGATTGCTTAAATTGCACGAATGTTGATATGTGTGAGTGTGAGTGTGGAGTGGTTTGTACTTTTTCGCCATTTTCTATCATTTCCATAGTTTGCTTTTGCACTTGCCGCACATAAATACAACGTTTTCATTCCTCTATAAATATTTTGTTTATGGTTTCAACAACACAAAGCTAAAATCTTCGAGTTGAATTACTTGTAACACACACATTGCAAATAATTATTCATTTGTTGGGTTATTTTGTATAATTGTTTCTATCTCTTCTTTCGTTTAATCTCTTAGTGCACTCTTATATTTAGTTGCATAAATTCAGAGTAGTCAGAAAGGTACTACAGCTGATCTCTACTCGGGCAACTATTGGCTTGATGGCCACATGGTCTGCTAGACAACTCTACTGTTGTCCCATAGAAGACTTTGAGAAAAATTAGCCAGATTTTTTTACAACAATTTAGTTCAAATTTAGTTGCCTTGAAAGCAAAAGTAGTGGAATCAAAGATTGTCAAGAAAAGTCCTGCTTTACTGATGTTAATTTAATGTCATAAAGTATCTCTCTACTGGATTCCTGGACATAGAAGCTTTGAAGAGCACGAAGTAGCAGAGAAGATGGCAAGGTGGGGGCACGAAAATGGATGTCAACGAAGCAGACATATCGATAAAACCCACACTTTGAGAAATATTTACGAGTAGGAAAATTAATGATCACTGCGGTAGGATTTTCCTTCTTTCGAATTATGTCTAAACGAAGCAGACATATCGATAAAATCCACACTTTGAGATTTATTTACGAATAGGAGAAATGACCACTACCTCGGTAGGCCCACACCAAGTGCATTGGCACTCAGAGGTCGTAGGTTCGAGTCCCACCTGGCTTGGTCCCGCGCTTTTCTAAATTTCCAATTTTTCCTTCTTTCGAATTGTGTCACAATGAAGCATATCGATAAAACCCATACTTTAAGCTCTATTTACGAATAGGAGAATTATAGTGCACTGGACTCCAATCCCAGAGGTCGTGGGTTCGATTACCTGACTTGGTCCCGCACTTTTCTAAATTTTGAATTTTTCCTTCTTTCGAGTTGCCCACTCAAATACTTAACCTGTGGACAAGCTCCCTTACATCCCATTCCAATCAGTTGTGATGAGCGGCACGCAGCAAATCCTTAAATTCAGTAGCCGTACCTGTACAACAACAAGACCACTGGTTGTTCACGAACCTCTGTGTTTTCTAACAGCACCTCTCACTTAGAAACAATGGATGCACAGATGGGGCTCTACACAACCCAGTAATCAACTTTTACATACGGAAGCGTCTCTCCTATGGGGGAATGCATTACCCAGCGAAAATCTAATCACCTACTCTGGCAGAATTTTAATCGACACAACGTAACCAACACCTGGCATTAGCCTTTTTGAGGCCCTCTGCTCTCAAGCTGAGCGAATAAGGAAAAAAAAGGAGAATTGATGAGTACATGGCAGCAATAACTAACCCTTTCGCTATTTTGTTGCCATATGGCAACATGCTACTTTGTCGACGTCTGCATCCTCTATGGTTGCAAGATTACATTGTTTTGTTGGTCTTTGGAATAGCTTGAAGTTTTAGGAAAAATACGAAATTAATAAACTGAATATTTAAGTTTAAAGAAGCGAAGGATACACGTTTTCTTAATGGTATATCTTGACATAGTAAAGGAAGAAGAAGCAGAAAAAATTAGAAAACTTTATAATTTGACGTTTTCTTTCAATTTAGATACTTTTTTTTTTTATTTCGGCTGAAGTAAATGAAGAAATATTCAAATTTTCATTATGCGTAAAAAGTTTTATGTTTAAGTAATTATTACAGCAACAACGATGTGGTTGCTCTCATAGAAAGACACTCTAAAATACAGGGTCCGAGTATAAAAATTAAAAAATGTCTTAAGGGATGTTTCTAATATAACCACATAGAAGCCTAAGACGTAAAATTTAAAATTTTAACTTTCCCCAGTAAAAACCAGTAGCGAAAGGGTTAAAGATTTATGGACTAACAAAACAAACTATGAGGTTTCAAGGTCATTGCAGCTAAAGTAAGATAAATTAAATAAATAAAAAGACAAAGTATGAAGAATCGAATTACTACTTTCTATTTCAATGTAAATTTTGGGACCCTCATAGACCTACCAAAAATAAAATAGTGTAAAACTATCGCATATCCTTGATTTCATCTGGGAGAGCAAATCGTTCAACAGGGACAAAACCTTAAATTTTGACGAGAACGAATCTTTTCCTGGCACACACAGAAGCCACTCACATTGGACAATAATGCCTCCGAGTGAAAGTACCGACGTCCTCGCACATGTTCTCCTAACTTAAAGTAATTTAACGTAACCTAACCTTAAAAATCATTTGGCATTTGTTTAAAATCCATTTAATTTGTTGATCCATAAATATTTACTAAAACTCTTATTAGTCCAACTTATTGGCTGCCTGACACCGGATCACATAACCTCAAATTAAATTAAAATTTTATAATTTCGCCAATCTCTCCTTCTTTTGATGCAAGGAAATATAATGCGATCGGGAGAGCTTTTACCAGCGCGCCAGCAATTCCATTTGGCAGCGGTACATGGCGCAATTACACGTTTTAAAATAACGATGATCATCGGCAACAATAGCTGTAACATCATTATTGGGCAATAACATTAATCCTGTCGCTGGCCGCTTTCAAATGCGCCAAACCACCACAAGCTCGCTAGAGGGAGCGAACAAACCGTTGAATGGCAGGAATGTGGCCAATGTGCGCAGCACGTACGACGGACCAGTCAGCCAGACGCGGCGCCAGGAGCCGCTCCGGGCACTGCAGACGGGCGCACAAAAGTCATGTTTCTTGTGGTCATTATTATGTCAGAGTGTAAAACCATTGCAATAAATTGTAATAAAAATGAAATTAAATTTTTTATGCAGCTGCGCGGTCGCAGGATATATTGGCGCGCAGGTAATAGCGCAACACACACGTCCCCCGGCAGCAACGTGCGGGCCACTTCAGCGCAGCACGCAATTATTTCGGAAACTTTGAAAGTATGTACATACAACTAGCTGAAGCGGACAGCGGAGCACTGCGATAGACAGCGCGAACGGCCAACTTTTTTGAAGGTCACTCGTGAGGGTGTCAAAGCAACAACAAACAATTTGTTTCACACAGCAGAGGTGCATTAAATTTTAGTTATTTGTTTGGCATACGAAAAAACCAATTAAAATTAACCTTAGCCAACGAAATTGTACGACGGAAAAAATAATTTGAAATGCTTGGCATTGCACTCAAATTAAGCGAATTATACGATTTAATTAATTTCCTGTGTGGCATATTGAAATGTTTGTGATTTGTTAAGGGTCACGCGTAGCTCTATTTAAAGTTCAATGAAAACTAGAAAACAAGTTCTAAGTGAGTCTTGAACGATTTATTTATATACACAGCGCTTACTACAGTCTACCACCTAAAAAATTATAGCAAACAATTTTCATGAATAACAAAATGGCTGAAATCAGTGTAAAGGAGCACGAAACATCCACTTTCAGTTGTTTACTGTTGCACACAAAACGATAAACAAGATAGGAGTATCGTACCTTCTGCTATTTTTACACTAGAACCATTATTTTCAGTTGTTTACGGTTGTAGGTATATAAAACGATTTATGGGGTTGGAGTATTCGGATTTAATTTGGTGGTAAAAAATTCAAAAAATATTGTCCGTTCTTTGCAACTATCTTCTGCAATTTTTCCACTAGAACCATTATTTTTTGGAGAACTCTGAGATTTTATCTTTAAAAAACTGACGTAGGTGGATTGCGTAGCCCTTTTTTAGGTCAAATTTTCCCAGCAAGAGAGAGTTGGATTGACTGGAACAATGTATAATCTAACTTGCAATGCCATACTATAAAGAATTCTCAGCCCAAAACTTTTTGGACATTTTTTTGGATCAACAAAGATGTGTCTTGCGTAGTGTTGCCATGAACCCATGAACACAGAACCTTCCATGTTACCAATTTCTGCCTCTTTTTTCAATTTCTTGCTTCATCCGTACTTATTGTAGTGAAGATTCGATCGTTTGGTTCATAATGATTCAAATCCTTGTACTCCAACCAAACACACAGCATCAACTTTTCTTTCCTCAATCCTGGCTTTGACACCATTTTTGAAGCGTCATGTTATGTCAACGTAGACTATTTTCTTTCAACATTTTCATATGTGATCCACTTTTCATGATCTGTTTCCATACTGTTTCAAAAATGACTCGATTTCGTTCCGTTTCAACAGCCAACCGTAGTTGGAAATTCACTCCATTTAATTGTTTGCACTTACTTCATGAGTCACTTAAACTTTCAAATCTTCTTTGAAACCAACTTAACAGATGGTTTAAAACTGTTTTATGGTCGAGCTTTAGTTCCTCAGCGATGATGTGATGGCTTACATAACTGTCTTACTGAACTTTAATCATATTTGTATCCACTTATTTTCTGTCTTACTGAACTTTAATCATACTTTTATCCACTTAGTGAAAACTTGAGCGGAAAGAGGAGTATCTTTCATTTCAAAATTTCCAGAACGAAAGCAAGCGAACCATTTCCATTTGGGATAAAGTACCATTACCATAAATAGTACAAATAATTTCATATGCTTGTACTGCAGTCTTCACTTTGTCGTAATAAAATTTTAAAGTGAAAATTTTTCTAAAATTCCACTCATCTTTGGTTCGGAAGAACTTTAAACACGATGCACCAATCTCAATGAAAAGAGCTGTCAGATGCAGCTAAACGTTTCAAAGTTGTGAGACTTTTAAATGAAAGGAACAGAAAAACGTGGAATACTTTTTTTAATTATTATGTTTTTTAATACTTTTATAGGGAAACCCTACCTTAACCCAAATATGTCGACCGTACTACATGTAGTAACCGATAATCGATGCCCTGACATGTAGGTGTAGTTACATATTTATTTATTTATTTATTTGTTACGGCTTGTAATAGCTTATTTCAAATTTCATTTTGTTATAAATATAAATATATTACCTATTTCAAATTTCATTTTGTTATAAATATAAATATTTTAAATATAAGGTTATCTTAATGCTAAGGTCTTACAATGATTGTGTAGCTTCTTTTTAAAAACAGTAAGTTCACATAATTTCAATTCCTCTGGCAGTTCATTGTAATATTTTAAACCCTTATAAAACAGGCAATTTTTATCCATTTCTGTTCTCACCTTAGGTAGTTTAAAATTATTTTTGTGCCTAGTGTTAATGCTATGTGTTTCATTTACAAATTTTAATTGAGTATATAAATAATTAGGTAAGTTACCATTTTTTATATTGTGTATGAATTTCATTGTGTAATAATATATTTTCTGCTTCACACTAAGCCAGTTGAGATTCCTTAACATATCTGCTATATGTGCATCATAACGCGATTTCAAGATAAATCGCATAGCTTTGTTTTGCATTTTTTGTAGCTTTTTAATTTGTGCATCTTTCATTATAAAAAATATTACATATAGGACCTTCGGCATATCCAGGTTAAAGTGAGCGAAGTAGATTAGAAAATCAAAACCTAATCTCGTTGCCATATTTCACAGCTCCTATTTAGGTTAGATACTACCAGAAACATGATCATATACCATACACTGATAAAGTTACCAAAACATCAGTGTCGGGTACAACAGCTAGAAGAAGTAATTGTACTTACATCTACATTGACGCCGGGCAGCGGAAAACCCTGTCCTGGCGGTTTATCTCGCGGCACATAGCGATAGAATTCGTGTCCGTCTTTGTACCATTTCACCGAGTACAGCGACTCGCCGTCCAGACTGTAGCGACAGCCCAGAATGGCGCTCTTAAAACGCATTATGTGGTTGGGTATCTTCACTTCGGTCATTGTGAGTGAGTTGGATATGTCTGCAAGAAAGAGAAAACAACAAATAAAAACGTTATGCGCTTTGAAAAAAAGTGTTGAAAATAGTAATTGAGATTATAATGAAATAACTAAAGAACATTATAATGGAATAGATTAGATCAACATATAAAGAATGAATCTTTAGAAAAACTTTTCTGGTGCTTCAGACGAATCTGTAAACCACGAAGAAAATAAAGATACAATTATTGACATTTTCTACTAAAAGGTGTCCCGATGAAAGAGCACAAATCGAATTTCTTGGAGTATCTTTTCTCTTCCAGTGACAGCTCTGAAATTTAACAGCTATCGTCTTCAAGTATTCCAGTTATTAAAAATGGAGGATTAGGCAAAGAAAGAATGCGTTATCAATGCGAAAACAATCGATTTATTGGAGCAACGATTTCCAGACCGAATCAACTCCCGAAAATTCGTTGTCAACTGTTCACTAAGCTTGTGCGATTTCTTTCTTTGGAGGTTTGTGAAATCTGTGGCCAATGCGAATAAGCCCTAAACAATCCTGAGCTCAGAGCCGAGATCCATCAGTATCGAGATCCGAGATCCCAGATCGTCATCAGTAAAAAAGAGGCACATCTTTGTTAAAATGTCATCATTAATGTAATGTAATCATGAAAAGAACCTGCGACCTGTGTTTTGAGCTGTCGAGGCCATTTGCCGCACATTTTATTCGACACTCAATCGAAACATGTATACTTTTCTAATTCCAAACTCGTTCCATAAATATGCATTTTATTTTTATATTAATTTGTGCACTTTTACTGGAACATATACAGAAGATTTGAGTTTGCCATACTTTTATATTTTTTTAAAATATTGAATAATAAAATAAGTTTTCATCAAGTAATCACTCAGACAGACGAAAAATAAAGAACTGTTTAAGGACATTTTAAAGAATTTTTCTGGAGTAATAATCAATTCAATAACTAAGAAAACGTATTGTCAATTTGTTTCGTAATAAGTATGTCGTGCTGCTTATCACTTCACTAAGAGAGGTAGACAAATTTGCCTAATCAGCCAGTTGGAAATTTCTTTTAATACACATTAAGAAATATTGATTGACAATCTCGATGACAAACTCGAATGTTATTGCAATAAGTGGCGATATGCGAAGCTGTACTGCAGCACTCTGCAGTCTGTTGAACTATTGAGCTGACAGGCAGACAGATGCGCGGGCAAACAAATCGGCAAACAAACAGACAACAGCAACAACAACAATAACGAGGAGAATGACATCGTGATAACTGTTGCACTGCTGCCAGTGTAGCAGCAGCAGCAGCAGCAATGCACACAACAACAATGCCTGACGACAAGCTGAAGTCGGCAACAACGCCCAGCGCGCGACTACATACATACCTACACGAATACTCGGCTACATGGGTAAACAAACAGGAGCTACTTGCTACAGGATGCAATATCATTGACAGCATCCTTGCAGTTTCAAGGATTAAAGTCACCTGAGTTGCACGAGTTGGACAGAATGTACGACCGGGTGTCAGCGCTGTGCGCAGATGTAATGACTTTGCTTTCGCCAGTGGCGTCCCCAGGGGGGGGGGGGGGGGGATTAGGGGGATGGATCCCCCCCTTGGTGGATAAATTAATTTATCCAATTTGATGTAACAATATGGAATTCTGCAAACATTTTTATTATTTGCGTTACCTCTTCTGTGATCACCCACTTAAAACCTAGTAGTAGCTCCCATGATCTGGCCAGACCATGATGTAAACAAGAAGATAGTCGAGGATTGTTGTTAAGGATATAAAAAAACCAGAAAGTGTGAACACATTGATTTGTTTTGCTTGCCTACATTTTATTTACGTAAAACGGTACAAATATACTAGAATAATTAAGTAACTAGCTAGTCTCAACTTCAATGAATTAATTTTGAAATCCAAAAAAAAGGAAAAGAAAGAAATTTTATAAATGTAAATCTGCTTCAACTGCTTGACCAATGCAATTATTGCAACGATATAATTCAGTTACATGCGTCAAAAACATTGAGATTTTACATTGGGCATTGGATTCCTTGAACTGTTGACAATGCTGAACTGCTTTGCCAAAGAAAAACATGCAGAACATGCTCAACATGTTATTGTTCAGGTTGAACTGGCCGTTTTCTTTGTCGCCTTCGTCGTCGCTATCTTCACATTGAACTATTTAAGGGAAGGCTCCCCTGGATTTGGGCAAAAATAAGGCAAAGTTTGTAATTTTTTTGTGGGATAATGAAAAGGCGTACAAACTTCCGGTTTTGACTATTAAATTCGTCTATTATTTAGGAGTTTAAAAAGTTAAAAAACTTGATGAAATTCAAAATGACGGCTACAAAATGGCGATTTCCGTAGGCCTCTGTGCGCCAAACATCGCTCGAGAACTGTAATCCTGCAGCCTCTTGTAGTGGACTGAAATCAAAAAGCATTGTCATTACTTAAAGATAACAAAATTGTCTGTGCATTGAACTAGACTCAAAAAATGTAAACGAAAAATTCTTGCACAATGAATATTTGAAGTAAAAAGTTCAATTTTTTGCACCTTTTTTTAATTTCAACCACATTTAAAAATTAAAAATAAATAACTATTTATGCAAATGTGGTGGAAAGAGATGTATGTGTACGGGTGTGTGTGATCGGCAGGGACCTACTATCGTAAAGAGTGCAGTCAGTAGAGTCCGGGTTGGCTTATTATAAAGGCGAGCCGCGCCAAATAGCAAGTGGCTAGAGAGCCGACGTTTTGCGAGCTAATATCGAAAGGAGAAACGCAAGGTTTGTCTCTTGTCAAGAAGCTGATTTTATTTTTCAAATTTTAGGTCTTATATACTAAATTTACAAACTGTTATACTACTGAGCATTTCCAATGCTCCGCCCGAATTTCCAATGTCGCGGAAGTGTGACCAATCAGCGTCACGGGACCCTTTCGGTCAATGCAGCACTTTTCCTCGAGTGCCATTGCCCTGCGGTAGGTGACATCACACAGAGTGCCGATCAGTGCAAGTTCCATATGTGGGACACTGCACTGCGGTCAGTGGTGTCGGATGGCACGCCGCTGGCTTAGCCACCTGAGTGTCGCTTGTGTCGTGCGCGCGGTGCTATTTGACACTTTGGCACATATGCGCTCGAGTGTAGCAAAAGTTATTAATGTTGGCATAAGTGGCTACGTGGTACCACTACACCATTGCCCTTAAGCGAAAAATTATTACTTGGAATAATTTTTTAAGATATCGGTCGGGTTTTCGGAGGTGGATTTGGAAATGCTTAGCTAACATTATTGAGCTTATAGTAATTGTAGATAGCGTAAATATTTGTTTTGTTGTCTTAGTGTAATATGTATTTTAGTCTTTATTTTGTACAATTTTTAGATGTTATTTGCTAAGTCATTATCTCCTAGAAATTTCTTAAGATTATTATTATGTAATACCTTATATTTACCGTTTATGTCTAGTGTGGAGTTTACTCCATTTCTATCTATAATCTTGTACGGTCCGTGGTAAGGACTTTGTAATTTTTTATTTGTCTCTAATCGTATAAAAACTAAATCTCCTATTTCGAATTGTGTTTTATTTGTGTTCTTATCATAATTAATTTGTCTCTTATGTTTAGCTATTTCTATCATATTCCTAGCCTTATCTATGGATGTTTGCAGCCTAACTTTTAGTTCGTTGGCGTAATTGTCAAAGTCATAAATTTGTTTGTTGTCATATATTTTGTCACTTGGTAGTGACGGTAATTTTCCGAAGACTAACTCGTATGGGGAGTACTGCGTTTCGACATGTGGTGTCGTATTATACGCGAAAGTGAAATATGGTACCCATTTGTCCCATTCGTGTTCGGTTGTAAATGCTAGTAAGTATTCATGCAGTGTTCTGTGGTTACGTTCGAGTGCTCCGATTGTTTGATGATGGTAGGGTGTCGAAAAAATTTGTCGCACGTCAAGTAATTGGCATATGTTGTGCATTAGCTCATTTGTGAACTCGGTGCCTCGGTCGGATTTCAACGTTTTGAAACAACCGTACTTGAGAATGAACTGTTCTACAAGAGTTTTTGCTGTCGTTCGTGCGTCCTTGGTTTCCATCGGGTGTGCAATAATAAATTTTGTTAAATCACATTGCATTGTGAGTATGTAGCGGAATCCATTTGATATTCTCAATGGTCCGACTGTGTCAATGGTAATGGTTTCAAAGCTTGTTGCTGGCGTGTCTGTTTTGACCAGTTCTTCTTTAGTGTGCCTAATTGTTTTATTCTTGCAGCAGGTCAGGCAATTGTTGACGAACTCTTTTACCATTTGTCTCATGTTCTTCCATGTGTATCGTTGTTTTAATTTTAGGATCGTCTTTCGAATTCCTAAGTGTCCGGCTGTGCTGGCGTTGTGATATTCGTCAATTAGTTTGTACTGTTGTAATTTGCTTTGAACATTTCGTGGAGCGTTGTATATAAGTATTTTTGTAGGCGAGCATTTGTTTTTATTTATTTCGTTGTATCTTTCCTTGAATGCATTCATTGTTATATTTTCAAACATAAAATTTTCTCTGCAAAGGGCTAGCTCCTTTATATGCAGGTTCTTTAGTGAACTGTGTAGTTTCTCCAACATTGAATCTAGATTCAAAGGGTCATCGCTACAAGTCACGTGCACTTCATAATTGTCAATATGTATCATCGGCCGATGCTTTTCTTTTATTTCAAAATTTAATCTTCTAATGTTCTTCACGTCGTTCATAGAGGTGCATTCCCATATGTAGAGTTGCGCAGGCTCTTGAGATATGTCCTTCCTATTATCGCGTGTCTTGGTACCATAAATATTTTCTTTTTCTTCATTGTGCATGCTTTTTTCTTTTGCTCTTGATGTTGCTGCCTTGCTCCTTGTAATTGCCAGTATTTCCATTTGCTTGCCGTTATTTGTGTCATTTTCCTGTGTTGGAATCATTGCCTTTAGTGTGTCGCTGTCGATTTTTATGCGAGATAAAGCATCCGCGTTTGTGTTAATTTTTCCTTGTTTATATATGATTTCGAAGTCATAATCCGATAAATCTAATCTGATTCTTGTCATTTTTGATGATGGGTTTTTGTGTGAAAACAGTGATACCAGTGGTCTGTGGTCAGTGACTACGATGAATTTTCTGCCGTATAGATATGGTCTGAAGTAGTTTATTCCCCAATGTATAGCTAAAAGTTCCTTTTCTATTATTGGTTTATTGATATCGTGCTTCTGTAATGATTTGCTTGCGTATGAAATGGGAAGGTCATGTCCAATTTCTCCTTGTGATAATACTGCTCCTAAGGCGAAGTCTGAAGCGTCTGTTGTTAATATGAAGGTTTTGTTAAAATCCGGATATTGTAATATTGGTGTGTTTGTTAACTTCTGTTTTAGTGTTTCGAAAGCTGTCTTGCACTCGTCTGACCAAATGAAAGGCGTCCCTTTCTTAAGGAGAGAGTTAAGGCATTTTACTATTGATGCGAATTCTGGTATGAAGCGTCTGTAGTAGTTGCAAAATGCTACAAATCGACGTACTTCATCAGCATTCGTTGGTGTTGGATATTTTAGTACTGCTTCGCATTTTGTTGGATCTGTTCTGATGCCTTTGTCTGTGATTAAGTGGCCTAAGTAAATTACTTCTGGTTTTAAAAATTGGCATTTGCTTGCATTTAGTTTTAAGTTGTATTGTTGTAGTCGGTCGAAGACTTTAATCAGATTTTCGTTGTGGTGTTTTAATGAACATCCAAATACTATTATATCGTCAACATAGAGAAATGCTTCTGAGCTAAGTCCACTTAGTGCTAGAGTAAGCATGCGTTGAAAACTGTTTGAGGATATTTTGAGACCAAAAGGTAGTCTTTTAAATTGGTAGTGTCCATCTTGTGTGGAAAATGCTGTGGGTGGTCTTGAATCTTGTTCCAAAGGTATTTGATGGAAAGAGCTCGTCATGTCTAAAGTTGAGAAGTATTTTGCTCTGCCAAGTATATCAAGAACATCTTCTAGTCGTGTGAGCGGGAATTTATCATTGATTATTTTGTCGTTCAGTTTTCTGTAATCTACGACTAATCGCCATTTTTTTGTATTGTCTTCGCTTTTCTTTGGGACTAGTAATAGTGGCGCGTTGTATGGGCTAGATGATGGTTCTATGATATCGCTGTCTATTAATTTTTGTACTTGGTTCTTTATCTCTTCCTGCTGTGTTTGCGGTAATCTGTAGTTTTTTATGTATACGGGAGTTGAGTCTTCTAGGTTAAGTTGTTGAGTGTAGAAATAGTTTGTTGTAATTTCTTCTCCTTCCAAGTGGAAAACTGTTTGATATTTTCGGAAGATGGTTTTAAGCTCTGCTTCTGTTTGTTCGTCTAGGTTGTCTAGTTTGAGTGTTGATATTAGTTTTCTGAATCGTTCATTGTTGGGACTTTTGGTGTTGTAGTTTGTTTTCATTATTGTGTAACTAGACAAGTTTTCTATTTTTGGTCGGATGTTTTTTACTGTTATTGTTCTATCTGTTGTATTAATTATTTTTACGTGGCATTTGCCTTTTGCTGGTGCGATGGAATTTGCCAAAAATACTCCGTTTGCAAGTTCTTGGTTTAGTATTACACTGTCTTCTTGAATATTTATGTTAATCGGTAATATTACTTCACACCTTGGTGGTATTGTGTGTGAGGTGTGTGGTGGTGGTTTGGTTGTTATAGGAAATATGTGTTCTTCTTCATTTATTATCATTGTTAGTGTGAGGGTTTCGTAGTCTATTTTGCACATGTATTTGAGTAGAAAGTCTCTTCCTATGATTCCATTTGTTACGATTGGGAAATCTTCATTGACCATGTGGAAGTTTAATTCTGTTTTGGTTTTTCTTAGTGGGAATGTCAGTTTCAATGTTCCCAGTGAGTCTATTTTTTGTGTGGAAATTCCTGTTAGTTTACATGTGTTTTCTGTGTTGATCTCAAGGTTGTCATCGTTATTTGTTTTACAAAGTGATATGTCTGCTCCGGTATCAATGAGGAATGTTAAAGGCTTATTAAATTGGTTGCATTTCAGTGTGACGTAGTTTGTTAGATTCTCTGATATTAGGTAGATTCTTTGTTCACTTGTTACTGCTCCCCCGGAGGAATGTGATTGTCTTCCTCCGGGTCGCCCGAGTTTTCCTGAATATAATTGATGTGTGTAGGGCGACCATGGTTGTTGAAATTTTGGTTTCGGTTTGCATTGTTGTTGTACCTTGGGTTTTGGTTGAAGTTACTGTTGTTTTGGTTATAGTTCCTTTGGTTTTGATTTCTGTTATTGAAATTTGTGTTGGCAGTGTGATTGTTTGGTCTGCCGTTGTTGTATGCGTTGCGAGAATTCGTTTGATAGTTGTTCTGATTGTTTCTGGGGTTGTAGTTAGCTTGTTGGCTGTTGTTTCTGTAGTTGTTGTTGTTTCTAACACTGTTGTTGCTTTGGTATCTGTTGTTGTCTTGCTGATTAAAATTTCTGTAGTTTGCCCTATTTTGGTTGTTATTTCGATTGTTGCTGTTCCTGTTGATAAACATCACTCTTGCCCGTGTTTGTTTGTTGTCCTTTTCTAGTTCTAGGGCTAATTCGACTGCTTTATTAAAATTTGTTGGCATAGCTGCGAAAATGGTTTGTTTGTATACGTCGTTTAGTCCATTTTTAAATACGGTGAGACTGTATTGCTCGTTGAGTTTTGTAATTATATTTCGTTCTATAGTGGTTAGTTCGGAGCCGGCTTGAGCTGTTTGTAATTTGTTTAGCTCCGCTATTAGGTTAAGGATCTTGTTCTTGTACGCATTTATGTCTAGACTTCCTTGGACGAGGTATGATAGTTGGTTCTGGAGCTGGGGTATTGTGTTCGTACTCTTGTATCGTTCGTTCAGAAGTATAGTCAGTTCTTCAAACGTTTTTGGTATGTTATGGCCGATTGCCGTTCTAGTTGTGAGGCTCAGTTTTGCGTAGAATACGAATTCTAGCAGTTCTGTTTTGCCAGTAGCGTCCAATTTTTTGTATATTAGTTCTGTTATCTTCGTGAAAGTATCCAGGTCTCTATAGTTGCCTGTAAAGTTTGGTATGGCTTTCATCGCCGTTTCTATATTGAAGGAAGACATGTTGGTATTTTTGGGTATTTCTTCTGTATCGGTATCGCTCTGTTTCTGTTTTAAAATTTCAATGATATTGTAGTAAGTTTTGTTAAACGTTATTTTTATACCTGTTGTATAGTCGTTTTCTTTCAGTTCTGTCAACTGCTTTTCGAACTGTGTTTTTAATTCGGCAACGGTTTGCCGTTTTCGTTCTAGCGTTTCTTGAGTGTACCGACGGTTTGGTGTCTTTCTTAAATTTGTTTGAATTTTTGTTAGATTGTCGAGGATGTCCTCCATACTAATCGCGTATGTTTAGCATGTCGAACATGCGGTAGGATTCTTCCTCACATGTCGTGTTATTTCTTCTGTGTTTGATGTTAAAAGTGCTTAAATGTTATTATTACGTATTCTTGTTTATATATTTTTTCCTTTAATTTCTATTTGTGTATTGTAAAATTATGAGAAGAATACATTTACAATTCTTATCCTATTCTATTAGTTAAAATGTTGTTAAATATTTAGGAGCAAATATTTGGATCTGGCGATGGGGTCTCATCAGGTACGCAACTTTGGTGGTTGGTGGTGACATTGTCATCGGTGCTTGGGTTGTCATCATTGCGAGGTCGTCAGTTCGTGGTCTGCAGGATCGCCATGTGGTGGAAAGAGATGTATGTGTACGGGTGTGTGTGATCGGCAGGGACCTACTATCGTAAAGAGTGCAGTCAGTAGAGTCCGGGTTGGCTTATTATAAAGGCGAGCCGCGCCAAATAGCAAGTGGCTAGAGAGCCGACGTTTTGCGAGCTAATATCGAACGGAGAAACGCAAGGTTTGTCTCTTGTCAAGAAGCTGATTTTATTTTTCAAATTTTAGGTCTTATATACTAAATTTACAAACTGTTATACTACTGAGCATTTCCAATGCTCCGCCCGAATTTCCAATGTCGCGGAAGTGTGACCAATCAGCGTCACGGGACCCTTTCGGTCAATGCAGCACTTTTCCTCGAGTGCCATTGCCCTGCGGTAGGTGACATCACACAGAGTGCCGATCAGTGCAAGTTCCATATGTGGGACACTGCACTGCGGTCAGTGGTGTCGGATGGCACGCCGCTGGCTTAGCCACCTGAGTGTCGCTTGTGTCGTGCGCGCGGTGCTATTTGACACTTTGGCACATATGCGCTCGAGTGTAGCAAAAGTTATTAATGTTGGCATAAGTGGCTACGTGGTACCACTACACAAATTGTTAGTTCAAGGCATACAGAAAATCAAATACATTCGAGCAGTTTTTAGATGAAGAAAATCGGATCATTAGATCAAGTCCGGGGATTTCAGTTAGATTGAAAAAATGGTTTCGAGATTAACGCGTTTGAAGTTTTTAGAAAGTCAAGTTCATCAAGTTTTTTAACTTTTTAAACTCCTAAATAATAGACGAATTTAATAGTCAAAACCGGAAGTTTGTACGCCTTTTCATTATCCCACAAAAAAATTACAAACTTTGCCTTATTTTTGCCCAAATCCAGGGGAGCCTTCCCTTAAACGACCATTTTTTCTATCAGTATCAGAAGCTTCGTTTTGTTCAGGGCCAAATATTACTTCTAGAAGCAAATTAATTAATATCTTAATTTTATTGCTCTTAAGCATTGGTTTCCGCTATTGCTTAGGCAATTTTTTCAGATAAATTGTCCTCTCTGATTTTTACTCCAGTGTCGAGGTTCAAAAACCAAGTCTAATCCTCAAAACAGCCTTCCCTTCCTTCCATCTCTGCCACAGAAAACAATCCAATTGATAAAAACCGGAACGACAAGACAACAAATACTTCCTTCACATCTGGAATGTAATTGAATTGACACCAAAACACGAACATAGCCATGAGTACAATGGATAAATATTAATTTTGAATATGTTCAGACAATATTTTCCAACGAAAACAATAATTTACTAACCCAAAAGAAAATAAAAGCCAAGGCGAGAGAAAAACACTTGGATCAGGTAGATTTTGCGCCAACTAACGTATGTCACAATTACATGGGATGGCACGAAATGAGGGTTTCAAATCGAGTCAGATGGAAAAGCCTAGTTGAAGTCCTTTGCTCCGTAAAGGACTGAATAAGGAACAAACGAAAAAATGTTTTAAGCCATTCCACAGTGATTCGTTCCATAGAGAAAATTCAAAAAATTTATAGTCTCAGAATTTAACGATTTTGATGTCAATTGATGTCCAACTAAGAAAACCCAAAAACATCTGTGCAAAAAATTAATTAGTTTCTGTGCAAAAGCGGCTCAAAGTTGAAACTTTTTTCACAAAAAAATGTAAACACATATTTTCTGTTTTTTAGTCTATTGAGTAAAAAAAATTATAAAAATACATGATTACCAAGAAGTTGCTAAAACCTTCAATATAGATTAAGAAATAATGTGGCTATTTTCGTTAATATTTAAGTTAATATTTTCTCAAAATTTGCAAAGCTTTTACTTCACTTTTAATCAAAAATATTTTTCTAAATTAAAAATCTGAAAATTGGCTAAACTTAGAGGAAAATATCTAAAAAGTATGTGAAAGTATGTTCCTGGATTTTTGTATTTTAAGACTTCTTTCTTTGTCGGATAATGTAATTACATGCTTCGATATCTTCCGATTTCAGAAAATAATTCAATTTGAAAAGTGGTCTAAACACATCTTTTTTGACAAAATTTATTTCGTCGTCCCTAAAAGTATGCAATCAACATGAAAAATGAAAAAATCTGCACAAATGCGAAACATACGTCTATTATTCTCGTTTTTTGCAAAACTAAAGGGTCCTAAGACAATTTCTGTTACTCTTTGGAATTATCAATGTTGATGTTACCGATTAAATGTATAATCTGAAAAATTTAGCCAACACACGTGGTGCTGTAGCTTTCCAAAATTGACAAAATTTGCAAATTTAAGTCTCAGGCATTGCCAAACTACAACAGTTTAAGCAGTCAATTCAGCAGACTATGATTAACTAGTATACAAAATTTTATGAACGGACCACGGTTGTATGGAGTATCAGTTGAGGATATCATGAAATATGAGCTCGATAGCTTAACTACAACATTACTAAAGTGGATCCGAAGTTCGATGTGGTCTGGCCAGAACCGGATGCCTGCAGAAAGGTTAAGAATAAATGAATACAAAAATCAGTATTGCACTTGTTCTCGCAGAATAGTTGTATTTTCAGTGTTCCCAAAAGTATCGACTATTTACCAAAGTAGTAGTCAAACACAGGCTTCATGCCAACCCTGCATTAGCTGTTGAAATTTGACAAAAATGCAGGTACATTTTTTTGGTGAATTGTGTGTAAACATGGAAACATGTTCACCTATATCATAATTAAATTTCGGAACGTCATACATTTTAATATTTTATTTTTTGGATTTATTTTACATAGCTGGTGTGGTGGTTTTAGTTGGGATTTTATGACCTAAAAATACGTGTCACTTGAATTTTTCGTTTTAAGAATTGTATTTTAGTATATGTACATATGTATGCATATATGTATGTATGTGCATATGTACAATTTTATGCAACATGTATTAAAAATAATACGCAAAAATTAAAGTATAAAAATGGCGTTAAACTGAATTTTTTTGAAAATCCCCCCCCTTCCCGAAATCCTGGGGACGCCACTGGCTTTCGCATTCACCTGTGCGGAAGGCACGCAAACACACACTCACACACGCGCGCAAATGATACGCGTTTCCACTGCAAAGGTGTTTGTGTGTGTGTGTGAGCGTGTGTGCGCCGGCAAAAGATAAACTTTGGCGCATATGAGTAGGCAAAAGGAAAAACAAACGACGACTTGAGCCACAACACCAACAACCACTACATCGCCAGCAATGCACGCAGCTGCATGCCTCGTCGTCTATGCAAATAACGTCGGTGGAGGGAGGGGTACAACAATGACTGCAGGTGAAAATACCGCATGCTAATAGAGGGTGAAGAGAGGTTAGTGGCAAAGATGGGGCGCCGTCAAACGCAGCCATATTTGCAGTCAGGTGAGTGTGAGTGCAAGTGTGTGTGTGTGTGTGTGTGTGTGTGTTGCAGGCGTTCGAAGTTTATGAGCTGCAGTGTGCGTCATGCTGCCGTTGCGTGCGTGTATGGCAAAAGTTATTCTTATGCACTGTTGGCAATATGAAAATACATACAACAAAAATAGCAGCAACAACAACAAGAGCGAACAACACTGGCATTAATAGAGACTGGCTGCTGTTGTGCCGAACAAAGTCGCTGCTGTTACTTGGGCGGATGCCGTTGCCGCTGTAGCTGACGCTGCCACTGACAACGTTTGGTGCTGATTATGCACTTTCAATATCCGCACCATACGCTCCGCCAGCCATTAACATTCGCTCGCCAACAAACACACACACGCACGTCCCAACTATGCGCCACTGCAGCATCGCTGCGCTCATTATGAATGCAATGCGGCAGGATTCTGCTGGCAGCAGCCAATGCGTTCGCTTAGTTCTGGCTAATGTGTGCAGATTTCACATTACACGTCTTCGAGTTCGGCTCAGTACTCAGTGACAACGAATTGTTCTGGATAAAACAATGTGAGGTGGTAAGAAATCTTGAAATATTAATGAGTATTCGTCGATAAGAAAGATAGCAGCAAAGATATGCCAAACGGTAATACGATGTCAACGTTTGCAATGCGCATTTTGTGAATTACAGAGAAAAATAGCACGAACCTAAAAATTGAGGTGAGAACAATTTCAATTCATTAATGTCTGATTAAAGGTTCTGTTTTAAGATTTCCTAGAAGGCTTAAATGGACTAATTAAATTATTGACAAGATATCACGTTTGTAATTTTGGCATATTTCAGTTAATTATTTCTTGGGCACCGCTGCTCAGTGATTCGTTCCATAGAAAAAAATTCAAAAAATTTATACTCTCAGAATTTAACGATTTTAATGTCATTTGAAAGGTAAAAATCCAACTAAAGAAAACTCCTAAAAATCTGTGCAAAAAATTAATTAGTGTGTGTGTGCAAAAGCGGCTCAAAGTTGAAACTTTTTTCACACAAAAATGCACAAACACATATTTTCTGTTTTTTAGTCTATTGAGTAAAAAAAATTGTAAAAATACATGGTTACCAAGAAGTTTCTAAAACTTTCAATATAGATTAAGAAATGATGTGGCCATTTTCGCTTTTAATGTTTTCTCGAAATTTGCAAAGCTGAGGCTTTTACTTCACTTTTAATGCACTATGGAAATTACTGACAAGATATCACGTTTGTATTTTTTGGCATATTTCAGATATATCATTGATCTAGATCGTCTAAGCTGGGGATGCCTGGTCAGAAGCTTAGTAGCTCACAACAAAGTCATCGCGGCTCAATTACAACAAATGCAAAACTCCTGCCTTGCCCAAGCATTTGTTTTTGTATCAACCACAGATTTTTGCGCTTGACTTTTGTCACTACTACGAAATTTATGTACTTGCAGTCATAACGATTGAGAAGTTGTTTTGCTATGGTTCAGTTAAATATTTCTTGGGCACCGCTGATCTAAATATTGGAATTTTTTTTGACCTCGTAAATGATTTCCTTTAATATTAAACAAAACAAAATTAGTGTGAAGAACTTTCCTGATTATTGCATTGGACCGTAAGTCTGAGGTAATTTTCGACCTCTGGTTCAAATCCCTCGTATAAATAGTTAATAACAAAATAGGATAGGTAAGTGTGTAGGTTATTCGTAGAAAGGTTGTATGTGGGTTGTAAGTAGGCCATAAGGAATCTTAGGTAAGGTGGAAGGTGGACAGGCAGATATAAAAGTATACGTAGATATCAAAGTACTTATATATAAAAAGGTAAATATGAAGATACATAGGTAAGGAAGCTCTCATCATATGGAGGTGTCCTTGTAGGAGACCAGAGATGACAGCTACATCACCTAGAAGTGCAAGTAATTTGTTAATCACCCATCCTGGCAGAATTTAAATTGATTGGAGTAAGCAAGACAACACCTTATGCTTCCATGCGGAGTAAATAAGTAGAAAACAACCCTTTATCTACCTAAAACCAACATTGCAATGACGCCTGCAATAGGTAATGTTCGAGGGGCCGTATATATGAACACCCTTCCTTCCACTCGGAGTCATTATTGTCCATTGTGAGTGCTATCTGTGAGTGTAAAGTAGATGTAATTCACTCTAATTGGGTTCCTTGTCAAAATACAAAGCAAATCTTTATTGAATCATTTGCATTCATAGGTAAAATTAAAGTCTGTCGTGACACAGCGCATTAACATTCAGCAGATGCACTGTCTAGGCCATGTCTCCCATATTGTTTCCCTTGTTCACTCCTTTGTTGTTGTGTTTTTCTGCCAGGGTAGGCAATTGGCCTGCCGCAGGTAGTCCTAAGTGATGGGGCTGCCATCTACCGCCGCTTTGGAACGACGCACAGTGTCGCGAGTGTGGCCAAAAATGGTAAAAATCAATGTTACAAAATTACTAAAATGAATATGACAATGGACAGATAATATCTCAACTAAGAAAAATCCGTTATCCGATCTTCAATATCCTACTCCGTTCCATTTTTATGTAGCTTCAAAGTAATTCTTTATGCTGAATGAAAAATCAAATAAAAATATAATTTATGTAACATACATTGCCGTTACATTGAAAAATTACGTTTTTCGGTTTGCTTCTAACAAAGAACCAAAAGTTTGGTGGAAAAAAGTTTAAAAAACGTCAAAAAACCCTTTTTTAGTTCCAACCCTAAATTTATCAAAAAAGTATGTATTAACATAATCCGGAGTAATTTTTTGCCTTTAAGTGCCTATTTGGTTGTTATTCGCATTTTTCTAGTGACGCCTCCACTAAAAATACGTGATTTCTTCGAAGTGTGGCGTTAAGCTGAATCCAGAAAGCTTGAAAGCTGAAAACTTGATTTTCTTATAAATTTACTTAAAGATAAGACGGGCGTTGATGTTAATTATGAACAAAAGCAAAGGTTGCGTCCCCACCTAAACATTTACTTTTTGCAGTGGCACCTACAATCCAAAATTGTGATTTTTCGAAGTATGGCTTCCGACGTTGAATGAAAGTAGCGGCAAAGTAGCTGCTGAAATTATGAGCTGTATAAAGGACAAGGTTGGCACATTGTTCGTATCATCAAAAGTAGGCAGAATGCCATGCCCACTTTAAAAATTTAAACATTTATACCAAAATATGGTATCACAAGCTGACAAAATTAAACATGAATTCATAAAGGAAAAGTTTTGGCCAGTTTATATATATGCTCCAGCTGCCACGCCCACTTTAAAGTTTTAGAAAGCTTACCAATTAAAATTACATCGTGGAACGAGTATCGCAAACAGCCTTCTAAAAATACGGTTTTAGTTGCAGTAAAATACAAATATTTTTGAAAGTGGGCGTGGCAGACCGCCCATTTTTAGTGTGAGCTTTTATGTGATTATTTTAAGCTCAAATACAAAATTTCATAATTCTGTCACTAATATTAAGAACCTTATTTCAATATTACAGTTCCGTTCGTATGGGAGGTGGGCGTGGCAGTGGTCCAATTTTAATGATTTTTTTGTAAATTTCTTAATTTCCACCACGAAAACAATCTCACCAAGTTTCATCGAAATAGGACAACGCTAAGTATTTTTGGCCACGGCTTATATGGGATCGCGACACTGTGCGACGCCGCCGATGTTCTGAGCTAACGCTCATAGCGCCATCTGTTGTGTAAGTGAGGTGACAGAAGGATGGTTGGAGACTTCGCTAAGATTGGTTTGGTGCGCTGTTTTTTCGTTAATGGTCGTTTCCCCTTACAGGCGTTGCTGGTACACCGTGTAGCCGTATATTTGTTTTCTTTTTACAGCTGCACAGCGCATGATTGTGCGTAATATTGCGTGGGAATGAGTGGGAAATTTTTAAACTGGGGTATGTTGCTGGGATGGGGAATTTTTAGAGGACAGGAAAAATTGGAAAGGGTGGTAGAGTGCTGGACCATGAACCAGGTAGCAGTCGAACCCGCGACCTCAGGGATGATAGGCTATCGAGGCAAAAAAGGTGTTCTACGCGGTAGTTGGAGATCAACGGCAAAGAGGGAAAACGTGTTTCTAGTGAAAGTGCCAAGTCAAGAAGGGCGGTCTATCATCTCTTGGTGTGATGAAGTGGAAAGGCATAGGCGCCTGGAGAGAAAATTTTCGGCAGGCTGTAGCCCGGTAACGAAATGGCATGCCCAGTTCAGTAAGTAAGTGTCGAAACACAGAAAGTGGTGAATCGAATCCTTCTCTTCTTCATGAGAAAATTTCCGCTGAAAGTCTTTTTTTTCATGACAGTCCATTGTACTGCAACTTAAGGTTCCCTGTAGGTCTGCTCCCTTCCTTCCTCCATCCGCTTAAAATGTGTATTGTAAGACATGTTGGAAAAAACAGTGTTGCGTAGACATTTCACAAAATGGGTAAAATATGTGGCATCACAATGGGCCTCCGAGTGTGTATCTTAAAAAAAAA
Source organism: Melieria crassipennis (assembly GCA_963668005.1). Taxonomy (NCBI): domain Eukaryota; kingdom Metazoa; phylum Arthropoda; class Insecta; order Diptera; family Ulidiidae; genus Melieria; species Melieria crassipennis. The sequence goes on along the minus strand of OY764961.1, from coordinate 28,286,053 downwards.
ACTGAGTAGATCCTTTAGTGTTAAGGCGATCATTTCTCAACAAATCAATGTCAAATGTGCCAAATCTGATTCAGGCGTAAACGGAGCAAGGACAGAGGAAGTGGCCCATCGTCTCGTCGTACTCCGCACAGTTTGATAGGCCTACCTTTACCATATGACTTGCCCATAGACAATGGTCCGTGATTTGGTCGATCAATTGCCTGTAGTCTCCTCTATAGAGACTGAAGAAAGCACGCGCTGAGACGGAAGTAAAAGTTTCGTCCAAATGCAGTCGCTCTCAGCCTGACAAGTTGGCTTGTGGGTCGAATCGAAGCTAATTTTTTAGTTGTGACTTTGATGGCAACAGATGAGAGTGGTAGAACAGATTCAGGACCAACAAAGGCAGCTGCAAAACCCATTCTATGCCTTCGCCTTCTATGCGATGCTTTCGTGTCCCGAAATGCAAAAACGGTCTGGATATTTCGAGTACATAAGCCGAGAGTGATAGTGCGTACGAGATATCAAGGAATCACAGTTAGTTAACTCTCATTTATACCCCTACAAATTTGTTGAACCCCAAAAGGACCTTTATCCTTTTTATAGCTAACCTTACTTGCATTAGTTTCAAATTGACAACTTCCCGCTCTACAGTTCTCTCAAAATGCTGTACAAGTTTTACAAACTTTCAGGACATTTTTTTTTTTTGACCACGCAACATGTACAAGCAATGGACAAACAACCAAAGTTCGAAACGCAAGCAAAACGGTAAATTTCCGAAAATTTATTATTTCGAAACTATTTATGCCAGAATTGCTTACACAACACTGACAGCTCAATTTATTTGCAATTTTGTTGTTGTTGTTGTTGTTGGTATTTGTTGGTGTTGCTCCAATTTTAATTTCGCATTTCTGCGGCTCGCGTCACATTTGCCGGTGTTTTGTTGAGTTAGTTTCGTTGTTGTTTGTTTGCATTTGTTGTTGTTGTTGTTATTGTTGCTTGGCGTGGCGGTTGCGCTTTTTGCATTCAGCGCCGCCTCTTCTTCTTCTTCTTAGTCTTCTTGTTCTTTTTCTTCTTGTTTAGTTTTTGCGTGCGGCGCACTGCTCCTTGTCGGCCGGATAGGACGACGCGAGCAGCGTTGCAAAACTGTTGAACGGGTGAAAACAGTAAAAGCAGCAGCAACAACAACAAGCGTAGCAAAACACCAACAGCAACTGAAAACCAAATGCGGAGAAAATCAATTTCGTTTCCCATTTGCAGTCGGCAATTTGCATAATAAGGTCGTTTGGCGCAATTTGCATGTGAATGTAATAAATTCACCGTGTGTGCGTTTATGGGCGATGCATGTGCGCGAGTGGGTGTGTGTGTGTTTGTGTGAGTGTGTTTGTGCAGTATGCATGCGGCACGGTGTGTGCATAAGTGCTTTGTTTGAATTTTGCATAGCGTTATTGCTAGTTATTTGTCTTTGTTGTTGTTGTTTGTTTTTGCAGCTTTTATGTGCAAATATGTTATGTGTGTGTGTGTTAGTATGTTTGAACTATGATCTATGTTAGTCTTTAGTAGATATGATACTTTTTTGTCATGTTGTTGTTGTCATAAATGTCGCTTAAAAATGGAAAATGAACGGCGAAACGTTGGCGACAAGTCAGCAGCGAACGGCAACAATTCACTAAAATGTGTACATATACAAGATTGACTGACTTTCCTTAGCTCCAACTTGAACTAACCTAACCTAACTGAACGGTTGTTGGTCAGCTGCTGACATGAAATTGGCGTGAGAAATTTTATGGAAATAATGTCAAGCAAGTCGATTATTTATAGAAGGAAAGTAAAGAAAGAACGGGCTTCCAATAGTGCAACGCTTTTCAAAGCTTGAAAAGTGCTTGTCATGTTGTTAAATTAAGGGGGTCAATACGTGTAAACGGTATATTTTTGGAATCGCGCATACGCCGGAAAAAATTAATGCAATGTACAATTTTTTTTTCATTCTTTTATTAAAAGGTAGCAGTGCGAGAAAACAACTTTTTTTTTGGCGTGCTCAAAATGGCGGCGGTGGTGGGGGTCCAACGTTGGGCCCAAATTCTAGTAGAAGTTGTGCCGGCGTCCCAAAATTCATCTGAACAAATATTGCTATTAGTTATTATGAGAAAATATATGTACCTTTTAAAGTAACTAACAAAAAAAATATATATAAATATATATATATATAATATACAAAAATACGCTCCAACCGAAAAAATTACCTTAATTTCCCGAAAATGGCGCCGCGGATTAAGCCAAAAACAATGAAATTTTTGGTTACTTTAGAAGGCCATGTTTCAAAAAGTTCCTGCCCAAATTTTAGATCAGTGGGGCTGAAACTTGCCAAGATATTCTACTTCCACAACCAAAAACCAGTGTTTCGAAATAATTCGGTTTAAACTTTGTGTTACCGATATCATGCGGAACGAATTGGCCATCAATATAGCGCTGCTGCAGGGGAACGGGTGTTCAGAATTAAAAACCACTTGAAGGGGATATTCTTAAGAACCCTGGAGTATATTTCACAAAAAAACAAATTTGAAAATTTTGTAAATTTACACGTTTACACAATTCGTTCGGACCCAAATCCCCCTAATCAAATATGTATACTGATAGAACACACCACTGGCGCACACATGATTTCATTTGGGGGAGGATTGCGTTGCTTTCGAGCCCAATACCATTTTAAACCATATTTTGTACCAGCAGTTTTCGCATTTGGGGGTGTCTGAACCCCCAAAATTCACCACTGAAAGACACTGATTCCAATTCTTCCTGATAACAATTGCTTCGACAGCTAATAGATTTGTAGATCTATGTTAAATAGAAACATAGAGGATGATAGAGCACTTCCTATTGATTCATCTTTGAAAACTCAGCATATGATTGGGTTCTACAGAGGATAGACTTTAGATTGTCTAACAGGCTCTTAGATGTATTTTTTTCTGTTCTGTCTTTTGTTTTCTCCGTCTATTATAACTAGAGGACTGTCCTATTGGAGATGACTCCTGCAGTTTTATCTTTAATAAAATATGGAGTTTTGTTCATCTCTGGGAGAAGTCTGTCTTATTGGAAATGTGTTTCCAATGTTTCCTTCGTATTAATTCTTAACTTTAAGATTTCAGTTGCCGTCAGTCTGTATATTTTATCTATATTTATTCAAACCAGCGTGCAAAGCTGCCGAGTCCCGCTAGTAGATTGATTAAAGATTATCAAGAGGATGAACGCAATCTCTCACGTGGTAACATAACGGGACACATGGCCTAAGTGAGATCATAGAAGCGGCTACCTAAGCATCCTACCTATCCATGCTTTGAGCTAGGCACCTTCTCCAGTTGGTCATACCAACAGATGATGGGACGTTCTCTTTCTCCTTGGTCCTTCAACCAGAGACACGGCCTCCTTCTTCTTCGTCGACCTCCAACTACTACGTCGAACAAATTTTTCGTCGAAATTTTTTGCTGTATGTTGAATTGCTGTGCTGAGTCCATGTCTTTAACCCTAGAAAGGTAATCTTCGTCGATTCGACGAACACCACACACATTTCTTTAAATTTCTCCTTATTCTCTGATCTGATTGCTTTCTCTTTTCGTATGATCTCAGTTGGCGATGTGCTTTCCCGGAATACAAGGTTTTACAGCACGAGCGCAGCGTTAGTTTTCTTTTTTTTATAGAAAAACAAAACTAGGCTTCGTCGAAACGACGAAGAATACCTTTAACGTGACTTTTTGCAACTGAATACGAGTACTTTACATTGCATTTCAGTATTTCAAAATGTCTCGGAATTCGGGGTTATCGGAAGAATTAATTGAAAATTTGTTTGGAATTGGTTAATTAATTAACTATTAATTAGTTAAGTTAATTAGTTAGTTAGTTAATTAGTGTGTAAGTAAGTTAGTTAAATAGTTAATTATAATTGTAAAAAAATAGTTATATTTTTTGATTTTTTTGCTTTTTATTTGTTTTTTAAGGAATTATAATTGTGTTTCTGTCTTCATAAAGAAGCTATGTATTGTTCTTCACTTTATTTTAATTTTAATTATTTTTTTAACTTCTTATACTCATTCCAATCTCAAAAATTAATGTACCTCAACAGAAATTACTGAAAAATACACAAATAATTTTTAAAAATATGTACGGTGCGAATTATTTACACAAAAATGTCTAACCATAATTATAAAATTAAGTTTGAGTTTATACGATTTCTAATACTTCCAAAAATCGGAGTTGAATACGACTTCGTCGATTCGACGAAGATTACCAACAACGTATGTAAAATATGATTACCCTTCTAGGGTTAACCCTTTCCGACATGAAAATAAACCCGTTCTGTATGAATTGTATGGGCTGTAGTCCAACATATTGGACATTGTGGCTGAAAGAGTTAAACAGCTGATGAATAACTTTCTAATTTGACTAACTGATAAGGCTTAAGCTGTTATATGCGGAACCCGATACAAGTCCACTAACTTCACGCTTGGCTCTGAATTGCGTACATTAACTCAATCGGTGTGCAAATAGAGCGACTCTGATGTGGGTTAAAGAACTTGTTGGGATAGAGTAAAACTGCATTTTCATTTATTCAAGGATGATCGAGACCGGACTGCTATGCATCCTAACGAAGCATTAGACCTTTTTTGACCTTTTGACCTTTTAAGATTTGGTCGACTCTAATTGATAAAATAGAAACATAGCAAGAAATATTTTGATATTACAAGCAGAAGTCGTTATATTCTTAAGTTAAGAAGGTTTTAACTTTAATCATAGAAATCAGAAATGGCTAAAGCATTTACTACAAGGTATGTAAACCTTGCTGGCGAGGTGACCTGTTAGGTTATTCTGCTTAGAGGGTGACGAGACAACCACACATATAGCATAGTGTGTCAGAGTGCCGAGTTGGCGAGTGGGAAAATGTTGGGACAGCCATCTGTAGAAGATGACCTACGGATCAAGCGCTTTGCAACAACAACAACGGTTATATAAGGCCGAATAAATATGAATTAATTGGTTATATTCATAATTTCTATAAATGTCGATCAAAATGAAATCACCTTTTAAATTTTGTTGTTATAATTTATGTTTTATATCAAAAAAATCAATTAATTGTTCATAAAACTTAAAAAAAACGAAATCAAAATTTCATGAATTTTTACTCCTTTGCGGACCATTGTACGATATATCGTACAAAATTGATTTATTGAATTGAAATGGAATTCTCAACCTAAATGATTTTTTTTGAATTTGTTTTTTGTTTTTAATTGCTAAAATGTCAATATTTTGAAGGAAAAATTTTTATCTCAAGAAATGTGGAAATTGACCGGAAAGGGTTAAGTGGCCATAACCACCCGTAATCGTATTCTGGCCTGCCGTAGAAGTTCTCTCCAAGTGCCTCTGTTTTGTGCGCTCCTTCTCCAGTGGGTCACACTAAGAGATGAAAAGGCGTATTCAACTTGGTTCTTCCACCGGAGACACGGTCTCCCTCTTCGCTGTCGATTTTCAACTACCGCGTCGAACATCTTTTCTGCCAGAGCTTCATCGTCCATTTGTCTTAATGTTGATTTTCAACGTTTATGCCTTCAAACAGGCTATAAACAGCTCATTGGGAATAATAATCTACTCGAGATAGCTACAGCTATTTAACAGGAGAATGATTAACAATTATGGTCCCAATTAGGATCCACAATTATGGCCCAACAAGGACCCACTAGGTGGTCTGCCTTGACCAAGTCCGTGGCAATTAAACTGGAGATGGTTAGAGCCAGTAGAATTCCAACATGCAGACCAACACAGATTCAACGGTATCTATAAGGATTCCCGTCGTAGACACAACTTCAGTATCGGTCAGAAATGATTTGAGAATTAACTTCTTAAGATTTCTTATAAAAGAATTTGATCTAACAAGCTCTATCACTGTTAACTTGATAAAAGTTCAGAATTTGTGCCTGAGATAAGTTAAAATTAAATTTGCTGTTGATTTTATCTACTTTTCGTTTGGGTTTAGTTCTATGAAAATATGAAATATGCGTTCAAAGCCGGGGGCAACACTTCTTTACAAATAATATATAAATACTTAAATTAATTTTGACGAGAGAAATTTACACATTGAAAGTACCAAAGTTTTTCATTTCAGCTTAACTTAAAGCGGAAGTCGCGCATGCATTTCTCCTCGCCACCCTGGCAGTGTTTGTTCACTTCTCTTCAGTTAATGCCACCAACATTTGACTTTGTGCTACACGCTTTGTGGCAGCGTCAAGCAAATTGAAGTCGGCGTTGTTGCCGCTCCAACTGTGTGTGCGTATCGTTTGTGTGTGTGAGGGTGTGTGTGTGTGTGTGTCCGCGTGTGCGAGCTCGCATTGCTTTACTGCAGCCTGCAGTTCGGGGACAGCGCTTTGTCCACTTACAGCGCTTTTACTTTGCATGCCAAACGACATGTCCGTCCACAGTGCGTCTCGAGCCTCAGTGGCTCAGCGCTTCTCATCCTTTCACCCAATGAAATCTCGACGACAAAAGTCGCGCACATACACTGAGCGAAAAAAACTTAAGTAAATAGAAAAAACGTAAATGTAAATTTATATAAAAAAAGAGAAAAACTCAAAAGAAAACGAACATCAACTGTGCAAAAGTCCAACGAAAAGAAATTAAAATAAAAAAAAGATATGTATTTATTTATAAAAACTACAAAGGAGCAGAGCGCAGGAGTTGCGGAGGAGTTGTGTGAATGGGGCACGAAAGAAGTTTGCAGAAGAAGCAATTTCATGCATCGTTTAATTTTCATTCGGGTTTAATTTGTGCTGCTTTGCGCTTTTTCCTTCATTACTTCAGTTTGTGCATTGCGCTTCACCCACTCGCGCGTTCGCCGCTCAGAGCTGCCTCGTTGCTTTGCCCCTTTAACTTTTGCTAGTAGTGCGTGCGTGCGTGTGTGTGTGTGTGTGTGTGTGTATGTTTGCTGTGTACTTTATGTTACGACAGCAACTACTAGTACAACAACAAAATACTCTTTTGCTTTTGAGTAGCTGCGTGCTTGTTGTTGTTGTTGTTTGTTGCTGTATCGTTTTGCGAATGAAACTACGAAATAATCGTTGTTGTTGTTGTTTTATAAAAATTGCCAAGAAGTTAAAATTGACGCAAATTTACAAAATAAAATTATATGAAGCGCAAGCGTAATGTTTGCGAGTTTCTTTCGCTTGCGACTTTTCAATCTCTGCAAGCGAACAGCCTCCCTGACTGTCTCCCCCCCAGTCAGCACCAAGTTATGCCACTTGCGTGCGGCTGCTTTGTGTGTGTATGTGCGTGTGTGTGTGTGTAGTTGGGACCAGTCAGTGTGGGTTCTGATGGCGTTATCAGGGCGCATGTTGTTTTACTTCATCTTAGAATTTTAATAAAATTCGCTGGGAAAGTGAGCTACACGTCTATAATGATGAAACTGTTTTGACCTCTGAAGCTTAGTGATTAGAAATTTGGACTAACAGAGTTGTGGGTTCGAGTCTCGAATCAGCTAAAACCAAATAAGTGACAATGTTTCTTTCGACAATTAAGATGCAGTGGAGCGACGTCAAAAATTTATGAATTTTTTAATTGATTTTTTTTTTAAATTCTGCAAGGGACCCAACACAGGGATTTTCACGGTCTGAAAGCATATCGAATGAGTGTTTTAGACCATCAGCCAGTCAGAATTATCTTCAGAATGTCGGTACAAGCCATTTGGATGGCTTCGAAGTCTTTAAAACGTTTTCCTTTCGCCGGCAAATGAATTTTTCCGAAAAGACAAAATACGCACGGTGCCAAATCGGGTGAATACTGGGAGTGGTTGATATTTTAAATGCAATTTTTAGTAAAAAAATCAACAAATTTTCAACTTGTTCCATGGCCTAAATGTTCAGTTAAAATGCTATAAATTGATGTTATTGAGATAATTAAATCCAATTCCAATGACTTCAATGAAAATTTTGGCTGTTCTCGAGGGAATTTGCAGTGATCACTGATTTTAGTTGGTTACTAGATAAAAAAATCATTACCATCAACTTGGTTTGATAAAAAACAAAACTTATTATTGGATTTTTTTCGATGCTCACTTTCGCATCGATGACACAAAAATACTTTCACTTCTGATGCAATAACTTCGCTTCTAGTCAGCCAAAAATCATAAAATTTTGGACCAAAGTCAGGGAAAACTGTAGATTTTCGACGCACTAAATGACATATAGGTGCAGCCTTCAGAACATTTCCTCTTTCAAAGTACTTAAGAACGCACGTAATACAAAACTTGCTTACAATTTTTTTCAAACCTTCCAAGACCAAGTTTTGGCTACGCCTCTGTAATCAACTAATATGTACATATGACCCACTAGCAGCCAAACAATCTGCCTTATCAACAGAATTTACCACCAACACAACAAGAACTTCAAATTCTACTCAAAAACCCAAAACCCAAAGTGGCCCTAAAATTGCGAGCGCCACACCTCAAAACGTTTCCATTTCGCTACTGTCATTGTGTCTTTATATATTTTGTTTGTTGTTGTTGTTGCTTACTTGTGTCAAGCTGTGTAAAGTGTTTGGTTGGTTGTTGTTTTGTGCGTATATTTGTTTTTTGGTTTGTTGTTGGTGCGAAAATGGTTTGTCTATGGCAAACGAAAGGTATTGTTTTTCTGGCAATGGAAATTTTTATAGTTGGTAATTCGGGACTTAAATGCCGATATAAACGTATAAATGGCCACATAGCAACAAAAAAAATTGGGTATTAAAGTTAATGAATGGAAAATTTGCTGAAATTTGTGCGCAAATGTAACTAAAAGCGAAATCAAATGCGGAGAATTGTAGTGAAAATATATCGAAATTATCGCGTAACTGAGTAACACATAAATTTTGTGCTAGAAAATTTAAAATTACTTAAAGTTTGTGTTTAAAATAAGTTCAAGATTTTCTAAAAGTTCATATATACGAAATATTAGAAGCAACGATAAATTTTGTATTCCACAATTAGTGTTCTTGAAGTCTAGTTAACTTCTCTTAGATGCCATTCTTCGTTTCGTTTTTTTTTTTGTTGGCCTGTAATGCATGAATTGTGCAGCAATCAACCAAACATCAAAGAAAGCAAGACTATATTTTGCTCAATGAATGATTAGTAAAGTTTTTTGAAACATCTGTGCTGCATACGTTTGTGTACAATTGTTGGCATTTGCCCCCAGGTGCTCGAGTCGAGCAAAAACCAAAAACTGACTTCATATCGACGGTTAGCAGTTCACTTGAACACAAAAAAGTGGACAATTACGTTGGCAACTTAATTGCTCGAGACTATAGAATGATTCTTGCCAAAGAAAATGCATCAATATGTCGGAGAGAGGCAAACGACACCTGCAGCATTGCATGATTGTAAGTACGAATGATTGCATGTAAAAAAAAATTATTATTAGAACTTTGGGAAAATGCTGAGTTGTAGATAATTGACTGACAATTGCACAAAGCAACTAAAAAGAAAGAGCGAGTTTGCGAATTTAATGGAAGTTTTCAAAAATATCGATGAACCTGTGTCGTCAAATTGGTTAGACTGCCTTGTTTGTTTTTGTTAAAAAATTACTGATAATAGTTTTGGAAACGTGCACGTACCACCTATATCGAAAAATGAAGTTTAACTCGTGGCTTCAAAAATGTATTTTGAGCTGCTCGCAAAGAGCTGGAAGCGTACGATTAAGCTTATTGGGGACAATTTTGAAAGGGATAACAAGTAAAAAAATATTAAAAATACATATCGTCGTTAAAATATGGCGATATGTACATCAAATGAAAGAGGCTCAAGAATTTAAATAAATTGATTTTTTTTATCTATTTGTAAAAAAAATGATATGAAAAAAGTCTATGATATGTCGCGCTAGCGATGGTAAACATAAGAGGCAAAGCAAAGGAATACATTTCAATTAGAATGATTTTGTATCTTTTTATTGTTTAAAGTAACGATACTCGAATAAATTAGAATTTTTGTACTTAATTAGAATTGCAGTTTCCACCTTTTTGTAAATAACTTTCGAACCAATAAAGTTAGAGTAATGAAACTTTGACACGTGATCAAGGAGATTTTGGGTTTCGCATACTTACTTTTCAAGAAAATTCTATATAAATTTTCAAGGTTATAAAGGATTACAATTTTCAAAGGACCTTTTTTTCATACCCTTTTTTTACAAATAAATAAAAAATCTAAATTATTTACATTCTTGAGCATTTCCTGTTTTATTTAATATATATATCGCCATATTCTAACGAGCATATGTATTTTTTTTATTTTTTTTATTTTTTATCCCTTTAAAAATTTTGAAGTCCTTTTAAAAGAACAAAGGATGTAGAAATGAAAAACTGAGTACGCAGTATTACTATGTTTGGTCTCTAGTTTCACGCACATATGGATTTTTCTCAGTGTGAACATTTTTTTTTATTTTTGTCGCACGGTGTAATCTTGGTGGGTTCAAGGTAAGTATGCATAAAGTCTGCATTCGAACTCCTGTCTCCTAACTTTTACAACTTTTTAGAACCAACGCAATGCCTCGAACTAATAGGGATATTGCTTGTGCGTTGGTTCGTACCAGTGGGGCACACCTGCAGGGGTTTTGGGGGTTCAAACCACCTCCAATACAAAAATGGCTGATGCAAAATATGGTTTCGAATGAAGTTCTGTGTGCGTCACTGGTTCGTACTCAAATAAAAAAACTATGATTTATTATTATTATTATTTATTTTATTATTATTATTATTTATGTTTATTTAAAATATATTAAAAAGTTTGAAGACCAATAGGAAGCATTTTAGAAAGCTTCGAACGCGTAGAATGGGTCTACTGGATTTACTGCAATTATAGTGAATCAATCTCTACGGTGCTTTAGAGAGAAAACCAATTTGCAAGAAATGTTTGTAATGGAAGCGGCAGTCTCCATGTCTCCAGTCGACCAGCTGGATGGACTAAATATATCACTCGACCAACGAAACTGACAAAAAAGGAATTCGATGCTAAACCCTGGCATGTATACAAAAATTACATGGGTTAATGTCCTTCTCTGGTCCTTCTTCCTACAACTGCAACAGTTACTGTTGAAGGATATTTGCAACCGGACCACGTGTTCCCCCCGGACTAATGACTCGTAAAAACCGATAGCAATGGTCACATATAGATCCCTATTGGGTATTTCGCGATACCAGAAATAGATCCGTTCATGACTTGTACACAGTGGCGCACACAGGACTTAATTTTGGATTTAATTTTAACACAAATTTGAAACCATGTTTGCCACCTAAAAGGTTTTAACAAACATACATATTGGGGCGAGTTTGAACCTCCAACACCCACTTGCGTGTGCCAATCGTTGCAGTTGTGATCCATTAGAATAAGAGTCCTTTTGACAAACCTCAGCAAGGACCTTTGGTTCTAAGGGCAATATCTCTCCTAGTTCTGTGCTCTCAGGGGTTGCCAAGCTTATTCTGAAGATATCGGAACAGAAGAAGAAGCTGAAGCAGAATGTGCTCCAATGCTAGATATCTCTATTTGAAATATTTTAATTTTTTTGAAATTTCAAACTACACATTTATTCTCCCAAAGTAAACAGCTAACTAAGACATTTTTGTTAATTTTTTATTGAAGCTCTAAAGCATTTAAAAACAATTTGTGCCTTGAAAAGATTTTATTTTCTAATTTCAAACGATTTTCAACTTTAACTCACGATTCATCCTAATGAAGCCTTAAATAATAAATTTAGATTTAAATTTAAAATCTTTTTCAGAAAATATAAATTTTTTGTATGCACAAAAAATTAGCTCGATGAATCGTTGGGATTTAAAAACTGTTTTTAATAATGTCTCCAGTTCTTTTTGGGTACCAAATCAGCAGAAAGCATAAAAATTTAAGTTGGGAACAAACCTACACTTTTCAATATTTATTTCAATCACAGCACAGTTCACATTGCAACTTTTTTTTCATTTCACAGGACTTCAGGTCTATGTCCTGCTGGTAGTGGAAGTTGAACGGAATTCTCTTCAAACTGACAACTCAACTATACATCATGAACAATTGTTTTCTACTCATTATTTTGCAAAACTCCATTTTAATGGCTCCTCAACACTTCAAGCACGCCTCACCCCCGACCAAATTTCAATGCCCTAAAGCTTTGGAATTTTATTCGCACCCGACTGGCGCATTATTTGCAAGGCGAAATCTACATAAATCGCACTCAACGATGCATAATAAACACGTGCAGCTATATGATTTTTCAGCATTTTTTCGCTGCATGCATGCGGCATAACTTACAATGCCGCAACAACAACAACAACACCAGCAACAACAACCAGAACCACATTGTCGCACCAATTATTTAAAAGGCGACGAGCGGGCTGCATAAAACGGCTGTTTAGCATTGTTGTTGTTATTGTTTCTATGGCTGTTATTGTTGTTTTTGCAATTGTTGTTGTTACCAGCATTATTTCTGCTATTGTTGTTGTTGTTGGTGTTGCGTTGTTATGGCATTTTTCCACACATCTAATCGTTGTTGCTTTCACCAAAAGCCGCAACTGCCGCTGTGCAACGTGCTGACTGACTTTTATTATAGTTGTTGTTGCTGGAGTTGGAGCGTGGCACAGCAGAAAACATTTCAACTGGAACATAAGCGACAAATGTCGCCGAGTTTCAGTTTCAGTTTGCAGTTTACAGTTTGCAATTTTACGAGCAGCCAAACGAGGCACCAAACCTGCCCCAATGACAAAGCCAACGAACCCCGACAAAACGACAACAAGCAACACCGACGGCGTAGCGTCAGCCACACCGTCAACAACGGCGACGTAATAAATTTTCATTATTATTGTTATTATGATGTTGTTGTCTTTGTTGGTGTTGTTGTTGTTGCCGTTGCTGTCGCTTCGGTGTTCCAGTTATTTGCTGCATACTAAATACCGACACTATTTCATAGTTTCGGCCCGCCTCGGCCGCCCCTAATGTCACCCAATGTCGCTGAATGTCGCTCATGTGTGACTATGTATGAGTGTGTGAGTGTGTGTGTGTGATAGTGTGGGTTTGGCCCATAATTACGGCAAAGTTTTAGTGTACAACATGGATTTCATGAATGTTTTGGCATTACGTAGAGTTTGCTTTTTGGTTTTTGTATTTTATTTTTGAAATAAACTTTGAAAACGTACTGCAAAAATGGAGAGAAAGACTGGGCAACACATGTGTGGCAATTTATGTTCCACAACATGTGACGAAGCATAAACTGAGCGAAAATTCCAACCAGAGTGACAATTCTCCAAAGGAATTCGATAGGTAAAAATTATTCACCTTCATTATAAATATTGGTGCAATTATCCCGATTATGATCGAATATTTGACAGCTTTTTCTCTGACCTTTTTTCTCTCCTTGGACCCATACATGAGATCTCAAAACCATCGAATATTTTATAAAAATTAGTATTTTCTTTTATAAACATAACTTATTATCTAAAATTTAGCATACAGCAGGCCACGTTCTGCTTTTCACTGTCAGTCAACATTTTCCGTCTTTCATCCACATGGCTTCAATTATAAATAAAATAGTTTATTAGCACCCATCACTTTTGTTATCTTTTAATTAAGCGGCAGCGCGAATGCAACCACAACGTCCCGCACCCGCCCAGCGCCGCGGCTGCCAGCACTTAATGCTGTTTCAACTGTCACTCGCTTATTAGTTTAGTCCTTTGAAGCATTCGTCGTGTTTGCGCTTGACTTTTGTTTTGCATAGTTGTGTGAGTGCGCGTAGGTGTGGCCAGAGGCGGCTGCGCAGGAGCTGACGGGCGCCGGTATAAAATTTCTATATATTTTTTATTATAAAAAAAATATTTTAATAAGAATATTTTATTTATTTTAATTAAAAAATAAAATCTTGAAATCATATTTTTTTAAATTATTTTTGTGATTTGGAACACAAGCCTGAATAATGTAGGGTTTAATCTCGATTCAACAAAAACTGAATAAAAATTTATATTTATTTATAAATTTACTAAATACAGAAAAACTACCAATTTGTCGCTTGAAATTAGCATACAACTGTAGTTCGATGGATCCTTGTGGACCAGAGCTTCTCGCAAGCCACACGCAACATGTGGATGTGTTGAATTGGATCATAAGTTAGAATGTAGTTAGTTCGATTCGAATTTCAACTCAACAGACACAAAATAAATAACTCCTTTCCATACCAAACCTCCGAGAGTTAACTAAATGAACACTGCAAATCTTCTAATCTGCCGTTTGTACCATGTTGAGGTGTTGAATTGGATTATAAGTCAGAATGTCGTAGGCTTGATCAGAATTTAAAATCAACAGACACCAAATAAAGAAATCTTTTCCTTTGAATAGCTATCCTAAGCATGCAAAATCAACACTCAACTACCAAACTGAGCACTGCAAATCTTCTAATCTGCCCTTTGAAATTAGCAAAAAAAAGTAGGTTCCATGTGTTTGACCTACAGGGACAGCTTCTCGTCAGTTAATTGAATTTTATATTAGAATGTCGTGGGTTTCATTCGAATCTCTATTCAACAGACACCGACAGAGAAGTCTTCTTGTGAAAGGTTGTGCTCTAAGCACGCAAACAAATCTCCGTGAGTAAAAAAATGGTTCCAATCAAGCCTTTGAAATCAATATAAAGCTGTACGTTCCTGTAGGTCTGAGCTTATCGCAAGTCACATGCTTAATGCGGTTATGTGGAATTGTATCATAAATCAGAATAAGGTGGGTTCGAATCTCCGCTCAGACACAAAACAAAAACAGACACCGAAAAAGAAAACTTTTCTTTTGATCGAATGCCCTCTAAAAATGCAAAATAAATTCTCCGAGAAAAAGTATCTGAGCGCGGAAACATTTCCAATCAGATGTTTAAAAACGGCATGAAACTGTAGGGCCCTGTTAATCTAAGTTTGACCACAGAATAAAAAATATAGTTTGTTCTGCGGTTTGACGTAAGTCCCAAGCACAATGTGCATGATTTTTGTTGATGTTAGTATCTTCATAAGTATCCTGCCAATTTCATTTATGTATTACGAATCAATTGAGCTCAGCAAACGTCAACTTATTGTATATGAGAACAAATCTAGTCGGAAAACTTGGGTATAATCAATATTCTTTGAAAAACTGTAACCATAGAATGCCCGGTCAATCCAACCTGACTTAAATGCCTTAAAAGAACTCATATTGCAGCACCAACATGTTTTAATAGTAACTAATATTTGTTAATAATATTTTTAATTTGTATTAATATTTTTTAATATTTTTAATATTTTATTTCGAATTTTTTTACTTTGGCTTTAACACATAGTAAAAGTCAGGGAAGAGTTTCTTTCAGAAAGCGATGAAAAAAAATTAAAAAAAAAACTCAATGGAGACATTTTGACTTTCCACATATGAAATGTAAACCACCCACATTAGATATGATTGGGATATGTTAAAAATTTCGTGGTTTTCGAATCACAGCTCTCAGAATCAAGACAAAGAGGTAGACTGAAATTTTTGCTTGAAAGATTACGTTGACGATTAAATCACTAACACCAGATTGTTAAGTTCCACAAACTGGAAGCAACTCAATCAGGATCGTGAAAAATGAAAGACTGGAGTGGTTCAGGCGATGAGTCTCAATGGGTTGGGAGCTGTTAAAAAAGAAAACTATGTAAGGTTCTTATGGCCATATATAACAAAATTTCTTGTGGAAACTGAAGGCTTAATGGCTTAGGACAGTGATGCGCATTCTGCTTCTCGTGAGTAGCAGAATGGTCATCAAATGAATTTCTAAATCTTACTTGGGTTGGGTTTTGCTCTCTAATGACTTTTGTTGCAGTTGTATGGATAAGAAAGACGAAGAAAACGCACTGCATCTTTTGTGCATTTGTCTTGTATTATCTAGAAGAAGAAAGACTTATCTGTGCAAATTCTACTTCGACCTTCTAGAGAATTTAGCCGATAGGACTATTCACAGTTTACTAAGCTTCATATCACCTAAAACTGGTTCAATGAGGAAGTGGACTTTATTTCGATTGATTGTGGTGTCCAAATCACCACCAATCAACTCATATCATCAATCTACTCATATCCTCATATTTACAAATTTTCTTGTGTCTGTTATAAAGCTTGTCAAGCTTGTCAAAGCTTGTACAAGCTGCAAAAGAGCTTTTAAAAATTTGCAGGAAGTTTCTTTCAGGCACAGTTAAGTAGATCCAATAGTTCATTGTATCCGTTTGTCATATTTCTTCAAACAGTATACTTATATACAAATATCCTAATCGATACGTCTACAAGTTTCGCAAAACTTTACCTGAATGGGGAAATATAAAACTATAAAACTATATTTTAAAAAATTACTATGGAGGAAAGGTCATAAAAATAAATGAAATATACCAATTCATTTCTAAGAAATAAAAGTCACTGAATGATTTTTATTGATGACTTAAAAATTAAAAGTGACTGATTGATTTCTATTGATGACTTGAAAAATCAAAGTCATTGAATGATTTTTATCAATGACTTAAAAAATAAAAGTCACTGACGGATTTTTATTGATGACTTTTATAAATAAAAGTCACTGAATGATTTTTATTGATGACTTTTTTTTTAAAATAGATTGATGACTTTTTTGTTATCATAGGACAATTAAAATAAAAATCGAAAAAACTGTTATTTGTGGACTAACTAATATGAAAAAATCAAAAATAATTATAATTATAGGATTTTTTAAAATATAAAAAAAAAAATAAGTGTTATTTGTTGAGTCATTAAATATAGGTCAAAAAATAACTCTTAAACATTGATTTTTATAATAAAACTTATAACTGTTACGGTCCCTGGAAATAAGAAATTGCAGCAAAGGTTGAAATCAGTTTCTTAGTGTCGAAATTATTAGGTTTGGCAGAACGAGCATTTGATCACTAAAAACCGACTCATCAGATGAATACATTTAATTTTTTATACCTACATGGATCATATAACTTGTAATCACTTCGATATTTCCACTTTTTCCGGGACTATTGAGTCCACCAGTCGTCCGATGACTTTCCTAATCGTAATAAACTGTACTCACCTGATGTCTTTCTATACATATTCATCTAACTTTTTAAAAACTTTTTCAGTGCGTTAAAAACGCCGCTTTACAGTGACATCACAGAGTAGAATATAGCAAAAAAGACCCTTTGTGGCATCTCTGCCCACGCTGTGTCTCTCTTCGCGTCTAGCTTAAAATAATCCTTTAATATTTTTTTTTTTGTTTCCATCGCCTCATTCATTGCCGCGACAAAGACCCATCGGACGCAACATCAACAGTCAGCCCACTCGGTTGAGTGAAACTGTCATCGTTATTGTTGTTGTTGCAGTTGTTGTTGCAGTTTTGAAGTTTGTATTCCACTTCCGGCCGCAGCTTTTCCGGGGCATCAGATCCTGTGTACAATGTCGCCTCAGTCTTAATCTTTGCATTTGCATAATTGAAATACATTAACGTGCCTGGCGACTGTGTGAATTTATTTGCCCGCTCGCGCACTCCACTGTCGTCGGTTCGTGGCGACGTACAGCGAGCCGAGGCTGACTGTGGTAAATAAAAAGTCACGCTTCTGGCGGTGTAGCTTACCGCCCCCAACCCCTCCTACACCCAATGACACGGCCATTTAATTTTTTCGCTTGCTTCACTTAAACAAACGCGAGTACTTTCTATGCAACTTTGTATGTGTATGTGTGTGTGTGGGTGTTGCTCTGTCTGCGTTTGTGTGCGAGAGAGTTTGGGGTGAATTAATTATGAATGCTTTTGCTTCGAATTGGCGCTGCCTAATTGTTAAATTTTTAAATATCGAATTTTATCGCTAACGATAACGGGAGCTGACTTCTCGGTATTGAGACCATTAGACGTTAAGCGGATTAATTGACAACGGCTCGATTCGGAGCAGACCAAGTCAACGCAAGTTCGACGGTTGTGGCCAGCAGCGAAAATATTCGGAGACATTTTGCGTTACTTAGAAAGAGGCGCAAAATTATTTCACTCATTTGCTTCAATATTATTTAGGGACATTTTGCGTTGAGCGTAAAGCGGCCGCTTTCCACAGAATAAAGTCATAAAAAATGTACAACAATATTCATGAAGCAAACTTTTTTACAGCGCCGTTTTGAAGAATGAAAACAAAACAACAAAAACAAAAGATTATAACAACAACAACAAAATAATACTTACATAAAAGCGCAACTTCGACATAGGCAAGTTGAAAAATATTTAATACGTTTGCGTTGCGTTTTCGGTGTTTCATCAAAATTCACGCAGAAAACGGTAAAGAAAAATAAAAAAAAAAAAAATTGCAAGCGACCTAATAAACGCATAAATTATCAGTCAACATTCAGCGGCAGCAGTCAGCCAGTCAGCCAGCCGTGGCCAGGCGGCCTTTAAGCAGCGCAGGGCAAATGCTCAAATGTTGAAGTTGTTGTTGTAGCTGGCGAATTATAATTCATTTTCCAGCTAAAAATCGTATATATAGAAGGCAAAGTAAAATCAAAGCAGTCATAATAACAGCAACAACAAACGAAATTATTGCATGCCAACAGAAGAACTGCCAACGCACAGCTCAAAAATTATGCGTACACAATGAAGCAACAACAAGCGAAACAACAACTATGAAAGTCGCACCGTAAGCTCGCCGTTCAAACCAAGAAAATGTCATAAATACTCATTATGGCATAAAAGAATACTTTAATAATTTTGTGAATAGTACAAAAATAGCTTAAATTTCAGCGACAACTGTATCAAAAAAAATAAAATAAAATAAAAATGGCTTTTAAGTCAACGGCGCTGCAGAGCGTAGCTATTTTCTTTGAAAAGTATGTCATGGAACAGCATTTGCTAAAAATAGTATTTAAATTTTGTGGACGTTTTTCACAAATGCAAAATTGACTGGCAGGTAAAAGTTTTTGGTTGAATTGGATGGTTCGAGTGGCTGAAAAGACCACAATTATTTTTGTTGTTATTTATTTGAATGAAAAAATTGTCTGAAATGTGTTTTGAGATGTAAAAGCAATAAATTGTTTAAGAAAATATTTTAAACTAAATTGGAAACGTTTTAAACGGTGGGTAGCAAGTAGTGCGCCTAGAAGCGTGCTTGACATAGCAATTTAAGGTTTCGTGGTGTTACGTTTTTTAATCTACCCGACCTCCGAAGAAATCTGAGTGGATGTTGTGGTGGCAAGAAGCCAAGGTGGTTGGTTTTCAACACATCAGTGCCAAATGCTTTAAACTTGACACAGAAACAAAAGAAGTGGCACGCCGTTTCATCATCCTTGCACAAGAAGGACACTGCACACTGGTAAGTTGACCTCTTCAAAGGTGATGATAAACATAAGTTTGATCCGCTTGTGGGTTGAAATGACGCATTTGGTAACAGTGATCAAATTTCATTCTAAAAAGTCTGAGGACTCGTTACCCGAAATTTCTACTTGTCGTGGCACCTCAGTAGGCGTTAGGGTATTATATCTGCCTACGAATTTCAGCATTCAGCATTCAGATCTATTCTTTCAATCATAGGGAACACTCTGGGTCAATTATTTATTTATTTAATAAGCCAATGAACATACAGAACTTACTGACTATAGAAAAAAAAAAATTAAATAAAAAGATCACACAAATGGGGAAAAGACCCTGTTCGCTTTTGGTTCACACCGAATCAATCTTTTGACTTAAAAAAAATGCTGGGGGTACTTTAAACATTGTTTTAACAATTTATAAATATTACAGGATTACAGGTACTCTGAAGTTTGTAACATTTGCGAGAAAATCAGGTTTTCCAGCTATTGTCACTTAAAGTTGGAGTATGGGCCTGTACAACCCAGTATGTTGTCAAAAGGTTAAAAAGTCAGTGCAACTGATGAATAGGAAACGGATAGGATTTGGTCAGACTCGATGTGATTAAAACAGGCCACTAGTCGGCCAAGTTGAACATTTCTCATAATTAATACTGACAGGCAGTTTTTTGTTTTTGTATCTCGAAAATAATCAAATATTGTCTTAAAATTCTATCCAGCAAATTCACGCTCTCAACTGAATGTAAACCAGTCGGCCTCGATAGTCCAGCGGGTAGCGCGCTGGCTTCTCATACCGAGGCCCTGGGTTCGGTTCCTAGCTCGGGCTGGTGAAACGCTCATCTACTTCTATCGCTATCCAAATGAACCAGATGAGAATTACAAGAATCGCACAAACGCGCTCTTGGCAGGCAATGGCAAAGCCTTCAAGTGTGAAAGAAAAACTGCCAATCGCGTTAAACTGTAGGTCCCTTCCCCCGCCTTTTCCCCATCCGTTTGAAATGTGTGCTGTAACATATGTTCGAAAAAAAAGTGTTGCATACATATTTCAAAACGGGTGAAATATGAGCTATCACTCTCCTCTCCTTCCCTATCCCCCGTGGGTATAGTATAATAGTCCAAAATGGACTGAGTGCTATGGAAGGCTTGTAGCCTTCCTGCCCACCCTCAAGAAAAAAAGGGTGAAAAAGCTCTCCAATTCCATTCAATTCGCAAACTCTTTGCAACTTTCTAAGCTTCCATGTAGTCATTTCTCTCTTTTTCTAAGCAGCCCAGCGGCGAGTTCAATCAACAATGCCATTAATATTGAGCTGAATTTACAAGTACTTAGCTCGGAGCAGGCTGTACAATTTGCATAATCTTCAAAACTGTATTCGTCGCTACGAGCTAATGTCCGATGTAAAAGAACGATTGGCAATCAACATCAACAACGCCGACAGCAGCAGCAGCAACAACATTCGAAATTGTTATGCCTAAACGTGGCAGCATTTTTTTGGTGTCTCTCGATATTTTATGCGTCCTAATTTTCGTTGCTTTCTTGTCCCTTTTTTTTTAAGAGGTTGAAGGAGTGAGTAAAAGAATTTCGCTGTCGTCCTTTGCATTTACATGCCATAAATTAAAATTAAACATAAAATAATTGTAAGCCCAATTTTTGATGTAGGTGTAAGAAAAAAAATTACTTACTTACTTACTCAGCAGGTCATAACAACCCGTTACCGGGTTAGGACCGGCCGCAAAAGCTCTCTCCTGGCGCTGCTGCTTTAGTAAAAAAATTACGTCTTACTATTTAAAATGTTAAGAACATAGGAGCGAATTTACGCTGTGCAACAGTCAGCAGTTATGAATTATGTTGCGAGTAAAATTAAATTAAAATTAAATTAAAATTAAATTAAAATTAAATTAAAATTAAATTAAAATTAAATTAAAATTAAATTAAAATTAAATTAAAATTAAATTAAAATTAAATTAAAATTAAATTAAAATTAAATTAAAATTAAATTAAAATTAAATTAAAATTAAATTAAAATTAAATTAAAATTAAATTAAAATTAAATTAAAATTAAATTAAAATTAAATTAAAATTAAAATTAAATTAAAATTAAATTAAAATTAAATTAAAATTAAATTAAAATTAAATTAAAATTAAATTAAAATTAAATTAAAATTAAATTAAAATTAAATTAAAATTAAATTAAAATTAAATTAAAATTAAATTTAAATTAAATTTAAATTAAAATTAAATTAAAGTTAAATTAAAATTAAATTAAAATTAAATTAAAATTAAATTAAAATTAAAATAAATTTAATTAAAATTAAATTAAAATTAAATTAAAATTGAATTAAAATTAAATTAAAATTAAATTATAATTGAATTATAATTAAATTATAATTAAATTAATATTACAATAAAATGAAATTTAAATGAAATTAAATTAAGAATACGAATAAAGTCCAGAGTGAGGAAACAGATTTGAAAGGACCTTCCTGACACATTTTGGCCTTGAAATTTTAAAATAGGAAATATAGTCTAAAGGAAAAAATTTCCTTCTCTCATTTGATCTCAATAAAAATTCTTTTAAGGAGAACAAACTGATCAAGTTTAGCCTTTCCTCTTTCTCTATGCATTTCTTTGTTCCACTTAAGTATTAATAAAAGACTATATATTTATTTACTTAAATTTGTTGTAGAGGCGAAGTAGTTTGTAGTTAAACAGCAACCAATGAATATGCAATAAAAATGCAACACTATACTAATTTGTATGTTCTCATTTTACATTTCATACAAGGTGCGTCCCAAAGTAAACAGGACTTTTGCAATAGGGACGTTTCTGGTGGCGCCATCTATGTGTAAGGACATGCGGAAAGGTACATCTTTCATTCACATACTGTCTAAATTTCATGACATTTGGTCTAGTAGACGCCGAAATATCCCGCTCAATGTGACAGTATGTTTTTAACTTTGGTACGAGAATGTCGATCGAACAAAGAGCTAATATTAAGTTCTGTTTTAAACTTGGTAAAACTTTTACCGAAACGTTTAAATTGTTAAAGCAAGTTTATGGTGATGATTGTTTATCCCGTGGCCGTGTTAATGAGTGGTTGAATCGATTCAAGAATGGTCGTGAAGACTTGAATGACGACGAACACGTCGGCCAGTCGAAATTTGTGATTACTGACGATGCCATCAAAACTGTGAGTGATTTTATCAAAATGTAGCCAAAATCATCATTGGAATTGATGGAAATGGAATTGAACATCTCCAAAACATCAATTGATCGCATTTTAACCGAACATTTGGGTCTCCGTAAAGTGTGTTCTCGCTTCATTCCGCACACTTTAACCGACGACCAAAAAGCGCAGAGAATTGAGCACGCAAAAGACATCGTTCGGGAAGCCAGACGTGATCCAAATTTCTTGTTCAACATCGTAACCGGTGACGAAACGTGGTGCTTTCAATATGATCCCGAAACAAAGCGTCAAAGTGCCGAATGGAAGCACCCAGATGAGCCAAATCCGAAAAAAACCCGCCGTGAGAAGTCAAAAATCAAAACTCATCTCATTTGTTTCTACGATTCAAAGGGAATAATTCATCGAGAGTTTGTTCCACCGGGAAAAACAATTAACGCTTTGTTTTATGTTGAAGTTTTGAAGCGTTTGGTGCATCGCATTCGTCGTATTCGGCCAGAATATCGCGAGGAAGGAAGTTGGCGTTTATTGCATGATAATGCACCGGCTCACAGAGCCCTAGTTACGACCGATTATTTGACCAAAAATCGCATTTTTACCATCAATCATTCACCGTATTCGCCTGATATGGCTCCCTGTGACTTCTACTTATTCGGTCAGTTGCATTTGCCGATGAAAGGAAACCGTTATAAGGACGTTGAGGACATCCAAAAGGCTTGTACCAACATTCTGAAGGCGATGCCGGCCGATGACCTAAAACACTCATTCCAAATGCTTTTGGACCGTGCAAAACGTTGTATCGAAGCAGAAGGAGAGTATTTTGAATAAATAAAAAGAATTATACAAAAATAATCATCCGTTTTCTTTATTTTATAAAAGTCCTGTTTACTTTGGGTTGCACCTTGTATATTGTCAACGTTTGCTCATATAGAATAAAGAATCAGTCGTGAATTAGTTTTAAAATTGTTAGCTAAAGCTACTAAAAATTATTAGGTTACGTCTAACAAATTGAAAATGTTTCGCAAAATTTCCTTTTTACCACAAACCAAAACATTGCGCCAGTCGCAATGCATTTTTAATAATTGCAAAGTCTTTCTGCAAAGTGTTCAACCATCAACGAATCTCTAACAACAACACTCAGCATAGAAGCATTATGGCTGGCGATGCGTCGCGTCAGGCGATCGTATAAGCTGCCGCTAATACTGCACAAACTGCCGTAAGGTAGACATTATGGACGACTAAAAATTGCAAATATGCAAAAGTTCCTAAGATTGTTTATTGTACGCCCGACAGCATACAAGGAACGTCGCTAAAATGCAAAATTACAACAAATGCGTTGGGGGCGAAGAAGGCTGGGGGAGGAGAGAAATTGTCCAAAGACGAATGAATGCGGCCGAAACGAAGACGAGACAACTAAGCCGCTGAAGTTCAAAGAAAACCAAAGACGCGCAAATGTGTGTGTGTGTGTGTGTGTGTGCGGGCGGTGCGCCTGAAATGCTGCTTGACTTTGGTTAGTTGCGAAGGCAGATGCCGCCATTGCCGTTGTTGCTACGGCCAACGATGTGTGGCAAATATTTTGCTGCGCTGGCTGCAGCAAATTTGCAAGTTGAGCGCCGCTCATGGTTCACTGCCGCACACATGTGCACACTCGTAAATATATCACATAGCCAGCACACATACACATGCACACACTCCGGTCTTAGTCCATAAGCGGCACGCGTGTTGCGTTGCGGCAAAAGTTGCAATCTGCGATTTTTCTTGCTGCTCGCCAGCACTTCCAAGTGTTTTTGTGTCGATGTATTAAATGCTGTGCATGTGTGTGTGTGTGTGTTTGCTCTCGTAGAGCCACACTTGGTAAATTTGTTTGCGCAAACCTAACACTAACACCCGCGCTCGACTGCACGTCGGCGGTCTTTGCATTTATTTGCTACTCGGTTGCGCTTTCTCGACGTCTGCTTGTAGTGGAATTTCGTGCGCTTGTCTTGTTGCCGCTTTTCTTAGCCAAAGACGAAACTACTCAACATGCGCTCGTTTTGAATTGGATTCAGTTACGCAATCGACCTAATTTACGCTGCAACAGCAAAGATGTTTGCTTCAAAGTTTTTTAGTTTAAGGCTCGATTAGAAGATGAGAGAGACTTTGCGACTTTGATGGTTGGTTACTGTATAAAAAAATGTAAAACATTTAACTGTGTAATATGTGCTTCTAAATAAGTTAGGTAACTCTTAAGTTCATTGTACTCAAAGAGTCAAAGACGTGCCGAGTTTTTAAACGTGTTTCCTCATACAAAGTCTTCACTCATACAAACTCTTAAACTTTCACCACTTCAGCGATTGATAAAAAAATCTTAAAAATAATTATGGAACTATTTCTTGACATATTTTTTGTACTATCCGATCAACTGGAGAAGTTGCGCGCAAAGCAGAGGCGCCAGGTTAGGTATGTAAGTAAGTAAGTTGAAGCACTATCACTGAGTTTGAAGTCTTTGGGTTAATTAAATCAATTAAAGTCAAATCAAATCAAATCAAATAATCAATTTATTTTTTATTGGGTTTCGTAGTTGAAGTACTATAACTAAGTTTGAAGTCTTTAGGTTAGTTAAATCAGTCAAAGTCAAATCAAATAATCAACTTTTTTTATGTTGGGTTTCGTAGGATGTGTACGTATCAGCCACATTTTCACTCAAGAAAAAGTTTCCTTGTGAGTCGTTTAATAGGAGGAATATCAAATTGTCTCATAACTCACTCAATAAATTATTTTGACTTTTTAATCACTTTTGGAAGATTAAATAGCTCAGCTTCTGCTGTGTCGCTGAGACCAGACAGGAACATAGACCCTAAAAAGCGGCAGGGAAGACCCCCCCCTCCCCCTATTTTTTAATGAGGAATATTTTCCCAAAAGACAATATGGTATTTTTTTCAATATTTTACTCAATACAAGCTTTTTATAAAAATTTTTCCCGAAAAACATGAAAAAAGAGGGTAAGGAAAGGGGGAGGGGGGTTCATGTGTACACAAAAAATATTCAAATTTTTAATGCAAACAACTTTGTCTTAGACATAAACGCTCTAGCTCTTCAAGTTTTTATACTGTCCGTGTTAAAGTCTATAGGGACCCTTTAACCTTTATGTGCAAATTACAAAAAACTCAGACGTGCTGGACTATTACTTTGTTTGGCAAAAATGATCAGTATGATGTCCTCTTTCAGAAATATACGGTGGCTACTCTGTTGCACACAAAAAGTTTAAAATTGTTGTACTGTGTAATTGGAATGGTGGTTGGAAATCAGTTCATATTTCATTCCGCATACGTTAACCAAATAATATCCATTCAGCAGTTTCTCATATTTAGGAGTTATACAAGCGCAACAACAACAACAAAAACAACAACAACGAAAACAGCGCAACAACCACCAAGGACTCGCGAAATATGTCGTTAAATGAACTCATCGTAGACACCAACCCTCTGCGTTATATACCAACACGTTCTACCTTTGAAGCTAGAATGTTAAACATCTAAGCGAGTTTATCCTTTCCAAACTAAAACTGGCCTAGCTAAACCTAACCTCAACTAATTTTAAATAAAGCAACCTTGAGATACAACTTTCATAACTTTCCAAAACTGCACTAAACCAATTCTCTCATTGTGACTTATCTACTTCTTTGTTGGCTTATTTCTCCTTTTCACACATGTCCAGCTTGCAAATTGAAAGCAAAGATAAAATGCAACAAACTGCAATTGGCGATGACGACATCCGCTTTCGGAAGCAACTGACATCGTATCGAAACGAGAGCGGCGTGCAAATATTGTTATTACCTGTAACGGAAACGGTCTGCTGACAGGTCCACCACGGCATCGTCCACACCAACTTGCACTCACACACACACACACAGCCACTCGTGAAATGCGAAGTGAAAATGGCGCAGCAATTTCATATTTTTTGTCTGTTTGTATTTGTATAAAAACGGAAGCAGGAAAAGAAATCACATGCAATACAATTGTCAGAAAGTTGCAACAGCGACGGCCACAAAAGAGTGCACACAAAATCAAAGCAAAGTGTGCCAAGTGGCGGGCGCACCGAAGCCAGAATGTGGCCAGCGAAGCGACGGTTGGCGCAACTGCCGATAAAGTGCTCGAAAAGTTTAAGTACTTCTTTGACAGCTGCTCAAGGGGTTGTGGTGCTTTTAGTGGCGCGCAAAAAATACACCGTTACATGCTGCATTTGCTGCCGACTGTGTGGGTGTGTGTGTGTGTGTGTGTTTGACGTTTAGCATTGGCGGATGTCGGTTGGCAGCGACTTTGATTTCGCCTCTGGCCACGCGCTCTGCCAAATGCTGCTGGAAGCGTGCAACAATTCACAGTGCAGCGTCAAATCCACATCAAGCAAATACACAAAATCACAACAACAAAAGCGAGAAGTTTTAATTTTCTTCAAAAAATTGAAAAAGTTAACATTTTGACATTTTGTAACCTTATGACAGCCGCACCGCTTAGCGTTTTCGCTCCGCACAAGGATTTATGTTGTGTTATTGTTATTGTTGTTTCGAGTTGCGCGGAGGTGGGAGGGTCGCAAGTGGCTCAAGAAACCAGCCGCTTTTAGCCGGTTCACTGCGAATTTCTTTTGGCATTGGCATGTTTCAACTCTTTTCTGATAATTTGTTTTTCTTTGTTTGGTGTTGACTGCTTGCCTGTTCCAAAAACTTGTTTCAATATTTTTGCGTTTTTTTTTATGTCTCAAAGTTTTGTGTTATATTGCCACACTTGGCAACTGTTTGCATTGTTGTAATTGTTGTTTTATTTGTAACTGCCGCCTTTGGTGCACTGTTTGTTCATGGTCAGCATCGGCCGCCAACTTTTTGGCCAGAGTTGCCTGCCAGAGTTGCACTGCCGTTAGTCGAGTATGTTGCAGTTTATGAGTTTTATAATAAATTGATCGATATAACTTTTGCTGCGCACATAACTATTCTTGTACAGTACAATATGGAACAAAATTTTATTTTCATATTTAAGTGCTCGAGTTACGAATATTTTCCGAAAAGCGAGCACATCCGCTGCAGATGGGTGCATGCACTGCGGTTTAAGAAAATTAAAGCAATTAGCGGATTTATTTACGTACGAAATAGTTTTATATGAACTGAAGATACTTGGAATCACCGAAACTGGCTGCGCCGAATCTACTTTCTAACTACTACTCTACTACTCTATTTTTGCATGTCCTAGAGTAGACTTTGCCTCCTAAACTTGATCCTTCCACCGGAGGCATGGCCTCCTTACTCGCCGTCGTCTTCCAAATATCGCAACGAACACCTTTTTCGCCGTTCATACGCGAGATATGGCCAAGTTAATTCATGTAGCTCATGCATGTTAATTCCCTTTGCTACGTGCATGTCTTTAAACAGCTAATACAGCTCGTTGTTGGTTCGTATACGATAGTCCTCGTCAAAACAAACAGAGCCGAAGATTTTCGAAGTACCTTCCTCTTGAACACCCCAAGGGCCGCACGAGAGAGGAGCACGGAGAGAATAAGCATCCAATAGAGTGCAATTTTCTTGGCCGAGAGAGGTCTCTGCTACTAAGTTGCCTACCGAGACCATAGTAGCACCTATTGGCAAGAGTAATATTTCGCTCTATCTTCAGGCAGACATCATTGGTGCTGTTTATGGCGTTCCTTGACAACTGCAAAAGTGTGCCTGTCTTCCTCGACGTGAGACCCCTTGCTTCTGCGAGTCCTTGCGTATGAACATCACATACTTCATCTTTCCCTCATTTACCACCAGACCCATTTTAGCAGATTCTCTTACGATTGCCGCAAAGACGACGGTGACATCTCGCTTATTACGCTCGATGTCATCGGTGTAAGCAAAGAGCTGGACACTCTTGAAATGTGTCGGAGAAGTCAATTCCTATGTCCTTTATATTAAGTGTTAACAGTCGTCCAGACATCGCAGCTACGATTTCGATTCTAAGTCGTCATGTGAGCAAACCAACAGAAGGAGATTGGACAGAATTGAAGAGACTAGTAAAATATTTAAAAGGAAGAAAGGAATTGCGACCAATTCTTGATGCAGATGCAGACTGGGCACAAAACTGTGACAACAGGAAGTCAAACAGTGGATATGTGTTTAAGTATGGAGGTGCATGCGTCAGCTGGAGTTGTCGAAAGCAGAACTGCGTGACGCTGTCATCAATAGAAGCCTAGTACGTAGCAATGGCTGAAGCAGTGAAAGAAGCGATGTGGATCAGAAAATTGTTAGTGGATTTCGATGTAGACCCGAATGAACCTATTACTATCTACTAACACAACCAAAGCTGCATCAAGTTAATCGACAGTGAAAAGTTTAGTCGGCGGACAAAACATGTCGACACAAAGTTACATTTTGTTCGAGACCTAAAGCAGAAAGGCATTGTAAATATTAAATATTGTCCAACAGAAAGTATGCAAGCAGACATACTCGTATTTACAAAACCTTTAAATTGTATTAAACATAAGAAATTTAGAGAAGACTTGTTACTTATATAATTTAATTGTATTTTTGAGGAGGAGTGTTGAGATAACAAAAACACTATAAAGCTGTATAAACTGTTCCATCCTTAGAATCCTTTGTTTGAAAATCATATGTTTGAAATTTGAATTGAAATATTTTTTATTCGCTTAATAAACTTCGTCCTGTGAACATCACAGCATTTTGTTTCCTCACTTCTCTACAATCAGCATCCAACAATTTGAATATCTGACCGAAGGTGGACTTATCAGGTCTAAGGCCGAACTGAAGTGGAGTAAGCAGCGCTTTGGCTAGTGGCTTCAATCTGGCTTCCTTATATGCAATGAGAAGTAGACTGATAACTGACTGTAGTTCGTTTAAGACTTAATATAATGAAAATCTTTAATTCAATGCGGTCTCATGTTCGAATATGAAAAGGTAGACAAAAACAACAACAGAAAAAGATTGCAACATAAACAAAAAGTTTATAGTATTTAGAGCATCCATAACAAATGCGCATTGCGAACAACAAAAACAACACAAGAACACATAACAAGACAACAAAAACAAAAACAACAACCACAACACTAACAACAACAGCAGCTGCTTTTATAGCTCATCAATTTTAAGTATTTATGTGGAGAGTGTGCGGGGCGTAGATCGCCCATAACGCACAATACCCAACCACCCACGTGCGCAGTGACGCAATGCAGCGCCGCCCAGCGTCAGCGAGCGAGCGAGAGGAGGCGATGCGCTTCAAATCAGCACAAAATTGATCAATGCAGATGGCCATAAAAAGTAATATAAAAGCAAATGCCAAAAACAGTACAAACAAAAGCGAATAGATAGAAAAACAATGGCGTACGAAAACCGAATATAAAAATCTGAGGGAAAATAACAACACAACAATAACAACAACATGCATGGGATTAGAAATAAAAATTATGCCAGCGTTGATTTGGTCATAAAAGCAGCACAACAATGGTTGCTGGTGCTGCCGCTGTTGGCGGTAGAGGGCGCTGCGAATGTGCTGCGTTGAGTTAGTGGCAGACCACGGGTCGTATGAGTGACTTATGAGCAGTCGTACGTAAATCGCACGCCATGTTGTCAACATTAAATCGTATGCGCTGCGTCAGACAAGTGGGCTGTCGCAGTGTGAGTGGGAGCGTCTTTATATTTCTCTGTGTGTGCGTGTGTGGGTGTGTGGGTGTGTGTGCAAGCATTTATGTTTTATGCATAGATGAGCACTAAAAATGCACAATCGAAAGCATCAAATAAACTCATATAAGATGAACCGATTGTGCGCCACACAGTAAACAAACAAAGTATTCGCGGCGGGAGTGGCGAGTTGATGTATTGCAAGTGTTGGCAATTTCAAATGTCGAGTAAGAACAATGCAGCAATTTAATTTTATTAACCGACAAACTGCTGTGCCGCCGTTAAATGCGCTATAATCAACAACAACAACCAATAGTCACTTGCAACTCCATTGGCCGCTATCTGGCCAATGGAGTTGTTGTTGTGCACAATGCAACGCGCCTACTGGCTGCTTGTAAAACTATGACATTTCAATATAAACGAAGAGACACAACAACAAAAACGCTTAAAACACTGAATTAAGAATTAATTAAATTGTGTATGCCACTGCGACGCATACACTCGCCTCACACACACACACACATACACGCACACATTTGTTCGCCACACTCATGATCTGCCCACTGACTGCTCGTTCTCTCATAGCCAGCAATTATGCTGTCCACAGCCGGACATCACTGCCTGCAATGCGGCAACGACGCCACGTGGCACAATGTCATTGTTGCAAGAATTAAGCGCGCTGCCCTCAATGCGCATTGTTGTTGGTGGGTTTTATGGACTTGAGCAGTTTAATGTTTCATATTTATGACAAAAGAATTAATGAATTATTTCTATTACTTCTGGAACTCATTGTCATACAAAAGCCAAATTTTTTTAATTTAGCGATCTTCATGATAAAACACATAAAAAAGGAATAAAATTAAACAAAAAATTTCAGGTTCATAAACAAAAATTAAAATAACAATAAATTTGGCCACGAAAACCGCACAACAAAACGGCATAGACAAACAAATTAATTTTGTGATTGAAAAATTTTGTGTCAAATTAAAGCAAATTGTTGATAAAATGTTGGGTTCATAAAAATGAAGATTGCTAAAAGTTCTGTACAAATAAAGCAACAACAAAATTATCTCATTGGGGTTACTTTGTTACTTTAAAGTGTTAACGTCTGAGAAGCACCCTGTATTTTACCAATACGGCAAATTTGCTACGGTTTTGGAAAATTTTCTTGACAATTTAATTAAATAAACTAGAAAATTACATTTTTTCAAGTATAGTTCTTATAACATGAACCAATAAATTAGATTCTAGTTGACTGATTGTTGAATATTTGAGTAAATTTTTATCAAAAATCTAAACCAAGTAATAAAACTTTCATAAGCAACATTTTTTTATAATAAAAACTTTAAAAAATCATTATGTAATCTCTAAATAAAATCAAATATTTAGGTGTTGTAATTGATGAGAAACTGACATTCAAAGATCACATTAATTACACAATTAGTAAAATTGCCAATCAAATCTTCTTTATGAAAAGAACTTGCAAACATTTACAAAAATCATATAAAATCATGGTTTATAAGTCCATTATCGAACCGCACTTTATTTATTGCCCAACAATATTTTTTATAATGAAAGATAATCAAATTAAAAAGCTGCAAAAAATGCAAAACAAAGCAATGCGATTTATGTTGAAATCACGATATGATGCACATATAGGAGATATGCTGTGTAATCTTAACTGGCTTAGTGTAAAACAGCAAATATTTTACTACACAATGAAGTTTATCCATAACATTCTAAATGGTAACTTACCTAATTACTTATACACTCACTTAAAATTCATAAACGAAACGCATAGCATTAATACAAGACAGAAAAATAATTTCAAACTTCCTAAAGTTGGAAGAGAAATGGAAAAAAATTGTTTGTTTTATAAAGGTCTGAAATCCTACAATGAGTTGCCAGAGGATTTAAAACATTGTAAAAAAATCTTATTCAAAACGAAGCTGTACAATTATTGTAAGACCTTAGCAATAAGATAATTTTATATTATATTTATATTATATATTTTATGTTTATATTATATATTTATAACAAAAATGAAATATGAATTAGGCCTAAAAAGCCGTAAGAAATAAAATAAATAAATAAATAAAATAAATAAATAAATATTTTCCTTCAGTACTTCTGGTTAAATGAGTGTCGTTTTGAATGATCCGCCAATTTCATCGCTAATCCCATCCTTTTCTTCTCTCTCTTTACGCATGTTGTCCCTATTTCTGCTCTTTCGACTTCAGCCATTCGTACCTTTCAATGTTTACTTTTATATAGTTTATGTCACCGATCGATAGTCATTCGAAATCCATCACGTTTTCTTAAGATTCGGCGACGATTGCCGTGAAATTAGTCACCTTCCACATTTAATTTATAATGCAATCCTACTAATCACATTTCAACAATTTAATTCTTGTTTTTACGAGTACCTCTATGATTGAAATAGGAAAACACTATAGGTTTCTGAGAACCCTTTGCCCTAAAAAATTTTTTTCTATCATGATTCATAAATAAAAAAAATCACATAGCAAGCACTTGAAAATGTGGCCTCTTTGCCCGAAAAACTTTCTCAAAACTTAGACTTAAGGAAAGAGATTGTGAAAAACTGAATTGTAGGAAACCTTATCTATAACAATTTCTACAGATTTAGTTCCAAATAGATTTAGCTCAAAGTGCTCTCTGATCCGCACAAGTTTTGTTTGATAGGAATTAATGTCGATTTCCACTGACCAGAGTTCAGAATATCGTTTCTGCTATTCCGTTTTATAGAAATGCGATGACCTACACATGATGACATTACTTAAAAATATTCATTCTAAGTGAATCATCATATAAAACTTTTTGATTCTTTGTTACTTTGCAAGAAAAATAATAACACTTATGATATGTTTAGGTATATTTTGATAAGGTGGAAGTACATTTTTCAAATTTAGATACCCTTTTTTTGGAAAAATAAACTTCCACGGCAAAGATATTTTAGGTTTGTTTCCCAAAGTTTAGGCCCAGAATGATTTTTTTTATAATAAAAAACCAAAAATTCGATTTCTTCGAGCTGTGTTCTGAATCGTCACTTCTGGCAAATGATACTTTTGCTGAAGTAATTCTGAGAATCAATACATGGAAAAAAACTTTTCGTAACATTAACCAAAGAATTCAACATAATTTGAAGAATCTTGTGTACAATTTTTAGTTTTCTTATTCTAATGAAATCATTTTGATTTATTGATTTTTACTCTGACTGACTGCATTGGACTCCAACAAGTCATATTTTAACACTCGAAAGATCATTGCTGTAATTTTGAATGTTTTTAATTATTAAATATTTGTATTTTCTTTAGTATTGCTATCAACTTTTGCTTTGATGTTTTTTATTTGTTTATTGGGTTT
This sequence comes from Melieria crassipennis, assembly GCA_963668005.1. NCBI lineage: Eukaryota > Metazoa > Arthropoda > Insecta > Diptera > Ulidiidae > Melieria > Melieria crassipennis. Next base: position 28,252,536 of record OY764961.1, on the reverse strand, counting down.
TACAATTAAATCTACAATTAATTCTACAATCTTTCCTTCTCATGAAAAGACAAACTGAGCTGAATTGAGCTGATTTATTGATATTCTTTGCTAAGAAATGAGAAACCATCAGATTTGTATCGGAAAATTCTGTGTACAAAATAACTTATTACTTACTTAACGATCTCTTCTGACGGTATCTTTTGAACCATAGAAATAAACTTTCGCAGAGCTGGGTTTTGTGTATCCATTGCCTGGAAATTATGTTCCAGCGGAAGCAATTCCAAAGATCCACTGACTAAAGCAAATGTTTCATTATATAAACAATGGAATGGGACTTCGACACAAAGAACACTAAATATTTGCTTAGAAAATAAGGGATTTCAATTTTAAAACCACATACACAGTGCATTTTTTTATGACAAGAAGCAAAGCATTGGCATTGGCAAACTTTGGTTTCAGTAGAGTTTAGTTCTAAATATTCTATGTTCAGAAATATGATAACAACTGATTCGATTTTGATACTCAATACCCGGTACAACTGTTTTATGACAGAAATTAAAAAATAAAGAAAGAAACTCAATTCTTGTTATAATCACTTTTATGAGTGGATTTAAAGATTTTTACTCTGACTCTGACTGACTTTATTGGACTCCAACAAATCATATTTTAGCACTCGAAAGACTATTGCAGTAATTTTGGCGGTTTTTAATTTTTTTAATAATTGTATTTTCTGTAGTATTTCTATCAACTTTTGCTTTAATGTTTTTTATTTTTTTATTGGGTTCTAAAAATAATTCTACAATTAGGGTTTGACAATTACAATTAGCCAAATTCGATGTGTTTTTTTGAAGATATCAGAGACTTTCGGTCTATCTAGTGTTAAAGACCTTATCGAGGACGCAAGTCAGAACGTGAATCGATTAACATAGCCAACACATGGCATTATCCTTGTTTAGGACCTATGCTCTCAAGCATAGCAAGTCAACCAACTTAACACTGCACCGGACACCTGCCCTGAAAATTTGTTTTTATAATATATACAGAACTTTTCGTTTATAACGAACCCGTTTAAAACGATTTTCCGCTTAAAACGAACCAATTTCAAAAGTACGCGCTTTATGTTTTCGCTTATTATGGACCCCTTTTAAAGCGAACTTTCGGTTAAAACGAACCATTGCCCAGTCCCTCAAAGTTCGCTTTAAGCGTAAAGTACTGTATATTTTTATATTTATATTTTTTTTATTAATTTTTATTTTTATTTAATTTATTTTTTTTTTATTTTTTTTTTGTTATTTATTACTTATTTTATTTATTTTATTTCATATTTTATATAAAGAGTGGAAAATAAAGCTTTTGCAAGCGCGCTGCAAAAGTCGTAGCGAATGGGTTAAGCCGTAACTAGTTTTTGTATAACCACTGCTCTGAAATCATATCGCTCCTTCGCTGCAAGAACGTCATAACTCAAAAAAAAAATTTTTCAGTTTATGGCAACCCTGTGTGTATCTGCATATGATCTTTTATCTGTCAAAACCACTTTGTAAAATATTCAATACTTTGCTCACAAGAAGACATGAAACATTTTTTGATACCTTGAACCGCCTTGAAATGGTAAACTTTAAATTGAATTTTCTTGGAATGATGTAGTTTTGAGTTATGACGTTCTTGCAGCGAAGGAGCGATATGTATACCAACATGTTCAACTTTAAGAACTTTACACCCCGAACAACTTTTCATAATTTTTACCAAGAAATCGTCTTCTCAGCTCTTTTCAACGGATTAATGTCCTAAGTATTTTATACCCCAAATCTCCCTTTTGCGAAAAATAAATTAAAGTACAAAATATTAACGTATTGGCGCCGAACGCTGCAAATCACCCTGTAAAAAAATTGCGCAGCAAATTAAAGCTTTGCACTTATTCCGGCCTAACCGAGCGCCGAAAGGAAACAAAAACGAACGCACGTGAAAGTGAGAAAAACTCGTTTAATAGAAATTCAATGTAATATTTATGCACGCCATTTACGAATATACTACACTCATTTATCTAAATTAATCCTAATAACTCACTGCACCGGCACAATTACAAGCACAAAAACGCAAACACACGCACACACAAACATACACAATACAACAAGAAAATAAATATAGAGAATTGTGCACACGAGACGCGACTGCTACCAGCTGGCATTATAAAGCAATGAAGCATGCCCGCACACTCACACAAACATGTGCACATTCATACATAAATACAAACAGACATACACAAACAAGCGCAGCGAGTTGGCGCAGAAAGCGGCTGAAAATATCAACAAAAAAAAAAAACAATCACAGAATTTGATTGATTGGAATCAATTTCCCGCCAAAGCCAGATGAATTGTATTTGCCCGAGAGAGAGAAAGAGAGGCGGCACATGGAGCGAGCGAGAGAGAGGGACAAGGGGCCAAAAATTATACTTCATTGCTTTGTGTGGTGTGGGCGTTTTGGTGCCGCATGTGTGTTGGAATATGAGTGAAAACAAACAAAGAGAAATGAAATAAATGAAAGCTTCACGCACAACAAACACACACACACGCACACTGCACTAAACGTACCGCCAACCAGGCAGCGACTGGAAGGCGATGCGTCTAGCGCGCACAGTGGTCGTGGCAGCGACCGGAATAGAGGCGAAATAAAGCAGAAATGTTGGCGGCGCTGGTGAAATCTTTGCGCATACAAATTATGCTTCAAAATGTATGTGTGAGTGTAAAAAAGCGAACGAAGCGGAGTGGGGGGGTAGAATAAATGATTTGGTGTGCGCTTTTCTGATTTTTATCAGCTCGCGCCTGAGTACGTGTCGCGTTGCGTGCTGCGCGCTGTCTATCAATAAGAGCAACATGCTTACACTCGCAGCTGTGTGAGTGTGTGTGTGTGTAATATATTTGAACGCGCCAATGTGGGCGAGGGGCCGTGGAAACGGCGTTACTTTTACCGCATTGAATTTCCATTGTCTGAGCACAAAAATGTGCTGCGCACATGAATCGATCAATTGCCGTTAAATATTTTACACTAAATGTTGGTTTACGCGTAGATTTTTTGGATGCTTAAATGTGCAAATATTTTTAGAAATTTCAAAGTTTGAATTCTGCAAAAATGCGGCATCCGCATTGGCAGCATTTGTCGCATTCTTATCGCAGCGGTGGAAGGAGAGTGTGACGAGTGGAGGTGAACACTTGTAAATTACACTAAAAACCTATTAAGGAAGATTATCGCCTTTGTATGTGACATTGCCAAAAATAAATACAGGGTGATGCTGCTATAGCTGCGCAATGCTCAGAAAGATTGAGGTCCCTACTGATGCCCAAATTGTGAAAACTTCTCTCGCTTTATTAAGGTTCTTCTGAATCTGTTGAGCAATCTTTAAAACACCCTGTTAAGAATTTCCTTGAATTGCCAACATTTTCTTGCACATTCAGCCAACGTTACTGCCAGCACTTGTCCCACCTCACTGGCTTCCTGCTGCCAGCCTGACAACAAGTATTTACGCATACCTAGGCACAGACACACACACACACACACGAATATTTTCCGTACAAGTATTGCCGCTATAACGCAGACTTTACCTGCTTCAAATGCACTGCTTTACCCACTTTGCCTCCGCACGTCGACTACTTATGCGGCACATTTTTCGCATCGTTGTTCCTTTTTCCTTACTTTTTGTGATTCTGTTTTGGTTTCGATATTGTTTCAATTTTTGTTTTCGCTGTGCTTGCATGGATTTATGGCATTATCCTTTAAGAAATTTCACATCGACCAGCCATTGACCAATATCGACTGCGTGCACACATACCCCACACACACACGCACCCATGTATGTATGTATGTATGTATTCCTTTAGCCAGTGAGTTGTTTGCGCTTTATGGGTGTTCGGTGTTTAGCAATTCGACCGTCGTTTGCCGTTTGACCGGTGGAAAGGTTCAAATCCAGGGATAAGCTTGCCGTCCTGGCCTCACTGGCCGTTTGCCTTCAACTGTGTGTGTGTGTGTGTTCATTTAGCAATCAGTTTTCACTTCATTTTTGCACATTTTGCCTCATTTAGTCTTTGCTGAACTTTCTTGTGTTCTTTGCCCATCTTTCCTGCTTTCCTCGTACCTTATATCAACATAGACACTCACACATACATATCACACATACACAGCCATACACTTATGCCATTGCATGGCTGACTGCTTGAACGGTTCGCTGTTTGTGGAAGGGAAGAACAACACAAGAAAATGTTTTAACATATTTCCGAGTGGTTAGAATTTGAAGTATGTCAAAGGAAATGACAAAAGTGAAAATATTTCATTTCATGGCATCCCATCGCACTGTGCCGGAGTGGCGACCGCAAATGGGCTGAGCTAGATGAGGTGGCGAAACGGGACGTCTCGAGTGTGCTGAGCACCTCAAGGTTTCTCCCATTGTGTTGGCTTGATGGAATGTGTGTGAAATTATGTGCAGGAAGCAGAGATTGTGCTTTGGTGGTTAAGCGGTGAGAGCGAATGGACACGGACGGACACTGTTGCGGTGTATGTGGTGCAAATTGCTGACTGCCGACGATACAATTAGTGAAATTTGTAAATGATTAAAATGAAAACGAAAAAGGCAAAGCAATGTCACGGTCATGCTTTTCGTATGGGCGCTCGTAGTTGTGGGACATGTTCGGTGTTGTGGCGAACAACAACGGAAAGGCGGTCTTGTGCCGATTTTGTATACAACAAACCAAATTTATATAATCTGAAAGTAGTGTTAAAAATTCAGTAAAGTGCTTTTTTCATACCAATTCGTTGAACGTTTCACAATGCATTTCAATATGTAATTAATGTTACTCATACGCCCCGTATTGGAAATTATGAGTTTTTAAGTGTTTTAAATGTATGCTAGTAAGTTAGAATATTATTTTGAATTTTTTATGTTTTTTGCATAAATAATCTGCATGATAGCCACGCCCTTTTAACGAACTCAACTTTAAAATTATATAGAAAATTTCATTAATATTAAAAACATAGAAACAACATTAAATCTCAATGTTAGTCAATTCGATTCAATTAGTCAATGCATTTCAATATTTAATTAATGTTACTCATACGCCCCGTATTGCAAATTATTTATATGTATGAATATTATTTTCATTTTTTATTTTTTTGGCATAAATACTCTGTATGATAGCCACGCCCTTTAACGAACCCAACTTTAAAATTGTATAGAAAATTGCATTAATAAAAACATAGAAACAAGATTAAATCTCAATGTTAGTCAATTCGACTAACATCGCGAACGCTTGCTATACAGTTGCCAAATAAAATTCGTAATCCAGTGTTAAGGTTTAAGTTGTTTAGAGGATTTAATGTCTTTTAGATGTCATAACTTCATAACTACTTTATACAACCGTTTGCAAAGTTGGAAAATTTTTGCTATCGGAACCAACGTCATAGTTACTTTGTTGAGTATCAGAAGTAAACACTAAGCAACCTACTTTTTCACTGCCCCAATTTTTTTAGATAGAGGTAGAAACTCCTTGGACGCCATCACTTTAACACTACAAAGACCATTGCGGTCATTTCGACGGTTTTTTATTTTTAAATATCTGTAATTTCTTTAGTATTTCTATCAACTTTAATGCTTTAATGACTTTTATTTTTTAACGGATTCTACAATTACAATTAGCCAAAACCGATGTTCGATATCAGCGGATATAATATGTAATCTTTGTAGGTATGAAAAACTTGCAGTCTTTCAAGTATTAACGATAGGAATTATATCGATTCATATTTGGGGGCTTAGTTAAAACAGTTCTCTAAGTTGGCGCAAATTTTTTTTTTAAATTTTATATCTCTGATTTCCATAGTTTGTTGTGTTTTTACATTGATTTCAAAATTGAATGATCTCAGCTTTAAGAGATTTTAATACTCATGCAAAAGTTTCATACTTTACACAGTTCAATACGAATGTGAATGAACCGAATGAACTAAATTGTCCACTCGAATTCCATAAATTTTTTGGAAGGGAAAACAAACAAACAAACAAACCGTTTTCAAGCCCAACCAATTTTTCAAGTACAATACAAATTCCAATTCGAATATTTTATACACACAACAGGGCACAATTAGAAAAACAAGACTGTACATACAATCGTTGTTGGTGCTCAGGCTGACTCGAAGTGACGGTCGTTGTCGCTCCACTCACGCGCTCACAATCTGTCAAAAATGCTACCAACATTTATTGTGTACTTTTTGTGCATTTTTTATGCCTAAAGACTTACGACTCACCCACCTGCGGACATATTGAATTCCTATATGTATGTAAATGTTTGTGTGCGCGTCTGTGTGTACTTACACCGGAATATTTCCATTTTGTATTATGCCTTGATTAAAAAGCCCATGTTTAATGGATCGTACACCTTTCATGATTGATAGACACTGAACCCAGCGAGTAGCGATTGCCGCAGCCGCGACACAGCCCACGCACGTTTCAGTGCTCCACCACAGCGAAACGTGGAGACATTTGGCTCATACTTTTTGCATTTTATTTTGTTGTTCTTATTTGTTGACATTTTTTCCCCTCGTTGTTGCATTGTGCTCCTGAAAAGGCCTGTTTAATGTATACGTAATGACTTTTGTTGTTATTGCGCAACAATGCTTTTTGGTAGGCAGAGGGAAAATGGCTGTGTATGTATGTGTGTGTGTGTGTCTTTGAGCTTGTTTGCTTTTCGCTTTGAATTTCTGTTAATTTTATTGATTTTGATAAATACTGGTAAAGTGCGCCATCCATTTGTCATGCAATTATGTTAATTGAGGGGATTCTGCCCTCAGGGCCATTGTTGGCCGACGACATGAGCGAGTGGACTGAGTGTTACGACAGAGTAGTTAATAATATTAATGGCAACGATAACATTGTTTTTGTATATAAACCCACGACAAATTCGTATCTTTTTTGGTCGTTTTATAGTGTCGTAGCATAAGAGTTGGGAGTTGAAGGATCGATTGAGAGAGTTCGTTTATTGTACTTAGAAAATAATCAAACTCAATTCTTGTTTCTTATATTTAATACAATAAAAATCACGTTACAAGTTGAGTACTTAAATTGAGTCATCCATATTGAGCTGAGTATGTTTCTCATGCCGGTTGTGTTCAGAGCTGAAAAATACTTAATGACAAAGTATAGATATACATTTTTGTGGGAAAGATTTGTAAAGGGCAGAGTGCCAGGCAGAGTTGAACGTCTTCAACATACTTTCAAGGTTACCATAAAAGTACATAGCAATTAAAATCCGCTTTCAGTCTGATGAATGTTCATTCAAACAAATTGAATACAATAGAAATGTTTACAAAAAGCAGAATAATTAAACTAATCTAATTCATTAAAAAGGACAAGACGGTCAAAGGACCGATGAGCGAGATATAACAAACAAATATTCAGCTGAGTAAATTGACTAAGTAGGGAATAATTTATGAATGTTAATGAGTGAGTGAATAAATTAAAAAAAAAAAGACTAAAAAAAAAAAAGAATAAAAGGACACTAAATACACGCAAACGGTGAATGAGATATGATGAGCAAAGGTCAAATGAACGTTACTTTTTTCTGTCTTCGTTTGTTCTAAACTTGAATGAGTATGCTGCCTTCATATGGGGAGGACTTTTTATGCCTCTGATATAAATCGGTTTGAGCAAGGATTTTAATGGCTTTTAATTCATTAAACTACTTTGGTCTGATTCCCTCTTATGACTTACGTTATCAGGTCTTGAACCTAAAATTTCTACAAAGTAGAACATATTTTCCTTCGTTAAATTCTTGTGTAAATTCTTCAATGGACAATGGAGCGACTGCTACTTGAAAAAATCAATCTTAATATTCCAGCCAGATCTCTTCGTCGTTCTAACATGACAGATGGATAAGTGTATGAACGAGTTAATGAGGATGTCGATAAAAAGATAAAAGACTGTGATACGAATAAAATATAAAAGAATCGAAAGATTGGACATATACTTGAGAGAAGTTGGTATAAACGAAAAGTTTGTTTAGCTTGCAAATCAGTCGCCTCTCGTCCGGTTATGTTTGCAGAAGCTATGGAGATGAAGAAGAGTTAGAAACGAAGTGTGAAAGGGAGTGTGTATCCTTTGCCACTAGAGGAACGCCGTCTCCTCCGTCTCCAAATTTCGGATCGGCTCTCCTTCATTAACACTAATTCCCAGAAGTGAGCCTCACAGTCTCACTAAAGATTTTAAATGGTGATAAATCCCAAAGATTTTCGATTTCATTATTTTATGTAGTCCTCTAAAGGATTGTTAGAATTATATTGCATTTACAAATTTAACATTTTAGACAGTTTTTGTACTTTTTGTACAAAAGTTTTCATTAATTTAGCTCAAATAAGCCTGACAGTCTCACTTCTGGGTTTATGTTCATTTTAAAATTCTGGGAATTAGGTTTAAGAGGTCGAACTGTTTGGCCCCCGTTCGAGACTGTAGGTTTGTTCTAGAGAAAAATAAGAATGGATTCACAATGGGAAATTTCGACCTCCAAGTGGAAGTGTGGTCTCTGTGCCGCACACACCCTTTCCTATCTAAGGAAGGAAAACGACGAAAGAAATATGAAGTGTGAATTGAGAGACAAAAAGTCAGTGGAGTGACGAAAAAACGCGCATAGGAACAGATGGGCTTTAACCCATTCGCGACTTCTGGGACAATGTGTCACAGTAAATTTGAATCCCGCCTACCTTTGTACGGCTAAATGTATCTGGCTCAATGATAATTGCTGAAAGAGGCATAACAAATTAGATTCCATTATTCGTTGCATTAACCCTTTCGCTACAGGTTTTTACTGGGGAAAGTTGAAATTTTAAATTTTACGTCTTAGGCTTCTATGTGGTCATATTAGCAACATCTTATAAGAAATGTTTTCATTTTTATACTCGAACCCTGTATTTTAGAGTGTTTTGCTATGAGAGCAGCCACATCGCTGTGGCTGGAATAATTACTTAAACATACAACTTTTTACGCACAACGAAAAATAAATATGAATGAATATTTCTTAATTTCCTTCAGCCAAAATAAGCAAAAAAAGTATCTAAATTGAAAGAAAACGTAAAATTAAAAAGTTCTCTAATTTTTTCTGCTTCTTCGTCCTTTACTATGTCAAGATGTACCATTAAAAAAACGTGCATAATTCCCTTCTTTAAACTTAAATATTCAGTTTATTAATTTCGTATTTTTCCTAAAACTTCAAACTTTTCTAAAGACCAACTAAAAAATGTATTCTTGCAACCATAGAGAACGCAGACGTCCACAAAGTAGCATGTTGCCATATGGCAACAAAATAGCGAAAGGTTTAATGTGGTTTTTATATTTGACAGAATTTTCATGTCCATTAATATGCTGAAAATTATAAGCTCCCAGGAAAATGATCAAAGATCAAGGACTTTGCTTAGATCCCAAACACATTTTTGTAAATCTTGTTTCCAAATTTCCTTACAGTTTAAAAAATAAAACAAGCCGTTCTCGAGTTAAAACTCCGTCAAGAAAGAGTTAAGTCATCATAATCGTACAAGCATCGAATCGATTTTTTACCTAATCCATTAGAAAAAAGGACCTACTCAGTACAAACTCTCTTCATAATTTTTATTTTTCTTACTTCACCAAGTTTTTATTGCTTCTTAAAGACAATTGTTAGAGGCGTCTTTATTTGGACACCATACAAAAATTTAATTTATTCCTCTTATTTTTATTGCAACCTTTAAAAAAATGTTTTCATACATATATTAATTTTGAATCAGACCTTGAAGTAAATAATTTTATAAGCTCTTTGACCTTGTTTTATCATTATTCTTTTCTATTTATATTTCTCAAATCGCTCAAAAACAGCAACAAATTTGAGTTATGCTCTCTGGTGTACAATTTTATATTTTATATTTTTTTTTAATATATTACTTAAACATTTGTAGATAACAACATTTTTCTATTCACTGACCACCAAGAAAAAACTGGACCACGCAAATTATTATTTTAATACCAAGTAATTTCCACTCACCGCTTGCGGCCAACGTTAACAACTTCATTACGCCACACTTGAGTGCCAAAAAAGAGCACCAACAAACCGCAAACATTCCACGAAAAGCAGAAAAAAACAACTCACGCGTTTAATGTGACTTCAAATCGGCAGAAATAAATACAACAAAATAAAAGACAAATATTAGAAGGGGAGCAAAGCACACAAAGGGGGAGAAAACAAAAGAACAGCAAAGAATGGAACGCAAGTGCGAAGTGAGGAAAACGTGCGCTTGTGTGAGCGCAAGGAATTTGTAGTGATTGATAAGAGTCGATAATGCGATGACACTTCTTATTTATCCTTTCGCTTGTGCTCCGTCGCACTGTTCGGTGCGCTGCGCTGTCGATTGCTTTGGCAGCGCGCACATAGTGCTGGCGCCGTTGGTGAGCTGCGCTTGCTGCGAATGCTTGAGTGTATTTGTGATTACACTCCAGCTGCGCATCAAGTTGGCCTCTTAAAGACGTCCTTCAAAAATTTCGCACACACACATGCTCACATATTACACACAATTCGTATATGCATGGAATGAGCAATCGAACGCGGGCATGTGTTGAAGTGTGTGTGTGTGTGTGTGTGTGTGTGTGTGTGTGTGTGCAGTAAGAGGATAACACGCGCACTCGAAGTAATTCAGCAAGACCCGCTTAACGCTCGATTGTGCAAAACGGATGAATCGACGGATAAGGTATTTCCTGGCGCTCGGTTGTACTGTTGTTTGTTCAATGTGTGTGGGTGTGTTTTTGGTTGGCACATGTGTGTACTTTTGTCTTAGGCACACAATTTCAAGTACTCTTAACATGTCTTTTCAGCTGCTTTCGGTCTAGTTCGGTTGGCATCTGTGACGTGGACACATTTGCACTTATTAACACATTTATTTATCTGCGGTCCAGGTCTGTAATAACCAGCATTAATTTATAGTACAACGAAGTATGAATGCCACCTTCCAACAACAAAAACACAGCTAATTAGCACAAAAGTGTACATCTTCGCTCGATGCTGTAACATTTGGCCATATTTGTCCTACAGGGCACGCTGATCAGCATGCACACTGCTGGTATGTTTTATTAGATTATAAAAATAATCGCCATTGAAATTGTCTGAGGCAGCTTGAACTCACTTGAGCCGCTCTCCACACTAACACACTCACACTATGCCAACTTGAGCGACAATGGGAACTTGCTGGCAAAGAAGCCTCAACTGTTTTCTTATGGTCTTCACTATTGTTGTTGATATCGCTGTTATCGTTGTTGCAATTTCGCAACTCTTGTTGCCGTCGATGTTTATTGTCTGCTGCTTACATCGCCACTCCTACCTAACCTCGAGGGTTTTATATTGGCCACTTGGTTTGCAGGTCGAAAAGGGAAACATTGTCTATACAACTGCAATACAAATATACACGCACACACCCACATGTTGAGTGTGGTGACTATATGTTTGCTTGTGTGTAATAAATTTGATAAACAAATCGCAAAATTAGTAGAGCGCTCCATCAACAGCAACAGCCGTCTAGTCGAAGCTGGTTGTGAAGTGCGTCAAAAGGTAGCGGGTGGGAGCGGCGAGCAGAGAAGCAACAGCAGCTTAAGACAGGCAATATGCGTGTGTGTGTGTGTGTGTATCGCACACGCGACGACGTTTGCGTTGCGTCCCATCAATCAGCAACACTTTGCCTGGCTGAAAAGATAAATCGTTTGGGAGATTTTGATCTGTTTCACACATGCACACTCACCCTTCTTCTGCGCCCTTCACACTCAGACAAATTTGTGCGCGCTGCTACTAAGGTGCGGCCATACCAGTGATTTCAATAGTGAAGAAACTGTTGAAGAACATTTTGACACACACACACACACAAGTATTTGTAGCACATATTGTATGAGTCTGTGCTGTATGTAAAGGACAGTCCTTTGCAGCCCAATGGGTTGTCAGTATTTATATCAAAAACGAAAAACTGCCAAGTCGAATGCAGAAAGCAAAGAGGAAATGACAACGGCACAGTTCGAAATTTTTTAAAAAAAGCGCAGAAATTCGAAATATGATAAATGATATATGACACATTGATTGTTGCAATGAGGAAGTAGAAAAGTTTCCCCACGCTTTGCACTTGCACATAATTTAAATACATTTTTAAACTATTTTAGAGTAGAATGCTATTGCGTTTAATTTTGGAAAATGTTCAAGTTGATATTAAAAAAATTAATTTAATAATTACAGTATTTTTTAAAATGAATACATACTTTTCGCTTAAAGCGAACTTCGAGGGACCGGGAAAAAGGGTTCGTTTTAACCGAAAGTTCGCTTTAAAAGGGGTCCGAAAAAAGCGAAAACATACAGCGCGTACTTTAGAAATTGGTTCGTTTTAAACGGTTCGTTATAAACGAAAAGTACTATATTTAAAATAAATAATATAGATTAAAAAAAAAACAAACTGCATCTCTCAAAACCGAAAACTCAAAAAATAAATACTAAACAATAGGCAAGGCAAAATTAAACATTGAATGCAAACAAATTAAATATAAAAAACTTTAATATTAAAATTTAAAGCTAAACATAAAAACGCTTAATTTTAAAAATTAAAAATTTAAAATTAAAAGCTAACATTTAAAACTAAAAAATGTGTTTAATACTAAAAATTTAAGTTAAAATTTAAATATAAGTATTATAATAATATTAAAACAAAAAAAATTAGATATAAATATGCAAATTAGAAAGGTTGCGTTTTATTAAAAAAATTATAACTTGAGAAACTCAAAAACTAAAGTCACACAAATTAAATATAAAAACAAAAATATTAAAACACCTAAATTAAAATTTTAAAAATTTATTAATTATGAAAAATTTTAATATACAAATTTAAAAAAAAAAATTATTTTAAAAATGAAAATCTTAAGATGAGGAATTAAAACCAAAACATTTAATAAAAACTTAATTTTAAAAATTATTTACTATTGAAAAGAAATTTAAAAATCGAAATATGTATAAATTTAAAATAAAATATGTAAAATACAAAAATAAAACTTACATTTGAAAATTTAAAGTTTCATATTAAAACATAGCTTCAAAAACGTAAACAGCGAAAAAATAACAATTGAAAAATTCCAAACTCAGTACAAAAAAACTATAAGCTTAAATTTGAATACAGTCGTGTCTGGATATAGTGAACTAATTATTGCAAGGCCTGTTCATAGTATTGAGGTTGTTCACTATATCAAGGCTAACATTTTTGTTCAAAAACTCGTTTTATTTGCTCAAAATGAACTTTTTGTTTTTTGCTTGAAATTGCTCTCAACATTTTTTTCAATATTTAGAGGCTCCATGTCAATATTTGGGTGTTCACTATATCGAGGTGTTCACTATACGCAGACACGACTGTATTAAGATTGAAAATTAGAAAAACCAAATTAAAAACAAAACGTAAAAATTAGGAATTGAAATTTAAGAAAAAAAATACAAAATTCAAAATACAAAACTGCAAGTTTAAAAACTGAAAAAAAATAAAATAAAACAAAAAATAAAAAATAAAAAAGTCAATTTGAAAATTAAAAGAAATTCAAATTAAAAACAAAATATAAAAAGTGGAAATTGAAATTGATGAAAAAAAATATAAAATTCAAAATACAAAATACAAAATTAATGTTTAAAACTGAAAAATAAAATTTACAAATTGATCATACTTAAATCTTAGAAACTGAAAATTGAAATTAAAGATGAAATCTAGAATGACATATTAAAACCAAGAATTACCACCTGGCAAGACGCATCCTAGTAGTACCAAAACAAAGAATTTTATTTTAAAGATAAACAAAAATTGTAAAATAAAAATTATATAAAAATAAATTTCGATTGTAAGTGGAAAACTTTTATAAAAAAAAAAATAAAAAACCAAACATGACCAAAAAATATTAAAAAAATTAAAACTATAAGTTAAACTTAACAATATAAAAAAAAATGTATCCAAACTAAAAATTGCAAAATAAATGATATACTAATTGGCGTCTAAAATTTAACTTAAAAACTGGAAATAAAAATTTAAAATTAAAAACTTGAAATTACAAACTGAGAGTTATCATGAATGTCTTGGACATTGTGATTCTTAACCTCGAGTGGTGATGTACATATTTAACGAAAAGATCCAAGTTGCTTTTCAAGGAGAATTGTGGTATTTACTCAAAAGAACGAAATCTTAATTTCAAGCTCTGGGTTCTGGAACATAGCAACATTCCAGGGATTTGTAGAGCAGACGAGCTCGCTCGGCAGGATACAACGGAGCAGTAAGTCTCCATATGTACGCTTATACGAAGCCTCTTTTATTATTATTTTTATTTATTTATTTTTATAACTCTTTTAACTTATAAGCTTCGAATTCATACAAATTCCAAACAAGAATTTAACCTAAGATGGGCTGAAGGAAATACAGGATTCAACTTTAGGCATCTTCAACTGATGAGAATTATGATTTTCTGGCTAAATGTGTTCGTCCCAGTGTTCTGTGGACCCTGCGACACTCAAATCCTCTCCCTTCCAGTTTCCTAATGTAAACATGTTCCACTTCCCATGTCCCACCGGCTCCGGCCGTTTGTGTTGTCCAACGTTTTCACATATTGTCATTCGTGTATTAGCAATAAAATAAAGCGCACGTACCACGCAACCCCGCGTTTTTTATTTCAAGCGCTCCGCCGACGGCTCTTAGAGTACTTCTTTATGGTCCTTCGAGCCACCGCGAACCCGCGAAAGAACATTAACAACAAAACAAATACATAGTGACAAAAAGCACATATCAAGCAAGTGACACAAACCGAACACAACAGTGACACAAAACATCCAAACTGTGCAACAATTACAACAGTGAACAGGGTGAAAAACAAAAGTGAACAACGCACATCATAACATGAGGTAAATGCAAAACAAAACAGAGTGAAGTGAAAGAGTGAGTGCAGTGACCCCATCACAAAAAACAAAGCCAACCCCGGCCACCCCTTTAAAAAAAAAAAAAAAAAAAAACGAAAAGCCAACCCCGGCCCCTTTTTTCTTCAAAAAAAAAAAAAAAAAACAAAAACACAAACAACAACAAAGCCATTCCCGGCGCCCCCAACCCTCTTTCAAAAAAAAAAAAAAAAAAAAAAAGAAATACAAATTTATAAACTAAGTGCAAAAACAAACATAAAGTGCAGTGCAGAAAAACACCAAAAACCAAAAACACAGTGCAGTGCAGTGCAATTTCAACGAACATAGAAGAACCACTCAACAACAACAACACACACTAAGCAGACGAAGAAGGAAGCGAAAGCGAACAAACAACAAGCGCAGTCAACGTCAGCACACAACACAACGTTGGACGGACATTCACGAAAAAAAAGGAGATCCCCATACTCGGGCACTGGGCCCAACAAGATAAGCCGATACAAATTTATTTAAAAACAATAACACATGCACTAACGAAAATATATACATATTGCAAAAATTTACAAACATAACCAATTTCCCATTTACACATTAATTTCACATACGAACATCCGCATACACATATATTTTACAAATAACAGAAATCTTGCAAATAAAAATTTTAATTTCCCAAATACTAACCTGCCGGTTATTAAATTGCGGTTTAATAATAACATACATAACTACACACCAAATCATTTTGCCGTTGAATATTGTATATATATACAATATTCAACTGGATCTAAAAATCCCGCACAGTACTTCCGCTACTGCACAGCTTCCATATTTTGCTCATTTCCCCTGCGCATAAAATTAGCGCCAATTTCCATTTTCGCGCCTCTCCGTGTGCGCACACATTCCAATCTCTCCTCTTTTCTTTGTGCTTTGCACAAAAATTAGCAACAAACTGCCCAGCTGCATATTCACGCACTTTTCCTTGCGCACTTTGTCTTTACGCTGTACATAAGACCAGCAGCGACAGCCCAGCTGCTGTGTGCATTCTGCGCGCACACTTCGGCACATATTTCCATATTTCCCTTTGTGCTATATCCGCACGCACTTGGCAGCACGCAACTCAGCTGCTTGGCCCAAGTGCATATATACTTGTGTACATAAGCAAGAAAACACAAAGCGGGCACAGTGGGACAAGTTGTTCATTTTCACGGCACATTGAAAATTTTTCGACTTAGAAAATTTTCAATCGTGCATATATATACATACATACATACACTCATACACAATATACACATTCATTTAAATAGATACAGTGGGACAACAATACCCATCCAAAGTACATTGAAAATTTTCGACTTAGAAAATTTTCAATTGCACATAATAAACGGTCATTGCGCATACACTATACGTACATACAGTGGGACAAAGACACCCCACCGGTGCACAAAATTAAATACCAGTTTTCTCCCTTCTACATTTAAAGACATTTTACTAACTTTAATAACAACTAACAAATATATTTCAAAATATATTTTGACATACCCTCATACCTTTATACACATATCCACACATATTTATTTTTCATACATTTTACACACATTTATACACATACACATATTTATTCATTTTCGCTTTAATAAAATAAATACAAATACACATACACACTTACAATTTACGGTCACTTGTTGTTTTCATTGTACTAAATTATACACACTTATAAAAATTTCCATTTTCTCGGATTCCGCGGGTCTAATTTACAATTTTTTCGATATTTTCTCGTATTATTCCCATACATTTAGTAAAGTTGGCCAAACAATTAAAGGCAATTACCCATACAATCAAACGACTTTAACACATTCGTGTAACGTTTCGATTTTTTCACATTTTAAGCCGTTCGTGCGGACGCGGCCAACTTTAACCCTTTCGTGCACTCCCATTCTCAGGTGTGAATTAAATTTCAATTTTTCGCACCTGACCCCTCTATCTCTCAAGCTTCGCTTTTATTTTCAATGCCGGTAGAGCGTTCGCCTAAGAAGCAATCTAACGCGATGGAGCCAACCGCCTCCAAACAACCCCCTCCCAAGGTGTCAACTGACTTGTTTTTGACAGACACTGTCACTCGTGAGCCGCCGAAGACGCGCTCCAAATCTCCCATCCTCAAAGCAAACGATCCAAGCGTTGCCAAATTTATTTTCGAGTCCGATCAGCTCGTGCAATTATGCACAAAGTTTTCCGCGACCCCCATTGAGGAACAAACGAAGTCCCTCGTCCAAATTCGTCAAAAGAATTTGGAAGTCCAATGGACTAGGCTTATGCAAGCATATGAGGCAGTCTCCATTGCGGAAGACAGTAGCCAGCCCGACGGTTTCAAGGAGTCGGCTCGGCAGAAGAACGAAGCCTGCATAGACCAATATGAGGTATGCATGGCGCAAATGTCGGACATCATTGAGATGCTCCAGCCTCCACCCACTCAGCACGCTGCGCATACGGAACAGGTTCGAGCCCCAGAACCAACAAATACTCCGAATATTTGTTTACAAGTTCCACCTTGCGATACCGAAACATTTTTCGGGGGCTATGAGCAGTGGCCGTCCTTCCGGGACATGTTTACGGCAGTATACATAAACCACCCCAAGCTCACTCCAGCCCAAAAATTGTATCACCTCCGATACAAGACGCAAGGCAAAGCCGGTGCAATCGTGAAGCAATTTGCCTTAAGCGATGAAAACTTCGGACTCGCATGGGAAGCCCTGAAATCCCGTTACGAAAACAGGCGCATATTAGTTGACAACCAAATCCGATCCCTGTTAAATATCACTCCGGCTACTACCGAAAATAGCGAAGCGCTGCAGCGGATTCAAAGTACAATAAATAATTGTCTATCAGTACTCAGGTCCCAGGCCGTGGACACTGACAATTGGGATCCGCTGCTTGTGTACATTTGTTGCACCAAATTGCCCGAAGAGACATTAGCTCTCTGGGAACAATCCCTTACATCTCGTAAGGACCTGCCTCTTTGGTCGCAAATGGACGAGTTCCTGACCTGCAGGTACGAGGTGGTGGAACGGCTCAATAGCATTCGCCCCGCTAAGCCAAAACCACAACCCTCAAATTTCCATACTCCCCAAAATCGGCCTCAAAACAGACCTCAGCTCTTCCACACTGAGGTGAAAAAAGATTTCGCGTGCAAGCTTTGCAACGCAAACCACCCTATACGAACTTGTCAGAGTTTCAAGAAGCTCATCCCCCAGAGCCGATTGAAATATGTCAAAGAGCACAACTTATGTGAAAACTGTCTTGCCACGACTCACACTATAAAGGATTGCACAAGCAGTTTTACATGTGTTTACTGCCAAAGAAAGCATCATTCCCTGCTTCATTTCCCCAACAACAAATCTCAAGCCCCGCAGCCTCTCAATAGGTCTCAAGCGACCACTTCCCAGGTCGCAACAGCTCATCCACAACCGAACAATAACTCCACTACTCATGCCCCCACTTCAGATGCGCAACCCGGCCCATCTTCAAGGCTAAGTACGCCTCAAGTACAAGCCCTTCATTCCAATAATGGCACCCAATCCCTTCTGCCTACGGCACTGGTGTCTATTGCCCACTTAGGAGAGTTGTTCAAGGTTAGAGCGTTAATCGACCAAGGCTCGCAACGCACCTTCATTTCCTCGAAGGTGCAAAAACGCCTAAAACTGCCTATTGAAAGATCGCACTTCGAAATTTCAGGCATGGGCGGTAAAATTGTGCAAAATTCCAATCACATCTGCTTTTTGACGTTGGCAGTTCCAAACTCCAGCACGACCCTCAATGTGCAAGCAATAGTACTTCCCCAATTGACGAAATTGCTACCCCCATTCACAATTAGCCATCCCAATTGGCAAGAATTTGCCACGCTAAATCTCGCTGACCCAAGTCCTTTCGAGTCAGCGCAGATAGACTTAGTTATTGGCAGTGATCTGATTCCCCAGATCTTACTCGAAGGTATCCGCCGAAATATCTGTGGCAGCTTATTAGCCCAAAACACCATTTTCGGTTGGATACTCAGCGGGCCAGTACCCCACACGGTGTCAGCTTATTCGACATACGTGGCAGAAGTCTCCAATGAGGAACTTAGTTCACAACTTAGGCAATTCTGGGAGCAGGAAGAAGTCAAACTCCCGACACCTGTCTCCTCGGATGACACTTATTGCGAAGAGTTATACCAGAAGACCACAACCCGTGGATCGGATGGTAGATATACTGTAAAACTCCCCTTTAAGGCAGAATTTCCATACTCCATAGCGTTAGGCAATTCCCGCCCAAACGCCCTCCAGCAATACGTTAGCATGGAGCGAAATCTCTCCCGAAAGGGAAACCTCAAGACCATCTACGATGACGTCTTAGAGGAATATCTCACCCTTGACCATATGGAACTCACAAATCCCCGTGAGATAATCCAAAATGGCAAGTACTTTTCGTACTATCTGCCTCATCACGCAGTCATCCGCCCCGAAAAGAAGACTACCAAAGTCCGAGTAGTTTTCAATGCCTCAAGGTCCTCAAGTTCTGGTCAGTCACTTAACGACGTTCTGCATACTGGCCCCACTCTTCAAAATGACCTCACAGCTCTCATTCTCCGATGGCGCCTTTACCGCTTTGTCTTCAATGGCGATGTCCAGAAGATGTATAGGCAAATTCGGGTCCATAATGATCACCAGGAATTCCAGCGAATACTCTTTCGCAAATCCCCGGAATCTCCTATTCAAGATTTCAAATTGAAAACGGTGACATTTGGGGTTAACTGTGCGCCATATTTGGCCATCAGAACGCTCCATCAATTGGCCCACGATTCTCAGCCATCTAGCCCGTTAGCGGCAAAAATACTTCTCGAGGAAACGTATGTCGACGACATTCTTTCCGGAGGTCACGATCTTGCCACAACTAAGAAAGCCCTCTCTCAAGTGATAGCCACCCTCAACTCCGGGGGATTCCCTCTTAAAAAGATAACGGCTAATCACGCAAAACTCTTAGAGGAAATTCCCGAAGACGACCTTTTCGATTCGGAATTCCTCAAGTTCGATTCAACGAGTTCCACTAAGACTCTTGGCATCCGTTGGAATGCCCTATCGGACTCATTTTCATACTCTATCTCTCCCACTACTCCTGCAAATTCATTTACGAAAAGGCAAATTCTTTCCTCCGTTGCCAAACTTTTCGATCCCGCAGGATGGCTTTCGCCTATAATGATTCTTGCCAAAAAGCTTCTTCAAGAGCTTTGGCTTGAAGGCACTGAGTGGGATGAGTGCATAAAGCCAGGATCACTCATAAAGTGGCAGCAATTCATTGAGAATTTGCCTGCCATAGAACTTATCGAAATTCCCCGGTGGGTTCACTATACCCCCAATCGAAAGGTTCAGATCCATGGATTTTGCGATGCCTCCGAAAAGGCATACTGTGCAGCTCTGTACATCCGTACTAGCACAAATGGTGACTACCTCTCGTCACATCTCCTTGTTGCAAAAACAAGAGTTGCACCTCTCCAGACAATAAGCTTACCTCGCTTAGAGCTTTGCGGAGCAGTTTTACTCTCCCAGCTCATCAAATCCCTCCGCTCTCACCTCGGGTTCGACAAATCGGAAATCCATTTATGGACCGATTCGGAAATTGTCCTTGCTTGGTTGGAAAAACCACCTTGCACATGGAAAACTTATGTTGCCAACCGCACGACCGAAATACGTCAAAATGTGCACAACGCTCCCTGGCGACATGTCCCAAGCGCTGAAAATCCCGCGGACTTAGGAACGCGCGGATGCAAGCCGCAAGATCTCAAAGATCACACTCTGTGGTGGAATGGCCCCAAATGGTTGCAGCAAGCTTCCGACACTTGGCCCAAAGGTCATTCTAGCAAAGTTCCAATCCCGGAACAACGAGCGATTGACTGCCACCACCTTCTCGAAGAGCAGACCGACATCCTCGATCGGTTCTCCAGCTTCTCTCGAGCCCTGCGAGTAATCGCATACATGTTCCGATTTGTTAATAACGGCATCTCCTCCCGTCGCCAACACAATCCCATACACGGAACACTGTTGTCCCACTCAGAGTTGGCATTTGTTAAAAATCGCCTTATAACTCTCGCGCAAAGTTCCCATTATCCCCAGGAACGACAAGCGCTCTCTCATTCTCTTCCCATATCCAAGAAAAGTTCTCTCTTGGTACTCAATCCCTTCTTAGATAAACAGAAGGTGATGCGAGTTAATGGCAGACTCGCCAATGCGGCATTGTCGTATAATGAACGACACCCCATTATTCTCCCCCCAGAGTCCCGCTACTGCAGTTTGCTTCTTCAATTCCTTCATAAGCTATTACTGCATGCGGACCAACGACTCATGCTCCGTATGGTTCGGCAGGAATATTACATTCCGCGCCTAAAGCCGCAAATAAAAAAGTGCATTTTTCAATGCAAAACGTGTGTCATCCATAAACAAAGGCTGCGAACACAGATTATGGCAGCACTCCCTCCCGAGCGATGCACACTTACCATCCCATTCGCCACAACCGGAATCGACTTTGCTGGTCCATTCCAGATTAAAGCTTCCATGCTCCGTAGCTCAACCTACCTCAAAGGTTATGTTGCAGTGTTCGTGTGCTTCTCCACGAAGGCCGTTCACTTGGAACTCTGCTCGGATCTTACGACCGAAGCGTTCCGCGCAGCATTCGCCCGATTTACTGATCGACGAGGGCTACCTCTCAAAATCATGACCGACAACGGCAAAACGTTCGTCGGTGCTCAACGTGCCATGGCCAGAGACTTTGCCAAATTCTCGAGAGAAATCGCCCAAGATATTCTCGACCGATACGGTCCTCAGGGCGTCGAGTGGCAATTTATCCCCCCACATGCTCCTCACATGGGAGGACTATGGGAGTCGGCGGTCAAAAGCTTCAAGACCCACCTTAAAAAGGTAGCCGGCTCTCATAGATTCACATACGAAGAGTTTACGACTCTTCTTACTCGAATTGAAGGGACGCTCAATTCACGTCCACTCTCTCCTCAATCGCAGGACCCTAGCGATTTAGTGTCTCTGACCCCTGGCCACTTCCTCCGAGGCGCTCCTATCGCCGCACCCCCCGAACCCGAGTGCTCCGAGCTATCCCTCATAAACCGATGGGAAAAACTCAAAGTCCTCCATCATCAATTCGCCCGACGATGGAAGGACGAATATCTCAAGGATCTCCACAAACGCTATAAGTGGAAGCATCCGCAAAGGGAAGTGGAAGAGAATGAAATGGTCGTCATTAAAGACGACCTGCTTCCCCCCAATGAATGGCGGCTCGGCCGCATTCATAAGATTCATCGCGGTCCCGACAATCATGTCCGTGTCGTGGATATCCGCACTGACTCTGGCATCTTGACAAGGCCAGTAGTCAAGCTATGCCCCTTAATAGCGTCTTAAAACTAATTCGACTCATGGCCCTGCTTTTCCATACTCCTTCTCATACACTATCCACTCACTATCAGAACATTGTAGTGATACACTCTTCTTGTGTTTTGCAGGGCAACCAGAAGGCAGCGAACAGTCCAGCAGTGCCGGCTGTGCCACCATATCCACGGCCTCAGATACTGCCGGGCCTTCCTGGCGATGGCACCGCAGCAACGACAGCAGGTGGCCCGCGCCCAGGGCTACTGCACCAACTGCCTGGCGCGGTCCCACCCGACCAATCGGTGCAGCTCCACCGCTCGCTGCAGCAAGTGCGGCCGAGCACATCACACCCTGCTGCACTTCAGCGAGCGGCCGACCACAGCAGCAGCGCCCCCGGCCATATTCAGAGGCGGCAAGAAGCCGCAACAGCCCCGGCAGCAGCCCACTCAGGCGAACCGCCCCATGCAGCGCTCCGCCATCGCGGACCGGCTGACACGCCACCGCCGGCCGCAACAACACCAACCCAGCCGTCCCGCCTCCGCGGTAGCATCCGAGCGGCAACTGATCGCCTTCAGCGATGATGAGGCCTCCGACGAGATCCCACAGCCGCGCGTCGGAGCCCGCGCCCTTATCGAGCGGGCCTTGGAGGCCCTGGGCCGTCTGAGCGAGCGGCTACCCAACTAATGTTGCCAGAGGCAACGCGGGCCGCCATGGCTAAATGTGTTCGTCCCAGTGTTCTGTGGACCCTGCGACACTCAAATCCTCTCCCTTCCAGTTTCCTAATGTAAACATGTTCCACTTCCCATGTCCCACCGGCTCCGGCCGTTTGTGTTGTCCAACGTTTTCACATATTGTCATTCGTGTATTAGCAATAAAATAAAGCGCACGTACCACGCAACCCCGCGTCTTATCATTTATTTTCAAGCGCTCCGCCGACGGCTCTTAGAGTACTTCTTTAGCTTTACCTAATGACTTCTGTCGAAGCTTTCTAGAGAAGAAGGAAAACTCACCACCTGGGTAACTTTTTCTTTCACAATCTAGGGAATGTTGCCATGAGGACTCAGTACTCACAGTCTACTAGACTTCGTGAAAAGCTTAGTTCAAAGAGTGATTGAACTTCAGCTCGAATGATTGTGGAGTCACAATGAGCCTTTATGACCTAAATGAACTCCGCCTTGGGGTAGCCACACCTACCTCACTTCTTTGTTGTTACTATGCTCATTCAGATATTTTAATTAAATTAAAAAGGGCACAATTTATTATTCCAACTTGTTAAAGATTGTTCTGCGTTTTCGCTTTCCTTTTGGTTTAGATTTCATTAAGACGTTGACATTTTTTAAATTACATTTTATGGATTTAATTGGCATCACTTTGTATCACATTTAATTTTTATTTGAATGTGCTTTCTATTCATTAATGCAAAACTTAATTAACATAAAGAATTAATTGAGCACTCAATGGTATGAATACCAATTATAATTCACAGGCAATTCGTTAGTCAATTTGAAAAAAAATATTAATTCACAAAACCAGTGCAAACGTTTGCTTAAAAAATTTACAGCTCTTGTTGCGCATGTGTGACTTTAAGAGCCTTAAGGCAGGTTCTCACCTTCTGGATCCGAAAAAGTGCACTTTTTTTTTTGAGAAAACGGTTAAAGATACAAAGCTGAAAATTTTTTCTGGATATGAACACACATTTATTTAGAGAATAAAATTTTTCAAATTGAATGAATCAAAAAAAGGGGGCCACGGGGCGTCCATAAGTGGCGGCATGTCGGCGAGGAGGTGTCCCGCTACCGGAAGTGATTCCGTCAAAACCCGTCATCCGAAACACAAAAATCGAACACATTCTTAATGTGTACCGTATTATCTATTGAATGAACCAAGATTATGAAAAAAAAAATCAAAATTACAAAAGTTATGAGGTTTTGAAAAAAAAATTAAGATTTTCGCATTTTTTTGTTCACTTATTATTTTTTTAAATAAACAATTTTCAATATTTTTGGCTGATCGTGGTTCGTTTATTAGAAAAAAACCCTAAGGAACATTTTAAAAAAAATTTGGTAACGATTGGTTCATTCCAGCGCCTTCAATCACTTCCGTAAGGTCCGAAAATGTGGTTCTCAGAAAAACGCGTTTAAAGTTTAAAGCGCGCTCGGCCGGTGCTCGACTGCGCTATGTAACGGCCTGTAACTTTTGTAATTTTTCAGATTTTGATCTGAAATTTCTGGAGCACATTTTTGAAACATATATCTACACGATAAGGCAAAAAAAAAAAATCGGGTTTTTTTTTTCCACAAGGTGAGAACCTGCCTTAAAACCATTTCACCATATTCAAATATTAGAACCTAATACCACACAACGCTCAGCAATGCATTAAACTTAGTTTTGGGCCGCATTTCAATTTACTTTCGAGCACGTCCCACAATATTTGCCTACCGCTGCTGTGTTGGTCTATGAGTGTGGGAGTGGGCTGGGAGTTCTTCGGCCGTTTCCGCGGTACGGCTGCCCTGCGCCGCGGCGCGTGTCGGCATCAATAAAATGCGTAAATAACTGCAGAAACGTTCACTTGTTGGCACACGGGGTGATAACGCCCGACAGCACAGGCCGGCGAAAACGCGCCGACATTGCTGCAAGACGTTCGATTCGAGCGAAAGGTGGAGGCGGCAAGCTCGCTGCCTGCTGCCGGTTGACGGCTGATGTTGTATGCGGCGCGTGTTGCCAATTCTTAAGTAATCTGCAGCCAACAATAACAAAATATAAAATACATACAACGAACGAACGAACAACATCTCGCCGCCAGTGTCAACGTCCCGCCCCCGACTGCGCGTGCCAACCAAATGAGATGTCAAAAATTGCCATTTGCTGTGTTTTGTTTGTTTCTGCAGAAAGAAATCACGCGTTTGCTTTTACTTAACGCACAACGAGCATCGCGAAAACACACAAAATAGAATTGAAAACCATTAGGATTAATGGGTGGCGCAGCATTTATATGAATCTAATTTTTTTGGGTTTTCTTTTTCTTTCATTTTCTGTGGGCATTTGTTGTGCATGCTTTTCGCATCGTTGGTTGCCAACCAAATCTGTGCGCATTTGCCGGGATTTCGTTTTAGTGACAAGCTGGAGAAAAAGTAAATTCAACTTGAAACAACAACAAGAATCAAATTTAGGAAAAATAAAAATCTGAAGAGAATTTTTAATTCGCGTACACGTGTAGCTAAACGGACTTGTAGCCATGTCACATATGAAGGTGTGAGTACGTGTGCGTGTGTATGGATGTGTAAATGTTTTCAATATTTGCGCTGTTTAAATTCGCAGCTCACTAATGGAACGAACAATTCGAATGAGCGTTTATACAATTTCTTTACGTTTTTGATATGGCGGCGGTTTTTTTTTTAATTTTTTTTCTTATTCACTCTGCTTAGATTCGGTTTGGTGTTGTTGTTTTTGCGCTCCCCTAAGTGATGTCGACCGCGATTAGTTGGCCTCCTCTAAGTGTTCTTCGATTTTTCCGGACTTTAGCTCCTTTTGGTCTTTCGTCATTCTTGCGGTGCTGAATGTTGGTTTTCATGTTCGCTGCTTTATCTGCTTGAGTAAGGCTTCTTTACTCGTAAATTTGCAGAGCTTATTGTGTCTAATTGCCAGAATATTCTGCAAATTATCCCCAAAGCACTTGTTGAAGAAGACCTTTATGCAATCGTGTTCGAGATCAGCCAAGTTTCACTGCCATACAGTAGCGTTGATTTTACAGATGCATTGCATATTCATAGCCGTAATGGGCCTGGAAATTCGTTCGCAGATGCCCAAACGCAGCTTTTGCTTTACAGAGCCTGCTGGCGATTTTTTTCTTGGTCCCGCCTTTTGCCACTTTATAGCTGAGATAACAGGAACTGTCAACATATTCCACCGCACAGCAATGAATCACTATGTGTCCAAATAGCATTGTTGTGGTTAAGTCTTATAGCCTCCAAACGGACGCACAAAGGATCGCTGGTACGTCGAAGAATTTATGAGAAATGAGGCAAAAGTGTTCCGCACAGTCAAAGTCTACAAGTTGCCTGGTGATGTTCCATGTTATGACTTTGCTATGGTGGGAAAGTTTACACACGACTCGAACAGAACGATGGCAAAGAAGAGGGGCGTCAATCTTGCCATACTTGAACATTTGTTGCAAATGATTCCGATTCCAAGGTCTCACCTCTTATGAAGCAAACCAAGTTCTGAGAAACTTCTTTTTCTACATAATGCCAGACTTTGTGCGCTTTGTTTACAACAATTGTTTCGAATGCCTTCTTAACCCTTTCCGGAAATTTGTACGATATATCGTACAATTTTTTTGGCGATTTTTTCTTTGACAGCGAACGCACTTTTTATGCAACAGCATTAAGTAGGCTGTATTGTATCATTCTGTTTAAAAATATAAATCATAATAGCCGTGGCTACACAGTATGAGTGCGTTTTGTAAACAGCTTTTTGCAAGAATTTGAAAAACTAGCAAAGGACGGTGCTTCTGCGGAGGAATTTGTGAATATGTAATACTTTTTGGTACCAAAAAGCGAAACAATTTCAAAGTTTGCATCTCAGTTGAATTATAGAACTTACTAAATTTAACATTTTTTGCGTCTAAATATTTTTCCCGAGTCTTAAAAAAATTGTACGGAAAGCAAAGGTTGCAAGTTATGTTTGCATTTTTTTTAAGTTATAGGTTTGGTAACAGATTTTTTGCGTTTGTATGCCTACCACGCCCATCTGTAAACCACGTGGCTAATAAAATTCGACTATTTGGCAATTTTCGATTAAAAATAAGAATTACTAGACGATTTTTTGTTTTACTGGGCAGACATGGATTATTTAAGGTTAGACATGCGTACTTGCCACTCCCACCACGATAAAAGGAATCGGCTATATTCAGTATCTTTCTGTAAAACTGTACGAATTTTATTTGATTCTGTGTTTTATTGAGAGAAAAAGGCTTTGCAACAACAACAACGGTTATATAAGGGCGAATAAATGTGAGTGTTTATATATATAATTTATATAACTTTCGATCCAAATGAAATCACATTTTGATTTTTCGATGTTATAATTTACGTTTTCTATCAACAAAATCAATAAATTTTTCATAAAACTTAAAAAACCGAAACCAAAAATTCATGAATTTTTACTCTTTTGCGGACCATTGTACGATATATTGTACAAAATTGATTGAGCTGTAATTCTCAACCAAAATGATTTTTTTGCATTTTTTTTTGTATTTTATTACTAAAATGTTCAATAAGAGTCCATATTTTGAAGGGAAACATTTTATCTCAAGAAATGTGGAAATTGACCGGAAAGGGTTAAGTAATGAAATTTTGACACGTGATCAAGGAGATTTTGGGTTTTAACATAGTTACTTTTCAAGAAAATTCTATATAAATTTTCAAGGACATAAAGGATTAAAATTGTCAAGTACCTTTTTCATATCCTTTTTTTACAAATAGATACAAAATCAATTTTATTTAAATTTTGAGCCTTTCCTCTTTCATTTGATATACATATCGCTATATTCTAACGAAGCTAAGTTAAAATCCAAATTTTTAAGTCCTTTTAAAAGGACAAAGGATTTAGAAATGAAAAACAGAGTACGCAGTATTACTATGTTTGGTCTCTAGTTTCACGCTCATATGGATTTTTTCCGATGTGAAAAATGCTGTCGCACGGTGTTGTAGTCATAATTTTGTAGAGTCCTTGAGTTAGGTAATTTTTGTTATTATTCGTTTATTTTTATTATCAACAATTACACTGTGCAAGTCGAAAATTCAGACATGGGGGGACCTACATAGCGACTTTCTATAGGTATTAGAGAATTGAGATCCACCAGCCGTTTGGCTGGATTGGCTCTAGTTTAGGGGGAATCTGACTTTGAAGTTTGCTCATTTTAGTCGAGTTCGTCGCTTAAGTCTTCGAACCTTTAAATGCTAATAGGTCCTAAATCGTTCCGAATATCGCTTTACTGTCTTCGGCAAGTTTGTAGATATTTTAACGACCAACAAATTTGCTAAGACACCAATCCAAAAAAAAAATACATTCAAACTGTGTAATTGCGATATGTGCATTTTTTTGCGCAGCGCAACGTGGCGTATGAGTGTCATTATAATGTATAAGTGTATTATAATTAAATGACACTCATACGCCACGTTGCGCTGCGCAAAAAAATTCAAAAAAATGTATTTACTATAAAATCATCAGAATTCAAAACACTACCTAAGCCTCTGAAATGCGGCCAGTAAGACCCCATGAACTGAATAAAAACCCTCCTCGACGGCAGTCCTTCCTTCAGAGCTGATATTAGCGTCTTTAATGCAACAACAGAAACATTTACTCCACCATTGATTTAAAATGATGTCTAATTTGTTTAAGGCGTTAAACGTACTTGAGGCCTGCAGCGACAACTCGCCACGACATAATGCAGCCGGTGATTTATATTTTTGTGCCTGCTGTCAAAAACAATTGGCACAGATTTTAATACGATTTTTTGGTTATTGCGAAATTTTGGATTTTTGTTCTAGTGCCAAGTGTCCCACATTTGCGACACATACGAGTACACGACGACGACTGTTGCAGCAGCAGCAGCAAAATTTAATGGCGCGCTTGCATCTGTACGTTCGTGTGCGTGTGTGTGTGCTCGGATTTATGAAAATGTTAAATGATCCTTTTTCAGCAGGCGAAAACGACATGTTGCCACTGCTGCTCTGGGCGGCTGCTGTTGTTCGCCGCTGTCGCCTGTCTATTGCAACCATGTCGCCAGCAATTAATAATTTCTATGCAGCGCGCGTTATACGGTGTCACAATTTGTATGCGCCGCGGCTGGTTGCGCCGCTTGTCGTTGGATTTTGCTGCCGTTGCTGCCTACACACTATTGCTGTTGTTGTTGTTGTTTTTGTTCGCTTTTGTCGCTGTCTTGTCAACAATTAATTTCAATTTGTTGTCACATTTTATTTGAGTTTCTCGGCTTGAGTGTAAAATGTCGTTTGAGTATCTTTTGCGTTAACGAGAGCAGCGAGCGAACGCGAACGTGAACCGTCGTTTCGCCTTAATGGCGATGTATTAATAGGGTAATTTGTATGCTGTGCTGGCGTGCTGTGCCCGTCACCAGCCGGCAGCCAGCAGCCCATCGAACTAACAAACCGATCTGCCAGCTCGCGCATTCTGGCGCCTGCCACACCCCCATTGCCGCCATCGGCTCACATGTGCACGCACAGCCGCACGCGCGCTTAGCCGCCCGACCAGTATGAGCGTGTTGCGGCAGCGCATTTTACGCGCTGCTGCCGCTGCTGTTGTCGCCGGTGCGATGTGGGCGCACGCGGCGTATGCGCAACCTTTAATATTTATTCGCGTAATCAGCTAAATTGTTGGCCTTCTTGTGCAGCGCCGCTGCTGCCCGCACACATGCCGCCACTGTCATTTAATTGTGCGCTTATGCGAATATGCGTGTGTGTGTGTAAG
Organism: Melieria crassipennis; assembly: GCA_963668005.1. Classification (NCBI taxonomy): domain Eukaryota; kingdom Metazoa; phylum Arthropoda; class Insecta; order Diptera; family Ulidiidae; genus Melieria; species Melieria crassipennis. The sequence continues at coordinate 28,222,718 of OY764961.1, read as the reverse complement.
TGTGTGTGCTAGGCTGCCGCTGAGTAATGTACACAAACGAGCACACCGCCAAATGCATACAGAATAGCGCGTTAAACTCAAATATACGACATACTCTAGCACACACGCACCTATACAGACGTACATGTGTATGTGTGTTCATATTTGTGTGCGGCGCTGCCATTGTTGCCGCTGCTGTTTACTTAAGAAACTCTTTTCGCTTGCGCTGAGTGAAAATCGTTGTAACTAAATTATTTCGGCATTAATTATTTACTCAGTGTTTATGCGGCTCCGTCTGCGTGCGTGGGTGTGTGTGTGTGTCCCTGTTCGCTTGTTTGCCTGTTTGTTGCTGTATGTTTGTGTTTATCGCTGTATAAGCCCGAACTGCGAGCAAGTGCTTTGTTTGCGCACGTTGCACATTGTCGCGCACGCAAACAGGTGCAGGCGATACTGGCTCCATCACCGCTGCTTTGTTGCATGTTTTAAAGCCGCATTAAAGTCTGAAGATTTGAGCTGCTTATCTAATTAGACATTTCATCGCATTTGCTGTTCTGTCCTTGTGTCTGCGCAAATATTAATAAGCCCGGTTAATCGTAAATTGAATACTGCTATGCAGCTGGGCAGGTGTGAGGCTGACGCTTGTGCCAAACTTTTCGTATTTCGTGCATTTCAAATCGGCTTTCGAAATTCTCGTAATTCTTTTCACGCACTGCTCACAATGTGGCGGCTTATAAACGCCGTTAAAAATTGTGGGTAAATGCTGGTAATTGAATGGTAAATCTGAAATGGGCCTAAGTGCAGCTCAAGTAGGAGATTTGAATGTTGCTTGAGAGATTGTTTTAGCTGAGATTAGAATGACAGACATAGTTCTAGACTTGGTGGACATTTGTTGTGGTTTCAACAAGGCTTTGGGCTTTGCGTTTTTTTTTTGTCCCCCCCCCTTTACATACGTCCTCCATTACATACGTCCACCGTACTACGACTTGATGTTCCCTCTTAATGAGTTTCGAATCTACCTGACCTCCAGAGAAATCTGGATCGATCCTGGGGTGCCAAGGGATTTGTGTTGGTTATGTTAGTTTGCCTTCACTAAGTCATCAACAAACTATGTGTAGTCTGGACTCGGCATAGATTACACCGTGCGACAAAAATTAAAATTTTTAACACCGGAAAACTAAACACCGGCGTGAAACTAGAGACACCAAACATAGTAATACTGTGTACTCAGTTTTTTATTTCTACATCCTTTGTCCTTTTAAAAGGACTTCAAAATGTTGAACGGTATAAAAAATAAAAAAAATTAAAAAAATACTTAACCTCGTTCGAATATGGCGATATGTATATTAATTGAAAGAGGAAAGACACAAGAATTTAAGTAAAATTAAATTGTTATCTATTTGTAAAAAAAGGATATGAAAAGGGCCCTTTGAACATTTTAATCCTTTATATCCTTGTAAATTTGCATCGAATTTTCTTGAAAAGTAAGTATTTTAAAACCCCAAATCTCCTTGATCACGTGTCAAAATTTCATTATTCTCGCTTCATGTATTTGGTATCTTTTTATTATTTAAAATACCGATATTCAAATAAATTAGAATCTTTGTACTTCATTAGAATTGCAGCTTCTGCATTTTTTTTAATAACTTTCGAACTAATAAAGTTAGAGTAATGAAATTTTGACACGTGATCAGGGAAATTTGGAGATTTAACATACTTACTTTTCAAGAAAATTCTGTGTAAGTTTTCAAGGAAATAAAGGATTACAATTTTCAAGGAGCTTTTTCATATATTCATATTCATATTTTTTATCTCCTTCAAAATCTTGTAGTCCTTTTAAAAGGACAAAGGATGTAGAAATGAAAAACTGAGTACGCAGTATTACTATATTTGGTCTCTAGTTTCACGCCCATATGGATTTTTCTCGGTGTGAAAAATGCTGTCGCACGGTGTTATTGACATTTAGTCAACAAACATTTGTTTGCTTATATTTTTCTGCAATTTATAACAATTGAAAAAATTTATACTACTAAAAAAAAATTATTCAAGACCACAACACCAACTTCTTCTTCAACAATCTAGGGAATCTAGCCGATAGGGCTATTTAGTTTACTAGGCTTCGTAAGAAGCCCAAACTGGTTCAATGAATGTACGAACTTAAGCTCGAATGATTGTTGTATCACAAGTGGGCTCCGTCTTAGAGCAGCTACTCCGACCTAAGTATCTATCTGCCTATTATACTCCCTCATTTATGGCACTAAGAATGACGAGGATTTCTATAGGAGTCCCGTTGCATTACTAAAGAGTAAAGATTAGCAGACAACAGTGGAGAGTCTATAAGTTTCAGTCTTTCCTGGCAGGTAATGAACATTAACACACAGAGTGTAAAATCTTTTTTTGAAACCGCAGTTACCTGTAATGCTTCTTTAACCACGATACTCTAAAACACCGTTTTTGAAAACAAAAGGTGTATTAAACTTAATTTTGTACCAAGAAATATTAGTACACGGATTGTAGCGAAGACATATTCATCTCCTATTTTCGCATCAAAATGTGTCGCTTCAGGCTGTTACTTTAACCCTAGAATACTAACTTATGTAAAATTTACTCATTCGTCATAAAGAAACCATCATATCTACGAAGATTTTTTTGCAATGTGTTTGTGCGCTCGTAAGTGTTTTCTCCAATGTTTTTGCTTTCGTCCTGCATGATTGTTGCCGAAGATCCATTGGTCAAAGGTTGTGCGAGATGATTGAAACTTTATGCGAGTCAGAGAGTGTCTTTTATAAAGTTAAGTATGCCACGAACAAGCATTCCTTCAAATGATCCAGGACATTGAAGGCATTGTTATTTGCTTTTTTAAAAGCCTTTAAAAAATATTTCTGGCCTTGTAGCCTGTCTGTCAATCCGACAGTGATTTGTGAAGACCTTATTTGCGTACTGCTTGAAATCAGTTGCTTTGAGCAATCAAGTTGGTTGCACAATGTGTCCTGTGGTACTCTCAGCATTTTTTATTTATAATTTGTTCTTTTATTTTTTCTATACGGTGGCGGTCAAAGCACGAGGCTTATGAGCCAAATGCCTAGGACGGCATATTGGGAGGGGCGGCATATAAAGATTGTCTTTGAGTTGCATTCATAAAAATAAAAAAAAATAGCTAATCGCGTGCACCTTAAAATACAAGTCTTTTTTCGACTAGTTTTGCGTCGCTGAAAAAACACTTTTTTTCTCTTATTTCAGTTACATATTCGCACATATCACGTAAACGAATCATCGGACTAACACAAGTCCGAACAGAAAATTCAGAAAATTATACCTTAGCCTTTCCATCGATATACAAGGTGCGTCCCAAAGTAAACAGGACTTTTGCAATAGGGACGTTTCTGGTGGCGCCATCTATGTGTGAGGACATGCGTTGGAAAGGTACATCTTTCATTCACATACTGTCTAAATTTCATGACATTTGGTCTAGTAGACGCCGAAATATCCCGCTCAATGTGACAGTATGTTTTTAACTTTGGTACGAGAATGTCGATCGAACAAAGAGCTAATATTAAGTTCGGTTTTAAACTTGGTAAAACTTTTACCGAAACGTTTAAATTGTTAAAGCAAGTTTATGGTGATGATTGTTTATCCCGTGGCCGTGTTAATGAGTGGTTGAATCGATTCAAGAATGGTCGTGAAGACTTGAATGACGACGAACACGTCGGCCAGTCGAAATTTGTGATTACTGACGATGCCATCAAAACTGTGCGTGATTTTATCAAAATGCAGCCAAAATCATCATTGGAATTGATGGAAATGGAATTGAACATCTCCAAAACATCAATTGATCGCATTTTAACCGAACATTTGGGTCTCCGTAAAGTGTGTTCTCGCTTCATTCCGCACACTTTAACCGACGACCAAAAAGCGCAGAGAATTGAGCACGCAAAAGACATCGTTCGGGAAGCCAGACGTGATCCAAATTTCTTGTTCAACATCGTAACCGGTGACGAAACGTGGTGCTTTCAATATGATCCCGAAACAAAGCGTCAAAGTGCCGAATGGAAGCACCCAGATGAGCCAAATCCGAAAAAAACCCGCCGTGAGAAGTCAAAAATCAAAACTCATCTTATTTGTTTCTACGATTCAAAGGGAATAATTCATCGAGAGTTTGTTCCACCGGGAAAAACAATTAACGCTTTGTTTTATGTTGAAGTTTTGAAGCGTTTGGTGCATCGCATTCGTCGTATTCGGCCAGAATATCGCGAGGAAGGAAGTTGGCGTTTATTGCATGATAATGCACCGGCTCACAGAGCCCTAGCTACGACCGATTATTTGACCAAAAATCGCATTTTTACCATCAATCATTCACCGTATTCGCCTGATATGGCTCCCTGTGACTTCTACTTATTCGGTCAGTTGCATTTGCCGATGAAAGGAAACCGTTATAAGGACGTTGAGGACATCCAAAAGGCTTGTACCAACATTCTGAAGGCGATGCCGGCCGATGACCTAAAACACTCATTCCAAATGCTTTTGGACCGTACAAAACGTTGTATCGAAGCAGAAGGAGAGTATTTTGAATAAATAAAAAGAATTATACAAAAATAATCATCCGTTTTCTTTATTTTATAAAAGTCCTGTTTACTTTGGGTTGCACCTTGTATATATTGTCAAAATCAATGAAGTGAAAGTGACGGTGAAAGTTGAAAAAGTCAATTTTTCGAATGATTTTTTTATAGATAAAATAAATTACATCTAGTTTTGTAATCAAAGATAAACGATATATAATTTGTGCAAATGCTAAACTTAACATCAATGGAATCAAAAGAAAATTGACAACGTTTTGAAACACTGACTGAAAACACCAACTTTATATTTTTTACACCGTGCGACAAAAAAAAATGTTTTCGTATAGGTGTGAAACTATGTAGAAGTCATAACGACCTGCCATACTCAGTTTTTCATTTAGGGGATTTTCAAATTTCAAGGACATACACATTTAAAATATTTTTTTTAATATTTATGGATGTGCATTGATGAAGATATGGGTAGCAAACGAAAGAGGAAAATTGTCTCCTTTAAACAAAATTCTCTATTTTAAATTTTCAAGATTAAAATATATCAGGTAAGGAAAAAATATGTGTTTTGAATTTCAGCTTGTAGATTCATACATCTAAACTTTTTTCTATTTTGGATATATTGAGGATTTTTCGTGTGGAGTATTGTTTTCCCACCTTCATTATAATTTTGAATATCGATCGATTTATATGAAAAAATTGAATCCAAATAGATCCCATGTTGTTGATAATTTTCGTGAGTATTTTAATACAAAAATTTAGGGGCGGCACTCTAACCGATAACTAACCGGAGAGGCGCGCGTAAAGTAGAGGTGAAAGTTCCGAGTCAGGCCGTATTGTATTGAGTTTTTATGGCCAATTAAGTGAGTAATGTATATATCCCGGTATGATTACTTAAAATAATTTCTTGAAATAAACATGTCCTTAAAATTTCAAAGTCCTTTAAAAACAATCCTGACGTCAGAGAGAAAAACTAAAAACGCAGTTTTACTACATTTGGCCCCTAGTATGTAGATTTTTTCGAGTGTTTTGAAATTTTTTGATTTTTGTCGCACGGTGTTATATCGAAGTTTTCCGCTCTTCCTCAAACGAACTCTACTGGGAAGCATAGGTTAAGTTAGGTTTGATTCGGTTATGTTAATTTGGCTGCCAGTAAGGCCAGTCATAGGCCCTATTGGGTTCTTAGTAGTCGGAGTTCCGTTTAGGTGTTTTCAAAGTAGTGAATTTTGAAAATCCCTAAATAGTTTGGACGCCTTGCTTCGAGACTTGTACGGGTCATTAAACGGTCGGTGCCTCTAAACAAATTAGAAGAGTCCACTGCTACTCGCTACTGTTGCCTTTTGAAGTAGTTTTAAATAAAGAAACTGCATAAATGTGATGCTTTAAGCTTTAACAAAAACATCTTAGAAATGTTACTTGCCTTAAAAAATAGTTCTTGATTTTAAGATTTTAAAAGTTGGATTTTTTAAGTAAAAAATCAACTCTGAAAAACGTACTAAATCATCTTTGAAAAATGAAACGGCTGATTTGCAGAACAAAAACAGAGGTAAAACAGATTGTTCTGAAAATGAAATATTTACATTGCTGTAATTAAAAGAAAATTTTTTCAGAATATTGAAATATTCTCTTCATGATTCAAGTCCTCAAGTGTTTGTGCTCATATGAAATTCGTATGCAATTTAGTGGTTTGACTAATTGAATGACGTTCGACACAATGTAGACAATAGCAATAACAATAACAATAAAGGCGAATACTCACCAATCAAGAACAGTATCACAGGTATAATAAACCACAAATGATGCTGGTGATTTTGGTGATGGTGATGATGATGCTGGTGATGATGGTAGTGGTAGTGTTGTTGCTGCTGCTCCTGCGGCGGCGGCGATTGCTGTTGCTGCTTCTGCTGGTATTGCTGGTACTGATGGTAATGATTTTGTTCACAACTCATATTGCCGGCTGAGTGCTGTGGTTTACGGCGCCGCTTATTTCAGGTCCTGAGATGCGCTACACGCACACACACACACACACTCGCACTCACAATCACACTCCCACTCACACACACACACACACGCACACGCAGACGGTTTGGTGATTTGTTGCGTTGGTGAGTGCGCGCGCGATTATGTTTTCCGACGTATTTATTGGGTTGTTGTGATTTGTTGTTGTTGCTACAGCACACTTTGTCATTTAATTGGAGGCATTAAGTGTGGCGCGCAACGTGGCGATAACTTTTGTTGTTGTTGTTCTTATTGTTGGCGCTCATTTCAGTTTTTTGCTCATTGGTAATTTCTGTATTGTTGTTGTTGTTATTGTATATGTTTTTGTATGATGCGGCTTGGCAATTAATTAATCACTCGCTATGTGTGGCATTTGTGCGCGTACTAAATCGCTGCTAAAGAAGATGAAGAAGAAGCAGAAAAAGACGATGAAGACGAATAAGAAGAAGAAGCAGCATCAGCATAAGAAAGTGCCAAGCAAGCGTCGACAGCTCGAAAAGAATTTATTTTTAGCCTTTTCATAATAAAGTCACTTATGCGCGCGGGTTAAACTCATAAATTGTGTAGCTTTCTTGGCAGAAAAGATTAATTACAACGCGCACCAGCGGCAGCAGCAACAACAACAACTACAACAACAAGAACAACGGCGAAAACAGAATGCGGCCACCATAAGCGCAACTAAAGTGAAGCATAAATTCCGAATTTGCAAACGTTGGCTACCGCGTGCCGCTACAACCGGCAATGCGAACAGCGCCGCTAACGCTGCGACCACTTGACTGAGTGGCCGGTGGGTAGCGACCAAGAGACACACTAAAAATTATTGCTTCGCGCTGCGACGCGTAATTAATCGTCATTAGAGCGTCTGCCGACCGAACGATCGTCCGTCCGAGAGTTTGTTTGCCTGCGCGAGCAACACAGCCAGCCGAACCACGAGCGGCACTTTGAAGGCGTTAATGGTCGCCGCAGCCCAAGCGGCCAACTTCCCAACGACGCAACATACAACGCGGCCAGGCGGCAGGCAGTCAACTGCCGAGTTAAGTGGTAATTGCCCCCAAAATGCTGATGACCGCGCATAAATTGCCCGCGCTGCGACCGGCGGCCGCGTCAGCGTCGTTCGCGTCACTCGCCTCGTTGCGGTCGTCCGCGTTTGCGTTCGCGTCCGCTCGTCAAAAATCATAAATTTCACTTAATTGAACATAAATTCTTGATATGCGATACGTTTTCGACTCCACTTCGGTCGAGCAGTGTCCTTGTTCAGTGATGTTCTTGTTGCTGATGTTGTTGTTGCTGCTATTACTGAATATATTGCTTGTTCGGTTGCCATTGGTGTGTGTGTCTGTGTGTTGTTGCTGTTGTAATGGCTGTCGTGTGCCGCTTGTGTGTTGCGTGCGGGGGCAACGTAAGCAGTCGCTAGCCAATTATTTAGTATGCGTGTGTAAGTGTACCTGTGTGTGTGCGATATTCCATTTTATTGACTGTAATAGGCGGTAATCATATTTTTTATATTTTCTTGTCAGGATTTGCGTTGCGGTTGTTATTTGCGACAGCAGGTGATTATTTTTATGGTGCTGCTCAATTCGATTAGTGACGGACGAACAAAGACACACGATTCAACGCAAATGGATGTTGTTCGCGTTTGCCAATAATATTAATATTTGTTTGCTGATTGATTACTTGACGGCGCGGCAGTGCCAACACGCAGAAAAGAACACTGAATTGACCTCTTTCTACCTAAACTGGCCCAAAGCAGGAGTCTACAGGTTGTAAACCTAACGTTTGGGCTGTTAATGTGTACCGGCCTATGACTAAAGATTTATGGAACCTAATGTCCAGAGTGGACCAGAGATTTCCAACTACTGGGCGTTTTTTGCGCTAGAATGCCCAAAGAAGGCCAAAGGACACCATTGAGGTCTTCCATTAATTTATTGCATTACTTTTTGAAAACAAATCTTTCTTTTTAACCTTTCGACCCCGACTTTTACCCTGTGTCTCGATATTACTTTTTGGTTTTTAAATCATGAAACATTTACCTAAGAAGTATGCACACGACATTTGAAGTCGCCACGCCTCTTTGTTAGGGTTCCAGAGCTAGTTTACTTTTGAACTATTTTAGCTTAAAACGGGTTAAATAAATTTGTATCAATATTTTGTAGTTACAGAAAAATTATGTAATATTTACGAAAAAATACAAAATTATCACTTTTTGATTTTATTTAAGAATTACTAAAGAAACAGGGTTTTGATCAAACGCGCCCAATTCCTAGACTTCAATTAGAACACAAACTTTCTCTGATATCGCTGCAAATTATTGGAAATTATTTTGAGGATAACAGTAAAATTTTTGTAATTTGCTTTGAATTCACTTCAAAAATAATAATTTGTTGGTGCCTACTTAAATTAAACCCATAAATCAATCGTAGCTTTTGCTATAAGATGACAAATAGGTGAAGTTGCTCTCAGGCAACTTTGGGGTCGAAAGGGTTAAAGCGTAATGGAAATAAAATTATTGCTAAAATAATTGTATGCTGATTTTTTAACATATTTCCTTGGGTTAAAGGTTGAATTGGCCGAGCATTCTAGTGTTAAGCAAAGATATCAAATCAGGGTACTTCGAATTGGCACGTAACTGTTGGCATTCAAGTGCCTATCAGTGCTATGGGGCTCAGGAAAGGTTGAGAGATTTGAATTGACAAAGGTATTCAGTGGTTTAGGGTCCAGAAAGAGATGATTCGAATTGCAGGAAATCTCACGACTGCGCCTGTCGACTGAGGCAATGGAAAAGCAATGGAATGGCAATGGAGCAATGGAAAGCAATCAAAACTCTGCTGAACTAACCAGAAAGAAATCTGGTATGACGGCGCTGTCATATACACGAATTTTATACCAAAGTGTATCCCAGAAATTAAGGAAATATTACCAATATATCAAATCGGCTATGTATGCTAAATATGTCAGCTTTCAGAATATCCACGTCGTTGTGGTCGATTTAGAACCAAAAGAAAGCCTGAAATCTGCTTGCGTTCAGGAAGAAGAGGATACACATTTACACGGGAGTCCTAAAAAAGATTTTGACATTGGAACTCTAGTTAAAAGATGTATCTATCCCATAGGGTTAACTATCCCATAGGGTTAACTATCCCATAGGGTTAACTGCGGGAATTGCGTAGATACAGAAACTGCTAAGACATAGAAACTGCAAAGTAAAGAAGAAAAGGAAAAGAAATTAAAGGTCACAACACATTGTCAAAGTAAATATCTCAGCCTCTTTAATGTTGAAGTGTTTTAATGATTTGGATCTGAATCATTGAATGTACACACCAGTTTTTTTTCTTGCCGGAAACCAGAAAGGTTTCGAAAAATACATAAAATAATTTGGTTCGCTGTTCAGTGCACACTTTTGTATATTTAGCTGACTTATTGGCAAACCAACGAAAATTCTCCATCCTTAGCATTGTTATGAGTCTACATAAGCATGGTTCAGTCATACTGAAGCAGGGTTTCCATAGAAAAGTAATTAACGAAAATTAATCAAACTTGAGTCCTTTCACTCATTGAACCAATTTGAACTGCTAACAAGGCCAAGTAGACTGTGAATAGTCCTATCGGCGAGATCACTTAAAATACCAAAGAATACGTTGCCCATGTGAGTCTTCCTTCTTCTAATACGGGACAAGTACATGCGGGACTTTTCTGTTTCTGCGTCATAACAGAAATCATTAGAAAGCAAACCCAATCTTCTTACGTTTCATGATTCTCATCTAATCCCTTTAGTGAAAAAATTTCTCCAAAACTCAGAACACACATCCAGAAAAATTTTGTAAATACCATTTATAAATCGATACATATATTTTTATATATTTACATATATTTCTTTGATATCTTTTATAAATTGTTTAATATAATTTTATATATTTACAGTGACCAGTGAGAACACCAATCATGATTCTCATCCGGTCGCTCTTCCTCTCTCTCTAGAACTAGAAAGACATATGCAGATCAATTTTTAAGATAGTATTTATAGATTTTTTTTAAATATTTATTTCGATCAGCAAACAATAAGAGAAAGAGTTGCAAATCATACAGTTTCATAGGTAATCAATGCAAAAAGGCTATGAAAATGTTTGCCAAAGTTGAATCACAAACTGATAAAATTTTACTGATAACATTTTGCTGATAACTGTAACTGTGTCAATTACAACGTTCTTTATGAATAATGCTATAACATTGGCAGACTAAATACACACATTAAGTATGTATGTATGTAATGTTGCGAGCCTGAATAAATATTGCCAACTCAATGCGTATTTGGAATACATGAATGCAACTAAAGTGCCAGCAGTTAAGAGTACTCGAGTTAATTTTTACCCATTCATTGGTAAAGAGTGCAAATAGAAAAGCAGTCGGGGCGATAGACAGACAGTCATGCAGCTTTTGCTGTGCAGTTGTGCGAAAAAAATCGTATCGAGTACTGTAGCACTTCTAATGAAATAAGCGCATGTAATACGATTTTGTTTCGAATGGTATTTGAAGGTAAGTAGACATTTAATGGGATTTGCAGTGTTGCACAATGAGAGTTTTTACAAGCATCATTATTAGGTTGTAGCACATCTGAGTGTTGCAGTTGTGGGAGAATGCTTTTTTAGGCAGTTAACCCTTTGAAGCGCATTATGGAAATAGTGCATGCTGCGTGGGGTTTTATAATGTTTTGTTGTTGATATAAACAGCATTTTTTCTGATCATTTCGAGGATCTAAAAGGGTTAAGCATTACTCGGTTTAATTAATGAGTGTTATCCACATTAAACAATTTTAAACTTTTTATTAGACATACAATAAAAAAACAAAATTAAAAAACATTTCAGTCTCTCATATCGCTTATAAAAAATATGGTATTTTAAATAAATATTTTTTATTGATTTTTAAACGTTGAAATTAAATAAGTTAGGTTACATTTAAATGGCTGGATAGATACAATTCTACCTATAAGCCAAGAGACTGGTCCGTTGTGATACCAAAAAAGTGTTCACCTACAATTCGGTCATACTTGGACGATATGGAGAGATCCTTAACAAAAATAGTAGCCTCTTAAGGGGGGTTTCTACCTTGTGCGGTAAAAAAAATGGATTTTTTTTTTATGCATTTTTGGATTAATACATGATTGTAGAATACGCTCCCAAAATTTGAAGTTGAAATCTTTCGAATTACGGAAGCAATTTATCGAAACAGGTAGCGGTGTCGAGCGCGCCGAGCTGCTGAAGCAAAACTTTGAACGCGTTTTTCTCAAAACTACATTTTTTGACCTTGCGGAAGTGATTTAGGCCACACGAGTTGAGCAATAGCTACGAAATTTTAAACAGTCATTTATCAAGGTCTTAGCTATGGCACGAACTAGGATCTTCAAGAAATAATAATTTTTTCTCATTAAAAATAGAAATTTGTATTGAAAAAAGTAGGTAAAAATTGAGTTTTTTAGTCAAAATCGCATATATCCTTAATTTTTCATTTGTTTTTTAAAATCCTAGTTCCAGCCATAGACAAAAGGATACAGAATAAGAAAAAATTTCATTTTTGTGTTTCAAGTCATCTCAAACAGCGGCAGGACTTCCGCGAGTAAGGAAGTCCTGCCGCCATTGCTCGATGGCCCCCTCCCCCCCTTTGCATATTTTATCTTGAAACTTTTTTTATTTGTACAATAAACATATACCTACATCTGAAAAAATTGTCCAGTGTTTATCTTAAAAACCTTCCCATCAAAAATTTTTCAAAAAAAACATGTTTTCTCGGCCGCACAAGGTAGAAACCTGCCTTAAGTTAAAAAAAACAATATCCTGTCTTTAACACAGTAATACAGTATTTCTTATTATTGTTCAAGAGTAAAAGAAGAATATTTTTCAGTATCACAGACTAGTAGGAGTGAAAATGTTGTTTGGTTCAAAATTTGTGAAAAATTATTTTGAAGTATCTTAAATCAAACACCGCAGGATCTCAGATACCTTGACGATGGGGCTCTAAAAAATCTTAGTCAAATTGCTAGATTTATTTGGTACTTAATGTGCTTTCTATGCCCATCGAATGCGCAATGACATAAGAGCTGACTATATGTTATCGTGCATTACAATGGTTCCTAAGGACCTCCGAATGCACTCGCCAATTATTTATTGCCACCCGTGGTTCCTCGGACTCTAACACATTAAACTTTTATAAAATATGTTTTTTTCTATATTTTCATATTTTTCTATACAGGCTATCACAGAGATTTGAACCTCTTTTGAGACTCGTGGTTCAGCGCACCAACTAGCTGTGCCTTCTAAAAACGAATATAAAGCCTGTGAAACCTGACTGTGAAACCAAAATTGGGGCCAGGCTCTCGCTCAGTGCGGTATATCGAAATTAAAACCTTGCAGTGGAGAAATGTTTGCAGTTCACAGCTTCGAAATTACAGCTGCATTTGCTTATCGCAGCCAATTTCAATTGATAACGTCTTGTCAGGATTGGAAATTCGCATAGCTCGGTGTTACAATTTTGCTATTGCGGTTTGCTTCGTATAATTTGAATGGTTATGAAGCAATTTTGTCAGTTGTTTGTCACTGATGATTTAGGTTCCACAGTATGTGCCTTCATTAGTCACATTTGGTTTTTAACATTTAAAAAAAAAAAATATGGGAAAAATCAGCAAACCTCATCTTATGGATCCATAGTAGCACCTTATGGATTCTTATTCAATGTTTTTTAAATTTGTATCTCTTTAAAAGCAATTACTTTTCTCGTGACGTAGAAGGAATCATCTTGGTAACTTTTTCTTTGAAAATCTAGGGGATCTGACCAACTATTCACAGTTTACTAGGCTTCATAAGCAGCTCAAACTGATTCAATGAATGAGCGAACTTAAGTTCAAATTGTTGTATTGCAATGAGTTTTCATGGCCTATGTGGGCTCTGACTTGGAGCAGCCACTTTTTTCTACCTAACTACACTGTAATGTATCTATATTTTATTGTTATTGTTGTATTTGTAACAAAATGTTTGGTTTTGATTCTAATTGAACACAAGCCTTACAAGAGTGTCTCTTTTTAATTGAATACTGATTCTGAAAAAAACACACTAAAACAGTCTCACTTGTCCATGTCTCATACTCAAGTCTTGACACATAACTTACATAAAAATGTTTGCCTCATATCTGTATTTTTTTGAGTGGCTTGAAGTGATCCATCTTTCAGTTATAATTATACATTGAACTAAGAAATCATACTTTTTTCCACAATTTGACAATTTTTCAAACTTAAAAAGAAGTGTAAAGTTTCCTTCAATCAAATATAAAGAAAAGACAACAAATATTTTTAAATGTTGCGATCTATTCTCACTGCAAACTCAAATCTAAACTTCTGCCTACTTAACAAAATGTACTGAGATCGTCTTTTTCTTTTAATATAACCAGAGCGCAGCGGATACTCCTAAAAATTCGAGGCATTGTGGTATTTAGTTGTAGAAGGATCTACAATACAGGACATCGAGCTTTGAGTGAAGAAGTTATGGACACTTGAGTTGAACCCATTAAGATCATAGGTCCTGGGGAAAATCTTGCATTTGGAGACCAGTCCAGAAACGCTCAGTAAGAGCCGGAAATAAATAACATCTTCACCTTGCACGAGAGTTTTTTTAAATTTTGATGTACATATTTAGTTTGATTGTTTTATAATAGAGAGAATTTATTTTCTTAATGCAAAATAAGAAATAGCAAACAAATTATAAGAATTATTATGATAATTAATATAAATAAATAAATAATTATGGTACTTCAGATTCAAGATCTCTTGAACTTCTGACCTTGAAAGCGTAATTTCAATGCTTAAAAAATCACAAACATTCAAACTTCATACGTTTAAAATATCTTATTTAAGATGATATTGAAAATTATAAAAACCAAGTACTGCATCAAGTCGTTTGCAAATACTTTTAAAAATACTATATGGAATCACGCTTTCTGACAGACCTAAATAAATGTAATGTAAGTAAAAATGTGCCCAAATTTCATCTGGGATAGCAAATTCATGAAGAGGAACAACATTACATTCTTTGACTACTGACAGGAACACCGATTTGAAGGATGTGACACCTCCAGTCACTCACAAAGGACACTCACCATGGGCAGAAATACTTTCCGAATGAAAGTGTATACTTTATTGTACACGTTTTGCAAACCTAGTCCAACTATTTTCAAAGCTAAATAAAACTCAAAACTAATTCTGCGGAGCCGTTGTCTCATACCCATTTAAGGGTTAAGTAATATTATTTTTTTGTATTTCAATTAAATCACTATTTACGGACTTAAATTTTAAAGCTTTTATTTTCATTTAACACACAAAATCTACATAAATATCTGAAGCATTACAAGTGGCATAAAAAATTGCCATTAGCCACAGCAAAATGTTTATACACGGTTTCCACAAAAACAAACAAAAAAACAACAACAAAAAATTGGGAAAAAAATGTTAATTGTACGGCACACTGTCAATGTGAGCCTGATAAATACGCCAAAATTAGCCAAATGTATTGCACACACACACAAACACACACACGCACGCCATCAAATAAACACAAACATATGCAAATTCCGCAAATATGCAAAACAGCAGCAGCAACGACAACGGCAGAACAAAGCTCCGCGTCGCGCGCCCAAAAGTATGCATTAACAATTTAAATGACACAGCATCACATTTTCATTGTAACTTAATTAGGTTAGCACAGCCAGGCGGACAGCGCAGCGGCCATTGCGACAAGCTGTCCGTCTATTGGCGCGCTCGCTCGCGTTTCTATCTCGTCGCCCATTTGGCGTAATTTACAGCGTCAATTTTGTTGGTAAAAGCCAGCTGTTTTTCTTCTTTTCGTTGTTGTTGTTGTTGTGTTTATATGTTGTTTGCTATCTGGTCTTTTAGCTGTGACACAATAACTTGTGGCTCCTTTAATTAAAACTGCGGCCGCAACTGGCGCAAGTAAACACTGTCCAGGACTGAGGCACGCGCTGCTGCCAATCTTTTGTTGTTGTTGTTTTTATTATTTTAATATATTTTTTATTTTTATTCACTGTGCGGCACAGTGAAAACTGAACCGCACTACTGGACCTAATGCCAAATGCTATTTAGGTTAAGTTAGGTACTTGTTTTTTTTTTTGGACGGCTTTTGGCCGCCTTTTGTTTTATGCGCTCAAATTGCCGTCTTTATCGCTTTTATGGAGATTTTCAGTCAGCCTCTGAACGGGCTCGCACTTGTCATTACCGCAATTTTTCGTTTGTTGTTTTTGTTGTTGTCGATTTGCTGTTAGCTTACATTGCAGCCGGTCAGCAGCGGCTTTACTTAAACGCTGGCAACGTGAAGAGTTCGCGACTAACGCGACACAAACACACGGCTACAAAATGCTGAGATGGCCTCGTCGCTGTCGAAACACGCGCGCAGCGAAACGACATGCGAACCGTTAGGAGTGTAAATCGTGACTAAAAAAACGCGAGCATCGCCTACAACGCCACCAAATGTGCGTTGCCTGAACTAAATGTAGCGCTTGAAATTCGGCTTCAGTTGGCCTGCTTTCAGTTTCCTTTTGCTCGCCTGCCAAAGTGCTCTTGTTGTTGTTGTTGTTGTTGGTTGTGTTTTTCTGCTTGGCTTGATGGCAGCACAGCACAGCGCCGCTGTGTGCTTTTTCGTGGGAGCAACGCGAAGTTTGCCAAGGAGCTTGAACGGCACTCGACGATTGCACATCGTGGGCGCTCAAATTTCAAAAGCCAAAAGCTGTGCCGAGAGCAACGGAGCGCAGAGTTAAGTGCTGTGAGCGAGTCTGCTTGTGAGTGTGGTTCTGCGACAGAGAGTGAGAGTCACGACTGGCATGACCACAACTAAGGATACGCACATTTGAGAGCTTTTGGTGAGCGCCACAGTGTCCTTAAAGCTTACAAACATTTCTTTTAATTTCCTATTAAAAAATATTAACAACACTCAAAATTTTAACAAATTTAGCACTTCAAATAAAATTCAAAATTTATAAAGAAAACAGTTTTTATTTCTCGCTCCTTTGCTTCTTCTCATATTCCCATTCCTGTTCTCAGTGCCCACTTAAAACATTTCCCTAATACTTTATGCCAGCCAACGCCGCTCTCTGCTGCATTCGCCACGTCTGCTCCGAAAACTCTTATACATTGTCAATAGTGGTAACAGTAACTGATTTGAAATTGGTTAATGTTGAATTTAGCCGAAATCTCCCCATATTTCGTGGTTCATAACCTCGCACAACGCAAAGCTCTTTGAGGCATTATTTCGAGTGCATACTTCTGCTGACAACAATCAAGTGTCCTGTTATAAAATGTATTCATAATAGATGCTTGTGTGCTACATAAAGCAACAGGTTAGAAATTAGTTAGAGCTAACCACACTGTACTTCAAGTAAGTCCGTTGGTACAAACTAAGTCTGCAGAGACTTGAGATAACACCGTGCGACAGAATTTTTCACACCGGGAAAAATCCATATATGCGTGAAACTAGAGACCAAATATAGTAATACTGCGTACTCAGTTTTTCATTTCTACATCCTTTGTCCTTTTAAAAGGACTTCAAAATTTTGAAGGGGATACAAAATAAAAAAAATATAAAAATACTTAACCTTGCTAGAATATGGCGATATGTATATCAAATGAAAGAGGAAAGGCTCAAGAATTTAAACAAAATTTATTTTTTATCTATTTGTAAAAAAAGGATATGAAAAAGGTCCTTTGAAACTTTTAAAACTTTATATCCTTGAACATTTACATAGAATTTTTTTCTTGAAAAGTAAGTATGTTAAATCCCCAAATATCCCTGATCACCTGTCAAAATTTCATTACTCTAACTTTATTAATTCGAAAGTTATTAAAAAAAAACGGAAGCTGCAATTCTAATAAAGTACAAAAATTCTAATTTATTTGAGTATCAGTATTTGAAATAATAAAAAGATACAAAATCAATGAAGCGAGAATAATGAAATTTTGACACGTGATCAAGGCGATTTTGGGTTTTAACATACTTACTTTTCAAGAAAATTCTATGTAACTTTTCAAGGATATAAAGGATTAAAATTTTCAAAGGACCTTTTTTATATCTTTTTTTTACAAATAGATACAAAATAAATTTTGTTTAAATTCTTGAGCCTTTCCTCTTTCAGTTGATATGTCTCGCCATCGGCATATTCTAACAACGTTAAGTCTTTTTTTATATTTTTTTATTTTTTATCCTCTTCAAAATTTTGAACTCCTTTTAAAAGGACAAAGGATGTGGAAATGAAAAGAACGCAGTATTACTATATTTGGTCTCTAGTTTCACGCACATATGGATTTTTCCCGGTGTGAAATTTTTTTTTCATTTTTGTCGCACGGTGTAATGGCTTGGAATGTCACACAAACTTCATGTAGAAGGTTCGCGGTCTATTTGAATGTTGCAAATTCACATGAAGCAGGTACGTAGCTCCAGGTCATAGTTTATATGGACTCGGAAATTTCAGTAGACTAGTTATTCGATGTCTTAACTAATGGTTGGGCAGTAGCGTAGAAAACACTAAATGTTTGATTATACAGTGCGACACAAAAAATGGGACAAGTTCAGTATAGGAAAAATTTCAAGGGATTTTTCCCGGGAAGTTCAAGTTTTTTTAAATGCAATTTAAAGATGGCCTTGACTTAGTGCCCTGAACTAAAACTTTTAAAACATATGTGATGTTTAATTTAAATGTCAGAAAATTATGATTTTACGTCAAATGAAAGATAATGATATGAAGTCAAAAAGCCATATCCTTTTTTTTTAATTTTAAGAAAAAGAACATTAAGGATATCAACCAGATGTTTATCCTTGAATATCCTTAAAACCGTTAAAGCTGAGCTGATTAGTCTCAAGGGGAAAAACATGGGTTCAAGTGTTGTATGAAGAAACGTGATTTAAGCGGTCTTTTGATTTCAAATTTGATGAAAACACTTAAAATAAAAAATAATTTGATGCAGTTTTCAATTTTTCAAAAATCAAAATTTAACGAGGTCAACAAAGGTTCGTACACGAAAAGACTACGAAAAAACCATAACCAATGGGCTTATTGACTTCAAAGTTATATTTAGACCCATGTTTTTCACTTTTTTGAAAATCAAAATTTGGAGAGGTCAACTATGGGTTAAAAAGTTTATACATATGAAGAAATATTATTTAATAGGCTTGTGACTAAGTAAAAGCTTTTCAAACGAGAAATAATGCGACACGAGTTTCTTTTTTTTTAATCGAAATTTAACTAGATAATCCAAGAGTTAAAGAGTTAAATGGATAAACTTGATTTAATGGGTTTTTCGACTTCAAACTGGGTGAAAACACTCCAAATGGAAATAATTTTTTTGTCTTTAAATTTTTTCGAAATTATTTTAGAGTTTGAATGGGAAAACATGATTTACTCAGAGACCTTAAAATAAAAATTATCCATATTTTTGGGAACAAAAAAATTGCCCTAATTTAAGAAATTTCTATAATTATTGCTTTATAATAACACTGTGCAAGTCCAAAATTTAGACATGGGGAGGACCTACTGGGTGAGTTTCCTATAGGTATACTGAGTTGAGATCCACCAGCCGTTTGGTAAGATTGGCTCTAGTTTATGAGAAATCCGACTTTGAAGTTTGGTAATTTTCGTCAAGTTTGTCGCTTAAGTCTTCGAACGTTTAAATGCTAATAGGTCCTAAATCGTTCCGAATATCGCTTTGTGCTTTTTTTCGATATGTGCATTTTTGAGCGCAGCGCAATGTGGCGTATGAGTGTCAATTATATGAGTGTTAATTATAATTAAATGATTATAATTAAACTGTAATAAGTAAGAAATATATTTTTCGTTGTCGATAATTATTATTTTGGGATTTTTGTTTTTTACATTGCTTCATAACTTTAATGACTTTTTTAATTTACGTTACCGATAACTATTATTTTGAAAATTTTTTTTTAAGTTGCTTCATAACTTTTATTTATGATTTTTGTTTTCATTTACGTTGCCGATAACTATTATTTTGAAAAAAAAAGTTTACGTTGAATTACCACATTTTGGATATGAATTGATTTTTAATTGTTTTAAATTGACAAACGCAAATTAACTGCGGAAACCTAATTTCCACCAACTAAACAATTAAAAATCAATTCATACTCAAAATGTGGCAAGGCAACGTAAAAAAAAAATTCATTCATAAACGTTATGAAGCAATGTAAAAAAAATTTCTTTCAAATAATAGTTATCGGCAACATAAATAACAAAAAATCATAAATAAAATTTATGAAGCAACGTAAAAAAAAAATTTCTAAAAGTGATAGTTATCGGTAACGTAAATAAAAAAGTCATAAATAAAAGTTAGGAAGCAACGTAAACAAAAAAGTCCCAAAATAACAATTATCGAGAACGAAAAAAAATGTGTTTCTCATAACAGTTATTACGCAACGTAAAAATTAATTGTCGCAAATAATAATTTCAATCAACAAATCAAATTTACGTTGCATTGTAAAAGTTACATTGCAATTATTTTCTTTTAAAAACTTATAATAGTTAAGTCCCTGGATTTATTAGATCTTTTGACTTCAAATAGACTCAAAATACTTCAAATAAGAAATAATTAGACATGTTTTATTTTTACAAAAATCTGACGGGGTCAACAAAAGTTTAAAAGAAACTTGATTTATTAGACTCATTGACTTTAAACTTGCGTGCAAAGCCGATGGGTCCTGCTAGTAAATAAATAGATAAACACTGCACACTAGAATGACGTGACTCATCGAAGGATGCTCATGGAGAAGGAGATCATGGGCGTACCCAGGTATGAGCAAAGGAGGCCATTTGATCCCCCTAAAATTCAAAATTCTTTATTATATATATGTATCGAATTCTTTATTCTATTCGAATTCTGTATTTTGAATTTAGACAAGACTACAGTCTAGCGAAAGTAAGCGAAAGTTGCTGTAGAGATTAGTACAAACAGGACATGAGGCAACTGGATAAATTCGACCACAGCGATGTCGCGTTACAGTTCTAAATTGATGTGATCGCATGTGAGACCAAGTGACCCAACATACTTGCATTAAGCATGTTTGTGTATGTGTGTTTGGATGTGTGTCGAAGAACACCTATGGATGTGTACACATATTGCAACACTTTGTTGCCAATCGAGGCAATGTAAACCAATGTTAATGACATTTGTACGTTGACGGCGGCGACTACGACATCAAAAACAATGGCAAGAACAACAACAAGAACGAGAACTATAACAATGGGAACGATCAACGACAACGGTAGCGTCAAACGCTGACGATGTCCTTATGGTGGCAGTGCAAAGCTGCTGCGCCCAAAAGTAGACAACAGCCATTGTAGCAACAGTGCAAATCCCCAACGGGCCCGATGATTATCGCAATAGCCATGATGAGCATGTCAACTGCAACGACGGGTCGCAATAGCGTTTCGGCATCGAGGCGGTGGGCGGCAGGCGGCAGACGGTTGTTGGCGGGATAGAGGCGCCGAGGTGTGGAGAGCGTAAATGTGCATATGTCAGGCCGTAAACATTCCATCAGCGGATTGAATGCGGCACTTGGCGAAGCGGCAGCGGCTACGGTGGCGCGCAAGTGGTCGCGTTGGCGGCCGCCATTGTTGCCGGCCATTTCAGTCGCAACTGCGGCGTGATTTGTAATTAAGTATGAATTTTCCATTATGCTGGGAAGTTGGCAATGCTGTGCGACGCGCTTGTGCGGCCCTAACGCCATCCATGTCGACGCTACGCAAATTGACACAACACACAAATACGCGCACACAAATACACTCGCCGCTGTGTACGTGTGTGTGTGTGTATGTGGGGGAGCTTGTGGCGCCGGTCTGCTCTTGGCGGAGCGGATTATTTTGCGCGCATTAGCATTGCCGCGTTAATGCGTTGTGCGGCACAGCGTTACCAACTGCGGAAATGGTTTTTACCGGAAGCTGCAATGTGCTCAAATATTCTGCGGCCGACCGGTCGCAGCGCCACTGCCGCAGCCGCGTATGCACAAAGTAATTGCTGCGCTGGCGCCTCTCTTAAATTTCATTTCCATTCAACTCCGACGTGTATTGTCGATACTTGCACTTAAAATGGAATAGCATGGAATCGAAGGCAATATATAGTGGACGTATATATGTTTGTGTGAAAGGTGCATACTTTATGCGTTTTTTAAATGCAATCGCACAAATCCGCCGCGTGCACAAATAGCTTTTTAAGCCGGGCGCAGAATTTATTTTTAGCATTTATTAAAAAGAAGTTTAAGTGCCGCACGCAGCACTGCTCGGCAATTGGCAATTTGGCAAATTTGCTGCAACATTTTCCAAAAACACCCATTGCTATGTCGAACGGATTTGAATAATTTGACTGGCATATTTTTGCAGGAGGTTGCGGCCAATTGCGAAATTGACTGAAAAAATTGCACTATGCAATGTTTTAATGATTGCAAAATGAAGGAAGTTGGCAACTAGAGCTGATTAAAAGGACACTAGAAACTTTACTGGTGTCCAAATTAGATCAAAAATTTCCAGAGAAAGCTAACTAAGGTTAGATTAGGTTGTTTTCCTCTGATTCTATGCGCTAATCACACTGCGAGTGGTTACAGAGTAATATAAATAATAGGAGAGATTCGGTTTTCTTAGGTTAAACATGCGGCTTACCGGCTCAACAACGTCATAAGTGGAACTCGGAGATTGCGCTGCCCAGCGTTCAGGTTTTTACTTGTGGTTGAAATCAACCTAAGCTTCGGAAGAATCTGGCGTCGCTCAGGTAATCAAACGTATTGCCATCTAATTCCGTTTGGGTTTTATTTTATTTCAATTATTTTATTTTATTTTATTTTATTTTATTTTATTTTATTTCATTTTATTTTATTTTATTTATTGAGCTCCTTTAGGGTTATATAATACATATCGGTTGTTTGACAACAAGATACGTAAAACTATTTTATTTGATTATATTTGATTATATTTTATTTTATTTTATTTTATTTTGTTTATTTGATTTGATTTGATTTTACTTTATTTTATTTTATTTTTTTTAATTTTATTTTATTTTATTTTATTTTATTTTATTTTATTTTATTTTGTTTATTTGATTTGATTTGATTTGATTTTACTTTATTTTATTTTATTTTATTTTATTTTATTTTATTTTATTTTATTTTATTTTATTTTATTTTACTTAACTTTATTTTATTTTATTTTATTTGATTTATTTTATTTAATTTATTTTCATTTATTTTGATTTTGTTTTATTTTATCATATTGTGTTTTGTTTTGTTTTATTTTATTTTATTTTATTTTATTTTATTTTATTTTATTTTATTTTATTTTATTTTATTTTATTTTATTTTATTTTATTTTATTTCATTTTATTTTATTTTATTTTATTTTATTTTATTTTATTTTATTTTATTCTATTTTATTTTATTTTATTTTATTTTATTTTATTTTATTTTATTTTATTTTATTTTATTTTATTTTAATTTATTTTTTTTAATTTTATTTTATTTTATTATTTTATTTTATTTTAATTTATTTTATTTTATTTTATTTTATTTTATTTTATTTTATTTTATTTTATTTTATTTTATTTTATTTTATTTTATTTTATTTTATTTTATTTTATTTTATTTTATTTTATTTTATTTTATTTTGTTTTATTTCATCTTACTTCATTTCATATAATCTTTCTCTCTCTCACAACCCATAACTGATTGGTATTTAACTGCCTATAGACGTCATGGGGAATACAAAATTGCGACTCTATGTAAAGCCTATAAATTTAAGAAAGATCTAATACAAATGTGGCTAAGTGATATATTTTCTTTTTATCAACATTAACTCCGACAACTTCTGAATCCGTTTGGGTAAAAAATCACTTGTTAGATACCCATAAAACCATGATTACACAAATGGCCATAATTCGAAACTGATACGAGGTATACAATTTTTTTTGTCGCAACACTAAGAAAAGATAAAACAAATTTCAGTCTTGATGATTTAATCAACGTGAAACATCAAAGATTTTTTGAACATTTACATATGTAATCTTGTAGTAAACTAAGGATAACCAAAAGAAAATTTGTGGACAGTTTATCTTTAGAATTTTTTTGTAGTATTCAATAAAAATACTAAGACAGAGTGTTCCTTAGGGACATTCTTCCATAAGTTAGTTTTTTGGTTTAGCCTTACATTTACATATATTCAGCCATCAATCCATCTGTCCATTGATTCATCCACTAGTACCAAATAAATACTTGTAGCAGAAATCAGACTGTCAATCCTTTCAGTGCAGTGATTTTGAAACCATTCTCCTGATCTAATTTAGTAAATAGTCTATCGACAGAAACTTGAAATTTGTATACTACCAAACAGATTTTTTCAAAGAAATAAGATATCTAATACTTATTTGTAGTTGTAACTCTTAAACATATTCGACCGCCTGTCCCTGACTGTCATTTCATTAGTACGAATGATAAATTTTTAGGGAGATGAGAAAGTTGTTGGATTGTAGATACTGTAACGTCATTTAAACTGATAAGAAAATTAATGTTATGCGCATAATTTAAAGGATGGCTGCCATATCATTTGCAATCGTCTTGACGGAAAAGACTGAATCTTTTATTGAAAACTGATTAAGAATAAACGTGTTGACCTAACTAGAAGTGGGTCATATAATTTATATGTGTATCAGTAGATGAAACAGGAAAATGCTTCACTTCTGCCTCAGCCGCAAGCAGACTCTGCTTTCGGTGTAATATTCCTACTCTTCTTTAGATGATCTAATGAACCTAAAACACTGTTATTCTGATTTTCGAACTCTCGAGGAGAAAGGGTTTGTAGGTAGTTCAAGGGGCCAATATTTCTTCTGGTTACACTATGAATTAGTACTAATCTTATTGATATGTCTAGAATTTTAAACTTAACCTATCTTTACATAACCTAATCCAAAAAACCCATGATTTGCTGTGTTCCAGAAATCCTTAATTGTTTGAAAATCGAATACAAATTGCAAATTTTTTTGAAAAGATTTGTAAGTTACAAATGCATTTTAAGCAGTAAATGTGGCAGCTGATGGATGCTAATTTATATACTCACCAACAATTCATAGTCGAATTTTTTTATTCGCCACATGGAAACCGCTCGCCGGTTGAAATTTAACGCGGCATAAATCAAGCGTCGGCATAATAAAAACCTTTTATGTTCACACTTTAGCTGCAATGAATAAGAAAAAATTCAATGAAAATGCAGTGAACGAAGACAATGATGCGGAATTACCTCGACATGAAGCAATTGACGGCGGCCGTGGCTGTGGTCAGTGGTGCGAGCGTTGAGAGCAGTGACCAGTGACAACGGTACAATGACACTAACAGTGCAACAATTCTCACACGTGGGCACTGAAATAACCACAGTTGGAGTGGGACATTTTTTTAAGGATTATTTTTGCTTTTTATTGCGCTATTATTGGCGTTTTTATTAACCTGGATTCATAAATATAGAAACGAGTCAAAAACATTTGATGGCCAGTTATGTTAGCAAAACTCAACTTTCAAGTGTTTTGTTAGCAAAGATATTTTGAGTCCTGAATTAAGTTGACATTCAACATTCTTCTAGTGTAACATTGGCCAATATTTATGCACTGAATTGGTAAAACAATACAATTTCACTCGCTTTCATTACTCGGCATTTTATCTTAAAAGCGTCACTTGAGCTTCAGCAAATTAATAGCCCAACATTTGGCCATTTTGATAAACTGTCAAACGCCACGCCCTGGAACCCATTAAACAGTGCCAACATGAAAGTACACAAAACTCACCTATTTTGGCTTTTATTCGACTAAAATTAATGACTCGGTGTCCGCAGCACAAGAAACAAAACAAAAATTTAATCAAAATAAATTTTCATTCAAGTCGCTAGAGATTTTTTAATAATACATGAACTCGAATTTGTTTACACGGCACATCGGCACGGCTCGCCCGCCGTCGCGCATATGACGGCGAAAAATTCGAAGAAGTACGCGGCAGAATACGCGGAAGCCACTTTCACTTTCCAGTCGGCCACAAATGACAGAGCGCCACCGTGTGCACGCCCACCGCGGCAAATGAGCCCACCCGAGCGCGCGCGCACACACACACACACAGCGACACGCGCGCGCAATTTTCATTTTCATTCGCATTTTGTGTACTGTGACAATTTCCGCCTATGGCATGTTGGCGCTTTGAATTCGCTCGCTCACCTTGTCGGCCGCGTTGTCTGCGGCGTCTGTCGGGGGAATTAGCACTCCATCACCGCCAGACGCTCGCGTGTGTCTGCATCTGTGTGTGCGTGTGCGTGTGCGGCCAGCGTCATTTGTTATGGCTCTGCCGTAACTCGAGCGTCATGTGTGGGTGCCTGTGTGTGTTCGTGCGTTGTTCTTTCTTTGCGTCCTTTTTCGTGGCTGCGCTTAATTGCGGCGTGTAGGAGGAGGAGACTAGAAATTAAAAATTTCCATTGTAATTGAATTTAAATTTTCGATGTGTGCTCTGTAATTTAGTCAACGTAGATGCAGCTGAGGGGGAGTGTGCGCCAAATTGGAGCTAAGCTAAAGGTGAGGAGTGGCGTGGGCTACGCTTGCATGCCGGAAATAAACGTTTCTTCGATAGGACGAAGCAATAGTCGATCGAGCGTGTCTTTAGGGTAGAAAGATTTACTTCATTTAAATAAAAGTTTAATTGCTTAACTATTATCCTTTAACATTAGAAGGCCGGGCATTACTAGTACTTTCCTTAAATGCCCATATGGATTTATGTAACAAAAGAGGTTTGAAATAATGCTTTTTAGTGTTTTATTGTTTTATGCTTAACCCTATGCGACACAGTGAAATTTTTTGCTTCGACGAGATTAATCACGAAAATGTTACACATTCAATTGTATTAAATGTTTTCCTTTTTTAATTTTTTACACAATAGCGGGAAAACGATTGGCGAACGACATTCGTTCGAATGTCGAATGACATAAATTCAAAATTGCTTGTAAATTTAAAATTTACGCCACAGTGTTTTTAAAGTTAGATCGCACAATCAAATACAATAAAAATAAGTAATTGATAAAATAGTCAGAAAGCCATTCAAAAAAGACCTCAATCGAGTCAATTTGACTTCCTTAGGAATTCTAAGTAGCAGTGGCGGATACAGGGAGGAGGTTGAAACCCCGAATTATTAGGATCGACTTTAAAACTACATACAAATTAAAAGAAATTCATAAATATTAAAGACTTACTTTTTGAAACCACCTCAAAATATTTTTCTGAATCCGCCCCTGCTAAGTAGTGTTAACTTCGAGAGATCAGCACAGCCTGTATAAAAGAAGTTAAGGGGCTTTACTAATACAAAATTTCCATGAGTACATTTCCATGAGTTTTACGAAAAACATTGACAAATATGTTGAAGATATAAAAATTATTTTGAATACAATTTTAATTAAATGTTCACTGATCAGTGGCGCACACAGGGGGCGGAGAGTTGGGGGGTTCCAACCCCCTCCCCAACCAAATACAAACATTTCTGGTGTAAAATATGGTTTCGAATGAAATTTGGCTTCAAAGTGGCACGCAACCTTCCCCCCAAATGAAATCCTGTGTGCACCACTGTCAGTGATACTCTTAACTTGTTTCAGATCAGATACTACTGTCAGATACTATAAATGACCCAGCAAACAATGAATCAGTTTGTGAGGATACATCTTTTTGATTCGATCCAATGTCCACTGGGTATCTCTCAGTAGTCAATTTAAGGTATCTAAGATTCATGAGAAGACTTGTATAAAACCGAGCACCAAAAATCAAGAATTCAGACCATTTCAAGTTAGATAATAAAAATGATTACAACGGATTTTTCAGTAAACTGTATATGACTATCACTTCACCCACAAGAATTCAGACGGTTCAGAGTTAGGTAGTAAAAACAGTTACAATGGATTTTCCAGTAAACTGGGTATACAACTATCACTTATCCCACTCGACAACTAAAGCGTCTTTCATGCTGAAGTAATGGCCATATTTTTTGCCTCAAAGTAAACTTCTCATAACGATTTACGTAATGCAAAAATTCGGCAGAAGAAAACGAAATCTCAACTTTTGTAATCGAGCAAAAGTGGGGTAATTATCTTTGAGTAATCAAGTCAAGTTTTCTGAATAGATTTTCAGTTAAGAATTCAGATCATTCCCAATTGTTAAAAATATATGGTTGTAGGATATTCGGCTACCCGATGACCTCAGTGTCTTTCAGGCTGAAAGCGGCCATATTACATGCCCGAAGTGCATCTTTTACAATGATTTACGCAATGCAAACAAGTACACTTACTTTGATAGTCAGTTGTCGAAAAAGGAAAGTAGACGATTCCGTATTTTATGAAAAAATCTCTGTCTCTGGCTCCGCATAGAAAACAGTCTAGGCTTCGCGTTTCACAACAGCCTAATGAGAGTTTAAGTTTAGATATCAGGGAGATGACAGGGTTCAGATTAGAACCGTCGATTTAAAATATGAATGCATTATTCCAACTTCATACTCGTATTACAACGAACCGTCCCTTTGTGCTTAAGTGATATCTTTCAAGAGAAAGCTGGCACTCTAGCTTACCTTACCTTGTCTAAACCTGTTAGTTAGGTATCAATAAAGTTCCTTTCTTATGTAGACACTACATAATAGCTTGTTCTGCTTGCACTCTTCAGTTATGATTGCTGTCCTTCTTGCGTTAAGGCACAAACAATCTTAAGGTGAAAGAACAGAGAGCTAGTCAATCTAGAAAGAAACTCTAGCATTATTAAAATTTTTCTGCTCATAACGACTGCAATCGAGCTTCAAAGTGGAAGAAGATGAAATAGAAGTGGTCATGCACTTTATGTCCATTCTTGGCCAGAAACAGAACTAAAATTGTAGGCTTCTCATTCTAAATCAGACTAACTGAGTTATCTGTTGGCATCAGGGAAATCGCTACTTTTATATTAGAATCCTTGAAGGTGGTGTCAGTATCACAATTAGCCTCTCTTTGTGCCCAAGTGAGCTTTTTCCGCTAAAATCTCCCACTTTAGCCAGTCTTATCTAAGTTTAGAACTGGTTTAAGCAATCGAATGTTCGGGGATCTGATCGATAACTCAATAACTTCAAGACGTCATAATCGATGGAATGAGAATATTAATTTAAAAAAAATCAGGGTAGCTCTAAAGATGCCATTGAACAGCAGAATCAGAGTCAAAATCCATTAGGTTTCTCAGTTCGTGTTGATGAGCTCTCAGGTGGCTTACTGCATTGGTAATGGAATATGAATATGAATATGGAAACATTTCTCTCTGACGTCAGAATTTTTTTTAAAGGACTTTGAAATTTCAAGGACATGTTTATTTAAAAAAAATATTTTAAAAATTGAGCACATTGTAGAATAACAATATGGGTATCAAATGAGATAGAAAAATCCTTAAAATCTTAGAAAATTTAATGTTTTGGTGCAGAAGGACGAAGAGGTATTGAAAATGTCCTTTTAAAACTTTATCCTTGAATATCCTTGCAAACTTCCAATCATTTTAAAAAAATATATATATCTTAAGGACTAATGTGTAAACTACCACATCCTCGAATTTCGTCCTTCTACCTTCATTAGTTTAGGATATAAAAATTTCAATACTTCTCTCTATAGGATATGGATAATTTCAATATCATTAAGGATGCTGAAGTCATATTTATAGAACCATTTTTGCACTGATACTTGATAATATACTTGAACGCACCAAGGTCATAGATCCTGAAAAATTTCCAAATGGAAATCATCTCTGACAATGCACCTGATGATAGTTTAAATGTGTAAGAATACAGCATGCTGATAGATATGGCTTCGACAGTGTCTATGCAGGAAAATTTCTAAAGGACGTCTATCTAAAATAAAAATAATTAATTTAGTACCTTGAGACATGCCTTAGGAAAATTTTCACTTTGGACTTCACACATATTCACATGCAAATTTTCATAATTAGATCATTTTCTAAGACTTTCAGATTTTGAAATAATTGCTTATTCTCAATAATAGCGTTTGCAGTGTCAGCACAACGCATTCTACAATAAATGCAAAGTCCACCCAAACAATAAAGATTTTGTTGTTTCATTGATAATCTCTCAATTTCATGCTGAAATTATTTAACTATGTAAATTACTGCAGCCAACACGAACAGCTAATAAACTCTTCAACGTCTTACGAACCATTCAAAATCCTTGCAACAACTTTCAAAACCCCTTCTCAGTTTTGGAAATGCTTCGAACTTTTGCATTGCACTAATTGTTTGCGACAAAATCACCATTCACCAATCGCTCAGGCAACAACAAATCCCAATAAACCAATGTTGCAGTCGGTCGTGCGTGGGGCGCGCAACTTTGTGTGCATTTTGGAAGTGTTGTTTATGCCGCATGCCGAATGTGGCAAATCCCGCGTAAGTCTGCAGTGTTGTGGCGATTTGGTTGCGTGCCGGCAGCGATGCCTTAAGCGGAGCGCAATTTCATTGAAGTTAACTGCGATTTTCGCCGCATTTTGTGTTTGTGGCTTTTGTAGTTTTAGCCAATTGGCGAAAGTTTGGCAGTTTATGAGGTTTCGGCACGTTGCACTGGCCACATTTTAACAAGATTTACTTTAATTTGTGGCAAACGAAACGCACGCAGAAATCTCTCACTCAAGCAGCCGTTCGATGGGCGTCCGGAGGTGGGTTGGGTGAAGTCGTGTTGTTGCCGGTTGTAGGCGGCTGACGTCTACAACGCTGGGGCGGAGCGCCGAGAACGGGAGGCGTTTGTTTTTTAATTAGTCATTTGCGTATTTAGAATTCAACATGGCAAAAATTTCAGCACCTGTTTTATGTTTTTTCCATTCCATTGCCGCACTCGCTTGGCGAGGTGGGAGACGCTGATTCTGGTTCTTCCTTTTCATTGTTTGTAATTTGAAATTCCTCAGAAGTTTCGCATTCATTACGGTGGCAACTTGACACAGAAGCAGCGCGCAATGAAATGCCATCGCAGCATTGGGCGGAGCACAAACATTTCAGCTAAGAATAATAAAAAACAAAACAAAACACAAAACATAAGACGAGCGGAAAAAACAACCAACGCCTGGCGTCTTAATGTACAACGTGAAGAAATTGTAAGGTGGGGAAATCAGTAACGAAAGCGAAATAAATTAAAATGTAAATTAAATTAGTAATTTTGTGTGTGCGTCTGTCAAGTCAGAAAGGTGATTTATTTGTTTGCGGAATATAATGCAAATATCTGGCATTAGCGATTCGGCTAATATGGAAAGTCTTTGCTCATTACGTCATTCAGGATTTTGAAATATGGATTTTGGTGTTTAAACAGTTACAAACAAAGTCGAAGCTGCTACAAGAAATTTATGAATAAACTCTAAAGAAAAGACGATTCGTCGCCAGCTTTAACTGCGAGTGTTGTCTTGTTGTCAAAGCAGTCAGATCAGTATTTCAAAACAAATTAAATAGTGAGAGAGACACATAAGAGATCACATTTTGTTGCGATAACAGATATCAAATTGATTTTGTATGAACAATACTAAGAAAAGTTGTAGAGTGAATGAATGAAAAATTTACTCTTCGAATGAGTTGATAAGTAATTCCAATGGTTAGATGGTTGATTATTATTTCAAGGTCAAACATGGAAGATTTTCAGCAACTAATAAATGTTAAAAACCTATAAACGTATAAATGCAGGAAAAGACACACTGAACAGCTTGTCTCCTTCTCCTATTTTCCATGTCTCTTCTTCTCATAATAGAAAACAAATTACACTACTCGACACGAAACATGCATTTAAAAATAAAAGTGTTTTTTAGACTAAATTTGGGGCGTTGAACACGAAACTAAAAATCAAAAAACTTTTTTAAGAAGCCTTTTCGAAAAATCTTCGAAGAACCAGATTTTCCCATTATTTAGTTATGAGTATATATCTCCTAAATGAATCATCCGACTAACACAAGCGGTCCGTCCTTCAGAAGATAATGCCTTAGCCGTTTCAGCGATATATAGACTGTCTAAATCAAATGAGATTTAGTGAAGTTACTGATAGTGAAAGTTTAAAAATAGTGAATTTTTCAACTATTTTGAAAATTTATATATTTTCGAATAATTTTTTTATAGAACAAATAAATGATCTCCTCTGGTTTTAAAATCGAAAATGAAAGATATATTATTTGTGCAAATATTATTCCTAACATCAATAGAATCGAAAGAAAAATTACAAAGTTATGAAGCACGGAATGAAAACACAAACTATAAATTTTTTACAAGGTGCGACAAAAAAAACCATTTTTGTCAAGATCCATCCAAATGTTGATATAGGCGTGAAACTAGAGGTCATTTATAGTAGCCTGGCATAGTCAGTTTTTCATTTTCTGACCCAAAGTCCTTTTTAGGCTACTTAAAATTTTTGAGGACATACACAATTCAAATATTTTTTTTTAATATTTGCGGTTGTTCAATGATGAAGATGTAGATATCAAATGAAAGAGACAAATTTTCTCCTTTTAACCCATGAAAACCTGACCCCAGAAAGGCTTGTGCGATTTCCATAAAATTTTACACAATCTTATTAATTGACCTAATGAAGAAAAAAAATCAAGCAAAAAATGCATACCATGTTTTTTTTTGTCATGTTTTTCGCAAACATTACACAAATAAACAAAATCAAACATTTGCGGAAAATGAAATGTGCCAATAAAATATCAGCTGCTTGGATTTTGACATTTTCACGCGTTGCGTTGTATGAAAATTGGCAGTGTTTAGGCCCAACGTTGCATTCGCGCAATACAAAATTTAAAGCATATTTTTTGTTTAAAAAATCAAAAAAAAAAATTTTCAAAACTTATTTTTAAATAGTTTAGCATTGCAAAATGGTGCCCACCAAGGGATTTTGATAGGTTTGAAGAATAAGTATTTTTGATTGAATTTCAAAAAATCCCCAAAAAAAATCTTTGACTTTAGATCGAAAAAAACGTATGAATATTTAAATAATTTTGAAATTTCAGTATGGCAGAATCTAAAACGATCAATTCTAATCCAATTCTACCCATTTTCAAGTCTTATGTCTTTATGAATTACTTAATATAGCGAAATTCCCAAACGTTGCGCAAACGCAACGCTCAGGGCTTAATGGGTTAACTAAATTAATTTTGGATCTCAGTCTGTACATTCATACATCTAAATTTTTTCCTATTTTGGTCCTGCAAGTTCAAAGTAGAAAATTTAATTAAAAGGAGACAATTTTCCTCTTTCATTTCGAAGATTTTTCGAAAACGCTTCTTAGAAATGTTGTTGATTTTCCATTTTGTATTCAGCGGCCCAAAATTAGTCTAGAAAATGCTTTTGTTGATTAACAGCGATTGAATTTTTGTCGAGTAGTGTTATCAATCGAAAATCGTAGGTAATAATAAATTTCCATCCAATTCAGCCGGATGAGTTAAACTCATTAACAGTGGCGCACACAGGGAGCTCTTGGGGGCTTCAAACGTCCACAGATACAAAAACTGCCGGTGCAAAACATGGTTTCAAATGGAATCGAGCTCAAAAGATGTAAGAAATACCCCTCCCCTACGCCGCCCCCGCCCACCACCAAATGAAGTCTTATGTGTGTTAAGAAAAAGATCACATCTCGCATCGATAACAGACGTTGATTTGTTTGTTGAACATTGAGAAAATATGGAAAATTTACTGCTTGAATGAGGGAAGACGAAATTCCGACAGTTATTTCGAGGTCAAAGATGGAACATTTTCAAAAAACAACAAACGAAAAACATAAGAAGGTTCGGTTCACAGAAGGTAATAAAACACAAACCCTATTTCAACAGATTTTGTCCAGTATCCTTTAGTCTTAGGTTAAGTCATATGAAGCTTCCTCCTATTTCGGTTATGTTAAATAAAACTTTCTAGACGATATTATAAACCTGAACAAATCTTTATATAAAATATCTTCGTGAGGTTTCGTAGAAACGATTGTCCTAGTGTGTGTAGCCTTTCGCATTGAGTGCTCAACAGAGACAAATAAGTAACTGGAAGTTTTCATCCTCTTCCGCGCATTCGCAACTTTGACAGTAGTCCCTTAGCTTACCACATAGTCTGATCGTCCGAGTTCTTATGAGAATGGATATTTTAGGCTTAAAATAACTAATTTACGTTTCCCACAATAACTGTGCCATGTACGATTATATTAGCAATCCTGAGCTGAGTAAGTTGTGTGAGTTTTGGCGCAAAGTATAAAAATGGCCAGTGTTATACCTACCGCCTTCTTGTCCGGGTGGTCGTGCCTTTTCTAGCTAGATTGCCTGCTTTACAGTTTCCTCTGGTCTTAACAGAAAACAGATTATCAAGTGTCCAACTTATGGGCAACCAGATGCCAATCTTTTCATTGCGGGTACTTAAAATACCCAGAATTCCCATTTTATGTAATTGAACTAAGCGGTTAGAAATGCTGATGTCTGCTAAAAGTCCAAAAACGCTTTGAAATTTTCAATGAGTCCTTCCACCAACTGTTTAAAACCATACAAAACTTTGCACTTTAAGGATTTGAAACTTTTTTTATTCTCTACTTATATGAAAACATATTCGAAAATTTTCATTACAGCTAAAGCGAATCAAATGCGATGAGTTGGCAATTTGACGTCGCACAGCATCATCACAGCTTGGCCCAGTTCCTTGACGCTTCGCGCCGTTTAAATGTTTTCGGGCAACATTTATTTTTCGCATTACATTGTAATTAACGGTAATGTGCCATTTCGAGCATCCCTTCGCACCTGAAGTAGCGCTGCTTATCCACTCGTTCTCACATTTAGCGGCTGGCATGTAGCCGTTTAGGATGTTCACTTTGTTTTTTCTTCTTTTATTGCGTCGGGTATCTGCAAAGTGCTGAAGTGTCCAGGCACCAGGCGAGGCATAAAAATTGCAAGTTTGTATGGTGGCACGGGAACGAGACGCTGACGTGCAGCGATCCAAAAATGTGCAGAAAATGTGTGAGAATGTGAGGAAAACATTGCCCGACTATAATCCATTAAAATGCCAACTTGAGGAGCAGAGCAGCGCCAAGTTCAGCCATATGTGCGCTGTGAGGTGGACAGAAAACAAAAAGGTGATTTCATGTGTGTGTGTGTGTGTGTGTGCGAGCTGAGAAAGTGCTGCAACGTAAGAAAGGAGCGAGCGAATTTCGGAACAAATGACCTTTCACACCACACATTATGTTCGCAGGCGGCATGCGAAGTGCCTTAAATCTAATTCACAGCTTAGTGCGAGCAGATGCAGCGCCGCATAACGGTGCCGATGTGAGGCGCACAGCAACCTAGGAGTGGTTAGTTACCGAAAAGCATTTGCTCCTAGTGGAAATTTTTATGCCACCTTCTATTTTTTTTTTCTCTCTTACACTCTGCCCTTCTGCAGGCCAGAATGCACAGTGCACAGTGTTCTGTGTCCATGCAAAGGATGGGTAAAAATAGAAGAGTGGGTAGGAATTAGTGGTAGGATTTCTGAATGATTTATTGATTTGATTGACTGATTTAAAAAGTAAATAACTTTTTCTAAGAAATCATAGTATACAGTAGACAAAGGCCATTCAAGTTGACATGGGATTCGCATCGATGGTCCAGCTGGAAGTGCACTGGCTTCCAGAGGTCATTGGTTCAATTCCCACTTAAGGCTTGGTCCTACACTTTTCCAAATTTTTCAGTTGTTCCCCTCCATCTGATTGTTTCCCATCCCTTCAACATTTCCCAGTCAAATTCTTTACCTTGGGACAAGCTCCTATCCTTCACATTCCATTCAGTGCATTAGCTGTATGCAGGAAATCCTCATTTACAATAGCTTTACAAGGGCAACCACAACAGCAACAGCAGTGTCAGTTGGTGATCCTTGCGGCTCAACATTTTCATATAACAAAATTGTTCGAAGAGTCTATTGTTCCCTTTCGTCACTTTACTTCTTGTTGAACTATTCAGAAGTCTATCGTTGTCATCGACTTTCCATCTCAAATGAAGTAAGGCTTCATTTTACGCGTATCCACTGAATGTTGGAGCCAAAAAAGGACTATTAAATATGTATATATCTATTCCGTGTAGAGTTAATTGGGATCTGGGTGATCACCTTTCGCAAGGTAAAGTCCACATAAATATATAAAATATGGATGGATCTAACTTACTGCGCATAGTAGACTGTATAAGTAATCTATTTTGAAGATTTAAATCTAAAGCTTAAGCCACAGTTTTGGGATAGCAGTAAGGGATGCCAGTATTGAGATGCAATATTTTCCAAACTGAGATCTGAAACTCAGTTGATTGGGCAGCTGATTAGCAGTCAGAGCTCTGGATGCAATTTTAACATCAAAGACAGTCTTAGCTCTTGAAAGCCTCTCCATGAGGCTGTCAGACTGCTCCATACTCATCGTTACTGGGTTGCAGGACATAAAGACAATCAAGGTAACTGCAGGTTAAATGAGTTTACTAAACGAAGTACTGTTGTATAGATTGGACAAGATATGGCAATGCTCGGAATTCCTCTTCTAAACCATAAGTTTCAAAGTTTTACACAGCTCACAAACGACACTAACTCCAAACCGAGACAACTTCTTCACTTAACAAAGGCCAGCTGACGATCATGATTGGTGTCTATACGGGTCACTGTTAAGTACGCTTCGATGCAGAAAATCGATTCTATTAGTATTAAGCTTAGCATTTGCATAAATAAAGGGTCTGCACACCAAAATCGGGACACTTTAAAACCTCTGTATCTTTTAAAATAAAACTCTTTGAAAAACGATTTACGATTGATAGCACTACTCGACAAAAAATGAGTTAATCGCGTGCACCTAAAAACAAAAGCATTTTCTAGACTAACTAGAAACTGAAAATCAAAAAAGTTTTAAGAAGCGTTTTCGAAAAATCTTCGAAATGAAAGAAGAAAAATGTCTCCTTTTAGCTAAATTTTCTATTTTGAACTTGCGGGACTTCAAATGTATAAATCTACAGAATCTACTAAACACGAAACTGAAAATCCAAAAAAGTTGTAAGAAGCGTTTTCGAAAAATCTTCAAAATGAAAGAGGAAAATTGTCTCCATTTAACTAAATTGTCTATTTTGAACTTGCGGGGCTTTAAATATATGAATCTACAGACTGAGATCCAAAATTAATTTCATTTTATATCCATATCTTCATCATTGCATAACCGCAAATATTTAAAAAAAATATTTTAAATGCGTATGTCCTTAAAATTTTAAAGTCCTCTAAAAAGGACTTTGGGTCAGAAAATGAAAAACTCACTATGCCAGGATACCATAAATGACCTCTAGTTTCACGCCTATATCAACATTTGGGAGATATGGGCTCATAAATAAAATAATGGAAAAAACTGGTTTTTCGAAAATTTTTCGAAAACGCTTCTTATTTTTTTAATTTTCAATTTCGTGTTCAACGATACAAAATTAGTCTAAAAAATACTTTTGTATTTAGGTGCACGCGATTAGCCCACTTTTTGTCGAGTAATGAAATCTTCAATTTTGACTCGCTGCACCAAGCAAAGAAAGTACTTCTTTATTAAAAATATACCTTTTCTACTCAACTCATGAAAACTAAAACCGTATATCTAATCAGTTTTGATACTTTTTCCCACTGACGCAACACTGACGGCGCGACGTCCGTGCTGTGTCGAAATGGCAAATGTGTGTTTTGGTGTTGGCCTTCGTGCCGGACGGACACGCAGCGGTGTTATTATGGTGCGTTCAAGTGTTTTACAGTCGAGGCGGCCAGCCAGCCAGCTGCTGCTGTTAACCGAAAAGGCATGCAAAGTTGGTGCTGTTGTTGTTTTTTTTTGTGTGCTTTGCGCAGCAAATGCAGCATGACTAAGGCGCAAAGAGTCTCGCGAGTTATGGACATGTCCGGCACCTAAGAGAATTCCCCAAATTTTCCCAACGATAATGCTTAGTGCAACGAATAAAAATGAGTTGAACTTGTTGAGTGCAGTTTTTATGTACAAAACTGGCACTCTGGATTTACCATTGGCAGGCGACAGTCGATGTACGACTTCGCCTTAATAATAAACTTGTTGAAATAATTAAAAAATTCATATTTTATTTATATATAAAACAACAAACAAAACTCGCGTCCTTCTCTATGCGTTTGTATGTACATATGTGTGTGTATTTTGTCGATATTGCGACACGTTGCATATGCTTTGCGGCACGAACACGTGCGCCCAAACACGTTTTCTGCATTTAAATGCGCTCAAAAATTCAACAGCCTCGCCAAGCAGCAAAATATGCCAAGTACAACAACAACAACATCGACAACAACGCCCAGTAAACAAATAGCCACCTTAAAAGGCGCTCCTTAAGGCATTTAAGGCGGCCGGCCGTTGTATGCGCATTTTTAGCTGTAGTTCATTGTCGAACGATTTTCGTTGATCGAATTATTGGTGACTGCAGTTGCCACAAAATAAGCTTGCAACACTTAAAACCTTAAAACGGCCAGCAC
This sequence comes from Melieria crassipennis, assembly GCA_963668005.1. Classification (NCBI taxonomy): domain Eukaryota; kingdom Metazoa; phylum Arthropoda; class Insecta; order Diptera; family Ulidiidae; genus Melieria; species Melieria crassipennis. The sequence goes on along the minus strand of OY764961.1, from coordinate 28,184,611 downwards.
AGCGCTTCCCTCGCGGGTGCCTCACTGCCTTGTGCAGCGACACATCAGTGGCGGCCGCACAGCACTTCTGGCATGATAAATTCTCTTTAGTATGCGGTGTACATGAGTGATGACACCAGCCAACGACACAAGGCCGGCCGAAAGGCGGCTGCACTCAACATTTCGGTTGTGCCACAGTGGCGGCGAACAAATTGTGCTGCAAATTGTTTAAATTTGTAATGTAAAAAATTCCAGACAAATACGTTAGTCACGTGTGAAGTCAACAACGAGTGCTTCCAGACAAACTTATATAAATAAACTTATTTTTAATTGTATTCTAAACCAGCAACACTATCCATCTAACTCCTATCTTAGACATTTCTACGAGTATGCCATTCATTTCGAAGCGTTTTTGCGCAGTGTGGAATGCAGCTGAAAACCAGCCAAATAGATCACACAACCGCTGCTCCAAGAAGGGGAAGTGGGCATTCACCTAACTTACACAACAACAATAACCCCTAGAAATTACTTTAACCTTCAAATCTCTACACCCATCAAGTTAGTCAAGTCACCAATAATCCGATCTTAATCCGTAGTAATTAGCAACTGAGCGTACTATATTGATGTTGCAGATTGCCAATATTACGATAGTGTCCGGGCAAAGGTGGATTTTTGGCCGAAGCCAAAGCTGAATATTCGGCATTACTAAAATATTCGGCCGAAGTCGAAGCCTAATAAAAATTCGTTTTTTAAGGAAAAAAACTGATCAAATTTAGCCATTCTTTCCTTATTAATTACTTTGTTCCATTTAAGAATTAATAAAAAAAATATATATACATATACTATATGTATATGTATATATGTATATGTATGTGTTGATAAAAAAAACCAAAAACAGTCTCAATTCAGTTTTTAATAAAAACAAAAAAAAATTAACAATTCAATTGACATAGATAGTTATAATTTTTATTAACCCTTTGCGGTAAATTTTCGCATTTATTGAGATACAAATTGTTCCTTCAAAATATTGACTCTCACTGAACATTTCAGCAATAAAATACGATAAAATATCAAAAAAATAATTTAGGTTGAGTATTACAGCTCAGTAAATTTTGTACGATTGTATGGTACAATGGTCCGCAAAGGAGTAAAAATTCATGAAATTTGTCTTTTGCTTTTTTTTAAGTTTTATGAACAATCAATGAATTGTTGATTGAAAGAAGACATAAATTATAACAAAAAAAATCGGAACGTGATTTGATTTTATTTAAAATTTATATAAATTATATTGTTTATATACTTATATTGAGTCATATTTATTCGGCCTTATGTAACCGTTGTTGTTGGTGCAAAGTCCTTTTCCCCTTAATAAAACCTTTAATCACTTAATATTCATTTCAGCTTTACAAAAGGATATTGAATATAGCCGATTTTTATCAGCGTAGTGGGAGTGGCAAGTACGCATGACTAACCTTACACAACCTCTGATTGCCCAGTAATATACAAAATCGTCTGACAAATCTATATCTTAACAGAAATTTGCCGAATAGTCGAATTTTATTAGTCACATGGTTTACTTACGGGCGTGGTAGGCCCTGTTACCAAACCCATACCTTAAAAAAATGCAAACATGACTTGCAACCTTTGCCTTCCCTTTATACGATATATCGTAAGTACAATTTTTTAATACTCGGGAAAAATATTTAGACCCAAAAAATGTTTAATTTAATAAGTTTTATAAATCAACTGAGATTAAGACTTTGAAATTGTTAAGATTTTTCCGACCAAAAATTATTAATAATTAATTTCATTGACTGGCACGACAGCTCGATTACGACTCTGTGCAATGTTGGAAGGGACCTACAGTTTTATGCCGATTCCGAACGGCGAGTTGGGAGCTTTTTCATAGCCGATTTTACACTCAGAGGTTTGCCATTTCCTGCTGAGAGGATAGGCCCCGAAAGAAAAATTTTTGTTTTTTATTTTTTTCGGTGTTAGCAGCAACGGCGTCTTGAACCTGGGTTCGAGCGTCGCATTTGACTCGTGGCCCAACGCACTAACCAGCTGAGCTACGGCGGCTGCACAAATTATTACATATTTAAAATTGGTTGAATGAGTCGAATACCGAAGCCGAAAACGAATTTTCGGACGGACACTAATGTACTATGATGTTGTCTGTAAGCAACGATACATGACAGCTCCATTCACGTGAGACCTCCAGCAGTGGGGAATTCACTCATATTGACAGAGCTATCAACCGATTAACCTTCTAAACCACCTGGATTTTCTTAGCAGAAGGAGCTATCTTGAGCTTCACATACGAATTGTTATTATTATTAAACAATTTTTCAAAAATGCCCGAAAGAAACAATGAACATTATTGTTCATTGCACCTCGGCTATAGCCTCCCTTCTCGCTCGAGCTTGTGATTACCTGCAGTAAATCAGGAAAGTCCCACCACTGGGTGATCTTGTGGCCTTTAATCAAACGGCTCTTGTCATTAAGTTTTCCAAAAACTCCGAATCTCTTTTAGTCGATTTATTGCTCTTGTGAAGCATACAAATACTGCTTCAGTGGGCATGTCCACATTCAGTAGTTATGTGAAGGACATCGGAACAGCAGATCATAGATACCAACCGCTACCCAAACTGGTTGAGAAAAAGTCCCAAAAAATGTTTCTTCGTAGTAGTTTTTTATATTTTATTATTTTATTTTTTTTAATTCAAATTCCGTAATGGTTTTTAAACAATATAACATAATCTGCCCAATTAATGCGCCCCGCCCTGTGTCGCCAATTCAGCACATATGTGCAGTCATGTTTTGCATCTTGCGCCATCTGCCAAATGTACCGCTGTGCCCACACCAACGCCACCAGCAACGGCGACACCATGTCCCAATTGCATGAAGATGTGTGAACACACACACACGCACACTCACACACACACACGCGCACTCATATGTCAGAGCAATGGAGCCAACGGGGGGCGACCGTGTTGAGGGACGCCAGCCAGCACGTGACTGCACGAGCTTGTGGCCAACAAGATTGTCTCACACAAGCCGAATGCCTGATGTGCTCTGGACAGTGACATCAACAACAACAACAACAACAACACTAGTGATTATTATTATTATTTCTTTTTTGCTGCTTGCTGCTTTTAAGTAGCAGCGGCCAAAGGAGCTGCACGAAGCGCAGAACAACCAAAACCTAAAAGGGCCCAAATTCCGCTGCAGTCACCCACCAAAAAAAAGTGTGAAGCGCTTTTAGACTTTTACTGGTTCGTTGGTTGGTTGGCTGGGTGGCTGGTTAGCTGCACACACCTAACGGTGTTATTGGAAAAATGCTTTTAACTTGATTTGCTTTTACACTTTCCCGGACGGGCGTTGCGCTGCGTTGCTCGCTGCTGGCGCCAGCGGAGCTAATGCGATTTTGGCTTCGTTGCAGCCGCAGCCGGTGTCTGTTCGGGCGGTAAGAGGGAAGCGGGCGTGTTAAATTTATTGGTATGCAGATAACGCTTTTATTTGTCTTTTGGCAGGCGGCTGCTGTGCCGTCGACGTGTTCACGGAGAGCTTTTTCCGATTTTATCGTTTGTGATTTTGTGTCGCTGTGTGTGTGTGTGTGCGGTTTCCCTGCCACGTGTTGCAACATAAAAAATGCATTAGTTATGACTCGGTTTTAGTTGCACAAAAACACAAAAGCGCGACTTTTGAAACAATTTTTGCCACTTTTGTGCACCGCGAGCGCCAACGCTGCGCTGCACATTTACTTGCTGCCGCATAAATCAAAATTTTCCACTGACAGCGACAGTTTGACGTTCGCCAGTCACAGCCAGTGATGGTCAACATTGGCCAGGAGGCGGAAGTAGGCACAAACCAGCTTCGGCTGACGCATTTTGTGGCTTTTCTGAATGTGCACTTTAGGTCTCTAATTAATCGCTGCAAATTAACTTCCGCCTTGAAGTGCGCTTGAAGTGCAATTAAGCGGCAATTAAATAATTACAATGAACCGTTATTTTTTTTGCTAGCATTTTATTAAATTGTTTCGCTCTTTGTGTGGCTTAAAAATTACAACGCAACAATGCGAAATTTTTACTGGCATTTGAATTAAAAATTCATAATGGAATAGAGCTTTGGACAGTGTGTTCGAAAAGTAACGGTAGAGCTATTGAAATTTTAATTATTTACGGATTATGCAGCCGGCGAATATATCGTCGACTCAGAAAAGAAGTATCGTATGTTGCATACAGATAAGTAGGACATGCGACGTTTGTTTTCTCAGGCAACAATTTTGCATTACGCACTTCAGTAAACAATTTTATGGCAACTAATTTTCTTATTCGGTAGTTAACACAGTTCAAGCGGAAATTAAAAAACAAAAATCAGAACCTTTGAACTTTTCAACTTCTTACACAGAATTGCCTTCAGAATTGGTTTTTTTCTTGAATCGTTAGTAAGACTTTTATTTCCGAAACATTTTCGATTCCCTGGAACTGAAACTGGACAATCCTGGAATACCGACATTTTCTGAAATTTTAAGGATACCATTGTAAGTAACTTTTTCCCATCAAACAGTAGAAGGTTGCCTTACTAAGACGACTACTATCCGACCAAAACTAACCTTTCAAAGCTGATCCGAATCTTACTTAGTTTTGGCCAGAAAGAATTTAAGAATTTAAGTGTGTTTCATTTTGAAGCACAATCCAGAGTGAGGGCCTACAAAACAAATTTTCGTAGCAATATAAACGACGCCCAATGGAAATTTTCCATTTTTTTATTATAATTTTTTTATTTACTAGAAATCCAAAAGATGAGATTGCCCGTTTAACCATTGGTATGTGTGCATTTTTATTTTAATAATTCTTAAATTCTTAAAACAAAATAATACTTGACCTTGTTTAGCAAAAATACATGTCTTTGTAACGTTAAAGAATTTAAAATATTTTTTTTTATTATTTTTGGCAATACTTTTTCTTTTTTTCGATATAAATAAAATCAAAAACAAATATTTTTCTATTGAAACCCAAAAAAGTCGAATTTTTAACATTGGCCTCCAAAATTTTGGTTAGGTATTGAGTGAAGCCATGTCAAGTGGGACCCCCAAAAATTCACGAAAGCACCGATTTTTGAAATAACTGTCTTAATTTGTAGCGGGTATGATGCTGACGACTTGGCATTATTATTTCGTTAAAATTCAATTTATTGTTAATGTTATAAACAATCAAACTTTTTAGCCAAAAAAAATGTCTTAATTTTTTTCTCAAAAACTAATTTTTTTTTTTAAAAGATGACCACGCGAATTTATAATTAACTGTTGAGGCTATCTATTACAATTTTTTTTCACGCCCAATTAGTTTAAAAAATAACTTTTGCATTAATTTTTTATAAACAATTAAGTTTTCTATTGTAGTGTATTGGTGGAGGTGGTGCCATGGTGAATGCAACCCTGTTGTGGTTGGGCTTGTCAAGCAGTGTGGCAACTCGGGCTTGCAGCTAAGTTCATGCTGGTCCTTTACCTTTACGTTTTACCTTTACTTTTACTTGTGACGCCATTGTTAGAACACGCAAATAAAGTTTGTCTTAAAAGTTTACACAGTTGTTTATATCAAAAGGACTTAAATCCATCCCAGTGCTCATTACAACGTCAAGTGTGGGGTTCGAGCAGGAATTTTTTTTCTATCTAAGTTCTAAAGTTATTGTGGTTCAATGGCGAACAAATTAACGCGCAATGCGGTTATTGCTGCACTACGGGCTGCGGGAGCTGAATTCGAGGAAGACGCCACGATGGTTCAGTTGCGGACAGTGTATGAACAAGCGGTAGCAGGTCGTGTCGGAGGTAGCGGAAGAGCGGCCAGAGCGGATAGCGAGCCTGATGTTCCGCTGAATCAACAGATGCCAGATGCCAGCCAGAGTGTGCAGACGACTAGACGACAGATGCCAGGGGCCAGCCAGAGGGAGCGACCCATGAATGTGCCAGATACAGAAGATGATACAGTTGATGCAGGGAGTGTGGTGAATGTGACCAGTACTGAGGCTGAAGAGGCTGAGTTAGATCGGCAGTTGGCGATCATGCGCAAGAAACGTGAGCTTGTCCAGCTGCAGCGTGAGTTGAACGAGTTCGAGAGTCGTAGAATCGACCTGGGTGTACTGGACGCGATGATGAGCAAATTTGATGGTTCGGAGTTGCAGGACGTTAGCAAATGGTTGGCCGACTTGGAGAATGTGTTCGAGAGTTTCCAGTACAGTGAGCGAGACCAGCTGGTTGCCGCACGACATCTGATAACTGGGCAAGCGAAGCGGTTCGCGGACATAACTCGTGTTCGCAGCTATGGTGAGCTAAGGATGGCTTTGATGACTGAATACCGTCGTATATTCACGGTTCGAGATGTGCTGCAACAGTTACGTGCCCGTGTCCTGAGACCAGACGAAACACCACGACAATATATTGTTGAGATGCAGTACATTGCCAGCCGCGCCGATGTGTCAGAAACGGACCTAATCGACATTATCATCGAGGGGCTTAACGACGATACGAATATGGTTTCGATGCTGTACAGTGCCACTTCCTTGCGTGAATTGAAGGGGTTGATGGAGCGTTACGAGAAGAAGCGTCGGGCAGCTGCGCCAGTGGTTGTGCCGAAGATCAGTGTCATGTCGGGTGCCGTGCCTAGGCCGAGGTCGTATACAACAGTGCCAGTTGCTAACACAGCTGCAAAAGTCACGGATTTGTCGGCCGTCAGGTGTTACAACTGTTTTCAATATGGGCACTATCAAAGTGCGTGCGGGGCCCCGCGACGCCCACCGAACTCGTGTTTCATATGCCATGAAGTAGGCCACATGCGCCAGCAGTGCCCACGTCGTAGTCGGATGCAGAATACAACACTAAACCAGACGAAAACACGGATGCCAGCCGTATCGAAACAACAGCAGCCAGTAGCAGAGGTCGAGGAGTGGGAGGCAGGGACGCCATTGACGGAGGTAGAGGAGGTCCGACGTTTAGCCCGACAGCTGAAACACCGAAATCTTGTAAGTGTTGCCTTTTTGAAACAGAATAAGTGCACTGAATTAATTCCGTGTTTTGCTTTATTTGATAATGGCAGTCCGACTAGTTTCGTGAAGCGTTCTCTTGTGCCATTTGAAGTGACGGGTGAATTGACTGTGACAGAGTATCGGGGGATGGGAAATATGAATTTAAGTACGTACGGCCTTGTGACTTGTAAAATTGTGTTTGATAACCGTAAATTTGACCATAATTTGTTTGTTTTGCCAGATGAAGAGGCAGTGGTGCCCCTACTTTTTGGACGCGATTTACTTAAGGCAATGAATATAAGCCTGTGCCAAATGGACACAGTGAGATATAGTAGACGTACTCTGCTGGAGATTAATAATGCCAATAAAAATGAAGTTCCGTTGAATATCAGTGCACTTAAGTTGTTTAATTTATTAAAGAGTCCAGTAGTTAAGATAACAGAGGTTCCAAACAGAGTTAAGTTATTGAAATCAGATGATAAGTGTGGCAAGTCAGAAATTAATTCAGTTAATGCAGAGGTAAATGTAATTGGTGATTCAAATTTGTGTGAAACTCGACTTGAGTCGTGTATCGGAGTTGTAAATTTAGTTGGAACAGAAGACTTGAATTTGTATGATGAAGTAATATTGATGGTAGGTGCAACTGAGATGGATGAAATTGGTGATCTAATTGATGTGGACGAAAACTTGTCTATAACAGATGCAGATGCTTTGAAATCAGTTGTTTTTGAGAACTATTTGAAAATGAAGAACAAGGGGGGGAAGTTGAGTGGCTATTGCATGAAAATTCAGTTGAAGAGTGATGCGCCGGTGTACAGTGGTCCGCGCCGGTTGTCATATAGGGAAAAGACAGAAGTACAGAAGACAATTGATGATTTGTTGGCTCAGGGCATTATTCAGCCAAGTGCGTCTCCATACGCGTCTCCGATTGTGTTAGTGCGGAAGAAGAACGGTGAATTGAGAATGTGTGTTGACTATCGGGCGTTGAATAAGTTGACTGTCAGAGATCATTATCCGTTGCCGTTAGTTGAGGATTGTATTGAATATTTGGGTGGGAAGAGTTTCTTCAGTACGTTGGACTTGAGGAATGGGTTTCACCAGGTGCCGATGCATGAGGAATCGATACCGATAACTGCGTTTGTGACTCCGATGGGACAGTATGAGTATCGGTTTATGCCATTTGGTTTGACTAATGCTCCACCAGTGTTCCAGCGGTTTATTAATTTAGTGTTGCGGCCGTTGATTGATGCGAAGAGGATTGTGGTGTATTTAGATGATATTAACATTGCCACGAAGACTATTGAGGAACATTATGTGGTTTTGGCAGAAGTTTTGAAATTATTGTCAGGGGCTGGATTGTGCTTGAATCTGAAGAAGTGCAAATTTGCATATAGAGAATTGAAGTATTTAGGCTACTGTGTGAGTGAACGGGGGATTCGTCCGAATGAAGATCATTTGGTAGCAATAAAGAATTACGCAGTACCTACCAACATAAAGGAGGTGCAGAGGGCGGTGGGTCTTTTTTCATATTTTAGACGATTTGTGTATAATTTTTCTCAGATTGCGCGCCCATTGAGTTATTTGACGCGAAAAGGTGTAAAGTTTGAATGGACAGAAGAGTGTAGGAATGCGTTTGAGACCTTGAAATCTAAATTGACTGAGCCCCCTGTACTGTGTGTCTTTGATTCAGGGCGGGAGACAGAGTTGCATACGGATGCAAGTTCGCGAGGGTATGGTGCTATACTGTTACAGAAGCAAGATGACGGCAGGTTTCACCCAGTGGCATTTTATTCGAAAACAACGACGGATCCGGAGTCGCGTTATCATAGCTTTGAGTTGGAAACATTGGCAATTGTGAATGCATTGGAAAGATTCCGGACTATGTTGGATGGAATTCCGTTTGTAGTTGTGACTGATTGCAACTCTTTGGTCTTGACATTGGAGAAGAAAACAATTAATCCAAGAATTGCCAGATGGACATTGGGTCTCGCCGGGTTTGATTTTTCAGTTCGACACCGAAAGGGTGAACAGATGCAGCATGTTGATGCATTGAGCCGGTTGTCAGCTGTGTGTAGTATTGAGGAGAATGAGGTTGATTTGAACATTCAGATTATACAGACGCGTGATCCTGTGATTCATAAACTGCGGGAAGAATTAGAGCAAGGGGAAGTGCCAGGATATGAGTTGGAGAATGGGTTAGTCTTTCGTGTCAGTGGTCAGAATCGACAGTTGTATGTGCCGGGTGAGATGGAAGAGAACATTATGCGATTGATACATGAGAAATATGGTCATTTGGGTATTGAGAAATGTGCAAATCAGATTCGGAAGCATTATTGGTTTCCCCGTATGCGCGAAAAGCTGAATGTGTTCATCAGAAATTGTTTGAAGTGCATTTATTATTCGACGTCGCCTAGAAGCAATGAGCGTAATATATATAGTATTCCAAAGAAGCCAGAACCGTTCGATACAGTGCACATTGACCATTTCGGGCCATTGGAGAGTGTGAACTCAAAGCATAAACATGTGTTTGTGGTGATTGATGCTTTCACAAAATTTGTCAAAATGTATGCTACGAATAGTAGTGCGAAAGAATCGATTTGTGCGTTGAAGAGATATTTTGTTGAATACAGTCGTCCCAGAAGAATCATAGATGATCGGGGCACAGCTTTTACGTCATCGGAGTTTAGGGATTTTTGCGGGAACAATAACATTGTACATGTTTTGAATGCGGTAGCTTCGCCACAGTCGAATGGTCAGGTTGAGAGGGTGAATCGGGTGTTGAAAGCAATATTGGCCAAAACGACTGACCCTATAAACCATGTAGATTGGAAACAGAAACTGACGGATGTCGAGTTTGCAATGAATAATACTGTACACTGTGCCACAAAGACGACCCCTAGTAAGCTGCTTTTTGGCGTTGAGCAGCGCGGCAAAGTAGTTGATGAATTGACGGAGTATTTGCATGATGTGTATTCAAGAGAAGAAGTTAATTTGTCCGAAATAAGGGAGCAGGCAGAGCTTGCAATACAGAAGTCTCAGTTGTACAATCAGAAATATTACGAGAGGAGCCATAGGCCAGCGAAACAATTTGAACCAGGAGATTTAGTTGTGGTTAAAAATGTAGACACTACGGTAGGGAAGAATAAGAAGCTAATTCAGAAGTACAGAGGCCCTTATGTAGTTCGTAAGCAATTAGGTCATGATCGTTATGTTGTTACGGATGTTGAAAATTGTCAGGTTACTCAGATGCCATATGACAATGTAATTGATTCGTCTAGAATGAAGAAATGGTTGGAACCTCGAGGTAGGCCAGTTGAAACGGACTCAGAAGGCAACACAGATGGTGATAATTTAAGTGATGAATGTACAGATTATGAATTTTTAGATGATAAGCTAGAAGAAGATTCATTGTAAAAGCAATCGAGGTCGATTGAATGTCAGGTTAGGCCGAGTTGTAGTGTATTGGTGGAGGTGGTGCCATGGTGAATGCAACCCTGTTGTGGTTGGGCTTGTCAAGCAGTGTGGCAACTCGGGCTTGCAGCTAAGTTCATGCTGGTCCTTTACCTTTACGTTTTACCTTTACTTTTACTTGTGACGCCATTGTTAGAACACGCAAATAAAGTTTGTCTTAAAAGTTTACACAGTTGTTTATATCAAAAGGACTTAAATCCATCCCAGTGCTCATTACACTATAGTCTTCTTCACGCTGCAAAAAAATAAAAAAAATGTCATCATATGCGGAAAACGTTCCCCTTTATTTCAGCGTTCACAGAAGTTTGTCGGTCTGCGCCGTTTTTCAAATATTAATTTTTTTATCTCCCGCGGCGTGCGCTCTCTAGGCGCAAATAAATATAATATAAATATAAAATAAAAAAAATATAAAAAATAATATAGGTATATATACCAAATGAAAGAGAAAATGCTCAAGAATTTAAATAAAATTAATTTTATATCTATTTGTAAAAAAAGGATATGAAAAAGTCCTTTGAAAACTTTAATCCTTTATATCCTTCAAAATTTACATCGAATTTTCTTGAAAGGTAAGTATGTTAAAACCCCAAATCTCCTTGATCACGTGTCAAAATTTCATTATTCTCGTTTCATTGATTTTGTATCTTTTTATTATTTAAAATACTGATACTCAAATAAATTAGAATTTTTGTACTTTATTAGAATTGCAGCTTCCGCCTTTTTTTTAATAACTTTCGAACTAATAAAGTTAGAGTAATGAAATTTCGACACGTGATCAAGGAGATTTAGGGTTTTAACGTAATTACTTTTCAAGAAAATTCGATGTAAATTTTGAAGGATATAAAGGATTAAAGTTTTCAAAGGACTTTTTCATATCCTTTTTTTACAAATAGATATAAAATTAATTTTATTTAAATTCTTGAGCATTTTCTCTTTCATTTGGTATATATACCTATATTATTTTTTATATTTTTTTTATTTTATATTTATATTATATTTATTTGCGCCTAGAGAGCGCACGCCGCGGGAGATAAAAAAATTAATATTTGAAAAACGGCGCAGACCGACAAACTTCTGTGAACGCTGAAATAAAGGGGAACGTTTTCCGCATATGATGACATTTTTTTTATTTTTTTGCAGCGTGAAGAAGACTATAGAAAACTTAATTGTTTATAAAAAATTAATGCAAAAGTTATTTTTTAAACTAATTGGGCGTGAAAAAAAATTGTAATAGATAGCCTCAACAGTTAATTATAAATTCGCGTGGTCATCTTTTAAAAAAAAAAATTAGTTTTTGAGAAAAAAATTAAGACATTTTTTTTGGCTAAAAAGTTTGATTGTTTATAACATTAACAATAAATTGAATTTTAACGAAATAATAATGCCAAGTCGTCAGCATCATACCCGCTACAAATTAAGACAGTTATTTCAAAAATCGGTGATTTCGTGAATTTTTGGGGGTCCCACTTGACATGGCTTCACTCTATTAGAATTAGGCTATAGAATGCTCCCAGGATTTGTTAATCTAAATATTAGCTGCAAGTTTGCTGAAGACAGCAATAAAAATATATTGAATATCTTAAGACTTATAAAGGAAAAGCTGATATCGAAAACACACTAATACATACAAACTTTAGACGACTGTAAATTTTACAAGGAAACTAACTTCGTAAAACCCAGCTACACTTTTGTTACTCTATACCAGTACTACCTAATAGTCAAGACTACTCCAGGTCAGATTCCATAACCCCAAAATTGTCGCACAGTGTATTAAAAAACTGAGAACTGATTCCTACTGTCATCTTGCATCTGAAGGATACTTGTCGGCATTAGACAGAAGTGACTGCACTGACTTATAAACTGGTTCAACTTTTTAAATGTCAGGTGTCTTATAGATCGATCCTTATAACGCTGGAGAACCAGACGGTGATTTAATACCTGCAGTAGGCGCCACTGAATTTGAAACTGTTTGTAGAATGCATTTAAAAACCCAAACATTGAGTTAAAGGAAATGTTAAGAGAGACAAACAAAAAATGTTAAAAAAATGGGCTTAATTTCTAGTATGAAGGACTCCTGGACAATGGAATAATCTCAAGGCATGACGAGTAATGGATTGGGATTACCAATTATGGACAATCTTGATTGGTTTGAAAGATGGGATTGAAAGTATGTAAATAGTGAAGCCAAGAAGGTTCTTAATCCAAATTGGACAACTCTGTGCTGGCGAAACCGATTCTAAAGCTTCTGGTCTGAGAAGCCGGCGTGCTTGACCTTAACAAAACCAGCTATGCCAATAATGCTTCTATTACGATAGTTTTAATTACATTTAATATACCACAAAATTCTTTAGACATGGATTTGCCAAACCTAAGAATGTTTTTGGTGGCATTCTCTCTAGTTATAACAACCAATCTTTCTTTAAATCTTGAATTTTTTTGTTTTTTATATTTTGTTTTTTTCATTATTTATTAATGTTTATTAATGTTTAATGTATTAATTATTTTCATTATTTATTATTTTAAATGATTTTAAATTTTGTATTTCATCTTTTTCACTAGTCTGAAAATTTTTATACTGTTCAATAATAAAAAATTAATTAACAGCGCCTCCGGTTGACCTGCACACATATAAAATTATCATACAAAATTATCCAACAATTAAAAATAAAGCAAATTGTACTTCACATTAAATTGACAAATAAAATCAAAATAAATGTATGGCACTGACTATGTCTGGTCATTTACAAAATTTGTTTAAATATGAATAATTATAATTAAAATATTGTATGGAAAATGCTTTATGGCAAATTTGCAAGCTTGTCCTACTTACTCTTTTTATTTTTATGAGAAGATAACTAAATAATCGAAATGTATTGAAATTATTACAATTAATTAACTCATTAGAGCTAACTGTTCAATATGAGTGTATAAACAATATCTGTGCATCTGTATGTAATATGCAAAATATATATTTACTTACATATGTTTATGCGTATCCCAGTAGCTAATTTCAGCAGTTATTATCTCAGAGTTTAGCACTGAAAGTTGTTTCTGGGGCTTGAACATTATTAGAGAAAACGCAGTTAACCGCTTTGATATTTTAATAGAGAAATAACTTTTTTACTCCGAGAACATTGAAACTTTATCCAAAAGAAACATAAACAAAATTCAGCCTTTGTATCGATCTACAAATTAAAAAAATATCAACAAATCAAATAAATATTTTCATACAAAAGTTTCAAATACTTTAAATAAATAATAAATAAAAAACTGTATTTGTTTAAGTGGTAATTTGTGTGGCATTTGCCCCAGAAACAATGCACTAACTATGTCAATTTGAGTCGCAAAATATTTTCACATTCAATTTTTATGATTAAATTTAATCGAATTAGCGGCAATGCAACAAAGCGAATACTGTATATAAAACAAATATACATAAATACAAATTGTTTGTATGTATTGCATGTATTGCACATATGTACATATAACCTACAAAATAAAAAAAATTATATTATGGCAAATACATTTGGTATGCAAACAAGCGAAACACAAATAAGAATGTTTTAGTTGTTCTGAGTCGGCACACTTAGCCTCTACACGTACCACGTAGTGTGTGCAGCAACCAACCAATAAGCACGCAAGTGCTTATTTTAAATACCTATTTTCCTTTTTAACAATAAAAAAAATTCAAGGAATTTAAACATGATATCAAATCAATTCGATCGTATCTTATTGATATATTCTACTCGTGTGTCGGACTCGTGTGCAAGTAGGCTTCTGCACATCGTAGAATCGACTAAATGAGCCAACCTTCGTACAAAGGAAAATCTGAACCAAGATTCCTGTGGTCACCTTGGATCATCGAAATCGATAGTTCTGTGTGGCATTCGGATTAAGCAATGAATATACCAGATACCAGTACGTTCAACAGAATTATTTGAAAGATATAATACTTAAGTGAAGTTCAGTCTTACATTTGACAAAATGTTAGCGGTGGGGCTCTGTTTTTATAAAAACTTTTATTTTGTATGTGGACCGCTTTAAGGGTTAAAAACGAGCGGAAAGTGTGTTCTGGTGCGCATTTCACAGTCATTCCGTGAGTACACAATTTTTTTGAGTGAACAAATCGTAAGATTAGGTCAGTTTAGGACCTAAACTTTAGGTTAAGGGCACGGCAAACAAATTTAAGTAAATAACTGGAAATTCAAAAATCTCTTCTATGTTTACTTGAAGAAAAAAGAGAAAAGAAATTGTTGGGAGCGAATTGGAATCGGATTTACCGCGGATTTTCTTTGCTGCCGATGCCATTTTCGATTTAAATTTTATCACACAGAATCACACTAATAGGATATACCACAACAACAATAGAAATATACAGTTAACTCTACCGTAGAGCGAAAAACTCTATCAAACAGAGTGTAGAGAAGGTATAGAGCTCTAACGCATAAGCAAAAATTGTGCATCCACTGTAGCGTCATAGAGCTCTACGGGGTGTATACACTACTCTACGTCGCTCTGCGCGAGAGCTTTCTCCAGCTCTACGCAAAAATCTATGTAGTGAATACGTGACTTACTACTGTGTACAAAGAATACCCGGAATTCGATTTCTTCGATTATCGTGGTGTTGTGCATTATGAGTTCCTTCCGCCGGGCCAAACTGTCAACAAGGAATATTACTTGAGCGTTATGCGTCGTTTGCGTGAAGCTATTCGCAAAAAGAGGCCGGATTTATGGAGAGACAACTCTTGGTTTTTGCATCACGATAATGCACCATCTCACACGGCATTGGTTCTTCGTGAGCATTTCGCCAACTCATATCGTTCCACAGCCACCGTATTCGCCTGATTTAGCTCCTTGTGACTTCTGGCTATTCTCCAAACTCAAAAGACCACTTCGAGGACACCGTTTTGAATCGATTGAAGAGATTCAACGTGAATCGCCGCGCGCATTGAAGGCCATACCGGAAGGTGACTATTTGGCATGCTTCGAAGATTGGAAAGTCCGTTGGCATAAGTGCATTGCATCGGGGGGGGAGGGACTACTTTGAAGGCGATGAAATGGATTTGGAAGAATAAATAAAGATTTTTTGTATTATAAACAAATTCCGGGTATTCGTTGTACACAGTAGTATGTCTGGACCGGTGATGACCTTTCTACCACTCACGAGTAGCAGACCATCAAATTTTTTTAAGACCAGAGTCTATGCGCACAAACTACAAACAATTCCTGATCCAGATCCAACGCCTCATCGGTGAGATAGTGCCATATCGTTGTTAAAAGACCTGTGAGCACAGCCGTGAGTACCATTTTTGAGATATTTTATTCCATACTTAGTCGAAATATGTTCACTTTACAAAAATATCATCACTCGCTCAGTAAATATTTATTTATGAATTTCGTTTTGAAATTAAATCGTACGCTTTTTTGGGCACTCTATATAAGCGAATAAGTAGTTCAATGCCGGCTGTAGCGTGCGTGCGGCATTAATAATATGAAAAGCGAAATAAAAACACAAACGAAAAAGAAGGCAACTGCAAATATCGCAAATATGAATAATTCGAGAATTTTAATGACAGTGCAAGGTGCAAAAATAAAAATGGCGCCTGGCAGGTAAATCTCTCGAGTATGCCCGTCCGAGTATTGTGTATGTATTGTGTGTTTGTGTATGAGTGTGGCGTATGGCGTGACGAGGGTGTCAAGTGTGGGCGGGGATCAAGATTACAGCGCAACATTGTGCGCCGCCATAGATGGGAAATCATGCAAATATATATGTGTGTGTGTATAATTGTTGTTGTAGTTGTCCAGCGCGAATGGGCAAAATTCACACAAACATTTATTCACAGTAAGTGACACGCGGCACCGCCGGACACAGCTATCCGTATGCGTGTGTGTATGTATGTGTGAGCCGCCGCATTTTCCATTTGTATTTTATCACAGGGATCAGCGTGCAGGATTTGCGTGCGTGTAAATGTTCTCGATAAGGTTTTGTTGTTCTGCTGGTTGTTGCTTTTCTCTTTATGTTTATTTTGTCACTCACACTGTCGTAAAAGCGACGGTCGCGACGCTGGCGCTTTCACCTGTGGACTTTTATTTTTCGCTTGCCGCGTGTTAATTCCTTCTGATAAATTAATGCCACCGGTAAAAGTGCGTTCACGTTTGTATACGTGTGTGTGTGCGTGTGTGTGTCCGCGTTTGCATACATACAAACATGTATATGTGTACGTGTGCGTGTGTCATCGTGCATAAAGCCGCTTAATTCCTCTGTGTGCGCGCGTTGTTTTTTATTAAATTTATTTTTTTTTTGCTCTTGTTGTTGCCACCTTTGACCAACCCACCACTACATCGAGCGACAGCGGCCAGTTTTCAGCGTTGCTATTATGTGGATTTACTTTTGAAATTAACGCAGTTTTTGGCACTTTTACAAAATTAGCCGCCGCTTTTTCATGTCGCTTTTTCTCCCCTCGACGTTCTATGCTTTGGCTGTTGGCCCCGCCCACTTTGTCGCCGCATTCGTGTTGCACACGTCGTGACAGCGCAAATTAAGTCAAGTTTATTACCCGACCATACATTCAGGAATTAGCGGCGCCGGCCGCGCATTAGACGTGTTCGCCGCCGAATGCTGATCCCATTGCAGTCGCCGCATATGTTCCATTGTGTATTTTATTGAAATTATTTGGGCGTCGCGCGCCATAAAATCTTGGACGCTTGGTCATTGCTCCGTTGCCATTTGCTTTCGGCCAAATTAAATGAACATTTAGTGCACATTGCGGCATATTAAAACACGGTCACGCGCTGCGCTATGGGCGTGGAACCTTCGGGTCTCAGTTGAAATGTAAACCAGTACCAGGAACTGGAAGTGAATATGTTAGAGAAAAATGCTTCGAGTTATTTTTTGGATAATTTTGCAAGTCGTAGCCCAAGTTTTTAATGGTATTTCTCGGGTTTAATCAGGTTAAACGAACTTCCTTGCATTCTGACCCTAATTTGATTCAAATTTAAGATACATTTTTTTCATTGGCAGGTAGAGGACATTCTCCTCTTAGCCACTGCTGCTAAGAACTATTGGGTGAGAGCCTACAACAGTTTACTTAAGTAGGCCACAGTAGGCCAGAAGTGATGTCGCAAAAGGTGCCACCTCAGTCAAACTCAGTCAAAATCTGCCTCTACTGATAGTTGCTCGACAAGATTATTGCAAAAGAGTGCCCAAGAATGCGAAATATTTCACTGCCCAATGCGTGAAATTAAATAAAAGAAATTGTTTTCACCTATGGAGCCACAAATTGTTTAGAACCATTGTGATTTCTGGCATAATTGGACAATGCTACCTCAACTGATCCCAAAGAAGCAAAATCGCTTACTAAATAGTCAAAGCAAAACAATAAATTAAGAATTATATCCACTTCATCCACATAACCACAACTGCTGAGAATCATTGAATCAGTTCCTTATGAAGCGGACAATGCTGTGACATTCCGTTGCTCGATCGATCGTCCCTAGCTTAGCGATATCAGTATGAAAAGGTGCCCCAAGGACATTTAGTTGTTTCTTAAACAATTGAAAGACATTCCCTTCTTACTCCACGTAACTGTTGATAATCTTTGTTTATCGCTTATAAAGTGGGAAATCTTTGAGTCATTGATTCAACAAGCCTAGAGAGAAAACTTGCCAAAAGGAGGCATTACCCAAGCATGACTTTAAGTAAAGGACAGTGAGTTCTTGATTCATGTAGCCATAGTTTCTGAGAACCCTTGCCATTCCTTTACGAAATTATTAATGCAGTCGCTATTGTTTGTCGCAAGCTCAACGAGATTATCAAAAGAGGGAGGCAAATTCACTTATTCACTAAAGCAGAAAATCTCCTTGCGGTGCTTTATGCAATGATCTCAGTTAAAATTCAGAAAACCCGTTTTCAGAGTATCCAAGATGAGTGCTGAATATTCAAAATAAAATTATGGCATTGAAGCTCAGTTCATCAGCAATCAATTCTTGGATTAGTCTTGGATCTTGATAAAGTTTTTTTTAACGTTTTAGGCGATCTTTGCGAGATTCGTTTTCCATCGAAAAATGTTCAGTCTGGAATCTCCAAAACCACTTCAAGACGGTTCCATGAGATGCTGTATTCACTTCATTTGCTTTTTCGCACTCATTGAAAATTTCCATAGTTTACGCCAAAATCCGCAAAGAACGGCAAACTCAATTTCTTACTGCGTGACACATAAAAAATATAAAATGTAATATTTTAATTTTTGTTTTTTAGGTTATGTGTTCGGTACAATCACCAACGTTTGTTTATATCGGGTGTTTTTTTTAGAGGTATAGAACTTCGAATTGAAATAAAACACAAGAAAATCATTTTAATGTCCATCAATTTGGCTTTATTGGAAGGATAATTTTATGCCATTAATGCTTAAATATGATTTCGGGCATGTGGCCGCCACGGCTGGCTCGAATAAAGCCAATTCTACAGGTCCAATTTTCAACCACTTTTTCGAGCATTTGGGGCCGTATGTCGGCAATAACGCCACGAATGTTGGCTTCCAAGTCCCCTAACGTTTCTGGTTTGTTGGCGTAGACGAGCGACTTCACATATCCCCAAAGAAAATAATCCAATGGTGTCAAATCACACGATCTTGGTGGCCAATTGACAGGTCCATTCCGCGAAATTATGCGCTCATCGAATGTTTCCTTCAATAAATCGATTGTGACGTGCGCTGTGTGGCATGTAGCGCCGTCTTGTTGGAACCACAACTCATCCACATTCATGCCATCCAATTCGGGAACAAAATAGTCGGTTATCATGGCTCTATACCGGTCTCCATTAACGGTAACTGACTCCTCTTCTGACTGGGTCCTCTTCAACATTTTGCTCTACAGCGGCAATTGTTTCTTCGGTGCGCACTGTTCGACGTCTCTGCGGATGCGTATTATCACATAGAGTAAACGTAGTGCGAAAACGACCCATGGTTAACCGAATTAATTGCTCTGATGGACGATTATGTCGACCATAAAATGGACGGAGCTTGCGGTAAACTTCGCGAACTGAACCATTATTTTCGAAATAAATTTGCACGATTTGCAAGCGTTGTTCTTTTGTCAACCTGTTCATGATGAAATGGCAAACCAAACTGAACATAAATGACATTAGAGTTGCCAGATTTTACCACAAAATGCCAGTTTTATCTCTATTCGAAAAACAAACCTCTAAAAAAACACCCGATATATTCCTCATATAATATTTTACAACACATATTTTTTCCACATAACCTAGAAAAAAAATTTTAATTTCATGTAATTTTTTAATTTAAATTTCATTTAATTTTTTTAGGTATCACAGGTATCGCAGGTGCAAACAAAATTTTGCATAAATATATATTTTAAAGAATTATATGATAAATGTACAGAAAAGAGTTGGAATTGTACGGAAAACATAACCTGAAACAGATTTAAAAACTACATTTAAAATTTTAAAAATTACATTACATTTTTAAACTTACATTTGAAATTTTCGGGTATTACGCCGGTGGGAAAAAATATAATGTTGTTAATATATGGGAAGTATATAAAAAAAATTTGGTGATTGTACCAAAATTCTAACTTGATAACAAACTTCGTTTTTAAATAAAAAATGTTTTCTGAACTTATATTCACTTTTGAGTTCCGCTGATTTTTCTGGTAATGCGTCTAAGTGATATCTACATATAATATGTCTCCATCTCATCTAAATCGGTTGACTATTTTGAAAGTTATTAACTTTTGTTTTTATTTACAGATCGGAGATTAACTATTATGGACTAAAACTCTGGGAAATGGTTACCTATATTAATACTAGTATTACAAAAATATAACAATCAAAACTAGCCGGGGGCCACTTTGTCTTTTCTTATTCGGCTAAAATCCATTTCTCGTTGCTAAGTGAAATTTTATTAGCTCCTCCCTAATATCTTGAACAAGTAATGTTTCAAGTTATATTTGCGCTATGCGAGGCTGAAGATTGCTTTCAAATTCAATAAGATTGCTCTCTAGACCAGAAACTGTTTGACATGTTTGTGCATAGTCCTGATTGGTTTTTTGTTGGTTGGTTGTAGTGGCTGTCTCTGTATGAGACACACTTAGGCCTATATGGGCCCGTTGTGATACCACAAATTCCACCCCTTTGAAATGTGTATGCAACACTGTTTTTTCCAACATGTGATACAACACACATTATAAACGGATGGGGAAAGGGAGGGGAGGGGACCTACAGTTTAACGCCGAATCCGAACGGCGATTGGCAGTTTTTTCGTTCACACTTGGAGGTTTTGCCATTGCCTGCCAAGAGCGCACTTGTGTGATTCTTGTAATTCTCATTCCCTTCATGTGGATAGCGATAGAAGTCGATGAGTGTTTTTTCCAGCCCAAGCCAGGAATCGAACTCGGGGCGCTCGGTATGAAAAGCCAGCGCGCTAACCGCTGGACTATCGAAAACAATAGTCCTGATTGATCGATAATCTCTTATCGAGGTCACTGCGGCGAAGCGTACCATGGAGACGAAAAAGGATCCACTAAGTATGTGATACGCTACGTCAAGTCACCGAATAGTGGATGCTTTCAATTAGTCAGAATGCGGCACACTAATGAATAGGTATGAGTCCATAAGTTTCTATGAAAATGTAAAAAAAAACGAAACAAAATTAAGGTCTGAAAGATGTTACTTCCAAGCATTTTTTTCTTGCTTATCTTAAAGCTCATGTTCTAAGATTTCTTCTGCAAGGAGATTGTCATATATCCGACAATTCCACCTTAGATAACCCAGTGTTGCTCGGTGACAATAATAAAACAAACTCTCTCCATTTCGGCAATAAAAACTCAGTGTTGAAAAAGTACCAAGAGACTTTTTTAAGAACTTACTACCACTACATTTCTCGCCACAACGCTGGCAGCTGCAGATATTTAAGCAGCATTTAAGCGCACAATAAACGCTCCACCAGCCAGCCGATCTGACATAAACGCATACCTGCAGGGAAATTCTGCTGCGGCGCGCAGTTGTACAACAATAACAACGTACAGGGTGAACCGATTTGAGCTGAAGAGATCTCAGTAATACAAGACACGAACAACTAAGGAAACCTACAAAATTTATTTGTGAATTGCATATATATTAATAATCTGTGCCAACTTTCTACTGCTGGAACATCTAATCCTTGTAAATTCTTTGTTATTATTATATATAATTATATAAAATTATATATCTTCCTGGCTTTAGTCGGCTAAAAAGATGCTACAGTGGTACACAATTCTTTACCAAGGTGCCAAAGTCTAAGGCTCTTCAAATGGACTTGATTTATTAACAATTATGAGACGAAGGTGCAACGCGACCAAGAACTACAAACTACGCAAACTTCTCAGCATCCTTCTAATGATTTTTGGACATCCCCCCAAACACTTCATCTCAATACAGAAAACATGTCCAAGAATTTCAGATGGGACAGAGAGTCGATGATGTCTTTCTATTCAAGGTAGTATCGAACTTCAGTATTGACGATGCAATGATTAGTGCGCTGGACAACAAGTCAGATAGCGGTGCGTTCAAATTCCGACTCAACCGACATAAAGTCAATTTTTGTGCTTCGCAGTAAGTAATGCCAATCTTCTGATTGTGAATTGATTTGATATGAAGAACTGTCAAAACGCCTTTCAGATCCGGTACTGGTTTGTGTCTGCTATACGATCACTTATGTCTCTGCTCTGCGGGAAGCTCAGCCGTAGTTCACCTTAGTGATCTCTTGGAAACTATGTACAAGTATGGCTAATCATCGGAGCAGAGATGTCGATTTTTAAGATTTTTACGTGAGTCCTCAGTTTTTGGTATGTTGAAAGGTACGGGTGTCAATTAAGTAATG
The DNA here is from genome assembly GCA_963668005.1 of Melieria crassipennis. Lineage (NCBI taxonomy): Eukaryota > Metazoa > Arthropoda > Insecta > Diptera > Ulidiidae > Melieria > Melieria crassipennis. Next base: position 28,162,259 of record OY764961.1, on the reverse strand, counting down.
AGACTGATTTTATCGCGGCGCTTCTGGTAAACCTGCGACCTTGAATTCCCCCTCCCCGGCATCCTCCCCCTCACCATTTATATATTTACCATCGCTCTAGCGAGTCAACAGGGTGCGCCCAGACATCGCTCGTAACTGGATCCTTCATCACGACAACGCGCCGTGCCACACCGCCCTCAGCGTGTCCCAGTATTTGGCCTCTAAAGGGATCGCCGTGTTGCAACAGCCGCCTTATTATTCGCCCGATATGTCACCCTGTGACTTTTTTGTTCCCTAGAACAAAATCGGTGGTCAAAGGAACCCATTTTGAGTCGATTACGGACATCCAGGTGGTCGTGACGAGGGTACTCGCGGACATCCCAGTCGAAGCGTTCCAGAAATGTAACGAAGCATGGAAAACGCACTGGAATCGTTGTATAGCTGCCCAAGGGGACTACTTTGAAGGGGATGGAAGAGTTGTAGAATAATTTTTAAATATACGGTTTTTATGTAATCAGTCTCGTTCCTTAATTGTCACACCTCGTATACAGGAAGGAGAAAGACCTCAATGTGAAAGGCCACGCATTCCGAATTTTTCCTCTATGACCCTTTGTGGGAGTCTAATGCAAGTTAAGTATCACAGCAAAATTCGGTGTTCATTACTTGCTGACTTATCGAGTATTTTTTTAATCATGAACGTAGATTCCCGAGTTATCTATTGAACAGTCAGAATTCTTAGTAAGGACGATATATATGGTAATTATCTTCCCATACATTTTCGGTTCACTTTCGATCTTTTTCCGATATTGGTTCCCATTATGACGTTACGACGGCAATGAATGCGAGACTAACTTCTATTGTATTCCCGGTGAACTCTATGTTTGTAGCCACGTTCTCAGTCTAAGGATTGGGACATTCGAACTGAATATATTTGGAATTCTCCGCGCCCGCCAGGTTCAGGTAAAAGTAGCTGGGTAGGTAGCTGGGTCGAACCCTTGTCTTCTAGTCGCTTGAAAAAGTCTCACCATACGTGCATTGTGTCACCTTCACTTCTAGTTTGTTCGTACATCGTCTTTGAGCCGCTCGAGCGGGGACTCACCGTACGTTTGAGTCGCTCGGCTGGGGCTTGTCATTCATTCACCTTTATCTCTAGTTTGTCCAGGCAACGTATTTCAGTCACTCGAATGGGTCATACGATCGCTGTGTCTCCTTCATCTCCAGTTTGTCCATGCAACTCACCATAAGTTCACTATGTCTGTTTCGTTTCTGGTTTGTCCATGAATTGTCTTCAGAACTCTCGAATAGGATTCGTCATATGTTCACTGTGCCATCGTTTCTACTTTGATCATGCAACGTCTTCGTCGAGTCACTCGGCTGGGGGTTCACTGTACGTTCGCAGGTAGCTAGGAAGCGACACAAGGAGCAATCAAGAAATCATACGTGCACATTGTGCACGCTACAAGCAATGAATGCAACAAAATTTGCATAACCTCCCGTCGACGTCAACTCATCCCATGAAATCTGCATACTTACACGACCAGCAAATTGCGCACAATACATCCTTCCAGGTAGGAATATGCGTTTGTAGGAATATGTGTGTGTGCGAGCGCAATTTGTGCAACATACGTCGGACTAAAGGACTTTATTAAGCAAAGAAGATGTAACTGTGTGCGTGGGTGTGCGACATCTGAGCGCTTACGCGACGATGTTATTGTTGGTGCTGTGCTTGCAGCGCTGCAGCTGCATATCCTTGGGAAATTCTTGCCGCAGCAGCAGCAGACACAGCCATTTTAATGGCGTTAAATGATGTTCTTAGTTGCCGGGCTCTGGACATGCCGCTTGTGTGTCGTCCTTGTCGCAGCTTCCAGTAGCCCCATTTCGAGCAGTATTTTCTCCTTGAGCTGCCTCTAATGTGCTGTGCGGTGCTGGCAGCGCTTTCGGCTTGTACCATACATTGTTTCGCTGCATGCATGCGCTCAGGCCGTGCCCGGTTTCTTGGCCTTACGTAACGCGCACCGCCTTGCCGTGGACCGCATCTGCTTTACGTCGGCGCACGGCGTACCTTCGGCCGACGCCTCATGGCCCGTACGCCACGCTCCGTCCGTGTCCTGTTCTAGGTTAATGAGAAAAGTTTTATGTCTTACCGGAAGCGTTGCTCCATTAACATTCTCGCTTAGCTACAACCACGCATCGAGTGGCCGTCCGCCCAACCGTTCGCTCGTCCTGCCTGCATCCGGTCGGCGATGGGACAAGTCAGGTGGCAGGCGCCAGGCGGCAGTTGCCAGATGGCAGTTGCTGTATGCTGCGAGCTAAAAGCGCGACTACATTTTGCACGGCTGACAGCGGGCGCAGTCGGAGTGCTGGCCGACTGGCTACGTGTGTGTGCTGCAGGCACGTTCCTGCACTTTGTGCACTCGGGCGGCGAGGGCGGGCCGTGTGTTGGGCGTGGGTGCGCGTATACTCGTAGGCGCCGCTCTTAGTCGCTGTCTAATGTCGCTGTCATGCCGTTGACAACAACCCGCTCGAATCCCAACCGCCTTTCCGGCCTCCATTCCGCACAGCGTCCATCGTATTGCGCCGACCTGTGCCAACTGTGGCGCACATTTTCGACGCACTGTTGGAAATTTTCCAGAGATGATTTTCGTTGTTGGCTGGCGGCTGACGTTTTATTTCCATGTTGTGTCCTGCACAATTTTGCTATCAATGCTGTATTGTTGTCATTGCTGTTCTTGTTGTTGTTGTTGCTAAATGTTTGCTGCTTGTTCTACGGTCGAGCGCAATGTGTGCGTTATCTCGTCGAGGAACGTGCAAAATAAAACTTGCCGTCAAGTGGTTTTTTTTAATTTCGAACAGGTAGGTATATTAAAATTCAACAATAGGTCAACGAAAATCGGGTCAAGTGAAAAAATGTGCTTTTCGTGTGTGCGTGTGTGTGTGAGGCGTTGCTGACAGAGCTGGTAATGTGGAGCGCGATGGAATTGCTCACTTTGTGTGAGTGTATGTGTGTAGTTGGCTATAAAAGGATATTTTTTTAAATAGTTTGGAATGAAAAGATTTAACTGAAAAGGTGAAATGAATGCATTGCCGTACTAAGTAAGTATTTAGGTGCGAGTTCTTCGGGTCAGGAGAAGGAATAATAGAAGAAATAATGAGGCTACAATCAGGAATCAATCGGTCAACATTGACAATTAACGTTGATTGATTTAGTCAGTTTTGGTTCAGTAATTTTTCAAAGAAAAAACATCATTAGAATCTCTCCCAATAAGTATGTCTTTTTTAATTGATTTAAGATTTACAACACTCCGGGCACACATCATACGAACTAACCTTTTTTTTTAATTTAAAAAGCAATAAAATTTTAATACCAAAAGAAACACATGGGTTTTGAATTTGATCTTATAAAAAACAAAAAGTAAACTGAATGGTATCTATTCTTTTTTTGAATTTCAACCAACACATAGATTTTGGCCATGACACTAAGAGAAAATGTTTGAAACTATCAGGGAGCAAACGAAGGAAAGCACATGAATTTCTTGTTTCAATGGGTTTCATGGAATGATTTCATATGACGAGTGAAGCTTGATGGTTAAATTGGGAAAAACTAAGTATGTATGTATGTACAGAGAAGTACACAGTGGCGCACGCAGGCGAGGGTTTTGGGGTTTAAACCCCCCGAAATATCTTTAAGTAAGTACATAAATTTAATTTATAACCGTCGCATATATATTCAATCATCAATATTCCATCATCAGTAACACTACTCGACACATAAAATGCACATAAAAATAAAAAGAAGATCAAACAATTTTTGTAAGCAGCGTTTTCGAAAAATCTTTGAAAATTTGTTTTCCATTTTTTTCCCTGTTGTGTCAGTTATGAGCACATATCTCGTAAACGAATCATTCGACTAACACAAGCTGTCCGTAGGTCAGAAGATAATACCTTAGTCTTTCCAGAGATATACAGATTGTCCAAATCAGATGAGATTTGGAGAAATTACTGACGGTGAAAGTTGTAAGAAAGTGAATGTTTCGACCATTTTCCAAAATCATAAATTTTCGATAAAAAAAAGAAATTATCTCCTTTGGTTTTAAAATCTAAGATGAAAGATATATTATTTGTGTAAATATTAAGCCTAACATCAATAGTATCGAAAGAAAAATGACAAAGTTATGAAGCAGTGAGTGAACACCAACTTTACATTTATTACAACGTACGACAAAAAAACATTTCTGTCGAGACCCATCCAAATGTTGATATAGACGTGAAACTAGAGGTAATTTATAATATCCTGGCATAGTCAGTTTTTCATTTTCTGACACAAAGTCCTTTTTAAAGGACTTTAAAATTTTAAGTACATACACATTTCAAATATTTTTTTAAATATTTGCGATTGTGCGATGATGCAGATATGGGTATCAAATGAAATAGAAAAATTGTCTCCTTTTAATTAAATTTTCTATTCTGAACTTTCAGGACCAAAATATCTCAGTCTGTAGATTCATACATCTAAATTTTATTCTATTTCAAAGTTCTCAACAAAGTTACACAACCCTCTCCCCCGAAACAAAATCCTGCGTGCGCCACTGGAAGTACATAATACTTTTCTGACACAAAACAAGTGCATGTCTCGAGACACTGAGACTTGGAATGGATGTATGAGACCTACACTTTCATTTAGAGACTCCAATTGGTTTGCCATGTCCTGCTGTTATCAACATTACAACTGTACAAGAATTTTGTATGTTTTATTTTAGAAATTTTTTATGTTTGATTTTTGTAATTTTTATAAAAATCTACTAATTTTTTAATATCTTCCAATTTAAGAACGATTGATTGTACAGGTCTCCTTCGTATAACGCGGTGGTTACGTTCCAAGAAAATCCCGCGTTATGTGATTCGCGTTATAGAAGACTTATCTTTCATATACATTTTAGGGTTGTTCCAATAAGCTTTTTCCAAAGTTTTTTTTAAATCGCGTTATATCGAAAACGCTTTGTAGAAGTACCGCGCTATACGAGGGAGACCTGTATATTAAAATTTAACCTTTTACATGCAAAGGCAAACAAATTGTCTGTCTTTCTCACGTTGTGAAAAAAAACAATGTGATAACTCTTAACACATCGCCAGCCAGTGACGCACGCAGCATTTCAATTGGGGGAAAGGGGGTTTGCATACAACTTTTGAGCTCAATTTCATTTGGAACCATATTTTGCACCATGAAGTTTTATATTTAGGGAAACCCGAACCACCCGCCCTCCTCCCCTCTTTGTGTGCGCCATAGTCAGTAGTCCTGAGACCAAGACTTTTGGTGGACTGGATTAAAAATGTTTAAGTTTTTTTAACACTTTATACGAAAAGTGTCTTCGAAGAGGGGACCCGACTGTTTCGAACGCACTCGATATACTTTCGAAAAAAATTCTCTAGCATTAAAACTGTTTTCTGGGTATTCAAAATTCCGTTCGGCAAAAACTGTTGAAGTAACCCCGCAAAGCCATCTTAAAAAGGCTTTGGTTTCGAATTGTCAAAGCTTCTTGCTCAAAAATCTCCAAGTCAAAGTGTTGTTCACTTTACAGAAAATGGCAAAATCAAATCGCTTCGAGCCATCACTGGCACAAGAGCTGCTTGAAAAGCAACGATTGGTAAATGTAGAATAGCCATTTAATTTACGATATTTACACCCATTTCATGTATTTGAGTGTTTAACGTTGGGCTGGGCGGTGCCAGCGCGATTTGGAACAAAGTTTGTAATCTCTTTTGCCACTGCAGGTGTGCTGCTTGTGTGTGGCAACTAAATGCCAGGCGCTATTTTGCTCGGTGGCTGGGCTTTTTCTATGCAAGTGTGAATGCAGCCAGATATCAATTCGTGTATGTATGAATGCATGCATGAATATGTGTGTGTCTGTGTATGTGTGTGTGTTTTTGCATTTGTGAACGGCAGCAATTCATATTTGTTGGTCGAAAGTCATTTTTAACGTCTTTTTCAAATCGTGTGCAAAATTACAGAACGTGCTCGAAGCGAAGCATTAAAGTGGCCAAGGACAGCACTGAGGCTGGCAGCAATACAGACTTTGCGCCTCGGTCAGCATCCAATGTCGAGCCAGAAACAAAAGTAAAAACCAATTCAAAACCGAAACCAAATCGAGCTTAGCCAGCACAAATGGACAAAAAGTGCCAAAGAAGAAGAAGCAGTGAAAGCGAAATTTGCAAATGTCATAATTTGCAACGGAAGTGGAAGCAGCAGCAGCAGCAGCAAGAATTAAGTTGAATTACGCTTCGTACACGTGTACGACAGTCAAACTCAAAGGCGGTGGTGGCTGCTGCACCTGGCCTGGCCTGGCCTGGTCCGTTCTGCGTTAGATTGGGTCGAGTTGAGTTGGCGTTAGTCGAGTCGAGTTGAGCGAGTGTGAGTGTGTTTATTTATTGTGTGCATGACTAAGCTCGGCGTATTTAAGTTGCTGCATGCATTCGGTCAAAACAACAAAACCCCAGAAAATCACCAACAAAAATGGAGCAACGAAAAATTTTGCCACAGCAGGGCAAGTTGTGGAGGGGAAGGTGTGTGGAGAAGTGGCGAAGCGATTTGGCGGAAATCAACAAACCGAAACTGAACGCGAAATGGTGCGCAATGGCAAGTGAGGGCGGGTTGACACACACACACACACACACACATACAAACACTAAAAATTTATTTGTATGCTTAAGTTCATAAAGGTATGCCGACTTCAAGCTGGCAACTGCTATAGTTGCACACACACACAAACACACACACACATATCTTCGAATGCATATGAACGTGTACAGCTGCGTACAATTGTATGTTACTTATGTCAGCATGTGGCTGGCAGCTTGTTGAGGGTTGCAGATTAGTTTAAGCATTCGCCCGGTTTTATTCACCTTTTTACGGTTGCGGTGCGCTGCGCTGCGTTGCGGTGCTGGCTTGCCGTCGTTTGGCCTTCAACGGAAACGGAAAAGGACATTAGTGAAACAGCTGGCGTATTTCATATTTGTAGCCGGCGTTGTTGTTCTTGTTGCTTGTTGTTGTTCACAATATTTGTTGCTGTATTTGTCGCTTTCCTTCCTCGCTTCCTTCCTACGTTTCTCTCAACTCGCTGACGCACACACCGTTGTTGCTGTTGTATGTTTGTATGTTGACTTGTGTTAGTTTGCGTTTTGGTTTCCGTTTCCGCATTTTAAATTATTATCACACCAAAGCAGCACTGGCCGAAATCCTGAATATGTGGCCGAAGTGAGCAGCAAGCAAAGCGCAATTGTTAATGTGTGTTTGTGTGCCATGCTGATTGGCTTTGGCTCCACCTCTTGTGTGTTTGTGTGTGTGTGTGTGGGGGTCGTGTTGCGGTTTCTGAGTTTTGTATAAGACGCGCACAGGTGCACCGTTACTCGCGCTTTGCGTTTACGTTTGTGGTTAAGCGCGTTCATGTGGTTACAGAAGTTTGTGTTATTAAAATTTTGGTGGATTTCGATAGAGTTGGTTTTGCTTATAGAAAAAAGAATAAACAGTTTGATATATAGAGTTTTGAAATTTGAAAAGTTAATGAAGAAAATTATTGGCAGAAAATGTTTAGTGCTGAAACAGCCTTCGCCCTGGACGCCAAATGGGGATTAGCTAGGACCCCAACGAAGATGACATTTTGGCCTAAGCAGATTAATCGGTTGCAAGACAGACATTTGGCTAAAGCCAACGCCGAAGGTGAATAGCTAAAAAAAAGGTGAAAGTCAACGCAATTTTTTTTCATTTTGTGAAAAATATTTAAACTGAAAGCTGTTTGCGGTATGTACTAAAAAATTGATTACTTTCGGACTTGCATTTCGGCCTGTATTTTGCTAGGAGCCGTTTTTTTTCTCTAAGATTAGCACTTATCAACAGCACAGACTTCGACAACAATCCCAATGAATGAAACTCAAGCTTTACGCGTATTCGAAAAGATTCACAAGGGGAAAGTGAAGAGCCTTCAGGGACAATTATTTTTTTTTTTATTAAGATGTCATCACATTTTATTAAGATGTCATCACAAACTGTCCACTGCTGAAACATAGACCTGCAAGAATTCTAAATAAATATATCTAGTTTATATATATATATATGTGGGATCGGGACTAATTGATGGACATAGGCCAATACGGCAACACGGACGGACTAATGACAAGGTGGCAACCCCGCCGAAGGGAAACGAACATGAGAGACGCGGACAAAGGAAACAACGGACAGGACAGGAAAACGACACTTGTAAGCGTAACGTTGAAGCGGACGGATGTATTGTAAAATCGCCAAATTTTAATATATTAAATAAACGCTAAACAAAAAACTAAAAACACAAGACCACATTTGGGGGCTCGTCCGGGAAAGAGAACGCGAAGTTTACAGAAAAATTAAAGAACAAAAATAAGAGAAAGTTTGAACAATATTCGCAGAGCAAGATCGAAAGTGCAAGTGCAAGTGACCAAGGCACATTAATAAGCAACCAATAAACGGCAGAAGCGATCAACGCGAAAGTGCATCGCAGCAAAAACGGCAATCGCGGAGAAATCGTAGTGAGAATTTCCAATAGAACCTTGAGAAAAAGTTAAAAGAATTAATTTTTCCGTTCAAGACAACAAAGTACAGTACCGTAAAGCGGTACTGAAGCGGAAAACGAAATCCGCTGATAATCGCGTGTTCTACAGTAACGGTAAACTCTAATTTCGACCGTTAATGAGTGCGCGTCATGAAGGGGAAATTGAGCATGTTGACCCGATTGAGTGTGACGGTTGCAGGTAGAGTGAATTGTGAGCTACAGTTAGCCTGACTGAGTGCGACGGCTACTGAGGAACTTTTGAGCCTGTTGACCCGACTGAGTGTGACGGTTGCAGGTGGAGTGAATTGTGAGCTACAGTTAGCCTGACTGAGTGCGACGGCTACTGAGGAACTTTTGAGCCTGTTGACCCGACTGAGTGCGACGGTCGCAGGTGAAGTGAATTGTGAACTACAGTAAGCCTGACTGAGTGCGACGGCTACTGAGAAACTTTGAAGCCTGTGGACCCGACTGAGTGTGACGGTTGCAGGGAAAATGCCGAAACCGTGAAAGACAGCTACAAATTTCAAAGCGTAGCAGATTCACGAGTGCAAAAAACAAAACCAGAGAAATCAAAAGCTGCAAAATTTGCAAACAGTGTTTAAAGTAAACAATAATAAAAATCAGCATAGCGAGCAAAGACGGAAGTGCGTAAGGCGAGCGAACCTACGATAGCGTGAACACAGCGGAAGACTTTTTGGAAGCAGGAACGAGAGCGAGTGAATCCGTGTACTTGGACAGAGAAGGTCAATTGGAACCATATGGGAGAAAGCAGACTAGTATAAGATAAGTAAAAAAAAAAAACATTGTAAACGAGGTCCCGTCAAGAACCATGGAGCGACAAGAGATTCTTCGTTTAACCGTCGATGGGTTGAAAGCAAAATTGGCAGAATTGCGTCTGTCGACAGCAGGGAGAAAGGCTTCCATGCAAGACCGATTGTTGGAGCATTTCGGGTTGATTGACGAAAATGAAAGTGATTCTGATATAGGGCCGGATATCCATGATACGGTCGCCGGGGCGGTTAACCAAAAAACTACTCCTTTCACTTTGAGAGACATTGAAGATTCACTTGTTTCATTTTCGGGATCGACATATCCATCGGTAGAACAGTGGGTTGAAATATTTGAAGAAAATGCGGTTGTGGTGGGGTGGAATAATCTCCAGAAATTCATCTATGCTAAGCAACTATTGAAAGGGGCTGCAAAAATTTTTATACGGAGCCAGACTGGCGTAAAGGATTGGGCATCTTTGAAAAAGACTTTGCAAGATGAATTCAGTGCGCGCCTGTCAGCGATCGAAGTACATAAGATATTGCGAAATAGGCGGAAGAGACCGAGTGAGAATTTACAGGAATATTTATACTCGTTAATGGAGCTAGGTGAACCCATTAACCTTGACGAACAAAGTCTGATTGAATACTTTATTGAAGGTATTCCAGATTCCAAATTGAATAAAGGCGTGTTATACCAAGCGAGAACTCTGCGAGAGTTGAAAGATCAGATTCGTGTTTACTATAAAATTAGAAGTCCGGCTTTGTCGCAAAATGAAGCCGCACCATCCGTACAGAATGAAAAGGTTGAAGATAAAGGTGAAAGAGTACCTAAAAAACGTTGCTATCAATGTGGAGAAGAAAATCATTTGGCTAGGGATTGTCGAAATGATAATATAACTTGCTTTAGATGTAAACAACAGGGGCACATTGCAAATCAGTGCAAGGAAAGCCGAGCAACCGACAAGGAAATAAAGTCGGAGCGCGTAAACACCATACGAGACGATGAATTGGTTCAAATCAAGAAAGGGAATGGTATGATTTTTAACGACGTGGCCTCGTAGAGTTAAGATACTTATGTTACAACTTATAGAATTAAGATCATTTTTGTATGGACATAAACGAATTGACTGTTTTGACGTTGACCGTAGACAAAGTCTATAAAGACGAGACCTCGCATCCGAGCCGAATGCGCTATCAGGACGGCCGATTGTGGGATCGGGACTAATTGATGGACATAGGCCAATACGGCAACACGGACGGACTAATGACAAGGTGGCAACCCCGCCGAAGGGAAACGAACATGAGAGACGCGGACAAAGGAAACAACGGACAGGACAGGAAAACGACACTTGTAAGCGTAACGTTGAAGCGGACGGATGTATTGTAAAATCGCCAAATTTTAATATATTAAATAAACGCTAAACAAAAAACTAAAAACACAAGACCACATATATATATCTAGCCGTTTGGCTGGATTGGCTCTAGTTTAAGAGAAATCCGTCTTTGAAGTATGCTCATTTTAGTCGAGTTCGTCGCTTAAGTCTTCGAACGTTTAAATGCTAATAGGTCCTAAATCGTTCCGAATATCGCTTTAAGGTCTTCGGCAAGTTTGTAGATATTTTAACGACCAACAAATTTGCTGAAGACACCAATCCAAAAAAAATTACATTAAAACTGTGTAATTGCGATATGTGCATTTTTTTCGCAGCGCAACGTGGCGTATGAGTGCCATTTAATTATAATACACTTATACATTATAATGTATACTTATACATTATAATGTATAATGTATGTAGCTCGTTGTGCTTATGTGAAGTTTCATTACAACGCTGTCATTCCAACCAAACCTAACTTAACCCATTAGCGCTCAAAACGTCTAAAATTTTTGTACAACTTTGCGATTGTACCAAGCGATGAAATCGGCGTAACGGCTAGTGAAAATAGTCATTCTATATGTTTTCGGGTCCGCTCTACATGATTATGCCATTCGATTTTCATTTTGGTCACAAGGAAATCCAATATTGCGGTGTTTTCGGAAAAAAATGCAAAAATTTCGACCAGTTTTTTTTTCAAATCAATATTTCGTACCGAAATGTGATTGTGATTGCCCGTTGGTATTCGATTATTCGAATAGCAATAATCACCACATAGTATAAAGCAAAGTCGCTGTCGCTGTCTGTCCCTATGTATGCTTATGCTTTGATGGGCGTTGGACAAGGGGCGTGGCACATTTTTGGTGACCCAAATATTTTGCTATATTTGCCCAAACATTTTGCAATATGTTTATTTCAGGAAAAAATTTCCAGCAACTTTGAAAGGAAACAAAAATATTCGATTTTAAAAACTTAAGTGTTTATTCGATTATTCGATTATTCGAAAATTGAACAATTATTCGACTATTCGAAGCACATCGACTATTCGAATAGCACTATTCGAATACTATTCGTACAAACAACTACTATTCGAATAATCGAATAATCGATTTTCAAACAATTCGAATACTTTTAAGAGCCCTAGTAATTACATTATTCGACAAAGAAAGAATGCTTCTTAAGATACAAAAAAATTCAGGACCATATTTTCAAATACTTTTTACATACTTATTTCTAAGTTTTGCCAATTTTCAAGTTTTTACTTTTGAAAATTTTTTTAAATTAAAAGTGAATCAGAAACCTCAGCCTAGAAAATTAAAAAATAAATATTATAAGCAAAAATGCCCACATCAATTTTTTATTTGTATTGAAAGATATAGCAAATTCTTGCTATCTTTGTATTTTTACAATGTTTTTTACTCAGACTAAAAAACAGAAAACATGTGTTTACATTTTTTTGTGAAAAAAGTTTCCACGTTGAGCAGCTCTTGCACACACACTAATTAACTTTTCGCACAGGTTTTTTTGCGGATTTCTTAGTTGGAGTTTTACCTTTCAAATGACATTAAAATCGTTAATTTCTGAGACTATAAATTTTGTTACCGTTGTCTATGGAACGAATCACTGTGCAATGGTTCAAATGGCTTCTAGCCTTCCTGCCCATTCTCACATCATTATCATGGAAGCAGGCAATTGCAACGAAATTGAACGAATAAAGAATTAATCATCGCGACCGTTGAAATTTTATGACTGGCGCTCGAAGTAAAAAAAATAATTTTAATCCCGTCTGTTTGGCATCCAGCCAAGATCGATGTCAAGTTGAAGCACTCTTAAAGTAATTAAGAACTGAACAAAACGTGTTCTGGGATCGGTCAACTCCCGGTAAGAAGAAGAGTTTAGGATTGCACTGGCACAAAAATATTATTAGTTGTGCCTATAGCCATTTTGAACAAGTTCCAAAACTACAACTCCAGTTTCTTTGTAATCAAATCACAGTTCAACTTTATAGTAGGAAATGTCTACATAAACAAACAGCGCGCATTGTTTAAACTTTTCATAGCTCTTTAAGCAGCCGTTTATCTTCTCCACAGAATCATTCAAGTTGCTGTGAACAGTTAAATTCCTTCAGTTCAGCCCACTGCTCTGCCCACTTGTCAGTTAAGTCACTTGTCTCTTGTCACCTCTCTGCTCTACCTATCATAATTTACATTAATTTTACGTCAGCCGCTTGATGTCAACTTGCATTGACAGCTGTCAGCGGCAGTGTGCCAAGATGCGAGCGATAACAAAGGTCAAATGTTGGCTTAGTGAACGGTTTCACTAAATCACTAAATCGTTCGTCGTTCATTCAAGTGTCGCAGCGCCAAAGCGTTTACTAAGATTTCTTATGTACAATTTTTGTATTTACTTGAAGAAATTTTTCACAATTCAAACTATTTGCAATGCGTTAAAATGTGAATATTTTTAAACTTTGCAGTTTTTGTAAAATTTATGCGTTGAAAGCAAAGCATACGAAATAATGAAATATGTAGAGTAACGTTTATTAAAGAGTGTGGGTTGCCACGAAGTTTACACAGTTTTGTTGTATCTGAAATATATAAATAGGAATTAATCTTTGGCCTGGCCGTCGCTAGTCCAAAATTCTATCGTGACGTCGGCAGCACTGGGAAAAGGAAACGGCCCCTTTTCGGTGACCACGAATCCGTGCAGTCCCGTGCTGCCGATGTAGGAGCGCTCTGGAACGGTCCCTCTTCGGTGACCACGAACCATGCTTACTCCCGTGCAAGTCACGATATTTCAAAAAGATGGAAAGGATGGCTGGCCGTTTGGTCGGCTATGCCCGATCTCTTACCTCAACAATCTGTCGAGGAAGCGATACCAAACTGGCGGTGCATGTCCCTTTTACCTACTTTCGAACTTAAACCTAGTTAGAATTACTGTGTCCGTGCTGTAAGTTAAACGCAAAAAGAATGTCCGCCCCTGTGCTTATGCTATGCTTTTGTAGTATGTATTGGTAATGTCTCCCCCTAGAGTTATGCTACGGTAATGAGTGCCTTGCTACAGTCTCCCCCTTTGGCGTGTGGGACCCGCCCCGGGCACACGCCAATACTCCAGGATTTCTTGGGTCGTCCACGCTTTCTTAACGGGTACATTGGAGCTTCTGCGACTTCGTCATTAGTACCCTTGTAGATGGCTAACGCTGATGAGTGGTAGGTCCCCAATGGCAGGTTGGGATTCTCTCGAGCTGCTACTTCAAATGCGCTAGAGCCGATTTTCCTAATAATGATGTATGGTCCATCCTTCTTTGGCACAAATTTTGCTGTCATCCCTTTCGCTGCTTGGCTTAGAACATGCGTCGTCACCATAACCTCCGTACCCACATCAAGATCCGGTTGAGGCCGTCTATGTTGGTCTTGTTGAATTTTGTTGCGATCTTGAGCTTTATGCTCAATGTCTCGTGCATTCTTGAAGACATTCATCAGGTTACGCAGATAAGGGGTGATTTGCGGTATGAAGTTGTCTTTCGTATCTATGGCTCTAACATCATGTTGTACGTCATCTAACGTACGGAGTTCCCTACCGAATGTAAGGAAAGCTGCGCTATAGCCGGTGCTTTGGCATTTCGCGGTGTTCATTGCAAAGCGGATAGTTGGTAGGTTCACGACCCATGTGTCGTGGTGGGTTTGGACGAGTATTGCTAGTTGTGCTTTCAAATCTCGGTTCTTTCGCTCAACCGGGTTGGCCTCAGGGTGGTAAACGGGGGTGAGTCGTTGCTGGATACCTAGGTAATGTGCTACTTGTTGCATTATGGCTGACACGAATTGTACTCCGTTGTCGGACTTCAAGCTGCGCGGTATTCCATAACGTAGGAACACTTCTTCGATCAGGATTTTGCTGCAATTTTCGGCGGATGCTTCCTTTAATGGAAATATTTCCACCCATCGCGAGGCTACGTCCTCGGCTATCAGGATCCACTGGAAACCTTCCTCTGTCTGTGGCAACGGCCCGAAAAGGTCTACTGCTACGATCTCAAATCTATGTTTGCTGCTTGTTGTTTGCAGCAATCCATATGGCTTCATGTTTGATGCTTTAAAACGTTGGCATTCTATGCAGGATTTCACGTACTTTGTGATTTCAGCTCGCATACCAGGCCAGAAATATCGCGACGTTATCCTGGCTATGGTTCTTTCTGCACCGTAATGGCCTGCTGTGCTGTCATCATGATATAATCTTAAGATTTCTGGGCGTGCTTTTACCGGCACTACGTATTGGGCATCTTCCAGATCGTCATTGCTATGACAATATAATACTCCGTCGTTGAGAATGTAGCCGCGGTTAATCCATCGGCCTATATTTTCATCGTGGGCTTCAAGCGAGGATACTATATCTTTTACTTGTGGGTCTTCATGCTGCTCTCTCCGCATGTCGGCGGCGTTTTTATGTGGGAAATCTACCTGAAATGATAGCAAATTGGCTGATTCTACTTCCTCCCCTTCGTCACGTGGTGGTCGTGATAGCATATCTGCAACAACGTTCGACTTCCCGGGCGTGTATTCGATTTTGAAGTTGTATTGTTGAATTTGTAAAGCCCATCTTGCTATCCGTCCGGTTGGTGTCTTTACGCTCAACAGCCATTTTAATGGTTGGTGGTCTGTTGCCAAGATCAAGTCAGCCCCTTCGATGTAGCCTCTAAATTTAGCACAAGCCCAGATTATGGCGAGGGCTTCACGCTCAGTCGTGGAGTAATTACGCTCTGCACTTGTTAATAGGCGGCTTGCGTATTCAATGGGATGCTCTTCGCTGCCCTCCCCCTGGAGTAGAACTGCTCCTAGCGCATATGCACTAGCGTCCGTCTTTATGATAAATGGTATGCCGTCTTGCGCTTGTTTGAGGATAGGAGATGACGTCAGTAGTCGCTTTAATTTGAGGAAGGCATCGCGTTGTGGGTCCTCCCAAGCCCAGGGCTTGTTCTTCTTTGTAAGATCCGTTAACGCCTTCGCAACCTCGGCATAATGGTTGACAAATCTCCTATACCAAGAGCACGTTTGTATAAATGATATTACTTCTTTAACGTTCCTAGGCTCACGTCGCTTGAGTATAGCATCTATCTTTCCTGGATCTACAGAAATCCCTAATGGTGTAAGGACATGCCCCAGATATTTTACTTCCGGGCAGCAAAAACGACATTTTGAACCATTTACACGTAGCTTAAATTTATTTAAACGTTTAAATACTACATCGAGATCATTTAGGTGTTTTTGAAAGGTGGCCGAACATATAATGATATCATCCAGATATGCTAAGATTTGCACCTCTGGTAATGCTGTCTTCAATTGGTCAATGAGTCGTTGGAATGTCGCAGGTGCGTTTCGTAATCCAAACGGCATTCTTTATTTGGTGGTAACCACTTTGCAGGTCTAAAGTCGTCATATACTGCGTGCTCTTTGCAGCTTGTAAAAGGTCATCCATCCTTGGCAACGGGTATCTGTCTGGCTCGGTTATAATGTTCAGTTTCCTGTAATCGACGCAGACGCGTACGCCACCATTCGGCTTGGGTACCATCACGACAGGCGCCGACCAGGGTGACTCACATTCCTCCAGAATACCGAGATTCAGCATTTTGTCGATTTCGTTTTTCAGCTCACGGGCCTTTGGGAGAGACAGGCGATATGGTAGAGAAGCTATCGGGGCATGGTTCCCTGTGTTGATGCGATGCTCAGCGTATGGTGTTGGTTCCGTGATTTCGCCGAAGACGTTTTCATGCTTGCAAAGGAGCTGATCTAGCATCGACAGCTCGTCATTGTTCAGATTCGTTCCGTCAGTGTGTTTAATGTGTCGCACCTCCATCATGTAGAGCTTCGTAAAGACCACCTCGTTGTATGTTTTGCTTGAGACTTTTCTACCATCCATGACGCCAGTAAATAGGTCCGGTCCGGCTTTCCGTTCCGGAGTAGTTTCGTCCTTTCGCAGCGCATCCCTGAATATCGCTTGTATGGCATGTGGAGAGTAGTCGTTCTCCCGCAGCTCCGGCCCGTAATTCTCGAACTCGGAGAGGTATACTTCCTGTCTATAATGCTTTGGCTCGTGGTTAAAGTTGTGGAACGGTCTTCTCTTTTGGACGTTAGCCACCTGAATGCTCTCAACTACATTGAGTTTAAGAGGTAGTGCTTCTGCGAAATCGAAATGAGTTTGTGGGCAATTTTCGAAATACCAATATTTTTGCCCCATATTCATTACTATCCCGACTTGTTCCATGAAGTCTGCACCCAGCAACGTGCGATTGTGTGTAGCATCGGACAGTATCATGAACTGTATGTTCAGACACCTACCGCCGATTACTATTTTGCAAATAGTTGTCAGGCATTCCTGTAATGTTGTGCTGCCGTCTGCCAGCGAAATGTCACACTTCATTTTTCGATACTTGCAGCCATGGTAGTCCATAATTTGCTTCAAGTTGGAACTGGCAACACTAGTGCGGGCGCCTGTGTCGAAGTATGCCTGGCCCGGTACGCCAAAAAGCTGAACGTTCGCAAGTGGTATGTTGCTTCCAATTGAGTTTGATGTGAGCGCATTAAAACTCACCGCGCCTCCATCAGGCTTAGCTTTGCCACTAGTACAGTAAATAGGTATATTTTACTAAAAAAAAATACTTAATGGCTGAAATTTTGAGGGTGTGTTCGGGGGCATGTCCTGAGTCTAAAACTGAGTTTTCGTATTCGAGGGGGTGGGGGAAGTTACTACCCCCTGCTAATTTAGGGGTGAGTTCGTTTTAATTCCGTATCTCCGAAGCTATTGCTCGTACCGTCAAGTCCTAGGGATCAAATTTGTGGAGAATAAAATTATCTATCTAATGATAATAAAATCGAGGTCATAGGTCGATTAGGTGAATCACAATGGCCGGTCAAAGGTCAAAAGTGAGGGATAGTTTTTCGTTTTTCGTGAATACCGTGAAACCGGTAGGTTTTTTCGCATACTGCTTCGATACCATTTTAAGAACCTGAAATTACCTACAAAATGAGTGCTCGAACACTCATCTACTATAAATAGTTTGCCGTCAATCCAACGACCAAGTTGACCGCGCGCGCTGTACGTGCGAGCCGCGCACTAGTGGAGTGTGTCAGTCGGAAAAGAGGCCGAAATCCGGTAGTCTTCTTGGACACGACGAGACTACTTCCCCACTGTTTTCGAGGGTGCTGAAGACGATGGTGCTGAGGAATTTGCTTTTTGGGCGGGGGAAGACCCTCAAAAGGGTTAAAAACCCCCTTTTTACGCCCATTATGGTAACAAAACACATCTATGGAAAGCTTTTGTAAGGCAATATGGGTATCAAACGAATCAGCGTGTCATTGCGGCAAACATAGGCTATAATATAATCGACCACGCCCACTTTCCGCGCCCACTTAACTAACAAAACAAAACTACACTATCTGTTTGTAACTAAATGTCGATGTAAAATGATTCTGTGTTTCATAGGGCTAAACATAGGTTATATGAGATTGACCATGCCTACCTGATACGTTTTCCCGCCACGCCCACTATAATGACAAATATATAAACAGATAGTGTAGCTTTGTTTTGTTAGTTAAGTGGGCGCGGAAAGTGGGCGTGGTCGATTATATTATAGCCTATGTTTGCCGCAATGACACGCTGATTCGTTTGATACCCATATTGCCTTACAAAAGCTTTCCATAGATGTGTTTTGTTACCATAATGGGCGTAAAAAGGGGGTTTTTAACCCTTTTGAGGGTCTTCCCCCGCCCAAAAAGCAAATTCCTCAGCACCATCGTCTTCAGCACCCTCGAAAACAGTGGGGAAGTAGTCTCGTCGTGTCCAAGAAGACTACCGGATTTCGGCCTCTTTTCCGACTGACACACTCCACTAGTGCGCGGCTCGCACGTACAGCGCGCGCGGTCAACTTGGTCGTTGGATTGACGGCAAACTATTTATAGTAGATGAGTGTTCGAGCACTCATTTTGTAGGTAATTTCAGGTTCTTAAAATGGTATCGAAGCAGTATGCGAAAAAACCTACCGGTTTCACGGTATTCACGAAAAACGAAAAACTATCCCTCACTTTTGACCTTTGACCGGCCATTGTGATTCACCTAATCGACCTATGACCTCGATTTTATTATCATTAGATAGATAATTTTATTCTCCACAAATTTGATCCCTAGGACTTGACGGTACGAGCAATAGCTTCGGAGATACGGAATTAAAACGAACTCACCCCTAAATTAGCAGGGGGTAGTAACTTCCCCCACCCCCTCGAATACGAAAACTCAGTTTTAGACTCAGGACATGCCCCCGAACACACCCTCAAAATTTCAGCCATTAAGTATTTTTTTTTAGTAAATGGGATTTATTTGTCTCTATTTACTGTACTACACTGCATGTAGGGCAATTTGAGCGGATATACCCCGGCGTATTGCAGCCGTAACAAGCCAGCTTTGGCCTAGCTTGCGTTGCTTGGGCAACCACCGTCGCCGCTGCTGCTGCGTTCTTGTCTGCCTCATCTTTTCTTATTTTAAGAAAGCAGTTTCCGTCGTCGTGACCTTTCTTCTTACAATATGCGCATCGTGGTGGCGCACTGGTCGTTTCTTGTTTAGCACTGCGCTCGCCGAGAGCATACTCTGCTTCTCGGGCATCCCGCAGCAGGTCGTTAAAGGTGCTGATGTTATGCCGCGCTATCTTGTCACGCACTTGAAGATGCAACGTCCCAAAGAGTATGTCAATTTGTTCGCGCTCCGCAGGTGCATTCGGCAGCTGTGCAAAGAGCGCCCTCCTCTTCAAGATGAATGTATCCGTCGCCTCGTTTTTCTGTTGTTTCGTTTCGCAAATTTCTGCATATATTCGCCATGCCGGCCTTGGTGGCGCGAATGCTTCTCGCAACATCCTCACGACAGCACCAAAGGTATCAGCACTCGATTTTACCCCCCTCCACCATTCGGAGGCATCACCCTCCAGCAACATCGGCATTCCATTCACCGCGTCAACGTCGCTGATGTTTTCCACTAGCTTAAATGTTGATACCGCTGCAATGAACTCTTCCACCTTCGCCGAACTTCTTTCGCCATTGAACCGCGCCGTACAGCTACTGAACGAGCCAACTCTCGAGTTCGCTGTTGAAACCGCTTGCATCAGTTGTTGAAATTGTTCCGCTGAAAAAGTTGCCATGTTGCTGCTCTGCCGCTCGCTTCTTCTAACTGATGTCATACAAAATTGTTGCTTCGTGGCCACTAAGTTGGGCGCCAATTGTAGAGTAACGTTTATTAAAGAGTGTGGGTTGCCACGAAGTTTACACAGTTTTGTTGTATCTGAAATATATAAATAGGAATTAATCTTTGGCCTGGCCGTCGCTAGTCCAAAATTCTATCGTGACGTCGGCAGCACTGGGAAAAGGAAACGGCCCCTTTTCGGTGACCACGAATCCGTGCAGTCCCGTGCTGCCGATGTAGGAGCGCTCTGGAACGGTCCCTCTTCGGTGACCACGAACCATGCTTACTCCCGTGCAAGTCACGATATTTCAAAAAGATGGAAAGGATGGCTGGCCGTTTGGTCGGCTATGCCCGATCTCTTACCTCAACAATCTGTCGAGGAAGCGATACCAAACTGGCGGTGCATGTCCCTTTTACCTACTTTCGAACTTAAACCTAGTTAGAATTACTGTGTCCGTGCTGTAAGTTAAACGCAAAAAGAATGTCCGCCCCTGTGCTTATGCTATGCTTTTGTAGTATGTATTGGTAATGTCTCCCCCTAGAGTTATGCTACGGTAATGAGTGCCTTGCTACAAATATTATTTAAAAGTTTGATGGGATTTCCTGTTGCCGAACGCGTTTTGTAGGCACTTGCCTGCGCTTTTGCGGTCACTTTCACTGTCAACATTATTCAACATGGCCAACTAAGTACCGTAATATGACAACAAAAATGTCCAAGTTGAATTACCCTCCTGCGCGTGGCTTTTTGGTTTTGTTTAATTTTAATGAAAATTACTTTTGACATGTTAATACTTTTTAAATATTCCCACTTGGCACATTAACGAACGGCAAAAAGGTCAACAACTGCAAAGCGGCTGGCGCTGGCTCTGCGCACTCCCGGAATTTCGCTACATGACACTGCCAATTTTTCGCTACCAACAATATTCTAAGAACTTTGGTAATTTTTAATGTCGGTGGAGGTCAAACTCTTCTATACACATTTCAGTGTTAATAGACTTTAACGATTCAAAGGATTGCCTTTTGGGTTCCAGGAAGTGACAATTTTAAAATGAACTACAATGATGTAAAAAGCTGCAACGTTAACTCATTGTCATTCGGCTTTTAAATTTTTCTTCAATAACTAAAAAATTCATAAAATATTTGGCTTTGAGACGCCTTATTGGATATCGCCATTTTGAATTTTTAAAATCAATTTAAACGTTCTCAAGTTGAAGGCTCACATACGCATCCATTTTCCTGCTTAGAATTATTTCTTTAAAATTTCGATACATTTTCGAAAGAGCAAATTTTTTCAATGAAAGAAATCATTTGTTTTGTAAAAAGACTGTTATAACTTTTTCAATTCATACTTTTGTGATATTCTGATTCGAATGATTTTGAATGTTGGGATAATTTTTCATCGAAAAGCATTTTAGTCGGATTTTTTAACTTTTGGTTTTGTACCGAAAAAGTTGGTGAAGAAAGTCCTAAAAAACACGTGTAGTGTTTAATGGGTTAATGTGTTCAATTGCTCATCTTTCAGTTTTTTATTTTAATTTTAGTGTGTAGATTTCTTTTTACTGTTTTCTTATAATTTTTAATGTCTGATTCACCTGTTGCAAATTTTAGTCGACAAATCCCGTTTGATAGAAAAAGAACTTATATCCTTAACTGGAAGTTCAAAAATAATCCAGTCGGGGTGGACAATATGCTATATGACTTTACACAATATATGTCACATTTAACTTCAAAAATGCTGCCAATTATTTTCAGCCTTCATATTGAAACCTTTCCACTCTTTATGTCTAGTCCCTTGAAATTTCTCAATTTTACTCCTGCATATGTTAATTTTTTTTGAAGCCTATTAAAATGGGAATACAAACGGAAGTAAAAGCAACGTGTATATATGTAAATAAATAAAAATGAAAGGTTAACCAAAGAAGGTAGACAAAATAATATTAACCAACAACAATAATAATAACGCAAAAGGACTTTTTATACCTTTTGGCAACAATGGCAAAAATTTGACAGCGTTAAATGACAAAGTTTTTCAATTTGCAGCATAATAAGCGCAGATACACCGGGGAGATATATATATATGTGTGTGTCCATGTGTGCCGGCGGGTATATTTATGAATGGACATTATTCAGCGCTGTCATAAGTGACAACCAGCCGCCACCGCCGCGAAAGGTGTTCAAGCTGACATGCCAAGTAAATGAGTCGCCGTCGCTGGCTGACATGGCGCACGAAAATGAAAACGCCAACACAAGCACCCACGCATACATAAACTTATGTATGTGTGTGTGTGTGTACTTAGACAGTTGTGTGCTCCTCGCGAGCCAACCACGAGACAAACTCACAGTCATATTTGCATATTGCGTTCTGCGTGCCATCGTACGCACAAAAGCCGCACAATTTGATTTGCGCCATTACGCGTTTTTAGTATTAAGTTTGACTACTATAGGAGTTGTACTATAGTACGCTATAGTCGGTTTCTATGTATATATGGAAATTTGTGCAAAAATTATAATAAAATATTATGTTATGCACATATATGGAAATACATAATTTTAGTAAAAATAGAATTTTAAAAAAATGTATTCGTTAAAATCGTATCGTCATAGGGACAAACAATTAAAGTAGTTTAAAAAAATAAAAATATCTAGTACGGTCGAGAGATGTTAAAACCACTTTTGAACACTGAACTACGAGTAGAAAGATGTACATCATCGTCGTAAAGTATGTAGAATAGATGTGACTCATGTTAGTTTTTGAACTCTTTTTGAAAAATATTTAAAACTAAATACTATCTGACAATCGAGCAGCCCCTAATTCTTTGCAAGCTTCACCTTCACCTTAAAACTTGTTAAGGATTGTCGTAACCTCTTTCGTTAACTGGGAAATAGTAAAAAATTATACTGGATTAAAGGCCACACAGGTAACGAGCAAACGAGAGAAATTCCAGGGTTTCATTTGAGGGGGTTCTATACATAACTTATGAACCCAATAAAATTTTAAACCATATTTTCCACCCAAAGTCGTCTACCAAATCGTGGGCTTCGAAGAAATCAGTTGGTTACCCAAATAATGCCAACAATAAGTAGTAATGTAATATAAGGTAATGTAATGTAATGGCTTGTAATGTAATTAAATGCAATGCAATGCAATGTAGTATAATGTAATGTGATGTAACTTAATGTAATCTAATATGATGTAATGTATTGTAATGTAATGTAATGCAATGTAATGTAATGCAATGTAATGTAATGCAATGCAATGTAATATAATGTAATGCAATGCCATGTAATTTAATGCAATGCAATGTAATGTAATGTAATGTGATGTAATGTAATGCAATGTAATGTAATGTAATATGATGTAATGTAATGTAATATAATGTAATGTAATGTAATGTAATGTAATGTAATGTAATATAATGTCCTGTAATGCAATGCAATGCAATGTAATGTAATGTATTGATATATCATGTACAATGTAATGTAATGTAATGCAATATAATGTATAGTTATGTATTGTGATATAATGAAATGTAATGTCATATCATTTAATATAATGAAATGGAATGAAGTGTCATGTAATGTAACGTAATGTAATCTAATAAATTGTCATGTTGTGTAATGTAATTAAATTTTATGAAATGCAATGTAATGTAATGAAAAGTAATGTAATGTAATGAGATGCAATGTAATGTACTGTAATGTAATGTATGTATTGTAATATAATGTATAATGTAATGTAATGTTATGTAATTAAATGTAATGTAATGTCACGTAATGTCATGTAATGTAATGAATTGAAATGTAAGGATTATGTTAAGAACCTAAGCTATGCCGAACAATGAACCAACTGTAGGGGACAACGCCAAGCGAAATGGTTTTTAGTGCCAGGCAGAGAAATATGAACGCCACTTTTTTTTTAAGAAAGAGGATTTTTTGTATGCTCATTAAAAGCCTGACTGGTCATATCCGACTGGTCACTGTCCATTTCGGGTATCATCACAAAATATGGAAAACTACACCTTGGAAGTTTTAATGATATACAATCAGGAAACATCCATACGGGATCCCAGTAATCGGCGTACTTTCAGCAGATAAAAAAATGTCTCAGTTGGGGCTTGCAAACTCAGCTCCTGAAAGAATCGGGATCATAAGTATTATAAGACCCCACATAATATTATATAACACATAAAAATATATAATAAAACCCCAAAATAATAATTTAGAGCATTAAAAAAAGTTTGAACAATCATTTAGGTTGAAATGAACTGAAGAAGTATGGAGGCGCCTGGACCAAGGTTTTGCGGCATTGGTAAACTGCTAACAGGTTTTATGGCCAGTAAATAAGTATTAGGAAATGGATATCACTACCTGGAGATCTATCAAGCGTATTCTAGATTAGGTTAGGGGGCTGCCGCTTTTTTGACATACACTCAATGACACGTTAGAGTATCTTATTAAAAGTATAGAACACTTTCATTGGGTGTTTCTAAGTCAGTTTAGCAGGTACTGCTTGTGTATAAGCGGGAAAGGGGGTACTGATTAAATGTTTATCATTTATTTATACAGTAGGGAAATAGGACTCCTCCTTTAGCTAAGCTAGAATGTTTGATGATGCAGAATTATTACAGACCACAATCCTTGAAGACTCATATTACCAATGCAGATCTCATAAAGTATTTAACTTGCATATGTTATAAGAATGTGGCACTTAGGGTAAAGAGCATATTTTCTATATGTTTGCTGATACTGTGGGTATATTTTAATTCAATTTTTTTTTAATCCTGTGCGGTGTTTTCTCATACCTCAACTCATTTCAACTCCAATATTCCATGCTCTAGTAAGAAGATTACAATACCAGTTTTGGTATATTGAATTAAGCTTCAAATGTTTTTTAGTTGAATTGGAATTACTCACAACCAACTCCGAATTAAGGGGTAAGGGTTAACGCTTTCAAAAAATCAAATTTTTTTTTGGTCTTATCTTATTGTCAAACATTTCAAGAATATATTCTAAAAATTTTAAGTCGATCGGAGCAAAACTGTTGAAGTTATGGTCTATAGTTAGCTTATTCTCTTCTATTGTTCTGGTCCCAAAACTACTTTTTCAAAGCCCGTGTTCACTGTCATTTAAAAACTACTAAACCGAGTCATTTGAAACTTGGTACACATTTTCTACATATAAAATACCTCCCCCCAACGTTTAGTAAAAAAATTTTTTTTACATTGAGGGGGTTTCCCACCCACAAAATGGCGGAATTTTTCGTTGAAAATAGCAGTTTACACTTTAGATGGCCACCAAAAATTTTTAACTGAAAAAAAAAATAATCGGTGAACGTTGGACGGAGGATTTGATAATACTTTGACTAAATTTTAATGGTTTTTTATTTCAGATAATTTCCGACCGAGATACAGTGAACACCGCAAATTGAATTTTTTTTCAAAGACGTTCTGGGGCAAGCTCTGTCACCGGCTTGTTTTGTAATATTTATGCATGAAAAAAATTACAGAAAATTGTTAAAAGTATGCTTAATAATGTACAAAAGGTTTAAATAAATTTGATCAATCCATACTTTCAAAAAAAAATTCATAAAAGAAGTGTTTTTTTTACGGTTAAACCCCTCCCTC
This sequence comes from Melieria crassipennis, assembly GCA_963668005.1. Classification (NCBI taxonomy): domain Eukaryota; kingdom Metazoa; phylum Arthropoda; class Insecta; order Diptera; family Ulidiidae; genus Melieria; species Melieria crassipennis. The sequence continues at coordinate 28,136,721 of OY764961.1, read as the reverse complement.
CCCCCTTCAAATGCCTTCAGACCTTACACAATATTTGAATGTTGCGCTGTATGACATTTCAAAGTGTCAACAAGCGCGGCGTGAATCCGAATATCCAGCTTCCATTCGACACACTTTGCTACCCCCCTTTGCGAAAGGGGATACTGTGAAGAATTGTTGCTGTCTGACTTCCTCAGCTGCACAACCAAAACCAGGAGAATTGTCCATGACCAGCCTCGTCGTACCGCATGACATATGAGGTCGCGCACATCACATCACGCGTAGCGAAATAATTTTCTTTTGTCAAGCGCGGCACGCACGAGCTGCAGCACAAAGGTACAACGCGAAGGCAGCCCCAACAAAAACGCAAAACAAAGCGCCCAAAGAAGGCGGCTAGGAAAGTCAGGCAAAAACCTTGGCACCAGCTAACAAGCGTTACTAAATAGCACCTGCACCCGCAAAGAAGTCCGCTTCCGCCCCCCGACGACTGCAACGCCGACTGCGCGTTGCTTTTTTCGTATATTGTCAGCTGTCAAAATGTCAACGCGCGCTGGCTGCGCACGTTGTGTGATTGTGTGCGTCTCGTTCAGTCGTCGACGAGCGCTGGATGACCGCATTTGTTACCGTATTTGTGTGTGTGTGTGTGTATGTGTGTGTGTGGGTGGCCGTAATAATGCGTGCATGTTACGGCGTTCTCCCGCACTCGACTCAACAGTTTGCTCGGCACAGCACACACCGACTGCGCCGCATGCAACGCCCAACACGTCATTTATCCTTTTTACACCTTAACCACCGCATCAGTAAATGTGCGGCGAATGTTTGTGTGCATGCGAGCGAAAAAAAATCGTCGTCATTCTGTGGGGACGCGTTGCTATAATAAAGCGTGAAATTATGCGCAATTTTATGAAATGGCCACGTGTCCATTAATGTACCGTCACATATGCACACACACGTATTAATATAATTGTTTTCACAAATGCGAACATGTCAAAAATGCGAACAAGTTTGTAAGCTTCATCATAAAATGCGGCCAAAAGGCATAAAGAATTATCAGATACAACGCAAACATACAAGAAATACAATCAATTTTAATCAAGCAAAAGTGTGGCAGTGTGTCTTGACCGACTTTTTTGAATACAGCAACTAAATAGAACAAATGCCACTTTGGCTAACAATGACAAAGAGAGAGAGGAGTTGTAGGTTTAGTTGAGAAGTAATGCATTACACATGCATTAATTTAATTTTACTTTAGATAATTTTTGGCTGGAATCAAAGAAGAAGAAACAAAAGAAAATTTTGCTTATTTTGGATAATGGAAAATTTATTGGGCCCAATAAATCAAGTTGTTGATCCCGTCTGATTTTTATGAAAAAATACCTGTCTAATTATTTCTCATTTGAAGTGAAGTCAAAAGGCCCAGAAAATCTTGTTTCTCCATACAAACTCTTAACCCATCGTTGACCCCATCAGAATTCGGTTTTCAAAAAAGTGAAAAACAAGTGTCGATTATTTCACATTTGAAGTACTCTCACCAAGTTCGAAGTCAATAGGACCATTAACTCGTGTTTTTTACAGTTTCTTCATACAAACTTGTTGACCCTTTCAGATTTTGATTTTCGAAAAAATAAAAAAAACACCTATCGAATTACTTCACATTTAATGTACTTTCACCCAGGTACCGTAAAAATTATGAGCTAAATATAAAATTCAAAATATAAAACTTATTTTTCGATTTTTATTTTCCGCTCACTGAATAAAAATTATTTGTTGATTTTTTTGTTTTGATCAGAAAATAAAAATCATTTGTTGAGTTTTATTTTTTTGGGGAAAAATAAAAATTATGCGGTGAGTTTTATTTTTCACTTGCAGAATGAGAATTATATTTCAGTTTTTTTTTTCAACACAAGATAAAAATTACGGGACGAGTTTTTGTTTTTGATTCAAAAATAAGCCTCATGTGGTAAGTTCAATTTTTCAAATTGTATTCTGAAAATTATTTTCTAAGTAATACTTTTCAAAAATTAAAAAATCAAAAAATAATTTTTATTCGGTGAGCGGAAAATAAAAATCGAGAATTTTTTTTATTGCTTTTTTGATAACTGCTTTTAAAAACAATCACTTTATTGCACTACATGATACATCTGCAATGCTTCCTTCATCTTGATTTTTTTGATTAAAAATATTGCGATAATAATTATTTACGGTCCCGGCTTTCACCAAGTTTGAAGTCAAAAGGCATAAAAAATCATGTTTCTTCATACAAATTTTTAATCCTTGGTTCACGCCTTTAAGTTTTGAGATTCAAAAAATGATAAACATGTCGCAAACTATTTTTGATTTCAAGTATTTGCACCGGTTCCATCGGTTTAAGGGTTTTTCGTAGCCTTCCCGTATACGCACTTTAACCCATGGTTGACGCCGTTAAATTTTGATTTTCGAAAGAATAAAAAATACGTGTTGAATTATTTTTCTAGTCTCTGCTCTCTCTAGACTCAAGGCCCAAAGCAACAAAAGGCTATAAATCGTGTGAAGTATATAATAGATATTCCAGATAGAGGTCTACGCTCTATAGAAAGCTGTCGAAATGATATTTCGGAGCCATTTCTTCCTCGCAATTCGTCGTTTTTGTGAACAACCAAAGCATTACAAGACTTCAACATCACTCTTGAGGGCAACTATACATGACAATGTATGAACGATTCCTATGTTTTTGTATGAAAGTATACAAAAGATTGAAAGTCTTTGTAAACTCTCCTGACTCAACAGAAGTATCTATGGCACCAGCCATCACTTATTTTAGTTGAGCTACATATGTATGAATCAAAGAGATAAACAAGAACGATAAATATATACTATGTTTAAGTTGGATCCTTAAAGATGGGTTCCGTAGTTGTGATCAGCTGCTGCATCACAGAAGGTGTGGTCAGTAAATATTGTCACGATAAATCTTGTCACTCATTGATATTCATGGAGCTATCAATGCTATATCGTTTGTTATTTTTTTTATAGAGGTGGAAAGCAAGTAATAGGCTTTAAATAGTAATAGACTTTAAACCGCTAAAACCACCTCACTACTGTCCGTGACTCCCCCTGAAACCATTGTTAGGCATTTCGTCCAGAGATGGTCAACGCGAAAAGTTTAAAAGTCTGTTAGAGGTCAGTCACTGCCCATGGTCGCCTCGTATAACTGAGCCCATAACTTGGAAGAACCCATTCTAAGCAACAATGAAGCTCAAAAAGATTGAGGGTTTTCTGTACAAAGCAAATATTTTAAGGAAAGATGGTTACGCTTCTGAACCCATATTCAAAGCTCACTGAAAAGTTTTCTATGACATATTTTTCACACTTTCTAGTACAAACCCTTTAAGCTCCGCTTTGCTCTTTTCATACAAAATGTAAAAAACCACAGGCCCTTTTATGACTCAAACCTTCCAAAAATTGTTGTAGCATGTAGCACGCAGCCAAGCGAACCATTTTCGAATATTACCTACGAGCTAGAAATGAAAAGTCGAATTACACAAGATGCTGAAAGATTTAATTTCAATGCAAATTTCATAAACCTTTCCGCAAAAGTGTTCGCCATTCGTGTAAAAATTAAATTTTCTCCACAACACACTCGAGCGAACGAACGAACAAACCTTGAATGGCGCGAAAAAAGCTTTACTGGAGCACAAAAACGTGAGCTCATACGTGACACGCAGACAATTTGCTTCAATTTCTGAAATACGCAGCAGACAAGAAACGCTCGATGCTCGACCGCTTTTGTAGCGCCGCAAAATGTTAATCCTTTTCAATGTCGACAGGACGATAGGGCGTGCGGACGACGGTGAGTGGCGGGATATGTGCACGAGGGTGCGTTTGTGTGTCGGCGTGCGGCCTCAAGCAAATTATTTGTATCCCCGCTGACTTGCTTGAGCTGGCAAGTCGGCGATACAAGACCACTGATAATGTCAGCTGTACAAGACGCCGCTGGCCGGGCGACAGTGGGATTTGACAGCGTTGACAGGGGCAACAATGCGCCCTCGTTGTCGTTCTTTTTATTATTTGTTGCTCGTTTTACGCACTTTTCTTGGGGTTTTTATCGTTGCTGGAAAATAGTCGTTTTTTCCCCCTCAAACATGCAATGCACTGAAAGGCGCTACAGCGCTTTCTAGACTACTGAAGTTTACAGTATCAAACGAAAATTCTAGTTTAGCAAGAACCTTTATGCGCAAAGACCAAAGCAAAGGGAAATAGAGAACAAATTAAGCTGCTCGTTTTTTCGCTTGGTGACAATTTCTGCTTCTTGACCTGTCTTTTAACTTTGTTCGAATGCTGCGAGCATTTATGGCCATCAACAGAGTTTTCAGCGCAAATCCGTTTTTCGTCATTTGCCACAACCGGAAGCGTTGTTACGCTGTGTTGCTCTGTGTTTGTGTGTGAGTGTGTCCGTACACAAACATTGCGAAAGAGTCTTATATCCGTTTGTCGTTGAATGTTATCGGAACTGTTGCTGTTTCCTTTAGATTTCCGAGAAATGTTAACAACATCCTGAATGTATTTTCAAGCACGTTTCTTAAAAATCGTTAAATATTGTTTTAGCAGCAACTTTGACATATGGTTTTTTATGTTTTTTATTATTCAATGATCGTTGATTGTTTGGATTGTTTGGTATGTGGAACTCAATTATCAACATACAACCAGCTCTTATGATGTAAAGACTGAGTCGCCTTCATTAGGATAACTTCATGAATCCAACGGTAAGCCGGAAGTCGACGAGGAGATATTATGGTATCCCAGTTGTAGTTGCTTTCCTGCCAGAATGGTTTTTATCCTGTGGATTCTCTTTGGCAGGGCATTTTTTAAGTATGATAGATGTGGCCAAAGTTACAACAATGTGGCCACAATAAAAATGTTTGTTGAAAAGGATAATGCGCTTTTGAATAAAATAGAAACGAGGGTGACGTATGGAATTTGTCAATAGCATACAATCCAGAATTCATAGGGCAATTACCAAGTACAAAGAATCGATGAGTATTATTTTTTGAGTGAAATTTTTTATTGCCAACATTAACCCTTTCGACCCCGAATTTTACGCTCTATCTCGATATTACTTTTTGGTATTTAAATCATGAAACACTTGCCTGGGAATTATGCACACGACATTTGAAGTCGCCACGCCTCTTTTTTAGAGTTCTAGAGCCAGTTTCCGTTAGAAAAATTTTATCTTAAAACGGGTTAAATAAATTTTGTATCAATATTTTTTAATTACAGAACAGTTCTTTAATATTTATGGAAAAATACAAAATTATCACTTTTTGATTTTATTTAACCATTTTTGAAGAAACAGGGTTTAGATCAAACCCGCCCAATTCGTAGATTTCAATTAGAACACAAACTTTCGCTGAGATCGCTGCAAATTATTGAAAAGATTTTGGGAATAATAGTAAAATTTTTGTAATTTGCTTTGAATTCACTTCTAAAAATATTAATTTGTAGGTGCCTACTTAAATTAAACCCATAAATCAATCGTAGCTTTTGCTATAAGATGACAAATAGGTGAAGTTGCTCTCAGGCAACTTTGGGGTCGAAAGGGTTAAGATGATCTGGTACAAATTAGTTACAGATTACGAACGACATATATGTTATGTACATATAACGAATGATGGAATGCAATTACAAACCAGAATCTTTTCGAAAAAATTTTTGAATGAAACTCTTTCCGAGTACAAAGTGAAATCGGGCTCACAGTAACTTCTTTCTTTCTTGTGAAGAAACTCTGCTACAGCTGGCCTAGGGGGCGGTTTTTTTTAATTTTTACACAGGTCAACATTTAATATGGAAAAAATCATCAGACTTTAAGTAGGTACCCAGGGATTTTTGGGGTCGTTGATTCCGATGCAAGGGTCGGCTAAGCTCTATCATATCATTTTCAAGGTCATTTGAAGGTCAAACTAAGAAATGGTGGTTTCAAAAAATCTAAAAAATTCATACATGCATGATTTTTTTCATACCAAATGTTGACCTGTGCTATAGAAGAACAAGAATAATTTTTCAGCATCAAATGCATAAAATTGCTGAAAAAAGACTGTTCCCTAATTTTTATTTCGAACTTGTCTATAAAAAGAGAATAAATTATATTGCAAGAAATACAAGAATTCCTATTAATTTATTTTTAATTATTACCCGTTAAGTGAATCTTTGATCCCTATTGAAATAATAATTTCCTTTTTATGTATATTTGGAGGGATCACACCTCCATTTTCCTCCATTTTGGCCACCTATTGAAAAATTCTTAAAAAACGAACTGCTCTTTGGTATAGCCAGTGGAAATATTTTATTCTGATAGTAAATATTTGAAAAGTTTTCCATCAGCTTTTTGTCTCCGTAGCTCATGTGACCCTAGAACGAAGTGCCTACCAACATCACAACTCTACAAAATTTTGACAACAGAACCTTGTGTCAGTCTTTGTGAAACGCCTTGTAAATGTTAAGAGCAACAATCTTACTTTCACAGAAACTATGAACATTATTGGGCAAATTTTTGGAGAGGACTAATCAAATGCATATCTTTTCTTTATCTGTACTGGTGTTGCAGTCTGTCAGGCTTAAACACTCTTCATGGCTTCGTGAAACCAAATGCAACCAAGTTGGTTGTTAACTGAAAGAGGAAAACCACGGCCTTTTGAAATGTCTCCAGTTTTGAAATTTCAAGAAGCAAAGAAGCCAATCAAGTTCTTTCAGTCTTCATAAAAGAGAACGACTTATGGACCATTAGTCAAAGAAATCTACTAGAGATTACAATTGAAACCTGATGATTAGTTAGGACGTTAATGACTAAGGCAATTGTCATGAAATTTATGGGGACAAAGAGCAAACCAGTATGTAATCCCCTTCGGCAAATCCGAACAAGGGGCAGTTTTAAGCCGATAAGAATCCGACAGGCTGATGTACACGGATCTACTGGTTTCTCTGATGATTTTCCATCTTTTACGCCAAAAAAATTTCTATTCTATCTATTCTGATGAACACTGTAACATACATACAGTAGAACAATATTTCTTAGTGCCAGTTTCAAAAGTTTAGTGTTTTCAAAAAGATCCTTGATCCATCGAAAGCTGAACAAGCTGAAGCTTGTCTTTTCAGCGCATGTCGGAATTAAGAGAGTTGAAGAACTCAGCCGTTTCATCGTCTCTTCGGTGCTCGTCGGAAAAGAGAGTTGCTTGTTCTAATTTTTGTTGAGATACTCACTCAAGGAAGGTAAAACTTGTGGCGAGTCCTATAATTGACACTTTGTCTAGATCGAGTGAGATATTCTGATCTGCCTGAATGCCTTGCAATCAGAGACCTAAAGTAATATAATTATTATCCATAATTTTGGAAATAAAAAAATTGCCCTTATTTACGAAATTTCTAAAAAATATTGCTTTATAATAATTATTTCCAATAAGAATTTGTTTACGTGACCTGTAACTACCATATTACACCATGCGACAAAAATAAAAAAATCAAAACACACAAAAAAGTCTACATACTCGCGAAACTAGGGACCAAATGTAGTAAAACTGCGGTTTTAGTTTTTCTCTTTGACGTCAGGATTTTGTTTAAAAGGACTTTGAAATTTCAAGGACATGTTGATTTCAAAAAATTATTTTAAAAATTTAGCTCATTGTAGAATAATAATATGAGTATCAAATGAAAGAGAAACATTCTTAGAATCTTAGAAAATTTAATATTTTGGTGCAAAGGACGAAGAGGTACTGAAAGTGTCCTTTTAAATCTTTATCCTGGAATTTCCTTGGAAATTTCCAATAGTTTCTTTTGAAGAAAATATATCTTGAGGAGTAATATGTACACTACCACATCTTTGAATTTCGTTCTTCTAACTTTATTAGTTTAAGATATAAAAAATTTAATACTTCTCACATTTTGGGTATGAATTGATTTTTAAATGTTTCAAATTGACAAACGGAAATTAACTGCAGAAAACAATTTCCACCAACATTTCCACCAACAACTAAACAATTAAAAATCAATTCATACTAAAAATGTGATAAGGCAATGTAAAAACAAATTCTTTCATAAAAGTTATGAAGCAACGTAAAAAAAATTGTCTTTCAAATAATAGCACTGTGCAAGTCCAAATTTTAGACATGGGGGGACCTACTGGGTGAGTTTTCTATAGGTATACTGAGTTGAGATCCACCAGCCGTTTGGTAAGATTGGCTCTAGTTTATGAGAAATCCGACTTTGAAGTTTGGTAATTTTCGTCAAGTATGCCGCTTAAGTAGGTCCTAAATCGTTTCGAATATCGCTTTACTGTCTTCGGCAAGTTTGTAGATATTATAACGACCAACAAATTTGCTGAAGACATCAATCCAAAAAAAAAAACATTCAAACTGTGTAATTGCGATATGTGCATTTTTTTTGAGTGTTATAATTAAATCAAATGTCTTAAAGCAAATGTGTTGGTCGTTAAAATATCTACAAACTTGCCGAAGACAGTAAAGCGATATTCGAAACGATTATCGGGACCTATCGGGGGGGGACCTACTTAAGCGACAAACTTGACGAAAATTACCAAACTTCAAAGTCGGATTTATCATAAACTAGAGCCAATCTTACCAAACGGCTGGTGGATCTCAACTCAGTATACCTATAGGAAACTCACCCAGTAGGTCCCCCCCATGTCTAAATTTTTGAGGGCAAATTTCACGCACAGTGTAATTATCGAGAACGAAAAAAAATGTATTTTTCGTAACATTACGTAACTTAATTTAATTATTTAATTAATTTAATTAATTTTCGCAAATAATTATAATAAAAAAAATTGATGTCGCATTGTAATAGTTACATTGCAATTATTTTCTTATAAAAAACGTATAACAGTTAAGTCTCTGCTTGCAATAATAAACAGTTTGAGTGGCCTGTCGAAAGTTTGTGAAAGTAGATTGTAAGCTTTATTGATTCTTAACTACGGCCATGGGTCCAGTTAAGGTCGAATTTGGGGGAACTAAGATTGCATTTGAATCGCATCGAATCGATTCAATTTGTATTTTTCGGTTTGATAAAACATACTCCCAGTGCTTTGATAGCTTTCGTTCTGTATTGACACTGTCGCCTAATGTCATTTGATTCAAATATGAAATACAGATCTATTGTATGCAGTGACTTCATTGCTCCGCTGCACAGCACATTGACTTTATTTCCCCAATACCAAATTAACTTAAAGCTAATTCAACTTCAATCCGTTGCCAGTGAAAGCCATTCCGCGTAGTTGGCGGCACAAAGTCGTTTGCCATGAAAATCAGTCGACATTTACAGCTTATTGCGCGCGTTCGACTGCAGACACCATAACGCGCGTAAATATTCGCACGCACAACAATCCGTCGTCGAGGCAGTTTGCAGCAGTTTTCGAAAATTCACTTCCTCATTGAGGCGAACGCAAGTTGTGCTGCCGGGCAAGTGTGCGTAATGAAAATATTCCGAGAAGCATTGCTCGAGTACGGTACGTGTGCTTGTGAGTGAGAAACGCACATTTGAAATTCATTTGCGCGCACACGCCCCACTGGGCGTGGCAGCTGGCTGCCGCTGGTGTACGAATGCGGCGCGGCAATAAGTGCGCCAGAATGAGCGCAAATTCGATTGCCACCAACCGGTTCGTTGTGCTGCCTGTGATTGTGTGTGGCTGTGTGTGTGTGTGTACGTCTAAATTGCTATAATCAATTCAAAACACAGTAAAGCAGCACAAGAAAAAAATCCAACGCTGCGCCACATTTCCGTCAGTTGGTGCTGACTTTGACAGTGACGCTGACGTTGACGCGTTACTGCCGCCGAAGAATAATTCCACGCACTAATACGCGCGCACACACACACACACACACGAACGCACTTATGTACCGGATCGAGACCGCCCCCTACTCACAACCGCCCAGCGCCAGGCAGCGGCATTGGCATCGGCATCATCATCATCAACATTCGCACTTCGCACTCGACGGGGAAAATCCAATTTTCCGTAATTGAAATCATTTTCACGTTAATTAACCCCTTTTGTTAGCTTAAAGTATTTTACACTCGCTGCTGCGCACCGCAGTCAGTCGCCGTCGCCGTTGTCAAAGCCGAGCCGCCCCGCCGCCCGGCCGCGCGCCGCCAAAGCAAGTCAAGTCAAGCAGAACACCAGCGAGCGGCAGTCACTGGGAGCGGCAGCCATTGACGCCCTCGCTGTCACTGCGGCAATGACAAGGCGGCTGTGGTGGAGCGACAACGGAGCGAGGCGGAAAAAAGTGCGCGAAGACAAGCGAATTCGACGTAATGCTGCCACTCAAAGCATCTACGATAAAAGTGAAAAAATGTGAAAATCACTATTATTTGGCATGTCATCATTTTGCTACGGTTTATGTGTGTACGGCGCCAAGGACATTGTCGAAGGACGAGCGCTACGAGCTACCGGAACGTGCAGGCGCGCGGCTCGGTGTTACGTGTACATGTAAGGCCTGATAATTCGCTCTATTCGCATAGAGGAGTTGTTGGATAGTTGTTGTTGAGTTGCTTCTGGTGTTCGCTGTCTCGCGCGTACACACACACACACACACAGAACGCACCGTCACGTTGATAAGCGTCTGTTTTTTAATGCGTCAGTGGGTGTGTGAAGCCCAGCAGTCACCCAGTCAGTTGTGGAGTTGTGTCAAATTTGACACTGAGGAATTTCACGCTACAAGGTTGCAGCTGTCATGTAAAGTATTTTGTAGAAAAAAACGAAGGAGTGTTGTTTTTTTTGTTCTTCCAAGAAATGTATCCAATTCAACCATCTCCACTGCATAGGGTTGGTGGTTGGAGATCGATGTTTACGGCAGACCACCAGATTACTAGTCACGAACTTGATGGGCATGAAAAGAGATCCACTATGTGGCACGCTTCGACAAATCTTTGAACAGGCAATGGTTTTAACCCATTGATGCCGGGTACCAGTTCCGCCCATACGATTTTGATACAATTTCATACACGACCTAGAAGTGACCCAAAATGATCAGAAACAAAATATCAGCATTATATCTCTGTACGTTGCTGAGATATTCATTAGGTATTTTGTACCCATTACGCAGCAATGGTTGCAGTGGTAACGGGTTGTTATGGCCAGTTAAGTAAGTCAGTAAGTACGCAGCAATGGTAGCTTTTGTCCATACTTTGTGAAGTGATCAGCTAAACACGTGAACAAAAGTTGTATTTTTTACAGGTAAGTTAGGAGGCAGATTTTTGTGAAGTTCTAAGGCCACTACGTTTCGCCATATTTTCCACCTCCGGAAAATTCACGATTTTTGGAGTCTGGTAACTCTAGCTATATGGCGAAATTTTAGGGTGACCTTCACTAGGTTAAGGTAGTTCCATCTTTACCCTAACTATCCCTATCAATGGTTTTGAGAGATCTCAAACATTGACTTTTTGTGATTTTTTTTTTTTAAATTAATTTTCATGGGTAAAATTTTACCCATTTGGCAGCAATGAGTTAAGAAGGTAAAAAGATCCGGCAAGTGAACACGGCGCTACTAGTCTCCATATCTTGAGTTTGTCCATCTCTTGCGTATTCCATTCTATTCCCTAGAAGAACCTTTCTGGCTCTTACTTTCCTCTTTGATATAATTTGCGTTCTTCCTTATTGAAGCTTCTGAATTTTAACGCTTCGGCCAGAACACTTCGACAGCATAGTTGATTTTCTATCAGTGCTCAGAGCTGCATATGTCTCTTAAACGCGCTCATGGCCGAGTTTGTGTCTGCCAAATTACGTCCTTATCGATATGTCCTTGAGTCGCCTATATTATAACACCGTGCGACAGCATTTTTCACACCTGGAAAAATCCATAAGTGCGTGAAACAAGAGACCAAACATAGTAATACTACGTACTCAGTTTTTCATTTCTACATCCTTTGTCCTTTTAAAAGAACTTCAAAATTTTGAAGGGGATGAAAAATAATGAAAAAAAAAAATACTTAACCTCGTTAAAATATGGCGATATGTATATCAAATGAAAAAGGAAAGGCTCAAAAATTTAAATAAAATTGATTTTTTATCTATTTGTAAAAAAAGATATAAAAAGGGCCTTGAAAATTTTAATCCTTTATATCCTTGAAAATTTATACAGAATTTTCTTGAAAAGTAAGTACGTTAAGACCCAAAATCTCCTTGATCACGTTTAAAAATTTCATTACTCTAACTTTATGGGTTCGAAAGATATTAAAAAAAGGCGGAATCTGCAATTCTAATGAAGTACAAAAATTCCGATTTATTTGAGTATCAAAATTTTAAATAAAAAGATACAAAATCAACGAAGCGAGAATAATGACATTTTTACACGTGATGAAGGAGATTTTGGGTTTTAACATACTTACTTTTCAAGAAGATTCTCTACAAATTTTCAAGGATTACAATTTTCAAAGAACCTTTTTCATATCCTTTTTTTACAAATAGATAAAAAATCAATATTATTTACATTCTTGAGCCTTTCCTCTTTCATATGATATACATATCGCCATCTAAGTTGGTTAAGTACTTTTTTTTATATATTTTTTATTTTGTATCCCTTTCAAAATGTTGAAGTTTTTGAAATGAAATGAAGGATGTTGAAATGAAAAACTGAGTACGCAGTATTACTATGTTTGGTCTCTAGTTTCACGCCCATATGAACTTTTCCGGTGTGATACATTTTTTTAATTTTTGTCGCACGGTGTAATATTTTTATTATCTATTTACATAATTTTAATTCTTAAGTGTTCTATCTTTAGTCTGAAAAGTTCTTTACTTTAGACTTATGTGAAATGATATGGTTTTGTTCAGTGGTCACTTCAGGTTGTGGGGGTTGAAACCCCCCGAAGTATTATGGTCGTCTTTAAAACTACATACAAATTAAAAGGCATATAACTACATAAACATTTATGAATATTAAAGAATTACTTTTTGAAACCCCTCCCAAAATATTTTTCCGAATCCGCCCCCTGATTTTGTTTATACGAAACAGAGCACAGATTGTGAATGGTTTCACTCACAGGATGTTAATCTTCTGATTTACATATTTTAATACCCAATGGACAGAAGTGGATTTGTACTCATGGAAGCTGTTTTAGTTTTGTTTTAAAGACAAAAAATATTTTATCAAAATTGCATTGGAAACTTGTAGTCGTATTGATACATTTGTCCTTGAGTTGTAATTGAATATTCCTGGAGCAACGATAAATTAATTAATTAAGTATTCATTTCTCCTTGACACTTTATAAAAATTAATTAGGAAATGGTTGTCAATCATCTAATTTGAAATAGGACAACCATAAAAGGATAAATTTCAAATAGACAGCTCTGCACACACACACAACTGGAAATAGGTTTGATTCGGTTTAATTTTTTAAAGCAGTCAACGGCCGCTTTCTTTTTAAGTCAACAAAAAACCAGATTGTAAAAAAAGTTGTAATACATGCCCACTTATTGACCAGTGGGGTATTCAAATATAAAAAGCTCATCTCAAAGTTTCAATGTTTCGAAAGTTTCCTATATAAACTGCCTGACGATATTAATCGTCTGTAAGGGCTTTTATACTTTCTAAAAAATTTTCAAAAATTCTATACAGCCGAATCCATGGTTGAACATTAATGACAACATGGGTAAAAAATTAAAAAAAAATCGCACAACTCCGACACTGCGTCCACCCAGCGACTGTTCAGTCTGAGATGACAGCAAAGTAGTGAAAATTATACGAAGTTTGCTTTTCATTGCCACAGCAGGCAAGCACCAAATACTCAAACCCACACACACACACACACACATACATACATACACTTGCAAGGATAAAGCTAAAATCACATGCACTGCAAACGGCTAAAGGACATTGTGCGCATAGCGGCAGTAGCGACGCCCTCTGCAACTTCTTAAAATGGCATATTTCAAAGAACATTGGCTAAGAAAAACTTTCTTTCAAATGTCGGCGATTACGCAAAGCTTAGCTTGCCCGACACACACACACATACAGACTGACACATGCCACACTTCCACGCCCAGCCACATAGGAAGTCATACAATTTGTCTGAATTTGAAATTGAAATGGAATTTCTTTTCCACTTCCGCTGCTGGTGTTTGCTCAAAGTGGGCGTGGAGCTCGTTTTTGCTTCGCGCTTGCTGCTTTTGTGTGTGAAATTCATCGAATTTATAGTATGCGGTTAATTTGTTTAGCGATTTCACATTTCCAAACGCTATTTGAAATGAAGAAATCGAAGAGCAGCGATTTTCATTTTAATTTTCTTCTTTGATTCTCTTGTCGCGCAGACAAGTGAAAGGCAAATCGAATCGACTTACTAAATAGACGTTAATTTAATGTTGACTTGTTTGTATGCGCGATTCTGAATTGACTGTGTGGATGTGCGAAGTAAATTGCTGGAACAAGTCGATGACTTTAAAGAGAAATGGAATTATGATTTATTTTTAATTTCGCAATGAATGAATAAATGAAATTTTACTATAGTTTGGAAAAAATTTGTATTATTAATGTTGTTTTCTGAGACTTAATATACAGAAAGTCACAGAAGATAAATGGCTTAGGTAAAGTAATTTCAATTGTTTAATTGCTGGGAATTGTGGCATTATGTCATAATGACCCAACACACAGTTCTTATGTCACTGTTCTGCTCTTTAGAACCGATTAGTCCATCCCAAGTGGACTCAAGTGTTTTATGAAGTATGGTTTTTGATGCTGAAGAACTTGAAGAAGCATATTTATATATATATATTCTAATATATACATATTCTAAGCTATGCGAAAGTCGGTCATAATTGTTGACATCCCTCCTACTAGATTTGCACGAGAAGGTTCTTGTGATTAAGGGTCCAATGATCTTCTACTAGAAAGTTGTCTAGGCGTCCTTTCTGTCTGGTCGTCGTAGTCTGCAGCTAACATTTTCATCAAGGTTGTGCTGTGCCAAATGCCTTCTGTAATTTTCATGCTGGTTAATTAACCCTTTCGCTATTTTATTGCCGTATGACAACACGCTATTTTGTAGACGTCTGAACCTTCTATGGTTTCAGAAATAAATTTTTTGTTGGTCGTTAGAATAGTATGGACTTTTAGGAATAATACGAAATTAGTAAATAATAATAAAAAAAAAATTTGATGAATATATAAGTTTAAAGAAGAGATATATCTTTACATAGTAAAAAAAGAAGAAGAAAATAAGAGACATATTTATTTTAAATTTTCAATTCAGTTCAGATATTATTATTTTTATTATGTTATCTATTTTATAATATTATTATTATTTTATATTATTATTATTCAGATATAGTTTGTAAATATTTTTAGCTAAAGTAAATTAAGAAGTTATTCGATTTTTAGTTTTGTGTAAACACTTTTTTGTTTAAATATTTATTACAGCCACAACGACATGGTTGCTGTCATAAGACAACACTCAAAAAACAGGGTCCGGAAATAAAAGTTAGAAAAATGATCATGGTATGGTTTTTACATAACCACACAGAAGACTAAATCGATAAATTAAAAATTGTTACTTTTCCCAGTAAAAACTTGCAGCGAAAGGGTTAACGCAGTTACGAATCCCAGAGTCCTTCAAGTAAGGCTTGAAACCTAGTTAGCATTACTACCTAATAATTTCTTTCACCCCGATTGAGATTGTCCACGGTTAATAGTTCTAATAGTAGTACCTTTCGTGATATCTCTAAATTACTGAACTATCGTTTAGAATCGGCAAATTGCTTAAGGGGGGTTTCTACCTTGTGCGGTCAAAAAAATCGATTTTTTTGTTCATGCATTTTTGGATTAATACATGATTGTAGAATACGCCCCCAAAATTTGAAGTTGAAATCTTTCGAATTACGGAAGCAATTTATCGAAATAGGTAGCAGTGTCGAGCGCACCGAGCCGCTGAAGCAAAACTTTGAACGCGTTTTTCTCAAAACTACATTTTTTGACCTTGCGGAAGTGATTTAGGCCACACGAGTTGAGCAATAGCTACGAAATTTTAAACAGTCATTTATCAAGGTCCTAGCTATGGCACGAACTAGGATCTTCAAGAAATAATAATTTTTTCTCATTAAAAATAGAAATTTGTATTGCAAATTTGTATTACAAAATCGCATATATCCTTCCTTTTTCATTTTTTCTTTAAAATCCTAGTTCCAGCCATAGACAAAAGGATACAGAATAAGAAACAATTTCATTTTTGTGTTTCAAGTCATCTCAAACAGCGGCAGGACTTCCGCGAGTAAGGAAGTCCTGCCGCCATTGCTCGATGGCCCCCTCCCTCCCTTTGCATATTTTATCTTGATACTTTTTTTACTTGTACAATAAACATATACAGTGGTGAGCAAAATAATAAGAACAAGGATATGTATGCATTTAAACTTCGCACAAAAATTAAACCAATTAAAAAATTACCATACAAGTTTGCAGACCATTTTATTTATAGGTTTGTTAACAGGGGCTAAGCATTGTTTTATTTTCAAGATTATTTGCAGCCCAAGAAAAGAATGTAATTAACAAAAACATAGAAAACAAGTTGTTCAAAATAATAAGAACAAGTTAATTGTTAATATTATTTTTGCTATTTAAAAGACCAAATCCATTCTTTTGTTTAATATTTTGTGTTGTAGCCCTTGCTGGCCTCCACTGCAATGCACCGCCTATCCATGGAGTCAATAAGGTCTCGACATCGTTGTACAGGGATTGCATTCCATGAAATTTGTGCTGCAGCCCATAATTCGTCCGTATTTTTAAATCTTTTAGTACCAATGGCGCGTTTTAAGTCCGCCCATAAATGTTCAATAGGGTTTAGGTCTGGACTTTGCGCGGGCCACTCCAAAAGATTAACATTTTGCGCTGCAAACCAATCTTTGGCCAGGCGAGAAGTGTGTTTGGGGTCATTATCCTGTTGGAAAATGACTCCAGGGCCCATGACTTGTTCTGCATAGGGAAGCATTTCAGTGGACAGTATGTCAACGTATTTTTGGCTGTCCAAGTTGCCTTTTATGGGATGTATGGGACCCACACCGTACCATCCAAAGCAGCCCCATAACATAATGCTTCCACCTCCATGCTTAACAGTCTTCTGCGTGTATTTAATGTCATACGCACGGTTGATAGGGCGGCGAACATATTTTATGCCATCCGATCCAACTAGGTTTACCTTTGTTTCATCACTTAAAAGTACGCTGTGCCCCTTCGATTGGTTTCTGTCAGCTAAGTGCTTTCTGGCAAACTTAAGTCGTTCTTTCAGATTTTTTGCCCGCAACATCGGCACCTTGCGCACCACCCGGCCGTATAAATTGGACTCCCGTAGCCTTCTGCGAATGGTAGAGCTGCTAACTTCTGCACCGCATTCAAGTCCAATTACTTTTGAGGACTTAAATGGGTCGTCTTTTGCCGCTTTTTATAATTCGCTTATCCATTTTTTCGCTCGTTTTCGTTTTTCGGCCTCGAGTTTCTGGTTTTGGCGTCCAATTTACAGCGTTATGGATTTTGCAGAGCGATATCTTAAATATCGTGGATATTTCGCGATATGTTTTTCCTTCTTCTACCATCGCCCTGATCATTTGTCTTTCCATATTTGTGCAAGTTTTACCGCGACCCATTTCTATGGTTAATGAACAGATTTTTTTTTGTAAAACATGTACTATGCAAGCTTTTATATTTTTATGCAATAACTTACCGTTACGTTAAGTGAATTTTGCGAAAATGTTGCTTTTAGAATAGGTTTGACAACGTGTTCTTATTTTTTTGCACAGTAAAAGTATTCTCGAATCGATAAGAAAAGCGGGTTGCGGACAATGTAGTCATACGATTTTTTGTAAAACAGTAAAATTTGTGTGAAAATTACAGCTAAGACAATGTGGGTATATCAAAAGTTTTGGTAACAACACAGTTTGCTTGAAATATGTGCCAACATAATAGTAAAAGTAGTGTTCTTATTATTTTGCTCACAACTGTACCTACAACTGAAAAAATTTTCCAGTGTTTATCTTAAAAACCTTCCCATCAAAAATTTTTCAAAAAAACATGTTTTCTCGGCCGCACAAGGTAGAAACCTGCCTTAATCCAAACTTAGGTTCAGGAGCACATAAGTATTTTATCGACCCTACATTAGGATTGGCTGGCTCACTTTACTCTGCCCCAACATACCTTCTAACCCTCGGGAACACCTGTTGAGCTTAAGCATGCATTGCAGACCCAGCCAGAATTAAGGATCGTTCAAAGATCGACCTATAATATTAGACATTCGACGGTCAACGAAGTGATCTAACGACTGGTTCAAAAACTTGTGATCGAAACAATTCATAAAAAAGTAAAATCTTTTAAATGCTGGGTGCAAATTAGGTTCTTTTTCTCTAAAAGATTTCCTGCCTATCATATCCGAATCTGTAAAAGATCTTGACATTTTAGAGTCTAAAAAAGACAAGCCTACGCAATGCGTTCGTATCATATCGTATTACATGATCACAAAACATCAAGAAAAAAAAATCGCAGGGCGTTACATCGCGCAATTCTGGTGCCCAGTTGACATTAAAATTTCGGAAGATGATTCGGATGGAAATATTTGCTTTAATAAATCGATTGTTTTCGCAATGATCCAGCGGCTACTTTGACATGGCCATCTCTCGCATATGGACGATGAAACTTCGACAAAAAAGGTGCTCGACTTGGTAGTTGGAGGTCGACGGCGAAGAGGGACAACGTGTCGTTGATGGAAGGACCAAGTTAAGAAGGACGGTCTCTCATCCCTTGTCACAAGTGGGAAGGCAGAGATGCCTAAAGAGAATTTCTGCGGCAGGCCGTAACCCGATAACGAGTTATTATGTCCAGGTAAGTAAGTTTTCAAAATGAATCACAGATATTCACAGATATAAAGCAAACTATTTCCCCTTAGGTGATGAAGTATTTGAGTTTAATGTTTGTTGGTCGTAAGAATCTCTGCTAAGTTTACTAAATACCTTTGTAGTTTGATGGGAAACATAACACACCAACATAAGAGGACAGTGTAAATTCAGTAATTGTCATTTCGCTTAAGCATAAACAACAACAACGACTTTCTTTGTGCTTTAATCATGTCAAGCGTTGTACCAACAAAACACATTTTGCGGGAATAGGAGGATCTTTCTGCACGATAACGTTCGACCACCTGTTGAAAAAATCATCCTTGAAGACTTTGAAGGCACTTCAATGGGATGTCCTACTCCATGGCCATGTCCTGACCGAGCAGTGCTTCACTTTTCACGGAGAAGCCAAAAATTGCGTCGATACTTGGATCAAAGGACTATATATGTATGTCGCAAGCCACATCCTTTAATATACACAGAACCATATAAAATATTTAATAGAAAAAATATAGCTGCTCCTGCAATCGCAGATTAATGTATAACTTTACTTCTGGTCTGTAAGGATTTCCTTCGCACAATAATTTTAAGCTCAAATCAAATAATATCAAATAAGATGCACTGGTCTCCGTTCAAGTTGCATATTCCTTTCTTAAATGTTTCTCAAAACTGAACTATTTTTTGAACAGTCGCCGCATTGCTCCACGCTGCGGTCTTGGCCAAAATCAAGTTTCATACTTGATGCGGTGCAATAAATATTTCTGGCGCATTGTTTGCGTATTTCTGTCGACGCGTTATATTGTTTTGTTTTTTTGTGAGATTGAATATTGAAATCTGCCAGTTGGGCCGACCAGCATGGAACGTCTGTGAGTGCAGCAACATGGAAAATTTTAGCAAAATGCAAAAACAAAAATACAACACGCCAAATAAACAAACCACAATCAATAAATCAAATTGGAAAACATTGCACCCAATGCCAAAAACTCGTAAAAAAAAATAAATAACCAGAAACAACGACAAATCCGGCTGCTGCTTGTTCGAAAACCAAATGAATGAAAAAATCAAATATAAAAAAATTAAACAACCAAAAAACAAAATAAACAAAAAATTAAAAAAAAAATAAACAATCACAGTGAAAAGAAAATGCCAAAAATTCATTGAAATAGTAGCAAAAATATGTAAGTACACTTTATTTTATAAATGACAGCAGTTCAATAACCACAAATGTCCAGATCACCCCGAACTGCCTGTCTCCCCTGTCCCACGGACTGGGATCGATTCACGCTGTGCTTGTGAAGGCGCTGCGCACACTGGGACGAGTCAGAACTAGCTGTGGCCAAAAGCAGAAGAACGAAAGGACGGAAGGTTAACGAAGTTTGGCACATATGATTTTTATATGAAAATACAGGGTGTAATGGGTGGTATTTTTAATTTGCTTTTTACAATTTTTTTGGACTAAGTAGTTTTTGAATCAAGTGGCTGCCTTGACCAAAGCAAAATGTGTCCTTGTTGCTGCGTTTTCCGTCACTTTTTTGAGCATCATGGGCGTTATAGCGATGATTTCGGCCCGAAGGTTTGCCTTGAGCTCGTCAATGGTCTGAGATTTGCTGGCATACACTTTGCTTTCAAATGACCCCACAAAAGAAGGAAATGCAAATCAACCTTCAAAATGCATCGCACGTTGGTTCCACTGATGGGAAAATGCCGAGCGTTTTGACGATGGATGGATGGATAGATGGATACAAGGGGAGTCGAGAAAGTGAACCCTAGAGGGTCCAAATTCTCAAGCACTCAGGCTGGATAGCCCACTGGGCTTAAGACTCGTGAAGAATAGAGTGATAGAGGAAAGTCAGGTGGGGTAATAAAGAGAAAGAAAGAAAGTAGTAAGGAAGGAATGGGGACTACAAGTCTTAGTGCACGTATTTTCTGGATTCTTTAATGAATCTCAAGAGATCGCGCAAGGTAGAGAATGGATCTTGTCCATCCTCAAAACATCAGAACCCAAAATACGCAAGCTCGTTTTAGCAAAGGTGGGACATACAAAGAAAAAATGCTCTGTGCTGTCTACCTCCTCTAGACAAGATGCGCAAGTTGGATCCTCGATGATACCCATTGTGGCCATGTGTTGACATGGAATAGCTCTGCCTTTCTGCTCAGCCCTAATACAAAACACTTAGTAGTCCTGTAGCTTCCCAATTTAGACCAACGTTCCCTATGTCAGCTTTTTACATAGGATTTGATCCAGTACAGGGTGCCTGCTAGAGTGGTGCCGATTATGTTGAGGTCCTAATGGCGTACCCAATTTATCGGCAGTTTCTTTGCTTTGAACCACAGAGTCCAGAAACTCAGATAAGTTGTAGCTTATTATGTCGCGCAACTGACCTAAGTTGCATCTCAAATTCTTGGACAATCTTCGAAGTCATTTGCGCGTTCTGCAGGGCCTTAAGTGCCTGACTGTCATTACATACTCCTATACGTTTCCCGGGCCACTTCTTCTTGATTATCCATTCCGTTACCTTCAGAATAGCGAAGACCTCCGACTTTAAGACGGTTGCCAGCCCTCCTACAGAATAGTAACAATTGACACTCTCACTAAAGTGCCATCCAGCTCCAGTACCTTTATAGGTCTTGATCTCGTCAGCGAACAAAATGTCCGTCAGGTCCCCTAGCATGGACTTCGGATTACAACGTTGTTCACGCGTCGGGAACTTGATTTCATAAATTCTCCCAAAGGATACTACAATTGTCAGGCAGTCCTTACGGTGTAACAGCAACGGATATTGCCATGACAACCTCTTAAAGATTTCTCTGGGACCCAAGTTCCTTTGGACGTGCCACTGCCCGTAGCAGTGGCGGATTCAGGGGGGTTTTGGGCGTTGAAAACCCCCGAAATATTAGGTCTTTAAAACTAATATACATACAAATTAAAAGTCATTTTATAAATATTAAAGAATTACTTTTTGAAACCCCCCCGAAATATTTTTCTGAATCCGCCCCTGCCCCGTAGGAATACAGCCGAAATTTTGTCTTCATTGCTTCCTGTTGAATTTTTAGATTTAGAGGAAGCACATCAAGCATCCAATTCAGTGCATTGCCATGGACAAAATCAAACGATTCAGTGTGTCGCTGAGACAAGTGCAGGCTGTATAGAATTGGCCACGCCCACTTTGCGCACCCACTGAGCTAATAAAACGAAGCTACAGTAAATGTCTGTAAAACAATATTAACCTCAAATAATTCTGTGTTTCATTGAGGTAAACATAAGCTCTTTCCTTCCTGCTACGCCCACTAGAGTAACCGATATCAACTATGATACATGTTTGTAAAACGATATGAGTGCCAAACGATTCACTTGTTCCACTGTGCCGCGCCGTGACATCCACTACAAAAGGCGCACACGCAGCAAACCGCAGTCAACGCGCCACACTCCGCATTCCCGTCCCCTGCCACGCCTCATTCGGCAGTTGGATTTTAGTTAAATTGCTCCACAATCACGGATACAATAAAACATTTTACATTTTTCAAACTATTTTCGTTAGATTTATGCCGATTTGAATGCTTTGTTGCATTGTTGTTGCTATTGTTGGTGTTGCTATTTTTGTTGTCGATGTTGCCGCAAGCGCTGTCAATGTTGCACTGCTGCCATTGCTGTTAGTCGTTTTGTGCTTTTTCATGTTTTTGTTGTTGTCATTGCTACTGTACGTTTTATTGTTGCTGTTGTTGCTATTGTTGTCATTGCTGCTGTTGCCGGTGCTTTTGTCGTGTTCAATGTATTTGTTATTTTTGCCATTATTTTTGTTGTTCTGATGATTGTCGTTGTTGTTGTTGTGGGTTGGTTGGTTGTGCTGTCACTGGTATTGTGCAAAGTTTTTCTTTTATTTTCAAATTTAACTTTTACTTTGCCTTATTGCATTCCACGCTTGTTTTGACGCTTTTCCGCTTTTGGTCGCTGCTTTGTCGGCGACTTTACTTTGACTTTTTGCATTTGCCGCAATTTTACTTCAATATTTTGTATTCACACACACACACACAAACACAAACATACAAACATATAACTGTACATATATGCATATTTGCCGTTACTTTTGCATGCACACATGTACAGTAGGCGTTCTGTCTGTGTGTGTGTAAGTGTGAGCGTTTGTGTGGCGTTGCTTTTGCCACAAATTCCAATCAACATTTTGCACATTTCCCACACACACACAAACATACATTTATACATTTTCGCATACCCCCCAAATAGTCATAAATTTCTTCCGGCTGCTCATAAAGACAGCGACAGACGGCTGCCGACTGCCGCCAGCCACCAGCCGAGCACTCAGCACTGCATTAGTTGGCAAATAAATTACGCAAAAAAGTTGAGCGGCGCTTTGCTTTTGTTGTGGCCGCTCCGCACAACGCATGTTTAGTTTATAGCTGTGCGTTTCTGTATGTGTGCGTGTGTTTGTGTGTGTGTTGGTGCGTTGTTTACTTTTTCTTCTTTCCAAATTTTAATTAGATTTCGAGGGTAATTTATGTGCATGTGTCAATGATGCATTAAAATGAACTTTTCAAATTGTCAAACTGTCCGACTTGCATCTGTGATATATATATTTTTCTCTGTCATTTGTTTTTTAGTTTGTTGGTTTTTGCTTCATATGATCCGTGTGATAAGGCAAGATTTATTGCATACCGCAGCGAACATTTCAACTTTTCTCGTTATCTTCGATACAGAGTCGAACGCATTTTTCACACATCGCAAGCTGCGAAGGAAAAAAATATGGGTTTTTTTACAAATTTACAAATTGAACGTATAGACAACTAGGTGATAGCAGTTAGTAGAAAAATGTCGCTCACGTGAATATCCTCATTAAAGTTCTGGTAATAATTCATTCAAGATGACATAAATAAATTGATAAATTACACCGTGCGACAGCATTTTTCACACCGGAAAGAATCCATATGTGCGTGAAACTAGAGACCAAACATAGTAATACTACGTACTCGGTTTTTCATTTCTACATCCTTTGTCCTTTTAAAAGGACTTTAAAAATTTGAAGGGGATAAAAAATAAAAAAAATATAAAAAATACTTAACCTTGTTAGAATATGGCGATATATATATCAAATGAAAGAGGAAAGGCTCAAAAATTTAAATAAAATTAATTTTTTATCTATTTGTAAAAAAAGGATATGAAAAAGGTACTTTGAAAATTGTGATCCTTTATATCCTTGAAAATTTATACAGAATATTTTTGAAAAGTAAGTATGTCAAAACCCAAAATCTTCTTGATCACGTGTCAAAATTTCATTACTCTAACTTGATTGGTTCGAAAGTTATTTAAAAAAGGCGGAAGCTGCAATTCTAATGAACTACAAAAATTTTAATAATTTATTGGAGGATCAGTATTTTAAATCATAAAAAGATAAAAAATAAATGAAACGAGAATAATGAAATTTTGACACGTGATCAAGGAGATTTTGGGTTTTAACATACTTACTTTTCAAAAATATTCTGTATAAATTTTCAAGGATATAAAGGATTAAAATTTTCAAAGGACCTTTTTTATATCCTTTTTTTGGAAAAAATGAAAAATCAATTTTATTTAAATTCTTGAACCTTTCCTCTTTCATTTGATATACTTACATATCGCAATATTCTGTTAAGTATTTTTTATATTTTTTTCATTTTTTATCCCCTTCAATATAATATACGTTGCCTTTTATGTTTCGGGATTTGGCAACTCTGGTGGTGCAATCAGGAAACTGACAGCTGTATCGTAAAGTTGGACATTTTTGAGGTTATAAGTACTCAGAACATTTTGACATACGAGCGCTATTTGTATTATTTACAGTGAGTTGAAAAATTCATATCGGCCCAAAAATGGAATTAAATCGTGAACATTTTCATGCGATTATGTTTTACAACTTTCGACGTGGATTAACTCAGCAACAGTGCATAGATGAACTTAATTTAATTTTTGGAGATGAAGCTCCATCAAGGACCAGTGTTTATCGATGGTATGGTGAATTCAATTGTGGTCGTAGTTCACTCCAAGACGAATTTCGTGAAGGTCGTCCAAAATCAGTTGTTGTTCCGAAAACCATTGATGCTGTGCGCGAACTGATACTGCAAGATCGTCATGTGACCTATCGTGAGATTGAGACAACTTTAGGCATTAGTGGGACCAGCATACTTCAATATTGCATGAACATTTGACTGTAAACAAAATTTGTTCGCGTTGGATCCCACACAATTTGTCAACTGCTCAAAAAAAGATTCGTGTCGATTGGTCGACAGAAATGCTCAAAAAATACGATCGCGGTACTTCGAAACACGTCTATGACATCGTGACAGGTGATGAATCGTGGATTTACGCGTATGAGCCCGAAAGTAAACAGCATAGCAATGTATGGGTGTTTCAAGATGAGCCAAATCCAACAAAAGTTGTTCGCGCACGAAGCACTTCCAAGCAAATGATCGCCTGTTTTTTCGGAAAAACTGGACATATCGCAACCGTACCACTAGAACAACCCAGAACAGTCAATTCTGAGTGGTATACAACCATTTGTTTGCCAGTTGTCTTCCAAGAAATCAGGAAAACCAACCGCCGAAGACGGATCACTCTTCACCACGATAATGCGAGCTCTCACACATCGGCTCACACAACTGAATTTTTATGCCCCTAAAACATCGATTTGATGAGTCATCCGCCGTATAGTCTTGACTTGGCACCGAATGACTTCTTTTTATTCCCGTACATAAAAAACAAACTGAGAGGTCAACGTTTTTCGACACCTGAAGAAGCGGTTGCTGCATTCAGAATGCATGTTTTGGAGATAACTCAATCAGAGTGGCAAAAGTGCTTCGACAATTGGTTCAAACGCATGCAAAAGTGTATAGATCTTCATGGGGAATATTTTGAAAAACAATAAAGTGATTTTCGATGATTAATATTTGTTTTTCTTCTCTAATCCCGAAATATAAAAGGCAAATAATATTTTTTCTATGAACTTTTGTTTAGGTGACTTTTACTTTTTTTATTGAGTTTTATGCATAGAGATATCATTAAAAATTATAATTCAGAAGAATCCTTTTTATTTTATCCTTAGATATAGATATACGTGATCCAAAAAATATAAAAAAATAAAATAATAAATAATAAAATAATAAAAAAAATGTTCGTTCTTTCTAGTGTTAAATGAACAAAATCTTACAAGAACAGAGCGATTAATAGACTAATTTACTAAATTTAACTCTTCGTTGGGCACATGTTCGATTGTCACATTCATACTTCAAGCATTTTGTTATGGAAATTTGATTCATTTGGACACTTACTATATATACGACACAGACATATATAATTTGCTTATCTTTATTTAGCATAGCTAAAACGATCCTTTTAGGTCAAATGTGCTCCGTTTTGTTCAGTAACTTGTCATTTGGAAGATAATTTCATTATGCTTTTCTCAAGGAAACCCTCGTCTTTATTGGGAAAAAACTGGGACAATTAATTTTTACAAGCTTCTCCTGATTTAAATTTTTCACTAGCAAAATCATTCACCATAGACAGTAAGAGGTGGAAATCACAAGATGCTAGCTCCGAACTATGAAGTGGATGTCTACGAACCTCCCGACCAAGTTTGGACATGGCGATATCCTGATGGAAAAATTTGGTGGCTGGCCGTGTTTGGGCGTTTAATGCTTTCAAACGCTCCTGCAGTTCACAATAAAGGTCCGAATTAAGAATTTGAGCAGATAAAAAAAGAAATATAAATACATCAAATTGCATCTGACTTTCTATTGAAGCTACTTTCGTGCCATTTAGTATGGAGAAGCATTCAATTGGCAATGAATAAACGTGGTTCCAGAGGAACGGAAAGTAAGGAGGTGAATTCAGTGAATAAAAATCTCACAGTCAGGCTTTGAATGTTTTCCACATATATTGAATAAAAAACTATCCAAGTACAATGTGTAACAATTTAAAGCTAATACGTTGTTGCTTAAGAATTTTATTTTATTTCTGGTTCAGTTTCAACCTTCAATTCAACAAACCAATCCTACAAACCATTAAACCGCGACGATAAGTATTTATAAAAACGTTTCTATAAAAAGCATTGTTAATGATGTCTGAATGAATAAGTCTTTTAGTTATAGATAATGCAATTAAATTTTAACGCGCTGTTAGTTCGGCACAATTGTTGTTGTCGCTGGTTAACTCGGTGTTTGTCACTCAATTAGTTTTGTGTCTAACTTGCTGCCCAGGCGCGCTCCTACACCAACACATTACTAGTGTCGGACTACAGAAACACAAACACATACACGCATATGAATGTATGTATATATGTATGTGTGTGTGAATATAAATGGCAAATTACCAACAAGAATTCACAAGAATTGCGCATCAAATAGCAACAAATTGAGTTAATTCCATATGTACATTTGCGACCATCTGTCTGTCTGTCGCTCTGTTTGTCTGTTTGCTCGTGTGTGTGTGCGATTGTGTGGCGCTTTGGCTTTGCACAAGCGATGGTCACGAATCATTCGACTTTATCCCTGAACAGCGGCACCGCCCGCCGCCTCTCTGCGCTGCCGCCTCATCGTTGTCCGAACTGAAACTTCTTGCCTCGGCACTCTGCACAATTTCGAGTTTGAGTTTTTTTTGTTGCTGATGTTTTTCGTTTTCCTTGCGCTGCACTACTCTTCGTCCTGTCGTTGCGGTGTTGTTGTCTTTTCGTTGCTTGTTGCTGTATTTTTGTATATTGAGACAGCCACTGCGCGTCGGTTGCCTTAAGTTATTTATTTCGTTTTGTCGCAGCAGCTGACAGACGAATGGATACATCAGACAAGTGACGTCTGCCAGTGCCACTGCTGCTGCTGCTGCTGCTGCTGCTGCTGTTGCCGCTGCTGTTGCCTCAGCATAAGTTATGGTCCCCCGAGTTTATTCACTATGCAGCATGCAACGGCCCACGGTCCGGCTAAAGGTTCCAGCAATATTTTTGCCAAATTAAGTTCTGCATCTCAATAGTGACAGTTCGTGTAGTGAAGCCGTTTGTTTGTTTGTGCCACTGCTGGATGTGCGGCTCCACTGCACATTCTGCCAAAAATTCTGTAGCAGCACTATTTTCCTACCGCGTTGGCCATCATTTTTGCATCGAGTTTGCAAAACTGAGTGGTACAGTACATAAATAGTACAGTACATAAATAGTTCAGTACATAAATAGGCACTTAGTTATATGTATGCCTACACTTTCATAAGCAATTCTCATGTATAGAAAACATTTCGTCAAATTTTCGTTATTGTTATCAAATCATCGGTTAATTGTAGGCACTGCCACTGGACTAAATCAAATCATTAGTTACTAAATGAAAAGCAATAAAATGAGCTTATGTATGTACATATCGCACACGCACTACAAAAGTGACACAACTCAAAATTTTTGATTTTTCAGGAAACGCAAAAAACTGTTTTTGAGGTAAATAAACATTTTTTTAAAATAACGTATAGACCGTTCAGTAGAAAATCCTTACAGATTATGCTTTAGGATAAGTTACAAGAAATTTTTTTTTATTTTACACTAGAAAATCCAAAATTCTGAGTTGTGACTGTTTTGATGATAAGTATTTTAATTCAATAATTACGGAAGTATTTTAAGTTATGTCACTTTTGTTGAGTTTTATAATTATAAATGACAGTTAAAAAGTCGAAAGAAACATTTTGAGAATGCGAAATCAATTTTTTTATTTGAAAATATCAGGCATGTGCTACAAATCGTTTTCGTTTCAAATTCGGAGCGAAAACGTGATGGAGTGTGCTCAATTTCGTTTTGATTTCGTCAATTTTCGAAAACGATATCGTTTGAAATGATATGTGCCAGAAAACTGAAATCGTTGCGATTAGAAAACGGCTGATATTCTATTTGCGTTTCAACTTATAAGGAAATTTTGAACGTGAAAATGTTGAGGGAGCTTTCAACAATATTACTGGCTCACTGACTAACATTAAACTATGCAAGCCGATAGTGGACATAGTTCACAACCTGTTAACCAAGATGGTTACAACTCCTCTACTGTTGCACTGTACTCTTGCAAAAGAGCAGTTGGCAAGAAATGGGGTATCCAACCACGTATCATGTACTGGATTTACAACTCCGTGATTAGGCCCATTCTTAGAGGAGGAGGAAACTATTAGTAATTTTCTCTGCAACTGCGCGGCTCTATCTAGATGAAGATGGAACGCCCTAGGCTCTCCTTTCTTCAACAACTTGAATGACCTCAGTTCAGCTAACTTCAAAAACTTGCTTGAGTTCATCCACAATTCAAAATGGCTTGAATAGTCATCTCGACAGTAAGTCATCTCGGCAGTAAGACAGACCCTAAACTTGTGGTATCACAACGGGCCCATTCCGTGGCCTAAGTGTTACTTTCGGCAAGTCCCATGCCAAGGCAGCCACCTTAACCTAACATAACAGAACCTGTAAAAATTCCAATCTACATTGTTAGCCAAAATAAGAAAATTAGTGAGAGTGAGATTCCGACATGTCCAGTGGGTTGGAATGGTCTCTCAAAATGCGGCGTTTTACTGTTTCCACTTTTCTTCTTTCTTTTTCTTCTAAATACATCAAATTTGCAAAGAAAATGCTCATCATGTAAGATATTCAATTTTGTGTTAACGTTTCGACAAACAATTTTATAGACGTCAACAAAAAAATCAGCTTGAATTTTATTTCGAATTGAAGTCAAATCGTCCGTTTTGTAGCACACCCCCCAAAAATTCGTACGATTTCAAATTCCGATTTCAGTTTGAACTCGTGCAATTTGCAGCACATGCCTGTATATATTAAAATTGTCAGAACTTTGCTCAAAATTGACTTCAACAAAAATTAATTTCGTCAAAAGTGTCACAATTTGAGTTAGGACACTTTTGCATTGAGCTTCAGCGATCAAATAGCATCCATCAAACTTCTGACATAAAGAGAGACCTAACTGTATTTTTGCAACAGTTAACAACAACAAAATATACTGAGCTTTTGCTTATTGGTAGATTGATGCATTGTGCACAGTATTAACAAATAAACCCGAAAATTAAAAATTTTTAGCTGTGTCACTTTTGTAGTGCGTGTGAGATATGTATGTATGTATGTATGTACAGACAGCCAAATAAATTGAGGCAATTTAGTTTTTAATTAGGTTTATCGCTTTTGCTGATCACACACCTCAATTTTGTTTAAACCTCAATTTGGCTGTTATCAAAAATGTTATTGAACATGTTTTTGTTTTAAAGAAATAAAGATTTTTCCTGTTTATGTAGGTATAAACAAGTTTTTAAAAGCATTTATTGAACATTTAAATAGGAATATTACTTGAACAACTCTACTGATGCACACAATTTTTAAACGAAATTTCAAAGAAAACAAATGTTGACAAACGTCTTTCGCTTCTGTAATTTTCTCAAGTTTTGGTTGGTTCTATTGTGAATGCATTTGTTTATCGACAACAGCACGACTCAGGATTGCATGGCGAATCTAGCTGAAATTAGTCAAATTGAAATTTTTTTATGACAAATTGAGTTCAATTTAGAGCTTAATTGAGGATAAATTGAGAAACTGTCTGAAGTGTGAAGCATGGCTGTGAACCACAGAAATTTGTAAAGTGGTTCGATTCTTAGGTTCATAATTACTCCAAAATATTAGATCAGTTCATGAAACGGTTCAAACCAGGGACCGAAAATAACTGTTATTTTACAGTTTTCAAATCAAAAAGGCATAACGAAAAAATTGTCGGAGGACTTTTTCAAATATACCATTATGATCGTTTGACCGACTAAAAAACTATTGAAACAATTTTTTTCGTCGTACAAGTCTTATAGCTCAGAATGTGTGGCTTACTGAGACGACAAAAATTTTATCAATAGTTTTTTAGTTGGTCAAACGGCCTTTGAAAAAATTAAAATTGCCTGATATATTTGACCGAAAAAATAAAAGTCATAAAATAACTGTTATTTTTGACCGATAAAATAAAAGACAAAAGTAACAGTTATTTTTGCCTGATATGATAATAGGCACAAAATAACTTTTATTTTTGTGGGTAAAAATAAAAGTCAAAAGATAACAGTTAAAATTTGACTTTTTTGATAAAACCCATAACCGGTCCCTGGTTCAAACTCATTGAAGTAATGGCCCGATTTAAAAATGCTTTGATTCAATCATAAAACCTTTATGTTGATAAAGAATTTTAATATTTATAAGGTTTTTGTTTTAAACCAAAACACAAATAATTTGCGAACAAACACTTAAAGTTTTGCCAATAAAAATTCTGAGAAATTTGTACTCGTAATTTGTAAAATTAAGTTTTACATATTTTACGGTGTAAGGATTTTTTTGAAAATGAAAATGAAAATATTCGTAATTATTTTGAACTCAACGATTTTGAAAAAGTTACGAACATTTGAATAGTTCATTGATTTGGGTTTCTGTTCGGTTCGAAGGACCAAAAAGCCAGATGGATTGATTCAAAACAGGTTAGATTCAGAATCTGTTCACAACCCAGGTTTAAAGTACTCATTATCCTTTCGAAACACAGGACAATATAAACAAAATCATATCGAATATAACTATAAGTAGTTTGCGACAATTCTTGCAGCTTTTCTGTGGAGAGAATATCCAAAGTTTTTAATTTAATGGTGCCCATTCTAAATGGTCGCATTCCAAGAGAACTTTTTAAACATAACTAATAACAACAATTTTTTTTAGCAAACTCGAAATATTTTGTTAGAAATAGTTCCCTTCAGACTCAATACAGCAATTTGCATCGTTTGAAAGTATATCGAATAAGCGTTTTGGATGGTCCACCAGGATGTCCTTCTGGATGTCGATAGAAACCTTTGGGATGGCTTCAGTGTCCTCAAAACACTTTCCTTCATCGTCAAATGCAGTTTTATGAAAAAAACAAAAGTCGCACGGTGTCAATTCAAGAAAGAAAATTGTTAAAAAAAATTTTTAATAAAAAAAATTTTAGTTAAAAAAATTGGTCACAAGTGTCTATCGAAGAAATGGCGTCGGGAAACTTCCAGAACGAAACCGTGTACACACTATTTCGCAGCCAAATAATCAGTTAAAATGCTATAAAGTAATGTCGTTGAGATCGACTTTGAAAAATTTAAATTAAGATTTTGACTGATCTTTGTTGAATTCATGCACAGTTCAGACGGAATTTGCTTTGATTGCAGACTTCAGTTGGCCAACTAGTTGATCATCATATATGTTCTCAAGACCATTTTTAAATTTCGCATGTACAACTCAAGAAATCGCCACGAGATGAAGGATCATCACCATAAACTTGGTTCATCAATTTAAATTTTTCGGTTAAAGTTTTATCAAGTTTAAAACAAAACTGGATATTGGCTCTTTGATCGATGCTTTCTTTGGAACCGATGACACAAACATACTTACTTAGTACTTTTGTTTTAGACGCAAGAAGTCTGCTACCAGGAAATCAAGTGTCATGAAATTACAGCCGAAGTTTAATAATAGATATACCTTTCGAACACTCTAAGTTACATTTAGATTAATTCAGCAGAAAATATAATAATTCAAACAACAACAATTCAGTCCTGTTTTCTTTGAAACCCTTTTTTTCCACAGCATTTTTAAGAATATATTAGCTATATGTCTATGTTTATGTATCTCTTCTCAAACAATAAAATACTCGCATATTTACAAATGCATTTCTCAAGTGTTGCTGAAACAGAAAAAAGTTAGTACTGGTCAAATGTCTTTTCAAATTTGCAATGAAATTTCATGGTAAATCAGACACAAACAGCTCGCTGAAAACGTAACCTTTCAAGTTGCTACGTACTGTACCTTCAAATGATCTAAAATATGGCACGACCTAGTCAAATGTTAGTTCTATAATCTTAACTAAGTACTATTATTCTATTCTTTCTATTATCTACTATTATTATTATTATTTCCTAAACAAAACCTTTATAGACTTCAACAAGCCTACAGCATCAGTTTTCTTAACTACTCTTAAATAAATATGAAGGCATGTACACACATTTTTTTCTTAGTATTTTTCTAAACATATAAATTATTCCAAGAACTGTGCTCTGTGCTATGTGTGGCCAACAAGTACTGCGAATTTTCAAAGATCAGTCGTAATGGCAAAATGAAATAATTTCCAAGTGCAACGGAACGTATGAGTAATTTGTAATTTTTATACTACACTGCCGACTGTTGCAGCCTTCGAGAATTTCTACCTTTACGGCCTTCGCTTTTCATTATTCGCTTTCTCTCGCTAGTGTGTTCAGTATTTATTTTTATTTTTGTATTTTTGTGTGGTAATTCTTTTTAAAGCGAATCTCATTGAGAATTCCCCATCCATGACGGATATTTGACAGACAGCTTGGAGCTTCGTTGCTTCGGTTGCGTTCCATTAATTCCATTCATGGTTTACCATTGTTGTTGTGGTTGTTATTGCTGTTGTTGTTACAGTTGTTTGGTGTTTGTGTTGCTGTTGTTGTTGTTGTTGTTGTTGTTGTTGTTGTTGTTGTTGTTGTTGTTGTTGTTGTTATTGTCATTGTATGTTTGAATACGCTGGGAAATGACGGGGAAATAAGTTTTATTGACTTCAATTTACAGCGCACACCACATTGCCGGCGGCCTGGCGGTGGCCGTGTAAATTATGTACACGGCTTTCTGCTTTTGCTTGCCTTTTTGTAGCCCCTTCTCATTCTACGCGCGCATTCTTTATGCGCTCGTCCTTTAGCTTTTGTATAATGTACTGTACTTACACATACACACACACACACAGAGGCACGTACAAACACACACACACACATATAAAGGCATTTTGACAGCGACGATGCTCGTTTTTGTTGAGTTATTTTGCGCTGACTTCAAGGTTGCTTTTTGTGCAGTGCCACGCGAATTCGGCCTAACAGCGCACTGTAGCGCTACAGTTGGGCTGTTGGGGTCATTAGGCGGGATAGGAAATTGAATAGGTTTTATATGTTGCAAAGCTGACAGTAGTGTTGCTAAGAATACTTTGAGTTGGAAATTTTAAATTGGCTGAAAAAGAACTTTTGCACTATCCATGAAACCTGGAGAGGGAAGGTTAAAGCACAGTTTTACTCCCACTATATAGCAATGACCTGGAAACGGTATATGAATACCTCATATGATAAAAAGAAATCGTCGTTTTGTTCTGTCGTCCATGAGGAATTCAAAGATCCGTTCCTGATTGAGAATGGAATATTCAAAGCTTAAATCTAACATTAAAATCAACTCGGATAGCTCTAATTGAAAGTATATATCCGGATTCTTATTTTAATTTATTTATTTTCCCTATAAGATTATAACTAAGTTGGTTCCCTCTAACTGTAATTGTGAAACCTATTCTTTCTACTGTAAGACTATAACCCATTTGGTTAACTCTACTTGAAACTTGCTGACCGCTTTCTGACATCAACTGTAAAACTACATCCACATCTGTTAAAGCTAACTCAAACTCAATAATCGGTGTTTGACTTCTACTACAAAATTACAAACAAATCGGTTAGCTCTAACTGAAATTGTTTAACAGACTGTAAGATTATAATCAAATTGGTTAGCTCTAACTGAAATTTTATAACCAATTTCTAACAAATTATGAGAACATTGGTTAGCAATAACTGATAATTTCTTACCATCTGTAAAACCTAACTTTAACTAACTAAACAATTTCCGACATCTATTATGAGATTATAACAAACGAGGTTAGCATTAACTGAAATAGAACAAACGATTTCCGATTGTAAAATTCTTACCAAACTGATTAGCATTAATTGAAACTTTACTTTCTCGGTAAGAATTATGACCAAAGCGGTTAGCTCTAACCGAAATTGTACTATCGATTTCTTACATCCAATTCGGTTAGCAATAATTGAAATTGTGTAATCGATTTCATACTTTCACTGCACGATGATGACCAAAGCGGTTAATTCTAACCGAAATTCTGTAATCGATTTCATAATTCCAATTCGGTAAGCACCAACTGAAATAAAATAATAAATAATAATAGAATAATTGATTTAAGATATTTACTAACAAAATCGGTTAGCAGAAACTGTAATTGCGCAATCGATTTCTTACATCCACTGCAAGATGATGACCACAGCTTTTAGTTCTTTTTGAAATTCTGTAAGATTTTTAAGATTTAAGATTTTTACTATAAGGTTGTAACCAGCATTTCCCCTAATTAGCTATCGCCCTTCATCCCTCCATCGCCCTTAATGTTATTTTTAATTTAATTTATACTTATTGTTATTTAATGTTACTTATTATTATTACTCGGATTTAATGTTTTTTTGTAGCATTTAAAAGAGCATTTAAAATCTTGTATACTGAAATATATCAATAAATCAATCAATCAATAAAAACAAATTGGTTAGCTCCAACCGAAGCTCTCTAATTGATTTCTTACTCCCAATGTAAGATGACTAAAGTGGTTAGCACTAACTGAAATAGTACAATAGATTTCCACTGAAAGGTTATAACCAAGTTCGTTAGCACTAACTGAAATTATGTAACCGATTTCTAACTTGCACTAAATATATGTAAGTTTAAAACCGAATGAGTTGGCACACAATTTCGTAACAATTTTTATTCTATGATTGTAAGCAATTCGGTTATCTCTAACTGAATATCTCCGACAGTTCAAACCTTTGGTAGCAAGAATAGTCGAGTAAAAAAAATATCGACTTTCCATAATGTTTTCCAAGCAGCAGTATTTCTCTTTCTTCTTTTTAGTTAATACAAATAAAATTTTTGTATGTCATTATTTGAAGAAATTTTATAGTTCAAGAGTTTTTTCATTCTTTCTGACTACAATGAATTCTTTTATAAATGACAAAAATTTTCCAAATGCAATTTCCACACTTTATGTGCACTGCAAATAAAAATTGAAAACTTTTGCGAAAATTTCGCATTGTTTCATTTCAGTGAAAATAGTATAAAGTTTATCTGCATCCACGAGGTACTCGAAGTAAACTACAAAATTCTGTTGTCACACCAAAGTGTCACTCATGCGCGTACTTCCACCAACACCAGCGCACTCATGCACTGGCACACACACACACACACACATACGTACGGTGCGATAATATTATCACTACCACCTGAATTGTTGCTTGTAGCTCAACAAAAGCCAACAAAACTACAGTAACAACGATGAGATAACTCACTCGTGGCCTACAAGTAAAAAGAAGAAGAAGAAACGGCTGCAAAGTGTGTGAAAGCACAGAATGTGGCGCACATTATTTAAACTTTTCGGCAACTTCTCGACTTGGCAGCAGGCGCCGGGCACAACCTCAGCTCGACTCAACTCAACTCGGCTTCAGTCTGCTCAGCTCAAGCGCGAGCGCATCAAATCGCTGCAGCAGGACAGCAAAAACTTTTATCATCATTTAGTAAAGCGTGCATAAGTTTTATTTGCTGTAAGTTTTGACAAAATGAAGCAAGTGTGAAGCGAAAAGAAAACAAGTACAATAAAAGAAACTACAATCGGACAAAAAGAACGTGGTTGTACCCTACAATGCAGTCAGGTTGGCTTTCAGTTTTGGTATTTGCAATGTAACTTAAGTGACTTAATTAAAAAAAAATTCAAAAAATGCAAAAAATTTAACTAGTAATTCATTATTTGGATAATAATTTTCGTCATTTTTTTTCAGATTTTAAATTTAATCAGTTAATCAGTTTAACTGTTAACCCATTTTCGGCCGCTGGTCGATTTTTCGACCAGCCACTTTGAAGGAGAGTAACTCTGCACTTAGACATTATATCTTTGAACTTTTGATGCAGAAAATAGCTTTGGTCTTTTGGTAACCCCTCGAAATAATAATTTTTTTTAAAAACGATACATTTAGAGATGTTGGCAAAGGCACGAAAAACGCATTTTTTTAGTCATATTTTGAATATTCTGAAAAATATATAACCTTTTCAAATTATTGATTTATTATTGATTATTTATGAATCCTAAAGACCAAATTACCACAATCAATTGATATCCATAAGATTATGAAAATAATTTTACCTCTCAGCACCGCGTACTTTTCAGTGGTCGAAAAATCGACGATTGGCCAGAAGTCGTCATGTATGTACATATATAAGCCAACAATTGTTTGTTTTCATGCTTGATTATTATTTGACTAAAACTATGTACATTTATATTTGTTCTTATTTGAAATTGAATTTTTATTAATTTATAAAAAAAAATTTATAAAAAAAAAAATTGATTGATTGATGATTAAGGTCCTAAATGTAAGTCCTTAAAAGGAATTTAAAAAATATTGGCTATTTCTGGTAGCGGCCGAAAATGGGTTAAACTGATTAAACAATTTAACAGTTTAATCAGTTAATTGCAAAGAGTAACAGAAATTGTATGAGGATCCTTTAGTTCTGCAATAAAAAACGATAGCAAGAGATGTATGTTTTGCATTTGTGCAGGTTTTTTCATTTTTCATGTTGATTGCATACTTTCAGGGATAAATAAAATATATTTTGTCGAAAAATAGGTGTTTAGACCACTTTTCAAATAGAATTATTGTCTGAGATCGGAAAATATCGGAGGATGTAATTACATTGTTCGACAAAGAAAGAATGCTTTTTAAAATACAAAAAAATCGAAACATACTTTCACATAATTTTTTAGATACTTTCCTCTAAGTTATGCCAATTTGCAAGTTTTTAATTTTTTTAAATATTTTAAATTAAAAGTTAAATAGAAACCTCAGCTTGGCAAATTTTAAGAAAACATTAAAAGCAAAAATGCTCACTTGCTTCTAAACCGATATTGAAAGTTTCATCAACTTCTTGCTAACCATGAATTTTTAAGATTTTTTACTCAATCGATTAAAAAACAGAAAATAGGTTTTTACATAAATTTGTTTGTGAAAAAAGTTTTGACTTTGAGCAGCTCTTGCACACACACGAATTAATTTTTCGCACAGGTTTTTTTTGAGTTTTCTTAGTTGGAGTTTTTTCAAATGACAACAAAATCGTTAACTTCTGGGATTATAATATTTTTGAATTTTGTCCATCAATTATTCAAGTCAATTATTTTATTTTTTTTTATTTTATTTTTTATTTTTTATTTAAAACCAATGCCAATGCCAAAGCCAATGAACGTA
Source organism: Melieria crassipennis (assembly GCA_963668005.1). Classification (NCBI taxonomy): domain Eukaryota; kingdom Metazoa; phylum Arthropoda; class Insecta; order Diptera; family Ulidiidae; genus Melieria; species Melieria crassipennis. The sequence goes on along the minus strand of OY764961.1, from coordinate 28,098,757 downwards.
AAGAACTTACTGATTATAGGAAAAAAAAGAGACACAAATGAAGAAAACAGCTTCAACTTAAACTATTCATTAACAAAATTAACAAAGTCCCTTTGTGAAGCGATTCTGATTTATTTGTATTGCCATGAGTTGTACTAAATGAATATAAAAAATTTAAAAAATTTTTTATTTTACGCTGTAATGTTTCCAATTACTTGTCATATCTAAACAAGTTTTTCAAATTGTAAATATCGATAAACTTGCTGAATTTCATAGTCCTTACGAAAATAGTGGCATTTCTTGACAACAAGTTATATGGCAACACTGCTTTAAAGTGATTCCAGCATGTCCCTTAAATCACAAAAATTTCTTTTGTATAGCAGTAAAAAATGTTTAAAATTATGTCGATACCTCAACACCTTTGAAAGTTACTGTTTCCTTACATTGAGAACAGACAAACAAATAACGTACGTACGGACAGCTCGTTCCTCCAATACTAACGCAACGCTGACTTGACGCCACTGAAAAAGACGAAAAATCTCGTATTCACATTTAACTTGATCACAAACATTTATATATTTTTACTTTACTGAAACGTTCACGCCTCCTTCTCGGCTTAACAAATCTCGTAATCGTACTCCACATGAACTGTGCCACCAGCACTCTGAAGGTTATGAACATCAGCGAAAACGAGCCGTTGAACAAGGCGAACAAACAAAGCAACACAACACAACACAACACAACACAACACAACACAGACAAAGGCAACAGATTAGAAGTGAAAATTTCGCTCTTTTGTCGCTTTGTTTATTTCATTCAACAACGCCGCACCGAACGCATTGCCGAAGGACGCAACTGAACTCCTGATGCGTGACGCACTACATACATCAAAAAGCGCAGTAATATGAAACGAAGCACAAAGCAGATCACAGCTTGAGATTTGTGCGAGTGAAATGCGAATTGCCCAGGCAGACAAAGAAATAGAAAACTTTTCCTACTACAGTTTTTCATGCGCGCAAAAGTCAAACACGCACACAGGCGCTGGTGCGTGTGTGCGTTCGTGTGTGTGAGTGTGGCGGAAATTCTTGAATACTGAAATTCGTACCGACAATCGAGCAACACTTGAGCAAGAAAAATGTTATGTTGCATATCTCAAGGCGCTGTTAAAATTTAAGCGCTTAAGTTTTGAATTTCCTCTTTCTAGACACTAACACACCCACACATATACATACACGCACATACTGGCGTTTGCTATTTTGTTTGTGTGCATACTTGCGGTTGTTGCTGTGTGCGTGTGCGCGCATGTACTCGTAAATATTTGCGTGTGTGTTCGCGTGGCTGTGTGAGTTTGTTTGGTTGGTTCGGTAGTTTCAAAGTGTTTTGCCGCAGAAATGCAAAGAATCTTCTAAAAGTGTAAAATATTTGAAAGTATTGTGTTTCTTTCGATTGACTCCAAGTTTGGGGAAATTGAGTGTAGCAATTTTTCAGTGTTTGCAAAAAGTTTTACAACTTTTGCAAATGGTTGAAATAATGTTGCAAACCCACGACAAAGTATTTAGAATTTAGAATTGCATGGTAATGTTTATTCAATTGTGAAAGGGAGTTGTGGTAGACAGCTTAGATCAAAACAAAAAAAATGTACAAAACTTTGTCAAAGACGAAAGCAACTAGCAGAATAATTTGGAGTAAAAATATTTGATAAAATTTAAGGAATACTAAAGTTAACCAAAAAATTATTTTAAAATTACATTTTTTTAGTTTTCAGTTTTGTATTTATTTTGGAAATTATTTTAGACTATTTGATTACACTGCACAACAAAATCAAATTTTTTTTTAAATAACAAGGTTCTGACAACGGATTCTGGTAGAGGGGACCAAAAAAAATATACGTGTATCGGCGTTTTGAAAGTTTACGTCTGAATTTTTTTTTAGGGGGGGTCAAAGTTTTCCCCCTTTTGCACATTCTTATGGTGAATCGGCATACGAAAAGCATGTAACCTTACATTTTAGGTATATGATGGGTTCAGCAATTTGATGTAAAATACTACGAAGAATATTTTTGTGGAACAATTTAACCCTGTAGCTACTATTTTTATGGGTCAATTTGCCCTTTTTTTCTAAAATGCCAAAAATGTCCTGTAAAACAGGACTTTTTAAGGAAAAAATGTACCACGAAAATATTCGCCATAAAATTCTATTATAGGTCTCTAAATACATCAAAGTTCAGAAATTAACTTGAACGTCAGAATTAAGCCAAAACTGAAAATGTGTTTAAGTGTTTATTTCGTACTTAATCAAAATTGGTACTAAACTTTCCTACAAAACTTGATTTTTGAGGGTAATTGTGTATGACCAAAGTGTTGAACGCAAAATTTCACTATCAGTCACCGTACAAAAGAAAGCTCTAGATACAATATACAATATATATATATAAATAGAAAAATAAAAACAATTGTGGATACTTAAGGTATTCATTATATTTTTCGTTTAGCTCTCGGCAATTCCATTATCAAATAATGTCCAGCATACATCAGCTTTAAAAGAATGAATTCTCTTGCCTTTATACCATTCCTCAATGGGGGCCAGTGGCGGATTCAGGAGGGTTTTGGGGGTTGAAACCCCCGAAAAATTTTTCTGAATCCGCCCTTGAAGGGGCACATGTCTGATGAAATCGTTCCCCTTGTTTATCGGATTCTTTTGCCAACTGATGTTCGAGGTAATCCATATGACAATTCAGAAAATGAATTTTTGGTGACATATGAACACCTAGTTTTTTTAATGCACTCATCATGGTGTCGACGTGCATTCGAGCAGCAGGAGAACGATTTTTGCCTAGAACATTGTCAATGACTCCTTCAATGCTTTTCCATGCGACAATCTTATTTGGTGAAAGCATTTGATCGAATTTGGCGCTACGCATAAGCCTTTTTATCTCAGGACCAACAAAAACACCTGTTGTAATGAAAAAACGAGATATTGTAAATTTATTGGTATGAAACCAATATGAAAAATTAAAGTTTTAGCATTCATACCTTCTTGTAGGTTTGCTTCAGTAAGTCTTGGAAATAATGTCTTCAGAAAGTTAAATCCCGATCCATTTGTATGCAAACACTTAACAAAATTGTTTACCACACCAAGTTTTATATGTAAGCGGTGGATGGAGAATATTATACTCGCCTAATGTCCCTTCAGCTCTCGGTTCCCATTGTTTTTTGGAATATTGGTTGCCCTTCCATCTGCTATTCCACGTGCAAGTTTTGTAGGACCTTTTAGTAACAATTTTGAATAAGTACGAAGTAACCACTTAGACACATTTTCAGTTTTGGCTTAATTCTGGCGTTCAAGTTAATTTCTGAGCTTTGATATGTTTAGAGACCTATAGTAGAATTTTATGGCGAATATTTTCGTGGTACATTTTTTCCTTAAAAAGTCCTGTTTTACAGGACATTTTTGGCATTTTAGAAAAAAAGGGGCAAATTGACCCATAAAAATAGTAGCTACAGGGTTAAAATGTTCCACAAAAATATTCTTCGTAGTATTTTACATCAAATTGCTGAACCCATCATATACCTAAAATGTAAGGTTACATGCTTTTCATATGCTGATTCACCATAAGAATGTGCAAAAAGGGGAAAACTTTGACCCCCCCTAAAAAAAAATTCAGACGTAAACTTTCAAAACGCCGATACACGTATATTTTTTTTTGGTCCCCTCTACCAGAATCCGTTGTCAGAACCTTGTTAATTTTTTTTGTGTTGTGCAGTGTTATTTAATGTTTTTTAAGACAATGATAACTTAAAACCAAAAACATGAAATAATTAAATGCAGATTTGTTTAATTTGTTTTTTTTCTTGTTCTTCTGACTAACGACAACCACAGTTATTATTGATGTGCTATACATTCTGTTGATCCTATTTTTGACCACTTTATCAAATACAGTACTTTTCGCTTAAAGCGAACTTCGAGGGACTGGGCAAAAGGGTTCGTTTTAACCGAAAGTTCGCTTTAAAAGGGGTCCGTAATAAGCGAAAACATACAGCGCGTACTTTTGAAATCGGTTCGTTTTAGGCGGAAAATCGTTTTAAACGGGTTCGTTATAAACGAAAAGTACTGTATACTATATGTTGATATGTCAGTAGCTTAGATGGCTGTGAAGTTAGAATGAGAAATTAACATATAAATGTAATTTTAAAGAGCATAGAATTAGCATTGCACTAAGTTCGTTGTTGTATGTTGTATGTGGTTCCCTATGGAGTTGTTAATTAAATTTCTTGCTAGATGTTCTGCAGTCAGATTGTAGACGCCATATCCAGCTGGACTTACCCGAATAAAGTCAGTCGCGAGATGAAATAAGCTCTAACAAATCTGGGTTCCAGGACACTGTGGTGTTCAATGAATTGGCTAACTGAAGATCCAGATGAACACTTTTGGGAATAGATCAAATAATAGGTTTCGGATTAGCAGAAACCTCTGACAGGATCAAATATTATCAGAATGATTTACACAGCGAACGTTGAAGCCGTTGAAATGCTAAGTTTTTTGTGATAACTTCAAACAAAGGCAAAGGAAGTTCTTCTGAGAAATTTCTGGGTGGAGAAGATCATCGTCAGATGGTTGATCTCATCACACGACACAACCCATAGGGCCAAAACATGGCAGACAGACATTTTCGAGAACATAATTGGCACTTCTTGACTGAAAGTGTTACACAGCACAGAGCATTTTTTTTACGTATGTCCTTTGGTAGAACCATTATTAAGATGGATAAAGTCCATTTGTCCTGGAATTCATAAAAGAACCAAAGAAATTTACGCAGGAAATCGAGTAGCCTCTGCTCTTCCTTTTTGATCCATATTCTTTCATCACCACTTCGATATTTGCTGTCATATTGTTTTCGGAGCTTAAAGTTTAATGGGCTATGAACCAACCTAAGAATGAACCTCCCATAGGTCCAAATTTGGGTCCCCCCTCACATTCATTTATTCATGTAATGTAATGTAATGTATTGTAATGTAATGTAATGCAATGTTTTGTAATATTATGTAATGTAATGTAATGTGATGTAATGGAATGGAATTAAATAAAATGTAATGTAATGTAATGTTATGTAATGAAATGTAATATAATTAAAAGTATTGTAATGTAATGCAATGTAGTGTAATGTAATGTAATGTAATGTAATGTAATGTAATGTAATGTAATGTAAAGTAATGTAATGATTATGGGTTGTATCAAGGAAAATTAAAGTCCTTTTGCCATTGTTTCATCAGCTCCACCAAGGCCTAACTTGTAGAGGTGGTTGTTCTACAAGAAATTACCAGTTAAGCCACCACATGAAGTCCAAGGATGATTTTTGTTTAGACGTCGGGCTGCCATAGCTCTTTTCCTGTTAAAGTTCTACAGTTTTTCAGAGTTGCGCTTTTCCTTTATGTTATTCAAGTATTCTGGATTTTCGTTTTTAAACCCAGTTGCTGATGTTCTGTTTCAGGTAAATTTTACTGAAACCAAGTATCAGATCTAGTCCTATGAATGGGCTCTCTGCACCCTTTTTGGTTTATATATCTGCTCCCTCATGTCTTGGTACTCAAAAGTTCTTTGTGGCAGTCAAGGAGAATTTGTTAAGGAGAAAGAGTAGCTATCCAAAGCTTTCATTACTGACGAATTTGTTTACTAAAACTAACCTAACCTGAAGACCCAGCTTGGTCTAATCAAAATCCAAACCAAACATAACCTATTAAGAGCTTTAACCCTTATTAAGCAATAACCAAACCTAACCCAACTTAATCCACCCCAACTTAACCAAATTTTAATGTACCCCAACTTAACCTAATTAAACCTAACCCAACAATCCAACATTATTGCTAATTATTTCCTTGGCAACAATTGACCAAATTTCTCTACTCGCCACATTTGAAGCATTTGCCTGTGGATACAATTTTTGAAAATCATAAACACATTTGCACAACGCACATTCAACAAAATCCATTAACTGTAACTAGTTGTGCTGAAAAGGTTTTCGCCGAAATTTGATATCGTGCAATAAGCGAAAATAATGCAACCGAAGCGGCGCCGCGCACTCGAAATGGCAAATAGGCAAAAGAGGAAATGTGCATTTAATTTTCGCTTTTCCCACTATTGCCGGCAACAAAATATTTTTAATTTCGTCGGGCTGCATTAACATGCCAGCCGCGACCGCATTTCGACGCTGCTGCGACGTTGCCACACGAAAGTCTGAAAATCACTAAAACCACATCCACTCTCACTCTGACCGCAGTGCCGCTGAATGCCATAAATTATGGAGCTAGTCAAATGTGAGCAGCGCCGGCAGGCCACTCCGCGCCACACAGACACACAGACACGCAGAGAAATGCAGCCATTGTGCTTAACCGCAAATAATTCATAAATTTATTTTATGTGCCATCGCTGCCGCGGCCGTTGCAGCAGCTTTTCCTGCTGCAATTATGCAACATTACGATAAAACAATAAAATTGCCGCAGAATTGTCTACATCCGAGCGATTAAAATTTCCTCCGCACAAAACTATGAACCCAAAAGTCCACCCAAAAAAAAAACAAACAAAACGTTCAAATTGAAATATGAAAAACACTACGACAGCGAAGGTAAAAAACGAAACTTTTTCACAGCGTGTCACGTGTGGCGCCAGATTCGCTTAATGTGCACTGCAATGTGTAACGCGAATGCGTCGGTGTGAGTGAGTGCGGCGCGTGCATGCAGTTAACCTTGTCAACCGCAACCGCTTTGTCAGCAATCAAAATACAAATAAAGTACGCCAAAAAATATGAAAAATACAAACAAAAATACCAAAAATGTAAATTAAATGAAAAAAGTAGCAAATTAAATGGCGGACCAATGGTTGGCGTGCGGTCAGCGGCGACCAATGTGCAGATCGTTGACACATAAATGCAACGCCGGGCACGTGTCGGTGGTGCAGCTGCGCGACGCGCATCTAACGCAGCGGCCGCATCATGTTACGCGTCATTTGCTCATTCGAAATTCAGGCGGCAGTCCAGCTGGGCGTGTAATGAGCCAACGCATAAAAATCGCCCGACCGAGCAGTTGCACCAATGCAACAGAAGCTAGTGCGGAAAATATGGAAACGGCTGGTGTGGGATACGATTTTGCTCAAATATTCCATGGCAATGCAGTCAAAATTCAGTAGTTTTGAAATTTGAGTAATTTTACATACTTTTAGGCGGGTGTACAACAGTCGTTAATGAGTGGTTAGGGCATTGCACAGTGAATCGTTTCATAGACAAAATTAAAAAATTTATAATCTCAAAATTTAACGATTTTGATGTCATTTGAAAGGTAAATTTTCAACTAAGAAAACCCCAAAAAATCTGTGCGAAAAATTAATTAGTGTGTGTGCGAGAGCGGCTCAAAGTCGAAACTTTTTCACAAAAAAATGTATACATATGTTTTCTTTTTTTGGTTTATTGATAAAAAAATCGTAAAAATTCATGAGTAGGTTAAGAACTGATATACCCATTTTTGCTTTCAATATTTTCTCAAAATTTACAAAGCTGAGGCTTTTATATTACTTTTAATTCAAAATATTTTTCTAAATTAAAAACCTGAAAGTTGGCAAAACTTCTGTGAAAGTATGTTCCTGGATTTTTTTTATATTAAGAAGCATTCTTTTTTTGTCGGATGATGTAATTATATCTTCCGATCTCAGAAAATAATTCAATTTGAAAAGTGGTCTAAGCACCTATTTCTCGACAAAATTTATTTTATTCATCCCTAAAAGTATGCAATCAGAACCTGAAAAACTTAAAAACTGCCCAAATGCAAAACATACATCTATTACTATCATTTTTTATTGCAAAACTAAAGGATCCTCACACAATTTCTGTTACTCTTTGCAATTGCCAATCTTGACGTTGCCGATTAAATGTAAAATCTGAAAAATCTAGCCAACACACTTGTTGCTGTAGCTTTCCAAAAATGAGGAAAATTGCAAATTTAAGTCTCAGGCATTGCACAAACTACAAAAGCGTAAGAAAAACAAAATGGAGATTTGACTTCTGGCCATGATTAACTAGAATAAAACATTTTATTGAGAACAAACCACTCCTTCTAATTTTGTCCCGCGGTTGTATGGAGTCGAATCACTGTGCAATGGCACCGAAGCAAATGCGGAAATGCTCAAATATTCCATAGCAATGCAGTCGAAATTCAGTAGTTTTGAAATTTGAGTAATTTCACTACTTTTAGGCGGGTGTACAACAGTTGTGAATGAGTGGTTAGTGTATTTAGTCAAAAGTGGGTTGTTTTGTTTGTTTCAACTGACTCTAATTCCCATAAGAAACAGTTCCGAAATCAGCTCTGAAATTTAAAAATTTTCTTTTACGAATGTTCCGATTATTCAAAGGAAGAACGCTGCACAAATAAAGAACACGTGATGAACAGTAGACTTCCAAACCGAAACATCTCTCGGAATTCTGAAGTCAACTGGCCACCAAAATTGTGCAATTGAACGCTGTGCGATTTTTTTCATTGGGGTTTCTGGAAATGTCTGGTCAATGCGAAAAATACAAAATTAATTCCTGAGCTCAAGGCCGAGATCAAAGGTGCCGTCGGTGACATAGAACCACATATTTCGAATGTTATTACATGTATTAATCGGTTGTCAGACGGATAGACAGAAAAACCGACGTCTTCAGGATATTTGATTGCAACTCAGAGACAAACAATGGACCAAAGGTATTAGCTTATTATTATTTTTTTTTTGTGAAAATTCATTTCAAGAGAACACTTATTCAAAATCTCATATAGAAAGTGTTATGAGTGTTTTGTTCCCACCACTGTAAATAACCCAATCAGGAAATCGTCCATATAGTTGTGTCGAACGTTTGAAAACCTTTTTAATGTAATGAGGTTGCTACAGGAATGGTTCGTTTAGTTAAGTCGGCTGTATTTGTATGTGAAACATTAAAGCCTATATGGACCGTTGCAGTGGTGCCAGCAAGGGGGATTTGGAGATACAAACTCCCAAAATATCTATTCATGAAAATACACTTGGTTTCACAAAAATATGGTTTCAATGCCATATTGGGGTTAAAACTTATATACAGAACCTCCTTCGCTTCAAAATGAAATCCTATGTACGTCACTGGTCCGTTGTTATAACACAATTTCAATTGTAATTTACTTCTTGCGAACAGCAAATGAAAAGACTTGTGTTTAACCAGTTCGACTAGAAATTACCCAACTAGAAATCGAACTCAGAGCTTCTGGTGTGAAAATAGAGCGCACTATCCGCTGGACAATCTAGGCTGAGCTAGTAGAGATAAACTTTTCTTGAACTTTGTACTTGATATTTGGATTTAAATTTAATTTTTATTTACCGATATTTGGTCGTATTTGGTCCCTGAATGCTCTACATTGAAAAAATCGACACACCCAACTCAGTAATAGTGAATGGACACGCTAGTTAAGTTGTTATCTGAAGGTTAAAGATTTCTTCTTTTCCTCAATAACTTTATTTAAGGACGGAGTCGTGGATCGACTGCCGCCCGAGACTGGTGGATCCAGAATGCCAGTTTTGTGCATCAAAACTGCACTCTACATCTTCGACTACCTGCTATTTTTTACTTACTATCAGTGCAGCGCAGGCACTGTTTTGTCTCTTACGACTAATGCTGGAGGCAGCCTAATTACTTATCATTAGTGCAGCGTTACATTTTCCGCTAAGCACTTTTCCTATGAACTGATATCGTTTGTTTAGTGCACAGACTGTATTTATTTAGTGCACTAAACATTATCAGTAACACATTTTGGGTTATATCTGAGGTGGCGGACATGTCCATAACTCGCTGCACACACGCACAAACCCATTAATGATCGTTCAACTAAACACCGCCAAATACACACACACAAACATGCAGTGCAAAAACAAAACACATGCAGTGCACACACACATTTAAACAAATATAAGTTCGTATACGTGTGGGTGTATGAGTGAGCTGAAAAGCAGCTTTAAATATTGTGCGCATTAATTTATATCTCGGATTACACCAACTATGACCTGGGCTAGGCACTTTTTCATTGCATAATTTTTGGCGTTGTGGTGCAGCATCTGCAGCATGCACTGCAGTAATTTGATAGCTATTGCACACAGCTCGGCCATGTGTGTGTGTTACAAGCACAACACCACGCCCATATGTGCATGCAAACGTTTACAGTGACTCACAGATGTGACCGATTTTGGTGCATAAAAAATATTTAGACTGTTCAAACTTGCCCGTAGAATACTGTTTAGGAAAAAGATGTTAAATATACAAAAATTATATATCAGAGCTAATAGGAGATATCCAGTGGCGCATATATGATTTCATTTATCCCAAAATTTTAATAACAAACGAATATTTAGGGTCTTTGAACCCCTTAACCCCCTTGCATGCACCACTGGAAATATCACACCGCACAGTGATTCGACCACTGTGCTTAGACAACTTTTCAAATTTAATTATTTTCTGAGATCGGAAGATATCGGAGGATGTAATAACATTATTCGACAAAGAAAGAATGCTTCATTAAATAAATAAAAATCCAGGAACATTCTTTCACATACTTTTTAGATATTTTCCTCTAAGTTCCAATTTTCAGAATTTTTTATTTAAAAAAGTATTTTAAATTAAAAGTGAAGTAAAAGCCTCAGTTTTACAAATTTTGAGAAAACATTAAAAGCGAAAATGCTTTCATTAATTTTTAATCTATATTGAAAGTTTTAGTAACTTCTTGGTAACCATGTATTTTTACAATTTTTTTACTCAATAGACAAAAAAAACAGAAAATATGTGTTTAAATTTTTTGGTGAAACATTTTTCAACTTTGAGCCGCTTTTGCACACACACTAATTAATTTTTAGCACAGATTTTTTGGGTTTTCTTAGTTACAGTTTTATCTTTCAAATGACATCAGAATTGTTAAATTCTGAGACTATAAATTTGTTGAATTTTTTTTGTGAAACGAATCACTGTGCACTGATTTGTTTGGCTATAGTGAGTAAGAAAAGTTGGACCTTGATATTTTAAACCCTGAATATGTGGGGCAAAGATGGAACAATTAACTGTTTAGGGTGTTGTAGGTGTTTAAGGTGAAATTCATATGATAATATGGTCTTTTTCAAGGTCGAATATTTATTTGTATATTTTTTTATTCAATTAATTTTTCACCGGGAATTATTCAAACTCCAAATATGTGGAGCAAAGTTAGGACAGTTCATTGTTTTTTCGAGATGAGTTGAAATTCCGATGGTATTATTACAAGTTAAATATTTAATCATATTTTTTAAAGTACAACTTGTTCACGTTGATTATTTAAAAGCAAAACTTGTAGAGGATAGTTGAATATAAACCAAAGTTTAAATGCAAATCAAGTTTATATTTATTCTGATCTCTTTATTTAAAGATAATAGACATTTATGTTCAATCTCACAAACTTTTTATATTTTGATAGTTTTATGTCAATTTAATGTTAATGTCTAACTAGAATTAAAAATTTTGTTCTTCAAAATCCGATCAAGTGTGCAAGTCACTGTACTGCACGGTCACAGATACCAGCATGTCGTCGATATGTAGTCAAAGTCGATGCCTCGGCGCTGCAGTGGCTGTGAGTGTGATTTTGTGCTTTTAGTCCGTTTTAAATTATTAATATGCGCCTCAACCTATGCTCAGCGTAATTGCGCGCATGTTCATGTAACTTTTGCCCCACACACACACACTCACACACACACACACACACACATCCGCATAAAGCATATAAAATATATTTGCCTGGCCGTGTGCGCGCTCGTGTGTGCCGTATTTGCCGCAATCGTTGCATTACTTAAACTTTTTATCCAAAAATACGTGTTCGCCACTAATCCCGAGAACTGCTCGCCTGCACAGTGCGCGCGCCAATTTGCTCGAGCTGCCTTTTACATCCAGCATAGCTCACTTACCTACTACTATAGAAATGTACTTGCATACATACATATGTGGGTGTAATTGTATGCATGTGTGTGGGTGTGTGTGTATTATTTACATCATCTGGTGGGTGCCATCGCCTCTTGGTCGACCGTCGGCGGTCGGGTGCAACGTGTGCCGCTTATCGCTTTGAAGCGCATTCACGTTCGCTGCGCGGTCACTGGTGTCATTACGTTCTACTTTTTATCAGTCGGTGAAATTTTGCGCAATATTTAACTTTTCGGTTGAGCAAAAGTTACTAATTGAAATGAAATTAATTGTTGTACAAGTTGCAACATGCAACATACTGAGCTCAAAAATTTAATGTCTGTGAAATGTTGCGCGTTTTTGATTAGATTTTGCTTGATTTCTTGTTTGAAATGTGAATATTTGTGTATTTGCAATTATTTTAAATAGTACAATTTAATTTTTAAATACTAATAGATTTTATAATCTTTTCAGGACGTTACCAAATAACTGTCTGTCACAAAATATTCCATTAGTCGCCTTTATGACACTCAGAATTTATACAGTTGAGCACATCAAACAATGTTATGACCTCTGATGGAGGCTGTATTTGATTCTTTCAACGAAAGCACTGCTTTTCACTTTCTTATTGACCTTCACCTACAATGTAGAACACATTTTTTCGCTGGAACGTTATTGTTGGGGTGGCATATATATGCAAACATACGTAGACCCCGCTTACTTATGTACATTGCATGTACAAACAACTTTTGAGATATTTACAAAAGATGGCGTAACTGGCTTTACATTGCAATGGACCCTCTTGCAATCATGTAATATTAAAGCGTCATCATCCCCTTCTCAAAATCAGTGGATATGTGAAATTTTGCTGAAATGTAAACAACATACTTTCTTTGTGCTCTAACCATGTCAAACTTTGTGCCAATAAAACACAATTTGCATTATGCGCTGCACTTTCTGCACAACAACTTTTAGCGTCATGTTGTCGTCAAGGAAACTTTAGATGCGCTTCAATGGGATGTGCTACACCACCCGCCGTATTCATCAGACTTTGCAACTTCCAACTACCACATGTTCTGATTGATAACTCACGGCCTGTCCGAGCAGCACTGCACTTGCTACGAAAAAGCCAAAAATTGCATTGATTCTCGGATCACCTCAAAAGAGAGGAGTTTTTCAGGCGCCGAATCTGTACTCTGCTTAAATTTTGGAGAAAACTGTAGCTAGCGATAAACAATACCTTGAATATAGTAAGTCCATTTCTTTTGATTAAGGCTTTAACACTACCAATAAACTACCAAAACTTAGGTGAACCCCGAAGAGTTATTATTAAATGGGTTATACCGGTCGTGGTTCACCCTATAATAGGGAAGGGTCCTTGAGGTCCCTTTAGTAATCCCTCTCGATTACGCCGAGAGCAACTAAACCACTTCGTATCAGTATCCATATTACTTCTTTATGACTCACGTGTTAAGCATTGCCAACGCAAACCGAGTAACAAGAGGATTGTCGTGGTTGACAATATCTAGAAGAATGGGCAACTTACTGTACTTACTATGCCTTACTTACTTTGTCGGCCTCGACAACTTTCTTTACAAATCTTAACAATAAGACTGATGCCCCCTGAAACCCATTGCGAATCTCTACGCTTAGTCTGTATATACTTGTCTCTCTCTCATTTACCATCAGACTCATGGTGGTACACTCATTGCTCAGACAACTGTGAAAAGCATCTTGGGACACCAAATTCGTACAATTAGTATCGATCCCGAATGCTGTTTTCTGACACCGTACGATAAATATTAAAAAAAAAGTTGAAAACATACGAACAAATCGATATATTTGCAAAAATAGTGGCCAAATATCATAAATTTGGAGTTTTATTTTTTTTCGCTGGTGTCAGAATTATTTTTAAAGGATTTTAAAATTTCAAATATAAAAAAAAAAATTCGAAATTTAGCGTAATGTAGAATGTCAATAGCAACAGCAGCAATGATGTCAGCCTGGAGATAAAGCGAAGGATTACTCTTGCCAACAGGTGCTACTACGGTCTCGGTAGGCAATTGAGAAGTAGAGACCTCTCTCGACCGACAAAACTTGCGCTCTATAGGACGCTTATCTTGCCCGTGCTCCTCTATGGCGCTGAAGCATGGACAATGACACGAAATGACATAGCGGCCCTTGGAGTGTTCGAGAGGAAGGTACTTCGCAAAATCTTCGGCCCTGTTCGTGTTGGTGACGATTATCGTATACGAACCAATAACGAGCTGTATGAGCTGTATAAGGACATGGACGTTGCGCAGCGAATTAACATCCAGCGGCTACGCTGGCTCGGTCATGTCTGCCGTATGGACGGCGAAGCTCCGGCGAAAAAAGTGTTCGATACGATGGTTGGAGGTCGACGGCGAAGAGGGAGGCCGTGTCTCCGGTGGAAGGACCAAGTTGAAGAGGCCCTGTGATCACTTGGTGTGACCAACTGGAGAAGGCGCGCGCAAAGCAGAGGCGCCTGGAGAGAAGTTTTGCGGCAGGCCGTAACCCGATAACGGGTTGTTATGGCCAGTTAAGTAAGTAAGTAAGTAGAATGTCAATGTGGGTATCAAACGAAAAATAAATTCCCTAAAATTTGAAAAAAATTATTTTTTGATGCACAATGTCAAATAGGTATTGAAAATGCCCTTTTAGAACGTTATCCTCAAATATAAATAATTTAAACTTTCCAACAGTCTTCCAATATCTATTATATGTCTTAATAACTAATATGAACACTACCACATCCCCGAATTTCGCCGTTTTAACTTTATTAGTTTGGGATTAAAAAATTTAAGTACTTTTCTCTATAAAACAAAGAATGAATTGCACCGTACGACAAACATAAAATATTTAATTAATTAACACATGAATAAGCGAAATTGAGCTGATCTCCTTGTGGTTGCCGTCCATCGTTGCGTCGTTCTTTATTCATCCGAATGCGACGGAATTGTTTTTCGAATATTGCAAAAACAAGTTTTGATCGATGTAATATGAAGCATAATTAAAAATTAAATTTTTCGCGTGCATGTTTAGTGTGACCATGTGGTCACGCTAGGCACTACCGACCTAAGACCAAGGACAAGGACTACCGACCAAGATTCCTAAACTCATAGTAATAGCATTTCGAAGCTGAGAAAAGCTGGACTGTAATACAACCACATCGACCTTAATAATTGAGAACATTAGAATATATAATAAAAACAATAAGGGTTTTGATCTCGTCATTGCCTTCTATTCGCTTGTCAAAGTCTTCCTTATACAGCCCTGACTTAATCTTGCATCTTAAAAGAAAGTTGAAATTTCCCCCAAAAATGTAAAAAACTCTTTAAATCTTTTTTATAATTTTTGTCATTACAAACTAAGGAATTTAACTTCTCATAAAAAATAAAAAAAAAGTTTTTATTTCAGCCTTTTTGGATGAATTATACACTTTGAAGCACAAAATTTAATTTAATTAAATTAGACACTTGTTGCGCGCGGGTTTGCAAAAACAATTCAAAATATACATATGTAGCTCGTGGTGGATACAGGGTCGCATGCTGGTTTGGTCTTCGGCTATTCATGTCGGCTGGGTCTAGGTTCTTGTAACCACACATCATCTGCTTCGCTTATGGCATCCTATTCATGTTGCATGTCGACATTCCCCCTTAGCATGTAAATTCAAATACTCATTTTCAAAATATACAAATAGAACTTCATTACAAAATATTCAAAGTATGCAACAACATTTTAATAAATTTTTGAACTTAATCTAAATAGAAAACTATACGTCAAAATTACGCTAATTCAATTAAATTCGATTAAAACAATCATTTTAACTCACTTACTCAGTTTTCCATCGTTGTGTCGTATGGCCATGCGAGACGATGAATGGTGAGATGGGCTTGCAACTAAATTATGAAATTAGCCAAAATTTTGATATGCTTACTTTTCTAGTAAATTTGTTTTTTTTTCCTTTGTCCTTTTTTCCTTCCTTGTGCTGATCGCTAAGTGAGAACAGTTGTAAGCGTGATTGAGCACATCACTGACGAATGTGGGGTTTGGCACTAGGCTGCGCAGTTCATAGTGCAAAAACAAAAAAGTGCATTGGTTGAATTTAGTTGAATATGAGAAAAATCTGAATTTAACGAAAATTGAAAGTAAAACTTGAGCGAACCGTAACACACTTTAGCTTTTAATATTCAAGGCTTCAGTACGACTAATTACGTCAAATATACTCGTATCACTATCAAAATCTCCTAAACTTTCTCCTAAACAATTTTTCCTCATAAAAAGTCTCCTAAAAGGCCACGAATCTCCTAGATCTAGGAGGAAATCTCCTAAACTGGCAACACTGATACAGCTTAAGCACATTCTACGCATCTATAAGAAACATTTCTTTGTCTTTTTTCTCTGTCCCTACAAAATGATGCCTGGGCCTTATTCTCTAAGTGTATATAGAACCGGCTGGGAAGTTTGATGATTTGCTACACTTTTGAACGACTTCCTATGGAATGTGTCCCTGATTGTTTATGATAAGATCGCATAGATTCTTTCTAATAATTTATCACACCCATTTGAGGAGATACAAGAAACAGGAACAATCTCATGCAGTGATGGTACTTCCAACATGGCTGTTGCATTATTAAAACACTCACACATGCATATCTTTGGCTCCATTCCTCTGCCCCCGTTTCACTTTAACTACTCGCGTTTTGGTTGCTGGCTAAACAACGCCAACATCGCCCATTAACTGCAATCTTATCACTTGTGAAATTATCGATAATGGCCACAAGCGGCACTTTGTTTTTCGTCTGCCAATGTCCCTCCCACTCCACATCTCCTTAACATTACAGCGAATAACGTTACTGTTCTCGAGATCAGCTCAGCTCCGTTCAGCTCAGCTCGATGAGGCGCCAGGTGCGCGGTCGTGCCGGCGCATGCACGTACGATTTACACACGATTCACCGCATTTAATTCATTTTGTCCATCCATCGCCTTGCCGAAATTTATGGCTACGCATTTTGTTTACTAATTTTCCTCATTTTTTCATCGACATTATTTTCGTTTTTTTTTTTTGTGTTGTTCGTCTTCCTGTGCTGTTGTTTACTTAGGCCGGCGCTGGTCTCGACTCAAGGTTCGATACGGTTTGTCGTTGGCGACGCACTCAGCTCATCTCACTCGCCGTCCGGCAATCGGCTGACTGCACGCCTCAGCTCGCCGCATTATCTATTCCCTCGTTGCTTACCTAAGCAATAATAATAAATTATCTGCGCATCTGAGCGGGCATTCATCTTCGGCAGGCAACGCACTAAATTCTGCCTTTCTTGACCATTCGATTTGCCGTTACTTTTTCTTCACCCCACACCCCTGTCCCCATCCCGCCACTTTGCTACTTATGCTTATTTTGTTGATTTTTTGGAGCCACTCGTACGCTGCAGCTTTGTATGTATTTGTTGTTGTTGTTGTTGTTGTGCTGCTGTCGGCGCTCGCATTGGCAGTTGAATTTGATTGCTTTTTGTGTAAAGTTGTTGATTGCTTTTCAATGAGTTTTCGCTTTGGCGAATTTTCATTACTGCGTTTCGTTTGTCTTCGATGTGTCGGCGTCGGAACCCGAAGCGGTGCGGTGCGGTGCGGGCAAATGATTCTTTCGATTGCATGAAAATTTGTTAATTTGTAGAAATCGTAATTAAAACTTGATGGGTACAACATTTATTTAATTGTATTTGCTTTCAGATAATTAACATTTAGCACGGTCACAGCTGCCGGGCAAAGCTGCACTTTAACGGCGATGTTTGACTGACGCTGTCTTATTGATTGACTTTTGTGACCGATTTTTTTTTACTACAAATCGTATTTAAACATTTTGCTTATCGAAAAACTGCATTTGCCGTTAAAAGTAAAGCGTTTTGAGGACCTAGAAACTATAAAAATAGCTAGTACAGACATCTTTAACCCATTGTTGCCTAATGGATAAAAATTTACCCATGAAAATTGACTTTTTAAAAAAGTCACAGAAAAGTTCGTGGTAGAGATATCTTAAAATAATTGATAGGGATGGTTGGGGTAAAGATGGAACTACCTTAGTCTAGTAGAGGTCAACCTAAAATTCCGCCATCTAGCTAGAGTTTCCAGACTCCAAAAATTGTGAATTTTCCGGATGTGGAAAATGGAAAAACTTCACAAAAATCTGCCCCCTAACTCACCTGTAAACAATACAACTTTTGTTCACGTGTTTAGCTGATCACTTTAAATATAGAAAAAAGCTACCATTGCTCCGTAATGGGTACAAAATACCTACTGAATATCTCAGCAACGTGCAGAGATAGAAAGCTGAAATTCTCTTTATGATCATTTTGGGTCAATTCCAGGTCGTGTATGAAATTTTATCATTTTTTTATTAAATTTATCAAATTTTCAAATTATCAAATTTTATTCCGTATGAGCGGAACTGGTATCCGGGTTTAATGGGTTAAGGACATCATTTGACAAGCTTTTAGATTTTGCAAATGGTTGTATTGACTCCGAAGGAAACAATTGTTTGTGTTGTTTTAATTTTAGAAAGTCTACTTTATTTTGGAACGAACCTATAATGCCACTTATTCACTCTCGAATTCATTTTTATTCAACACTTTTCTTTTAGCAGGGATCGCTTAGGAGATGCGTGATTGGGAGCTACTCGAAAAATCTGATACATTGGAGCGTAGGGTAATGTTCTTCTGTTGAGACAAAAACTCTATGTATATATCCTCACTGTATAAATTGTTCGATCCTTGGAATCATATGTTGGAAATTCATAATTTGAAATTTGAATTGAAATATTTTTTCCTTTCCTTAATAAACTTCGTCCTGAGCATATCACAGTTTGGTTTCTCTCTTCACTGCAATCAACATCGAACATCTTCCTGGATGTCTACGAGATGGGATATTTTTTTTTAAATATACCTTTAATCTCTCAAAACAAATCACAGCTTACCCGGACAAATCTGTGGTGTTAAGTCCAACTAATAATAAAATGAATAAATAGAAGAGTCTTGTAACTTGATATGTGATGAACATGTTTGCCATGTACTCGAATTAAGGTGAGTAGATGCTCCTCTATGGCGCTGAAGCATGGACAATGA
This sequence comes from Melieria crassipennis, assembly GCA_963668005.1. Classification (NCBI taxonomy): domain Eukaryota; kingdom Metazoa; phylum Arthropoda; class Insecta; order Diptera; family Ulidiidae; genus Melieria; species Melieria crassipennis. Next base: position 28,079,686 of record OY764961.1, on the reverse strand, counting down.
CACGAAATGACATAGCGGCCCTTGGAGTGTTCGAGAGGAAGGTACTTCGCAAAATCTTCGGCCCTGTTCGTGTTGGTGACGATTATCGTATACGAACCAATAACGAGCTGTATGAGCTGTATAAGGACATGGACGTTGCGCAGCGAATTAACATCCAGCGGCTACGCTGGCTCGGTCATGTCTGCCGTATGGACGACGAAGCTCTGGCGAAAAAGGTGTTCGATGCGATGGTTGGAGGTCGACGGCGAAGAGGGAGGCCATGTCTCCGGTGGAAGAACCAAGTGGAAGAGGCCCTGGTATCTCTTGGTGTGACCAACTGGAGAAGGCGCGCGCGAAGCAGAGGCGCCTGGAGAGAAGTTTTGCGGCAGGCCGTAACCCGATAACGGGTTGTTATGGCCAGTTAAGTAAGTAAGTAAGTAGATAATTAAAAACAGCGTTTCATATTTTTCTATAATATTCCAAATAGATGCAGGATCACAAAAGAATTTGCAAGACAGTAGGTTTTCCAACCTTGGACACAATTTGATTACCATCGTCATAATGTGACAGCTGTGACTCTTTTTATTTATTTGTTACTTCAATGATGAAAACGAATATCCACAACTTAATCCTTTAAACCAAAACCGTAGCTGTTTGTTGTTCGTATACTCTGTGTTGATAGCACAAACCTTTTTTAGTAATCGGTCAATCAATTCCCAATCAGCTTTAAATCGAATTTCCTTTTTTTTGGCATTTAACTCAATTCGAAGAATACATTATTTTACCATTATTGCTTCAACTCTTGAGGGATTTTCTTTGAGTCGTTTGAAAAATAACCCATAACGCTTGAAGCAAACACAAATCGACTAATAATGAAATTTGACCATTCAAACAATTGAGTGAGACATATTTGGTCATCGTCGGAATACGTCGATGCACTCGGCCACTTTGTGGTTGCATTGTGCACTTTCCACTTTCAATTTGATTAAATTCTCAGTGCACTTCTCGAGTCGACAATTGCTGCTATCAATGCAAATATTGTGTGATTGGAAAAGCAAACGAAGCCAACGGCACAAAATTGTAGGATACCATTGTGTGAGTTTGATTTCGACAAAATATTGTGGTCAGGAAAATTTGCCAATTTCGGCACAAGCTATGCGGTAAAGTGGCATTTTCGAAAAACTGGGTCTAAATTCGACAATTCGAGGAGTCGTCATGGAATTTCATAAAAGTGCCTTAACAAAAGCTATGTTTTTCTAATGGAATTTGATAATAACGAATTGCTCTTGAACGAGACACTTGCTGCAATCAACCGCAGCGAAATGGCTGAAGAGGCGACCGACACAGTTGCATAACTGACGGCGTGCGGCATCGTTGCATGCCACAAGTGGCCAAACAACAACACCGAACCCAACTGGTGTCAACCAGTGCCATATGGAGAATAGTTAGAGTGACGGCAATGCTGGGCCATAAATATTTATTGCACTGGCCACACCCCTTAACCAGTGCGGAAGATGTCGCTGCTGCGGCTGCTGTCGGCCGTTATTGATGGCATGCGCATAATTGTCATGCAACATGACTGTTCAACTGCTTCCGCTGGAGCAAAGTGTACGCTGACAGCAGGCGCGTGCTTTCAAAAATCGTTTGAGAACATATTTTTAAAGCCAACAAGGCGGGAACATTGCACAGAAGACCATCAAATGGAATTCACTACATGGCAGAGGAGGACCGTCCGGTAGGCTTTGCGAGTCCTGGAGAAGAAAGACCGACCTTGGGGCTGATCAACTAGGTTTAAGTTGAAAGCAGTTACAATCCTTTTCGGGATTTCAGTAAGTAATATATCCATTAGTCCTAATTGTATACCAGCAACTCTTCACACTAGAATGCAACATGGTTGCAAGTGGGCATTGAAGAAAGGTTGAATTGGCTGGGCATTTTAGTGTTAAGAACCACTTATTTCCCATGTCGTATTCTTTTAATGATTCTAACCATAAATAAATAAACACAGCCATTACACTTCGCCACGCACCTGACTCTAACTGTTGCCTTAGGATCATCCCTTCCCCCTTACTTTTACTCTTTTTCATATATCTACATAGTAGTTGTTGTTGTTGTTGTTTTTTGTAACTACCGCTGCACACGCAATAAACTTTTGCTGCCGTTAACCGATTTATCGTTCGAGTTGGCAGCATAAAGTGCATTGCATGCTCGAACTCTGCACATTATTCCTGCGAGAGATAAATGATGTGCAATATATTATTGACAGCATGAGCTCAGTTCGAATTGATTGGGCTTTGCATATGTGGGTTTTGCTAGTTCAAATTGCAGTCGAGGCATAAGCACATAACTTTTTGAAGCAGCTCAACGGCGATAGAGAAGAAGCTCAAATATCATCGGTGAAATGCTTAGAAAGGATGAGATCGATAGTGTAGTGTGGCACTATTGTCTTGGGAAGAAACAAAGCGATACAATGAGGAACAATTTGAAGAAACTTGAAACTTTCTTATTGGTTATGACTTACAGATGACTGAATTTATGAACCAAAACCAAATAAATAACATAAATAAATAAATTAATTAATTTATTAAAAAAAATAAAATAAATAAATAAATAAATAAATACATAAATAAATAAATAAATAAATAAATAAATAAATAAATAAATAAATAAATAAATAAATAAATAAATAAATAAATAAATAAATAAATAAATAAATAAATAAATAAATAAATAAATAAATAAATAAAAAAATAAATAAATAAATAAATAAATAAATAAATAAATAAATAAATAAATAAATAAATAAATAAATAAATAAATAAATAAATAAATAAATAAATAAATAAATAAATAAATAAATAAATAAATAAATAAATAAATAAATAAATAAAATATTAAATTATAACCCAAGAGTACGATTCGACTTTTTGGTAAAGTGCCAAAAATTTGATCATAAATCAAATCATCAAATTTTCCGTACTGAACGACAGTTTGCCAGTATTCCTGTTCTTCTTCTTCTCAACTGCCCATAACAACCTGTTACAGGGTTGCGGTGTGCCGCAAAAGTTCTCTCTAGGCGCCTCCGCCATTTCACAATAAAAGATAAAAGTGCATCCTCAACTAGGTCCTTCCACCGGAGACACGATCTCCCTTTTCGTCGTTGGCCTCCAGTGCGTGATTAAATATTAAATTTTCCAATTTTTCAAACAATCCAAGCACGCATCAATTTGTACTCTCAAACAGTTTTACTGTATTTGGCTTTTTAACATTTGTCAAAATTGTTGATATTGAACATAAAAACAAACAACTAATTACAACTCACTAAACCTCAAAACGAATACAAGCGTTAAAAGGCAAAATTTGTTTACACCACATGATTTACTGCCAAATTTAATATCTTCTTGTGTCAAATGCAATATCTTGTGTCAAGTGCAATATCTTCTTATGTCAAATATTTATTTACACAAATAATCAGTCGAACGATTGACATTTGGTCTAAGTGTACTTAAAGTCTTCAAAGTAAGTTAGGTACAATGGACTGAGTAGACTTGAGTTCATCTCAGTCTAAGTTTGGCTGTGATTTAAATATCTCAAGTCATATTTTCACGGGCTAAAAGTAAAAAAAAAGCTGATAGCTACAATTTAAAAGCTATAATAAGATTTCGGGACGAAATTTACAGATTATGCAAATTTATAGCTCGAAAAATTAAAACAGTTTTAAGCTCTAGAAAGAAGCATAAAAGAAACATTTAAATATTTCTCTACTTTCGTTCTATCTCAAGAAAGCGTCTAGCTTATTTGGGGGCTTACTGTATCGATACACCGCAAGAAGTGCGCTAAAGGAAGTATCAAAGTTAGATGTGCATTCTTAAGTCAAGTTCGACATTAGTGGACTTTAAGTTATCGATCAGTCATATCAGGCATGTCATAGATTGACCTAAGTGTAACTTCACGAACTAACCTGACCAACCTTAAACCTTCGACGTTCTAAAGAACTCCTCTCACTAAACAGAGCCCAAATCAGAACCATGATCGGCGTTTAAAAGACTGGGGCTGTTTTCAAACTATCGGGTGTTTTTTTTAGAGGTATAGAACTTCGAATTGAAATAAAACACAAGAAAATCGTTTTAATGTCCATCAATTTGGCTTTATTGGAAAGATAATTTTATGCCATTAATGTTTGAATATGATTTCGGGCATGTGGCCGCCGCGGCTGGCTCGAATAAAGCCAAATCTACAGGTCCAATTTTCAACCACTTTTTTGAGCATTTGGGGCCGTATGTCGGCAATAACGCCACGAATGTTGGCTTCCAAGTCCCCTAACGTTTCTGGTTTGTTGGCGTAGACGAGCGACTTCACATATCCCCAAAGAAAATAATCCAATGGTGTCAAATCACACGATCTTGGTGGCCAATTGACAGGTCCATTCCGCGAAATTATGCGCTCATCGAATGTTTCCTTCAATAAATCGATTGTGACGTGCGCTGTGTGGCATGTAGCGCGTTGGAACCACAACTCATCCACATTCATGCCATCCAATTCGGGAACAAAATAGTCGGTTATCATGGCTCTATACCGGTCTCCATTAACGGTAACTGACTCCTCTTCTGACTGGGTCCTCTTCAACATTTTGCTCTACAGCGGCAATTGTTTCTTCGGTGCGCACTGTTCGACGTCTCTGCGGATGCGTATTATCACATAGAGTAAACGTAGTGCGAAAACGACCCATGGTTAACCGAATTAATTGCTCTGATGGACGATTATGTCGACCATAAAATAGACGGAGCTTGCGGTAAACTTCGCGAACTGAACCATTATTTTCGAAATAAATTTGCACGATTTGCAAGCGTTGTTCTTTTGTCAACCTGTTCATGATGAAATGGCAAACCAAACTGAACATAAATGACATTAGAGTTGCCAGATTTGACCACAAAATGCTAGTTTTATCTCTATTCGAAAAACAAACCTCTAAAACAAACACCCTATACTTCTGTCGCAGCTGCCTGGACGAGGAAGAGGAAAAACAGGAAGAAATACCTCACCTTCTATGCACCAGTCCTGCTTTATTTAGAAGAAGGATGACCTATTTAGGCAACTTAGGTATCTAGCTGATAAGACCATTCGCTGTTTACTAAGCTTGGTAAGGAGCTCCAATTGGTTCAATGATTGAGCGGTCGTCATGCTTCGATTGTTTGTGGTATCACAATTGGACTTAATGGCCTAAGAGTGCTCCTCTTGGGGCAGCTACCTAACTATAGGTGTTAATGGTTATTTTTTTCACAGAACAGGACTGTCAACAATAACATTGACTACATTAACATTAAAGGACAATGAAAGAAAATAATTTCTGATGAAAGCGGTAAAAGCAAGAAATATAGATAGCACTTGTCCGCCAAACCGTAATGATTGTAATTTGAATCGATTAAAAAAAAAATCTATTTTGTTGCCAAATAAATGTGACATATTCCAACTTGAATTCAACTGAAGTCATGCATAAGAAATAATCCTAAGAACAACATACAACATTGGATGATCATCTCTTAGCTCAGAAAAAGCAACTTTAAGATCACAGGCCTAATCCTTAATTGCGGACCTGCGTAAGATTTTTTTTACATAACAAAAGCACAAAGCTAACCTCACACCTTCAAAAGTCCCACACACATCTTAAAAAGCCATAACAATTACTTGAGAACTAAATCAATAACTAAGACAGTTTGATTTCTGATTAATTTCATCATTGCAAGTTCAATCTAAACTATACTTTTCCAACAAAGCCCATAATCGTAACAATTTGTCTATCATAAAAGTTAAAAAGTGTTTGAAAGGTGTAAATTAAACCAATTTGAACTGTCAGACTCAAAAAAAAACACAACTAACTTACAACAAAGTGAACGAGTAAAGTGTCTATTCACAGAACTGTAGCACAAAGTCAGAAGTGCATAGGTTATGTAATTTAAATGTCAAGAATTTGACATGATACGAGTAGTTGGCATTAGCACAATGTCAGTCTGAAAATAAATGCTTTATATCGCTTACGCCCAACAGGAAATGCTTTGGATACTTTGGAAACAATGTAAATCAAAAATTGAGAAAGAGAATGAGTAAAAGAAATGTGTGGATTAGAAAGTATGAAATTTGTATTAAATTATGTATGGTTGGCTGGTTGGCGCAGTTTTTATACCAATATTGCCGGTAGATACTATATGGTAGACTAGTGTACTTACTGTCTTCTGGACTATGTGGCTTCTATACGCAGTTCGAAAGGTTAATAAAGTTTTATGGCTAAGATCAAAGTGTAGAGTAGATGTTTACTCATGGATCAACCACACCATGGATCATGCCCCTCTCATGCCCCTCTTATCAAATGGCACCTCTCGTCGAGTGATGTCTGTAGAAGCTGCGGAGATGAAGAAGAAATCGAAACGATTCAACACTTCCTGCAAGAACGCCGACTCCGTACCATAGGTACAAGATTCCTAACGAATTTGGCTTGAGCGGCAAAAGTAGAAATTCCGGATCTGCTTTCCTTTATCAAGTGGACGAATTGGTTTTCCCCGTATTGAGACTGATTGGATTCACAATGGGCCAATTTTGGCTGCACATAACCTTCCCCACTTAACCTAACATGACCCATGGTTCATGCCTAGAAAGAAGCATAGTCAACATTGAAAGCCAGAGACATTTATGATCAGTATAACTGGGGTAATCGATCTGCAATGTTTATTTGGTCTTCATTTACTGACTTGTTAGTAGTTGAATGCGATAACTTTTGAAAATATTAGCCATTTATGCTGTAATGAAAAGTAGGCTATTAAGAATTAAGAAAGGAGGCCTATTAGGTTTATGAGGGCGTTTCTATGTACATACTTATGCAGAAATATTCATAATTTACATGGCTGAATCCATAAATTTTTCCGATGTCCATATAAAGCTTAGACCACCTAATGACTCGAGGTTGTAGTGGAAAAGTTTTTAAATGGATCTTACGACAAGATTTGAATGAGCTGGAATAATGAAATGAAAGTTGATGAAATGGTTCCTAAGCAAACAGAACTTTTTTTTATACATATTGCTTGTATCCGAATTCATAAAGTCAACCTGGAAAGTTCCATTACCGCACACAGAGGGTTTTGGCGGTTAAAATCCCCCCCAAACACAAAAATTTCTGGTACAAAATATAGTTTAGAATGGCATTCGGCTCAAAAGTTGTACGCAAAACCCTCTCAAAATGAAATCCTGTGTGCGCCACTGCTTTTCGATGGAAAGTACACACATATTTTTACTGATTTTGAATGGGAGATTGAGAGCTTTTTCATCTGTCTGGAGAGTGAACGTTTTTATTCTTTGGAACCAAAACAGAAAAATGGGTTTATTTTGAAATCTAGTAAGTGTTGTGTTCAAATGGAAATCCTGTTTGTAGAGCAATGAACACTAAATATGGGGACAACAAAAAATTCTACACCATTCTGTTCACTACTTAAAATTTAGTATCTACTCACAGACAACATGTGTTTGGCTGAATCTTGAACTTGTAACAATATTATTAAATAATGAATTGTATTAAGCACCTGAAATGTTTTCTTTTGGTTCACAGTTGTCTAATTACAAACAATAAAGTATCTCCTTCCATATTTTCAGCCTTCTGAACGCGCAATTGTGACCCTCTCGAATCGAATTCAAGACCTTTGACTGTTTATTTTCTAAACCTATCAATGAGTCACAATCTGTTGTAAACATTTAAAAATATTTCTTGCACTTTGAGTTGTGCTCGCAGCCTTGTAAACCATTTCCAACGGACTTTTCGCCTGCCCAATTGGAAAATGCCTCTTTGCATATTGTTGACGTGCGGCAACTGTCAGTCCAAATCCAGTGCCGTTGCCGTTTCGTGTCGAAAACTACGAAAATGTGTGCAGTTAAGTAAATAAGGAGGGAGGGGTGCTTGGCCGCGACTGCTGAACATGAAATGCATTGCCTAGTTAGCAGAAGCTCGCGCACACCAGCCGAGTGCAAATAACAACAACTTAGAAATACATAGCAGCAACAGCAACAACAACAAAAACAAACAAATGCAAAAACTATGCAAATGCCGTGAATGCGCTTTTTGCTGTGAGCGTCGAAAAGAAAAGTTAATTTTAAAACCTGTCTACATATGAAACAAGTTTATCAGTCAAAACTATCACAAGTCAAGTCGCTACCCCATTTCAGTGTAAAACACACACACACACACACATACATAGGTATAGCATACCCAGTCGGAAATTTGGTAAGGTGATTCCAAAGTAATGCATGATTTATGCCTTATTTCGTATGCTGAAAACAGAACCGTACAGAAGTAAGGTATTCGTAAGCGAAGTTATGAATACTTCAATTTTAAGCTTACAAAGTAAGCAAGGAAAAGTATGCATGAAAAATATAAAAAAACGACGACGCCCGAACAGAGACAAATGCTTACCCGGTAAGGTATTCGTAAGCGAAGTTATGAATACTTCAATTTTAAGCTTACAAAGTAAGCAAGGAAAAGTATGCATGAAAAATATAAAAAAACGACGACGCCCGAACAGAGACAAATGCTTACCCGGTAAGGTATTCGTAAGCGAAGTTATGAATACATCAATTTTAAGCTTACAAAGTAAGCAAGGAAAAGTATGCATGAAAATTAAAAAAAGATATAAGCTACCAAAAGTAAGGTATCAGTAAGGTATGTTCCGAGTAGCTCCGAGTTTGAAAGAAAACAGTGAATGAACAAACGTAGCGGGTTGGGCTCGATAGTCTAGAGGGTAGAGCGCTGGCTTTTCATGCCAGACGCCCTGGTTCGAATCCTAGCGCGGGCTGTTTGAACACTCATCTATTTCCATCGCTATCCACATGAAGCAGTTGAGAATTATAAGAAAAGCACAAGTCAAAATATCGCAGGCAATAATAAAATTTTTATTTTTATTGGAAAAAGTAATTATTTATTTGTAATCATTACGTATAGCTTACGCTGTAAGCTATATTGTAAGGCATACTGCTTACGTTGTATGCTATTGGTAAGCGAAACGGTAAGCATGTGTTCGGGAGATGCTTACTTTTTCAACTATGCGTAAAGCATGTTTGGTATGCGCTCACTTTTATAAAGTCCCATTACCTTATCATACGAAAAAGTAAACAGTATTTGGAATGCAAGCACGAAGTATTCCGAGCATTTTCTTTGCATTCCTTTCTATTTCCAATAGTAAGTGAGAGGGTAAGCATATATGATTCTCTTTATACTTTACGAAATAATGCTTACGTCAGGCGGCCATTTCCTTAAAAAAGTAATGGGAATTCGTAAGGGAAATATGGAGTACTCCACAACGAAAAATAAGCATTCCGTAATGCATTGATTCATCGTTCCATTTCCGACTGGGTATCGGGCTGTGTATGTACATACAGTGGATAAATGCAGCACATAAACTTGTTGTCGAGTTGGTTTTGTTGTTGTTGTTGGCATGGTATTGTTTAGCGCGCTGAAGAAGCATTGGTGAGGTGCAAATTTGTTGCTGTTAGTTTTTTATCTACGCCACAAGAAAACTTTATTAAATGAATGAAGTATGTAAGTGTGTGCGAGTGAAGTGATTGAGGTGCAACGGAGTGTGGTAACTAAACTAAATGTATATATACTATATATATGTATATGTATGTATAGTATATTTGTGCAAGTGAACACGCAACGCAATGCATAAAATGAAATTCAAAGCAAAAAGATAACAAAATATGAATGCGTCAGCGAGACGTCAGTGTGGCAACCATAACCACAAAAGCAACAACAATTATTTTATTTGCCTTTCAAGAAACACGGATAGAAGCAAAACTTGCTAAAAATTTCAACATCTGAATATGAATTCACCTTACGATGTGTACGAGTAATTGCGTCTTAAGTCCTGTGGGGCCCCAAACCGGGCGCTTAACTTTGTGTGCACTTAAAGCATCTCTGACAGAAGGCCATTTTTGATTCGTCACCGGTGTTCAGTGGCCCAGTTGTTGTATGCGACGTTTATTCATAGAGGAGCCCGCCCCCCAAACACAAAAATTGCTGGTACAAAATATGGTTTCGAATGGTATTCGGCTCAAAAGTTGTACGAAACTCCCCCTCCCCCACCAAATGAAATCCTCTGTGCGCCACTGATTAGTTGTCTGCTGAAGTTGACGTGCCCCGTTAACAATGTCAGAGTATCCGATGAAGACAAAAGGCCAAATGAGGTGACCCAACTGTCGACAATACCCTATCAAGGTGAACTTAACTCACCCAACTGTCAGCCAGACCCTCGTCTCTTGACTAAATTTCATGTGTCGGATCCAAAAAGTCTTGTTCTGACACCTTCTTAGGTAGACTATCTGCTAACTAATTTTGCTCAGTGTTACCGTGGGCGTATCTGCTAAGTTTTTGAACACATTCAAGAGCCAGTTTAGATGTTATCGTCGGCGATGACCGCTTGCATTTATCTACATAGAACTTTTGTTTATTTAGCGTTATAAGGTTAACCTTATTCGACATCTGTCTTCACTTAGGTGATACAATCCATTGAATTCCAATACATAACTAAATAGTGTAACGATAAGGCACCATGTCGCTGTGCTATGCATGAATGCTTTTGACGGGCATACTTTTAGGCACGCACTTTATAGTATGGCCAGCTTGCTATAATTTTGATATGGCGAGGATGGCTCGCGATGGTAATGGGATCGAGAACGATCGAGAGATAGTCCAATTGGAATGTGCGATAACAATCGGCGCGATAAGCAGACAAGTATAAAACGCAGCCGGGTACAGCGCAGAGAGGATAGTCTTATTTGAGCAAGTAAAGGGGAAACATGGAATAGTCCAATAAGTATCGGGTGTTTTTTTTAGAGGTATAGAACTTCGAATTGAAATAAAACACAAGGAAATCGTTTTAATGTCCATCAATTTGGCTTTATTGGAAGGATAATTTTATGCCATTAATGTTTAAATATGATTTCGGGCATGTGGCCGCCGCGGCTGGCTCGAATAAAGCCAATTCTACAGGTCCAATTTTCAACCACTTTTTCGAGCATTTGGGGCCGTATGTCGGCAATAACGCCACGAATGTTGGCTTCCAAGTCCCCTAACGTTTCTGGTTTGTTGGCGTAGACGAGCGACTTCACATATCCCCAAAGAAAAAAATCCAATGGTGTCAAATCACACGATCTTGGTGGCCAATTGACAGGTCCATTCCGCGAAATTATGCGCTCATCGAATGTTTCCTTCAATAAATCGATTGTGACGTGCGCTGTGTGGCATGTAGCGCCGTCTTGTTGGAACCACAACTCATCCACATTCATGCCATCCAATTCGGGAACAAAATAGTCGGTTATCATGGCTCTATACCGGTCTCCATTAACGGTAACTGACTCCTCTTCTGACTGGGTCCTCTTCAACATTTTGCTCTACAGCGGCAATTGTTTCTTCGGTGCGCACTGTTCGACGTCTCTGCGGATGCGTATTATCACATAGAGTAAACGTAGTGCGAAAACGACCCATGGTTAACCGAATTAATTGCTCTGATGGACGATTATGTCGACCATAAAATGGACGGAGCTTGCGGTAAACTTCGCGAACTGAGCCATTATTTTCGAAATAAATTTGCACGATTTGCAAGCGTTGTTCTTTTGTCAACCTGTTCATGATGAAATGGCAAACCAAACTGAACATAAATGACATTAGAGTTGCCAGATTTGACCACAAAATGCTAGTTTTATCTCTATTCGAAAAACAAACCTCTAAAAAAAACACCCTATAGTAATAAGTGTATAGACAAGCAAAGTGTAAATTCGTAAATAAAGTGATTGCTGGTTTTGGAGTGGGTTTTGCGTTGAGTAATTGAAGTGGTTTTATTTTTTGAAGCACAATCCAGAGAGACGAATAAGCCTAGAGAACTTATTTTCATAACAATAGGTTTCAGCATATCTGCTTGGTAAATCGATGATGCATAAGATTCAGCTCTTCCGCATAGATCCCAGCCTATGTGCTGTGTTTCGAAAGGGATCCAGCCGTAAAAAACTGTTTAGAAGTCCGTTCGTTCCGTCAACCTCAAACCATCTTTGAGATCCTATAATTTGAGCACTGTTTTAAATTAAAACATGGCCAGAAGCCTTTATATTGGATCGTATCGTGCTAGGTAGGTAGGTCGGTATGTCGGTGTGGCTGCTCCAAGGCGGAGCCATCCTAGGCAATGAAGGCTCATTGTGATGCCAAATGCAGTCGAGCATAAGATCGATCAAACTCATTGAAGTACTTAGTTAGAGCTTCTAAAGAAGTTTAGTATACAACGAATAGTCTTATCGAAGAAGAAATAGTTTCAGTAAATCATCCTTCTTCTGGATAAAGCAGGACAAGTGCATGGAACCGTATCGTGTTAACATCCATTGCATCTTTTTAAAAAAATCATCAAAACCTTTATAAAAGTATGGGAACACAAAAGAATTCTGGAATTAAATGATCATAGACATTTTTTAAATTTTCAGGTCTAAAATCAGATCTGGGCTCAAATCGATGCAAAAGCGTCATCGAAGGTAATGCAATGCAAACTAATGGTTTAAATTTCGTCATTTCCCCCTCAACAGGATTTCGAACTGACTGGCTTAAGCAAAGTAATTTCCGTTTATCTGATGAGTAAACTTGTATGTATTTAATTAATTGTCCTGACTGACAGATTGATTGATTAAATGATGTATCGATCTTATACTATCAAACTCACACATTCTTGAATTTGTTTGGAAAACATTCAGCAGTATATAGAATAAGTAGGTTTAATTTCAAAATGTTCCTATTTTCAACTTGCACCTTTGTGCTTTTAGGGTTGAAATAGGTGCGCATAGAGTTTGCACCGCTAAAGAAGTTATTATGGAATAGATATGTGAGCATAAATGCTGAAAGCACGCTAAACACACACATGCCTGCACATATGCAAAATACGAGTAGTTTGTATGCAGGTAAACATCAGAGCACACACAAGCAAACCTACACACATACACACATTAACACACGCAGCGAAAAATTCTTGTAAGCATTCTTGAACACAAAATAACCGCACATGAAAAACACTTTCAGATAAATGTGTGAGTGCGAGTATTTTCGACCTGACAAGAGGTGAAAACGCACCGAACGTTGTGCACGCCCGGCCCGCGTCGACCTCAGTCATCAGTTGGCGCTGTTTTGTTGGCTGCTTGCCGCTGCTTTACTTACTTTCGGCAAGAAACTTTTAACATAAATTCTGTGCATAATGAATAAATTATTATGCAAAGGCAACAACACCAGCGGCGGCACCTCAGCTGTTGCTGTGTTGCTTCTTCTCGGACTGGGGTTTTTGCAGCCGGCATATAGCGGCATGCATACATACATACATACATATCTCTGTATAATGTCTATGCATGTGTGTATGTAGATACCACTTGATTTTGCACAACTCTGTGTGTGTGTGTGTGTGTGCGTTTGTGTTTGTGTGTCTTAATTTTCTATGCATGCATTCGGTTGTGTCTTTATGCAAAACGCATTTTCAGCATTTTCAGCGCCAGTGAACGCTCTACATTAAATGCCAAAACAACCGCTACAACAACAATAACAAAACAACAACTACCTCCTTCGAAAACCGCAAAAAGCGTGGCAAAACTGCCAAAGCGATTCGCTGCTGGTGGCGTTACCGTTTAGCGATACGCCGCCGCCGTCTCTATTGTCACCGCCCACAAGCGCAAAATATTTCATAAGTTGCATTGCACAAAAAGCGAAGCGAACCGTCTAACGTTTAATTTTAGACGCACATTTGCTTGCCTTCGCTCAGCGGTTTTTCGTCCTGCTGACGTGCCGGTGCCAGTGTGTTAGTAGCAGCGTTGGTGTGTGTGTGTATGTGCATCGTTCAGCGACCATACAGGAAGTGACAGTCTTAGTTGGCACAATAGCGCAACGCTCAGTTCCGTTTGCAGGTATTTTGTAGACTATTCGAATGCGATTATATCGAAGTTTTTGATGAAATAAAAAAATTATACAAGTAGGTATTAGTGAAGTTTCATTTGACAATTACTCAAATATTCTTAAACATTTTGGGTGTTGATACATTTTCAGGCATTTAAGGAAAATATAGCAAGGATCCAGAATAACAGTTATGATTTTTTTAAAAATCGAAAACTTTGGCCATTTTTAAGAGATATTTGGACAATGACTATTATGAGGAACAAAATACTTTTTTCGTCATTTCGAATTTATAAATAGATGTAAAAATAATTATTTCAAAATAATAACACTGTGCGTGAAATTTACCTTAAAAAATTGAGACATGGGGGGGACCTACTGAGCGACTTTTCTATCAATTATATGAGTGTTAATTATAATTAAATGACACTCATACGCCACGTTGCGCTGCGCAAAGAATGCACATATCGCAATCACACAGTTTAAATGTATTTCTTTCGGATTGGTGTCTTAAGCAAATTTGTTGGTCGTTAAAATATCTACAAACATGCCGAAGCCAGTAAAGCGATATTCGAAACGATTAGCATTTAAACGTTTGAAGACTCAAGCCACGAACTCGACAAAAATGAGCAAACTTCAAAGTCGGAATTCTCTTAAACAAGAGCCAATCCAGCCAAACGGCTGGTGGATCTCAACTCAGTATACCTATAGAAAAGTCGCTCAGTATGTCCCCCCCTATGTCTGAATTTTCGACTTGCACAGTGTAATTATAAGTAACAATTAAAATATTTGTTACAATGAAACAGTTATTTTCCAACTTTTTTCTAAAAACGTTATATCGTAACTGTTATGTCCCTGAAATATAGTCAAACTTCTCTGTAGAGAATACGTAGAGCACTAACAAATCACTACGTTAGATTGATAGATGGAAAATTCGTTATACAGTCCAACTTTTGCCAGTTTGCTCTAAACATTTTCTCAACTCTAAATTATTCTCTTTTAGCGCTTTTGTCCATTGCCTACACGTTCTTAGTTTCCTTACTAACACTAATGAAATTTATTGCAATCATCAAACGTTAAATGCTAATAAATTAGTGCGCTTTCACTTTGTTTTCCACATTTTCTTTTGCTACGGATTTTTGTAGTATTTTGCATGTTGCCAGCAAAGGTTAGTCGTTGTTGTTTTTGCACAGTTTTTGCTTTCTGTATTATTTCTGTGCTATTGTCTTGTTTGAGCTGCCAGCACGTCGTTGCGTTATTGTGTTTTATTTTCCCCGTTTTCACTGAATATTGTACAAGTAGTTAGTTCAGTTTGTTGCTGCATTTTTATGCTTCGCATATAGGGTGACCATCTGAAAAACATATTAAGACTTATTAACTTGTAATCGTTTTAGGTGAGGTGAGATTATCTGTAGCAGATAATGATTTTGATGAAAGAATTCACAGGTTATAGCTTTGATTTGATGTGGTTTAATTTTGATTGTGCGACACTTGAACCTATGTCGCCGAGGGATTTACAGCGCAAACTCTGTGGGTATTATAAGTTGTGCTAAGTATTCTTAGATGTATCATTTTGACACTAAACATTAAATTTTGCTTTTTTAATTTCCAAATTATTTTTTCAAATATTTGAAGCAACATCAAATTTATTGAAATCGTTAGGCAACTCTGGCACTATTCGCACTGTAAATACTGTTCAAACCAACACTTTTCCGGCTGCGCACCTTTTTATGTTATAATTTGCTCTTTAATTAAAATTGCAGATAATCAAATGAAATTGTTTTAACCTTTTCAGCACCAAATCAAAATTGCTGGAAATTGATTTGTCTTGTGCGTTTGAGTTAAGCGGTCATTCTGAATATCTAAGTGGCTAAGACAGTACATTAGAAAGTTCAGAAGTACAAAGTAGTCACAACTCTAAATTTTTCAAAATCTAACTAACTAACTAACTACTTCAAAAATGTAATTTTTATCATTATTTTCTTTAACTGAAAAAAGGCTTTTTGTATATTTTTATGTTAATTGCGTTGCTTTTTCTGGATCAGCAATTCTTTGCCTCTTCTAAAAATTTGTGATTTTTAATTGGTGATTCTTTTGTATTTAGTGTACGTTGCATTGGTTGTGAAAGTGTTAAATACTTCACAGAAGTTGTACCTTTGGTCTTTATTCTAATTATGACTAAATTTTGCGCTTTAGTGTAGACGAACACAAAAAAAATTTTACAAATATAATGTGAAGGACATTTCAAATGTGCTTATAATATTTCAGAAAATTAGTTAAATTGAAAATTAGTAAAAATATAATCTAAAATTTATTTTTGTTAAGTTCCGCGAAACCTACTATATACCAAATATTAAAAATTTATTGGAGCTCAATGTAGCTGTTGCTAGAAACATTTTAGCATTTTATTAGAGGTATTCACACTGGCCTCGTTGGTTTCGTAATTCATTCGTCAATTGGTAATTCGGTTAAGTTTTTAACTGTGACTATATTTTTATTCTACAGTCTCGTTAGTTGTTGTGAAGCGCAAGTAAAAACAGTAATATCAAAAATTTTAATTTTTTTTTTTTTTTTTTCAGTACTATTTTAATTTTGAATTTCTCCTATTACTCTTTGAAGCTAAGTGGAAGAAAATGCCATGTCGAGAGCGTTTTTAAAAATATTTGAACGGTTGTAATTCAATATTCTTTGAGATTCAACCTTTAATTGTTTGTTTAATTTGCTTTTAATTACTTATTTATGTAAAAGTATAATTTTACTTTACTTTATGTAAAAGTATTATAAAATTTAAGTAAGCCATAATTTGCTATGATAAAATCACTCGTCAATGAGCAGTCGAGTAAGTAACACATAAAGAATACAATCGATGAGCTGATTCCACAATTTAAACGAATTTAGAGCCATCAAGTCCACTTCTTTACGATTCTTTTCAGTATTGTTTCAAATTAAAGACATGCAATCGACTTTAAAAATTCTCAACCAAATCTTTTCAGCATTTTTTGATTCAAAATTTTACATTTAAACGGAAATATATTGAATTTTTAATGGCTTTTCAATCTCATAAAAAAAATAGGGTTAATCTTTATCACAAAGCATGTAATTTAGAAAATTGCATCCGAATTTATGCATTAATTGTCTTGCACTGCTTTAAGTACACGAACCCAATTTTGAACATGTAGTGAATTTTTTACGCGATTCCATAAATATCGAAACTTAGTCGAAATGCCAGTTAGTAGTTTAAAGCAAGCACAAACGGACAGACGCATAAGCAAACAGTTGCATTCTCATGACCCGCCGGCCCATAGCAATCGACCTAATTCGCTAAACGTACGCCAATCAATTTATAATCAACTGCGACGACGTCGACGAGCAGGTATCGAGTGAGGACATCGCTGGCAGTGGTAAAGACATACTCACAATCGCCTATATATATATACCTACATGTTAGTGTATATAGTCGGTGTAGATATCCGGTGGGGGTGGCTGCAGGCATTCGCAATGCGTTGGCACACTCAAATGCACAATAACAACAGCAACAACAATAACACATACAGCCTTTGTAATGGCAACAAATAACAAGTTGAGCGAGGTTAATAGTCATGGCTTGTGCTAAGTGCACCAGCAACAACAACAACGATACTACTGTTTCTGCAATAAATTAGTAGCAAAGTTGGGGGGCGCACGCACGCAGAGACTTGGAAAATCAGCAAAATTATTACAGGATGCGTGAAGAGCGTCAGTGAGGCGATCAATTATGAATGTTCGATTCAATACTCAATGAGAATTTAACGATTTCCAGTGGATTTATGTGAAGAGTTGGTAGTTATACAGGGTCCGTTTTATTCATTATGTTTAAACAGTTAAGCTCCTCTTAGCATTGTTTTGAAATCCTTAGAAGCAACATTCGATTCTAATTACATTTTGAATGACGTTCTAAATCAAATCTTCCTATAATTTTTTAGAATATGTGTACTTAGTTATGGGACAGAAGTCCGAGTATTTGAGCGAGTCTCAACCAAATCATCTAAAAAGTGATGTCTGTGATATCTACGTGGGCAGTCCGATAAGTACTTAGCCCCACCGCCCGATGGTGCCACTTTCGTAAGAGAAAGTTACTATCGTGTAGTACATCCTCGTAGACGGCTACTGTCAAAATTTCAGTCATATTGGATTTGTAGTTTTGTTTTGACCGCGTGTGGAAACGAACGTGTGAAAAAGAGCAATATCGGTCGGTGATTCGCCAAATTGGTCGCTTTAGGCTACGAACAGCTGCCCCATCCACCGTATTCTCCAGATTTGGCCCCGTGTGACTTCTTTTTGTTTCCAAACTTGAAAAAGTCACTCGCCGGGCAGAAATTTGAGTCGAATGAGAAGGTTATCGCCGCCACGGAGGCCTCCAGAAAACGTATTTTTCAGACGGGTTAAAGAAGTTGGAGCATCGCTGGGTCAAGTGTATCGAGTTGAAAGGAGACTACGTTGAGAAATAAATAGCCACTTTTGCAAAATTTTCGTTTTTTGTAGGCTAAGTACTTATCGGACCACCCACGTATGAATGGAAAGGCATAACTGGAACTTCCTATTGAGGTATCAAAACACCATCGGCTATTCATACTCTTAGTTTGTGAATGTTTATGAAAATGGGCGTGACATGCTCCTTTAACCCCCCAAGTAGTTTTTCCAAGAACTTTGTAGAAATGTCTTTAGTGCTGATTTAAACGTCAGAAAGAAAATGTTATATTATATATGAAAAGCGACGTGATGTGATGTGATGTTATTTGATGTGATGTGATCTTACTTGATGTGATGCAATGTATTGTAATGTAATGTAATTTGGTATGATGCGATGTGAAGTTATTTGATGTGATGTTATTGGATGTGATGTACTGTGATGTGATATATTGTAATATATTATTTGATGTGATATTATTTGATGTAATGTGACGTGATGTATTGTAATGTCATGTAATTTGGTCTGATGTGATTTGATGTGATGTGATGTTATTTGACGTGATGTTATTTGATGTGATTTTATTGGATGTAATGTGATGCGATGTTGTTTGATGTGATGTGATGTTATTTAATGTGATTTCATGTGATGTGATGTTATTCGATGTGATCTTATTGGATGTGATATGATGTGATGTTATTTGATGTGATGTGATATTATTTGACGTGATGTTATTTCATGTGACGTTATTGGATGCGATGTGATGTATTGTAATTTAGTGTGATGTGATGTTGTTTAATGTGATGTGATGTGATGTTATTTGATGTGATGTGACATTATGTTATGTGATGTGATGTGATGTGATGTGATGTGATATTATGTTATGTTGTGTGATGTGATGCGATGTATTGTAATTTAGTGTGATGTGATGTCATTCCATGTGATGTGATGTGATGTTATGTTGTGATGTGATGTGATGCGATGTATTGTAATTTAGTGTGATGTGATGTCATTCCATGTGATGTGATGTGATGTTATGTTGTGATGTGATGTTATGTTATGTAATGTGATGTGATGTGATATTATGTTATGTGGTGCGATGTGATGTGATGTGATGTGATGTGATGTGATCTGATGTGATGCGATGTGATCTGACGCGATACGATCTAACATGATGCGATGTAATGTGATGTAACATTACATAATCTGACGAGATGTAATGTTTCTGTGATGTGATGTGTTGGGAAGTGATGTAAAGTCATGTAAATCACGTAAGTCACTTTGGAGAACATTGGTAAGCAACTAAAAAATTGGTCTATAGGAAAAATTCAGCGTATTTCAAAATCGACATGTCCTCAATAAGAATTAGTTGTATTAGTTGCAGGCTATGGATAAGTCAGTACCGAAAGAAGCTCTCTTACTTGTTGTTCAATTGAATTTAAATCAATAATATTTTTTAAAATGTTCAATTACACAGGGCAACAAATTTCGACTTTTGGTCGGCTTTTCTGGGTTTGACATCAGTTCTAGGGTAATTAGGGACCGCTGATTTCGAATCCGCAAACCATTTTGAAAACTTAGTTTCCGTTTTCGCAAAAAATGGGCGTGTCACTTTTTCGGATATTCCCTGACTTTTTTCACGTTTGGGATTGTAATTTCTAGACCAATAAACCGGTTGACATTATTTTCACCTCGTTGTATTACCAACACCGCACGGTTTCATTTCCGATGCAATTTATTTTTATAGGTTTTAAAATTCCGCGGCAATTGGACCTCAAAGTCGGAAAATATGGAATTTCAAGGCGTTTTCTTTGATGTTAAAAAACAAACACATTTTTCGTAAATCAATTATCGAGTTATGTATAACAAGAAAGCGGAATCATCAAGTAATGCAACACAGCCACATTTTTTGGCGTGAGTCCCATTCTCATCGAAATAACAGCAAAAATGTACCAAAGTCATTTTCAACAGATTTCCGTTTTTTCCCTTTAAAAAGTAAGAGCCTCAAAATATGCAAAGTTTTTAATTTTGTTTTGTTTGAAACAATTCAAAATTTTGCTGTTTTTCACTTGTATTCCAGACAGTGAATGGAATATATAAAAGGGCATATTTTGAGGCCCTTAATTTTTTAAGGAAGTAGTATCAAAAATTATGAAAATGACTATGGTACATTTTTGCTATTATTTCGGTGAGAATGGGACTCACGCCAAAAAATTTGGCTGTGTTGTATAATTTCATGTTTCCGCTTTCTTGTTATACATAACTCGATAATTGATTTACGAAAAATGTGTTTGTTTTTTAACATCAAAGAAAACGCCTTGAAATTCCATATTTTCCGACTTTGAGGTCCAATTGCCGCGGAATTTTAAAACCTATAAAAATAAAATGCATCGGAAATGAAACCGTGAGGTGTTGTAAATGCCACAAAGTGAAAATCATGTCAACCGGTTTATTGGTTTTGAAATTACAATCCCAAACGTGAAAAAAGTCAGGGAAAATCCGAAAAAGTGACACGCCCATTTTTTGCGAAAACGGAAACTAAGTTTTCAAAACGGTTTGCGGATTCGAAATCAGCGGTCCCTAATTACCCTAGAACTGATGTCAGAACCAGAAAAGCCATTTTGCTGTTGATCAGTGTTATTAAAGAAACTATTTCATAACTATGCTTTTTAGAAATTTAAATAAAATATTCAAACTTTTGTTGTTTTTATAGTGAAATTATTTCACAAATATTCTGCGCATAGCACAGTGGAAATTTATTGATCACAATATTGCATAAAAAAAATGCCAATAATCCGGCAACTGCAAGAATTTGGCAACTAAATTCAGTTTAAGCAAAAACAACAGGAAAAAGGAGAAACAACTAAGTATTAACTACTACCATGCCGCACGAACGTACAATGTGTACGAATGTGTGCATATATGTCTGTATGTATGTATGTGGGTGTGTCTGTTTATATAAATTTTTATGCACAGCCGAGTGCAATTTAACGCCATCCAGCTGAGTTCAATGCAATCACAAATGCCGCCCGCCGCTGGCCACTGCCGCATCTGTAGGTGGGTTAGTTCAAGCACTGCATAAGTGGTTATGGCCACAAAAATAAAAGCTTTTCAAGGCGCCAGATACGAGTATAGCGAGGTGCAGGAAAATCCAACAAAAAAAAACAACAAAACCCCCCAAAGAGAAACTCCAAAAAAACCGTGAGCGCCAAAATGGGCGAACCAGGAGCGAGCGAGCGAGGAAAAATAATTTATGCACATGCGAGTTGAAATTTAATCCGAGTTTAGCAACACGATTGGCGGTCAGCGACAGCAGTGCCAATGGCGCCCGGAGCGCGGCCGCTAAGCCCAAAGCTGCCGGAGTGTTTGAACTGGCCGCCTTCGGCTTCAACGTGGCAAAATGCTTTTGAGGGAGCGACGAGATTTTTCATTTTTCTGCATTGCTTTTTCTTTCTATTTTGCCGCTGCGGCGGCTGGGCAATACGCCCGCGGTGCATATGCGGCCGCATGCAGTTTGTGGCAAGTGCCGCCATATGCTGTCGTGTGTGTCTGTGCGGACGTGTGCAAGCGTCGGAGTTATGAAACTTTCGGTTTGGCGTGTCCAGCCTGGCGGAAAATTTATTGCCCGAAATTTAAAATCAATGAACTGCGCCGCACGCTGGCGCCTCTAACCGCCATCGCAACTCCTCCCCACACGATTTGAGGGCGTTTATCGTTTCTTTTTTGGTGGCAATTGCATTGCTGCAGTGTACGCCAATCTTTCTGATATTGACAAAATATTGTTTCATATACAATTTTCAACAATTTAAAGCCACCAAAACGGAGTCGGCAGTGGTGTGCAAAAGTTTGCACAACTCTGCGCTGCGGCACTGGTGGCGCTCTGAAGTGGATGCGGTGATGTGGCATTTATTGCTTCTGATTAGTTTTTCGCTTTGGCAATTGGTTGAAAAAAGTGCAAATTTCTCGAAATCCCTCGCCCACCCATCAAACACACACCGCCACAAATGCATGCAGACACATGGCCGCATGAGTGGTGCTGCGTGTTTTTGCAGCGTTTCAACGTGTGGATTTTTTTGCTGCCACTGCTTTATATTCGCTTTTAAAGTGCACACAAATATTTAAGTCCGGTTCACGGCTCTGCTCTCGGCGCACTAACACCGCATTTTGCATGCTCGACACGTTTGCCTGCATTTCCGCTCGTTTGCCTGATTAGGCGCACAAACGGCAAGTGCTCGCCGGTAGCAACACTCACACACACACTTACTACATACATGTATGCATTTATGTATGTATATGTGTATGTATATGGAGACATGAGTGCAGCGGCAGCGACAATGCCTGCATATGCAGCAGTTAAGCAAACACTCTGCGCAAACGCACAGGGCTGCATTCGAATTGGAAGAGCGCCTCGCCAGAACCATACAACAAATTTGACTATAAAATGACTGATCCTTCGAATCTAAAGTATTTGAAAAAATTAAATTGAAATGTCATATGATGAGATTTGAGATCCTCCTCAACACCGCCAGGATCTGAATGTTCATTATGGTTTTCTTCTGCTTCCAAGACCCCAAATAATAAACCGATTCAAAAGAAAAATTATACAAATGCTTTTGGTTCATCAGACACCGAATTCAGGTGACGATTGCTTTGGAAACCCATCAATCGGCCACAATTGAACTAATCCTTTAGTCGATTAATACTTACATTGAACAATTAACTTCACTTTTTTGCTGGTATCAACACAATGCTCCAAATCTGGTATTTGTTTATAAGTTTGTTTTACCTAAAACAATAAAAAAGAAATATTTAGGAATATAAGTAACTAATTAACTCAATTAGCCAATTAAATACCTTAATTGGTACATTACATTTATTAGTTTACTTCATTGTTGTCCGAGATATATTTATGGACGACCATTTTATAAAATTTGTCCCGAAGTCGAATGATGTAAACAATGAATAAATGAAAGATTAATCGATTAAATGAATCAATAAAAAATCAATGACTAAATGTGTGAATGAATGAATTATTGTATGAATTATTAAATGTATAAAAAATAAATCAGTACACAATAAACTTATCATTGAGTCATTTAATGAATCAATTAACAAGTATGAATCAATAAATTAAATTTCAAATTATATAGATTAAATTTCAATTAAATTTCAACAAACAAGTATGAATCAATAAATTAAATCAATAAAAGTATATTTCTGAATCAATCAATTAAGTAATTAGTCATTCAACCGAATGAATGAATGATTCAATTATAATAACATAAATGAATAAATGAAAGGAAGATTAGTTGAATTAATGAATTAATAACTGAATACTAAAAGAATGGATGCATTAATGAATGAAAAAATGAATTAACATGTATGGACAATTGAATAAGGTAATCAATCAAACAATCAATTAATTAATCAATCAATCAATTTACTAACTGGTAAATGAATTATTAAATGCCTGAATGATTAAATTAATATAAACAACCAAATGAATGAATGAATGAATAATAAAAAGACGAATAATTGAATTAGTGAACGATTAAATGAATCAATCAATCCATAAGTAAAAGAATGGATTAGTGACTTAATAATTGAATACATAATTGGATGAATTATTGAACAAACGATTCAATAAATGAATAAACAAATCAATGAATGAATAAGAGAATAAGTGAATGCAATAAGAAATCAAAAGTTCAATTAATTAACAAATTATTCAATAACTTCAATTAATTAGTCAATCGCTCATATAGTTAATCAATAATAAATCTGTAAATTAATTAACAAGTCAATCAACTACTTAGATAATTAATCAACCATTTAATTGTTCAATGAATTAATCTATCGTATATTCAAAACAATTGATCAAAAAATTATCAATTAATCTATGAACAAATTAATTAATTCGTCAATTAATCTGTCAATGAACCAGTTATTCAATTAAGAAATCAATGTAACAATTAATGAACTAAATTAATTCAATCAATAATTCAACGATTTAAGCAACCAATCAATCCAGCACCCATATAATCAATCAATTAATGATATAGTTAAATATTACAAATGAAATATGAATTAATTAATTACGCAATGAATCAATCCGTCTCATATTCATGGAAACTATTCATTCTACGAACAACCAATTAATTGAAAGGCAAACAATCAATCAATTAATGACTCAAATAACCAATGAATATATCAATGAATTCATCATTTGTATATATATCAATGAATGACTGAATCATTCAATTTAGTAATTAATGAATAAATCAATCCCTCACTCATTCAATCCATAAATCAATCAATTAATTAATCAATCAGCTTCTCACACAATTAATAATTGAATAAATGGACCAATGAATAAATGTGTCGTATTTTCAAACAATTAATCAATTAGATTCATAATCAATGAATGACTGAACTGAAATGTCGTATTTATTCAATTAATAAATCAATAAAGCAATTCACCAATCAATTAACTACTCACATAAACAATATTTGAATTAGTCGACCAATGAATCAATGCGTCGTATTTTCAAACAATTAATCAATTAATTTATCGAACATGCAATCAATTATTTAGCCGAACAATGAACCAAAAAATGAGTCAATTAACCAATGAATAAATCGATGAAATCATCAATTATATGAATCAATGAATGACTGAACTGAAATGTCGTATTTATTCAATTAATAAATCAATAAATAAATGAACCAATCAATTAACTACTCACATAACCAATAATTGAATTAGGCGACCAATGAATAAATGTGTCGTATTTTCAAACAATTAATCAATAATTTTTTTATCGAAGAATCAACCACAAAATGATTCAATTAACCAATGAATAAATCGATGAAATCATCAATTATATGAATCGATGAATAACTGAACTGAAATATCGTATTTATTCAATTAAGAAATCAATAAATCGATTAACCAATCAATTAACTACTCACATAATTAATAATATAATTAGTCGACCAATGAATAAATGTGTCGTATTTTCAAACAATTAATCAACTACTTTTTGGAATATATAATTAATTATTTAGCCAAACAATCGATTGAATAATAAGTCAATTAACCAATAAATATACCTAGAAATTCATCAATTAATATATATACCAATTCAATGGATCATCAATTAATAAATCTCTTTAGCGATCAATGAACAAATCAATAAATCAATAAGTTTGCAATTAACCATTTAATCAATAACCCATATATTGAAATAGTTAATCAATTAATCGACCCTTGAATTAATTTGCTGTATCTTCCTACAATCAATCAATTATTCGAACAAACAATCGATTATGTAACCAAATAATCGGTTATGCAATGAATCAATCAACCAATGAATCAATCAATGAATGCATTCTTTAATCCATCAATGAATAAATTTAGTCAATTAAGAAGTCTACTCAGCACTCTATCCACTAATCAGCCAATGTACTAGCCAATCAATCAACTCACCAACCAATCATTTAACTTATTAATTAACCAACCATTCCGCCAATAAACCAACCAAACGCTTAATCCAATTAATCAATCAATTAACCAAACAATCACGAAACCAATCTATCAATCAATGAGCCCATCAGCCAGTCAAGAACCCGTCTTTAACATTCCTTTCAGTCAATCATCACAACTCGATCCAATTTTTATGTAGCATGTATCAGTAAATCCTAGTCTAATTGTTAATCAAATGATGACTCAATTTATTAACATCCCACACATAAAACTATGCCACTCACTAATCTTCAAATGCATTCAATGCTACTTAAAACCTGTTACCCGTTGAGCTGCTCAATGACTGCGCCCTGTGCTGCAGAGTGACGATCCTGTTACCGTTCAAACACACACACACATACACGTGCATCCATATGTGTGTATATGCGTAGGTGTATTTGTGCCGCCATTATATAAATGCTTCAGATGTGCTTACAGACGTGTGTGCAGCCGGAGCAGAAATGCGTCGACGACCGGCGGGTTGTTGCGGGCGAAGCGGCTGAAGTGCTGCATACAAAAATCATATTAAATTTTTCTCGGTTGATTAAAAGGAAATCCTTTCAATTTCTAAGCGCGTGCGTATTTAACACTAGAAAGACCGCCGCCTGTGTTATACCTAAAAAGACCGCAGCCGTCAATTTGACGGCATGCAAGAAATAAGAATAAATAAACGGTAATTGTTATGATGATGGTATGTTTTATTCACATTAAGTACGTTTTCAGTTCATTTAACATTTTGAACAAATTATTAACCACACACAGGCTTATTGCAGTTATCGCACATGTCACTCGAGCGGTTCTGAGGCATCGTTTTTTCCCCAATATCACGTCTAGTTTTCAGATATTCTTCCCGTAGCTCAGAAACAAGTTGAAAATAATGACGACTGATATTCTTCCCTGTTACTGCTCTGTATACAATCAATGCATTTATTCCGGCTAGATCTAACACATTATAGAACACATGAATAGACCATCGTCCGCTTCCAGCTCTTATCGAGTACTTTCGAGCCATTTGGTTAAGTATATCTACACCAAATTTTGTTCTATTGTAAAATGCTACGGTCCCGGGAAGTTGTTTCATATCGGTGCCAACGTCAACAGTGGGATGAAGGGTACTCAACAACATTACGTTGTTGGGAAAAAGCTGTTCATCACCAACAAAATTTTGACCAGGAGTGTAGCAAAGATGACAGTTTTCAATAAAGTTGTTGCAAAAAGTTGACACTAGCGCAAACTTATCAGTTGCAAGTCGTGTAGATCTTGTACTTCGCAATTAAAAGCATAAAAACTTCATAATCTCTTTGATGCGGTTCTTACACATTGTTTTTCTGAAGATTGGTGCGCCCCATAATTTTGACCATAACTTATCAGCATCCAATTGGCAAGATCCATAGGCGCCGCGAGCATATAGAATAGCAATAAATGCATCAGGTTCATATAAAGACATAGTCCAACTATCATTTTCCAACTGGCGTCTAGCTTCTGTTTCAGTGCACAATTTTATATCCCGTTGAGTGCGTTTATCCAAAAACAATGCCTGTTATAACTTTATTCGTGTCAACATATCGTTTTGCATGCGGAGTTGGCCCCGGATTTTCTTTTATCTTTTTTTTCGTCCCACTGGCATAATTGAAGAGCTCTAACGTTTTGAAATGCAAATCCATTCGGTACCGTCACTCGCAATTTGAACATTTCCAATTTCGGGAAGTGCAGATCGCTTTGCAGCAGATCGACCGGTTGCTCGTGCCAACTTCAAACACCATTTTTGGAGACGAATTTACCTCAAGCTCTTCTTCTAGGTCTGTATTGTCCGATGAAGAGACAACTGGATCCGGTACGAAATCGCTGTCACCATCGTTACCATTTTCAAAAACTTCACCATCAACTTCAAAATCAGACAAATCCTCTGTTATTTCAGTCAGGCGCACGAATTCAAGCGATATTTCGGCGCCGTTGAGTGTTTTATGCACCTTCATTTTTACCACTCAAAGTACAAATATACTATATAAATCTCGCGTAAAATGTAGAGAACCGACCTTCTTTCTTCGTTGCCAAAAAACCAGTGATAATCACTGCAGAAAACAAATGTACCTTACAAATGTTTATGACGCCTACTTCGTTGAGTGTATAAAATACACCACAGCTAGTGTTTTTGGTTACTGCCGTCAAATTGACGGCTATGGTCTTTCTAGGTATAACATTGCATATCTCAAAAACTATAAAAGATGAGGCCCCTAAACTTGAAAATTAGTTAAAACGTTGTAAAGTATTAAAAGTCACGAGAGATAATTTTTTTTAAAATATTATTAAGCGAACAATTTCAACTTTATCATGCTTTGCCGTCAAAATGACGGCATTTGTCTTTCTAGTGTTAAATAGAAATAAAGATGGCGCGTTCAATTGCGTGCCTGTCGCCTCCATTGCCTGCAATACACCAGTGAGCCTGCAATCGCATTGCATACAAACATTTTTTTTCTATTTACGAGACTTTTGCTGCAATCTCCCCCTCAATGTGCGAGCGCTTTTTCTGCTCTCGTTTTTGTTATAATGTTGGTTTCGTTTTTTGCGTTTCATTTTGACACGCACACGTTGAATGCTTGTTAGCACTGGCTAACAACAGTTGCGCTCTTTGTTGCGCGTCGCCCTCGGCACCTGCGCCGCTGTCGGCGTGCGATAGTGCGCTTATTGCGGGCTTAGTGCGCTGGTTTATGGCACAAGGTTTCAATTAGTTACGGAAATGCATAGGCACACGCCACCGGACTTAGGCGGCGACATATGGCGCGAAAAATTAGATAGATTGTACGCGAGTGTTTGTATGTGTGTGTGTGGGTGTGTGTGATGCTGCCATTGTCCGGCTCTATTCACACGGCATTTCATTTTATTTTCTATTTTGCATTTCGTTTTTATGTGACAGCAAGCGTTGGTATTTATTGTGAAAAATTTATACAGTGATAAATATGCAAGCATATACATAGAATGCGCTCGCCGACAGTGCTCTTGTTGTGGTCTGGGCAAATTGTCATTTTTAATTAGATTGCTGTGTGATTATATAATTGCCAGCGCATCCGTCCACATTTGCGCGCTGCCTAACTGCTTTTCGGTGCCAGAGTAGTTAAAGCGATTTCGTTTTAAATTGTTACGAAAAATAGTTCTGTTACCTAAAGTACGCGTAAAAAATAAATACAAAATAATTAAATACGTTTATTTTTTTAATTTTTTTACATCAAAATTAAAAGAAATTTGATTTAATAGGTTTTTGTCTTCAAATATTGTGAAAGCTTTTTAAATGAGAAATACACGCATGGGCGATACACTTTGCTTCTGCACCTTGTAAAAAGTCACCACGCCAAGAAAATAATCGCAACACAAAATCTATGTACTTGTATATTTAACAAAAAATAGTATTCATTCTTTTAATTTTATGATAAAAAACTCATTAAAATTTTGATTGCGAACGGAAAAATTCATTCAATTATTATTTTTGTATTATTTTAATTACAAAATGAAATAAATGAATAATTCTATTTGTTAAAAATACTACATTTTGTTTTGCGAATATTTTCCGCAATGTAAAAAAGATCATGTCACTGCAAAAATTTATACTAAGGCGTAGTCCGCGGGGTAGATGAGAGAACTAGTCTCCCATAGTCCTTTATTTCATGAAGTTGATTTATCGAAATCTGTGTGTAAAGATAACAAGGCATTAAAAAAATAAGTTTTCATAGTTTATACACCCCCTAAAAGTGTATAAACTACCCCACGACACACTACCCTACGCCTTACCGCGACCCCTTTTTATTTATTGTCTATTACGCGTATGAACTGAAACTGTTACCCGTTATTTATGTTTACAAAAATAAAAAAAAACCTTATATTTAAATTAACTAAAAAAACAATCTTCATATGGAATTTTTTTGGCTTTGTTCCCCAAGCAGGCCCCTAGGCCTGCTACTTGCTACACCCTCTATCACGCCTCCTATTGGCATGCAATTTTTCTCCCCGAACAAACATTACTTCTCCACCACAAAACTATCACTGATAATTTTTTTAACAAGATTAAAGACTTGGGAACTAGAGGGTTAAAGGTTGCAAATCCAAACCGACGAACACTTTTGTCCATCTGTGTATTTCGACCCGTCTGTTCCATTTTTCGAAATCTGACGGAGTACACAATGCACAGTGATTCGTTCCATAGACAAAATTCAAAAAATTTATAGACTCAGAATTTAAAAATTTTGATGTAATTTGAAAGGTAAAACTCCAACTAAGAAAACCCCAAAAACTCTGTGCGAAAAAATAATTAGTGCAATTGCAAGAGCTGCTCAAATTCGGAACTTTTTTCACAAAAAAATGTAAACACAGGTTTCCTGTTTTTTTAGTTTATTGATTAAACCTTGTCAGAGGTGCAAACTGGGACTCCAGAGGTATAGGAGATATACTAAAGTTCCTCTCGGTAGTTGGGCTCACAGATGAACTGTGAGTCCATGAAGGGGGCACAATAGATCTTTAGGTCGCGGTGCACTATCCCCACTAATAATAATAATAAACAAAATCGTAAAAATTCATGGTTAGCAAGAAGTTTCAAAAACTTTAAATATAGATTAAAAACTGATGTGGCCATTTTCGCTTTTAATATTTTCTCAAAATTTACAAAGCTGAAGCTTTTTCTTCACTTTTAATTCAAAATATTTTGCAAAATAAAAAATCTGAAAATTAGCAAACCTTAGAGGAAAATATCTAAAAAGTATGTGAAAGTATGTTCCTGGATTTTTTTTATTTTAAGAAGCATTCTTTCTTTGTCGGATTATGTAATTACATCCTCCGATATCTTCCGATCTCAGAAAATAATTCAATTTGAAAAGTGGTCTAAACACGTATTTTTCGACAAAATTTATTTTATTTATGCCTAAATGTATGCAATCAGCATGAAAAATTGGAGAATCTGCAAAAAAGCAAAATATACGTCTGTTATTACCACTTTTATTGCAAAACCAAAGCGATGTAAGACAATTTCTGTTTGTTTTTGCAATTACCAATGTTGACGTTACCGATTAAATGTAAAATCTGAAAAATCCAGCCAACACATTTGGTGCTATAGCTCTCCAAAAATGACGAAATTTGCAAATTTAAGTCTCAGGCATTGCTAAACTACAACAGTTTAAGAAAAACAAAATAAAGATTTGAATTCAGCAGACCATGATTAACTAGTATACCAAATTTTATGAAGAACGGACCACTCCTTCTAATTTTGTCCCGCGGTTATATGGAGTCGAATCACTGTGCAATGGGATGATTTAATAGGTTTTTGGGTTCGAATATTGTGAAAGCTTTTCAAATAAAATAAATTAAAAATAACTAGACAAGTATTTGTCATCAAAATTTGACAGGGTCAACAAAAGGTTAAGAGAAACTTGCGTTATTGAGTTCATTGCCTTCAGATTTGAAAAAAGTTTTCAAAATCTGAAATTTTTTTATTTAATGTATTTATTTATTAGTATTTGTACAAGTAACACTGAGTCTTTTGTATGTAGTACATCAATTTGAGTAAATTTAATGTGTATAGTAATAATTGTAGTTTAAGTTATTGCTCTGAAATTTTAAAGTCAAGTATGAATGTGAAGATGAAAAGATTTCATTCATAATCACAAGAACGTTAATACAGAAGAAAAAAGACGTTAGTGCCGATTTGAAACATCTCGGTTGTTGAATAGAAGCAAATTCCACAAACGAATTGTACTAACAAATAACATTCGAGACGACGCAGTATATAAGTATACAAAATTTACTTTTACAATATACACAAACTTTACTTAACTTTTTAAAGTACTTGCGTAATAACACTGTGCAACAACTTTTTCTGACCTGCAATCGGTCACGACAGGTCGGTAGTATTTACTATTTAGTGTAGAGTAACAAAAGTCTAGCTGGGTTTTACAAAGTTAGTCATCTTTTAACAGTTACAGTCGCTTAAAGTTTTTGTATTAGTGTGTTTTTGAAATACATACGTTTTTCCTTTATAAGTCTTGAGATATTTATACTTTTTATTGCTGTCTTCAGCAAACTTGCAGCTAATATTTAGTTAAAAAAATCCTTTGAGCATGCTATAGTCTAATAAATATACCTAATCGAAATTATGGAGGCTAATGTTAAAAAATTAGACTTTTACGGTTTTCAATAGGAAAATACTTGTTTTTAAATTTTTGTTAGTTGTCGCACAGTGTAATTCAATGCATGTCTTTCAATGTTCAAAATTAAATCAGATGAGGTAAAAAATTTGTTGAAAGTTTATGTGAGGAAACAATATTATTTTTAGAAATAAATTAATTCAATGAAGTCATAAAGTTCATGAGAGGAAAGCCGCTGGGCCTTGCTAGTTGCATTGAAATGACTTAAATAAAAAAATATTATTTAAAATTTATAATATTCTATGATCTTCTTTGTTAGTTATAATATTTTATCCAACTTTTGATGCTACAAACCATAACCAATTTTTGAATTACATGTTTCGACTATTTTGGCATTAGTTGGGCTTAGTCGTTAATTCGATTTTTTAAACTAATTTTTCCTTAAAATTCAATTCAGAGGAAACGAGTAAAATCATGGCAACCAGCATTTACATGGCAACAGTTTCATTGATGCGCCATTATCAACAATAGGCGCCATTATAGCCACATACACACCACATCCAATTACGCTACGCTCAATCTCGCCGACCACGACTGATGTCGACACCAGCACATTACCGAAACTGTTACTTAAACCATTCGCATCCGCTATTGTACAACACATACATATACAAGTTTATTTGTATCTGCGCTTCTATTCCATCTGACACTAAATTAAACATTCGACAACAACACGAACACTAAAAACAACAACAATAATTCCAATGAGCAGCTAATGAATAACAAAACCCAAAACCCCAACATTTAAATTAGCCGCACTCCGGCCATTGCCAAGTCTGACGCTAATGCTGCTCTATATACAACTAACTTAACTAACTGCGTGGCATATAGTCGCTCTATACATATATATAAATATTCATGTTGTTGTTATTGTTTGTGTTGGTGTTGGTGTTGCATTTAAGCTATGTGATTGTATTGTAGTTTACAAATTTCAGTTTAGTGCGCTTAATGCTCTTAGCATTATTGTTCTTGTTGTTATTGTTATAATCGTTGTTGTTGTTGTTGTTGTTGCTGTTAATGTTCTTACACTATAGCCGTAACGATTGTCTTGCTAAAATCATCCAGTGGGATTTTTACTTTGGTAAAAACAGCATAACAGCAGCATAAGTGGCGTGGAGGCTGTGCCGAGCGAGTGGCGCACACTAATTGCTTGTAATTAGATAGAATTTGTATTCAACATGAAAATCACTTCAATGCCGTAGAGACTACACAGTGTCGGCGTTGTTTTCGGGGTTTTGGCCAATTTAAGCTGTTGCGGCATTGGCGTTGGCAGCATTGGTCGGATCGGCGTAGATTGTGTGGAATAAAGTGATGAGGTGTTGGCGCAAATGGCTTCATGCTGCATAATTTCATTGTTTATTTCATGTCAAGTCTCAATAACAAGCGATACGCTTAAAATTTGACACATTTTCACAGGGTTTTGCTCAAAGTTTGCATTAGAAAGTAGAAAAAAGTCGATGGCTGAAGTCTACTAAAATATTTTATCGATAATATTTTTGTTATTTAAGGAAAACTATTATATGAATAAGAATATTTTTTTATGTATGTTAATAAAAATTATTACATTACATTTTAATCAAAATATAAAATATTAAAAATTTGCAACAATTTTAAAAAAATATTTTACTTATCGGTTGATGACATTTTTGTAATTTAAAGCAAACTATTTTATATGATTAAGAATAGTTTTTTATGTATGTAAATAAAAGTTATTATAATTTATTTTAATCAAAATATAATTTTTTAAATATTTGCAATATTTAAAAAAAAAAATTTTACTTTTTGATTGAAGGTATTTTTGTGATTTAAAGCAAATATTTAATATAAAATAATTGACTGAGTTTCACTTTTATGCGACTTGTATTTCCAAAGCTCATTGTGATTAACATCGGTCGGTTACATAGCAGGTGACACCTTGTTCAATGCTGAACTTATTTTCTCAGTCAAAGGACACAGTTGGCTAGTAAGTCTGTCCCGAGTTTTATTCATGTGTTATGTAGAGTTCTAAAGTTATTAAGGATATTTTTTTGCTGGTGAAAAAGTGCCGCGCTCTGACTTTTTCGATGGATATTTCAAAAAATTTCTTTCATACAAAACTTGTCTTGAGAATTACAAATACAAAGAAAAAATATCAATCAAATCGATCGAGTCGTTCTCAACTGCCGATCAGTCATGCATATCTCGATTAAGTATGGAATAAAATATCCAGCAAATTGCACCCACGGCTCTGAATTTTTTTTTGTTTTGATGACATTTTAGCAAAGATGTGGCTCTATCTCACCAATGATGGTTTCAGCTCAAGAAATGTTTGTGGTTTGTTTGCATAGATCAGAAATTTTGCAAAACCCCAAATAGAGAAATCGCACGATCTTGGTGGCCAGTTGACATTAGAGTTTCGGGAGATAAGTCGGTCTAGAATTCGTTGCTCTAATAAATGGATTGTTTTCTCTATGATAACACAATCTTCTTTTTTATGGAGCTCAATTTTTTATTAATCCAGTACAATCGTAGATGATGGCTGTACAATTTCAAAGCTGCCAGTTGCCTAGAAGCATCTTTTTTCAATGTGGTTTCTGCAAGCAACTTATGTTAAGAGAAAAATTCTATGTTAGTTAAAAAAAACAAGAAAAACGGCATCTTTTGCCTACTTGGAATACATTTTTCATTTTATACCATAATTTTTATAACAAATTTTTATACACAGTAGTACATGTTCGATCCATAGCTTATATAATTGGTCTAGTCTAAATCTAAGCAGTATAGGAAGCTAAAGATGTTGTAACAAACACAGGCGAAAACTCATATTCGACTGTGATATGTGGCCTCTTTCATGGAACCCAAACCTTCCCTTGGTTTGCTACGACTTTAGTAACATTCACCACAAATGGCAAAATTCTATAAGTTGAAGATTATCTTCGTCATCCCATAACGTTACAGCTGAGGGAGAACTTAAGTTGCATTAATAATCCTCCTCTATTCATCTCGACTTGGGACCAATGCTACCCTTCCTCGTAGGCCGAGCCGCTTTGTATCGTCTAAAACTTGGTCTATCCAGCGCACCTTCGGTCTTCCAGGATGAATGTGTAAACCGGGGGCTTTCTTGAGATCACTTAGTCGCAAGGATTGTAAATTACTCGTATATATTCTAACTGGTTATATGTATTTTCACTGAGCAGATCTATAGAATTGGTGTAGTACAAATTTTGACAACGTCTGTTTCTCATTTCGAAAAGTTGGAAAAACTGCCGTAAAAAAATAGACTCATGGAAGAATTATGATATCCGTGTTGTATTAGCAGCCAATTTACTGACCAAAAAAATCCAAAACTTTTCACCTCATAAAACTTTTACAAGAAACATACTTCACATCGAAGATGCTTAACACGCCGTAGCCACTCATGCCACATGCTGCCTGGGCCATTTCCATAACCGCAAAAGGCCAATTCGTTTGCCAAAGAAGGTGCTTAAAAATTCACTCGTACGCCCGCCCACACACAAAGACACACACACGCACACATACACAATACCAGGCAACACCAACACACTTCTGGATGCTTCCAGTCTTGTTACTCTTCGACATTCAATGAACCGGAAATTTCAGTCGGACTTTTCGGACTAAGCATGTTAGCATCGCCAGCATCGAACAGCGACCACGCAGTTTCAAGCCAAGGACGACATGTTTATGCCAAATTTTTCGTTTTGCGCAGTGCTGCAGGTTAGGCAAAGGGTCCACTTTCGGTCATTTCTTATGCGTCTGATACGGTTACTGTGAAAATATTTTCCACTCACAAAAGCCCGAAGCCAGTCAAAGTAGCACACAGCAGGATGCAGGTCAGCCTCGTTGGTCATACATCGTTAACATATTTATTGGTCGTGCTTTACTTTAACGAAAAAATAAAAATAAAAGATTTAAATAAAAAAATTCAAAATAGCAAAATTCGTGTAAGGCACAACATTTGTAGAAAAAAACGGCCAAAAACGTTGGAAGCGAAACTAGTAGTAAAAGGCTTGCAAAATTAAATTCTGCTAAGATCAGCACAACTTTCTTTGCTGCTTAAGAATTTTTCTACGTTTTAGTTTTGTTTCTTTTATTTTCATTTCTTTTTTTTTTGTTACTTTTTTCTATTTTCGATTTGCTGCAACTTGCTTACGTTCGATTTCTGCAAATCTTATGTGCAATTTTTATCGCAGATACGACATTTGATTCCTCCATTTATGGGGAGCGAACGGTGAGTGTGTCTTACACACACACACACACACACACATGTACAGACACAGTCACATATGTCGCAGCACCTAACGCATCTTTGCGTCTTCGAATAGCGCAATTTTCGATTTCTTTTATTTGAGACTTTCTTCAAATACTTTTCGACTCGATTTTCGACGCTTTGCTCGATTTTCGCTGCCATCGAGTGGGCAGCACAAAACTTTTGCTTCGCATGCATATAATGAAATTCATATAAAAGTTTAAATTGTGAATAAGTACTTACAACTTGGCTGAGGCGCACGACGCTCGATAGTGCACGTACACAGTTGGCCGAAAATGTTGGTACAGTTTGCGTAATTCGTAATTCGGAATTTTTACAATGCTGTTGATGTGTTTTTAAAAAACAATATTTTTGTTGTTGTTTGCCAATGCGCATTTGAACCAAGAAGCATCTTTTCTTTCTTGAGTCAGTCTAACTACTTCGAAAATCTCTCTGTTAGTGACGACAAGGTAGTTAGTTAGTTAGCAATTAGTAACTATTAATAATAATAATAATAGTTAGTTAGTTAGTAATTAGTAACTATT
Organism: Melieria crassipennis; assembly: GCA_963668005.1. Taxonomy (NCBI): domain Eukaryota; kingdom Metazoa; phylum Arthropoda; class Insecta; order Diptera; family Ulidiidae; genus Melieria; species Melieria crassipennis. The sequence continues at coordinate 28,042,814 of OY764961.1, read as the reverse complement.
AATAATAATAATAATAGTTAGTTAGTTAGTAATTAAGTTAGTAAGTTAGTTAGTTAGTTAGTTAGTTAGTAATTAAGTTAGTAAGTTAGTTAGTTAGTTAGTTAGTTAGTTAATTAGTTAGTTAGTTAGTTAGTTAGTTAGTAAGTTAGATAGTTAGTTAGTTAGTTAGTTAGTTAGTTAGTTAGTTAGTTAGTTAGTTAGTTAGTTAGTTAGTTAGTTAGTTAGTTAGTTAGTTAGTTAGTTAGTTAGTTAGTTAGTTAGTTAGTTAGTTAGTTAGTTAGTTAGTTAGTTAGTTAGTTAGTTAGTTAGTTAGTTAGTTAGTTAGTTAGTTAGTTAGTTAGTTAGTTAGTTAGTTAGTTAGTTAGTTAGTTAGTTAGTTAGTTAGTTAGTTAGTTAGTTAGTTAGTTAGTTAGTTAGTTAGTTAGTTAGTTAGTTAGTTAGTTAGTTAGTTAGTTAGTTAGTTAGTTAGTTAGTTAGTTAGTTAGTTAGTTAGTTAGTTAGTTAGTTAGTTAGTTAGTTAGTTAGTTAGTTAGTTAGTTAGTTAGTTAGTTAGTTAGTTAGTTAGTTAGTTAGTTAGTTAGCTAGTTAGTTAATTAGTTACTTAGTTAGTTAGTTAGATAGTTAGTTAGTCAGTTAGTTAGTTAGTTAGTTAGTTAGTTAGTTAGTTAGTTAGTTAGTTAGTTAGTTAGTTAGTTAGTTAGTTAGTTAGTTAGTTAGTTAGTTTGGTAATTAGTTAGTTAGTTAGTTAGTTAGTTAGTTAGTTAGTTAGTTAGTTAGTTAGTTAGTTAGTTAGTTAGTTAGTTAGTTAGTTAGTTAGTTAGTTAGTTAGTTAGTTAATTAGTTAGTTAGTTAGTTAGTTAGTTAGTTAGTTAGTTAGTTAGTTAGTTAGTTAGTTAGTTAGTTAGTTAGTTAGTTAGTTAGTTAGTTAGTTAGTTAGTTAGTTAGTTAGGTAGTTAGTTAGTTAGTTAGTTAGTTAGTTAGTTAGTTAGTTAGTTAGTTAGTTAGTAAGTTAGTTAGTTAGTTAGTTAGTTAGTTAGTTAGTTAGTTAGTTAGTTAGTTAGTTAGTTAGTTAGTTAGTTAGTTAGTTAGTTAGTTAGTTAGTTAGTTAGTTAGTTAGTTAGCTAGTTAGTTAATTAGTTACTTAGTTAGTTAGTTAGATAGTTAGTTAGTTAGTTAGTTAGTTAGTTAGTTAGTTAGTTAGTTAGTTAGTTAGTTAGTTAGTTAGTTAGTTAGTTAGTTAGTTAGTTAGTTAGTTAGTTAGTTAGTTAGTTAGTTAGTTAGTTTAATAGTTTGCATATATCTCAATATGTAATCTGCACTGTACTTACTAACAATTTGCATTGGGTTCGCGAGCCAAGCTACATATGACATTTTTGAATACAAAGCAATATCCATGCAGCAAAACATAAGCAGCAAATATCTTCACTGCGCATTCTTTGGTAAATACGAACACCTTTGCAGCGTCCTACATATATAGTGAGGTTAGTTGTATATGGCTATGTTTTATATGTATATTACATACATATGTACTATACATACCAGAGTGTAGGAAGTCTGCAGGTGCGCTTTCTGTCAGGAAGTGTGTACGCGTTTTCCTCATAGAAATGGAAAAACTTTTCACATTTTTTCTCTCCCGAAAGCCTCAACTTTTGCAAGACCCTTTTTCTGATTTATTTTGTTGTTGCTCGTTGTGTGTGTGTGTGTTTTTTTTGTTGGTATTCGATACTTGAGGCGACTTTTTTATGTCATTTTCATTTTTACCTTTTGCACTGTTTTTACTTTCTTTGCCAAACCGTTTCATACTTTTTACTGTCGATTTTACTTTTTTATTTGTGCTCGGTCATATATCTCAATTTATTTCAATATATTTTATTTTGTCCACTCAAAGCAGTAGCTGCGGCAGATGTAGTTGCAAACAACAACAACAACAACGAAATCGAGACAGCAGTTTCGACATCCTTCGTGACGCTTCCGCACCGAAAAAGGTAAAAAAAAAACGTGTGCGTTGTCGCCGATTGCCAATCGTTGGCCATATTTCACATATCGCATTTCCTTAAATGCTGCCTTGCCTAGCCTCACACATACACTCAAGCATGCGTGCAGGTGTTGGTGAATGTGTGCGTGTGTGTATGTGTGCAGGTAATTGTAAGCGATAGCGTAGAAATTGTTTTGCTCTTATTGTTATTTGATAAGTTATTGATGTTTTGATTTATGTCGTCCGGCATGAGTGTGTGTGTGTGTGTGTGTGGGTGGAAGTCTAACATCCAAGTGGAACGCTAAGCAGGCGGGGTGGGCCGGTGATGACAGGACGTGGGTGTGCGCATGAGGCAACAAACTTTTGCCGCACCGCATTTATTGGCACGTCTGTAAATAACTGTGCGAGTGTAAGTGGCTGCAGGTACGAGTGTGAATGTGTGTGTGCTTGAGTGCAACGCCTCGATATAAATTGACGTTCATTAAATTCGTCGAAAGTAGATTTTTTACATTTTAAGTGGGTGCATTAATGTGCGCGTGGAATGTTCGGGTGAAATTTTATGCTTAAACGAACGCCTGAAAATATACCATAAAATTGTAGTTAACGCCATTAGTAGCAGATGGCTGGCGAATAATAAATCAAATCATTGTTTTAGGTTATAGTTTAGGGATCGTTTATTTTAGATTTAATGCTCAAGGATATTCTTTCTACTTCGACTATGTTTTACGAAGGAATTTCGAACACTGATTTACAGCGGCCCACGCGCAAAAGATGGGCATCAATAAGTCAAATGAAAATAGAAAATGGTGCCAAGCAAACCCTATGGCACATTCGTTGCTCCTATCTGATTATCTTAAGACTCTACTTTACCCAAGAGAGAGGTCCTCAAGCATGAAATTAACTTGCTACTGAGCTTCGCTAGGAACACCCACATTCTTACCGATCACTTTAACTTGGATACGCAACACTAAGGAGCTCTAACTGCTACCGTTAGGGACCCAATGGATTCCCATCTTGGCCAACTTGGTCAGCCAGCTTAGCTAACCTAATCTAAGAACAATCAATTTGAAAATTCAGCACGCAGGACGATATATGTACATATTTGAACTTAAAACTTATACTCACAACTTGTTCTTATATCCCCAAAAATTATTGTTGATTCACTAAACAACTTCAGTTATTCACGTAAATTGCGTTAAGCAGTAACTCGAACTGTATTCAAGTTACAAGGCTCCCTCAATCCTTGTCTCGCTGCTTTGACAACACAACTGCAGCGCAGCTGGCTTTAACGCTCAAATTGGATTCTCTCAACTGTACCCCCCAGATCCCCTTCTCACACTCCCACCCATCTACTCTGCCTTTAAGCGTTTCTCTTTGAAACCGATAGAGCGTCTTCTGCAATTTCACTCCTTAAGCTTCCAAGACATTCAAATGCAATTTGAAGTTTATGTTTTCTATTTTTCAACAATTCTGCGCGATACACAAACGAATTCCACGCTGTATAGATACAGCAACAATAACGCAACAAAAACAATAACAACAACAACAGTACGTATGCAACATGCATTCCGAGTGTTTGGTGTGTGTGTGTGTGTGTGTGTGTGTGAGTGCAGTGTGGCAATGAGGGGGGCGAAAAAGGAATGGCAGTGCGTTTCGTTTTGTCTGCGCCATGAAATACATCAGACTAAGCTGCCAGCCAATCTAAATGCCAAAATTAAAAATCAAATGCGAATTGCTGCTGTTGCTGAAAATCCACTTCCAGTTACCCAGAACTTATGCAAATGAATTGAAACAAATTTTGCAGCATTTCCGCTTTCGCATTTATTGCATCTTTTTCTTCTTTGTGTGTGTGTTGCGAACTCAGTTCGTTTTTCAGCTCCGGAGATTTTATTTTATATACTTCACAAACATCCAAAGACATATTTTTGTATGTTTGTATTTTTTCTATACAATAACAAAATTATTTATTTCAAATAGTTTTAATAGCAAGCATGAATATTTAAGCCAAATATTGTTATTATTTCATTGAATTGTCAAATCAACTACTAAGAAATTTCAATGTGAGTCGGTCTTTCGTTGATTTCCATTGAAAAATGCGGCTTTTCAATATTCAAGTTCACAATTATTCATACGTATACTTAGTTGAATTGTGCGATTACGCAAATTTTTGTATTTTTGTATATATTTTTATCCCATGAATTCGTTTTACATATTTATTTCGTGTTGTATACTTTCGTGCTCAATTTTCATGCCCACAACTTTCATGTCTACTGAATGAAGAAATATGAGTGCACACTTTTGTTTTATTAAATAAAAGATATTTTGTTTATATAAAAGCCTAAGACATAACGAATGAAAGCCTGCTGCAACCTTTGTATATTTTTCCCTCATGAGACGAGCTAAAAGTTACAGAGATGATCTATGTTTCAGTCAAAATAGAAGTCCCAAGTTACCGGATTTATACATCTTTAATTCAAAAGACGTGTCCCATATTTCAGTTAAAAAATACTTAGGTTTGAAGTTATGGTCGTTGTGCCTATTTCAGACAAAGAACAAATCCTTAGTTAGCACATTCGTCCATCTCTCAGTCAAAGGACAGGTCCCAAGTTATCACATTCTTCCATCTTTTAGTGAAAAGACGAGTGCCAAGTTATGGTCTTCGACCATGTTTAAGGGAGTGTTCCTGGGTAGAAGTTTGAAAAAATCGATTTTTTTTTTTTGGCGTTTTATTGTACCTTATACTATATACTATCACCCCCAAAGTCGTTTTTCAATCCGCATACTCAGTACCCACTTTTTTGCATGTTAATTGAAGTAATATCAGCTCTTTTTGCTCCGTTGATACATTGCGCATGATACTTTAAACGCGTTTTTCTCGAAACCACATTTTTAGAACTGGCCGATAATTTTTCTCAGCAACTATGAGGGGTATCGACTTGAAATTTTGGGAAAATGTTCTAGATAGTTTTCATTGGATGCTAAACCAAAGTTTTCATCAAAAAATTATTGTTAAATATATTTTCAAGCACTCTAAAGGTAAAAAAGGTGGCAAAACTGGACAATTTTTTTTCATATGGCCGCCATTTTGTTTCTAATCAACATTTTGACTAAAACTGTGGTTTAGCATCCGCGGAATTTATTGCAGATTAATAATTGCATACCCATTTCTGTTTCAGATTACTGGTTCCCGAAATTTATTATCGGCCAGCAGTGAAAACAAGGTCACATTGACCACTGAAAATTTGTACTTAGAAAATAAAATTGTTTGACACAAATATGAGTTTCTGTTCTCCAAATAATAAGGAACAACAAGCAAAAAACCAGAATATTGCATGTTGCCTTGTAGCTCCAAAATAATTTTTTAAAAAACAGCCTAAAATCGGCATTCTACCCGGGAACACTCCCTTAAGTCAAAAGATAGGACCAAAATTTTGGTGTTCATTCATTTCTGTCTGAATACGAGCCTCAAGCTAAGGTCTTCATCTATCCTTCAGTCAAAAGGTCCTAGTTACTGCATTTTTCCTTTATTTAAAAAGGTTAAATGACAAGTCCCACGTTATGGTCTTCGTTCTGCTTACAGTAAAAAGACAAATGGCAATTTTTTACATTCGCTTATCTTTGAGTCAAAGATAGGACCTATATTAGGGTCTTCGTCAACTCTTCAGTCTAAAGACATGCCCCTTGTTACGCCATTCGTCCAACTTTCATTGAAAAGACATGTCACAAGTCAAGAGATTTATTCTTCATTAAGTGAAAACACGAGTCCCAAAATATGGTCTTCGCCCATCTCTCAGTCAAAAGATAGGTCACAAATTACCACATTCCTCCATCTTTCAGTGAAAAAAGGAGTGTGAATCAGTGGTCTTCGTCCATCTCAATTCAAAAGACACAACCCGAACTATGGTCTTCATCCATCTTTCTGTCGAAAGTTAGGTCCCAATCTATGGTCTTCATTCAGCATTCAGTAAAAAGACGGGTGTCAAGCTTTGGTTTTCGTCAATCTTTCTGTACAAAAAGAAGTCAAAAATTTAAGACTTTGTCTATTTTTTAGTCAAAAAACAGATCACAAACGATAACTTCCATCTATGATAACACAACTGTCGGATAAAAAATAAACGAGTTCCTCTGATAAATCTCCTCAAAGAATACATAAATATTGCATTCACTGATCAAAATATTATAATCTACAAATTTAGAACTTTGATTTCTCAAAGTTTTCGACAATGACCTGAAATGCATTTGAATCAGAAGATTCAATACGCGTATTTCCCTCCGTCGCAGTGTCGCATTCTTTCTCGTCAGGGTTTCCTTCCTACAACTCGGCCATGCCTGACAACGCATTCGCCCCGAATAGCGTTCACCACTTCTTCTTCTCGCTTCATTGATTTTGTATCTTTTTATTATTTAAATTACTGATTCTAAAATAAATTAGAATTTTGTACTTCATTAAAATTGCAGCTTGCGCCTTTTTTTAACCCTCATCCGACGTTCAAAAAAACTCACACATAAGATGTTCGGGTGATATTTCACCCATATGGTGCTTTGTATTGCGTAAATGATTTCTGTGACCAATTATTATAAAAAAAACCTTTATTATCTTTAAATACATTTATAGATAAATAAGTAAATACATTTATATACATATTTAGTTACAGTTGAGGCAGAGGTTAACTACTATTTTGTGTTCACCACATATATACTTATTGCAAGAATTGCAAGTAGAATATGCCTTTCTGTCTTTTTTGGTGCAAAATTGGCACCGTGTTCCAGTAGATGTTTTTCGTTTTTTTACGCCTTGATTTTCTGACGCTCTTTGCGTAGTTGGCTGCATTGAAATTAGAAGTCGACACGAAGACTCCCCTCTGGGTAACGTAGCTCTACGCAAAATCTCTGGCTTAATTAAACTCAATCCTAATTCTTCCAGAAAAATTCGCCGCTTATACTTTTTGTTTTGATTCCAGCTAGGATCGACTTCCATCCACAAAACATATGCATTCACTGCTGAAATGTCTACCATGTTACAAAACAATGCATATGGCCAGCGATTAGTTTTTCGTTTTACGCTATAGTTGCCAACCAATTGGTCCAAAGTATCAACTCCTGCTTTTGTCTTATTGTAAAAATGTATCATTTCGGGCAGTTTTTTTTCGCCTGCCGATATTCCCTTGTCATGATGAAAAGTGCTCAAAACGTTAACAAGCTTATACTTTTTTGGAACGTATTGAACCAGAGATATAGCATTACTGAAGAAAAATGTGCTTGAGTATACTGACCGCTGACGAATTGTGTTCTTGTTTAAATCAGGCAAAAATGTTTTATTTGACCTTACCGTACCAATCAAAGTATTTTGTTTTTTTAGTAACTCAGTGGCAAGGTTGTAAGTGGTGAAAAAATTATCGCAAATAATATTACGACCCTTTAGGTCCTTCACTAGGTCCAGAACAACTCTTTGACCTTGATTTCGCTCAGGCGCCGCACCAGGTGCTTTGCCAGTATAAACCTGCATATTCCACGCAAAGTTAGTTTTGCTGTCACAAAGAGCCCATATTTTCAAACCATATTTTGCGGGCTTGCTTGGAATGTATTGTTTGAAGGGACATCTTCCGCGAAAAGCGAGCAATTGTTCATCTACTGTGACATTTTCATATGGCGTATATATCAGTTGTTGTTGTGAAATCCACTTTTCCCACATATCTCTAATAGGTGCTAACTTATCACTGACTCTACGTTCTTGGCGAGTGTTTTTGTCATCGAATCGAATAACACGTGTAATCATCTTAAATGTACTTTTAGACATTACAGACCGAAAAATTGGTCTTCCTGTTGAATCATTCCACAAATTGTCAAGAGATTCACCGTTTGACTTATAAACACCACTCAGTATTAATATTCCAATATATGCCTGTATAAATATACCATCCACATTAGTCCATGAACTGCCAAAAACTCGAAAACCTTCAGCATTAGTTTTGTCAGTTATGATTTTTAATATTGGTAGGCTAAAGGACAAATCAAATGTATCCTGTATTGCTGACACACGGCTTGCAGCATAACGAGTTATACCAACTTTTGTTGAAATAATATTCTCGGCTCTTACTCTTCCGTGAAGCGTGGCGGACTCATTGGTCCATACTACGGTTTTGTCTTTGGATACGAATGCGGATTCCTGCTGCACTACGTGATTTTCCTCTTCTTGGACACAGTCATCACTTGAAGAATCATATTCATCCAAAATAGTGCCTGGGATGTAATCGTCCTCTGACTCCGATGCAAAATCAATTGACTCATCGCTTTCTTCAAGAATCTCTCCTATGTCAATGTTATGAAGAGTCTATAAATAATTAAAATATCTGTAATTATTTCATAAAAAGTTAAGTTTTATATTCGTACTTACTTTTCGCTGTGAATTCATTATTTATTGAAATATTTCAATGCAGTTACCAAAGAAGCGAAAATATGAAAATGCGCGCGAAATAGACGCTTTCATATGTAAACAAAAAACAGCTGATTGACACGTGTTGTTGCATAACACAGTTAAAATAGTAGGCGAAACTTTCACTTGTTTTATAAAAACAAAAAACAGCTGAGAACTTTCGTTGCAGGGACGTATTTTTGTGGAATATTTTGCATGTGTTGCATTGAGTTTCCATACAATTTGCATATGGGTGAAATATCACCCGAACGTCGCCCACGTAACTTTTTTTGTAATCACCGTTATAATGAAAGAAAAAAAACGTTGTAGACAATTTCTAAAACTTATGTTGATTTGTTACAAATACAAGAAACCTCAACCACTTTGGACAATATATAGAAAAGTTATAGCATCCCAAAGTTGAAAATGGGTGAAAAATCACCCGAACGACGGATTAGGGTTAAATAACTTTCGAACTAATAAAGTTAGAGTAATGAAATTTTGACACGTGATTAGGGAGATTTGGGGTTTTAACATACTTACTGTTCAAGAAAATTCGATGTAAATTTTCAAGGATATAAAGGATTACAATTTTTAAGGGACCTTTTTCAAATCCTTTTTTACAAATAGATAAAAAATTAATTTTATTTAAATTCTTGAGCCTTTCCTCTTTCATTTGATATACATATCGCCATCTTCTAACTAGGTTAAGTATTTTTTATATTTTTTTTAGTTTTTATCCCCTTCAAAATTTTGAAGTCCTTTTAATAGGACAAAAGATGTAGAAATGAAAAACTGAGTACGCCGTATTACTATATTTGGTCTCTAGTTTCACGCACATATGGATTTTTCCCAGTGTAAAAAATGCTGTCGCACGGTGTTATATAACTGGTAGATATTTGTACTTTACAACAAAAATACTTGTTTATCAAAAATGCAAAACAGATTCAAGATTGCCATATTTATTCTATACATAAAACATTTTCTATATAAAAAACCATTCATCATCGATCAGTATGGCAACTGAGACACAACACTTACTTAAAAGGACTAAGCTGTCTTGGCATCTTACTTCCATAAGCTAGTTGAAAGTAGGCGGTGGTTATGCTAAGTGCAGCTTATAAATAAATCGCTAGAAACCGACACTTAAACACTTACACTTGTTATCGTTTAATTCGAATTCACCACACGTTCACATTTAACTATATTTCCAAGAAGAAAAAATATTTCGTATCGTTCTGTTTAATTTTGCCAACTTGTGTGCTTGTCCTGCGGTGATTCGCCTTCTGGTCGACCAATGCGAACACATCCCCTCCCATCCCTCCAAAACCTCAACAAGGACGAGTGTGGCAGTTCGTGCCGCTCGTACCTGCCACTGTAAGCTTAGCACCTTAGAACGAACGGTAAATACACATAACAACGGTAAAATCGCCCAACTCCATATGCATGTAGGTGTGTATGTGTGCGCAATCCAAAGGACGCTGCGCATCGCGACGCTAATAAAAACCACTTGACACTTTTTGTGGCTTTGTCACTTGTGCCAAAACTGTTGCCGTGTTGTTGTGTTACTCTTATTGTTGTTGTAATCGTACTCGTTGCTGTAATTGCCTTTTCTTTCACCACTATTACTTCTATCTCTCGTTTTTTCTTTTCTCTTGTCGACTTTTTTCTATTTGTTCTTCATTGTGTTTGTATTTTATTTGGGTTTTGTGTTTTTGTAGTTAAAGGACCAAGTGGCACTCGAGTACTTTTTTCCAATTATTGTGCTCCATTCAATTGTATTGTCGGTGATTTTGTTTCGCCGTAGAGTGAGAATGGCAGCGCATACCAATCGACGGGGCCGCGTTGTCCATTGTCGTTTAGTTATTTAACAGTACAGCCATGTGCTGATGGCGCTTTCTTAGCCATGAAGCTCTGCTTCGCTACGTGGCGCACACTTTATGCTCCGCACTGCGCTGTGGACAGCAAATGAACCGTCACCGGCAGTTCGGCAGCTCGAGCGCGCACAGGACCCTCGAAACACTGAGCCGATAATGAATGTGAATGAGTGGAGCCAGTTTGGCGCCTTCGCAAGTGCAAGTAACCGTTGTTAATGGTCCATTTTTAATTTTATTGCATTGTAGTCGTATTTCGAATTTGGAGAAAGTGAAATGCAATTGCAGTGGCTTGTTGAACTAATTAAAAGTGACAGTCTGTTAATTTCCATTCATTCCAAGTGAGACGACAAAAAACGCTTCTGAAGACATTGTCAAAGCATAGATGAAGTAATAAAGATGGGCACTCAAGTATATTTGAACAGAAAAACTACACAATTAATTTGGTAGCCTACGAGTAACTGTTACTGTACTAATGAGTGTAATTGAAGGAAAAACGAGTAGGTGTTCAAGATTGATACCTGGCATCTAGCAAAAGCAATTTGCACTGGGCGGAAGTATAACTTGGACGCAATACTCGTAATTTTATGATTTGTTTAATATTTGGGAAGCGTTGTCCTTTTATGCCAGCTAGTCCTTTTATGCCAGGACATCCCTCCATGCTTGCAGATAATTGCTTAATATTTATTTATTTATTCATTTACTCATTTATTTATTTATTTACTTCTTTATTTATTTATTTATTTATTTATTTATTTACACACACACTGTGTGTGTGTTTAGTGACCTTTTCTAGAAATATCTGAATAGGTTTAGACAGTCTGTTAGGCCTTCAAAACTTTTGTGACTATGTTTGAGAATAGCAAAGTAATTATTGACTGTTCTATGACGCACTTGA